>BSYR01000015.1:24974285-26217857 GCA_030270665.1 Hibiscus trionum | reverse complement strand
ACACTATTGTATTGCAAAAAGGACCGAAACCTCTACAAAAAGGACCGAAAAACAAGTTTTGATCCATTTTTAGGAGTTAATATAATTGATTACGAGCTTTTCACCAAGATTATATTGCAAAAACTCAATTTCTATATTTTTTACTGAGTTAAAAGTCCAACGGATCCATTTTACGGCCCATTTAGACCCGCTCGCCCGAAACATCTTTAAAAATGAACGAAAAACAAGTTTTAATTAAATTTTAGGAGTTCATATAATTGATTACGAGCTTTTCAACAAGATTATATTGCAAAAATTCAATTTCTGTATTTCTTACTAAGTTGAAAGTCCAATAGGTCTATTTTAAGGCCCATTTAGACCCGCTCGCCCGAAACCTCTACAAAAAGGACCGAAAAACATGTTTTATTCAAATTTTAGGACTTCATATCATTGATTACGATCATTTCAACAGAATTATATTGCAAAAACTCAAATTATGTACTTTTTACTCAGTTTAAAGTTCAACGAGTCCATTTTACAGCCCATTTAGACCCGCTCGTCCGAAACATCTACAAAAAAGACCGCTAATAAAGTTTTAATCAAAACTTAGGAGTTCATATCATTGATTACGAGCTTTTCAACACTATTGTATTGCAAAAATTTGATTTATGTTCTTTTGATACAGTTAAAAGTCCAACGGGTCCATTTTAAGGCCCATTTAGACTCGCTCGCCCGAAACCTCTTCAAAAATGACCGAAAACAAGTTTTAATCAAATTTTAGGAGTTCATATAATTGATTACAAGCTTTTCAACAAGATTATATTACAAAAACTCAATATCTGTATTTTTTACTCAGTTAAAAGTCCAACGGGTCCATTTTACGACCCATTTAGACTCTCTCGCCCGAAACCTCTACAAAAAGGACCGAAAAACAAGTTTTAATTAAAATTTAGGACTTCATATCATTGATTACGATCTTTTCAACATGATTATATTGCAAAAACTCAAATTTTTTATTTTCTTACTTAGTTAAAAGTCCAACGGGACCATTTTACGGCCCATTTAGACCCATTCGCCCGATACCTCTACAAAAAGGATTGAAAAACAAGTTTTAATCAAAATTTAGGACTTCATATCATTGATTACGATCTTTTCAACATGATTATATTGCAAAGACTCAATTTTTGTACTTTTTACTTAGTTTAAAGTCCAACGGGTCCATTTTACGGCCCATTCAGACCTTCTCGTCCGAAACCTCTACAAAAAAGACTGCAAATCAAGTTTTAATCAAAATTTAAGAGTTCATACAATTCATTACGAGCTTTTCAACACTATTGTATTGCAAAAATTCAATTTTCTGTTCTTTTTACTCAGTTAAAAGTCCAACGGGTCCATTTTAAGGCCCATTTAGACCCACTCACTTAAAATCTCTACAAAAAGGACCGAAAAACAAGTTTTGATCAAATTTTAGGAGTTCATATAATTGATTACGAGCTTTTCAACAAGATTATATTGCAAAACCTCAATTTTTGTATTTTTTACTCAGTTAAAAGTTCAACGGGTCCATTTTACGACCCATTTAGACCCGCTCGCCCGAAACCCTACAAAAAGGACTGAAAAACAAGTTTAATCAAATTTTAGGACTTCATATCATTGATTACGATCTTTTCAACCCGATTATATTGCAAAAACTCAATTTATGTACCTTTTACGATGTTAAAAGTCCAACAGGTCCATTTTACGGCTCTTTTAGACCTGCTCGTCCGAAACCTCTACAAAAAGTCCCACAAAATAAGTTTTAATCAAAACTTAGGAGTTCATATCGTTGATTACGAGCTTTTCAACACTATTGTATTGCAAAAAGGACCGAAACCTCTACAAAAAGGACCAAAAAACAAGTTTTGATCCATTTTTAGGAGTTAATATAATTGATTACGAGCTTTTCAACAAGATTATATTGCAAAAACTCAATTTCTGTATTTTATACTGAGTTAAAAGTCCAACTGATCCATTTTACGGCCCATTTAGACCCGCTCGCCGAAACCTCTTTAAAAATGAACGAAAAACAAGTTTTAATTAAATTTTAGGAGTTCATATAATTGATTACAAGCTTTTCAACAAGATTATATTGCAAAAATTCAATTTCTGTATTTCTTACTCAGTTAAAAGTCCAACGGGTCCATTTTAAGGCCCATTTAGACCTGCTTGCCCGAAACCTCTACAAAGAGGATCGAAAAACAAGTTTTAATCAAATTCTAGGACTTCGTGTCATTGATTACGAACTTTTCAACACGATTATATTGCAAAGACTCAATTTTTGTACTTTTTACTTAGTTTAAAGTCCAACGGGTCCATTTTACGGACCATTTAGACCTTCTCGTCCGAAAACTCAACAAAAAAGACTGCAATTCAAGTTTTAATCAAAACTTAAGAGTTCATATCATTGATTAAGAGTTTTTCAACACTATTGTATTGCAAAAATTCAATTTATATTCTTTTTACTCAATTAAAAGTACAACGGGTCCATTTTAAGGCCCATTTAGACCCGCTCACTCGAAACCTCTACAAAAAGGACTGAAAAACAAGTTTTGATCAAAATTTAGGAGTTCATATAATTGATTACGAGCTTTTCAACAAGATCATATTGCAAACACTCAATTTTTTTATTTTTTACTCAGTTAAAAGTCCAACGAGTACATTTTACGGCCCATTTAGAACTGCTCGCCCGAAACCTCTACAAAAAGGACCGAAAAACAGGTTTAATCAAATTTTAGGACTTCATATCATTGATTACGATCTTTTCAACACGATTATATTGCAAAAACTCAATTTTAGCACTTTTTACTCAATTAAAAGTCCAACGGGTCCATTTTACGGCCCATTTAGACCCGCTCGTCCGAAACCTCTACAAAAAGGACCGCAAAACAAGTTTTAATCAAAACTTAAGAGTTCATAACGTTGATTACGAGCTTTTCAACACTATTGTATTGCAAAAATTCAAATTTTGTTCCTTTTACTCAGTTAAAAGTTCAACGAGTCCATTTTAAGGCCCATTTAGACCCGCTTACTCGAAACCTCTACAAAAAGGACCGAAAAACAAGTTTTGATCCAATTTTAGGAGTTAATATAATTAATTACGAGCTTTTCAACAAGCTTATATTACAAAAACTCAATTTCTGTATTTTTTACTCAGTTAAAAGTCCAACGGGTCCATTTTAAGGCATATTTAGACCCGCTCGCCCGAAACCTCTACAAAGAGTACCGAAAAACGAGTTTTAATCAAATTTTAGGAGTTCATATAATTGATTACGAGCTTTTCAACAAGATTATATTGCAAAAATTCAATTTCTGTATTTCTTACTCAGTTAAAAGTCCAAAAGGTCCATTTTAAGGCCCATTTAGACCCGCTCGCTTGAAACCTCTACAAAAGGACCGAAAAACATGTTTTAATCAAATTTTAGGACTTCATATAATTGATTACGGTCTTTTCAACAAAATTATATCGCAAAAACTCAAAATATGTACTTTTTACTCAGTTTAAAGTCCAACGGGTCCATTTTACGACGCATTTAGACCCGCTCGTCCGAAACATCTACAAAAGGGACCGCAAATAAAGTTTTAATCAAAAGTTAGGAGTTCATATCATTGATTAAGAGCTTTTCAACACTATTGTATTGCAAAAATTTGATTTACGTTCTTTTGAAACAATTAAAAGTCCAAGGGGTCCATTTTAAGGCCCATTTAGACTCACTCGCCCGAAACCTCTTCAAAAATGACCGAAAACAAGTTTTAATCAAAGTTTAGGAGTTCATATAAATGATTACAAGCTTTTCAACAAGATTGTATTACAAAGTATCTGTATTTTTTATTCAGTTAAAAGTCCAACGAGTCCATTTACGACCCATTTAGACTCGCTCGCCCAAAACCTCTACAAAAAGGACCGAAAACAAGTTTTAATTAAATTTTAGGACTTCATATCATTGATTACGATCTTTTCAACATGATTATATTGCAAAAACACAATTTTTGTACTTTTTACTCAGTTTAAAGTCCAACGGGTCCATTTTACGGCCTATTTAGATCCTCTCGTCCGAAACCTCTACAAAAAGACCGCAAATCAAGTTTTAATCAAAACTTAGGAGTTAATATCATTGATTACGATCTTTTCAACATTATTGTATTGCAAAAGTTCGATTTATGTTCTTTTAACACAGTTAAAACTCCAACGGGTTCATTTTAAGGCCCCTTTAGACCCGCTCGCCCGAAACCTCTACAAAAAGTACCGCAAACAAGTTTTGATCCAATTTTAGGATTTCATATAATTGATTACGAGATTTTCAACAAGATTATATTCCAAAAACTTAATTTCTGTATTTTTTACTCAGTTAAAAGTCCAACGAGTCCATTTTACAGCCCATTTAGACCTGCTCGCCCGAAACCTCTACAAAAAGGATCGAAAAACAAGTTTTAATCAAAACTTAGGAGTTCATATCATTGATAACGAGATTTTCAAAATTATTGTATTGCAAAAGCTCAATTTATGTTCTTTTAACCTAGTTAAAAGTCAAACGGGTCCATTTTAAGGCCCATTTAGTCCCGCTCGCCCGAAACCTCTACAAAAAGGATCGAAAAACAAGTTTTAATCAAATTCTAGGACTTCATATCATTGATTTGAACTTTTCAACACGATTATATTGCAAAGACTCAATTTTTGTACTTTTTACTTAGTTTAAAGTCTAACGGGTCCATTTTATGGCCGATTTAGACCTTCTCATCCGAAATCTCTACAAAAAGACCGCAAATCAAGTTTTAATCAAAACTTAAGAGTTCATATCATTGATTAAGAGCTTTTCAACACTATTGTATTGCAAAAATTCAATTTATGTTATTTTTACTAAGTTAAAAGTCCAACAGGTCCATTTTAAGGCCCATTTAGACCCGCTTACTCGAAACCTCTACAAAAAGGACCGAAAAACAAGTGTTGATAAAAATTTAGGAGTTCATATAATTGATTACGAGCTTTTCAACAAGATCATATTGCAAAAACTCAAATTTTTTATTTTTTAGTAAGTTAAAAGTCCAACGGGTCCATTTTACGGCCCATTTAGACCCGCTCGCCCGAAACGTCGACAAAAAGGACCGAAAAATAAGTTTAATCAAATTTTAGGACTTCATATCATTGATTACGATCTTTTCAACCCGATTATATTGCAAAAACTTAATTTATGTTCTTTTTACTAAGTTAAAAGTCCAACGGGTCCATTTTACGGCCTATTTAGACTCGCTCGTCCAAAACCTCTACAAAAAGGACCGCCAAACAAGTTTAATCAAAACTTAAGAGTTCATAACGTTGATTACGAGCTTTTCAACACTATTGTATTGCAAAAATTCAATTTATGTTCTTTTTAATGAAGTAAAAGTTCAACGAGTCCATTTTAAGGCCCATTTAGACTCGCTCGCCCGAAACCTCTACATAAAGGACCGGAAAACAAGTTTTGATCCAATTTTAGGAGTTAATATAATTGATTACAAGCTTTTCAACAAGATTATATTGTAAAAACTCAATTTCTGTAATTTTTACTGAGTTAAAAGTTCAACGGATCCATTTTACGGCTCATTTAGACCCACTCGCCCGAAAACTCTTCGAAAATGACCGAAAAACAAGTTTTAATTAAGTTTTAGGAGTTCATATAATTGATTACGAGCTTTTCAACAAGATTATATTGCAAAAATTCAATTTTTGTATTTCTTACTTAGTTAAAAGTCCAACGGGTCCATTTTAAGGCCCATTTAGACCCGCTCGCCCGAAACCTCTATAAAAAGGACCGAAAAACATGTTTTAATCAAATTTTAGGACTTCATATCATTGATTACGATCTTTTGAACACGATTATATTGCAAAAACTCAAAGTATGTACTTTTTACTCAGTTTAAAGTCCAACGGGTCCATTTTACGGCCTATTTAGACTCGCTCGTCCGAACCATCTATAAAAGGACGGCAAATAAAGTTTTAATCAAAACTTAAGAGTTCATACCATTGATTACGAGTCCATTTTAAGGCCCATTTAGACCCGCTCGCCCGAAACCTCTAAAAAAAGGACCGAAAAACAAGTTTTAATCAAACTTTAGGACTTCATATCATTGATTATGATCTTTTGAACATGATTATATTGCAAAAACTCTATTTTTGTACATTTTACTCAGTTTAAAGTCCAACGAGTCCATTTTACGGCCCATTTAGACCCTCTCGTCCAAAACCTCTACAAAATGGACCGCAAATAAAGTTTTAATCAAAACTTAAGAGTTCATATCATTGATTACGAGCTTTTCAACACCATTGTATTGAAAAATTCAATTTATGTTCTTTTGACACAATTAAAAGTCCAACGGGTCCATTTTAAGGCCCATTTAGACCCGCTCGCCCAAAACCTCTTCAAAAATGACCGAAAACAAGTTTTAATCAAATTTTAGGAGTTCATATAATTGATTACGAGCTTTTCAACAAGATTTTATTGCAAAAACTCAATTTCTGTATTTTTTACTCAGTTAAAAGTCCAACGGGTCCATTTTACGGCCTATTTAGACTCGCTCGCCCGAAACCTTTACAAAAAGGACCGAAAAACAAGTCTTAATCAAATTTTAGGACTTCATATCATTGATTATGATCCTTTCCACACGATTATATTGCAAAAACACAATTTTTGTACTTTTTACTCAATTTAAAGTCCAACGGGTCCATTTTACGACCTATTTAGATCCTCTCGTCTGAAACCTCTACAAAAAAGACAGCAAATCAAGTTTTACTCAAAACTTAGGAGTTCATATCATTGATTACGAGCTTTTCAACACTATTGTATTGCAAAAATTTGATTTTTGTTCTTTTTACTCAGTTAAAAGTCCAACGGGTCCATTTTAAGGCCCATTTAGACCCGCTCGCCCGAAACCTCTTCAAAAATGACTGAAAACAAGTTTTAATCAAATTCTAGGAGTTCATATGATTGATTACGAGCTTTTCAACAAGATTATATTACAAAAACTCAATTTCTGTATTTTTAACTCAGATAAAAGTCCAAACGGGTCCATTTTACGACCCATTTAGACCCGCTCGTCCGAAACATCTACAAAAAGAACCGCAAATAAAGTTTTAATCAAAACTTAGGAGTTCATATAATTGACTACGAGCTTTTCAACACTATTGTATTACAAAAATTCGATTTATGTTCTTTTAACACAGTTAAAAGTCCAAAGGGTCCATTTTAAGGCCCATTTAGACCCGCTCGCCCGAAACCTCTTCAAAAATGACCGAAAACAAGTTTTAATCAAATTTTAGGAGTTCATATAATTGATTACGAGCTTTTCAACAAGATTATATTGCAAAAACTCAATTTGTGTATTTTTTTACTTAGTTAAAAGTCCAACGGGTAATGGGTAAAATTCCAATGGGTGGGATGGCTCTCAATTCTCTCTCAACTTTTCTGTGTTCCATTTTCATTTTTGGTTTTGTCTCTTCACCTCCCCCTCTTTTCGGCCGCTCTCCTCCTTTTCTCTTATCCATTTCCCCTTCCCCTCATGGCATTTTGTCTTTCTCCGCCGCCTTTGATGTTTCTTCAAGACAACCTTAGCAATTCGGATTTCACGGATCATGGTAAGAGTATGTTGAAGGTTATCCCACCCCGCACAATTTCTTTTTATTTCTTATTTTCATTTATTTTGTCTTTTTTCCTCCGATTTCATTTTAACAACTTCTATTTGTTTGTTTTTCGCGAGAATCGGCCATCTTCAAACCAATCTCTCCAAGTGTTTCTCTTAACCTTTTCCAGATCTGTCCCACCAGGCGTTTGGATCTACCTATGGTCGATTCACTTTTCCCAGCGCTCGGTATATCGTTTACTGATTTCTCCAATTTTAGGGTTTCTTGCAAACCCTCCACACTCCGATCAGGACTCTCATCCCTCTTTTCCTTCCGATTTATCTATTTTTTGTCTTCTCTTTTATGGGTTTTTTAATTTTTCGCATGCTAATATTTCTACCCTTTTTCTGTTGCTAGATTTTTCTCTACAGATTTCTCTGTGGAATTTGAACCAGACACTTATGTTAGGGTTATTTTTGGTAACGGCTCCCCGTCTTCCCCACAGTCATCGTTCAGTGTTGTCCTCTCTATTGAATCCGATCTGGATTTTCTTTTACTTATTTTATTTTTTCTTTACTTCGATCTTTTTATCACACTTTAAATTTTCACAGATTCTTTTTGGGGCCTTCTGTTACGATCGTTCCTCCATTTCCCCCTCCGATTGTTGGGTGGCTGCTCTCCGGGAGGGTACCTCTCTAAACATTTTCCCTAATTCTTACTTTACTGTCATTTTTCGTCCCTTGGTCTTTTTATCTTCTTATTGGTATTTGATATTCTGTGAATCTGCCCTATCTTCTTTGTTAATGCATTTTTCCATCTTTTTTCTTTATCGTTTTCTTGATTTGTTGGACTGCCATTTTCATTTTGTTAAATCTCTTATCTATATGCCTATTACAGCTTTTCCTTTTTTAGTCTATATTCATGTCTTACATTATTTGTCCTCTTAATTTTCTGCATCTATCTCTCTATGCTTTCTATCCATCCTATGAATGTCTCTTTCTTTTATGTATTATCTTTTCCCTGCCTATTGTTTTACCTTTTTCCTTTTCTCAATGTTTCTTTAGACTACCAAATTTGGTTTCTAATCATTTGCCATTATCATGTTTTCTATACCCATGATCATGCTTTGCTTCTAACTTATGAATGCTTCATTGCCTTTCCTTTCTCCTGTTTGGTTGATTTCTGCATCTTTTCCATGGCTTTATCTTGCTTGCTGCATTTTCTTTATGTCATTATTCATTTTTCTTTCTCATATTGCCATGTTTTCGATTTCTATCTACTTCATGTATGGTTGTTTAACCTGCATTCACACATCTTAATAGTTCACTCTATTGGCCATTTCTCTTATGGCGTTTCTAACATGTATAGTTACACTACTACTATTGCTTACTTCTACTATCATATTCGATCCCTTCTAGGGAAACTACTATCAACCCACTCCGTGGGACTCTTTCTATCTTTGACTTACTATTCTTCTACCTATGATACCCTCTTGTGTCTCTCAATCTCTTCTTGTTACTCCAGGATTAACATTCTTTCTGGTTACCTTTTATTTTACTTTCCAGTCTTGCCTTTCTCTACCCTCAACTTAATGATTGCTACCTTACCCTTCCTCTCTGACCTGGTGTTCATCCCCCCTACTGATATCCTACTCTGTCTCTATATATGTCTGCCCCCTTATTAACCTTTTTTCAATGTTGTCTCTCTATCTCTCGTTCTTCCACAGTACTCTATGGACATGTCTCCTCTGGTCTCCATACCTTGGTATTCTAGTCACTACACCTTAAACCACCATTTAGACCTCTTCTATTACCAATACCAGCTTTATCACTCTGCTTTTACTCCCCATTACCTTTCCTATCCTCTGTCGAGTTCTATCTTCCTAATCCTAATCTACTTTATTTCCTGCACACATATACAATGCTCTTTGTTCTTTCTTGGCCATGCTACAGGTATTTTGCTTCCTGCTAAAATATCTTTTAAGATATCTTGCAATTTATTGACACATCCTTTTAATATTTATCATAAATGTTTTGATATGAAATTGTGCATGATTTTTTGGATTACCTGGCTGTTGACATCTGTTTTCTCCATCTACATTTTATATTTGTTTATGTTTCACCTTATATTCCCTAAACTTAATCACGATTTTATTAGGCTTCACGCTCTATCTCACGATTATTTCTTGCTTTTCCATGTGACTTATGTTTATACTCGGGAGCACCCTTATCAACAAATTAACTCACTACATCCGTATCTATGAGGTCAAGTTCCACTGTTTCAAAGCATCTCCTTCCAATTTAATTATCTTTGGGTTTGTAATTATTTTTCTATTGTTATTTTTTTCCATTTCTTTCCCCCTTTATTTGCTCTTTTGGTATGTAATTAATTTCTTAGCCCCGCTTCTTCCTTCCCCATGGTCTGTAATATTTAATTCCTGCTTTTCTTTTTTGCTTTTCTTTACTTTACGCCTTTACTTTTCTTGCCTGATTGCATGCTATCTATTTGCTTATTTCCTTGCTTTTATTTATTATTTTTCAATTTTGTGCTGGTCTCTTACATTTACTTCTACCCTTATCATAAGGGAATTCTTTTTCCACTACACCTTCTCAGGTGCTCCTACACTAGCCCTCCTCAGGGATTTCTAAACAACTCTACTGTCAATGGAACATAACTGTTTACAATTATATTGTCGTTTATCCTTCCTTTCATACCACTGCCTTGATTTGACTATATTTCCTCAAAATATATGGTATAGTACGTCTCCTTATTTCCTGCTTCCTGCCTCTTTAACTTTCAAATTTTCGTTTCTCAGCAAATTTGGTCTCCACATATCATTATTATTATTTCCCCATCTAATTAGATGCTTATTTCTTTTTATTTCTTTCCCCATATTTATAATACTTTTGACTTTTTCAACTCATTTACTTTCTCCGAATACTTTAAGATTAATACCCTTTTTAATCTCCCCCTTTATTTTCTCCATTATCTCTCTTTTTACTTTCAACTAGCATATCCGACCTATGCTATTAAATATTTACTTTTTCCTTTCCAAAATCTATATAATAATATCAGCCTCTATTTTATTTCCCTTTTTGCCAGTATTTTTGTCCATATACTTTCTCCTTCCTTAATTGTCACCTCAATTAATCAGCCCGTTTCCTTAACCATTGCTTTGCACTTGATACTTCCTTTTTTTATTTTTGGTACCTTCCTCTTATAATCAATTCCCCTCACTTAATTGGGTACAACTTTTAATTTCTTTTCTTCACAATCCAATATTCTTACCTTTTTTCTTCTCTTTCTATAATCTAATTCTAATAACCACTATTTATACCAACCAATCTCACCCCTACTTCTACACCGACCTAACCTTCTCTTTGCCTACTTTCGTTATTGCCTTCCCTTTTCTCAATATGGCGTCTTCCTCGTTTCCCCAGCTCAATTCCATTGCCCTCACCAGCGAAGAAGCTGAACTACTTTACACTCCAGATTTTGGTTGGGATTTCGCTAAGGAAGACCCCAAACTTTTCCTCATAGGCTGTTTCATCTCGTCCAAACCAATCGATATTTATGCTGTCCTTAGTGCCTTTGAAGGAATTTTGAAATCTAGTAACCTGGTCTCTATATCTGTCATCAAGGACAACTTCCTTAAAATCAAGTTCAAGGAGGTCAAAGCTTGCTACGAAGTTCTCAACTGTGGTTCTTGGTTGTACAAGGACGAATGGCTGGCTTTAACCGAATACAACCCTGCCAAAAATATAGACGATTACTCCTTCACAATTATGCGCATCTGGATTCGCATTTTTGGTCTACCTGCCTCTCTCTTCGAAGATGTTGACCGTTCCCACCTTGTGGGCCATGCTCTGGGCTCAATGGTGGGCAACGTCCTACGCACGGACACTAGAGAAATTGAAGGTAATATGTCTGAATTCTTGCGAGTAGAAATTATGCTCGATGTCACCCGACCGGTCACCCATTTCCTCTTCATCAGGAACGGCTCTGATAAGACCATGTGCCGATTACAATATGAACGTCTCCCCACTCTTTGCCATGGCTGCGGAATTGTAAGTCATACCATTGATAACTGCCCGAGCCGCTCATCTCTTGATCTAAACAAGCTGCAATACGGGGAATGGCTCCGTTACCTTCCCCCTCGACGTCGCCCAATCGGCACACGTAGTCGAATCCGCTCTGTTGAAGCTGAACAAAACCAAGCTAATCCTATTCCCCCGGGTAGATTATTTTTGCTTCTTATTTCTTATTCACAAGTATCCTTTTATTTTCATTTTCTGGCATATCTTTTCTTTTTTGCGATTACATTACTCACTTTGACTCTGTTTTTCACAGTTCCAAATGTTAATGCTCCCGAGCCCACCGATCAGAATAACATAGGTCACTTACCGAATCCTCTCTTCCCCCCAATATCTTACTATTCTAGCTTCTCTTTTATAACACACTCTTTCCTCTTCACATGCTCTCTTAATGAGGGTGATGCCGCATCCTTTTCTGAACATCCCGTTGAGGTGGCTCCTAATCACGACAACAACATGGATGATGCCCCTCTCCTAAAGGAGTCCAATGCTTCGGGATCCAAGAAGAAGAATCCTCAAACTCACCCCAATCCGCAAGTTTCCCTTCCTCCAAGGGCCCTTGAGCCTCAACCGTTGAACACAATTTTCCCTATTCCGGAGGATGCCTCGGATGATGATTGGGATGCCCATGATGATAGTATCCCTAGCCCCACTGCTCAACAGATCAAGAAAATTGATGTTGATTTACGTAAGCCCCCTGTTACTATCGAATCATCCACTTTTCATGAATTTAACCTTTGGCTTTTAAAAACTGACCCGAATGATGCAGCTAGTGCCCCTGCCCCCCCAAAATCGTTGAACCAAGCGTCGTTCCCCTATCCAAGTGGTCCTCCAACCCAAGAAGGCAAAGGCCTCTGGTTCTACTCCTAAGGCTGGGATGAGCAGCTCAAAAAACTCTCCGGCGGCGGCTGACTCTCAGCCCCGTCGAGCAAAATGAGGATTCTATGTTGGAACTGCCAGGGGCTAGGACAAATCCAGGCAGTTCAACACCTTCAGCGCTATGTCCAGAAGTCCTCTCCGGATATTTTATTTCTTTGTGAAACTAAATTAAATAATGCGGCATGTAGCCGTCTTAGTGTTTCCCTTGGTATGGCTGAAGTTATATCTATCCCCTCAAATGATAATTGTTCTGGCATTTCGGCTTTTAAATCAAATAATAATAATATCAGTTTGCTTTCGTACTCGGATCGTTTAATACATATTTTAATTCATCTTGAGTCTTTTTCGATGCAATTCACTGGTATGCACGGTTATTCTGAAATTTGTCATAAATATAAAACTTGGGACATTATTGACTCTTTAAACACTGACATCAATATTCCGTGGCTCCTAGGTGGAGATTTCAATGAAATTCTATCGGATAATGAAAAGCAAGGTGGCCTTCGTCGGGCTAGATCTCAAATAAATAACTTACGACAATGTTTATCACGAAATAATCTCTACGATTGTAAGCCAACTTCCGGTTGGTTTACGTGGACGAAAATTTGGCCACAAACCCCAACAATCAATTAACGTTTAGATCGATACATTGGAAACTCATCTTGGAAAGCTTTACACCCCTCCTATAGGATTTCCTCGGACTTTGTTGCTAAATCTGACCATTGTTTTTTTACTTCTTGATACTTCCTCTAATCCTCAAACACCTATTCGACTCCCTCCCAACAATTTTTGCTTTGAAAATTGTTGGGCTTCCCACGATGACAACATCTCCCTTGTCCAACAAACATGGGCTAACACAAATGGAACAACACTTGAAAAAATCCAAGCCATTGGCTCTTGTCTGGGAGATTGGCAATATCAACAAAGATCTAAATCTTCAGGTCGTATAGCCTTCTTAACCAATAAAATTAACAAGTACATACGCCGCACATTAACACCCACATCTGAGGAATCTTATCTAAGAGCTCGATCCGAACTTAATAAACTTCTTCTCAACAAGAAAGCTATTGGGCTCAAAGATCTCGAAATTTATGTCTCTCTCAGGGAGACAAAAACACAAGATTTTTTCATGCCCGTGCGACTAATAGAAGGAAAAAAAACACGATCACTGGTCTCTTCGACTCTAACTCTACATGGTGCACCGATGTCAACGACATCATGTCTATCGCTTCTGACTATTTTCAAACCCTTTTCACATCCTCTAACCCACAACTTTCAGAACAAATTCTGTCAAAAATTCCATCTACCAAAACCCCATCTATGAATGAATCTCTCAGTAACGCTTTTACAAAGGAAGAAATCGTTCATGCTTTCCGTGACATTGATCCACGGAAAGCACCTGGTGTAGATGGCTTGCCTAGTGGTTTTTTTAGGCAACATTGGGACACTGTGGGCGATGATGTCACCACTCTCTGTCTTAGCCTCCTTAATGGTTCTACGGATATGGCTTCGGTCAATAAAACTATCTTAGTACTTATCCCTAAGATCAAGGACCCGACTACCATGAGGCACCTTCGACCAATTAGCCTGTGCACTATGATCTATAAAATTGTGGCTAAGGTTTTGGTTAACAGGATGAAACAAACGATCCCTTTATGTATTAGCACTAATCAAGTTGCCTTTGTCCAGGGTCGTAATATCTCGGACAACATTCTTATAGCCTATGAAATTATACACAATATTAACTTTGGGAACACAAAATCCGCACAAGGCGCTGCTCTCAAATTAGATATGGAAAAAGCTTTTGACAGAGTTGAATGGTCCTTTCTTGCGAATGTAATGCTACGTATGGGCTTTGCACCTACATGGGTCTCTCTTATCATGCGTTGCATTTCTTCGGTTTCCTTTTCTGTTAAAATCAACAATTCTTTCTCACCTTTCTTTCAACCACAAAGGGGTCTTCAGCAAGGAGACCCCCTTTCGCCTTTCCTTTTCCTCTTCTGTACACAAGGCCTTTCCGCGTATCTATCTGATGCCCAACAATCTAATACCCTGCCTGGCCTTGGTGCAAGCAGATTGGGCCCTAAGGTTAACCATCTCCACTTTGCGGACGACTGCATTGTAACACCCCAATTTTGGGCTTGTATGTTTAGGGTCTGAACCGGACCGGTCTGATTTTTCGGTTTGAATATAAAAGGACGTTTTAGGAAAGCCTAGTTCGGGATGCTTTAAAAATATGGAAAAATATCTAAAAATTCTCTTTTAATATATATATAAGAGAGTGGTGAAATCAATTTTACAAAATAAGTTTTGGAAATACTACATTTTGGAGTAGTGACTAAAATGCAAATTTTGAAAAGTTTAGTGGTGACTGCTTTGTAAGGATTGAAACTTTGAATCTTTAAGGAGCTAATTTACCCAAATATGATTTCTCCAGATTTTTCCTTATTTTAGATGATTCTTAAATGTATTTTGGATGTTGATTGATGTTTAGAAATGGTTAGAGATGGTGGATCTTGGCTGGGTTAAGTTTTGGAAGAGTTTGGAGGTGATTTCGGTTGTGTTTGGTAGCCGAAATGTTGGCTTTAGGTAGAGCAACGAGTTTAGGTGTGATGGCTGAAGATTTTAATGCATGATGATGCATTAATCCTCTGCTTTGATGTGTTAAAAACATGGGAGACATCTTCGGACACCTTTGGAGTCGATCCGAAGGCTTGATCAACGTTTCGGCAAGCTTGCGAAATGGAATTGGTGAGTGGAGTTTGGTTTCCAGCTTTGGAACAATTATTTGAAGGTTTTGGGAGCTTAGTTTAAGTCTAAGCAACTTAACTAAGCTCAAGTGTAAGTTTTCGGAGAAACTCCCTTGAATGAGCCATGAAGTGGTTGAATGCATTGGTTATGATTTGCATGTTTAAATTCTGTTTTGAAAGCATGTTTTAGCATGGTTAATGCTAGTTTTGAAAGCCATGTAATGAAGGATGCTCAAGGTAAGAGATCTTTGGTTTAACATATTGTTAATATAGTTTTGATGCATGATGTTTAATGGCTTTGATTAATGCTTTAAAACAGTGAATTGTTGATGGTAAATGATGTTTATTGGCAAGTGATGAATTGGTTTTAAAGTACTTGAATCGGATATAGTTAGCCGACTATAGGATTGGGTGCACCGTGAATAAAGTCGCCTTGGATGTTGAGGGTTGTGATTGTACCGAAAACTCCATCCAAGTATCCTAACGAGAGAGGTAAGATCACAACGGTGGTTAAAAGTCTGTGTGTGGATCTTGTTAAGGTCACAACGGTGGTTAAAAGTTCGTGTGTGGGCCTTGTGTAATGTGTCCATTACTCTCGTTAAGAAGTTATACAACTACCGATGAGTGATGTTGAGGGGTTGTGATTGTACCGAAAACTCCATCCAAGTATCCTAACGAGATAGGTAAGATCACAACGGTGGTTAAAAGTCCGTGTGTGGATCTTGTTAAGGTCACAACGGTGGTTAAAAGTCCGTGTGTGGGCCTTGTGTTATGTGTCTCGTAATCTCGTTAGGAAGTTATACAACTACCGATGAGTGATGTTGAGGGGTTGTGATTGTATCGTAAACTCCATCTTATGTTGTTCGGTAGTGTGTATGAAGTGTGTGGGACAACGCTTGTAATCCGCGTATCCGATTGTGTTTTGTGTTGTAAAAGTTTATAAATTATCACTTGAAAGCCAATATGTTGAATTGATGTAATGAAGCATGAGATGCTTGTAAAGTATGCAAGGTTGCATGAAAAGAGTTAAGCTTGTGTTTTTAAGCTTGTTGAAAGTGTTTTTCTAATAAGGCATTATTGTGTTGTTTTCTTTAGAGCATGCCTCACTAAGCTATTGTGCTTACGCTCTCTCTTTTGTACCTATAATGCATACAATTGAAGTGTTGAGGGCAGCAAGGAAGCTAAGAGTCCAAGGGAAACTAAGCTCACGTATGGTGATGTTTTCATACACTATTAGTTTTGGTAATTTGGCAATGGGGACCTAAAGTGTGGTTTTGGGAGATGTTTTGGACTCCGTAAATTGTGGCATGTTGCTTTTGATGTTTTGGATTTGTAATTGGCCTTTTGATGCTTATTTTGGAGTTTGGATGGTTGTTTGGTTTTGGTTATTAGGATGCATGCCTATAGACATGTGATGTTTAATGTTTGATGCCGTGAATGTGTTTTGAAGTTGCAAACATGTACCTTATATGTATGATGACTTGTTGGTATGGTTAGAGGGTCATTAAGATGTGTTTGATTGGGTTTAAGCATGAAAAACCAGCAAATTCTGCAGCTTCTGGGCAAACCGTATCGATACACTCATTGGCGTTTAGAAACGGGGGCCTGAAATGGCCTTGGTGTTTCTAAACGGCTGGTGACTGTTTCGAAACGGGTTGGCCACTGGAAGGCCCTGTTTCGGAACAAGTCTCGAAACGAACCCGTGTTTTGGAACAGTCAACACCGTTTCGAAACAGGTGACCGTTAGGCACTGATTTGAATGGTTTTGAGGTTTGCAAGCTTTACGTTTTAGTCCCAAAATTTGTAATTGCAATTATATGAGTTTGAGATGTCCGATTAAGGTGAAATTTGACAGAGATGCTTGTAATGTAACTAATTCAATATTGGTAACTTAAAAATCAGTTAAGACCTTCTAATTTCCATAATTTACATTTTGGTCCCTAATATTTGTATTTTGCGCAATTGAGTCCCTCATGTTGTTTGACCGATGTGCTTTTCACCTGTATGTTTCATGCGTGCTCACATAGGGTTAATTTGTATCTAGATAAGATTAAAAGGAAAAAAGGTCGTTAATCAAGGTTGACTTTCGGGTTGACTTTGGTTTTCCCCGTGTAATCTTCGTAGTTAGGGTCAACTGTCTAGGCCGGGCTAAGGGGTTACATTTGGTGGTATCAGAGCTGAGTTCTCGTGTAAATGGGAATGATTATGTGGGTGATGTATGTGTATTTGCATGATATGCCTTTTGGATGAAAGAATGTTGTTTGAATTGTGATGTATGGTTGCAATTGTGGTGCTATGCTATGTTGAAGCATGTTAGGGGGACCCATTGCCATATCAAAACTAATGCAAGGAATTGTTTTTGGAAAATGAGCTTGAGTTCTTGGATTACTTACCTTGTTGAGCCTAATTATGTTTATTGCATTTGTGTCAGTGCATTGTTTTTCTTGTAAATGGGGCCTCGTAGAGAGACGAGGATGAATACGAGAGCCATGGCTCAGAATTAGAATGAGGAAAATGATGATAATGTTGTGGATTTACCTCCTCCCCTGGTGGTAGACCACCTGGCGGTGATGGTGCTGAGGGTGAAAATGCTGGTGTTGGTGCTGGTGCTGGGGTCGCTGGACCTGAAGGTGTTCAGGGGCAAGCTGCTCCTGACATGACTGTTTTGATTCAGGATATTGCGGGAGCCTTTTAGGCAGTAGTAGCTGGAGCTCAAGGAGCTGCGCATCAGGGTGATGCTAACTTGAGATTGCCTTTGGGAGTTCTTCGCAGTCTGGGAGGGACTAGGTTCAGAGGTTTATCTCCTGAAGTTTCTGAATCTTGTTTGGAAAGCACCAAGAGGATTTTGGGGCAAATGAACTGCAGTAATGTGCAGCAATTGGGTTGTGTGGTATCTCTGCTACATGATGATGCGTATACGTGGTGGACGACCACTGTTTCCGGAATGGAGGAGAATGATGTGACTTGGACGTTCTTTCTGAATGCGTTCAAGCGAAAGTATCTAGGTGTGCGATACCTAGATGAGAAGAAAAGAGAGTTCATGTCTCTTACGCAAGGAAGCATGTCGGTGGCGGAATATGAGATCCAGTTTGTCCGCCTTAGCCAGTATGCACCTGAGTTAATCCCTGATGAGCGGGAGAGGTGTGAACGTTTTCGTTATGGTTTGGTGACGGACGTGAAGACTTTCATGCTTGCTGCTGAGTATACGGATTTTGATGCGCTGGTGAGTAAAGCGAAGGACATTGAGCAGAACTTGGGTTTGTCTTCCAGAGGCATTAGTTCTAGCTCAGGCAAAAGAGCAGCTGATTATAGTTCCGGCGGTGGACGAAACAAGAGAGGACGTGATAAGAGGTATCAGTCTTCTGCTAGGCGTGGTGGTGGAGGACATGGTGCGCCTGTTCAGGGAGACAAGTTGAGAGCTGATCAGAACACGTGCTGGACGTGTGGATCTCGTGGCCATATGAGGCGAGATTGTCCTCGAGCAGCGAGGGAGGTTCAGGCTCCGGTAGCAGTGACCAGTAATTCATGCTGGAATTGTGGTTCGGCAGACCACATGAGGAAAGAGTGTCCTTTGTTGGCCGGTGGTGGTCAGGGACGTGCTCCTGGGGTAGTTGCACCACAGAGATGTCGTGGGTGCGGCCGTGGTAATTTCCAGCGCAGAGAGGATGGTGGGAGGAATGTGGCTCATGTGGTGGCTGTTCAACCTGAGGGTGGTGGCCAGGCTCGAGTGTATGCTCAGCGTAAGGGGAGAAATGATACAAATGTGATCGCAGGTACTTTTACTTTGCAATCCTTATCATTACTTTCCTTGATTGATTCTGGATCTACACACTCATACATACTGCGTGAACATGCTCAATTGCTTGGTTTACCTGTTGAGTCTTTGGATGTGGGTATGCGTGTAACTAGTTCCTTTGGTGAGACCGTTGTGACACGGAAGTTGTATAGAAGATGTCCCTTGGAAGTGCAAAACCATGTTTTTCTTGTTGATCTCATGGAATTGCCATTCTATGGTTTTGATGTAATCCTTGGTATGGATTGGCTTGTTGAGCATCGAGCTGTAGTGGATTTTGAGAACAAGCGAGTTTCGTTGAAGCTTGCGGATGACTACGAGGTAGTGGTGGTTGGTGAGAATGTGAAGTTTCTAACCAATGTGGTGTCTTCATTGGAAGCAATTCCAATGCTGAGGCAAGGTTGTGAGGCTTATCTGGCCTTTGTGATGAATCCTAGCTCTAAGGAGTTGCGGGTTCAAGATATCAAGACGGTGCGAGAGTTTCCTAGAGTGTTTCCGGAGGAGTTACCTGGATTGCCTCCTAGTCGAGAGGTGGAGTTTGGAATTGAGTTGTATGAAAACACAACTCTAGTGTCCATTACTCCCTACCGAATGGCACCTAAGGTGTTGAAGGAGCTGAAGACGCAACTTCAGGAGTTGCTTGATCGTGGTTTCATTCGGCCGAGTGTGTCACCTTGGGGTGCACCGGTCTTGTTTGTGAAGAAGAAGGATGGCACTATGAGAATGTGCATCGATTATCGTCAACTGAACAAGTTGACTATCAAGAATCGGTATCCTTTGCCGAGGATTGATGATCTTTTTGATCAATTTCAGGGAGCGGCTGTGTTCTCTAAGATTGACTTAAGGTCAGGTTATTACCAGCTCAAGGTGAAGGATGTGGATGTGCCAAAAACAGCCTTTAGAACGAGGTATGGGCATTATGAGTTCCTTGTGATGCCGTTTGGCTTGACGAATGCTCCTGCAGCTTTTATGGACATGATGAATAGAGTGTTCCATGAATACTTGGACAAGTTTGTTGTGGTGTTAATTGATGATATCCTTGTGTACTCTCGTACTGAGGAGGAGCATGAGGGGCATTTTCGGATTGTGTTGCAGGCGTTGTTGGAGAATCAGCTTTATGCTAAGCTGAGCAAGTGCGAATTCTGGCTTAGGGAAGTTGTTTTCCTTGGTCATGTGGTTTCTGCTGAGGGGATCCGAGTTGATCCTCAAAAGATTGAGGCGGTGATGAATTGGAAGCCTCCTAAGTCTGTTCATGAAGTCCGTAGTTTCCTTGGGTTTGGCAGGATACTATCGGAGGTTTGTGGATGGATTTTCAAAGATTGCTGCACCTTTGATGAAGTTGTTGCAAAATTATGTCAAGTATGAGTGGACAGAGGCAAGACAGCAGGCTTTTGAGAAGCTTAAGGCAGCTTTGACGCAAGCTCCTATCTTGGTTCAACCTGAATCAGGGAAAGAGTTTGTAGTGTATAGCGACACGTCCTATGTTGGTTTGGGGTGTGTGTTGATGCAAGAGGGTAAGGTGGTGGCTTATGCATCACGTCAGTTGAAGGTTCATGAACGTAATTATCCTACGCATGATATTGAGTTAGCTGCGGTGGTCTTTGCTTTGAAAATTTGGAGACATTACCTGTATGGTGAGAAGTGTACTGTGTACACGGATCACAAAAGTTTGAAGTATCTGATGTCTCAGAAAGAGTTGAATCTTAGGCAACGACGTTGGGTGGAGTTGCTTAAAGATTACGATCTGACGATCGAGTACCATCCCAGAAAAGCTAATGTTGTAGCGGATGCCTTGAGTAGAAAAGTGGCAGTGGAGTTGAGGGCTATGTTTGCCAGCTTGAGTATCTCGCGAGATGGGGGTCTTGTGGCTGAATTGCAAGTGAAACCATCTTTGGTTCAGTTGATAAAGGATACGCAGTTGTTGGATGATTCTTTTGTCCCATATGTTCAGGATATTGTTGAGGATAGACCATCGGATTTTTGCTTTAATGATGATGGGGTTCTATGTTTTGGGAGTCGGATGGTAGTGCCGAATGATGCTGAGTTGAGGCGTACTATTCTGACTGAGGCTCATAGCAGTCCTTTTGCTATGCACCCTGGTAGTAAAAAAATGTATCGTGATCTTAAGGATGAGTACTATTGGGTGGGTTTGAAGAAGGATGTTGCGGAGTACGTGAGTAAGTGCATGGTTTGTCAGCTGGTTAAGGCTGAACATCAGTTTCCTTCTGGGTTGTTGCAACCGTTGAGAATTCTTGAGTGGAAGTTGGAAAGGATTACCATGGACTTTGTGTCTGGTTTGCCTTTGTCGCCATCGAAAAAGAACTCGGTGTGGGTGATTGTGGATCGCCTTACGAAGTGTGCGCATTTCTTACATGCGCATACTACGTATACCTTGGACAAACTTGCAGAGTTGTACATTGCTGAGATTGTGCGACTGCATGGTGTGCCAAAGTCTATAGTATCGGATAGGGATCCGAGGTTTACGTCGCGTTTTTGGGAGTGTTTGCATCAAGCTTTGGGTACACGGTTGAATTTCAGTACTTCTTATCATCCACAGTCGGATGGACAGTCTGAGCGTGTTATCCAAGTGCTGGAAGATATGTTGAGGTGATGTGTGATTGAGATTCAAGGTTCTTGGGAGAAACATTTGCCTTTGGTAGAGTTTGCTTATAACAATAGCTACCAGGCAAGTATTCAAATGGCACCTTATGAAGCCTTGTACGGGAGGAAGTGCGGAACTCCCCTTTGCTGGGCTGAAACAGGTCAGAAGTTGGTTTCGATGCCAGCTTTGTTAAAAGGAACCACCGAGAAGGTGAAGCTCATTTGTGAGCGTTTGAAGGCAGCTTCTGATCGACAGAAGTCTTACGCGGATTTGAAGCGCAAGGAGATTGAGTTTGTGGTTGGTGACCGTGTGTTCTTGAAGGTTTCGCCTTGGAAGAAGGTGATGATGTTTGGTCGTAAGGGTAAGTTGTGCCCTAGGTATATTGGACCATACGAGGTGATTGAACGTGTGGGTCCTGTTGCGTACAAGCTGAGGTTACCGCAAGAGTTGGAAAAGATACATGATGTGTTTCATGTCTCTATGCTTCGGAGGTATAGATATGATCCTTCGCATGTTATGCCTGTGGAGGAAGTGGAGTTGAATCCAGACTTGACCTATGATGAGGAGCCAGTTGAAATTCTGGATTTGGACAATAATGTTCTCCGAGGCAAGACCATTGAATTGGTTAAGGTGTTGTGGAAGCATCGTGGTGTTGAGGAAGCCACGTGGGAAAGAAAGGATGACATGAAGAAGCAGTTTCCGTACCTCTTTCCTCCAGGTAAATTTCGAGGACGAAATTTCTTAAGGGTGGGAGAGTTGTAACACCTCAATTTTGGGCTTGGAAGTTTAGGGTCTGAACCGGACCGGTCTGATTTTTCGGTTCGAATATAAAAGGACGTTTTAGGAAAGCCTAGTTCGGGATGCTTTAAAAATATGGAAAAATATCTAAAAATTCTCTTTTAATATATATAAGAGAGTGGTGAAATCAATTTTACAAAATAAGGTTTGGAAATACTACATTTTGGAGTAGTGACTAAAATGCAAATTTTGAAAAGTTTAGTGGTGACTGTTTTGTAAGGATTGAAACTTTGAATCTTTAAGGAGCTAATTTACCCAAATATGATTTCTCCAGATTTTTCCTTATTTTAGATGATTCTTAAATGTATTTTGGATGTTGATTGATGTTTAGAAATGGTTAGAGGTGGTGGATCTTGGCTGGGTTAAGTTTTGGAAGAGTTTGGAGGTGATTTCGGTTGTGTTTGGTAGCCGAAATGTTGGCTTAGGTAGAGCAGCGAGTTTATGTGTGATGGCTGAAGATTTTAATGCATGATGATGCATTAATCCTCTGCTTTGATGTGTTAAAAACAGGGGAGACATCTTCGGACACCTTTGGAGTCGATCCGGAGGCTTGATCGGCGTTTCGGCAAGCTTGCGAAACGGAATTTGTGAGTGGAGTTTGGTTTCCAGGTTTGGAACAATTATTTGAAGGTTTTGGGAGCTTAGTTTAAGTCTAAGCAACTTAACTAAGCTCAAGTGTAAGTTTTCGGAGAAACTCCCTTGAATGAGCCATGAAGTGGTTGAATGCATTGGTTATGATTTGCATGTTTAAATTCTGTTTTGAAAGCATGGTTAATGCTGGTTTTGAAAGCCATGTAATGAAGGATGCTCAAGGTAAGAGATCCTTGGTTTAACATATTGTTAATATAGTTTTGATGCATGATGTTTAATGGCTTTGATTAATGCTTTAAAACAGTGAATTGTTGATGGTAAATGATGTATATTGGCAAGTGATGAATTGGTTTTAAAGTACTTGAATCGGATATAGTTAGCCGGCTATAGGATTGGGTGCACCGTGAATAAAGTCGCCTTGGATGTTGAGGGGTTGTGATTGTACCGAAAACTCCATCCAAGTATCCTAACGAGAGAGGTAAGATCACAACAGTGGTTAAAAGTCCGTGTGTGGATCTTGTTAAGGTCACAACGGTGGTTAAAAGTCCTTGTGTAGGCCTTGTGTTATGTGTCTCGTACTCTCGTTAGGAAGTTATACAACTACCGATGAGTGATGTTGAGGGGTTGTGATTGTACCGAAAACTCCATCCAAGTATCCTAACGAGAGAGGTAAGATCACAACGGTGGTTAAAAGTCCGTGTGTGGATCTTGTTAAGGTCACAACGGTGGTTAAAAGTCCGTGTGTGGGCCTTGTGTTATGTGTCCCGTACTCTCGTTAGGAAGTTATACAACTACCGATGAGTGATGTTGAGGGGTTGTGATTGTACCGTAAACTCCATCACGGGTGTTGAGGGGTTCTGATTGTACCGTAAACTCCACCTTATGTTGTTCGGTAGTGTGTATGAAGCGTGTGGGAAAACGCTTGTAATCCGCATATCCGATTGTGTTTTGTGTTGTAAAAGTTTATGAATTATCACTTGAAAGCCAATATGTTGAATTGATGTAATGAAGCATGAGATGCTTGTAAAGTATGCAAGGTTGCATGAAAAGAATTAAGCTTGTGTTTTTAAGCTTGTTAAAAGTGTTTTTCTAATAAGGCATTATTGTGTTGTTTTCTTTTGAGCATGCCTCACTAGGCTATTGTGCTTACGCTCTCTCCTTTGTACCAATAATGCAGACAATTGAAGTGTTGAGGGCAGCAAGGAAGCTAAAAGTCCAAGGGAAACTAAGTTCACGTATGGTGATGTTTTCATACACTATTAGTTTTGGTAATTTGGCAATGGGAACCTAAAGTGTGGTTTTGGGAGATGTTTTGGACTCCCTAAATTGTGGCATGTTGCTTTTGATGTTTTGGATTTGTAATTGGCCTTTTGATGCTTATTTTGGAGTTTGGATGGTTGTTTGGTTTTGGTTATTAGGATGCATGCCTATAGACATGTGATGTTTAATGTTTGATGCCGTAAATGTGTTTTGAAGTTGCAAACATGTACCTTATGTGAAACCGATATTTTAATTTTGATATAACTAAAGAACCTAAGGACTAAATTGAAAATGTCGAAACGAATTTTTAAGTCCTCAAACATCCCCATATGATTTAAAGAATCTGCCTAAGTTAAAAACTAAGCTTTCTATATATTTTTCTAAGTGTTCTTAAAGCCGAAACAGTGTTTTTCAAGTCACTGTTTCGAAACGGCCTAAGGCGTTTCGAAACGATTTCACCACTGCCAACTCCTGTTCCGAAACGGGTATCGAAACGGCTTTAGAACATAAGAACACGTGTCGAAATGACTTCAAGTGTTTCGAAACGGTTCTTCATTTAGGTTTGAAAAAATGACCGTTGCAAAGTTTTTAACTGAATTTTCAGAAACCGTTAGGGTGTTTCGAAACGGGCTCAAGCTGTTTCGAAACGACCCTTGAGAGAGGCAAAAGTGTTTCGAAACGAGTTCAATCCGTTTCGAAACGGGCTCTTAAATGCACCCCAACGGCTCTTTCTATTTTGGTCCGTTTCGAAACAGGTTCCCGCGTTCCGAAACAGGTGGTTGCAGACTGCATTTATGGAGGTGAGATAACACCCCAACTGCTCTATTGATGAATGCAACAACCACAACGGTTAGAAATCAATGAGAATGTATAAAAGGGACCTCTAAAAGCTCCAGCAACAACTATTGATCCAAAAGCAAACATCCAAGCATTTGTGCTTAATTCCCAAAATTGTCTAGAACCCCCAATTGTAATTTTAATTCTTATCTTTTTCAATTGGGTTGAGTGCTTGTAATTGGGCTACAATTTGTATCGAGAGATACTATCTTAGCCATCAAACTCTTTGTTATCTTTGTGTGAGGATTGGGTTAAATTTTGGGTAGAAAATTTAACCGAAATTGTAAGGGTTACCTTCTTAGCCTAGAAAAGGGGAAGAGCAATTAGTGGAATTGTTGCAAATCCTTAGTGAAGCTAAGGTAGTGGATGTAGAGTTCATTTGGAACTTGAACCACTCTAAAATTCCTTGTCCATCTTTTTAATTTGCAATTTCCACCACCTAAAGCTTTAAAAATCCAATTCACCCCCTCTTGGTTCATATCGATCATTCGATCCACTCAACAATTGGAATCAGAGCCTACCTCTTTGAGGATTAACAACCACAAGAGGAGTTCCTAGGAAGAGTGTGATCATCAAATATCAAGAGATGGCTTCAACCTCCGGTTCGGGCATGTATGAGTCTCAATCCACTACAAAGCCTCCCTTCTTCAATGGTGATAACTATTCTTTTTGGAAGAATAGAATGCGTCTCTTCATCAAGTCCAATGACTACTTAGTTTGGGATGTCATTGAAGATGGCCCTTACATTCCATTGAAGCAAGATAGTGACGGCAAGATGGTCTTGAAGAAAAAGGTGTAGATGAGTGAAGAAGAAAGGAAAAAGATTCAAGTAAATGACAAAGCTCTCCACATGCTCTTTTGTTCATTCGGTCCGGACATCTATTCTAAAATGTCATCCATTGAGAGTGCCAAAGAAGTGTGGGACACTCTTGAGACCACCTATGAGGGAACCAACGATGTCAAAGAAACTAAGATTGGAATTCTCAATCTTAGTTATGAGAATTTCAATATGGAGCCCGATGAGACGGTGTCCAAGATGTTTGATCGGTTCTCCACTATAGTCAATGGGATCAAAGGTTTTGGAGAGATCATACCGGAAGACAAGCTTGTTCGGAAGCTACTCTATTCACTTCCCGAATCATGGGATGGGAAGAGAACTGCCATCATAGAAGCTAAGAATTTGAAGACTTTAAAGCTTGATGAGCTAGTGGGTTCTCTCCTTACACATGAGATTATGAAGCAAGGAAGGGAAGAAGAGAAGAATAAAGAAGAGAAGAGAGTAGAAAAGCTAGAGGTTGAAAAGAATAAGAAGATGGGAATAGCTCTCAAAGCTTCACTACTTGAGTAGAGCTCTTCTAGTGAGGAGGATGAGCTAGAAGAATTGGCTATGATAGCCAAACGATTCTCACGCTTTATGAGGTCCAGCCGAGGAAGAAAAATTCAAAGGAAGATGGACTTCAAAGGCAAGAACAAAGAAGAAGCAAGGGATCAAATCATTTGCTTCGAGTGCAATAAACCCGGCCACATACGTTCGGAGTGCCCTCAACTCAAGAAGAAGGACTTTGAGAAGAAGAAGAAGCTCAAAGCCAAGCTTGCTACTTGGAGTGATGAGGAGTCATCGGAGGATGATGAACAAGAAGTGGCCAACCTTTGCCTCATGGCACTTGAGGAAGATTCCTCTATGGTAACCTCTAACTCATCAACTTTAGATTTTACATATGATGAATTGAATGATGCATATGATGAGTTACAAGAGGTCTATGATGAATTAGTTGAGAAATACAAGGAGTCAGTCATTAGGAATAAGAAAATTATTTTGGAACTAAACGAGAAAAATGACTCACTCTCTCAAGCTAATTCAAAATTTGAGAAAAAAATATTAGGGTTGAAAGATGAACTAAAATTTTTTCAAGATGAAAATGTTGACCTTAATAATCTTTTGTCTCAATGTCATAGTGAACACCAAAAGGTGTTGGATGAGCTAAATGAGCTCAAAAAGTCCTTTAAAAATGTTGGTAGTGTCAAGCATGAAATAGGTGAGTCTTCAAGAACAAACCAACCTAAGAAAAAGACCAACTACTACAAACAAGGTAGCTTTCCTAGACATAGTAGGACTAAAAGAATTAGAAGTGTATGGGTTCCTAAGGAACTTGTAAAATCTAATAATATTGTTGCTATGTCATCTTGGATTCCTAAGGGAACCAAGGTTTTGAAAGCTAACACTCATGGGCCCAAAATGATTTGGGTACCAAAAACAAAAGCTTAATATCTTTGTTTGTAAGGGGAGCATTGCTACAAGGCCAAAGCACAAAGTCAAAACTCATGGTACCTTGATAGTGGATGCTCAAGGCATATGACCGGAGACAAGAGTAGATTCATGGATCTAACGCCAAAAAGTAGAGGAGTGGTGACATTTGGTGACAACTCCAAAGGCCACATTAAAGGTATTGGCTCCATAGGTAATCACTCTACTATTCTCATTGAAAATGTCTTGTATGTCGATGGTCTTAAACACAACTTATTGAGCATAAGTCAATTGTGTGATAAAGGATTTGATGTTTTATTTGATAAAAATGGATGCAAAATTGTAGACATTAAATCTAATAATATTATGCTCATAGGTCATCGCATAGGGAACATATACATGGTCCATCTAGATGACATTCATACATCTCATGCATGCTTAGTAGCACAAAATGAAAATGATGCATGGTTGTGGCATAAAAAACTAGGACATGCTAGCATTAGTGTTTTAGAAAAACTAGTTTCCCTTGATCTAGTTAGAGGTTTACCAAAGATTAAATTTTCAAATGATAAAATTTGTGATGCATGCTCTAAGGGTAAACAACATAAGTCTTCCTTTAAATCCATTAATGATGTTTCTACTAGTAGATGTTTACAACTTATCCATATGGATTTATTTGGGCCAATTAGGACTATGAGCTTGGGTGGTAAGTCTTATGCTTTTGTACTTGTTGATGATTTTTCTAGATTTACTTGGGTTCAATTTTTAAGTACTAAAGATGAGGCTTTGGAAAAATTCATCACATTTTCAAAACTAACCCAAAATGATCTTGAACTTAGAATTTCACATATTAGAAGTGATCATGGAACCGAGTTTCAAAATTTAGGGTTTGAAGACTTTTTAAATGAAAATGGTATTAGCCACAATTTTTCGGCTCCTCGAACTCCTCAACAAAACGGGGTAGTTGAGAGGAAAAATAGAACTTTGCAAGAAATGGCTAGAACTATGCTTTGTGAAAATAATTTACCTAAATATTTTTGGGCGGAAGCTACAAACACCACTTGCTATATTGTTAATCGAGTAATGATTAGGCCAATTTTAAAGAAAACACCTTATGAGATTTTAAAATCCAAAAAGCCTAACATTAGCTATTTTCACCCTTTTGGTTGCAAGTGTTTTGTTTTAAATAATGGAAAAGACAACTTAGGTAAATTTGATGCAAAAAGTGATGAAGCTATTATCATAGGATACTCTTTAACATCTAAAGCCTATCGAGTATTTAACAAAAGAACTTTAGTAGTAGAAGAATCTATACATGTTGTATTCGATGATAACCTCCTTCCAAGGAAGGATTCTTGTGATGATGATGATGTAGGAACCATAAATGCCTTTGATGGAGGACAAACTTCAAAGGAGGATGAGATTCCAACAACAAAAGAAGAGGACACACAAGATCCACCTCTTGAAGCCTTGAAGGACTTGGCTCTTGAGGAAAAGGAAGTGAGCTACCCAAGGGAGTTCAACTATGTCAAAGATGGTGAAATCTTGGGTGATCCATCCAAGGGGGTAACCACTCGATCTTCTCTTAGATTAATGAATCATGTTGCATTTATCTCATGCATAGAGCCTAAGAATATAAAAGAAGCATTGAAAGATGATTTTTGGATTATGGCTATGCAAGAAGAGTTAAATCAATTTTAGAGAAGTAACTTTTGGACATTAGTTGATAGGCCTAGTAATCAATCTACCATAGGAACTAAATGGGTCTTTAGGAACAAGCTAGATAAGAGTGGTAACGTTGTGAGAAATAAAGCTAGACTTGTAGCACAAGGTTACACTCAAGAAGAGGGAATAGATTTTGATGAAACCTATGCACCCGTAGCTAGAATGGAAGCCATTAGGATGTTGCTTGCATATGCTTGTTACCATAATTTCAAGCTTTTTCAAATGGATGTTAAAAGCGCGTTTTTAAATGGTTTCATAAATGAGGAAGTGTATGTGGAACAACCACCTGGTTTTGAAGATTCAAAATTTCCAAATCATGTTTTCAAACTCACTAAAGCTCTTTATGGTTTAAAGCAAGCTCCTAGAGCTTGGTATGAAAGACTTTCAAACTTTTTAATTGAAAAAGGTTTTGAAAAAGGTAAGGTGGACACTACACTTTTTATAAAAATGTATAAAAATGACATCTTAGTAGTTCAAATTTATGTTGATGATATTATTTTTGGTTTTACTAACGAATGTCATTGTCAAGAGTTTGCTAAGCTAATGCAAGGTGAATTCGAGATGAGCATGATGGGGGAGCTCTCATTCTTTTTGGGACTCCAAATCAAGCAAAAGAAGGATGGCACCTTCATCAATCAAGCCTTATCTTGACCTTTTAGGACCTCTTTTGTGCTTAAAATTGCTTGATCTTGTGAAATGCCATGTTTATGTGTTTTGACTCTAAATTTCATCCATGCTTATAGCTAGGGGGAGTATGTTTATGTTTGCATATGTTTTGCCTGCTCATTCATGTCATTCATGCAAGTTAGGCCTTAGAAAAACTCAATTTTCTGCACTTTTAGAGCCTCATCTGCACTTCCAGGCCCAGGTGTATCGAAATGGGTCAACCTGTTTCGATAAAGATGCTTTAAAATCTTGTCTGAGAGAAGGGCGTTTCGAAATGCCTCAAAAGGGTTTCGAAACGTTTTTGCTACTACCAAGGGGTGTATCGAAACAAGTTTCGATACGAGTCAACGGGGCTTCGATACGGTCAAAATCGTATCGAAACGGTCAGCTGAAATTCTTAAAACGGTCAAACTCTCATGCTCGCGTTTCGAAACGGTCAGGACCGTTCCGAAACGGTTTCACGGACAGCTTTAAGTATGGTTTTTAATGATAAAGTTCTCTTTAAATTAAAACTCTTTAAAACCCTAAAAACCCTAACCCAACTTTTTCCCTATAAAAACCCTCTAAACCTCCTTGTTTTTCACCAAATCTTGAGGGGTTTTTCTCTAAAACACTAGTCTAAGCAAGATTCATCAACATTGTGCAAGGATTTTCATCCATTCATCCAAAATCCCAAACTAAGGTATTTTTCCTCTTTTTCTTTTTTCCTTCAATTTCTATTCGAATCTTAAGTTAGAAAAATTTATTTTTGTATAGTTTATATGTTTTTATGCTTGGGTTTTTAATATCTTGTAAAAAAATTCAAAATCTTTGATTTTCTGATTCGAATATAAAATTTTTCAGTCGTATTTCTTTTTACTGTTTTCTCTTAAAATCTTTTTTGTTTTTTTTATTCTGATTTGTTTATTGTTTTAAAAAACTTGTTTAAACCTAAGTGGGATTTATTATTGGATTGAATTACAAAATCTATGCATACACTTAAATTTTTCGCGTGCTTGCTTATATTTTTAGGATGTCGGAAAGTGTTAGCAAAAAGCGTAAGTCCGTTCAATTCGGTGACTCGAGTGTGCGTTTGAATCTCGCTCAGCTCTTTCAAAAATCCCTTCGAACTCCAGAGATGCGAGCTCGTTTCAAATATGTCAAGGATTTCGAAGTTCGTCGTGAGCGTGTCATTGATCTCGAATTTCTCAACTCCGAGGATTCCTTTTCCATTACCTCGAGCGTTTGAGCGAATGGAATCTTCTTCCTTTGTTCAGAATCCCGGACATTCGCTACAAACACATGGTACTCATCTTTTACTCCAATGCTCGTCTCATTAATGATGGAACAAATATCGAGGTTGTTGGGATTGAATCTTTTATGTTAGGAAAAAAGTTTGTTGTTGATGTTGCTCTCTTGGAGTCTACTTTTTCCCTTAAGGATGAAGGAATTGAGAATGAACGTCACTTTGGTACTAATACCGGTCAAGTGCTTACTTTGGATGCGCATGATCGTTTTCTCCACTTGATGGTTTCATGGTTCCTTTGCCCCTCTAGAGGTAAATATTCTCATATCCGTCAAGTTGATTACTTTTGGCTTGAATGTTTCCGTCGTGGTGAGCGCCCTAATGTTGCTAAGATCATATTTGCCGAGATGGTTAATAATGTTAAGCTTATTGACACTGATGCCTTGAAATCCTTTACTTATGGCAAGATTTTGAGTCACATCTTTAGCAAGATTGGTCTCGATTGCTCCTACGACTCTCCGGAACCCCGCAAGTCCAAGATTGGTGAGTCCTCTCTTCGCAAGTCCGGTTTTCACTATGTGAACCATGTTTGGGAACATGTTGATAGAGCCGCACCTCCTCCTCCTCCTCCCGTTGAACCTCAAGCTCCAGTTGCAAACAATGATGCTCTCACGGCTTTGATTACCGAGCGGTTCAATGCCATGGACACTAACATGGCTTCGGGTTTTGGTGCCATCAACACTCGCTTGCAAAATGTAGAGGATCGACTCCAATCCCTAGAGGCTTCCCACTCGAACATGGATTTGTCCTTCTCCACCCTCTATGGCCAATGGACGAAGTTTCCCCGTTCTCAAGTCAAGAGCGATGATGAGACTTCGGATGATGATGATGGTGGTGACGAGGCCTAGGATATTCATATCATATCATATTATCTATGCATTTTAGGTTTAAGTTTGCATTTTTATGTTTCATTATGTTTTAGAAACCTATGCTTTTGATCTTATTTGGGATTATGTTTTGAACTTAATGTTGATTTATGTTTTGGATATTTTAATTTTATGAATTAATATTATTGTTGCTTAATACTTAATGCTTGTTGGTACTAACCCTTTCTCTTCTCTATGAGCCTTACTTATTATTTTTGATCTAACAAAAAGGGGGAGAAGAAATTTAAGAGCCAAAAATTCGTTTTAAATGTTTAAAGAGTTTTTAAGTTTTAAAACTTGAATTTCAAAGTTAAAACATTTTTAAAAAACTTTAAAAACCTATCTTAAACTAAGGGGGAGTTAGAATATGTTCAAAATTTTAAAAACTCTTAAAAATTCTAACTTTGGTTTTGTTATATCAAAAAGGGGGAGATTGTGAAACCGATATTTTAATTTTGATATAACTAAAGAACCTAATGACTAAATTGAAAATGTCAAAACGAATTTTTAAGTCCTCAAACATCCCCATATAATTTAAAGAATCTGCCTAAGTTAAAAACTAAGCTTTCTAAATATTTTCTAAGTGTTCTTAAAGCCGAAACAGTGTTTTTCAAGTCCCTGTTTTGAAACGGCCTAAGGTGTTTCGAAACGATTTCACCACTGCCAACCCCTGTTCCGAAACGGGTATCGAAACGGCTTTAGAACATAAGAACCCGTATCGAAACGACTTCAAGTGTTTTCAAACGGTTCTTCATTTTGGTTTGAAAAAATATGTCTGTTGCAAAGTTTTTTACTGAATTTTCAGAAACCGTTAGGGTGTTTCGAAACGGGCTCAAGCTGTTTCGAAACGACCCTTGACAGTGGCAAAAGTGTTTTGAAATGAGTTCAATCCGTTTTGAAATGGGCTCTTAAATGCACCCCAACGACTCTTTCTATTTTGGTCTGTTTCGAAACAGGTTCCCGCGTTCCGAAACGGGTGGTTGCAGACTGCATTTATGGAGGTGAGATAACACCCGAACGGCTCTATTGATGAATGAAACAACCACAACGGTTAGAAATCAATGAGAAGGTATAAAAGAGACCTCTAAAAGCTCCAGCAAAAACTATTGATCCAAAAGCAAACATCCAAACATCAAATCCAAGCATTTGTGCTTAATTCCCAAAATTGTCTAGAAACCACAATTGTAATTTTAATTCTTATCTTTTTCAATTGGGTTGAGTGCTTGTAATTGGGCTACAATTTGTATTGAGAGATACTATCTTAGCCATCAAACTCTTTGTTATCTTTGTGTGAGGATTGAGTTAAATTTTGGGTAGAAAATTTAACCAAAATTGTAAGGGTTACCTCTTTAGCCTAGAAAAGGGGAACAGCAACTAGTGGAATTGTTGCAAATCCTTAGTGAAGCTAAGGTAGTGGATGTAGAGTTCATTTGGAACTTGAACCACTCTAAAATTCCTTGTCCATCTTTTTAATTTGCAATTTCCACCACCTAAACCTTTAAAAATCCAATTCACCCCCCTTGGTTCATATCGATCATTCGATCCACTCAACACCTTATATGTATGATGACTTGTTGGTATGGTTAGAGGGTCATTAAGATGTGTTTGATTGGGTTTAAGCATGAAAAAACAGCAAATTCTGCAGCTTCTGGGCAAACCGTATCGATACACTCATTGGCGTTTCGAAACGGGGGCCTGAAATGGCCTTGGTGTTTCGAAAAGGCTGGTGGCTCTTTCGAAACGGTTTGGCCACTAGAAGGCCCTGTTTCGGAACAAGTCTCGAAACAAAACCGTGTTTCGGAACGGTCAACACTGTTTCGAAACAGGTGACCGTTGGGCACTGATTTGAATGGTTTTGAGGTTTGCAAGCTTTACGTTTTAGTCCCGAAATTTGTAATTGCAATTATATGAGTTTGAGATGTCCGATTAAGGCGAAATTTGACAGAGATGCATGTAATGTGACTAATTCAATATTGGTAACTTAAAAATCAGTTAAGACCTTCTAACTTCCAGAATTTACATTTTGGTCCCTAATATTTTTATTTTGCACAATTGAGTCCCTCATGTTGTTCGACCGATGTGCTTTTCACCTGTATGTTTCATGCATGCTCACATAGGGTTAATTTGTATCTATATAAGATTAAAAGGAAAAAAAGGTCGTTAATCAAGGTTGACTTTCGGGTTGACTTTGGTTTTCCCCGTGTAATCTTAGTAGTTCGGGTCAACCGTCTAGGTCGGGCTAAGGGGGTTACATGCATGGTTTTCCTAAACACTAATTCTGAGGAAGCAATTCAACTCAAAACGGTCTTACAAACTTATGCATCTGCTTCAGGGCAAGCCGTGAACTTTGAGAAGTCGACTATTTTCTATAACCCACGTACCCCAGGCTCAATACGAGATGTGATCAATAGCTCCTTGCATGTTCGTGAGGTTTCCAATCCTGGTGTCTATCTAGGTGTTTCGTTACTCATTGGGAAAAATAAAACTGAATCCTTAGGATTTGTTCGTGATAAAGTCCATGATCGTTTATCTACCTGGGACAAACAACTCATTTCTTTTAGCGGTCGTGAGATTTTCATAAAAGCTATTCTACAATCCTTGCCTCAATATGTCATGTCCTGCTATTTTTTGCCGCAAAATATTGTGGACGATATGACTACAGCCATTCGCCAATATTGGAGGTCTGGTAAGTTTAACAAAAAAGGTTGGCATATGCTTCCTTGGAATCATGTTTGTCTTCCAAAAGCGGCTGGAGGCATGGGCTTCAGAGATCTCAACTATTTTAACATTGCTCTCCTTGGTATATAGCTTTGGCGGGTCATCTGTGAACCTGACTCTTTATTGGGTCAAATTTACCGATCCAAGTATTTCCCTTCTGGCAATATTTTAGATGCTACCCGACCAACTAGGGGATCATTTGCCTGGCAAGGCTTGTATACTGCTTTACAACATCTTTTTAGTGGTTTCCTATACCGGCCTGGTATTAATAGTAACATATGTGTCCATAAAGACAATTGGGGAGGTTCCTCTCCTATCACCCTCTCCGGTGATTAGGAGGTCTCCGATGAAGTCCATATCTGTTGTCGGGACTTTATGCTCCGGAACCAGACTGCTTAGGACCCTGCAAAGGACCGCCGCTACTTTAACCCTGCTGATGCAGATGCTATCCTTAATATTTCTATAATCAATGATACTCGTGATTCTATCTTATGGTCTCCTAATAATTCTGGCATTTACTCGGTTAGTTCTGGTTATCTATTTCTACAACGATCTCTGGATCCCCGAAATTGGCCAACGCGTATTTGCAAGGTCCTTGCTAAAGTTAAGGCTCTTCCCAAGGTCAAAACGTTTGGCTGGCGTATGGCCTCCGAAGCCCTACCTGTAGGCACGAGATTGCAAGTTTTTTTCACCCAATTCTGAACATTGTTCTATATGTGGTTTTTCTTCGGAATCCACCCTTCATGCGCTTCGCGACTATTCTGGGGCCTCTGAGGCCCTCAACCTATCTGGAATCCCTGATGCTATCTCTAAAAGTTTGGCTGTTACCACCATCCATTGGTTAGAAGAGGCTGCCCACATCTTATCTGCTGACCAATTTGGTCTTTTTATCACTACTACTTGGAATATCTGGAATAGACGTAACGAATGGGTTCATAATCATCATTTGCAACCCCCTGACTTACTGCTATCAACTCGATCAGTTTACATAATGATTACTGTAATGCTACACTCTCACCCCACTCCCAGCCAATTTCCTCTATGTTTTCACCTCCATGTTGGAGGCCTCCCCCACATGATTATCTCAAGATAAATATGGACGGGGCTTTTGACCCTACCACTCGTGCAGCGGCTGTGGGTGTTATGGCGCGTGATGCTTCGGGTGCGGTAGTTGGGGGCCTTGCTTACCCCTTGGGAAGTTGTTTGGATGCTTCTACTTGCGAAGGTCTAGGCCTTCTTGTGGGTGTTACCTTTGCTCAAGCCCAGGGCTGGCAACGGTTATTGTTTGAAACGGACTGCGCCTCCCTTGCGAATAGGCTCAACCATCCTGGGCCGGATCTTTCAACTTTAGGGCCTATGCTTCTTCAAATTCGGGACGAGCTTCTTTCTTTGCCTTCTGCCTTTGTTTCTTATGTAAGCCGTGAGGCTAATTTTGTGGCCCATGCTTTGGCCACTCATGCCCTCAGGACTATGTCCTCCTTGTCTATTGACTCTGACATACCATCTTGTATTAATCATCTTGTATTGAACAATTTCTCGAATTAATAAAATATAAGGTACTCTTTTCCTCTTTTTAGGGTTCTCCGGGTCCTAAGCCTGGGGACATTAGTAGGGGTTTTTAATGAGGCTTTTTCTCTCAAAAAAAAAGTCCAACGAGTCCATTTTACGGCCCATTTAGACCCGCTCGCCCGAAACCTCTACAAAAACGATCAAAAAACAAGTTTTAATCAAATTTTAGGACTTCATATCATTGATTACGATCTTTTCAACACAATTATATTGCAAATACTCAATTTTTGTACTTTTTACTTAGTTTAAAGTCCAACGGGTCCATTTTACGGCCCATTTAGACCTTATCATCCGAAACCTCTACAAAAAAGACCGCAAATCAAGTTTTAATCAAAACTTAAGAGTTCATATCATTGATTACGAGCTTTTCAACACTATTGTATTGCAAAAATTCAATTTCTGTTCTTTTTACTCAGTTAAAAGTCCAACGGGTCCATTTTAAGGCCCATTTAGACCCGCTCACTCGAAACCTCTACAAAAAGGACCGAAAAACAAGTTTTTATCAAATTTTAGGAGTTCATATAATTGATTACGAGCTTTTCAACAAGATCATGCAAAAACTCAATTTTTGTATTTTTTACTCAGTTAAAAGTCCAACGGGTCCATTTTATGGCCCATTTAGACCCGCTCGCCCGAAACCTCTACAAAAAGGACCGAAAAACAAGTTTAATCAAATTTTAGGACTTCATATCATTGATTACGTTCTTTTCAACACAATTATATTGCAAAAACTTAATTTATGTTCTTTTTACTCAGTTAAAAGTCCAACGGGTCCATTTTAAGCCCATTTAGACCCGCTCATCCAAAACCTCTACAAAAAGGATCGCAAAACAATTTTTAATCAAAACTTAAGAGTTCATATCGTTGATTACGAGCTTTTCAAAACTATTGTATTGCAAAAATAAAATTTTTATTCTTTTTACTCATTGAAAGTCCAGCGGGTCCATTTTACGGCCCATTTAGACCCACTCGTCCGAAACATCTACAAAAAGGACCGCTAATGTAACCCCCTTTGCCCGGCCTAGACGTTTGACCCGAACTACGAAGATTACACGGGGAAAACCAAAGTCAACCCGAAAGTCAACCTTGATTAACAACCATTTTTTTATTTATTTTAATCTTGTCTAGATACATATTAAGCCTAGGTGAGTACTCACGAATCATGAATGAGAAAGGCACAGCGATCGGATATCATTTAGGGACTCAATTGCTTAATTTACGTGTTTAGGGACCAAAATGTAATTTTTGTAAATTAGAGATACTTCACTGATTTTAGGATCACCAATATGAAATTAATCATGTTACATGCTTCTCTGTTAAGTTTCAGCTAAAATAGACATTCCAAGCTTAAGCAATTGCATTCACAACATTTAGGACTAAAATGTAAAGCATGGAAACTCAAAGCAATTCAAATCAGCATCCAACGGTCAATTGTATCGGAACGCCTACCCACCATACCGAAACACATGTATCGAAACGATGTTGACCGTTTTGGTACGCGGGTATGTTCCGAGACTAGTACCGAAACAGGTCACTCTAGTAGCCAAACTGTTTCGAAACAACCTCAAACCGTTTCGAAACACTAAGACCATTACAGGCACTCGTTTCGAAACACTTCAGGGTGTTTCGATACACCTTGCCAGAAACAACAGATATAGCTGGTTTTTCAACCTTTAACCCATTCGAACATGCCTTAAAGATTCCTAAATCATACTAGCAAACCATTTCACAATTAAAGAACATATTTAGGACTCTCTAGCACAAGCATGGCATCAAACACAAAATCACATAGTCTAAAGGCATGCTCCTTAATCTCAAAACCAATATAAGCAATCCAACCTCAAACCAAACATTTAAGGCCTCTTACAACCCAAAAATACCAACATAAACATGCCAAAAACTTAGGGAATTCAAACATATCTCCCAAATACAATATTGGTTTCCCATTGCCATTATATCAAAACTAAAGTGTATGAAAACTTCACCATACATGAGCTTGTACTTCATTGGATTTTCTTATCCTCCTTGATGCCTGAAAACACCTCAATTATCTGCATTATTGGTAAAAGAGAGCGTAATCACAAATGCTTAGTGAGGCATGCTCTAAAGAAAACTAACTCAATAATGCATTTCTTGAAAACACTTTCTCAAAAGCTTTTTAACAACATGCTCATTCTATCTCATGCTTGAAAACCAGTCAAAGCAACTTCTCATTGAAAACACATGTACCTTCATTCTATTTCATGCATTTAAACCAATGCAAAACTCATGGCAAAGCCATAATCATGCTTGTAATACCAAAGCTTAGCCCGACCTAAACGTTTGACCCGAACTACGAAGATTACACAGGGAAAACCAAAGTCAACCCGAAAGTCAACCTTGATTAACGACCCTTTTTTATTTTAGTCTTGTTTAGATACATATTAAGCCTAGATGAGTACTCACGAATCATGAATGAGAACGGCACAGCGATCGGATATCATTTAGGGACTCAATTGCTTAATTTACGCGTTTAGGGACCAAAATGTAATTTTTGTAAATCAGAGAGACTTCACTGATTTTAGGACCACCAATATGAAATTAATCATGTTACATGCTTCTCTGTCAAGTTTCAGCTTAAATAGACATTCCAAGCTCAAGCAATTGCATTCACAACATTTAAGATTAAAATGTAAAGCATGGAAACTCAAAGCAATTTAAATCAGCATCCAACGGTCAACCGTATTGGAACGCCTACCCACCGTACCAAAATGCACGTATCGAAATGGTGTTGACCGTTTCGGTATGTGGGTATGTTCTGAGACCAGTACTGAAACTGGGCACTCCAGTAGCCAAACTATTTCGAAACATCCTCAACTGTTTCGTAACACTAAGACCATTACAAGCCCCTGTTTTGAAACACTTGAGGGTGTTTCGATACACCTTGCTCAGAAACAACAGATATAGCTGGTTTTTCACCCTTTAATTCATTCAAACATGCCTCAAAGATTCCCAAATCATACCAGCAAACCATTTCACAATTAAAGAACATATTTAGGACTCTCTAGCACAAGCATGACATCAATCACAAAATCACATAGTCTAAAGGCATGCTCCCTAATCTCAAAACCAATATAAGAAATCCAACCTCAAACAAAACATTTAAGGCCATTTACAACCCAAAAATACCAACATAAACATGTCACAAACTTAGGGAGTTCAAACATATCTCCCAAATACAACCTTGGTTTCCCATTGCCATTATATCAAAACTAAAGTGTACGAAAACTTCACCATACATGAGCTTGTACTTCCTTGGATGTTCTTATCCTCCTTGATGCCCGGAAACATCTCAATTATCTGCTTTATTGGTAAAATAGAGCGTAAGCACAAATGCTTAGTGAGGCATGCTCTAAAAAACCAACTCAATAATGCATTTCTTGAAAACACTTTCTCAAAAGCTTTTTAACAACATGCTCATTCTATCTCATGCTTGAAAACCATTCAAAGCAACTTCTCATTGAAAACACATGTACCTTCATTCTATCTCATGCATTTAAACCAATGCAAACCTCATGGCAAAGCCATACTCATGCTTGTAATACCAAAACATTTCATATACAATTCTCATATGCATTTCTCATAGCATAAATCGTTTCATCAAAGGTACATGTGAATCAAAAATCATTTCATATTTTATATTGGCATTTCACATCTCACTATTATTCGGATATGCGGACAACTCACTGGACACTTCTGGTGGCATCTACCATCACCGCAGTCACTCGTCTAGTAACATAATTTCCGGTGGAATCTTACATCACCGTACTCACATGGCGGAATCTCTCATCGCCACAAAGCTTGGGTATTTCACCAAGTCCTACCCGATGGAATGCCCATCATCAGTTCTCTCCCTTTGGATTAACCAAAGAGCACGTATGAATTTTTAGTTTATAGTGCACTCTCATCCTATTGATCGATCAATTATATCCGGTAAGTATCTCAAAATCTATGCCAATATATTATATCAAAACATCATCTCACCTACTCTTTTTCATGCAACAATTCTCAAAACATTCTCATCTCATTTCAAAACCATAACATTTGCCATGCTTTAAACAAAAGCTCAAATCTCAACCATGCAACATGTTACTTCATGAAATCATTTCAAGCATCATCTCATGCTATAAAACATGCATAAAAACAGTAGGAATTTATCTATCTCAAACCATGAGCATGTAAAAGCATTTTTGGGGCAATCACCACATTTAAGAGAGCAATCTAGCCGATACTTACTTCTGGACTTAGGAAGGTGTTTCAAACCTTTCCTAAATCCCCAAACCTTGATTCTTTGTCCCTCAAGGACTTCTAAAACCATACGCACTCACCGATTACGTTTCGCTTGCTCGTCGAAACGCTATCTAGGCTTCCGGATCAACACCAAAGGCGTCCAAAGATGTCTCCCCTGTTTTTAACACATAAGAGCAGAGGATTAGTGCATCATCATGCATTGAAATCACCAGCCACACACCTAAACTCGTTGATCTACTCAAACACCACATTTCGGCCACCAAACACAACCGAAAACATCTCCAAACTCTTCCAAAACAAAGCCCAGCTAAGATCCATCACTTCTAATCATTTCTAAACATCAATTAACATCAAAAACCACCACAAAATTGTCATTATACCTCCAGCTATGACAGAACACCAAAATCACCCCAAAAACCATCATTCTAGCAAGCAAAACTTAGGAAAACAAACATATTCGGAATTTGATTGATAAAACCTCATTTGTAACATCAATTAACATCCAAAATACATTAGAAAACCACCTCAAAATAGAGCCCTATCATTCACCACGAAAATCTTCAAGATCTCTTCCAAAATCTTGAGTTTTAAGACAATTTCTTGTTTCTAACATTAAAACCACTCAAAAACCATTAACAAAGGATTGATAAATTGGGAATTTCAGTAAAGAACTGATCATTAGAGGAGAAGGACGAAGCTTACCTCTAATGGATGATTTCTCCTTTATTTGGGCAAGTTTTCTTGAAAATTCATTGTAGAAATCAAGAGGATTTGATGAGGAATTGATTAAAAATCAAAGGAGGATTGAAATCTCATCAAATGAAATGAAAATCAAAGTATAATTGCTGGAGAGAATGTGTTTGGCTGAAAAGAATTAGAGAGAAAATGAAATGAGGGAAAATTTGAGAAAAGTAGTTATGAATAGTCAAAGGTAGTTTCTAAATTAATTAACCTTCATTTCCTTTAATTAAAACATTAATAAAATCACCCAAATTAAGGAAAAATCTGATGAAAACATTTTGGTAAAATTAGCTCCTTAAAGATTCAAAGTTTCAATCCTTTACAAAACAGTCACTATTTAACTTTTGTAAAAACTGCGATTTGGTCACTACACCGAAATGTAGTATTTCCAAACCCTATTTTGTAAAATTGATTTCACCATAATCTTTCATATATTAAATGAGGATTTTTAGATATTTTTCTATATTTTTAAAGCATCTCGAATTAGGTGTTCCCTAAAGCTCACTTTAAGATTCGAACCGTTTTCTGACCGGTCCGATTCGGATTCTAAAACATCTAGGCCCAAATTTGGGGTGTTACAACTCTCCCCCTATGAAGAAATTTCGTCCTTGAAATTTACCTGGAGGTAAAAGGTAAGGAAACTGCTTCTTCATATCCTTCTTTCTTTCCCACGTGGCTTCATCAACACCACGATGCCTCCACAACACCTTAACCAGCTCAATGGTTTTACCACGGAGAACCTTACTGTTCGAATCCAAAATCTCAGTTGGTTCTTCATCATATGTCAAATCTGGATTCAACTCAACTTCCTCCACATGCATAACATTCGAAGGATCCGATCTATATCTCCAAAGCATGGATACATGAAACACATTATGTATCTTTTCTAGCTCTTGTGCTAGTCTCAACTTGTAAGAAACAGGACCCACATGTTCTATCACCTCGTATGGTCCAATGTATCTCGGGCTCAGCTTGCCCTTCCGGCCAAATCTCATCACCTTCTTCCAAGGTGAAACTTTCAAGAACACACAGTCACCCACCGCAAATTCTATCTCCTTACGCTTCAAATCCGCGTAAGACTTTTGTCGATCCGATGCTGCCTTTAACCGCTCACAAATGAGCTTCACCTTCTCGGTGGTTCCTTTCAACAAAGTCGGCATCGAGACCAACTTTTTTCCCGTTTCAGCCCAACAAAGAGGAGTTCTGCACTTCCTCCCATACAAAGCCTCATAAGGTGCCATTTGAATACTCGCCTGATAGCTATTATTATAAGAAAACTCCACCAAAGGCAAGTGCTTCTCCCAAGAGCCTTAAAACTCAATCACACAACACCTCAACATATCCTCAAGCACTTGGATAACACGCTCTGACTATTCATCCGTTCGCGGATGATAAGAAGTACTGAAATTCAGTCGCGTACCCAACGCTTGATGCAATCATTCCCAAAATCTTGCAGTGAACCTCGGATCTCTATCCGACACAATAGATTTTGGTACACCATGCAGACGTACAATCTCAGCAATTTACAGCTCTGCAAGCTTATCCAGGGTATATGTAGTATGCACAGGTAAGAAATGCGCACACTTTGTAAGGCGATCCGCAATCACCCAAACAGAATTCTTCTTCGATGGCGATAAAGGCAAACCAGACACAAAGTCCATGGTTATCCTCTCCCATTTCCATTCAGAGATCCTCAACGGTTGCAACAACCCCGAAGGAAACTGATGCCCAGCCTTAACCCGCTGACCAACCATGCACTTGCTCACATACTCAGCAACATCTTTCTTCAACCCCACCCAATAGTACTCATCCTTCAGATCACGGTACATCTTTGTACTACTAGGGTGCATAGCAAATGGACTACTATGAGCTTTGGTCAGAATAGTATGCCTCAACTCCACATCATTCGACACCACTATCCGACTTCCAAAATATAAAACACCATTATCATTAAAACAGAAATCCGATGGTCTATCCTCAGCAATATCCTGAACATGTGGCACCAAAGAATCATCCAACAACTGCTTATCCTTTATCAACTGAACAAGAGATTGTTTCACTTGCAACTCAGCAACAAGACCACCATCTCGCGATATGCTCAAGCTAGCAAACATCGCCCTTAACTCCACCGCCACTTTCCTGCTCAGAGCATCGGCCACAACATTGGCCTTTCCCGGGTGATACTCGATCGTTAGATCGTAATCCTTAAGCAACTCCACCCATCACCGTTTCCTAAGATTCAACTCTTTCTGAGACATCAAATACTTCAAACTCTTGTGATCCGTGTACACGGTACACTTCTCACCATAAAGATAATGTCTCCAGATCTTCAGAGAAAAAACCACCGCGGCTAACTCAATATCATGCGTAGGATAATTGCGCTCATGCACTTTCAACTGACGCGATGCATAAGCCACCACCTTACCCTCTTGCATTAACACACCCCCCAAACCAACATAGGATGCATCACTATACACCACAAACTATTTCCCTGATTCAGGTTGAACCAAGATAGGAGCTTGCGTCAAAGATGCTTTAAGCTTCTCAAAAGCTTGATGTCTTGCTTCCGTCCACTCATACTTAACATCTTTTTGCAATAACTTCGTTAAAGGGGCAGCAATATTAGAAAATCCATCCACGAACCTCCGATAGTATCCTGCCAACCCAAGGAAACTACGGACTTCATGAACAGACTTAGGAGGCTTCCAATTCATCACCGCCTCAACCTTTTGGGGATCAACTCGAATCCCTTCTGCCAAAACCACATGACCAAGGAAAACATCTTCCTTTAGCCAAAACTCACACTTGCTCAGCTTAGTATAAAGCTGATTTTCCAACAACACTTGCAAAACAATCCTCAGATGACCCTCATGCTCCTCCTCAATACGAGAGTACACAAGGATATCGTCGATGAACACCACAACGAACTTGTCCAAGTATTCATGGAACACCCTATTCATCATGTCCATGAAAGCAGTAGAAGCATTCGTCAAAACGAATGGCATCACAAGGAACTCATAATGCTCATACCTCGTTCTAAAGGTTGTTTTCGGCACATCTACATCCTTCACCTTTAGCTGATAGTACCCTGACCTCAAATCAATCTTTGAAAACACAGACGCTCCCCGAAACTGATCAAAAAGATCATCAATCCTCGACAAAGGATACTTGTTCTTAACGGTCAACTTGTTCAGCTGACGAGAATAGATGCACATTCTCATCGTGCCATCTTTTTTTTCACAAACAAGACCGGTGCACCCCAAGGTGACACACTAGGCCGAATGAAGCCACGGTCAAGCAACTCATGAAGTTGCGTCTTCAACTCCTTCAACTCTTTGGGTGCCATACGATAGGGAGCAATGGACACCGGAGTTGTGTTCTCATACAGCTCAATCCCAAACTCAACCTCCCGACTAGGCGGCAAACCAGGTAATTCCTCCAGAAACACTCTAGGAAATTCACACACGGTTCTTATATCCCGAACGCGCACCTCCTTCGAACTAGGGTTCATAACAAAGGCTAGATAAGCCTCGCAACCTTGCCGCAACATCCGGCTCGCTTCCAATGTAGACACCACATTGGCAAGAAACTTCACATTCTCACCCACCACCACCACCTCATAATCATCCGCAAAGTTTCAACGAAACTCGCTTGCTTTCGAAATCCACTACGGCTCTATGCTCAACAAGCCAATCCATGCCAAGAATTACATCAAAACCATATAATGGCAATTCCATGAGATCAACAAGAAAAACATGATTTTGCACCTTCAAGGGACTTCTCCTATACAACTTTCTTGTTACAACCGTCTCACCAAAGGAACTAGTCACACGCATACCAATATCCAAAGACTTAACAGGTAAACCAAGCATTTGAGCATGTTCACGCAATATGTACGAGTGTGTAGATCCAGAATCAATCAAAGAAAGTAATGACAAAGATTGCAAAGTAAAGGTACATGCGATCACATCCGTATCATTCCTTCCCTCACGATGGACATACACTCGAGCTTGACCACCACTCTCAGGCTGGACAGCCACAACATGTGCTACGTTCCTTCCACCATCATCCCTACGCTGAAAATTACCACAGCCGCACCCACGACCTCTCTGTGGCTCAGCAGCTCTCATCGGAGCCTATCCCTCTCTCAGCGGCTGAGGACAATCTTTCTTCAAATGCCCTCGGTTCCCACAATTCCAGCATGTCCCAAGGTTACCCTAACACTCACCACCGTGTCTTCTACCACAACAATTACACTCAGGAGTCTTTAGGAAAGCATTAGGTCCTTGTTGACCTCTACCAGGGTTACCACCCCCACGTCTAGCATCATAGCGCGGCTTCCTATCCTTATGTCTCTTGTTGCAATCTCTACCATAATCGCGTTCTGCAACTTGCTTTCCCGAGCTAGAGCCACCAGCTCGACTTGCCAAATCGAGATTCGATTCAATGTCCTTAGCTCTTGTGACCAAGACATCGAAATTCGTGTAATCAGCTGCAAGCATATAGGTATTGACATCCGCTACCAGCCCGTAACGGAATCGTTCGCACCTCTCTCGCTCATTAGGGATTAGCTCAGGTGCATACTGGCTAAGGCGAACAAATTGAATCTCATATTCAGCTACAGACATGTTCCCTTGCATAAGAGACATAAAATCTCTCTTCTTTTCATCGAGGTAACGCACTCCCAGATACTTCCTCTTGAACACATTCAAGAAGAACGTCCACGTCACCTCTTCATCCTCCATCCCGGAGATAGTGGTCGTCCACCACGTATAAGCATCACCATGCAGTAGTGACACAATACAACCCAGCTTCTGCACATTGTTGCAGTTCAACTGACCCAGGATCATCTTGGTGCTCTCCAACCAAGACTCGGATCCTTCCGGAGATAAGCCTCTAAAATCAGTCCCTCATAGACTGCGGAGACGCTCCAAAGGAAATCTCACATTAGCACCATCCTGAGGTGCAGGTCTATGAGCTCCAGCTATTGCTGCCTGGAATGCTTCAGTAATAGCCTGTATCAACATGGTCATGTCAGGAGCAGCTTGCCCCTGCACACCCTTGGGTCCAACAACCCCAGCACCAACACCAGCATTACCAGCCCCAGCTCCACCACCACCGGGTGGTCCACCAGGGGAGGAGGAGGTAAATCCTCAACATTCTCCACATTCTCATTATTAGCCATCGATCTAGTATTGATTCTCAGCTCTCTACGTGGCCCCATTATAAAAACAATGCACTCACAAAAATGCAATAAACACAATTAGGCATAATAAGGTAAGTAATCCAAGTACTCAAGCTCATTTTCGAAAACAATTCTTCTCATTAGTTTTAATATGGCAATGGGATCCCCAACCACACTCCAAACATAGCATAGCATCACAAAATCATCTCAACTTAATCACACATCACTGTTCATACATCAAACTTTAACTGAAAAGACACAATCATGCATAAACACATACAACAACCACATACCAAACCCCAATTATTCGATAACCTAGCTCTGATACCAACAAATGTAACCCCCTTAGCACGGCCTAGACGTTTGACCCGAACTACGAAGATTACACGGGGAAAACCAAAGTCAACCTTGATTAACGACCTTTTTTATTATTTTAATCTTGTCTAGATACATATTAAGCCTAGGTGAGTACTCACGAATCATGAATGAGAAAGGCACATCGATCGGATATCATTTAGGGACTCAATTGCTTAATTTAAGCGTTTAGGGACCAAAATGTAATTTTTGTAAATTAGAGAGACTTCACTGAGTTTAGGATCACCAATATGAAATTAATCATGTTACATGCTTCTCTGTCAAGTTTCAGCTTAAATAGACATTCCAAGCTTAAGCAATTGCATTCACAACATTTAAGACTAAAATGTAAAGCATGGAAACTCAAAGCAATTCAAATCAGCATCCAAAGGTCAACCGTATCAGAACGCCTACCCACCGTACCAAAACGCACGTATCGAAACGGTGTTGATCGTTTCGGTACGCGAGTATGTTCCGAGACCAGTACCGAAACAGGGCACTCCAGTAGCCAAATTGTTTCGAAACAGCCTCAACCGTTTCGAAACACTAAGACCATACAGGCCCCCGTTTCGAAACACTTGAGGGTGTTTCGATACACCTTGCCCAAAAACAGCAGATATAGCTGGTTTTTCACCCTTTAAACCATTCGAACATGCCTCAAAGATTCCTAAATCATACCAGCAAACCATTTCACAATTAACGAACATATTTAGGACTCTCTAGCACAAGCATGCCATCAAACACAAAATCACATAGTCTAAAGGCATGCTCCCTAATCTCAAAACAAATATAAGCAATCCAACCTCAAACAAAACATTTAAGGCCACTTACAACCCAAAAATACCAACATAAACATGCCACAAACTTAGGGAGTTCAAGCATAGCGCCCAAATACAACCTTGGTTTCCCATTGCCATTATATCAAAACTAAAGTGTATGAAAACTTCACCATACATGAGCTTGTACTTCCTTGGATGTTCTAATCCTCCTTGATGCCCGAAAACAACTCAATTATCTGCATTATTGGTAAAACAGAGTGTAAGCACAAATGCTTATTGAGGCATGCTCTAAAGAAAACCAACTCAATAATGCATTTCTTGAAAACACTTTCTCAAAAGCTTTTTAACAACATGCTCATTCTATCTCATGCTTGAAAACCATTCAAAGCAACTTCTCATTGAAAACACATGTACCTTCATTCTATCTCATGCATTTAAACCAATACAAAACTCATGGCAAAGCCATACTCATGCTTGTAATACCAAAGCATTTCATATACAATTCTCATATGCATTTCTCATAGCATAAATCATTTCATCAAAGGTACATGTGAATCAAAAACCATTTCATATTTTATATTGGCATTTCACATCTCACTATTACTCAGATATGCAGACAACTCACTAGACACTTTTGGTGGCATCTACCATCACTGTACTCACTCGTTTAGTAACATAATTTCTGGTGGAATCTCACATCACCGTACTCACATGGCGGAATCTCCCATCGCCACAAAGCTTGGGTATTTCACCAAGTCCTACCCAATGGAATGCCCATCATCGGTTCTCTTCCTTTGGATTAACCAAACATCACGTACAAATTTTTAGTTTATAGTGCACTCTCATCCTATTAATCGATCAATTATATCTGGTAAGTATCTCAACATCTATGCCAATATATTATATCAAAACATCATCTCACCTATTGTTTTTCATGCAACAATTCTCAAAACATTCTCATCTCATTTCAAAACCATAACATTTGCCATGCTTTAAAAAAAAGCTCAAATCTCAACCATGCAACATGTTACTTAATGAAATCATTTCAAGCATCATCTCATGCTATAAAACATGCATAAAAATAGTAGGAATTTATCTATCTCAAACCATGAGCATGTAAAAGCATTTTAGGGGCAATCACCACATTTAAGAGAGCAATCTAGCCAATACTTACTTCCGGACTTAGGAAGGTGTTTCAAACCTTTCCTAAATCCCCAAACCTTGATTCTTTGTCCCTCAAGGACTTCTAAAACCATACGCACTCACCGATTACGTTTCGCTTGCTCGCCGAAACACTATCTAGGCTTCCAGATCAACACTAAAGGCGTATGAAGATGTCTCCCATGTTTTTAACACATAAGAGCATAGGATTAATGCATCATCATGCATTGAAATCATCAACCACACACCTAAACTCGTTGCTCTACTCAACCACAACATTTTAGGCACCAAACACAACCGAAAACATCTCCAAACTCTTCCAAAACAAAGCCCAGCTAAGATCCATCACTTCTAATCATTTCTAAACATCAATTAACATCAAAAACCACCACAAACTCGTCCTTATACCTATAGCTATGACAGAACACCAAAGTCACCCCAAAAACCATCATTCTAGCAAGCAAAACTTAGGAAAACAAACCTATTCGGGATTTGATTGATAAAACCTCATTTGTAACATCAATTAACATCCAAAATACATTAGAAAACCACCTCAAAATAGAGCCCAATCATTCACCACGAAAATCTTCAACATCTCTTCCAAAATCTTGAGTTTTAAGACAATTTCTTGTTTCTAACATTAAAACCACTCAAAAACCTTTAACAAAGGATTGATAACTTGGGAATTTAAGTAAAGAACTTATCATTAGAGGAGAAGGATGAAGCTTACCTCTAATGGATGATTTCTCCTTGATTTGGGCAAGTTTTCTTGAAAATTCAATGTAGAAATCAAGAGGAAATGATTAAGAATCAAAGGAAGATTGAAATCTCATCAAATGAAGTGAAAATCAAAGTATAATTTCTGGAGAGAATGTGTTTGGATGAAAAGAATTTGAGAGAAAATGAAATGAGGGAAATTTGAGAAAAGTAGTTATGAATAGTCAAAGGTAGTTTCTAAATTAATTAACCTTCATTTTCTTTAATTAAAACATTAATAAAATCACCCAAATTAAGGAAAATCTGATGAAAACATTTTGGTAAAATTAGCTCCTTAAAGATTCAAAGTTTCAATCCTTCACAAAACAGTCACTATTTAACTTTTGCAAAAACTGCGATTTGGTCACTACACTGAAATGTAGTATTTCCAAACCCTATTTTGAAAAATTGATTTCACCACAATCTTTCATATATTAAATGAGGATTTTTAGATATTTTTCTATATTTTTAAAACATCCCGAACTAGGTGTTCCCTAAAGCTCACTTTAAGATTCGAACTGCTTTCTGACCGGTCCGATTCGGACTTTAAAACATCTAGTCCCAAATTAGGTGTGTTACAACTAATAAAATTTTAATCAAAACTTAGGAGTTCATATAATTGACTAGGAACCTCTACTAAAAGGATCGAAAAACAGTTAAAAGTCTATTTATGTTCTTTTAACACTGTTAAAAGTCCAACGGGTCCATTTTACGGCCCATTTAGACCCGCTCCCCCGGAACCTCTACTAAAAGGATCGAAAAACAAATTTTAATCAAATTTTAGGAGTTCATATAATTGATTACGAGCTTTTCAACAAGATTATATTGCAAAGACAAAATTTTTGTAATTTTTACTTAATTTAAAGTCCAACGGGTCCATTTTACGGCCCATTTAGACCTTCTCGTCCGAAACCTCTGCAAAAAGACCGCAAATCAAGTTTTAATCAAAACTTAAGAGTTCATATCATTGATTACGAGCTTTTCAACACCATTGTATTGAAAAATTCAATTTCGTTTCTTTTTACTCAGTTAAAAGTCCAACGGGACCATTTTAAGGCCCATTTAGACCCGCTCGCCCGAAACCTCTTCAAAAATGACCGAATAACAAGTTTTAATTAAATTTTAGGAGTTCATATAATTGATTACAAGCTTTTCAACAAGATTATATTGCAAAACTCAATTTTAGTATTTTTTTTACTTAGTTAAAAGTCCAACGGGTCCATTTTACGGCCCATTTAGACCCGCTCGCCCGAAACCTCTACTAAAAGGATCGAAAAACAAGTTTTAATCAAATTTTAGGACTTCATATCATTGATTACGAAATTTTCAACATGGTTATATTGCAAAGACTCAATTTTTGTACTTTTTACTTATTTTAAAGTCCAACGGGTCCATTTTACGGCCCATTCAGAACTTTTCGTTCGTACCCTCTACAAAAAAGAACGCAAATCAAGTTTTAATCAAATTTTAGGAGTTCATATAATTGATTACGAGCTTTTCATCAAGATTATATTGCAAAAACTCAATTTCTGTATTTTTTACTGAGTTAAAAGTCCAACGGGTCCATTTTACGGCCAATTTAGACCCGCTTGCCCAAAACCTCTACTAAAAGGATCGAAAAACAAGTTTTAGTCAAATTTTAGGACTTCATATCATTGATTACGAAATTTTCAACACAATTATATTGCAAAGACTCAATTTCTGAACTTTTTACTTATTTTAAAGTCCAACGGGTCCATTTTACGGCCCATTTAGAACTTCTCGTCCGTACCCTCTACAAAAAAGACCGCAAATCAAGTGTTGATCAAATTTTAGGAGTTCATATAATTGATTACGAGCTTTTCAATAAGATTATATTGCAAAAACTCAATTTCTGTATTTTTACTCAGTTAAAAGTCCAACGGGTCCATTTTACGGCCCATTTAGACCCGCTCGCCTGAAACCTCTACAAAAAGGACCGAAAAAAAAGTTTAATCAAATTTTAGGACTTCATATCATTGGTTACATTCTTTTCAACACGATTATATTGCAAAAACTCAATTTTTGTATTTTTTTACTCAGTTAAAAGTCCAACGGGTCCATTTTACGGCCCATTTAGACAAGCTCTTTCGAAACCTCTACAAAAAGGACCGCAAAACAAGTTTTAATCAGAACTTAAGAGTTCATATCGTTGATTACGAGCTTTTCAACACTATTGTATTGCAAAAATTCAATTTCTATTCTTTTTACCCAGTTGAAAGTTGAACGAGTCTATTTTAAGGCCCATTTAGACCCGCTCGCCTGAAACCTCTACAAAAAGGACCGAAAAACAAGTTTTGATCCAATTTTAGGTGTTCATATAATTGATTACAAGCTTTTCAACAACATTATATTGTAAAAACTCAATTTCTGTATTTTTTACTCAGTTAAAAGTCCAACGGGTCCATTTTAGGGCCCATTTAGATTCGCTCGCTCGAAACCTCTTCAAAAATGACCGAAAAACAAGTTTTAATCAAATTGTAGGAGTTCATATAATTTATTACGAGCTTTTCAACAAGATTATATTGCAAAAATTCAATTTCTGTATTTCTTACTCAGTTAAAAGTCCAACGGGTACATTTTAAGGCTCATTTAAACCCACTCACCTGAAACCTCTACAAAAAGGACCGCAAAACATGTTTTAATCAAATTTTAGGACTTCATATCATTGATTACGATCTTTTCAACAGAATTATATTGAAAAAACCCAACGTATGTACTTTATACTCATTTTAATGTCCAACAGGTCCATTTAGATCCGCTCGTCCGAAACATCTACAAAAGGATCGCAAATAAAGTTTTAATCAAAACTTAGGAGTTCATATCATTGATTACGAGCTTTTCAACACTGTTGTTTTGCAAAAATTCGATTTTTGTTCTTTTAACACAGTTAAAAGTCCAACGGGTCCATTTTAAGGCCCATTTAGACCTGCTCGCCCGAAACCTCTTCAAAAATGACCGAAAAACAAGTTTTAATCAAATTTTAGGAGTTCATATAATTGATTACGAGCTTTTCAACAAGATTATATTGCAAAAACTCAATTTTTGTATTTTTTACTTAGTTAAAAGTCCAACTGGTCCATTTTACGGCCCATTTAGACCCGCTCGCCCGAAACCTCTACTAAAAGGATCGAACAACAAGTTTTAATCAAATTTTAGGACTTCATATCATTGATTACGAAATTTTCAACACGATTATATTGCAAAGACTCATTTTTTGTACTTTCTACTTAGTTTAAAGTCAAACGGGTCCATTTTACGGCCCATTTAGAGCTTTTCGTCCGTACCCTATACAAAAAAGACCGCAAATCAAGTTTTAATCAAATTTTAGGAGTTCATGTAATTGATTACGAGCTTTTCATCAAGATTATATTGCAAAAACTCAATTTCTGTATTTTTTACTGAGTTTAAAAGTCCAACGGGTCCATTTTACCGCCCATTTAGACACGCTTTCCCGAAACCTCTACTAAAAGGATCGAAAAACAAGTTTTAATCAAATTTTAGGACTTCATATAATTGATTACGAAATTTTCAACACGATTATATTGCAAAGACTCAATTTCTGTACTTTTTACTTAGTTTAAAGTCCAACGGGTCCATTTTACGGCCCATTTAGACCCCCTCGTCTGAAACCTCTACAAAAAGGACCGCAAAACAAGTCTTAATCAAAACCTAGGAGTTCATATCATTGATTATGAGGTTTTCAACACCATTGTATTGCAAAAATTCGATTTAGGTTCTTTTAACACGGTTAAAAGTCCAACGGGTCCATTTTAAGACCCATTTAGACCCGCACGCCGAAACCTCTACAAAAATGACCAAAAAAAAGTTTTGATCAAATTTTATGAGTTCTTATAATTGATTACGACCTTTACAAAAAGACCGCAAATCAAGTTTTAATCAAAACTTAGGAGTTCATATCATTGATTACGAGATTTTCAACACTATTGTATTGCAAAAAATTCGATTTTTGTTCTTTTTACTCAGTTAAAAGTCCAATGGGTCCATTTTAAGGCCCATTTAGACCCGCTCGCCCGAAACCTCTACAAAAAGGACCGAAAAACAAGTTTTAAACCAATTTTAGGAGTTCATATAATTGATTACGAGCTTTTCAACAAGATTATATTTCAAAAGCACAATTTCTGTATTTTTTACTAAGTTAAAAGTCCAACTGGTCCATTTTAGGGCCCATTTAGACCCGCTCGCCCGAAACCCCTTCAAAAATGACCAAAAAACAAGTTTAAATCAAATTTTAGGAGTTCATATTATTGATTACGAGCTTTTCAACAAGATTATATTGCGAAAATTCTATTTATGTATTTCTTACTCAGTTAAAAGTCCAACGGGTCCATTTTAAGGCCCACTTACAAAAACTCAATTTATGTACTTTTTACTCTGTTAAAGTCTAACGAGTCCATTTTACGGCCCATTTACACCTGCTCGTCCGAAACCTCTACAAAAAGACCGAAAATCAAGTTTTAATCAAAACTTAAGAGTTCATATCAATGATTACGAGCTTATCAACACTATTGTATTGCAAAAATTCAATATTTGTTCTTTTTACTCAGTTAAAAGTCCAACGGGTCCATTTTGAGGCCCATTTGGACCCGCTCGCCTGAAACCTCTACAAATGAACCGAAAAACAAGTTTAATCAAATTTTATGACTTCATATCATTGATTATGATCTTTTCAACATGATTATATTGCAATAACTCAATTTATGTACTTTTTACTCAGTTTAAAGTCCAACAGGTCCATTTTACGGCCCATTTACACCCGCTCGTCTGAAACATCTACAAAAAGGACCGCAAATAAAGTTTTAATCAAAACTTAGGAGTTCATATCATTGATTACGAGCTTTTCAACACTATTGTATTGCAAAAATTCAATTTCTGTTCTTTTAACACAGTTAAAAGTCCAACGGGTCCATTTTAAGGCCCATTTAGACCCGCTCGCCCGAAACCTCTTCAAAAATGACAGAAAACAAGTTTTAATCAAATTTTAGGAGTTCATATAATTGGTTACGAGCTTTTCAACAAGATTATATTGCAAAAACTCAATTTTTGTATTTTTTACTTAGTTAAAAGTCCAACGGGTCCATTTTACGACCCATTTAGACCCGCTCGCCCGAAACCTCTACAAATAGGACCGAAAAACAAGTTTAATCAAATTTTAGGACTTCATATCATTGATTATGATCTTTTCAACACGATTATATTGCAAAAACTCGATTTATGTACTTTTTACTCAGTTAAAAGTCCAACGGATCCATTTGTCGGCCCATTTAGACCCGCTCGTCCGAAACCTCTACAAAAAGGACCGCAAAACAAGTTTTAATCAAAACTTAAGAGTTCATATCGTTGATTACGAGCTTTTCAACACGATTTTATTGCAAAGACTCAATTTTTAGACTTTTTACTTAATTTAAAATCCAACGGGTCCATTTTAAGGCCCGTTTAGACACGCTCGCCCGAAACCTCTGGAAAAGAGACCGCAAATCAAGTTTTAATCAAAACTTAAGAGTCCATATCATTGATTACGAGCTTTTCAACACTATTGTATTGCAAAAATTCAATTTTTGTTCCTTTTACACAGTTAAAAGTCCAGCGGGTCCATTTTAAGGCCCATTTAGACCCGCTCACTCGAAAACTCTACAAAAAGGACCGAAAAACAAGTTTTGATCAAATTTTAGGAGTTCATATAATTGATTACGAGCTTTTCAACAAGATTATCTTGCAAAACTCATTTTCTGTATTTTTTACTCAGTTAAAAGTCCAACGGGTCCATTTTACGGCCCATTTAAACCCGCTCGCCCAAAACCTCTACAAAAAGGACCGAAAAACACGTTTAATCAAATTTTAAGACTTCATATCATTGATTACGATCTTTTCAACATGATTATATTGCAAAAACTCAATTTATGTACTTTTTACTCAATTAAAAGTCCAACGAGTCCATTTTACGCCCCATTTACACCCGCTCGTCTGAAACCTCTTCAAAAAGGACCGCAAAACAAGTTTTAATCAAAACTTAAGCATTCATATCGTTGATTATGAGCTTTTCAACACTATTGTATTTCAAAAATTCAATTTTTGTTCTTTTTACTCAGTTAAAAGTTTAACGGGTCCATTTTGAGGCCCATTTAGACCCGCTCGCCCGAAACCTCCACAAAAAGGACCGAAAAACAAGTTTTAAACCAATTTTAGGAGTTCATATAATTGATTACGAGCTTTTCAACAAGATTATATTTCAAAAACACAATTTCTGTATTTTTTACTGAGTTAAAAGTCCAACTGATCCATTTTAGGGCCTATTTAGACCCGCTCGCCCGAAACCCCTTCAAAAATGACCAAAAAACAAGTTTTAATCAAATTTTAGGAGTTCATATTATTGATTACGAGCTTTTCAACAAGATTATATTGCAAAAATTCAATTTCTGTATTTCTTACTCAGTTAAAAGTCCAACGGGTCCATTTTAAGGCCCACTTTGTTCCGCTAGCCCGAAACCTCTACAAAAAGGACCGAAAAACAAGTTTAAACAAATTTTAGGACTTCATATCATTGATTACGATCTTTTCAACACGATTATCTTGCAAAAACTCAATTTATGTACTTTTTACTCTGTTAAAGTCCAACGAGTCCATTTTACGGCCCATTTAGACCCGCTCGTCCGAAACCTCTACAAAAAGGACCGCACAACAAGTTTTAATCAAAACTTAAGCGTTCATATCGTTGATTACGAGCGTTTCAACATTATTGTTTTGCAAAAATTCAATTTCTGTTCTTTTTACTCAGTTAAAAGTTCAACGGGTCCATTTTAAGGTCCATTTAGACACGCTCGCCCGAAACCTCTACAAAAAAGACCGCAAATCAAGTTTTAATCAAAACTTAAGAGTTCATATCATTGATTACGAGCTTATCAACACTATTGTATTGCAAAAATTCAATATTTGTTCTTTTTACTCAGTTAAAAGTCCAACGGGTCCATTTTAAGGCCCATTTAGACCCGCTCGCCTGAAACCTCTACAAAAGAACCGAAAAACAAGTTTAATCAAATTTTAGGATTTCATATCATTGATTATGATCTTTTCAACACGATTATATTGCAAAAACTCAATTTATGTACTTTTTACTCAGTTTAAAGTCCAACGGGTCCATTTTACGGCCCATTTAGACCCGCTCGTCCGAAACATCTATAAAAAGGACCGCAAATAAAGTTTTAATCAAAACTTAGGAGTTCATATCATTGATTACGAACTTTTCAACACTATTGTACTGCAAAAATTCAATTTATGTTCTTTTTACACAGTTAAAAGTCCAACGAGTCCATTTTAAGGCCCATTTAGACCCGCTCACTCGAAACCTCTACAAAAAGGACCGAAAACAAGTTTTGATCAAATTTTAGGAGTTCATATAATTGATTACGAGCTTTTCAATGAGATTGTATTGCAAAAACTCAATTTTTGTATTTTTTACTCAGTTAAAAGTCCAACGGGTCCATTTTACGGCCCATTTAGACCCGCTCGTCTGAAACCTCTACAAAAAGGACCGAAAAACAAGTTTTAATCAAACTTTAGGACATCATATCATTGATTACGATCTTTTCAAGACGATTATATTCCAAAAACTTAACTTTTGTACTTTTTACTTAGTTTAAAGTTCAACGGTTCCATTTTACGGCACATTTAGACCCTCTCGTCCGAAACCTCTACAAAAAGGACCGTAAAACAAGTTTTAATCAAAACTTAGGAGTTCATATCATTGATTACGAGGTTTTTAACACTATTGTATTGCAAAAATTCGATTTATGCTCTTTTAACACAGTCAAAAGTCCAACGGGTCCATTTTAAGGCCCATTTGGACCCGCTCACCGAAACCTCTTAAAAAATGATCGAAAAAAGTTTTGATCAAATTTTAGGAGTTCATATAGTTGATTACGACTTCTACAAAAAAGACTGCAAATCAATAATCAAAACTTAGGAAGTTCATATCATTGATTACGAGCTTTTCAACACTAATGTATTGCAAAAATTAGATTTTTGTTCTTTTTACTCAATTAAAACTGCAACGGGTCCATTTTAAGGCCCATTTAGACCCGCTCGCCCAAAACCTCTTAAAAATGACCGAAAATAAGTTTTAATCAAATTTTAGGAGTTCATATAATTGATTGCGAGCTTTTCAACAAGATTATATTGCAAAAACTCAATTTTGTATTTTTTACATAGTTAAAAGTCCAACGGGTTCATTTTACGGCCCATTTAGACCCGCTCGCCTGAAACCTCTACAAAAAGTACCGAAAAACAAGTTTAATCAAATTTTAGGACTTCATATCATTGATTACGATCATTTCAGCACGATTACATTGCAAAAAGTCAATTTATGTACTTTTTACTCAGTTAAAAGTCCAACGGGTCCATTTTAAGGCCCATTTAGACCCGCTCGCCCGAAACCTCTACAAAAAGGACCGAAAAAAGGTTTAATCAAATTTTAGGACTTCATATCATTGATTATGATCTTTTCAACACGATTATATTGCAAAAACTCAATTTATGTACTTTTTACTCAGTTTAAAGTCCAACGAGTCCATTTTACGGCCCATTTAGACCCGCTCGTCCGAAACTTCTACAAAAAGGACCGCAAATAAAGTTTTAATTAAAACTTAGGAGTTCATATCATTGATTACGAGCTTTTCAACACTATTGTATTGCTAAGATTCGATTTTTGTTCTTTTAACACAGTTAAAAGTCCAACGAGTCCATTTTAAGGCCCATTTAGACCTTCTCGCCCGAAACCTCTTCTAAAATGACCGAAAAACAAGTTTTAATCAAATTTTAGGACATCATATAATTGATTACGAGCTTTTCAACAAGATTATATTGCAAAAACTCAATTTTTTTTGTATTTTTTACTTAGTTAAAAGTCCAACGGGTCAATTTTACAGCCCATTTAGACCCGTTCGTCCGAAACCTCTACAAAAAGGACCGAAAAACAAGTTTTAATCAAATTTTAAGACTTCATATCATTGATTACGATATTTTCAACAGGATTATATTGCAAAAACTTAATTTTTGTACTTTTTACTTAATTTAAAATCCAACGGGTCCATTTTAAGGCCCGTTTAGACACGCTCGCCCGAAACCTCTGGAAAAGAGACCGCAAATCAAGTTTTAATCAAAACTTACGAGTCCATATCATTGATTACGAGCTTTTCAACACTATTGTATTGCAAAAATTCAATTTTTGTTCCTTTTACACAGTTAAAAGTCCAGCGGGTCCATTTTAAGGCCCATTTAGACCCGCTCACTCGAAAACTCTACAAAAAGGACCGAAAAACAAGTTTTGATGAAATTTTAGGAGTTCATATAATTGATTACGAGCTTTTCAACAAGATTATCTTGCAAAACTCATTTTCTGTATTTTTTACTCAGTTAAAAGTCCAACGGGTCCATTTTACGGCCCATTTAAACCCGCTCGCCCAAAACCTCTACAAAAAGGACCGAAAAACAAGTTTAATCAAATTTTAAGACTTCATATCATTGATTACGATCTTTTCAACATGATTATATTGCAAAAACTCAATTTATGTACTTTTTACTCAATTAAAAGTCCAACGAGTCCATTTTACGCCCCATTTACACCCGCTCGTCTGAAACCTCATCAAAAAGGACCGCAAAACAAGTTTTAATCAAAACTTAAGCATTCATATCGTTGATTACGAGCTTTTCAACACTATTGTATTTCAAAAATTCAATTTTTGTTCTTTTTACTCAGTTAAAAGTTTAACGGGTCCATTTTGAGGCCCATTTAGACCCGCTCGCCCGAAACCTCCACAAAAAGGACCGAAAAACAAGTTTTAAACCAATTTTAGGAGTTCATATAATTGATTACGAGCTTTTCAACAAGATTATATTTCAAAAACACAATTTCTGTATTTTTTACTGAGTTAAAAGTCCAACTGATCCATTTTAGGGCCCATTTAGACCCGCTCGCCCGAAACCCCTTCAAAAATGACCAAAAAACAAGTTTTAATCAAATTTTAGGAGTTCATATTATTGATTACGAGCTTTTCAACAAGATTATATTGCAAAAATTCAATTTCTGTATTTCTTACTCAGTTAAAAGTCCAACGGGTCCATTTTAAGGCCCACTTTGTTCCGCTAGCCCGAAACCTCTACAAAAAGGACCGAAAAACAAGTTTAAACAAATTTTAGGACTTCATATCATTGATTACGATCTTTTCAACACGATTATCTTGCAAAAACTCAATTTATGTACTTTTTACTCTGTTAAAGTCCAACGAGTCCATTTTACGGCCCATTTAGACCCGCTCGTCCGAAACCTCTACAAAAAGGACCGCACAACAAGTTTTAATCAAAACTTAAGCGTTCATATCGTTGATTACGAGCGTTTCAACATTATTGTTTTGCAAAAATTCAATTTCTGTTCTTTTTACTCAGTTAAAAGTTCAACGGGTCCATTTTAAGGTCCATTTAGACACGCTCGCCCGAAACCTCTACAAAAAAGACCGCAAATCAAGTTTTAATCAAAACTTAAGAGTTCATATCATTGATTACGAGCTTATCAACACTATTGTATTGCAAAAATTCAATATTTGTTCTTTTTACTCAGTTAAAAGTCCAACGGGTCCATTTTAAGGCCCATTTAGACCCGCTCGCCTGAAACCTCTACAAAAGAACCGAAAAACAAGTTTAATCAAATTTTAGGATTTCATATCATTGATTATGATCTTTTCAACACGATTATATTGCAAAAACTCAATTTATGTACTTTTTACTCAGTTTAAAGTCCAACGGGTCCATTTTACGGCCCATTTAGACCCGCTCGTCCGAAACATCTATAAAAAGGACCGCAAATAAAGTTTTAATCAAAACTTAGGAGTTCATATCATTGATTACGAACTTTTCAACACTATTGTACTGCAAAAATTCAATTTATGTTCTTTTTACACAGTTAAAAGTCCAACGAGTCCATTTTAAGGCCCATTTAGACCCGCTCACTCGAAACCTCTACAAAAAGGACCGAAAACAAGTTTTGATCAAATTTTAGGAGTTCATATAATTGATTACGAGCTTTTCAATGAGATTGTATTGCAAAAACTCAATTTTTGTATTTTTTACTCAGTTAAAAGTCCAACGGGTCCATTTTACGGCCCATTTAGACCCGCTCGTCTGAAACCTCTACAAAAAGGACCGAAAAACAAGTTTTAATCAAACTTTAGGACATCATATCATTGATTACGATCTTTTCAAGACGATTATATTCCAAAAACTTAACTTTTGTACTTTTTACTTAGTTTAAAGTTCAACGGTTCCATTTTACGGCACATTTAGACCCTCTCGTCCGAAACCTCTACAAAAAGGACCGCAAAACAAGTTTTAATCAAAACTTAGGAGTTCATATCATTGATTACGAGGTTTTTAACACTATTGTATTGCAAAAATTCGATTTATGCTCTTTTAACACAGTCAAAAGTCCAACGGGTCCATTTTAAGGCCCATTTGGACCCGCTCACCGAAACCTCTTAAAAAATGATCGAAAAAAGTTTTGATCAAATTTTAGGAGTTCATATAGTTGATTACGACTTCTACAAAAAAGACTGCAAATCAATAATCAAAACTTAGGAGTTCATATCATTGATTACGAGCTTTTCAACACTAATGTATTGCAAAAATTAGATTTTTGTTCTTTTTACTTAGTTAAAACTGCAACGGGTCCATTTTAAGGCCCATTTAGACCCGCTCGCCCAAAACCTCTTAAAAATGACCGAAAATAAGTTTTAATCAAATTTTAGGAGTTCATATAATTGATTGCGAGCTTTTCAACAAGATTATATTGCAAAAACTCAATTTTGTATTTTTTACATAGTTAAAAGTCCAACGGGTCCATTTTACGGCCCATTTAGACCCGCTCGCCTGAAACCTCTACAAAAAGTACCAAAAAACAAGTTTAATCAAATTTTAGGACTTCATATCATTGATTACGATCATTTCAACACGATTACATTGCAAAAAGTCAATTTATGTACTTTTTACTCAGTTAAAAGTCCAACGGGTCCATTTTAAGGCCCATTTAGACCCGCTCGCCCGAAACCTCTACAAAAAGGACCGAAAAAAGGTTTAATCAAATTTTAGGACTTCATATCATTGATTATGATCTTTTCAATACGATTATATTGCAAAAACTCAATTTATGTACTTTTTACTCAGTTTAAAGTCCAACGAGTCCATTTTACGGCCCATTTAGACCCGCTCGTCCGAAACTTCTACAAAAAGGACCGCAAATAAAGTTTTAATTAAAACTTAGGAGTTCATATCATTGATTACGAGCTTTTCAACACTATTGTATTGCTAAGATTCGATTTTTGTTCTTTTAACACAGTTAAAAGTCCAACGAGTCCATTTTAAGGCCCATTTAGACCTTCTCGCCCGAAACCTCTTCTAAAATGACCGAAAAACAAGTTTTAATCAAATTTTAGGACATCATATAATTGATTACGAGCTTTTCAACAAGATTATATTGCAAAAACTCAATTTTTTTGTATTTTTTACTTAGTTAAAAGTCCAACGGGTCAATTTTACAGCCGATTTAGACCCGTTCGTCCGAAACCTCTACAAAAAGGACCGAAAAACAAGTTTTAATCAAATTTTAAGACTTCATATCATTGATTACGATATTTTCAACAGGATTATATTGCAAAAACTTAATTTTTGTACTTTTTACTTAGTTTAAAGTCTAACGGGTCCATTTTACGGCCCATTTAGACCCTCTCGTACGAAACCTCTACAAAAAGGACCGCAAAACAAGTTTTAACCAAAACATAGGAGTTCATATCATTGATTATTAGGTTTTCAACACTATTTTATTGCAAAAATTCGATTATGTTCTTTTAACACAGTTAAAAGTCCAACGAGTCCATTTTAAGTCCCATTTAGACCTGCTCGCTTAAACCCCTTCAAAAATGACCGAAAAAAAGTTTTGATCAAATTTTAGGAGTTCATATAATTGATTACAACCTCTACAAAAAAGACCGCAAATCAAGTTTTCATCAAAACTTAGGAGTTCATATCATTGATTACGAGGTTTTCAACACTATTGTATTGCAAAAATTTGATTTTTGTTCTTTTTACTCAGTTAAAAGTCCAACGAGTCCATTTTAAGGCTCATTTAGACCTGCTCGCACGAAACCTCTACAAAAATGACCGAAAAACAAGTTTTGATCAAATTTTAGGAGTTCATATAATTGATTACGAGCTTTGTAACAAGATTATAGTGCAAAAACTCAATTTATGTATTTTTTACTAAGTTAAAAGTCCAACGGGTCACTTTTACGGCCCATTTAGACCCGCTCGTCCGAAACATCTACAAAAAGGACCGCAAATAAAGTTTTAATCAAAACTTAGGAGTTCATATCATTGATTACAAGCTTTTCAACACTATTGTATTGCAAAAATACGATTTCTGTTCTTTTAACACAGTTAAAAGTCCAACGGGTCCATTTTAAGGCCCATTTAGACCCGCTCGCCCAAAACCTCTTAAAAATGACCGAAAAACAAGTTTTAATCAAATTTTAGGAGTTCATATAATTGATTGCGAGCTTTTCAACAATATTATATTGCAAAAACTTAATTTTTGTATTTTTTACTTAGTTGAAAGTCCAACGGGTCCATTTTACGGTCCATTTAGACCCGCTCGCCCGAAACCTCTACAAAAAGGACCGAAAAACAAGTTTAATCAAATTTTAGGACTTCATATCATTGATTACGATCTTTTCAACATGATTATATTGCAAAAACTCAATTTATGTACTTTTTACTCAGTTAAAAGTCCAACGGGTCCATTTGTCGGCCCATTTAGACCCGCTCGTCCGAAATCCCTACAAAAAGGACCGCAAAACAAGTTTTAATCAAAACTTAAGAGTTCATATCGTTGATTACGAGCTTTTCAACACGATTATATTGCAAAGACTCAATTTTTGTACTTTTTACTTAGTTTAAAGTCCAACGGGTTCATTTTAAGGCCCATTTAGACCCGCTAGCCCGAAACCTCTACAAAAAAGATCGCAAATCAAGTTTTAATCAAAACTTAAGAGTTCATATCATTGATTACGAGCTTTTCAACACTATTGTATTGCAAAAATTCAATTTATGTTCTTTTTACACAGTTAAAAGTCCAACGGGTCCATTTTAAGGCCCATTTAGACCCGCTCGCCCAAAACCTCTTAAAAATGACCGAAAAACAAGTTTTAATCAAATTTTAGGAGTTCATATAATTGATTGCGAGCTTTTCAACAATATTATATTGCAAAAACTTAATTTTTGTATTTTTACTTAGTTGAAAGTCCAACGGGTCCATTTTACGGTCCATTTAGACCCGCTCGCCCGAAACCTCTACAAAAAAGACCGAAAAACAAGTTTAATCAAATTTTAGGACTTCATATCATTGATTACGATCTTTTCAACATGATTATATTGCAAAAACTCAATTCATGTACTTTTTACTCAGTTAAAAGTCCAACGGGTCCATTTGTCGGCCCATTTAGACCCGCTCGTCCGAAATCCCTATAAAAAGGACCGCAAAACAAGTTTTAATCAAAACTTAAGAGTTCATATCGTTGATTACGAGCTTTTCAACACGATTATATTGCAAAGACTCATTTTTTGTACTTTTTACTTAGTTTAAAGTCCAAATGGTTCATTTTAAGGGCCATTTAGACCCGTTAGCCCGAAACCTCTACAAAAAAAACCGCAAATCAAGTTTTAATCAAAACTTAAGAGTTCATATCATTGATTACGAGCTTTTCAACACTATTGTATTGCAAAAATTCAATTTATGTTCTTTTTACACAGTTAAAAGTCCAACGGGTCCATTTTAAGGCCCATTTAGACCCGCTCACTCGAAACCTCTACAAAAAGGACCGAAAACAAGTTTTAATCAAATTTTAGGAGTTCATATAATTGATTTCGAACTTTTCAATAAGATTATATTTCAAAAACTCAATTTATGTATTTTTTACTGAGTTAAAAGTCCAACGGGTCCATTTTACGGCCCATTTAGACCCGCTCGCCCGAAACCTCTACAAAAAGGACCAAAAAACAAGTTTAATCAAATTTTAAGACTTCATATCATTGATTACAATCTAATCAAGCACTATTATATTGCAAAAACTCAATTTATGTACTTTTTACTTAGTTAAAAGTCCAACGGGTCAATTTTACGGCCCATGTAGACCCGCTCGTCCGAAACCTCTACAAAAAGGACCGCAAAACAAGTTTTAACCAAAACTTAAGCGTTCATATCGTTGATTACGAGCTTTTCAACACTATTGTTTTGCAAAAATTCAATTTCTGTTCTTTTTACTCAGTTAAAAGTTCAACGGGTCCATTTTCAGGCCCATTTAGACCCGCTCGCCCCAAACCTCTACAAAAGGACCGAAAAACAAGTTTTGATCCAATTTTAGGAGTTCATAAAATTGATTACGAGCTTTTCAACAAGATTATATTGCAAAAACTCAATTTTTGTATTTTTACTCAGTTAAAACTCCAACGAGTCCATTTTACGGCCCATTTAGTCCCGCTCGCCCGAAACCCCTACAAAAAGGACCAAAAAACATGTTTTAATCAAATTTTAGGACTTCATATCATTGAATACGATCTTTTCAACACGATTATATTGCAAAAACACAATTTTTGTACTTTTTACTCAGTTAAAAGTCCAACGGGTCCATTTTATGGCCCATTTAGACCCGCTCGTCCGAAATCTCTACAAAAAGGACCGCAAAACAAGTTTTAATCAAATCTTAAGAGTTCATATCGTTGATTACGAGCTATTCAACACTATTGTATTGTAGAAATTCAATTTATTTTCTTTTTACTTAGTTAAATGTTCTACGGGTCCATTTTAAGGCCCATTTAGACCCGCTCGCCCGAAACCTCTACAAAAAGGACCGAAAAACAAGTTTTAATCCAATCTTAGGAGTTCATATAATTGATTACGAGCTTTTCAACAAGATTATATTTCAAAAACTCAATTTCTGTATTTTTTACTTAGTTAAAAGTCCAAGTGGTCCATTTTACGGCCCATTAGACCCGCTCGCCTGGAACCCCTTAAAAATAATCAAATTTTAGGAGTTCATATAATTGATTATGAGCTTTTCAACAAGATTATATTGCAAAAATTAAATTTATGTATTTCTTACTCAGTGAAAAGTCCAAGTGGTCCATTTTAAGACTCATTTTGTCCAGCTCGCCCGAAACCTCTACAAAAAGGACCGAAAAACATGTTTTAATCAAATTTTAGGACTTCATATCATTAATTACGATATTTTCAACATAATTATATTGCAAAAACTCAAATTATGTACTTTTTACTCAGTTTAAAGTCTAACGGGTCCATTTTATGGCCCATTTAGACCCACTCGTCCAAAACATCTACAAAAAGGACCGCCAAAAATATTAATCAAAACTTAGGAGTTTGTATCATTGATTGTGAGCTTTTCAACACTATTGTATTGCAAAAATTCGATTTCTGTTCTTTTAACCCAGTTAAAAGTCCAACGGGTCCATTTTAAGGCCCATTTAGACCCGCTCGCTCGAAATCTCTACAAAATGGACCGAAAAACAAGTTTTGATCCAAATTTAGGAGTTCATATAATTGATTACGAGCTTTTCAACCAGATTATATTGCAAGAAGTAAATTTCTGTATTTTTTACTCAGTTAAATGTCCAACGGGTCCATTTTACTGCCCATTTAGACCCGCTCGCCCGAAACCTTTACAAAAAGGACCGAAAACAAGTTTTAATCAAAACTTAAGAGTTCACACCGTTGATTACGAGCTTTTCAACATTATTGTATTGTATAATTCAATTTATGTTCTTTATACTCAGTTAAAAGTTCAACGGGTCCATTTTAAGGCCCATTTAGACCCGCTCGCCCGAAACCTCTACAAAAAGGACCGAAAAACATGTTTTGATCCAATTTTAGGAGTTCATATAATTGATTACAAGCTTTTCAACAAGATTATATTGCAAAAAGTCAATTTATGTGTTTTTTACTCAATTAAAAGTCTAACAGGTCCATTTTACGGCCCATTTAGACTCGCTCGCCCGAAACCTCTTCAAAAATGACCGAAAAACAAGTTTTAATCAAATTTTAGGAGTTCGTATAATTGATTACGAGCTTTTCAACAAGATTATATTGCAAAAATTTAATTTATGTATATCTTACTCAGTTAAAAGTCCAACGGGTCCATTTTAAGGCCCATTTAGACTCGCTCGCCCGAAAACTCTTCAAAAATGACTGAAAAACAAGTTTTAATCATATTTTAGGAGTTCATATAATTGATTACGAGCTTTTCAACAAGACTATATTGCAAAAACTCAATTTTTGTATTTTTTGCTCAGTTAAAAGTCCAACGGGTCCATTTTACGGCCCATTTAGACCCGCTCGCCCGAAACATCTACAAGAAGGACCGAAAAACAAGTTTTCATCCAATTTTAGGAGTTCATATAATTGATTACGAGCTTTTCAACAAGATTATATTGCAAAAAATTAATTTCTGTATTTTTTACTTAGTTAAAAGTCCAACAGGTCCATTTTGAGGCCCATTTAGACCCGCTCGTCCGAAATCTCGTCAAAATTGACCGAAAAACAAGTTTTAATCAAATTTTAGGAGTTCATATAATTGATTACGAGCTTTTCAACAAGATTATTTTGCAAAAACTCAATTTTTGTATTTTTTACCTAGTTAAAAGTCCAACGGGTCCATTTTACGTCCCATTTAGTCCCGCTCGCTCGAAACCTCTACAAAAAGGACCGAAAAACAAGTTTTGATCCAATTTTAGGAGTTCGTATAATTGATTACGAGCTTTTCAACAAGATTATATTGCAAGAAGTAAATTATTGTATTTTTTACTAAGTTAAATGTCCAACGAGTCCATTTTACGGCCCATTTAGACCCGCTCGCCCGAAACCTCTACAAAAAGGACCGAAAAACAAGTTTTAATAAAAAATCTAGAGTTCACATCGTTGATTACGAGCTTTTCAACACTATTGTATTGCATAATTCAATTTATGTTCTTTTTACTTAGTTAAAAGTTCAACGAGTCCATTTTAAGGCCCATTTAGACCCGCTCGCCCGAAACCTCTACAAAAAGGACCGAAAAATAAGTTTTGATCCAATTTTAGGAGTTCATATAATTGATTACGAGCTTTTCAACAAGATTATATTGCAAAAAGTCAATTTATGTATTTTTTACTCAATTAAAAGTCCAACAGGTCCATTTTACGGCCCATTTAGACCCGCTCACCCGAAACCTCTTCAAAAATGACCGAAAAACAAGTTTTAATCAAAATTTAGGAGTTCATATAATTGATTACGAGCTTTTCAACAAGATTATATTGTAAAAACTCAATTTTTGTATTTTTTACTAAGTTAAAAGTCCAACGGGTGTGAAAAACTCAAATTTTAGGAGTTCATATATTGTAAAAACTCTTTCAACCCTCTCTTCTCTCTTTTTTCTTTTCCCCCCTTCCCCTTTGTTTCCACCATGCACCACCGCCATCCTCTTCTTCCTTACCAGTGTTTTCGTCACTTGCCATGATCGGGGTGCGTGGAACGTTTGCCAAATTGTTTTGTGTTGTTCTCCCTATCAAGCGCTACACCTACCATCCAGATCTATCAGGTATGTATCACCCCCTTTGGGTTTGAGGAAAGAGTTTTTTCGATCACACATCTACCCATCCCAGTCAAATAATCGAGTAGTTCTCCTACTGGCTTTAATCAGGCATTCTTTCATTTTTTTCAATTCGTTGCGCTTTTCATTTTTTCAAATCACAAAGATTTGTATGTCCCAAGATTTTAATCTTGATTCGAGAAATTTCTTTAGCCGTTTGGTTCTTTATCTTCTTTTTTGCTACATTATTTTAATATTCTATTTTGTGTTGTTATCTTTATCTTCTTTTTTGCTGTATTTTTTCAATCTTGATTCAAGGTTTTTTTGGATTGGGTCTGCGTTTTTCATAGCATTTTGGTTCAATTCTATTAGCAATCTTCCTTTGTTCTTTTTTTATCTTCTTTTGCTAAACTTTGTCATGGTCAATGAAACCCACTTGAATACTTTGTTTCTAATATTATTTGCCTTTGTTCGATCATTTTGTATGTCTTCCATTAATAATTCTATATTTGTTCTCTCTACCATTCTTTTATCGTTTATTATTTTTTATGATTTTTTACATATCCATGGTAATCATTTGATTCCACCTTTTGTTCATTATAATTTTAAATTAACATTACTTCCATTCAAGTTTTTTACTATATTTCTAATGATCAACTATGGTTCTCCCACTAAAATCCATCATTTACATCAATTTTTATTTCAATTTCTCCATACCTTTTATGGGGAAGAATCCACCGGATGGCCAAGGTTTGTTGCAATGTTTCGTGCCCCATTGCATTATCTTTTAATCACATGTTTGTTGTTCTTTAAGTTGTTTCTAACTTTTTCATTATTTTCTCATCTATTGTTTAATCTTTTTTTGATTCTTGTTTGTTGTATGTTTTTCTCTTACGACAATTTCATTTTTTTTCGGAGCTTGTCACGGTTGTGATCCATGGCAAAATATCAGTATTAAATTAACCAAGGTAATGGTCTTTCTTTCTGTATAATTGAATTGTTTTTATTTAATTTTCTGTTCTTACCAAATTTTGTGGTATGCTGCAATGGTCTCTAGTTTTTTCAATTATGTGCATCTTGCTCTTTTGCATCTTATCTCATCCACATACTTTATGTCTTCTAAGTTAATTTTATCTTTTTTAATTCTTTATTCATTCTTTCTCATAATAATGTTATGTCTTTCATATTTCACTAATTTTCAATCACCATTCATATTGCAATTCTATCTTTGTTTACTCCATTATCTAACTACTTCCCTTTGGAAGATCCAATCGACCCTATTCGGGAACAATTCTATTAGATTGCCCTTGGCATCTAAAACATATACAAAATATGACTATTGTTTATGGTTTCTATGTTTTATTTAAGTTTATCTAACTTTACCTATATTTCGATTTGATATCTATCCAATTGCAAAAAAATATTCACAATCTTTTATTTATAATATAATTTCCGAATACCATTTCATTTCCTATGATTATTATAGGCCCATCTCTTTTAATGAACTTTCTATTATATGCACCTTTCTCCTAATAAATTTCAATTTTAACACCCTAATGAATTATACACTATTAAGATTTCGAATTCTCCCCTTCTCCAAATGGCAAATTTTTACAACAAAAATTACATCTCCTCAATTACTTTCTTACCTAAAAAAATCTCTTATGGGTTTACCTATTTACAAATATACCTTTCTCTACAAATAATTCATACATACTTAAATCTCTCAAATTTAATCTCTTCCACTATACAAAGGTTTATCCTTTTCCATTCTATTTTTCAAATATTAATCCTCTCACTTTTAATTGTACTCACCCATTTTCTAAAAATAACCACATATTTATGGTTTCTACCATATTTATTTACCTTCAATATAATTCAAATTTGTCCTTTCCCCATTTGCCGCAAAATTAAAGTTCATCCAATTATGGAGAGTAAACATTTACGGTATCAAATTTTAATCCTCTCATTTTTAATTGTACTCACCCATTTTCTAAACATAACCATATATTTATGGTTTCTACCACATTTACTTACCTTAAACATAATTCAAAATTTCATTCCCCCCATTAGCAACAAAATTAAAATTCATCCATTTTTGGAGAGTAAATATTTATGGTATCAAATCATCCTTTTTCGAATCTTTCCTTATAATATATCATACTTAATTATCTCCAATACATTTCTTTTCTTTGTTAATATTATATACCATTTTAGTAAATTCCATTTCTATATTAAGATTCAACATGTATGGTATCAAATCTTTTCCTTCCAAAACAAGGCTTTGGTGAATTTGGGTTTGATGTTCCTACCAAAAACCATTCTAATTTCGATAGATAATTTTACCTATTTACAAATATGCCTTTCTCTACAAATAATTTTTACATACTTAAATCTCTCAAATTTAATCTCTTCCACAAAACAATCTTTTATCTTTTTTCATTCCATATTTCAAATTTTAATCCTCCCACTTTTAATTATGCTCACCCCTTTTCTAAAAATAACCAACTATTTATGGTCTCTACCATATTTACTTACCTTATACATAATTCAAATTTTCTGTTTCCTCATTTGCCGCAAAATTAAAGTTCATCCATTTATGGAGAGTGAACATTTACGGTATCAAATTTTAAGCCTCCCACTTTTAATTGTACTCACCCCTTTTCTAAAAATAACCAAATATTTATGGGTTTTACAATATTTACTTACCTTCAACATAATTCAAATTTTCCCTTTCCCTATTTGCCACAAAATTAAAGCTCATCCAATTATGGAGGGTAAACATTTACGGTATAAAATTTTAATCCTCCCATTTTTAATTGTGCTCGCCCATTTTATAAAAATAACCAAATATTTATGGTTTTTACCATATTTACTTACCTTAAACATAATTCAAAATTTCCCTTTCCCCATCTGCCACGAAATTACAATTCATCCATTTATAGAGAGTAAACATTTATGGTGTCAAATTACCCTTTTTCGAATCTTTCCTTATATTATATCATATTTAATTATCTCCAATACATTTCTTTTCTTTTTTAATATTATATATCATTTTAGTAAATTCCATTTCTTTATAAAGATTCAACATTTATGGTATCAGATTTTTTTCTTCCACAACAAGGCTTTGATGAATTTGGACATGACGTTCCTATTAAAAATCATTCTAATTTCGATAGATAATTTTACCTATTTACAAATATACCTTTCTCTACAAATATTTTCTACATACTTAAATCTCTTAAATTTAATCTCTTCCACAAAACAAAGTTTTATCTTTTTCCATTCCATATTTCAAAATTTAATCCTCCCACTTTTAATTGTTCTCACCCATTTTCTAAAAATAACCAAATATTTATGGTTTCTACCATATTTACTTACCTTAGACATAATTCAAGTTTTCCCTTTTCCTCATTTGTCGCAAAATTAAAGTTCATCCATTTATGGAGAGTAAACATTTACAGTATCAAATTTTAATTCTCCCACTTTTTATTGTTCTCACCCCTTTTCTAAAAATAACCAAATATTTATGGTTTCTACTATATTTACTTACCTTAAACATAATTCAAATTTTCTCCTTCCCCATTTACCACAAAATTAAAGTTCATCCATTCAATGAGAGTACACAATTATGGTATCAAATCATCCTTTTTAGAATCTTTCCTTATATTATATCGTATTTAACTACCTTCAATACATTTCTTTTCTTTTTTAATATTATATACCATTTTAGTAATTTCCAAAATAAGGCTATGGTGAATTTGGGTATGGCGTTCCTACCAAAAACCGTTCTAATTTCTGAATACGATGAGAAGTTAGCTAAGGGTTATCCACCATCCGCAACACCAACCGTGCAAGTGATTCTCCAGCCTAAGCGACCTAAACCTGCAGCACCTACCACTAAAGGAAAAGCTGGGATGAGCAGCTCTAAAAACTCTTCGGCGGCGGTTGACTCTCAACCCCGCCGAGGGAAATGATCGTGTTTTGCTGGAACTGCCAGGGTCTCGGTAAGGTCCAAGCAGTTCGTCACCTTAAGCGGTACATCCAACAAACTTCTCCAGACATTTTATTTTTATGCGAAACTAAACTAAATAAAGCGGCTTGCTCCCGCTTGTGTATTACGTTAGGTATGCTTGAGGTTTGTTCTTTAGGTTCAAGTAATGTTTGCTCTAGACTTGCTATTTTCGTTTCCAATAATGTTAATGTGTCCTTGCTCTCGTACTCGGATCGCTATATTCATACTATTATTCACCTTGAGTCATCTTCGATGTACTTTACCGGAATGCATGGCTTTTCTAAAACAAGTAAAAAATTTATGGGTAAACTAACCCAATGACCACCATACTATGGTAAATGTATTAAAATGACCACATTAAAAAAAACCGACTCAATTAAACCACCAAACTATTTAAATGGTATCAATGTGACCACCAGCCGTTAAAGGTTAACGAAAGAGTGATGTGGCAGTTAAAAAAATAAGGGTATAATTACACATTTGGTCCTTATTACTTATACACTCTATCAATTTAGTCCTAATTTTAATTTAATAAAATAAATTACTTAATATATATGATAGAACGTTTAGTATATATGCTTAAACATGAACATATGTAATCGACCTGCCTGGATTTGGAATATTCTAGCTAAACTGAAGGTTCTTCCGAAAGTTAAAACTTTTGGCTGGCGAATGGTATCCGAAGCTTTACCTATTGGATCCCGTCTGCAAGCTTTTGCCCCAGATTCAGGTCCTTGCCCTCTTTGTCGATCATGTCAGGAATCTATTCTTCATGCTCTTCGAGATTGTCCTGGTGCCTCGGAGACTCTCTGTTTAGTTGGCATCCCAGCGTCTTTGATTAATAGTATGACCCCTACTAGTCTTCAATGGCTAGAGGAAGGTGCTGGTCAATTATCTGCTGATCTCTTTGGGCTCCTTCTTACCACTCTATGGAATATTTGGAACCGGCGTAATGACTGGGTCCATAATCGCCATTTGCAACCCCCTTGGCTAATTGCCATTAACTCTCTAAATCTCCATCGAGATAACTCAAATGCAATCTCCTCTTCTTCTTCTTCTTCCCCAACGGATCATCCCCCACTCTCCCCACCCCGTTGGAGACGTCCTCCTCCTGGGTATTTTAAAGTTAATGTGGACAGGGCTTTTGACCCAGCCACTCGCGCGGTAGTAGTTGGAGTTGTGGTCCGTGATGATTTGGGTTCAGTCGTTGGTGGTCTGGCTTTCCCGTTGCGCAGCTGTCCGGATGCTGCTACAACTGAAGGTGCGGCCCTTCTAGCTGGCATCACTCTTGCTCAGTCTCAAGGATGGAGCAACTTGTTCTTTGAAACAGACTGTGCGTCCATTGCAAACAGGCTCAACCGTTCGGGGCATGATCTTTCCACCATGGGTCCTACGCTTTTACAAGCTCGAGATTCTCTATCATCCTTTTCTTTTGCCCATATTAGTTATGCAAGCCGAGAGGCTAATTTAGTTGCTCACACTCTGGCTACTTATGCTCTTCGAACAATGACTTCTACGTCTTTTGGTTCCTCATATCCAGATTGTATCCGCAACTTTTTACTTGCCGAGAATTTTTCTCGATCTATTTAATAAAATTTGGGTACTCTTTTCCCCTTTTAGGGATCTCCGGGCTTTATGCATGGGGGTGTTAGTAGGGGTTTTTAACGAGGCCCACTTTCTTCAAAAAAAAGTCCAACGGGTCCATTTTACGGCCCATTTAGACCCGCTCGCCCGAAACATCTACAAAAAGGACCGAAAAACAAGTTTTCATCCAATTTTAGGAGTTCATATAATTGATTACGAGCTTTTCAACAAGATTATATTGCTAAAAGTCAATTTCTATATTTTTTTCTCAGTTAAAAGTCCAACATGTCCATTTTAAGGCCCATTTAGACCCGCTCGCCCGAAACCTCTACAAAAAGGACCGAAAAATAAGTTTTCATCCAATTTTAGGAGTTCATATAATTGATTACGAGCTTTTGAACAAGATTATATTGCAAGAAGTAAATTTTTGTATTTTTACTCAGTTAAATGTCCAACGGGTCCATTTTACGGCTCATTTAGACCCGCTCGCCCGAAACCTCTACAAGAAGGACCAAAAAAACAAGTTTTAATCAAAACTTAAGAGTTCACATCGTTGATTACGAGCTTTTCAACACTATTGTATTGCATAATTCAATTTATGTTCTTTTTACTTAGTTAAAAGTTCAACGGGTCCATTTTAAGGCCCATTTAGACCAGCTCGCCCGAAACCTATACAAAAAGGACCGAAAAACAAGTTTTGATCCAATTTTAGGAGTTCATATAATTGATTACGAGCTTTTCAACAAGATTATATTGCAAAAAGTCAACTTATGTATTTTTTTACTCAATTAAAAGTCCAACAGGTCCATTTTACGGCCCAATTAGACCCGCTCGCCCGAAACCTCTTCAAAAATGACGGAAAAACAAGTTTTAATCAAATTTTAGGAGTTCATATAATTGATTATGAGCTTTACAACAAGATTATATTGCAAAAATTCATTTTATGTATTTCTTACTCAGTTAAAAGTCCAACGGGTCCATTTTAAGGCCCATTTAGACCCGCTCGCCCGAAACCTCTACAAAAAGGACCAAAAAACATGTTTTAATCAAATTTTAGGACTTCATATCATTGATTACGATCTTTTCAACAGAATTATATTGCAAAAACTCAAATTATGTACTTTTTACTCAGTTTAAAGTCCAACGGGTCCATTTTACGGCTCATTTAGGCCCGTTCGTCCGAAACATCTACAAATGGATCACAAATAAAGTTTTAATCAAAACTTAGGGGTTCATATCATTGATTACGAGCTTTTCAACACTATTGTATTGCAAAAATTCAATTTCTGTTCTTTTTGCACAGTTAAAAGTTCAACGGGTCCATTTTAAGGCACATTTAGACCCGCTCGCCCGAAACCTCCTCAAAAATGACCGAAAAATAAGTTTTAAACAAATTCTAGGAAATCATATAATTGATTACGAGCTTTTCAACAATATTATATTGCAAAAACTCAATTTTGTATTTTTTACTCAGTTAAAAGTCCAACGGGTCCATTTTAAGGCACATTTAGACCCGCTCGCCCGAAACCTCTACGAAAAGGACTGAAAAACAAGTTCTGATCCAATTTTAGGAGTTCATATAATTGATTACGAGCTTTTCAACAAGATTATATTGCAAAAACTTAATTTCTGTATTTTTTACTCATTTAAAAGTCCAATGGGTCCATTTTACGGCCCATTTAGACCCGCTCGCCTAAAACCTCTACAAAAAGGACCGAAAAATAAGTTTAATCAAATTTTAGGACTTCATATCATTGATTACGATCTTTTCAACACGATTATATTTCAAAAAATCAATTTATGTACCTTTTACTCAAGTAAAAGTCCAACGGGTCTATTTTACGGCCCATTTAGACCCGCTCGTCCGAATCCTCTACAAAAAGGACCGCAAAACAAGTTTTAATCAAAACTTAAGAGTTAATATGGTTGATTACGAGATTTTCAACACTGTTGTATTGCAAAAATTCAATTTCTGTTCTATTTACTCAGTTGAAAGTTCAACGGGTCTATTTTAAGGCCCATTTAGACCCACTCGACCGAAACCTCTACAAAAAGAACCGAAAAACAAGTTTTGATCCAATTTTAGGAGTTCATATAATTGATTACGAGCTTTTCAACAAGATTATATTGCAAAAAGTCAATTTTTGTATTTTTTACTCAGTTAAATGTCAAACGGGTCCATTTTACGGCCCAATTAGACCCGCTCGCCCGAAACCTCTACAAAAAGGACCGAAAATAAGTTTTAATCGAATTTTAGGACTTCACAATTCTGGTTACGATCTTTTCAACACGATTATCTTGTGAAAACTCAATTTTTGTACTTTTTACTCAGTTTAAAGTCCAACGGGTCCATTTTACGGCCCATTTAGACCCTCTCATCCGAAACCTCTGCAAAAAAGACTGCAAATCAAGTTTTAATCAAAACTTAAGAGTTCATATCATTGATTAAGAGCTTTTCAACACTATTGAATTACAAAAATTCAATTTATGTTCTTTTTACTCAGTTAAAAGTCCAACGGGTCCATTTTAAGGCCCATTTAGTCCCGCTCGCCCGAAACCACTTCAAAAATGACCGAAAAATAAGTATAGATCAAATTTTAGGAGTTCATATAATTGATTACGAGCTTTTCAACAAGATTATATTGCAAAAACTCAATTTCTGTATTTTTTACTCAGTTAAAAGCCCAACGGGTCCATTTTACGGCCCTTTTAGACCCGCACGCCCGAAACCTCTAAAAAAGGACCGAAAAACAAGTTTAATCAAATTTTAGGACTTCATATCATTGATTACGATATTTTCAACAAAATTATATTGCCAAAACTCAATTTATGTACTTTTTACTCAGTTAAAAGTCCAATGGGTCCATTTTACCGCACATTTAGACTCGCTCGTCCGAAACCTCTACAAAAAGGACCGCAAAACAAGTTTTAATCAAAACTTAAGAGTTCATATCGTTGATTACGAGCTTTTCAACACTATTGTATTGCAAAAATTCAATTTTTATTCTTTTTACTCAGTTAAAAGTCCAATGGGTCCATTTTAAGGCCCATTTAGACAAGCTCGCCCGAAACCTCTACAAAAATGACTGAAAAACAAGTTTTGATCCAATTTTAGGAGTTCATATAATTGATTACGAGCTTTTCAACAAGATTATATTGCAAACAGTAAATTTCTGAATTTTTTACTCAGTTAAAAGTCCAACGGGTCCATTTTACGGCCCATTTAGACTCGCTCGCCCGAAACGTCTTCAAAAATGACCGAAAAACAAGTTTTAATCATATTGTAGGATTTCATATAATTGATTACGAGATTTTCAACAAGATTATATTGCAAAAATTCAATTTCTGTATTTCTTACTCAGTTAAAAGTCCAACTGGTCCATTTTAAGGCCCATTTAGACCCGCTCGCCCGAAACCTCTACCAAAAGGACCGAAAAAAATGTTTGAATCAAATTTTAGGACTTCATATCATTGATTACGATCTTTTCAACAGAATTATATTGAAAAACTCAAATTATGTACTTTTTACTCAGTTTAAAGTCCAACGGGTCCATTTTACGGCCCATTTAGACCCTCTCGTCCGAAACCTCTACAAAAAAGACCACAAATCAAGTTTTAATCAAAACTTAAGAGTTCATATCGTTGATTACGAGCTTTTCAACACTATTGTATTGCAAAAATTGAATTCTTATTCTTTTATCCAGTTAAAAGTCAAATGGGTCCATTTTAAGGCCCATTTAGACCAGCTCGCCCGAAACCTCTACAAAAATGACTGAAAAACAAGTTTTGATCCAATTTTAGGAGTTCATATAATTGATTACGAGCTTTTCAACAAGATTATATTGCAAACAGTAAATTTCTGTATTTTTTACTCAGTTAAAAGTCCAACGGGTCCATTTTACGGCCCATTTAGACCCGCTCGCCCGAAACGTCTTCAAAAATGACTGAAAAACAAGTTTTAATCAAATTGTAGGATTTCATATAATTGATTACGAGATTTTCAACAAGATTATATTGCAAAAATTCAATTTCTGTATTTCTTACTCAGTTAAAAGTCCAACTGGTCCATTTTAAGGCCCATTTAGACCCGCTCGCCCGAAACCTCTACCAAAAGGACCGAAAAACATGTTTGAATCAAATTTTAGGACTTCATATCATTGATTACGATCTTTTCAACAGAATTATATTGAAATACTCAAATTATGTACTTTTTACTCAGTTTAAAGTCCAACGGGTCCATTTTACGGCCCATTTAGACCCTCTCGTCCGAAACCTCTACAAAAAAGACCACAAATCAAGTTTTAATCAAAACTTAAGAGTTCATATCGTTGATTACGAGCTTTTCAACACTAGTGTATTGCAAAAATTGAATTCTTATTCTTTTATCCAGTTAAAAGTCAAATGGGTCCATTTTAAGGCCCATTTAGACCCTCTCGCACGAAACCTCTACAAAAAGGACCGAAATACAAGTTTTGATCCAATTTTAGGAGTTCATATAATTGATTACGTGCTTTTCAACAAGATTATATTGCAAAAAGTAAATTTCTGTATTTTTACTCAGTTAAAAGTCCAACGGGTCCATTTTACGGCCCATTTAGACCCGCTCGCCCGAAACCTCTACAAAAAAGACCACAAATCGAGTTTTAATCAAAATATAAGAGTTCATATCATTTATTACGAGCTTTTCAACACTATTGTATTGCAAAAATTCAATTTTTGTTCTTTTTACTTAGTTAAAAGTCCAACGGGTCCATTTTAAGGCCCATTTAGACCCGCTCGCGCGAAACCTCTTCAAAATGACCGAAAAGAAGTTTTAATCAAATTTTGGGAGTTCATATAATTGATTACAAGCTTTTGAACAAGATTATATTGCAAAAACTCAATTTTGTAATATTTACTTAGTTAAAAGTCCAACGGGTCCATTTAGGGCCCATTTAGACCCGCTCGCCCGAAACCTCTACAAAAAGGACCGAAAAACAAGTTTTAATCAAATTTTAGGAGTTCATATAATTGATTACGAGCTTTTCAACAAGATTATATTGCAAAAATTCAATTTCTGTATTTCTTACTCAGTTAAAAGTCCAACGGGTCCATTTTAAGGCCCATTTAGACCAGCTCGCCCGAAACCTCTACAAAAAGGACCGAAAATAAGTTTTAATCGAATTTCAAGACTTCATATCATTGATTACGATCTTTTCAACATGATTATATTGCAAAAACTCAAAATATGTACTTTTTACTCAGTTTAAAGTCCAACGGGTCCATTTTACGGCACATTTAGACCCTCTCGTCCGAAACCTCTACAAAAAAGACCGCAAATCAAGTTTTAATCAAAACTTAAGAGTTTATATCATTGATTACAAGCTTTTCAACACTATTGAATTGCAAAAATTCAATTTATGTTCTTTTTACTCAGTTAAAAGTTCAACGGGTCTATTTTAAGGCCCATTTAGACCTGCTCGCCCGAAACCTCTACAAAAATGACCGAAAAACAAGTTTTGACAAATTTTAGGAGTACATATAATTGATTACGAGCTTTTCAACAAGATTATATTGCAAAAACTCAATTTCTGTATTTTTTACTCAATTAAAAGTCCAACGGGTCTATTTTAAGGCCCATTTACACCCACTCGCCCGAAACCCCTACAAAAAGGACCAAAAAACATGTTTTAATCAAATTTTAGGACTTCATATCATTGAATACGATCTTTCAACATGATTATATTGCAAAAACTCAATTTATGTACTTTTTACTTAGTTAAAAGTCCAACGGGTCCATTTTACTGCCCATTTAGACCCGCTCGTCCGAAACCTCTACAAAAGGACCGCAAAACAAGTTTTAATCAAAACTTAAGAGCTCATATCGTTGATTACGAGCTTTTCAACACTATTGTATTGCAAAAATTTAATTTCTATTCTTTTTACTCAGTTAAAAGTTCAACGGGTCAATTTTAAGGCCCATTTAGAACCGCTCGACCGAAACCTCTACAAAAAGGACCGAATAACAAGTTTTGATCCAATTTTAGGAGTTCATATAATTGATTACGAGCTTTTCAATAAGATTATATTGCAAAAAGTAAATTTCTGTATTTTTTACTTAGTTAAAAGTCTAACGGGTCCATTTTACGGCCCATTTAGACCCGCTCGCCCGAAACCTCTTCAAAAATGACCGAAAAACAAGTTTTAATCAAATTTTAGAAGTTCATATAATTGATTACGAGCTTTTCAACAAGATTATATTTCAAAAATTCAATTTTTGTATTTCTTACTCAGTTAAAAGTCCAACGGGTCCATTTTAAGGCCCATTTAGACCAGCTCGCCCGAAACCTCTACAAAAAGGACCAAAATAACATGTTTTAATCAAATTTTAGGACTTCATGTCATTGATTACGATATTTTCAACAGAATTATATTGCAAAAACTCAAATTATGTACTTTTTACTCAGTTTAAAGTCCAACGGGTCCATTTTACGGCCCATTTAGACCCTCTCGTCCGAAACCTCTACAAGAAAGACCGCAAATCAAGTTTTAATCAAAACTTAAGAGTTCATATCATTGATTACAAGCTTTTCAACATTATTGTATTGCAAAAATTCAATTTTTGTTCTTTTGACTCAGTTAAAAGTCCAACGGGTCCATTTTACGGCCCATTTAGACCCGCTCGCCCGAAACCTCTTCAAAAATGACCGAAAAACAAGTTTTAATCAAAATTTAGGAGTTCATATAATTGATTACGTGCTTTTCAACAAGATTATATTGCAAAAATTCAATTTATGTATTTCTTACTCAGTTAAAAGTCCAACGGGTCAATTTTAAGGACCATTTAAACCAACCCGCCCGAAACTTCTAGAAAAAGGACCGAAAATAAGTTTTAATCGAATTTTAGGACTTCATATCATTGATTACGATCTTTTCAACATGATTATATTGCAAAAACTCAATTTTTGTACTTTTACTCAGTTTAAAGTCCAACGGTTCCATTTTATGGCCCATTTAGACACTCTCGTCCGAAACCTCTACAAAAAAGACCTTAAATCAAGTTTTAATCAAAACTTAAGAGTTCATATCATTGATTACGAGCTTTTCAACACTATTGAATTGCAAAAATTCAATTTCTGTTCTTTTTACTTAGTTAAAAGTTCAAAGGGTCCATTTTAAGGCCCATTTAGACCCGCTCACCCGAAACCTCTACAAAAAGGACCGAAAAACAAGTTTTGATCCAATTTTAGGAGTTCATATAATTGATTACGAGCTTTTCAACAAGATTATATTGCAAAAAGTAAATTTCGGTATTTTTTACTCAGTTAAATGTCCAACGGGTCCATTTTACGACCCATTTAGACCCGCTCCCCCGAAACCTCTTCAAAAATTATCGAAAAAAAGGTTTTAATCAAATTGTAGGAGTTCATATAATTGATTACGAGCTTTTCAACAAGATTATATTGCAAAAGTTCAATTTATGTATTTCTTACTCAGTTAAAAGTCCAACAGGTCCATTTTAAGGCCCATTTAGACCCGCTCGCCCGAAACCTCTACAAAAAGGACCGAAAAACATGTTTTAATCAAATTTTAGGACTTCATATCATTGATTACGATATTTTCAACAGAATTATATTGCAAAACTAAAATTATGTACTTTTTACTATGTTTAAAGTCCAACGGGTCCATTTTACGGCCCATTTAGACCCTCTCGTCCGAAACCTCTACAAAAAAGACCGCAAATCAAGTTTTAATCAAAACTTATTAGTTCATATCATTGATTACGATCTTTTTCAACACTATTGTATTCCAAAAATTCAATTTTTGTTCTTTTTACTTAGTTGAAATTCCAACGGGTCCATTTTAAGGCCCATTTAGACCCGCTCGCCCGAAACCTCTTCAAAAATGACCGAAAAGCATGTTTTAATCAAATTTTAGGAGTTCATATAATTGATTACGAGCTTTTCAACAAGATTATATTACAAGAACACAATTTATGTATTTTTTACTCAGTTAAAAGTCCAACGTTTCCATTTTACGGCCCATTTATACCCGCTCACCCGAAACCTCTACAAAAATGACCAAAAATAAGTTTTAATCGAATTTTAGGACTTCATATCATTGATTAAGATCTTCTCAACATAATTATATTGCAAAAACTCAATTTTTGTACTTTTTACTCAGTTTAAAGTACAACTGGTCTGGTTTACGTCCCATTTAGACCCTCTCGTCCGAAACCTCTACTAAAAAGACCGTAAATCAATTTTAATCAAAACTTAAGAGTTCATATCATTGATTACGAGCTTTTCAACACTATTGTATTGCAAAAATTTAATTTATGTTCTTTTTACTTAGTTAAAAGTTCAACGGGTCCATTTTAAGGCCCATTTAGACCCGCTCGCCCGAAACCCCTACAAAAAAGACCGAAAAACAAGTATAGATCAATTTTTAGGAGTTCATATAATTGATTACGTGCTTTCCAACAAGATTATATTGCAAAATCTCAATTTCTGTATTTTTTACTCAGTTAAAAGCCCAACGGGTCAATTTTACGACCCATTTAGACCCGCTCGCCCGAAACCTCTAAAAAAGGACCGAAAAATAAGTTTAATCAAATTTTAGGACTTCATATCATTGGATACGATCTTTTCAACATGATTATATTGCAAAAACTCAATTTATGTACTTTTTACTCAGTTAAAAGTCCAACGGGTCCATTTTACCACCCATTTAGACACGCTCGTCCGAAACCTCTACAAAAAGAACCCAAAACAAGTTTTAATCAAAACTTAACAGTTCATATCGTTGATTACGAGCTTTTCAACACTATTGTATTGAAAAAATTCAATTTATGTTCTTTTTACTTAGTTAAAAGTTCAACGGGTACATTTTAAGGCCCATTTAGACCCGCTCGCCCGAAACCTCTACAAAAAGGACCAAAAAACATGTTTTAATCAAATTTTAGGACTTCATGTTATTGATTACGATATTTTCAACAAAATTATATTGTAAAAACTCAATTTATGTACTTTTTACTCAGTTAAAAGTCCAACGGGTCCATTTTACCGCTCATTTAGACCCGCTTGTCCCAAACCTCTACAAAAAGGACCCCAAAACAAGTTTTAATCAAAACTTAAGAGTTCATATCGTTGATTACGAGCTTTTCAACACTATTGTGTTGCAAAAATTCAATTTATGTTCTTTTTACTTAGTTAAAAGTTCAACGGGTCAATTTTAAGGCCCAATTAGACCCGCTCGCCCGAAACCTCTACAAAAAGGACCGAAAAACAAGTTTTGATCCAATTTTAGGAGTTCATATAATTGATTACGAGCTTTTCAACAATAGTATATTGCAAAAAGTAAATTTATGTATTTTTTACTCAGTTAAATGTCCAACGGGTCCATTAAACGGCCCATTTAGACCCGCTCGCCCGAAACCTCTTCAAAAATGACAGAAAAACAAGTTTTAATCAAATTTTAGGAGTTCATATAATTGATTACGAGCTTTTCAACAAGATTATATTGCAAAAATTCAATTTCTGTATTTCTTATTCAGTTAAAAGTCCAACGGGTCAATTTTAAGGCCCATTTAGACCAGCTCGCCCGAAACCTCTACAAAAAGTTCCAAAAAACATGTTTTAATCAAATTTTAGGACTTCATGTCATTGATTACGATATTTTCAACAGAATTATATTGCAAAAACACAAATTATGTACTTTTTGTCCGAAACCTCTAAAAGAAAGATCGCAAATCAATTTATATTGCAAAAACTCAATTTATGTACTTTTTACTCAGTTAAAAGTCCAACGACTCCATTTTACAGCCCATTTAGTCCTACTCGTCTGAAACCTCTACAAAAAGGACCGCAAAACAAGTTTTAATCAAAACTTAAGAGTTATATCATTGATTACGAGCTTTTCAACATTATTGTATTGCAAAAATTCAATTTCTGTTCTTTTTACTCTGTTATAAGTTATACGGGTCCATTTTAAGGCCCATTTAGACCAGCTCGCCCAAAACCACTACAAAAAGGACCGAAAAACAAGTTTTGATCAAATTTTAGGAGTTCATATAATTGATTACGAGCTTTTCAACAAGATTATAGTGTAAAAACTCAAATTCAGTATTTTTTACTCAGTTAAAAGTCCAACGGGTCCATTTTACGGCCCATTTAGACCCTCTCGCCCGAAACCTCTACAAAAAGGACCGAAAAACAAGTTTAATTAAATTTTAGGACTTCATATCATTGATTATGAACTTTTGAACACGAATATATTACAAAAACTCAATTTTTGAACTTTTTACTCAGTTAAAAGTCCAACGAGTCCATTTTACGGCCTATTTATACCCGCTCGTCCGAAACCTCTACAAAAAGGACAGCAAAACAAGTTTTAATCAATACTTAAGAGTTCATATCGTTGATTACGAGCTTTTCAACACTATTGTATTGCAAAAATTCAATTTCTGTTCTTTTTACTCAATTAAAAGTTCAACGGGTCCATTTTAAGGCCCATTTAGACCCGCTCGTCCGAAACCTCTTCAAAAAGGACCGAAAAACAAGTTTTGATCCAATTTTACGAGTTCATATAATTGATTATGAGCTTTTCAACGAGATTATATTGCAAAAAGTCAATTTCTGTATTTTTTACTCAGTTAAATGTCCAACGGGTCCATTTTACGGCCCCTTTAGACCCGCTCGCCCGAAACCTCTTCAAAAATGACCGAAAAACAAGTTTTAATCAAATTTTAGGAGTTCATATAATTGATTCCGAGCTTTTCAACAAGATTATATTGCAAAAGTTCAATTTTTGTATTTCTAACTCAGTTAAAAGTCCAACGGGTCCATTTTTAGGTCCATTTAGACACACTCGCCTGAAACCTCTACAAAAAGGACCGAAAAACATCATTTAATCAAATTTTAGGACTTCATATCATTGATTGCGATCTTTTGAACATAATTATATTGCAAAAATTCAAATTATATACTTTTTACTCAGTTTAAAGTACAACGGGTCCATTTTACGGCCCATTTAGACCCGCTTGTCTGAAACATCTACAAAAAGGACCGCAAATAAAGTTTTAATCAAAACTTAGGAGTTCATATCATTGATTACGAGCTTTTCAACACTATGGTTTTGCAAAAATTTGATTTTTGTTCTTTTAACACAGTTAAAAATCCAACGGGTGGGTATGGCTCTCGAAATTCTCCCAATTCTCTCGGTCTTTGGGGTTTGCGGTGGTTTTGGTTTTTTTTCTTTTTTCCCCTCCTTTCTTCCGTGTCATCTATTCCTCCTTTCACCTTCTCCCTTTTGTCCCCTCTTTTTCTCCCTTCCCCCCTCCTTTTCACGCCGTCCGCCTCTGTTTCCTTCCCCTCACCAGCCGGCGTTCACCCCTATTAAGAGACCCATGCGCTTCAAGATTCGAAATTTTCGAGAGCCCAAGGTATGTTATCTATCCTTCTCTTTTTTCCTTTTTCTGGTTTATATTTTTTCCTAATCTATTTTTACCCTTTGAGCCGTTTGCTAATCAATTTTTTTCTTGGTTTCAATCTGCCGAGAGGAACCTCTCTTTGTTGCTACCGGATTTTTTTAATGGGACTATTGGGAGTCTCTTCTACAAACCCAGATCTGGCTGCAGATTCAATCCCCTTCCCTTTTTTGGTTATGTTTATTTTCTTTTTTTCATTTAATTTAGTTTTTCGTTCTAATCCAAGGTTCCCTTTTCCTTTATTTCAGTTTTACAGCCGGATCTTTCAGATCTGGTTTTTTCCTCCACCGTTCGTCGGCCAAGAATCTTCTCCTTATCAAAGAAGGGATGTCGGTTCGCCGTTCTCCGCCTTCCCCCTCCACCAGTGGCCATCTCCGCCTTGTCCCCTGGCGGCCCCATCCGACTTCCAGTTTCGGTGGACTCAGTCGTCCTCTTCCCCCGCCACCATAACCCTTTTTGGGTTTATTTCCATACCCATAGTGGCCTCGGAAAGGGATTGATCCCTGCCCAATCCTATGTTTTTTTTTTGCTTCTTCACTTTTTACCCTCTTTTGAATCTTTTAAATTTAATTTTTATTGTTCTTTATAGTTCTCCATTCAGCCTACCACTGTCTGTTGGGGATTTCTACCAACTTTGAGGTAAATTAATCCTATTCCGTTTTGTTCTTATTATCCTCTTTTCAATACATATCTTAAACCTTTATCTATTTTTTATATGAATTATAATTGCCCGGTTATTTTGTCTGTTCTTTCACATGCCTTCTTGTTCTCTATGTTTCTGTGTTACGTGTTAGTTTTCTCCTACGTTTATCTAGTCTTCTTCTGCCGATTGCTTATTAGAATACATTTTAATTCAAATCCACCCCTGGATTTTACTCTTCTGCTCAATTGCTTTGTTGCTCAAAGTCCTCTTATGGAATTTTCATATCACCTGTTTTATTTATGTTTCTTCTCAACTATCCTCCAATTGAGGAACTTTCGATCCCTCCATAGGGAAAAACTATCGAACCACCTTGTGGTCCCTTCCATTATTCTTGTTATGATTATCACCTATTACCTTTCTAATTTGTTATCTATCTGGACCTCTCTGCAAATTTTTACTATTAGTAACTTACTATGTAAAGATTCAGATCCTTATAGTTATGACATCTCATATTTTGTAACTACGCTTCATGTCCCTTTATTGGTACATTCTAATATCTATTATTGTCATTGGTTTTCCCATATCATTCATCATTATCATTTTGCCCTATTTCGTTTAGCTTCATCTTATGTTATTTTATGTCCCATTCCTGTTATCATCACATATGACATCTTATACAGTGGCATCTACATTCTTCACTCGGTTACATATACTTTTACCCATCATGTGTTTTACATCCCTCCTACTTTTTCCCCTTATTGTGGTTTGATTCATTCTCATGTACTGGTCTCTTTTAACCTTCCCGTTCATATCTATATTTTCATGCTTCTAACTCCTCTTAAATTTGTTTTGCATGTTTTTTCCTCTCTTGCTCCGACGACATCTATCGAGCCTCTCATCAAAGGTCCATCTGCGGGTCCTCCAACGTCCAAGGCCTCTCTACCCGCTTATTCTTTCCCCTTTATTTTTTTAATTTTTTGTATTATTTTTTTACCCCCTTTTTTTGCTCTTTTGGTCTGTTTTAATTTTCTTTTCTCCCCTTCTCTTTCTATCCTTGGTCTGTAATTATTCTCTATTTTGTGTTTCTTTTTTTTATCTTTTGTTATGCCCTTGCATGCATTTTTATTTCTTACCCTTGTGCGTGTTTTTTTTCTTATTTTTCAATACTTCTATTTTAGTTGGTTAGATGTTTACAGCCATGCTTGTATTCTTTTGGCCGGTTTTTTTCCTATTGTTTGCATGCTACGTCACTTTATTTCTCTTCATGATTTCTTGCTAAACCCTCATCACTCTCAATTTATACATACCCCATATTTCCATGCCTTTATTTGTGTATTCACTGTATATCCTGTTTTATTGCCTCTGCTAGCTAGTTTCTTTTTTATGCTTTCCCAATTCTCAAAATTTGCTAAGTTACTACCATTTGCTTACTTCCTAACTCTTACTCTTCTCCACACCTTCTTAGGTGCTATCTCACTATCCCCTGTTGGGGAAATTACTACGATCACCTTTATGGTGAAATCCTATATTCAACTAAAATACTACTCGAAACAAATGACAATAAAACCTTCCATTCCCTCCCCCGTTACTAAATGTCATATTGAAAGAAATCAATTAACTAAGAATGCTCGTTTATCCTACCATTTGTTTAATGAACCAATTACCATTTACATAAACTCTCTCTACAAATATGCTAATTCGCTCCCTAACTCGTGGGGTCTAGCATCTACCGTTTTTTATCTCCACCTAAATTACACTCACTTTCGATCTTACAACTGTGTAATTCTTAATTCCTATCACAATAAATTCTGCTATCTCTACCCTCTTCACTCGTTTCCATTTATCCTTTTAATTATAATCATAATCTACTTTCACTGTCAATTCACTCATCTATCACTCATCATATTAAATACATCCTTTTTTCTCTACCAAACTAAAACTAAATCTCTACTCACGTTATTGAAAATACTGCCCTCAATCCTAATTGATTTGTTCTTAAATCTTATTATCTTTCCTTCCTTTCTCTACTATTGCCATAATTTAACTATAGGCCTTACCATATCTTTTTTCATTACTTTCCTTTTTTCGAACATTTATTATCAAATTATTTCCTTCCTTTATTATATACCCTTTCCAATCGATCTCTCACTCACAATCTAAGTTCTTTCTTTCCATTTTACATCTCACAATATTCCATATCTTTCCTATCTTTAATTCCCATTTTCAACCGTTTCCTATATTTCTCTCTAACACTAATTTATTCCAAAATCCAATACCTTAATTTCATATTTCACTTTTCCACGATCCTCTCTCCTACCATTCTTAATTCACGCACTTCACATCCAAATTTTGGGAATTTTGTCTACTTGCATTCTATCTACATTTCTTTCCTTTCCATTTTCCCAATTCTTATCTCCTCTCTTTCTATTATTCTCTTTTATAAGGCACTAACTCTTCTTATTTTCCCTTTTCCCGTCTACAACTCTTTGTCAATCTTTACTCCTCATTCCCCTCCCTACGACCAAATGGCTTCTTCCTCCTCTCTTCCCCACTATACCAACCTCGATCTTACAAACGAGGAAGCAAACGCAATCTATACCCCAGATTTTGATTTTTTTGAAGAAGACCCAAAGACCATCCTAATAGGCAAATTCATTTCCACCAAACCGATAGATGACTGGGCTGTTCTCTCAGCCTTTGAAGGCATTTGGAAGAAAAACAATCTCAAGTCAATCTCCATCATTAGAGATTCCTTCTTCAGAATTGAGTTTGCCACAATAAGTGATAGAGACGATGTTTTTGAACGAGGTCCCTGGCTCTATAAAGATGAATGGATGGCTATTGCTGATTATAACCCTGGTAAAAGCATGGATGAGTACTCCTTCAATCCCATGAGGATTTGGTTCTGTATACTTTCATTACCCAAGCCCTTTTTGGAAGATCCCGATAGAACTCACCTCGTGGGACAGTCTCTTGGTGCTATGGTAGGCACTGTACTACGTACAGATACACGAAGAGAAAGAGGAAACATGACTGAATTCCTATGAGTGGAAATACTCATGGATATATCTAAACCTGTCCGTCGATTCCTTCTTATTGGGAAAGGTACACACACTACTTCTTGTCGCCTCCAATATGAGCGTCTTCCTCTACTTTGCCACGGGTGTGGCCTCATTAGTCACATTTTCGAACACTGTCCGAGCAAAGCTACGATTGACCCAACCAAACTTCAGTATGGCGAATAGCTCCGTTGGCTCCCCCCGCGTCGCCGAGACCAGGGACCACGTGGTCGTATCCGTATTGTTGAGCACTCCTCCACTGCTGATCGCAACCCTCCAATAGGTATCTTACCATTTAATCAATGGATCCAGCTGCTTTACTATTTTGCACCTTGTTTATATATTAAATTTCTATTATGTACATCTCCAATGGACAAGGGTAAATCTGTAGAACCCTCTGCTAATGCTAATCAGAATCCACCGTTAGGTATTTTACCATCTTTATTCTAGTTTCCACTATTTCCTTATTTCCTTTTATGTTACTTTATTGGTTCTCCATTCTCTACAGAACCTACGGATAAGGGAAAAGAACCTGCTGCCTCCGCGCAAGATTCGGGTCTTATTCTCATTAAACACAATCATCTTCTTTTCATCCATCGCTTCCCACATTTGAAACTCGCCTCCTCTTTTGCTAAATTTTTAGGGAATCTCAACGAAGGGGATGCTGCCTCTTTTGCAGACCTCCCTACTGAGGAAAATAATAATAATGATGAGATGGTGGGGGAGGAATCCTCTGAGTTTCCTCCTACAAATGTGGAATCCCAGCAGCCTCTACGAGCTCCATTCCCTTCTCAGGTTATTTCTCCACAACCTCTGAATACCATATACCCTATTCTTGAGGATTCTGTACAAGGTGACTTGGATGGCCAAGATGATGGTGTGCCAAGCCATACTGCTCAACAAGTGCGGAAATTGGATGCTCAATTAAGTAAGCCTTTCCTACAAACTGGTATTTCCCTTTTTGATGCATTTGACTCATGGCTACATAAGAATTATCCCAATGATGCAGCATCGGCTCCTGCTCCTATCCCCATTCCAACCAACCGCGGGACTAAGAGACGCTCCCCCATGCACGTGATCCTTCAGCCCAAGAAGTCTAGACCCTCTCCTTCTCCAACCACGAAAGCTGGGATGAGCAGCGGAAAAAACTCTCCGGCGGCGGCTGACTCACAGCCCCGTCGAGGGAAATGATCATCTTATGCTGGAACTGTCAGGGTCTTGGGAAGATCCAGGCAGTTCAACACCTCCAGCAATATGTTCGTCTTCATACTCCTGATCTACTTTTTTTATGTGAAACTAAACTTAAAAATACGGCTTATGACCGTCTTAGTTCTTTACTAGGCATGGATTTGGTTTTTTCGGTTGATTACTCTAATAACTGGTCTGGAATTGCTTTATTTTCTTTAAATAATCATGATATTACTATGCTTGCTTATTCGGATCGCTTCATTCATTCTTATATTAGTTGTGATTCTTCTTCGTTTTATTTCACTGGAATACATGGTTTTTCTGAAACAAGCAAAAAAATAAAACTTGGGATTTAATTGATTCGCTAAATAATAACGATGGGCTACCTTGGCTTCTCGGTGGGGATTTCAATGAAATCCTATCTGATAATGAGAAACAAGGTGGTTGTCATCGTGCTAGATCTCAAATTAATAATTTCCGTCAATGTCTCTCACGTAACAACCTTTTTGACTACAAACCTTCCAATGGTTGGTTCACTTGGTCTAAACATGGACCTAACACTCCTATTTTATTTGAAAGGTTAGATCGTTTTGTAGGGAATATGGCATGGAAAGGCAATAATCCAAACTATAGTATTACCTCTGATTTTGATGCTAAACCTGATCACTGCTTTCTTCTAATGAATACTAAACCACCACCTCTAACAAACCAACGACCCCCGCCATCCAACTTCCGTTTCGAAAATTGCTGGGCAACCAATGATGAAGGTATCTCTGTTGTCAAACAAACTTGGGCTTCTACTAAGGGCGATACCCTTGATAAAATTAAAGCCATTGGCTCCTGTTTAGGAGATTGGCAATCCCAACAAAGGCTCAAATCCTCTGGTCGCATCAATTTTCTCACTAAAAGTATTAACAAATTTTTACAGCGACCTCTTTCGGCTTCTACTGAAAGAAAATATATCGCTGCCAAAACTGAGCTTCATAAACTTCTAAATGAGCAAGAGGTGTATTGGGCACAACGCTCTCGCAACCTATGGTTATCTCAAGGTGATAAAAATATCCGCTTTTTTCATGCCCGAGCCTCTAACAGGAAAAAAAAGAATACCATCTCTGGCCTTTTTGATACCAACAACAATTGGTGTACTGCAGACTCCGATCTTATGACTATTGCATCCTCATACTCCCACACTCTCTTCACTTCCTCTAAACCATCCTTGTCAGAGCAAATTCTGTCAAAAATCCCCCCCCTCCATCACACCTGCTATGAATGAGTCCCTCTCCAGGGAATTCACTACGGAGGAAATTATCACCGCTTTCTGCGATATTGATCCAAGAAAAGCCCCCGGCATCGATGGCTTGCCTAGCGGTTTCTTTCGACAACACTGGGATACAGTAGGGCCCGATGTCACCACACTCTGCCTTAATCTCCTTAATGGGTCAACTGATATGGCTTCGGTAAACCAAACAATTCTGGTTCTCATCCCTAAGATTAAGGATCCAACCACAATGAGACATCTCAGCCACATTAGTCTTTGCACAGTTATTTACAAAATTATTGCCAAAGTTTTAGTTAACAGGATGAAACATACTATTCCCTTTTGCATAAGTTCCAATCAAGCTGCTTTCGTTCAGGGACGTAATATCACAGACAACATTCTTATTGCCCACGAAATAATTCACTCAATTAACACTGGTACTTCTAAGTCTACTCAAGGTGCTGCTCTTAAACTTGATATGGAAAAGGCTTTCGACAAGGTTGAATGGTCTTTTCTCGAAAATGTCATGAACCGCATGGGCTTTGCACCATCATGGGTATCTCTTATTATGAGATGTATTTCCTCAGTTTCTTTTACGGTAAAGGTCAATAACTCCTTCTCCCCCTTTTTTTAGCCTCAACGGGGTCTCCGACAAGGTGATCCTTTATCCCCTTTTGTCTTCCTTTTTTGCACTCAAGGGCTTTCTGCTTTCTTGACCGATGCTAAACAACATGGTCTGCTTCTTGGCCTTGGTGCTAGTAAGCATGGACCTAAGGTTAACCACCTTTTATTTGCAGATGATTGTATAGTTTTCCTCAATTCGAAACCAGAGGAAGCTGCACACCTTAAATTAGCTCTCCAAACATACGCTTCTGCCTCTGGACAAGCAGTTAATTTTGACAAGTCCACTATTTTTTATAACCCACGTACTCCTAGTTTGACTCGCCATGCTATTAATTCCTACCTTCAAGTTCGTGAGGTCTAGAACCCTGGTATCTATCTGGGGGTACCTCTTCTTATTGGCAAAAATAAGACCCTATCCTTAGGGTTTATACGCGATAAAGTTCATGAAAGATTATCCAAATGGGATAAACAGCTACTTTCCTTCAGTGGTAGGGAAATCTTCATCAAAGCTGTGTTACAATCTCTACCTCAATATGTTATGTCTTGTTATTTGTTACCCCAAAACATTATTGATGATATGACATCTGCCATCCGACGCTATTGGTGGTCTGGCAAAACTAACAAGAAAGGTTGGCACATGCTCCCTTGGGATCAGGTGTGCTTGCCTAAATCAGTTGGAGGTATGGGATTTAGGGATCTCAATAATTTTAACATTGCGCTCCTTAGTAAACAATTATGGCGCCTTATCTGTGAACCTGATTCCCTTCTGGGTCAAATCTATAAATCCAAATACTTTCCTTCAGGCAAAATTCTTAATGCATCACGACCTTCTCGTGGATCTTTTGCCTGGCAAGGTCTTTATCATGCTATGCAACACCTTTTTGGAGGTTTCCTCTATCGACCTGGTATTAACAGTAAAATACGTATCCATCAAGATAACTGGGGAGGTTCCTCACCTATCCACCTTTATGGGGATTATGAGTTATCGGATGAAGTTCACAGTCGTTGTCGTGACTTTATGTTTAGGAACCAAGCATCTTGGGACCTTGATAAAGTCCGTGCGTACTTCACAACGGCTGATGCCGACTCAGTTTTATTAGTGCCCATTATCAATGACACTCGTGACTCCATCCTTTGGAGGCTTAATGATTCTGGTATTTATTCGGTCAGATCTGGCTATCTCTTTTTGCAACGCCCCCCTGAGCCTAGATTTCAGCCTCCACGGATTTGGAAATTTCTTTCTAAGCTTAAGGTTTTACCTAAAGTCAAAACTTTTGGCTGGCGCTTGGGATCGGAGGCTCTACCTGTCGGGGTTCGCCTACAGGCTTTTGCACCAGATTCAGGGCCCTGCCCCGTTTGTCATTCTAGTCCGGAGTCGATCCTCCATCCTCTCAGAGATTGCTATGGTGCTTCGGAGACTCTTCGGTTGATTGGTCTTCCTATCTCTCTTATCAGCAGCACTGCATCCACCGGTCTTCAATGGCTTGAGGAAGGCGCTGCCCTCCTTTCTTTTGACATTTTCGGGCTTTTTTTGACTACCCTATGGAACATTTGGAATAGGCGTAATGATTGGATCCATAACCGACATCTTCAACCCCCGTGGTTAATTGTTGTTAATTCCATCAGTCTTCATCGTGACTACTCTGGTGCTATATCTTCTTCTACCTCTTCTATCCCGTTGTCGGTTCCTTCTTCTCGTTGGAGACATCCCCCCGGGGTCATATTAAAGTTACTGTGGATGGGGCTTTTGATCCCTCCACACGTGCAGCGGCGGTTGGTGTCGTAGCCCGTGATGAAACTGGGATGGTTGTAGGCGGCCTGGCTTTCCCCTTAGGCAGTTGCCCTGATGCTATTACATCTGAAGGGAGAGGTCTTCTAGCTGGTATTACTTTTGCTCAATCCCAAGGCTGGAGCCACCTGATTTTTGAGACAGACTGCGCTTCTCTTGCAAATAGGATCAACTCTCTGGGCCCTGATCTTTCTCCTATGGGACCGACGATTCTGCAAGCTCATGCTGCTCTGGATTGTTTTTCTTCTGCTCATGTTCAGTTTATTTGTCGTGAGGCTAATATTGTTGCTCATACGTTGGCTACCCACGCCCTTAGGACCATGACTTCTATGTCTTTTGGGTCCATGTATCCTGATTGTATTCAAAACGATGTTCTTTGCGAAGGTTCTTCTCGTTATTAATAAATAAATTATGGGTACTCTTTTCCCCATTTAGGGTTCTCCAAGTCTTGTACCTGGGGATATTAGTAGGGGTTTTCAATGAGGCCCAGTTTCTTCAAAAAAAATCCAACGGGTCCATTTTAAGGCCCATTTAGACCCGCTCGCCCGAAACCTCTTCAAAAATGACCGAAAAACAAGTTTTATTCAAATTTTAGGGGTTCATATAAAATATTACGAGCTTTTCAAACAGATTATATTGCAAAAACTCAATTTTTGTATTTTTTACTCAGTTAAAAGTCCAACGGGTCCATTTTACGGCCCATTTAGACCCTCTCGCCCGAAACCTCTACAAAAAGGATCGAAAAACAAGTTTTAATCAAATTTTAGGACTTCATATCATTGATTACGATCTTTTCAACACGATTATATTGCAAAAACTCAATTTTTGTACTTTTTACTCAGTTTAAAGTCCAACGGGTCCATTTTACGGCCCCTTTAAACACTCTCGTCCGAAAACTCTACAAAAACACCACAAATCAAGTTTTATTCAAAAATTAAGAGTTCATATCATTGATTACGAGCTTTTCAACACTATTGTATTGCAAAAAATCAATTTTTATTCTTTTTACTCAGTTAAAAGTCCAATGGGTCCATTTTAAGGCCCATTTAGACCCGCTCGCCCGAAACCTCTATAAAAGGACCGAAAAAAAAAGTTTTGATCCAATTTTAGGAGTTTATATAATTGATTACGAGCTTTTCAACAAGATTATATTGCAAAAAGTCAATTTCTGTATTTTTTACTCAGTTAAAAGTCCAACGGGTCCATTTTATGATCCATTTAGACCCTCTCGCCCGACACCTCTACAAAAATGACCGAAAAACAAGTTTTGATCAAATTTTAGGAGTTCATATAATTGATGACGAGCTTTTCAACAAGATTATATTGCAAAAAGTCAATTTCTGTATTTTTTACTCAGTTAAAAGTCCAACGGGTCCATTTTATGATCCATTTAGACCCTCTCGCCCGACACCTCTACAAAAATGACCGAAAAACAAGTTTTGATCAAATTTTAGGAGTTCATATAATTGATGACGAGCTTTTCAACAAGATTATATTGCAAAAACTCAATTTCTATATTTTTTACTCAGTTAAAAGTCCAACGGGTCCATTTTACGGACCATTTAGACACGCTCGCCCGAAACCTCTACAAAAGGACCGAAAAACAAGTTTAATTAAATTTTAGGACTTCATATCATTGATTACGATCTTTTCAACACGATTATATTGCAAAAACTCAATTTATGTACTTTTTACTCAGTTAAAAGTCCAACTTGTCCATTTTACGGCCCATTTAGACCCGCTCGTCCGAAACCTCTACAAAAGGACCGCGAAACAAGTTTTAATCCAAACTTAAGAGTTCATATCGTTGATTACGAGCTTTTCAACACTATTGTATTGCAAAAATTCAATTTATGTATTTTTTACACAGTTATAAGTTCTACGGGTCCATTTTAAGGCCCATTTAGACCTGCTCGCCCGAAACCTCTTCAAAAATGACCGAAAAACAGGTTTTAATCAAATTTTAGGAGTTCATTTCATTGATTACTATCTTTTCAACACGATTATATTGCAAAAGCTCAATTATGTACTTTTTACTCAGTTAAAAGTCCAACGGGTCCATTTTACGGCCCATTTAGACCCGCTCGTCCGAAACCTCTACAAAAAGGACCGCAAAACAAGTTTTAATCAAAACTTAAGAGTTCATATCGTTGATTACGAGCTTTTCAACACTATTGTATTGCAAAAATTCAATTTCTGTTCTTTTTACGCAGTTATAAGTTCAACGGGTCCATTTTAAGGCCCATTTAGACCCGCTCGCCCGAAGCCTCTACAAAAATGATCGAAAAACAAGTTTTGATCAAATTTTAGGAGTTCATATAATTGATTACGAGCTTTAACAAGATTATATTGCATAAACTCAAATTCGGTATTTTTTACTCAGTTAAAAGTCCAACAGGTCCATTTTACGGCCCATTTAGACCCGCTCGCCCGAAACCTCTTCAAAAAGGACCGAAAAACAAGTTTAATAAAATTTTAGGACTTCATATCATTGATTAAGATCTTTTCAACATGATTATATTGCAAAAACTCTATTTATGTATTTTTTAAGTAACCCCCTTAGCCCGGCCTAGACGGTTGACCCGAACTACGAAGATTACACGGGGAAAACCAAAGTCAACTCGAAAGTCAACCTTGATTAACGACCCTTTTTTCTTTTTAATCTTGTCTAGATGCACGTTAACCCTAAGCGAACACTTGATAAACATTTACATAATAAGCACAGCGATCAGATTCAAATAAGGGACTCAATTGCACAAAATACAAATAATAGGGACCAAAATGTAAATTCTGAAAATTAGAAGGTCTGAACTGATTTTCAAGTTACCAATATGAAATTAGTCATTTTACATGCTTCCCTGTCAAATTTCACTTTAATTGGACTTCTCGAACTCATACAATTGCAAAGACATCTTTTGGGACTAAAACGTAAAACTTGCAAACCTCAACACCATTCAAATCAGTGCCCAACGGTCACCCGTTTCAAAACATTGTTGACCGTTCCGAGACACGGGTTCGTTTCGAGACTAGTTCCGAAACAGGGCTTGACAGTAGCCAAAACGTTTCGGAACAACCTCCAGCCGTTTCGAAACACGAAGGCCATTACAGGCCCTGTTTCGAAACGCTAGTGCCCGTTCCGATACGGTTTGCCCAGAAGCTGTAGATTTTGCTGGTTTTTCATACAAAAATCCACTCAAACACAACCAAATGACTTCCTAACCATACCAACAAGTCATCATACATATAAGGTACATGTTTGCAACTTCTAAACACATTCATGGCATCAACCATCAAACATCACATGTCTATAGGCATGCATCCTAATAACCAAAACCAAATAACCATCCAAACTCCAAAGCAAGCATTAAAAGGCCAATTACAAATCCAAAACATCAAAAGCATCATGCCACAACTAGGGAGTCCAAAACATCTCCCAAAAACACACTTTAGGTTCCCATTGCCAAATTACCAAAACTAATAGTGTATGAAAACATCACCATACATGAGCTTAGTTTCCCTTGGACTCTTAGCTTCCTTGTTGCCCTCAAACACTTCAATTGTATACATTATTGGTACAAAAGAGAGAGCGTAAGCACAATAGCTTAGTGAGACATGCTCTAAAGGAAACAACACAATAATGCCCTTTTAGAAAACACTTTCAACAAGCTTAAAAACACAAGCTTAACTCTTTTCATGCAACCTTGCATACTTTACAAGCATCTCATGCTTCATTACATCAATTCAACATATTGGCTTTCAAGTGATAATTCATACTTTTTTACAACATAAAACACAATCGGATATGCAGATTACAAGCGTTGTCCCACACGCTTCATACACACTACCGAACAACATAGGGTGGAGTTTACGGTACAATCACAACCCCTCGACACCACTCATCGATAGTTGTATAACTTCCTAACGAGAGTACGTGACACATAACACAAGGTCCACACACGAACTTTTAACCACCGTTGTGACCTTACCAAGATCCACACACGGACTTTTAATCACCGTTGTGATCTTACCTCTCTCGTTAGGATACTTGGATGGAGTTTTCGATACAATCACAACCCCTCAACATCCAAGGCGACTTTATTCACGGTGCACCCAATCCTATAGTTGACTAACTATATCCGATTCAAGTACTTTAAAACCAATTCATCACTTGCCAATATACATTAAATAACATCATTAATCCACTGTTTTTAAGCATTAAACACCATGCATCACTATGCATCATTACCAAATTAATAACATGCCAAAACAAGGATCTCTTACCTTGAGCATCCTTCAACACATGGCTTTCAAAACCAACATTAACCATGCTAAAACATGCTTTCAAAACAGAATTTAAACATGCAATTTATAACCAATGCATCGAACCACTTCATGGCTCATCCAAGAGAGATTTTCCGAAAACTTACTCTTGAGCTTAGTTAAGTTGTTTAGACTTAAACTAAGCTCCCAAAACCTTCAAATAATGGTTTCAAAGCTGGAAACCCAACTCCACTCACCAATTCCATTTCGTAAGCTTGCCGAAACGCCGATCAAGCCTTCAGATCAACTCCACAAGTGTCCGAAGATGTCTCCCCTGTTTTAAACAAATCAAAGCAGAGGATTAATGCATCATCATGCATTGAAATCTTCAGCCAACACACTTAATCTCGCTGCTCTACCTAAAGCCATCATTTCAGCTACCAAACACAACCGAAATCACCTCCAAACTCTTCCAAAACTTAACCCAACCAAGATCCATCACTTCTAACCATTTCTAAACATCAATCAACATCCAAAATGAACCTAAACTCGTCCTTATACCTCCAGCTACAACAGAACACCAAGATCACCTCAAAAACCACCATTTCATAAGCAAAAACTTAGGAAATACAACCTATTCGGGATTGCATTGATAAAACCTCATTTACACATCATTAGACATCCAAAATAAATTTAAGAATCATCTCAAAATAGAGCCCAAACAATCACAACGAAATTCTTCAAGATTTCTTCCAAATCTTGAGTTTTAAAGCCAAAATCAAGTTCCTATCATTAAAACCATTTATAAAACTTAAATTAAGGATTGACAACTTGGGAATTTCAGTAAAGAACTGAGTATTTAGAGGAGAAGAACAATCTTACCTCTAAATGGTGATTTCTCCTTGATTTGAGCCAATTTCCTTGAAAATTCAATGAGGAAATCAAAAGGATTTGATGTAAGATTGATTAGGAACTAATTGATGATAGAAATCTCATCAATTGAAGTGAAAATCAATGAAAAAACTGCTGGAGAAAAGTGTTTGGATGATGGAATTTTGAGAGAAAAAGAAATGAGAAAATTTTAGGAAAAGGTAGTTATGATTTTTCCAAAAGGTAGTTTCTCTTCTTTTCTAATTAATTAAAACATTACTTAATTCACTCAAATTAAGGAAAAATTTGGAGAAATCATATTTGGGTAAATTAGCTCCTTAAAGATTCAAAGTTTCAATCCTTACAAAACAGTCACTAGTAAACTTTTCAAAAATCGCATTTTAGTCACTACACCGAAATGTAGTATTTCCAAACCTTATTTTGCGAGATTGATTTCACCACTCTCTTATATATATTAAAAGAGGATTTTTAGATATTTTCCATATTTTTAAAGCATCCCGAACTAGGCTTTCCCTAAAACCTCCTTTTATATTCGAACCAAAAATCAGACTGGTCCGGTTCATACCCTAAACTTCCAAGCCCAAAATTGAGGTGTTACATTTTACTCAGTTAAAAGTCCAATGGGTCCATTTTACGGCCCATTTAGACCCTCTCGTCCGAAACCTCTACAAAAAAGACCGCAAATCAAGTTTTAATCAAAACTTAAGAGTTCATATCATTGATTACGAGCTTTTTAACACTAATGTATTGCAAAAATTCAATTTTTGTTCTTTTTACTAAGTTAAAAGTCCAACGGGTCCTTTTTAAGCCCCATTTAAACCCGCTCGCCCGAAACCCCTACAAAAATGACCGAAAAACAAGTTTTGGTCAAATTTTAGGAGTTCATATAATTGATGACGAGCTTTTCAACAAGATTATATTGCAAAAACTCAATTTCTGTATTTTTTACTCAGTTAAAAGTCCAACGAGTCCATTTTACGGCCCATTTAGACACGCTCGCCCGAAAACTCTACAAAAAGGACCGAAAAACAAGTTTAATCAAATTTTAGGACTTCATATCATTGATTACGTTCTTTTCACCACGATTATATTGCAAAAACTCAATTTATGTATTTTTTAATCAGTTAAAAGTCCAATGGGTCCATTTCAGAGCCCATTTAGACCCGCTCGTCCGAAACCTTTACAAAAAGGACCGCAAAACAAGTTTTAATCAAAACTTAAGAGTTCATATTGTTGATTACGATCCTTTCAACACTATTGTATTGTAAAAATTCAATTTATGTTCATTTTACTTAGTTAAAAGTTCAGCGGGTCAATTTTAAGGTCCATTTAAGCCCGCTCACCCGAAACCTCTACAAAAAAGACTAAAAAACAAGTTTTGATCCAATTTTAGGAGTTCATATAATTGATTACGAGCTTTTCAATAAGATTATATTGCAAAAAGTCAATTTTGTATTTTTACTCAGTTAAAATTCCAACGGGTCCATTTTACGGCCCATTTAGACCTGATCGCCCGAAACCTCTTCAAAAATGACCGAAAAACATGTTTTAATCAAATTTTAGGAGTTCATATCATTGATTACGATCTTTTCAACACGATTATATTGCAAAAACTCAATTTTTGTACTTTTTACTCAGTTAAAAGTCCAACGGGTCCATTTTACAGCCCATTTAAACCCGCTCGTCTGAAACCTCTACAAAAAGGACCGCAAAACAAGTTTTAATCAAAATTTAAGAGTTCATATCATTGATTACGAGCTTTTCAACACTATTGTATAGCAAAAATTCAATTTATGTTCTTTTTACGCAGTTATAAGTTTAACGGGTCCATTTTAAGGCCCATTTAGACCCGCTCGCCCGAAACCTCTACAAAAAGTACCGAAAAAACAAGTTTTGATCAAATTTTAGGAGTTCATATAGTTTATTACGAGCTTTTCAACAAGATTATATTGCAAAAACTCAAATTTGGTATTTTTTACTCAGTTAAAAGTCCAACGGGTCCATTTTACGGCCTATTTAGACCCGCCCGCCCGAAACCTCTTCAAAAAGAACCGAAAAACAAGTTTAATCAAATTTTAGGACTTCATATCATTGATTACGATCTTCTCAACACGATTATATTGCAAAAACTCTATTTATGTACTTTTTACTCAGTTAAAAGTCTAACGGGACCATTTTACGGCCCATTTAGACCCGCTCGTCCGAAACATCTACAAAAAAGAGCGCAAAACAAGTTTTAATCAAAACTTAAGGGTTCATATTGTTGATTACGAGCTTTTCAACACTATTGTATTGCAAAAATTCAATTTCTGTTCTTTTTACGCAGTTATAAGTTCAACGGGTCCATTTTAAGGCCCAATTAGACCCGCTCGTCTGAAACCTCTACAAAAAGGACCGAAAAACAAGTTTTGATCCAATTTTAGGAGTTCATAGAATTGATTACGAGCTTTTCAACAAGATTATATTGCAAAAAGTCAATTTCTATATTTTTTACTCAGTTAAATGTCCAACGGGTCCATTTTACGGCCCATTTAGACCCACTCGTCCGAAACCTCTACGAAAAGGACCACGAAACAAGTTTTAATCAAAACTTAAGAGTTCATATCGTTGATTACGAGCTTTTCAACACTATTGTATTAAAAAAATCAATTTATGTTCTTTTTACGCAGTTATAAGTTCAACGGGTCCATTTTAAGGCCCATTTAGACCCGCTCGCCCGAAACCTCTACAAAAGGGACCGAAAACCAAGTTTTGATCAAATTTTAGGAGTTAATATAATTTATTACGAGCTTTTCAACAAGATTATATTGCAAAAACTCAAATTCGGTATTTTTTACTCAGTTAAAAGTCCAACGGGTCAATTATACGGCCCATTTAGACCCGCTCGCCCGAAACCTCTTCAAAAAGGACCGAAAAACAAGTTTTATCAAATTTTAGGAGTTCATATCATTGATTATGATCTTTTGAACACGATTATATTGCAAAAACTCAATTTATGTACTTTTTACTCAGTTAAAAGTCCAATGGGTCCATTTTGCGGCCGATTTAGACCCGCTCGTCCGAAACCTCTACAAAAAGGACCGCAAAACAAGTTTTAATCAAAACTTAAGAGTTCATATCGTTGATTACGAGCTTTTCAACACTATTGTATTGCAAAAATTCAATTTATGTTCTTCTTACACAGTTATAAGTTCAACGAGTCCGTTTTAAGGCCCATTTGGACCCGCTCGTCCGAAACCTCTACAAAAAGGACCGAAAAACAAGTTTTGATCCAAATTTAGGAGTTCATATAATTGATTACGAGCTTTTCATCAAGATTATACTGCAAAAAGTCAATTTTTGTATTTTTTTATTTAGTTAAAAGTCCAACGGGTCCATTTTACGGCCCATTTAGACCCGCTCGCCCGAAACCTCTTCAAAAATGACCGAAAAACAGGTTTTAATCAAATTTTAGGAGTTCATATCATTGATTACAATCTTTTCAGCACGATTATATTGCAAAAACTCAATTTTTGTACTTTTTACTCAGTTAAAAGTCCAACGGTTCCATTTTACGGCCCATTTAGACCCGCTCATCCGAAACCTCTATAAAAAGGACCGCAAAAAAGTTTTAATCAAAACTTAAGAGTTCATATCGTCGATTACGAGCTTTTCAATAGTATTGTAATGCAAAAATTCAATTTCTGTTCCTTTTACGCTGTTATAAGTTCAACGAGTCCATATTAAGGCCCATTTAGAACCACTCGCCCGAAACCTCAACAAAAAGTAGCGAAAAACAAGTTTTGATCAAATTTTAGGAGTTCATATAATTGATTACGAGATTTTCAACAAGATTATATTGCAAAAACTCAAATTTGGTATTTTTTACTCAGTTAAAAGTCCAACGGGACCATTTTACGGCCCATTTAGACCCGCTCGTTTGAAACCTCTACAAAAAGGACCACAAAACAAGTTTTAAACAAAAATTAAGAGTTCACATCGTTAATTACGAGTTTTTCAACCCTATTGTATTGCAAAAATTCAATTTCTGTTCTTTTTACGCAGTTATAAGTTCAACGGGTCCATTTTTAGGCCCATTTAGACCCGCTCGCCCGAAACCTTTACAAAAAGGACCGAAAAACAAGTTTTGATCCAATTTTAGGAGTTCATATAATTGATTACGAGCTTTTCAACACGATTATATTGCAAAAAGCCAATTTCTGTATTTTTTACTCAGTTAAAATTCCAACGGGTCCATTTTACGGCCCATTTAGACTCGCTCGCCCGAAACCTCTTCAAAAATGACCGAGAAACAAGTTTTAATCAAATTTTAGGAGTTCATATCATTGATTACAATCTTTTCAACACGATTATATTGCAAAAACTCAATTTTTATACTTTTTACTCAGTTAAAAGTCCAACGGGTCCATTTTACGGCCCATTCAGACCCGCTCGTCCGAAACCTCTACAAAAGGACCGCAAAACAAGTTTTAATCAAAACTTAAGAGTTCATATCGTTGATTAGGAGCTTTTCAACACTATTGTATTGCAGAAACTCAATTTATGTATTTTTTACTTAGTTAAAAGTCCAACGGGTCCATTTTACGGCCCATTTAGACCCGCTCGCCCAAAACCAGTACAAAAAGGACCGAAAACAAGTTTTGATCCAATTTTAGGAGTTCATATAATTGATTACGAGCTTTTCAACAAGATTATATTGCAAAAATTCAATTTCTTTATTTTTTACTCAGTTAAAAGTCCAACGGGTCCATTTTACGGCCCATTTAGACCCGCTCGCCCGAAACCTCTTCAAAAATGACCGAAAAACAAGTTTAAATCAAATTTTAGAAGTTCATATAATTGATTACGAGCTTTTCAACATGATAATATTGCAAAAACTCAATTTATATATTTTTACTCCGTTAAAAGTCCAACGAGTCTATTTTCTGGCCCATTTAGACCCGCTCGCCCGAAACCTCTAAAAGAAGGACCGAAAAACATGGTATAATCAAATTTTAGGAGTTCATATAATTGATTAAGAGCTTTTCAAAACTATTGTATTGCAAAAACTCAATTTATGTACTTTTCACTCAGTTAAAATCCAATGGGTCCATTTTACGGCCCATTTAGACTCGCTCGTCCGAAACCTCTGCAAAAAAGACGGCAAAACAAGTTTTAATCAAAACATCGGAGTTCATATCATTTATTACAAGCTTTTCAACAGTGTTGAATTGCAAAAAGTCAATTTTTGTATTTTTTACTCAGTTAAAAGTCCAACGGGTCCATTTTATGGCCCATTTAGACCCGCACGCCCGAAACCTCTACAAGAAGGACCGAAAAGCAAGTTTTAATCAAATTTTAGGATTTCATATCATTGATTACGATCTTTTCAACATGATTATATTGCAAAAACTCAATTTTTGTACTTTTTACTCAGTTAAAAGTCCAACGGGACCATTTTACGGCCCATTTAGACCCGCTCGTCCGAAACCTCTACAAAAAGGACCGCGAAACAAGTTTTAATCAAAACATAAGAGTTCACATCGTTAATTACGAACTTTTCAACCTTATTGTATTGCAAAAATTCAATTTATGTTCTTTTTACGCAGTTATAAGTTCAACGGGTCCATTTTAAGGCCCATTTAGACCCGCTCGCCCGAAACCTCTACAAAGAGGACCGAAAAACAAGTTTTGATCCAATTTTAGGAGTTCATAGAATTGATTACGAGCTTTTCAACAAGATTATATTGCAAAAATTCAATTTCTATATTTTTTACTCAGTTAAAATTCCAACGGGTCAGCCCACCATGTGGGATCTTCTCCTACTGATTACTTTATTACTTTTTTGCAATCCCCATCTTTTTCTTTCAATTCTATCTCTTCCTCTATATATATTTTCTTACCCATTTGCCTTCTGGTTTTCATCCACATTGTATCATTGTATACGTTTTTTATTTTTATCTTTATCCTAATGTCCTCCCCAACTATGGATTTATCTTTTCGCCTCCGTTCAGGTCCATCCCCTTCTCTTCCTTTTTTCAACTCTGCCTCTATAGCTCATAAGGTTGCATCTGGCCCTAGATACATGTTTTTATTGAACTTTGTAGGTTTGTTCTCCCTTTCTTTCTTTCTTTGGAAGTTACGCTACCTCTATCAAACCCAGTATTATCTTTCTGTATATCCTTGGTTAAGTTCCTTTCTGCATTTTAATCTGGCCTCTTGCCAAAATCTAAGGTATCTTTTTTTTAAGTTTTCATATGCATTTTCTTACGAGTTATGTCTTTTTATCCTCTTTTAATCAAACTATAAGCATCCCACACATCTGGTTCCAATCTGCATCCTCCTACTACACTATGTTTTTGTCTTTGCTTTGCTTTATTCTCCTTATATTTATATTTGCTTATACTTGGATGCATGTTCTCTCTAACGAACATTGTCTGTTTCTCTATGTGGATTATGTATACACCTGGGAGCACCCAGATCATCTTGCTAACTCTCTACGCCCGGATCATTGGGATCGAACATCACTGATTCTAAGCATCTCCTCCCATTATTTTTATTTCAGGGTTTGTAATTATTATTTATTTGTTAATTTTTTCAGCTTCTATATTCCCCCCCCCTTTTTGCTCATTTGGTATGTAATTATTTTCTTATTCCCGCTTCATCCTCTCCCATGGTATGTAATCTTTAATTTCTGTCTTTTTTTCCTGCTTTCCTTTCCTTTATGCTTTTATTTCTATTACCTGATTGTATGCAATCTATATGCTTTTTTTCCTGTTTCTTTTAATTACTTTTCAAATGTGTATGGGTTTCTTAAAAACAACTTCACCCTATTAAGGGAATATTTTCTCTTCTACACCTCTTCAGGTGATTATACTTTAGCCCTCTTAAGGGATTTTTCTACAACCCTTTCGACAAGGGAACATAAACGACTAACATTCAATTGCTCCTCCTTCCTTTCATACCATCCTCTTGTCTTGAATATGATTTGTCAAAACGGCTATTTTTATTCGTCCTTGTACCTCACGTTTCCGTTTTCCTCCTATTTCAATTTATATTTATTATTAACGTTACCTCATACTTTACTCATATATTGGCTCCTCCTAAATTATTTTTCCATAATTACAATAACCTTGTTTCTTTCAAACCTTTTACTTTCTATGGATACATTAGCTTTAATGCCTATATTAAATCTCCTTCTGACTTTTAACTATCTCCAACTTGTACGTACCAATGTTAAGGAAAATTATTACTTTCCTTACTCAATCCTATATAATAGAATTTGTCGATACTTTACTACTATTTCTTGCGAATCGTCTCAACAATCCGGGACCGAATCTCTCCACCTTAGGGCCTCTGCTTCCTCAAATTCGGGACTCACTTCTTCCTTTACCCTTTGCTATTGTTTCTTATGTAAGCCGTGAGGAAAATTTTGTGGCCCATGCTTTGGCTGCTCATGCCCTCAGCACTATGTCTTCCATGTCTTTTGGGTCTGACATTCCATCTTGTATTATTCACCTTGTAAAGGGCAATTTTTCGAATTAATAAAATATAAGGTACTCTTTTCCCCTTTCTAGGGCCCTCTGGCCTTGCGTCAATGGACATTAGTAGGGGTTTTTAATGTGGCCTTTTCTTTCAAAAAAATTTCCAAAGGGTCCATTTTACGGCCCATTTAGACCGGCTCACCCGAAACCTCTTCAAAAATGACCGAAAAACAAGTTTTAATCAAATTTTAAGAGTTCATATCATTGATTACGATCTTTTCAACACGATTATATTGCAAAAACTCAATTTTTGTACTTTTTACTCAGTTAAAAGTCCAACGGGTCCATTTTACGGCCCATTTAGACCCGTTCGTCCGAAACCTGTACAAAAAGGAGCGCAAAACAAGTTTTAATCAAAACTTAAGAGTTCATATCGTTGCTTACGAGCTTTTCAACACTATTGTATTGCAAAAATTCAATTTCTGTTCTTTTTACGCAGTTATAAGTTTAACGGATCCATTTTAAGGCCCAATTAGACCCGCTCGTCCGAAACCTCGACAAAAAGGACCGAAAAACAAGTTTTGATCAAATTTTAGGAGTTCATAGAATTGATTACAAGCTTTTCAACAAGATTATATTGCAAAAAGTCAATTTTTATATTTTTTACTTAGATAAATGTCCAACGGGTCCATTTTAAGGCCCATTTAGACCCGCTCGCCCGAAACTTCTTCAAAAATGACCGAAAAACAAGTTTTAATCAAATTTTAGGATTTCATATCATTGATTACGATCTTTTCAACACGATTATATTGCAAAAACTCAATTTTTGTTCTTTTTACTAAGTTAAAAGTCCAACGGGACCATTATACGGCCCATTTAGATCCGCTCGTCCGAAACCTCTACAAAAAGGACCGCAAAACAAGTTATAATCAAAACTTTAGAGTTCACATCGTTAATTACGAGCTTTTCAACCCTATTGTATTGCAAAAATTCTATTTATGTTCTTTTTACGCAGTTATAAGTTCAACGGGTCCATTTTAAGGACCATTTAGACTCGCTCGCCCAAAACCTCTACAAAAAAAAACCGAAAAACAAGTTTTGATCCAATTTTAGGAGTTCATATAATTAATTACGAGCTTTTCAACAAGATTATATTGCAAAAACACAAATTCGGTATTTTTTTTACTAAGTTAAAAGTCCAACGGGTCCATTTTACGGCCCATTTAGACCCGCTCGCCCGGAACCTCTTCAAAAGGGACCGAAAAAAAGGTTTAATCAAATTTTAGGAGTTGATATCATTGAATATGATCTTTTCAACATGATTATATTGCAAAAACTCAATTTATGTACTTTTTAGGAGTTAAAAGTCCAACGGGTCCATTTTACGGCCCATTTAGACCCGCTCGTCCGAAACCTCTGCAAAAAGGACTGTAAAACAAGTTTTAATCAAAACTTAAGAGTTCATATCGTTGATTACGAGCTTTTCAACACTATTGTATTGCAAAAATTCAATTTATGTTCTTTTTACGTAGTTATAAGTTCAATAGGTCCATTTTAAGGCCCATTTAGACCCGCTCGCCCGAAACCTCTACAAAAAGTACCGAAAAACAAGTTTTGATCAAATTTTAGGAGTTCATATAATTGATTACGAGCTTTTCAATAATATTATATTGCAAAAACTCAAATTCGGTATTTTTTACTCAGTTAAAAGTCCAACGGGTCCATTTTACGGCCCATTTAGACCCGCTCGTCCGAAAACTCTACAAAAAGGACCGAAAAACAAGTTTTGATCCAATTTTAGGAGTTCATATAATTTATTACGAGCTTTTCAACAAGTTTATATTGCAAAAACCCAAATTCGGTATTTTTTTTACTAAGTCAAAAGTCCAACGGGTCCATTTTACGGCCCATTTAGACCCGCTCGCCCGAAACCTCTTCAAAAGGGACCGAAAACAGGTTTAATCAAATTTTAGGAGTTGATATCATCGATTATGATCTTTTCAACATGATTATATTCCAAAAACTCAATTTATGTACTTTTTACTTAGTTAAAAGTCCAACGGGTCCATTTTACGGCCCATTTAGACCCGCTCGTCCGAAACCTCTACAAAAAGGACCGCAAAACAAGTTTTAATCAAAACTTAAGAGTTCTTATCATTGATTACGAGCTTTTCAACACTATTGTATTGCAAAAATTCAATTTATGTTCTTTTTACGCAGTTATAAGTTCAACGGGTCCATTTTAAGGCCCATTTAGACCCGCTCGTCCGAAACCTCTACAAAAAGGACCGAAAAACAAGTTTTGATCCAATTTTAGGAGTTCATATAATTGATTACGAGCTTTTCAACAAGATTATATTGCAAAAACACAAATTCGGTACTTTTTACTCAGTTAAAAGTCCAATGGGTCCATTTTACGGCTCATTTAGACCCGCCCGCCCGAACCCTCTTCAAAAATGACTAAAAAACAAATTTTGATCGAATTTTAGGACTTCATATGATTGATTAAGACCTTTTCAATACAATTATATTGCAAAAACTCAATTTATGTAATTTTTACACAGTTAAAAGTCCAACGGGTCCATTTTACTGCCCATTTAGACCCGCTCGTCCGAAACCTCTACAAAAAGGACTGTAAAACAAGTTTTAATCAAAACTTAAGAGTTCATATCGTTGATTACGAGCTTTTCAACACTATTGTATTGCAAAAATTCAATTTCTGTTCTTTTTACGTAGTTATAAGTTCAATAGGTCCATTTTAAGGCCCATTTAGACCCGCTCGCCCGAAACCTCTACAAAAAGCACCAAAAAACAAGTTTTGATCAAATTTTAGGAGTTCATATAATTGATTACGAGCTTTTCAACAATATTGTATTGCAAAAATTCAATTTATGTTCTTTTTACGTAGTTATAAGTTCAACGGGTCCATTTTAAGGCCCATTTAGACCCGCTCGCTCGAAACCTCTACAAAAAGGACCGAAAAACAAGTTTTGATCAAATTTTAGGAGTTCATATAATTGATTACAAGCTTTTAAACAAGATTATATTGCAAAAACTCAAATTCGGTATTTTTTGGAGTTAAAAGTCCAACGGGTCCATTTTACAGCCCATTTAGACCCGCTCGCTCGAAACCTCTTCAAAAATGACTGAAAAACAAGTTTTAATCAAATTTTAGGAGTTCATATAATTGGTTACGATCGTTTCAACACAATTATATTGCAAAAACTCAATTTCTGTATTTTTTTCTCAGTTAAAAGTCCAACGGGTCCATTTTACGGCCCATTTAAACCCGCTCGTCCGAAACCTCTACAAAAAGGACCGCAAAACAAGTTTTAATCAAAACTTAAGAGTTCATATCGTTGATTACGAGCTTTATAACACTATTGAATTGCAAAAATTTAATTTATGTTCTTTTTACACAATTATAAGTTCAACGAGTCCATTACAAGGCCCATTTAGACCCGCTCGCCCGAAACCTCTTCAAAAAGGACCGAAAAACAAGTTTTGATCAAATTTTAGGAGTTCATATAATTGATTACAAGCTTTTCAACAAGATTATATTGCAAAAACTCAAATTTGGTATTTTTAACTCAAATAAAAGTCCAACGGGTCCATTTTACGACCCATTTAGACCCACTCGCCCGAAACCTCTTCAAAAATTATTGAAAAACAAGTTTTAATCAAATTTTAGGAGTTCATATAATTGATTACGATCTTTTCAACACGATTATATGAAAAAACTCAATTTTTGTACTTTTTACTAAGTTAAAAGTCCAACGGGTCCGTTTTACGGCCCATTTAGACCCGCTCGTCTGAAACCTCTACAAAAAGGACCGAAAAACAAGTTTTGATCCAATTTTACGAGTTCATATAATTGATTACGAGCTTTTCAACAAGATTATATTGCAAAAACTCAAATTCGGTATTTTTTACCCAGTTTAAAGTCCAACGGGTCCATTTTACGGCTCATTTAGACCCGCTCACCCGAAACCTCTTCAAAAATGACTGAAAAACAGGTTTTAATCAAATTTTAGGAGTTCATATAATTGATTACGATCTTTTCAACACGATTATATTGCAAAAACTCAATTTTTGTACTTTTTACTCAGTTAAAAGTCCAACAGGTCCATTTTACGGCCCATTTAGACCCGCTCGTCCGAAAACTCTACCAAAAAGGACCGCAAAACAAGTTTTAATCAAAACTTAAGAGTTCATGTCGTTGATTACGAGCTTTTTCAACATTATTGTATTGCAAAAATTCAATTTATGTTCTTTTTACGCAGTTATAAGTTCAACGGGTCCATTTTAAGGCCCATTTAGACCCGCTCGTCCGAAACCTCTACAAAAAGGACCGAAAAACAAGTTTTGATCTAATTTTAGGAGTTCATATAATTGATTACGAGCTTTTCAACAAGATTATATTGCAAAAACTCAAATTCGGTATTTTTTACTCAGTTAAAAGTCCAATGGGTCCATTTTACGGCCCATTTAGACCCGCCCGCCCGAACCCTCTTCAAAAATGACTAAAAAACAAATTTTGATCGAATTTTAGGACTTCATATCATTGATTAAGACCTTTTCAATACAATTATATTGCAAAAACTCAATTTATGTACTTTTTACACAGTTAAAAGTCCAACGGGTCCATTTTACTGCCCATTTAGACCCGCTCGTCCGAAACCTCTGCAAAAAGGACTGTAAAACAAGTTTTAATCAAAACTTAAGAGTTCATATCGTTGATTACGAGCTTTTCAACACTATTGTATTGCAAAAATTCAATTTGTGTTCTTTTTACGTAGTTATAAGTTCAATAGGTCCATTTTAAGGCCCATTTAGACCCGCTCGCCCGAAACCTCTACAAAAAGTACCGAAAAACAAGTTTTGATCAAATTTTAGGAGTTCATATAATTGATTACGAGCTTTTCAACACTATTGTATTGCAAAAATTCAATTTATGTTCTTTTTACGTAGTTATAAGTTCAACGGGTCCATTTTAAGGCCCATTTAGACCCGCTCGCTCGAAACCTCTACAAAAAGGACCGAAAAACAAGTTTTGATCAAATTTTAGGAGTTCATATAATTGATTACGAGCTTTTCAACGAGATTATATTGCAAAAATTCAAATTCGGTATTTTTTACTCAATTAAAAGTCCAACGGGTCCATTTTACGGCCCATTTAGACCTGCTCGTCCGAAACCTCTACAAAAAGGACCGCAAAACAAGTTTTAATCAAAACTTAAGAGTTCATATCGTTGATTACGAGCTTTTCAACACTATTGTATTGCAAAAATTCAATTCCTGTTCTTTTTATGCTGTTATAAGTTCAACAGGTCCATTTTAAGGCCCATTTAGACCCGCTCGCCCGAAACCTCTACAAAAAATACCGAAAAACAAGTTTTGATCAAATTTTAGGAGTTCATATAATTGATTACGAGCTTTTCAACACTATTGTATTGCAAAAATTCAATTTATGTTGTTTTTACGTAGTTATAAGTTCAACGGGTCCATTTTAAGGCCCATTTAGACCCGCTCGCTCGAAACCTCTACAAAAAGGACCGAAAACAAGTTTTGATCAAATTTTAGGAGTTCATATAATTGATTACTAGCTTTTCAACAAGATTATATTGCAAAAACACAAATTCAGTATTTTTTACTCAGTTAAAAGTCCAACGGGTCCATTTTATGACCCATTTAGACCCGCTCGTCCGAAACCTCTACAAAAAGGACCGCAAAACTAGTTTTAATCAAAACTTAAGAGTTCATATCGTTGATTACGAGCTTTATAACAATATTGAATTGCAAAAATTCAATTTATGTTCTTTTTACACAATTATAAGATCAAAGAGTCCATTACAAGGCCCATTTAGACCCGCTCACCCGAAACCTCTTCAAAAAGGACCGAAAAACAAGTTTTGATCAAATTTTAGGAGTTCATATAATTGATTATGAGCTTTCCAACAAGATTATATTGCAAAAAGTCAATTTCTGTATTTTTTACTCATTTAAAAGTCCAACGGGTCCATTTTACAGCCCATTTAGACCCGCTCGCCCGAAATATCTTAAAAAATGACCGAAAACAAGTTTTAATCAAATTTTAGAAGTTCATATCATTGATTACGATCTTTTCAACACGATTATATTGCAAAAACTCAATTTTTGTACTTTTTACTCAGTTAAAATTTCAACGGGTCCATTTTACGGCCCATTTAGACCCGCTCGTCCGAAACCTCTACAAAAAGGACCGCAAAACAAATTTTAATCAAAACTTAAGAGTTCATATCGTTGATTACGAGCTTTTCAACACTATTGGATTGCAAAAATTTAATTTATGTTCTTTTTACACAATTATAAGTTCAACGAGTCCATTTCAAGGCCCATTTAGACCCGCTCGCCTGAAACCTTTACAAAAAAGACCGAAAAAAATTTTTTGATCAAATTTTAGGAGTTCATATAATTGATTACGAGCTTTTTAACAAGATTATATTGCAAAAAGTCAATTTCTGTATTTTTTACTTGGTTAAAATTCCATCGGGTCCATTTTACGGCCCATTTAAACCCGCTCACCCGAAACCTCTTCAAAAATGACCGAAAAACAAGTTTTAATCAAATTTTAGGAGTTCATATCATTAATTACGATCTTTTCAACACGATTATATTGCAAAAACTCAATTTTTGTACATTTTACTAAGTTAAAAGTCCAACGGGTCCATTTTACGGCCCATTTAGACCCACTAGTCCGAAACGTCTACAAAAAGGACCGCAAAACAAGTTTTAATCAAAACTTAAGAGTTCATATCGTTGATTACGAGCTTTCCAACCCAATTGTATTGCAAAAATTCAATTTCTGTTCTTTTTACGCAGTTATAAGTTCAACGGGTCCATTTTAAGGCCCAATTAGACCCGCTCGTCCGAAACCTCTACAAAAAGGAACGAAAAACAAGTTTTGATCCAGTTTTAGGAGTTCATAGAATTGATTATGGGCTTTTCAACAAGATTATATTGCAAAAAGGCAATTTCTATATTTTTTTCTCAGTTAAATGTCCAACGGGTCCATTTTACGGCCCATTTAGACCCGCTCGCCCGAAACCTCTTCAAAAATGACCGAAAAACAAGTTTTAATCAAAATTTAGGAGTTCATATCAGTGATTACGATCTTTTCAACACGATTATATTGCAAAAACCCAAAATTTGTACTTTTTACTCAGTTAAAAGTCCAACGGGACCATTTTACGGCCCATTTAGACCTGCTCGTCCGATACCTCTCTAAAAAGAACCACAAAACAAGTTTTAATCAAAACTTAAGAGTTCACATCGTTAATTACGAGCTTTTCAACCCTATTGTATTGCAAAAATTTAGTTTCTGTTCTTTTTACGCAGTTATAAGTTCAACGGGTCCATTTTAAGGCCCATTTAGACCCGCTCGCCTGAAACCACTACAAAAAGGACCGAAAACAAGTTTTGATCCAATTTTAGGAGTTCATATAATTGATTACGAGCTTTTCAACAAGATTATATTGCAAAAAGTCAATATCTGTATTTTTTACTCAGTTAAAAGTCCAACGGGTCCATTTTACGGCCCATTTAGACCCGCTCGCCTGAAACCTCTTCAAAAATGACCGAAAACAAGTTTTAATCAAATTTTAGGAGTTCATATCATTGATTACGATCTTTTCAACACGATTATATTGCAAAAACTCAATTTTTGTACTTTTTATTCAGTTAAAAGTCCAACGGGTCCATTTTACGACCCATTTAGACCAGCTCGTCCGAAACCTCTACAAAAGGACCGCAGAAAAAGTTTTAATCAAAACTTAAGAGTTCATATCGTTGATTAGGAGCTTTTAAACACTATTGTATTGCAAAAATTCAATTTATGTTCTTTTTACGCAGTTATAAGTTTAACGGGTCCATTTTAAGGCCCATTTAGACCCGCTCGTCCGAAACCTCTACAAAAAGGACCGAAAAACAAGTTTTGATCCAATTTTAGGAGTTCATATAATTGATTACGAGCTTTTCAACAAGATTATATTGTAAAAACTCAAATTCGGTATTTTTTACTAAGTTAAAAGTCCAACGGGTCCATTTTACGACCCATTTAGACCCGCCCGCCCGAAACCTCTTCAAAAATGACTGAAAAACAAATTTTAATCAAATTTTAGGACTTCATATCATTGACTACGACCTTTCAATACAATTATATTGCAAAAACTCAATTTATATACTTTTTACACAGTTAAAAGTCCAACGGGTCCATTTTACGGCCCATTTAGACCCGCTCGTCCGAAACCTCTGCAAAAAGGACTGTAAAACAAGTTTTAATCAAAACTTAAGAGTTCATATCGTTGATTACGTGCTTTTCAACACTATTGTATTGCAAAAATTCAATTTCTGTTCTTTTTACGCAGTTATAAGTTCAACGGGTCCATTTTAAGACCCATTTAGACCCGCTCGCCCGAAACCTCTACAAAAAGGACCGAAAAACAAGTTTTGATCAAATTTTAGGAGTTCAGATAATTGATTGCGATCTTTTCAACACTATTTTATTGCAAAAAATCAATTTATGTTCTTTTTACGTAGTTATAAGTTCAACGGGTCCATTTTAAGGCCCATTTAGACCCACTCGCTCGAAACCTCTACAAAAAGGACCGAAAAACAAGTTTTGATCAAATTTTAGGAGTTCATATAATTGATTACGAGCTTTTCAACAAGATTATATTGCAAAAACTCAAATTCGGTATTTTTTACTTAGTTAAAAGTCTAACGGGTCTATTTTACGGCCCATTTAAACCCGCTCGTCCGAAACCTCTACAAAAAGGACCGCAAAACAAGTTTTAATCAAAACTTAAGAGTTCATATCGTTGATTACGAGCTTTATAACACTAATGAATTGCAAAAATTTAATTTATGTTCTTTTTACACAATTATAAGTTCAACGAGTCCATTACAAGGCCCATTTAGACCCGCTCGCCCGAAACCTCTTCAAAAAGGATCGAAAAACAAGTTTTGATCAAATTTTAGGAGTTCATATAATTGATTACGAGCTTTCCAACAAGATTATATTGCAAAAAGTCAATTTCTGTATTTTTTACTCATTTAAAAGTACAACGGGTCCATTTTACAGCCCACTTAGACCCGATCGCCCGAACCCTCTTCAAAAATAAACGAAAAACAATTTTTAATCAAAATTTAGGAGTTCATATCATTGATTACGATCTTTTCAACACGATTATATTGCAAAAACTCAATTTTTGTACTTTTTACTCAGTTAAAAGTCCAACGGGCGACCCACCATGTGGGATCTTACAGTTTTTTTGCTGTTTCTAATATGTTATGTTATCACTCCCTCTTAGGGATTTTGTTAACTATTCACATTTTTATGCTTCGGCCATGTTACCGTCCTCTCCTTTATTATCTTTTTGCATTTTGGATTCCCTTAATTATTTTTAATTTGCTATCTTCTCTATGTTGGTTGTTCTGTTTATGCTCTTATTTACATACTCTAATAATTACTCTTTTTGGTGCCTTGCATGTCAATCCTTCGGGCGAGCCCTTCGCATCAACAAGGTGCCCTTTTCAAGGGGGTTGTTGTCCTCTTCGTACAAGCTATCTTTATGGTTCTAGTTTTTCTTTTATTCATCTCCTCTATTTTTGGGTTTGTATCTATTATTTTATCCCCCTTTTTTCTCCTTTAGTTTGGTTCTTTTTCCTATCCCCTCTCCCCTTATCTCCCTTGGTCTGTAATTATATGTCTTTTCTGTTGCTTTCTTTTTTGATGTTCTTGCATTTTTTCTTATGCCTGTTTTTGTTGCTCTGTTTTTTCCTGCTGTTTTGCTTTATCTTTTTTATTTCTCTCTTTAATTGCTACTGCAATGTTTTTTTTCTCTTTTTTGAATGATTTTTTCTTATTCACATTACTTTTTTGCGTATCTGTTTATTTTATGTCAGCACCTTACTCATTTTCTTTATCATCCATCTTTATCTTCATCACCCTTGCTTATCTTTTGAATGGTTTTTTTTCCATTAATCGTTTTTGCAAGACCCTAAGTCCTTTTCATCTTGTTAGTTGTATCTCTGATATCTATGCTTATTCTCTTGTTTTCTTATTCACCTATTTCTTCCAATCCACTCAATATGCCTCTTATCCCCAATTTTTTTACTATTTTGTAATTGCTTCATTTGCACTATGGTTTTCTCTATCTATTATTTCTTTTATTTCTCTTCTTATTACCATCCATCTTATTTTATGTCTTTGGAATTCTCACCATTTTCTTATAATCATCAACACCTTTTTAGGTGGTTTTCTACTATCCCCCATTGGGGAATTTACCACGATCACCTTCATGGTGAAATTAAATAATCAAGGGCACCAATCAGTAATATGTCATTTTATTCTGCACTACAATCTTTGTCCACAAATAATTAAAGACCTATTTATTACCTACATAAATCTACATAATATAACCTTAAATGATTTACAATTTCAAGTTAATATTTTACTTATTTTCTCAATTTACATCTATCCTACATCTATTCGATTATCTTATTACACCGTCAATATCACGGTACTTCCCATGTTAAGGACGTTTAAACCTTCCCAATTATTTAACATTTTTCCTTATTCCCTAAAATTTTTCCACATAGCTCATTCATATCCTATTATGATACTTTACAACACTCTAAACGCCCTAAAGAGCTCAATTTACCATCCTATTAAAATACTTTCTCCAAATTCACTATTCTACTACACTAATCTTGCCATTTTATTCACTTACTGTATTCCACATTTTACTCATTTACCTTTGCTGGAGACAAAACTTTCCAGTTATAATATACAACTTTTTCCATCTTTACTAATTTCCAGACTTCTCTTTTTTTTCTTTCTTTTTTTACTATCCTATACTAAATACATGTTAAGAATTAACCTCATTTTTATAAAATTTCCTTATATTCCCATCTCAATATTTAATGGTTCAATTTACCAATCAATTAATCTCTTTTCCATCTTTACATTTAACATGTTTCATTCCTTTATCTATAATTACTGCAAATTATTCATTTTACTTCCTTATCCTCACCCACATTTAACTCTCATCTATCCAATAAAGTTTACTCGTTACTTTCCCTATTCCTACTTCTTACCTTCATTTGTAATATCCAGAATTATTATTTACATAATCACCTTATTAATTAGCAAATCTTTTCTTCCTTTCCTTATTATCTCCCTCCATATCTTTCCTGTTATGTTCCATATTACATTCACCCATCTCTCAATAATTTCTCATAAGATCATCTTTCATAATTGGAAATTATTTTCCATCTTTCCCTTTCCATCCCAAACCTTTCCTTATTTTCATCCCTTCAATTACATATCTTTTAAATTCCAATATTGGAATCTGATTTATGATTCCATCATTCAATTGCTTAATTCCTTTCCCTTTTCAATTCCCTGCCGTTTACTTATTTATATTCCTTTAAAGGAATATCAACCTTTTACTCCCACTGTCCTTCCTCCTTTGTTTTTTACCTCTGACCTTCAATCCCACTTTCCACCTAGCTCTTCTCAAATGGCTTCATCATCCTCTCTTCCACATTACTCTAACCTTGATCTTACCAATGAAGAAGCTAATGCCATCTACACACCTGACTTTGACTTCTTTGATGAAAACCCAAACACCATCCTAATTGGGAAATTCATCTCTTCCAAACCTATTGATGATTGGGCAGTCCTTCAAGCATTCGAGGGAATATGGAAAAAAAAAACCTCAAATCTATGTCCATTGTACGTGACTCCTTCTTTAGGATTGAGTTCGCTACTCCAAGTGATCGCGATGATGTCTTCGAAAGAGGACCTTGGTTATACAAAGACGAGTGGCTAGCTCTAGCTGAATACAATCCTGGTAAGAGCATGGATGAATACTCATTCAACCCTATGCGTATCTGGTTCCGCATTCTCGCCCTGCCCAAACCGTTATTGGTAACTACAGACGAAGACCCTGATAGAACTCACCTGGTGGGTCAATCACTTGGCGCTATGGTTGGTACAGTTCTTAGGACTGATACCCGGAAGAAAGAAGGAAACATGACAGACTTTCTGAGAGTTGAGATCCTAATGGATATTTCCAAGCCCATTCGCCGATTCATTCTCATTGGTAAAGGTACACGAACCACCTCTTGTAGACTTCAGTATGAATGCTTGCCTCTTTTATGCCACGGTTGTGGCTTCATTAGTTATATTTTTGAGAACTGCCCCAATAAAAGTGCTTTCGATCCGGCCAAATTACAATATGGAGAATGGCTCCGTTGGCTTCCCCCGCGCCGCCGGGATCAGGGACCACGGGGTCAAATCCGTTCTGTTGATGTTCCCATCCCTGTTAATCGCCAACCACAACAAGGTATCTTACATTTTTTCCTTCGGATTAGAAAATATTCTCATTATTATTCACTCTACTCATACTTTGATTCTTCCGTTAATCTAGAATCCACGGATAAAGGAAAATCTACTGTGAACCCTACTACTGTGAACCCGCTCCCACTGAAAGGTATTCTACGCTTTTTTATTATGCTACTTTACATTCCCTACTTTTTCTTTAGTCTCTTAATTGAACTTCCTCTATTAACAGATCCAAAGGATAAAGGGAAATCTGTAATGGAGCCCATGACTTTTGCACAAGACTCAGGTCTTTCTCTTATTAAACATTACCATTTGCTCTTTATCCAACGTTTCCCACACCTAAAGCTCACTTCATGCTTCTCTGATTTCTTAGGGAAGTTGAATGAAGGGGATGCTGCCTCTTTTGCTGATCTCCCCGCGGAGGATACCAATAACAATGATGAGACTATTGAGGAACAATCCTCTGAGCCGCCTGCTGCCAAGCCAGATTCCCAGCCACCTCCACGTGTTCCACGTCCTCTTCGGGTAATATCACCACAACCTCTAAACACTATCTACCCTGTTGATTCTGAACAAGACAATCTGGAAGTCCAAGATGATGGGATCCCAAGCCCCACAGCTCATCAAGTGCATAAATTGGACTCTCAATTAAGTAAGCTCTTCCTCCAAACCGGTATTTCGCTTATAGATGCTTTTGACTAATGGCTACTTAAGTACTATCCGAATATTGCAGCTTCGGATCCTGCTCCCATTCCCATTCCCTCTAACCGTGGTGTAAAGAGACGCTCCCCCATCCATGTGGTCCTCCAGCCCAAGAAATCTAGGCCCTCTCCTTCTCCTACATTGAAAGCTGGGATGAGCAGCGGAAAAAACTCTCCGGCGGCGGCTGATGTGCAGCCCCGCCGAGGAAAATGATCATTTTATGTTGGAACTGCCAGGGTCTCGGAAAGGTCCAGGCAGTTCAACATCTCCAGCATTATGTTAAACTTCATAAACCGGATTTACTTTTTTTATGCGAAACTAAACTCAAAAATACGGCTTATAGCCGTCTTGGTTCTTTGCTAGGGATGGCCCTAGCTTTTTCTGTTGATTTTTCTGATAAATGCTCTGGACTTGCTTTATTTACATTGAATAATAATAATATTGATATGCTTGCTTACTCGGATCGCTTTATTCATACTTATGTTAAATGCAATTCTTCATCGTTTTATTTCACTGGTATTCATGGTTTTTCTGAAACATGTAACAAACCTAAAACTTGGGATCTAATTGATTCACTCAATACTAATGATGATCAACCTTGGCTCATCGGTGGTGACTTTAACAAAATCCTATCTGGTAATGAAAAACAAGGAGGCTGCCGACGGCCTAGATCTCAAATTAATAATTTCTGGAATTGTCTTTCTCGCAATAATCTTTTTGATTGCAAACCTACAACGGGGTGGTTCACCTGGTCCAAAACGGGGCCTAAAACCCCTACTTTATTTGAGCAATTAGATCGTTTCGTTGAGAATATGGCATGGAAAGCTTTCTTTCCTAATTATAACATCATTTCAGACTTTAATGCTAAATCAGATCACTGTTTTCTACTATTAAATACGGAGCCACCTTCCCCATCAAATCACCGTCCCCCACCAACCACGTTCAGATTCGAAAATTGTTGGGCTTCCAATGATGAAGGCATTTCTGTTGTAAAACAAACTTGGTCATCCACCAAAGGTAATACTTTGGATAAAATTAAAGCCATTGGCTCCTGCCTAGGAGACTGGCAATCCCAACAAAGATTTAAGACCAATGGACGTATCAACTTTCTCACTAAGAAAATTAATAAACTATTACAACGTCCTCTTTCAGCCTCTAACGAGTTTTGATCCAATTTTAGGAGTTCATATAATTGATTACGAGCTTTTCAACAATATTATATTGCAAAAACTCAAATTCGGTATTTTTTACTTAGTTAAAAGTCCAACGGGTCCATTTTATGGCCCATTTAGACCCACCAGCGCGAAACCTCTTCAAAAATGACTGAAAAACAAGTTTTAATCAAATTTTAGGACTTCATGTAATTGATTACGACCTTTTCAATACAATTATATTGCAAAAACTCAATTTATGTACTTTTTACACAGTTAAAAGTCCAACGGGTCCATTTTACGGCCCATTTAGACCCGCTCGTCCGAAACCTCTACAAAGAGGACCACAAAACAAGTTTTAATCAGAACTTAAGAGTTCATATCGTTGATTACGAGCTTTTCAACACTATTGTATTGAAAAAAATTCAATTTATGTTCTTTTTACGCAGTTATAAGTTCAACACGTCCATTTTATGGCCCATTTAGACCCGCTCGCCCGAAACCTCTACAAAAAGGACCGTAAAACAAGTTTTAATCAAATTTTAGGAGTTCTTATAATTGATTACGAGCTTTTCAACAAAATTATATTGCAAAAACTAAAACTCGGTATTTTTTACTAAGTTAAAAGTCCAACGGGTCCATTTTACGGCCCATTAAGACCCGCTCGCCCGAAACCTCTTCAAAAAGGACCGAAAAACAAGTTTTAATCAAATTTTAGGAGTTCGTATCATTGATTACGATCTTTTCAACACGATTATATTGCAAAAACTCAATTTTTGTACTTTTTACTCAGTTAAAAGTCCAATGGGTCCATTTTACAGCGCATTTAGACCCACTCGTCCGAAACCTCTACAAAAAGAACCGCAAAACAAGTTTTAATCAAAACTTAAGAGTTCATATCATTGATTATGAGCTTTTCAACACTATTGTCTTGCAAAAATTTAATTTATGTTCTTTTTACGCAGTTATAAGTTCAACGGGTCTATTTTAAGGCTCATTTAGACCTACTCGTCCGAAACCTCTACAAAAAGGATCGAAAAACAAGTTTTGATCCAATTTTAGGAGTTCATATAATTGATTACAAGCTTTTCAACACTATTGTATTGCAAAAATTCAATTTATGTTCTTTTTACGTAGTTATAAGTTCAACGGGTCCATTTTAAGGTCCATTTAGACCCGCTCGCCCGAAACCTCTACAAAAAGGACCAAAAAACAAGTTTTGATCAAATTTTAGGAGTTCGTATAATTGATTACGAGCTTTTCAACAAGATTATATTGCAAAAACTCAAATTCGATATTTTTTACTCAGTTAAAACTCCAACGGATCCATTTTACGGCCCATTTAGACCCGCTCGTCCGAAACCTTTGCAAAAAGGACCACAAAACAAGTTTTAATCAAAACTTAAGAGTTCATATTGTTGATTACGAGCTTTTCAACACTATTGGATTGCAAAAATTCAATTTATGTTCTTTTTACACAATTATAAGTTCAACGAGTCCATTTCAAGGCCCATTTAGACCCGCTCGCCCGAAACCTCTACAAAAAGGACCGAAAAAAAGTTTTGATCAAATTTTAGGAGTTCATATAATTGATTACGAGCTTTTCAACAAGATTATATTGCAAAAAGTCAATTTCGGTATTTTTTACTAAGTTAAAAGTCCAACGGGTCCATTTTACGGCCCATTTAGACCCGCTCGCTCGAAACCTCTACAAAAAGGACCGAAAAACAAGTTTTGATCAAAATTTAGCAGTTCATATAATTGATTACGAGCATTTCAACAAGATTATATTGCAAAAACTCAAATTCGGTATTTTTTACTCAGTTAAAAGTCCAACGGGTCCATTTTACGGCCCATTTAGACCCGCTCGTCCGAAACCTCTACAAAAAGGACCGCAAAACAAGTTTTAATCAAAACTTAAGAGTTCATATCGTTGATTACGAGCTTTAAAACACTATTGAATTGCAAAAATTCAATTTATGTTCTTTTTACACAATTATAAGTTTAACGAGTCCATTTCAAGGCCCATTTAGACCCGCTCGCCCGAAACCACTTCAAAAAGGAACGAAAAATATGTTTTGATCAAATTTTAGTAGTTCATATAATTGATTACGAGCTTTCCAACAAGATTATATTGCAAAAAGTCAATTTCTATATTTTTTACTCATTTAAAAGTCCAACGGGTCCATTTTACGGCCCATTTAAACCCGCTCGCCCGAAACCTCTTCAAAAATGACAGAAAAACATGTTTTAATCAAATTTTAGGAGTTCATATCATTGATTACGATCTTTTCAACACGATTATATTGCAAAAACTCAATTTTTGTACTTTTTACTCAGTTAAAAGTCCAACGGGTCCATTTTATGGCCCATTTAGACCCGCTCGTCCGAAACCTCTAGAAAAAGGACCGCAAAACAAGTTTTAATCAAAACTTAAGAGTTCATATCGTTGATTACGAGATTTTCAACACTATTGTATTGAAAAAATTCAATTTATGTTCTTTTTACGCAGTTATAAGTTCAACACGTCCATTTTATGGCCCATTTAGACCCGCTCGCCCGAAACCTCTACAAAAAGGACCGTAAAACAAGTTTTAATCAAATTTTAGGAGTTCTTATAATTGATTACGAGCTTTTCAACAAAATTATATTGCAAAAACTAAAACTCGGTATTTTTTACTAAGTTAAAAGTCCAACGGGTCCATTTTACGGCCCATTAAGACCCACTCGCCCGAAACCTCTTCAAAAAGGACCGAAAAACAAGTTTTAATCAAATTTTAGGAGTTCGTATCATTGATTACGATCTTTTCAACACGATTATATTGCAAAAACTCAATTTTTGTACTTTTTACTCAGTTAAAAGTCCAATGGGTCCATTTTACAGCGCATTTAGACCCACTCGTCCGAAACCTCTACAAAAAGAACCGCAAAACAAGTTTTAATCAAAACTTAAGAGTTCATATCATTGATTATGAGCTTTTCAACACTATTGTCTTGCAAAAATTCAATTTATGTTCTTTTTACGCAGTTATAAGTTCAACGGGTCTATTTTAAGGCCCATTTAGACCTACTCGTCCGAAACCTCTACAAAAAGGATCGAAAAACAAGTTTTGATCCAATTTTAGGAGTTCATATAATTGATTACGAGCTTTTCAACACTATTGTATTGCAAAAATTCAATTTATGTTCTTTTTACGTAGTTATAAGTTCAACGGGTCCATTTTAAGGCCCATTTAGACCCGCTCGCCCGAAACCTCTACAAAAAGGACCAAAAAACAAGTTTTGATCAAATTTTAGGAGTTCATATAATTGATTACGAGCTTTTCAACAAGATTATATTGCAAAAACTCAAATTCGATATTTTTTACTCAGTTAAAACTCCAACGGATCCATTTTACGGCCCATTTAGACCCGCTCGTCCGAAACCTTTGCAAAAAGGACCACAAAACAAGTTTTAATCAAAACTTAAGAGTTCATATCATTGATTACGAGCTTTTCAACACTATTGGATTGCAAAAATTCAATTTATGTTCTTTTTACACAATTATAAGTTCAACGAGTCCATTTCAAGGCCCATTTAGACCCGCTCGCCCGAAACCTCTACAAAAAGGACCGAAAAAAAGTTTTGATCAAATTTTAGGAGTTCATATAATTGATTACGAGCTTTTCAACAAGATTATATTGCAAAAAGTCAATTTCGGTATTTTTTACTAAGTTAAAAGTCCAACGGGTCCATTTTACGGCCCATTTAAACCCGCTCGCCCTAAACCTCTTCAAAAATGACCGAAAAACAAGTTTTAATCAAATTTTAGGAGTTCATATCATTGATTACGATCTTTTCAACACGATTAAATTGCAAAAACTCAATTTTTGTACTTTTTACTCAGTTAAAAGTCCAACGGGTCCATTTTACGGCCCATTTAGACCTGCTCGTCCGAAACCTCTACAAAATGGACCGCAAAACAAGTTTTATTCAAAACTTAAGAGTTCACATCGTTGATTATGAGCTTCTCAACACTATTGTATTACAAAAATTCAATTTATGTTCTTTTTACGCAGTTATAAGTTCAACGGGTCCCATTTAAGGCCCATTTAGACTCGCTCGTCCGAAACCACTACAAAAAGGACCGAAAAACAAGTTTTGATATAATTTTAGGAGTTCATTTAATTGATTAAGAGCTTTTCAAAAAGATTATATTACAAAAACTCAAATTCGGTATTTTTTTTACTAAGTTAAAAGTCCAACGGGTCCATTTTACGACCCATTTAGACCCGCTCGCCCGAAACCTCTTCAAAAGGGACCAAAAACAGGTTTAATCAAATTTTAGGAGTTGATATCATTGATTATGATCTTTTCAACATGATTATATTGCGAAAACTCAATTTATGTATTTTTTACTCAATTAAAAGTCCAACGGGTCCATTTTACGGCCCATTTAGACCCACTCGTCCGAAACCTCTACAAAAAGGACCGCAAAACAAGTTTTAATCAAAACTTAAGAGTTCATATCGTTGATTACGAGCTTTTCAATACTATTGTATTGCAAAAATTCAATTTATGTTCTTTTTACGCAGTTATAAGTTCAACGGGTCTATTTTAAGGCCCATTTAGACCCGCTCGTCCGAAACCACTACAAAACGGACCGAAAAACAAGTTTTGATCTAATTTTAGGAGTTCATATAATTGATTACGAGCTTTTTAACAAGATTGTATTGCAAAAACTCAAATTCAGTATTTTTTACTCAGTTAAAAGTCTAACAGGTCCATTTTACGGCCCATTTAGACCTGCCCGCCCGAAACCTCTTCAAAAATGACTGAAAAACAAATTTTAATCAAATTTTAGGACTTCATATCATTGATTTCGACCTTTCCAATAAAATTATATCGCAAAAACTCAATTTATGTACTTTTTACACAGTTAAAAGTCCAACGGGTCCATTTTACGGCCCATTTAGACCCGTTCGTCCGAAACCTCTACAAAAAGGACTGTAAAACAAGTTTTAATCAAAACTTAAGAGTTCATATCATTGATTACAAGCTTTTCAACACTATTGTATTGCAAAAATTCAATTTATGTTCTTTTTACGCAGTTATAAGTTCAACGGGTCCATTTTAAGGCCCATTTAGACCCGCTCGCCCGAAACCTCTACAAAAGGACCGAAAAACAAATTTTAGGAGTTCATATAATTGATTACGAACTTTTCAACACTATTGTATTGCAAAAAATCAATTTATGTTCTTTTTACGTAGTTATAAGTTCAACGAGTCCCTTTTAAGGCCCATTTAGACCCGCTCGTCCGAAACCACTACAAAAAGGACCGAAAAATAAGTTTTGATACAATTTTAGGAGTTCATATAATTGATTACGAGCTTTTCAACAAGATTATATTGCAAAAACTCAAATTCGGTATTTTTTTTACAAAGTTAAAATTCCAACGAGTCCATTTTACGGCCCATTTAGACCCGCTCGCCCGAAACCTCTTCAAAAGGGACCAAAAAACAAGTTTAATCAAATTTTAGGAGTTGATATCATTGATTATGATCTTTTCAACATGATTATATTTGTAACACCCCAAAACTAGCTTAGTTAAATTCTATGTTAATTCAAAAGAAAAGTGCAAACATTTTTCTAAACCTAATATGATTATGTGATTAAAATATTAATAAGAATAATTATAAGGTATAAGTGTCTTGTCAATTAGGACAACATATGTATATAGTTATTGAATTAACTTGATCCCTAAAGTTAGTATGTAAATTAGTGTATATATATGTATGGTTCGGTGGAACAATGTAACTATGTATGTATATATATATATATATATATATATATATATATATATATATATATATATAATATATGAGATTAAAATATGTTAAAGAAATAAATAAATAACTAAACAATATATGGTAGTGGAATTATTAGTGGATTTACATGGTTAATAATGGAAACAAGTGTCCCTTGTTAAAGCTACAACCGGCCAAGGGATTAAACACATGTAATCCGCCAAAACTTGAGTCATCATTCTCTTTTTCATCTTCTTTCATTGAACCGAACAAGGGAGAGCTTGAGAGCTTGAGATTCTGAACATTTAAGTGAAGAGAGTCCATGCATGTTGCTGAAATTGAGTTAGAATTCATATAAGTTCATGCGCATAACAAGAATTCCATGTAAGTGTGTTTGTGATTACCAATTCTGTTTTGAGATTCCCATGACTGTTTTGATTGAATTCTTATGTCTAAATTGTTTGATTATATGTAAACTTTTCTGGGTTAATGTTAGAATCGAAGGAATTCTTAAAAAAATGCATGAAATTGGCCTAGAGTTTGAATCTGCCCAGATTAGGACTATTGAACTGCCATGTTTTGTATTGAAAATTCGAATGGGTTAGAGTTCGAATTGGGAAAACTTTTGTAAATAAAAGTTGTATATCTGAATGATTACTATAAGAAAATGTCCTCTTGGGTATGAAAACGACATAGGAAGTGGCTGGAAATTGAATTACAAAAAGACTGCTCAGAATTGAATGAATCTGGAAACTGCTTAGGTTAAATTGTAATTTTTTAAAATGTTTAGGGGTTTAATTGATGCCAATAAATTCTGGAAAAAAAATTTAGAAACAGGTTATTGTAGGAATGAAAAATAAATGGTTTATCTTGAATTATACATCAATTGATAGTTTAAATATCATTAGAACACATAGAGGATCAAAATGGACTAGTTTGTAAGGATTGATAATTTGAGGACTTACATGCCCTGTTTTTGTGGTTTTTGGAACATCATTATTATGTTAATATATGTAGGTAAATGTGGTTAAAATTTCAAGATTAATGGTGTAGTGAAACATAGGTTATAAATGCACTAAAGTCACAGATTAAGCATAGGCAGATTAGGTTTCTGAAAATGCCCTATGTTCAAGTAATAAACTGTTTTGATAGGGAAATGATAAAATTATGTGCCATACATGGTTGTAAAGGTGTGTTTATAATCTTTCTAGAATGGTATAGAACTCCTTATTTTGAGTTGTGAGTAAAACGATATGGCCAGTTTAATAGAGGTTACTCAAACTGCCAGTTTAGGGGGCAGATTCACTTGTCTAGGTGATTATGCTTAAGTAAATGAATTTATATGTTTGAATTAATTACTAATGGATATTGTATATGATATTTTATGATTTAAGATCACATTGGTGAAGAATTTCAAGAAGATTCAAGGAGTGATCAAGCAAAGAGAAGGGGGAAAGGAAACATCATCAAGGATAACAACTAAGCTTGAAAGTATTTGTGAGTGTAGCATTGCTTAAGTGTTAGGATTAGTATCCTAACCTTTATGTTTTTGATTATTAGATAACATGATTGAAACATGTAATGAATTTAATAATGATTGGTAAAATTTAAAATGATAAGGAAGAAGGATTAAAGGCAAGAATATTGACCTAAATGTGTATTGCTTGTTAGATAAGCATGCTTAGCATAAATATGATTAGTTGCTATGATGTGTTGATTGCTTGAGCTATGTAAAATGAGACTAAATGATAAGCTTTGCTACTGATTTTTGATGATTATAAAATGAAAATGATCTCATGTGCTTGCTGGAATTTTAGGTTACCATGATGCTTGATTGATTATATGTGTATGCCTATTGAAGTGGTTAAATGCCTTTGAAATTATGAATGATTGGCAAGTGAATGCACTTGTTAATAAAGAAAGATAAGTAAAGTCCTTGGTTTGATTAGTTTCTATAGGTAGAAGGGCATGATTTAGAGTCATTGAGCTCCTCTGATCTTTGTTACAGGATGGTGGTTAGTCACCTATAAACCTGATAAGGTGGTTAGTCACTTTGATAATTGAATGGTGGTAAGTCACCATTGATGCCTATGCATCTTCTGTTATAAGTTGAAATGAGAAATGGATACTTTGAGTATCTAATGTTACATGTTACATGAAGACTTGATTACCTAATTCATTAATCATCCAAGGGAAAACATGATTAGAACAATGATATATGTTTAAATGAACAAGTTGGGTATTAGCCCTTATGATATGGAATGAATATGTGTACTTGGTTGAGATTTAAAATGAACTATGTTGTGATGTGAAACTATGAAATGTTGCTGCCAAGATGACAATGAGATTACATGTTGTTTGTTGTCCAATTTAGCTTGAATTGTACATGTGCTTGCTGCCCAAATTTGGCTTGAATTGTATATGTTGCTTGCTGTCCAATTTGGTATGAAATGTATATGTAGTTTGCTGCCCAAATTGGTGTGTTTTAAATGAAATGGTTGCTACCCAATAAGTCATAGTACATGTAAATGCTTGCTGCCCTATTGGTTAGTACATGAAACTAGCTAAGTTAACTTGGTTTTGATAGAACTAGCTAGGTATTCCAATACGTGCTAAGCCTAGCTAAGTAACCTTAAAGATTGAATAAGACTTTAAAAGATTGAAACTATTAAAGTTTAGGGCTGCCTCACTAAGTACATTATGTGTACTTATCACTCTCTTTGTTTCCTTCTTCCAAAATAACAGGTCCGTTGATATCCGAAAGCCATCCGTTTTGTTCCGAGAGCTTCGCAAGCCAAGAACAAGTATGATATAATCTTGCTTAGTCTCCTAGTTGGTGGCATAGTCTAAGTTAGTTTGTCATGCATTATGGAACATGTAATTGATAAGTTTGGTTTGTATAAAACTAAGACATGTTATATTACGTAATGACTTGATGAATGTTTATGTAAATATGGATATGATGATATGAATGAACTATGTTTGAAGTTAACTAAGCTTGATTTGAATTTGAGTATCATTTATATGGTTCATGCCCTTGATGGATTTGAATGGTTGAGTATGTATAAGTATGATATCTTTATTTGAATTAGGAAGGTTGCATCTAGAATTGTTGTTGAATGACTTGTATAGTTCGAAAGGTAATAGAATATTAGAATAAGATGAATGCTGATTTCGAATACTATTGTATATGATTTAGGTTGTTTGAAAGTTGTTATACGTATATGTATGATTGTGTTGTAATATGAACTAAGATATGTATATAGATAATGTTTGATTGTCTTATGTATTCGAATAAGAAGCATTGGTATACTTGAATTAAATGTTCATGAGTTTTATTGAATACATGTTTGCTAGGTCTTATACATATGTTAGATGATCATGTGTAAGGATTAGGCTAATAACAAGTTTGATATCATGTAGACCAAATGTATATAAGCTTATATTAGATTAGTTTGATTTGAAATTAGATCACATGTATGTTAGTTAGGCTTGTTAATATGCATTTGCAACATGTATATAGGATTCATGTTAGAAAGGTTTTAAATTGGCTCACCTATTTGTGTTTATGATCTTGTGATTGGATAAATGATTGTATGATTGTTTGTTTTGATGCTTGTTAAGTATGAATTGAATCTCATATAATTGTATGTTTGATATGTTGACATGTATGAATCTGTCCATCAACCGAATAGTAACATCGCTCGCTCGTAACTGGGCGAGGGGTGTTACATAAATTGGTATCAGAGCTTCGGCTTAGTCGATTCTCGGACTAAATCGGGTCTATTGCATCATATAGGTTAAACTATGCCACCTAGGAGTTTTATATCGAACTGCTTGCGATTGCGCTCTCTAACTTCGATATTTTCTGAAATCTTATTAGAATGTCCGAATCACGTTTGGTTCGTGATAATGGAAGTCCTCGGGAATCATCTAACGAGGATGGTAGCGTTAGGATGAAAACCAACACTCCGGGACAATCTAATCCTCCCGAGAAAGCGGATCCTCCGAGAAGATCGGAACCGCGAGAACCGACTCCACTCCCTGAACCTAATCAGACAACTCCGACAATTCTGACTATTCAGAGTGCTCAGCGGGAATGTCTCCTAAGTATGAAGGAGATGTTCGATCAATTAGTAATGAACATCCGACGAGAACAACCGACTCCGGTGGTTGCTGCCCCGAGTCGAGCCCCTATCGACAAGCTCACGCAACATCGAGCAACTACATTCACCGCTGAAAACGAGGAAAAGTCGAAAGAAGCTGAGAACTGGCTAGAAAGAACCACTCAAATCTTAACTCGTCAACTTCAATGTTCGGATGAACATAAACTTGAATGTGCGATTGCACTTCTATCCGACGAAGCTCTAAGTTGGTGGGAAACCACGACTCTGACTGCCCCTGCCGAGTCAGTTACATGGAAATTCTTCGTTGATGAAATCAAAAAGAAATATATTAACGAACAATACCTTGCTGATCGGAGGAAGAAGTTCTTACATCTGAAATAGGCCAATCGGCCGATTGAACAATATGTTGCCGATTTCTGCAAATACTGCAAGTATGGCTCGGAGTACATCAAAACCGAGAAAGATAAATGATGAATGTTCATCGACGGGCTAAGTGATGAATTGAGTTCGATGTTCACAGCACTTGACATTACGGATTTTCAAATCCTTGTGAATCGGGCCATCGCCACTGAATCTAAGATGCGGAATGCCGAGAAAGAAAGAGTGGATTCCGAACTAATAAGAAGCGGAAGAGTGACGAGAAGTCTCGGTGGTCTAAGAAGCTGAAACATCAGAAGGAATCATCTTCCACCTATATACCATCTACTCGGAATAATTTCCAACCCCAACACTCCAACAAGATGGCTACTCCGTTTGTTTCCGTCAACAGTACTGGAAATGTCGACAGACCTCCTATTTGCAAATTTTGTCAGAAGAATCACTTTGGCCAATGCCGAGCCCAGGCGAACCTCTGTTATGCTTGTGGCGCTGACGATCATTACATCCGTGACTGTCCAAAACGAAATGATCAATCTTTTGTTCGACCGGCTAACCAAAGTTCTGTGCCGTCTAGCCGAGGCAAACATCCGAGACAAGTTCAGTCGAACAATCCTGGGAAAGGCAAGGTTGGCCAATCAAAAGCCACCACTTATCAGGAGTCCCGAGCCCCAGCTCGTGTCTATCACATTTGTGGCAAGGAAGAAGAAGAGTCTCCCGATGTCATTGCGGGTACGGTTGAACTTAACCTTAAACCTGTTTACGCATTGATAGATTCGGGATCAACCCATTCATTTATATGCTCATACTTGTTAGATGAACTTAAATTGAAACCTGAAACTGTACAAACTGGGCTAATTGTTTCGAACCCTATATGAGGTAGTATGCCTAAAAATTTGATTTGTAAAGACTGTTGGATAACAATCCGAAATGTACCCTTTCCTTGTAATCTATATGTATTACCCAAATGTGAATTTGATCTAGTTTTAGGACTAGATTGGTTGGGAAAACATGAAGCCTGGGTAGACTGTCAAAACCGTAGGTTATATTTACGGGGTTTAGGAAAAGAATCCATCCTATTGATAGACAAGAAACTGATCTCTATTTTCGCCGCTATGGCACTGCAAGACGAGCTTGATTTCGGTTTACTTGAAATGCCTGTTGTATCTGAATTTTCCAAATTTTTTTCCCGAGGAACTCCCTGGCCTTCCTCCAACTCGGGAAGTTGAATTCAAGATCGAAGTTCAACCCGGAACTAATCCGGTGTCCATTACACCTTATCGGATGGCACCTGTTGAACTCAAAGAACTAAAGAAGCAAATTCAAGAACTCGAGGATGAAGGATTCATCCGACCTAGCATCTCTTCCTGGGGTGCTCCTGTCCTATTCGTGAAAAAGAAGGATGGTACGATGCGGCTTTGTACCGATTACCAGCAACTTAATAAAGTAACCATCAAGAACAAGTATCTGTTACCGAGAATCGAAGATTTGTTTGATCAACTCAAACACGCAGCCGTGTTCTCTAAGATTGATCTTCGGTCCGGTTACTATCAAATGAGGGTGAAAGAAGAAGATGTGCCCAAAACAGCTTTCCGAACTCGATATGGACATTATGAGTTCCTAGTAATGCCATTCGGTTTAACGAATGCCCCTGCTGCGTTCATGGACCTGATGAATCGAGTATTCAAGCCTTATCTTGACAAGTTCGTAGTTGTTTTCATTGACGACATCCTTGTATACTCTCGGAACAATGAAGAACATGCTGATCATCTTCGGATTGTGCTTCAGACGCTCCGAGATCACCAATTGTTTGCCAATTCACTAAGTGTGAGTTTTGGTTATCCGAAGTTTCATTCCTCGGACACATCATTTCTGCCGAAGGAATCAAAGTTGATTCCAAGAAAATTCAAGCTATTCTTGACTGGAGACCTCCAAGAAATGTGAGCGAAGTCCGAAGTTTCCTCGGATTACCCGGCTATTAACGAAGATTTGTGAAAGGATTTTCCACTATTGCCGCACCATTAACCAAACTCCTCCGAAAGGATGTAAACTTTGAGTGGTCATAAAAACATCAACGAAGTTTTGATCAACTCAAGCAAACTTTGACACACGCTCCTGTTCTTATTCAACCCGAATCGGGCAAAGAATTCGTAGTGTACAGCGATGCATCACACTCGGGCCTAGGTTGTGTTCTGATGCAAGAAGGCAATGTGATTGCATACGCCTCCCGACAACTGAAGCAACACGAATTGAATTATCCTACTCACGATCTCGAGCTTGCGGCCATTGTGTTCGCGCTCAAAATTTGGCAACACTACGTGTACGGTGAAAGATGCAAGTTGTTCACTGATCACAAAAGCCTGAAGTATTTACTCACTCAAAAAGATCTGAACCTTAGACAAAGAAGATGGTTAGAGTTGCTCAAAGACTACGACCTGACCATCGATTATCATCCCGGAAAAGCCAATGTTGTTGCCGACGCTCTGAGTCGAAAATCGAACCTCTGTAAGTTACTCGAAATCCTCGAAAATTCGAAAACATTCAATCTTCAAATTTAAAGTGATCATTCAAATTCCTTCTTGATAGTCAAGGAAGAATTTGAACACTTTCTTGTTTATCAAGAAATCCTTCAAATGAAATTTTGTAACCTAAGTAACGTCTTCAATTTGTTTATTCGTAGCTTCTTTGGCTATCAACGCTCATTTCCGGCTATGCAAGGCTCAGAATTATCTGAATGAACTTCAAGTTCAATCTACTCTGATCACCAGGATCAAAGAACTTCAACAAATTGATCCGGAACTTCAGAAAATCAATTCTAAGCTTGAGTCTAATCCTGACTTCTCCGTTAAGTCGAACGGTCTTCTATACTTCAAAGATCGTATATGTGTCCCTAATAACAAAGAATTACAAGATGAAATCCTACAAGAAGTGCACCAAAGTTCTTTTTCGATCCACCCTGGATCAGTTAAGATGTATAAGGATCTCAAGCCCTTGTATTGGTGGCCAGGAATGAAAACGGCTATCAACGACTCTGTAGCAAAATGTTTGAACTGCCAACGGGTTAAAGCCGAGCACCAAGTCCCTATTGGTTTGCTCCAACCTCTCAAATTTCCGCAATGGAAATGGGAACAAATCACAATGGATTTTGTAACCGGCCTTCCTTGTTCGCCAAGAAAGTGCGACGCTATCTGGGTGATCGTTGATCGTTTCACCAAGTCAGCACACTTCGTTCCGGTGAGAATGAATCTCAGTCTTGAAGCCTTGGCTGAATTATACATCTGAGAAGTAATTTGTTTACATGGAGTTCCAATCTCAATAGTCTCCGATCGAGATCCCCGATTCACAGCTCGATTTTGGAAATCATTACATAAAGCTCTCGGAACCAAATTGAATCTTAGCACAGCTTTCCATCCGCAAAGCGATGGTCAATCCGAACGAGTAATTCAAATTCTCGAAGACATGCTCAGAGCTTGTATCATTGACTTCGGAAAGAACTGGGAGAAATCGCTACCTTTGGTAGAATTCGCCTACAACAATAGCTTCCAATCTTTGATTCAAATGGCTCCTTTCGAAGCGTTGTATGGAAGAAGATGTCGAACACCTCTTTGTTGGTCTGAACTTGGTGATAATAAAGTTTTGGGACCACAATTGCTTCGGGAAACCGAAGAAAAAGTTCAAATCATTCATTCTCGATTGAAGCAAGCTTTCGATCGCCAAAAGTCTTACGCCAATCTGAAACGTAGAGACATTCAACATCAAGTCGGAGATAAAGAGTTTCTTAAAGTCTCCCCGTGGAAGAAAGTATTCCGATTCGGCAAAAGAGGCAAGCTAAGTCCTCGGTTTATCGGACCATTTGAAGTAGTTGAAAGAATTGGTCAAGTAGCTTATCGACTCGCTCTTCCTCCCGAGTTCGATAAAATACACAATGTCTTCCACGTCTCAATGCTCAGAAGATATCGATCTGATCCGTCTCACGTTCTTGAGCCTGAAGAAATTGAACTCAATCCTGATCTTTCATACAAAGAAGAGCCTGTTCAAATCCTTGATCGAAAAGTCAAAAGACTTCGAAATAAAAGTGTTCCTCTCGTCAAAGTTCTTTGGAGGAATCACAACGTCGAAGAAGCGACGTGGGAACCTGAGGACACGTGAAGAAGCAGTATCCTCATCTGTTCGATTCAGGTAAAATTCGAGGACGAATTTTCTTTAAGGGGGGAGGAGTTGTAACACCCCAAAACTAGCTTAGTTAAATTCTAAGTTAATTCAAAAGAAAAGTGCAAACATTTTTCTAAACCTAATATGATTATGTGATTAAAATATTAATAAGAATAATTATAAGGTATAAGTGACTTGTCAATTAGGACAACATATGTATATAGTTATTGAATTAACTTGATCACTAAAGTTAGTATGTAAATTAGTGTATATATATGTATGGTTCGGTGGAACAATGTAACTATGTATATATATATGTGTGTGTGTAATATATGAGATTAAAATATGTTAAAGAAAGAAATAAATAACTAAACAATATATGGTAGTGGAATTATTAGTGGATTTACATGGTTAATAATGGAAACAAGTGTCCCTTGTTAAAGCTACAACCGGCCAAGGGATTAAACACATGTAATCCACCAAAACTTGAGTCATCATTCTCTTTTTCATCTTCTTTCATTGAACTGAACAAGGGAGAGCTTGAGAGCTTGAGATTCTGAAAATTTAAGTGAAGAGAGTCCATGCATGTTGCTGAAATTGAGTTAGAATTCATATAAGTTCATGCGCATAACAAGAATTCCATGTAAGTGTGTTTGTGATTACCAATTCTGTTTTGAGATTCCCATGACTGTTTTGATTGAATTCTTATGTCTAAATTGTTTGATTATATGTAAACTTTTCTGGGTTCATGTTAGAATTGAAGGAATTCTTAAAAAAATGCATGAAACTAGCCTAGAGTTTGAATATGCCCAGATTAGGACTATTGAACTGCCATGTTTTGTATTGAAAATTCGAATGGGTTAGAGATCGAATTGGGAAAACTTTTGTAAATAAAAGTTGTATATCTGAATGATTACTATAAGAAAATGTCCTCTTGGGTATGAAAACGACATAGGAAGTGGCTGGAAATTGAATTACAAAAAGACTGCTCAGAATTGAATGAATCTGGAAACTGCTTAGGTTAAATTGTAATTTTTAAAATGTTTAGGGGTTTAATTGATGCCAATAAATTCTGGAAAAAAAATAGAAACTGGGGAGGTATTGCAGGAATGAAAAATAAATGGTTTAGCTTGAATTATATATCAATTGATAGTTTAAATATCATTAGAACACATAGAGGATCAAAATGGACTAGTTTGTAAGGATTGATAATTTGAGGACTTACATGCCCTGTTTTTGTGGTTTTTGGAACATCATTATTATGTTAATATATGTAGGTAAATGTGGTTAAAATTTCAAGATTAATGGTGTAGTGAAACATAGGTTATAAATGCACTAAAGTCACAGATTAAGCATAGGCAGATTAGGTTTCTGAAAATGCCCTATGTTCAAGTAATAAACTGTTTTGATAGGGAAACGATAAAATTATGTGCCATACATGGTTGAAAAGGCGTGTTTATAAGCTTTCTAGAATGGTAAAGAACTTTTTATTTGGAGTTGTGAGTAAAAGGATATGGCCAGTTTAGTAGAGGTTACTCAAACTGCCAGTTTAGGGGGCAGATTCACTTGTCTAGGTGATTATGCTTAAGTAAATGAATTTATATGTTTGAATTAATTACTAATGGATATTGTATATGATATTTTATGATTTAAGATCACATTGGTGAAGAATTTAAAGAAGATTCAAGGAGTGATCAAGCAAAGAGAAGGGGGAAAGGAATCATCATCAAGGATAACAACTAAGCTTGGAAGTATTTGTGAGTGTAGCATTGCTTAAGTGTTAGGATTAGTATCCAAACCTTTATGTATTTGATTATTAGATAACATGAATGAAACATGTAATGAATTTAATAATGATTGGTAAAATTTAAAATGATAAGGAAGAAGGATTAAAGGCAAGAATATTGACCTAAATGTGTATTGCTTGTTAGATAAGCATGCTTAGCATAAATATGATTAGTTGCTATGATGTGTTGATTGCTTGAGCTATGTGAAATGAGACTAAATGATAAGCTTTGCTATTGATTTTTGATGATTATAAAATGAAAATGATCTCATGTGCTTGCTGGAATTTTAGGTTACCATGATGCTTGATTGATTATATGTGTATGCCTATTGAAGTGGTTAAATGCCTTTGAAATTATGAATGATTGGCAAGTGAATGCACTTGTTAATAAAGAAAGATAAGTAAAGTCCTTGGTTTGATTAGTGTCTATAGGTAGAAGGGCATGCCTTAGAGTCATTGAGCTCCTCTAATCTTTGTTACAGGATGGTGGTTAGTCACCTATAAACCTGATAAGGTGGTTAGTCACTTTGATAATTGAATGGTGGTAAGTCACCATTGATGCCTATGCATCCTCTGTTATAAGTTGAAATGAGAAATGGATACTTTGAGTATCTAATGTTACATGTTACATGAAGACTTGATTACCTAATTCATTAATCATCCAAGGCAAAACATGATTAGAACAATGATATATGTTTAAATGAACAAGTTGGGTATTAGCCCTTATGATATGGAATGAATATGTGTACTTGGTTGAGATTTAAAATGAACTATGTTGTGATGTGAAACTATGAAATGTTGCTGCCAAGATGACAATGAGATTACATGTTGTTTGTTGTCCAATTTAGCTTGAATTGTACATGTGCTTGCTGCCCAAATTTGGCTTGAATTGTATATGTTGCTTGCTGTCCAATTTGGTATGAAATGTATATGTAGTTTGCTGCCCAAATTGGTGTGTTTTAAATGAAATGGTTGCTGCCCAATAAGTCATAGTACATGTAAATGCTTGTTGCCCTATTGGTTAGTACATGAAACTAGCTAAGTTAACTTGGGTTTGATAGAACTAGCTAGGTATTCCAATACGTGCTAAGCCTAGCTAAGTAACCTTAAAGATTGAAAAAGACTTTAAAAGATTGAAACTAGTAAAGTTTAGGGCTGCCTCACTAAGTACATTATGTGTACTTATCACTCTCTTTGTTTCCTTCTTCCAAAATAACAGGTCCGTTGATATCCGAAAGCCATCCGTTTTGTTCCGAGAGCTTCGCAAGCCAAGAACAAGTATGATATAATCTTGCTTAGTCTCCTAGTTGGTGGCATAGTCTAAGTTAGTTTGTCATGCATTATGGAACATGTAATTGATAAGTTTGGTTTGTATAAAACTAAGACATGTTATATTACGTAATGACTTGATGAAAGTTTATGTAAATATGGATATGATGATATGAATGAACTATGTTTGAAGTTAACTAAGCTTGATTTGAATTTGAGTATCATTTATATGGTTCATGCCCTTGATGGATTTGAATGGTTGAGTATGTATAAGTATGATATCTTTATTTGAATTAGGAAGGTTGCATCTAGAATTGTTGTTGGATGACTTGTATAGTTCGAAAGGTAATAGAATATTAGAATAAGATGAATGCTGATTTTGAATACTATTGTATATGATTTAGGTTGTTTGAAAGTTGTTATACGTATATGTATGATTGTGTTGTAATATGAACTAAGATATGTATATAGATAATGTTTGATTGTCTTATGTATTCGAATAAGAAGCATTGGTATACTTGAATTAAACGTTCATGAGTTTGATTGAATACATGTTTGCTAGGTCTTATATATATGTTAGATAATCATGTGTAAGGATTAGGCTAATAACAAGTTTGATATCATGTAGACCAAATGTATATAAGCTTATATTAGATTAGTTTGATTTGAAATTAGATCACATGTATGTTAGTTAGGCTTGTTAATATGCATTTGCAACATGTATATAGGATTCATGTTAGAAAGGTTTTAAATTGGCTCACCTATTTATGTTTATGATCGTGTGATTGGATAAATGATTGTATGATTGTTTGTTTTGATGCTTGTTAATTATGAATTGAATCTCATATAATTGTATGTTTGATATGTTGACATGTATGAATCTGTCCATCAACCGAATAGTAACATCGCTCGCTCGTAACTAGGCGAGGGGTGTTACAATATTGCAAAAACTCAATTTATGTACTTTTTACTCAGTTAAAAGTCCAACAGGTCCATTTTACGGCCCATTTAGACCCGCTCGTCCGAAACCTCTACTAAAAGGACCGCAAAACAAGTTTTAATCAAAACTTAAGAGTTCATATCTTTGATTACGAGCTTTTCAACACTATTGTATTGCAGAAATTCAATTTCTGTTCTTTTTACGCGGTTATAAGTTCAACGGGTCCATTTTAAGGCCCATTTAGACCCGCTCGCCCGAAACTTCTACAAAAAGGACCGAAAAACAAGTTTTGATCAAATTTTAGGAGTTCATATAATTGATTACGAGCTTTTCAACAAGATTATATTGCAAAAACTCAAATTCGGTTTTTTTTTTCTAAGTTAAAAGTCCAACGGGTCCATTTTACGGCCCATTTAGACCCGCTCGCCCGAAACCTCTTCAAAAATGACCGAAAAACAAGTTTTAATCAAATTTTAGGAGTTCATATCATTGATTACGATCTTTTCAACACGATTATATTGCAAAAACTCAATTTTTGTACATTTTACTAAGTTAAAAGTCAACGGGTCCATTTTACGGCCCATTTGGACCCGCTAGTCCGAAACCTCTACAAAAAGGACAGCAAAACAAGTTTTAATCAAAACTTAAGAGTTCATATCGTTGATTACGAGCTTTCCAACACTATTGTATTGCAAAAATTCAATTTCTGTTCTTTTACGCATTTATAAGTTCAACGGGTCCATTTTAAGGCCCATTTAGACCCGCTCGCCCGAAACTTCTACAAAAAGAACCGAAAAACAAGTTTTGATCCAATTTTAGGAGTTCATATAATTGATTACATGCTTTTCAACAAGATTATATTGCAAAAACTCAAATTCGGTATTTTTTACTAAGTTAAAAGTCCAACGGGTCCATTTTACGGCCCATTTAAACCCACCCGCGCGAAACCTCTTCAAAAATGAATGAAATACAAGTTTTAATCAAATTTTCGGACTTCATATCATTGATTACGACCTTTTCAATACAATAATATTGCAAAAACTCAATTTATGTACTTTTTACTCAGTTAAAAGTCCAACGGGTCCATTATACAGCCCATTTAGACCCGCTCGTCCGAAACCTCTACAAAAAGAACCGCAAAACAAGTTTTAATCAAAACTTAAGAGTTCATATCGTTGATTACGAGCTTTTCAACGCTATTGTGTTGCAAAAATTCAATTTATGTTCTTCTTACGCAATTATAAGTTCAACGGGTCCATTTTATGGCCCATTTAGACCCGCACGCCCGAAACCTCTACAAAAAGGACCTTAAAACAAGTTTTGATCAAATTTTAGGAGTTCATATAATTGATTACGAGCTTTTCAACAAGATTATATTGTAAAAACTAAAACTCGGTATTTTTTTACTAAGTTAAAAGTCCAACGGGTCCATTTTACGGGCCATTTTGACCCGCTCGCCCGAAACCTCTTCAAAAAGGACCGCAAAACAAGTTTTAATTAAAACTTAAGTGTTCATATCATTGATTACGAGCTTTTCAACACTATTGTATTGCAAAAATTCAATTTATGTTATTTTTACGAAGTTATAAGTTCAACGGATCCATTTTAAGGCCCATTTAGACCCGCTCGTCCGAAACCTCTACAAAAAGGATCGAAAAACAAGTTTTGATCCAATTTTAGGAGTTCATATAATTGATTACGAGCTTTTCAACACTATTGTATTGCAAAAATTCAATTTATGTTTTTTTTACGTAGTTATAAGTTCAACGGGTCCATTTTAAGGCCCATTTAGACCCGCTCGCCCGAAACCTCTACAAAAAGGACCGCAAAACAAGTTTTAATCAAAACTTAAGAGTTCATATCGTCGATTACGAGCTTTTCAACACTATTGGATTGCAAAAATTCAATTTATGTTCTTTTTACACAATTATAAGTTCAACGAGTCCATTTCAAGTCCCATTTAGATTCGCTCGCCCGAAACCTCTACAAAAAGGAACGAAAAAAAAGTTTTGATCAAAGTTTAGGAGTTCATATAATTGATTACGAGCTTTTCAACAAGATTATATTGCAAAAAGTCAATTTTGGTATTTTTTACTAAGTTAAAAGTCCAACGGGTCCATTTTACGGCCCATTTAGACCCGCTCGCCCAAAACCTCTTCAAAAATGACCGAAAAACAAGTTTTAATCAAATTTTAGGTGTTCATACCATTGATTACGATCTTTTCAACACGATTATATTGCAAAAACTCAATTTTGTACTTTTTACTCAGTTAAAAGTCCAACGGGTCCATTTTACGGCCCATTTAGACCCACTCGTCCGAAACCTCTACAAAAAGAACCGTAAAACAAGTTTTAATCAAAACTTAAGAGTTCATATCATTGATTAGGAGCTTTTCAACACTATTTTATTGCAAAAATTCAATTTATGTTCTTTTTACGCATTTATAAATTCAACGGGTCCATTTTAAGGCCCATTTAGACTCGCTCGTCTGAAACCTCTACAAAAAGGATCGAAAAACAAGTTTTGATCCAATTTTTGGAGTTCATATAATTGATTACGAGCTTTTCAACACTATTGTATTGATAAAATTCAATTTATGCTCTTTTTACGTAGTTATAAGTTCAACGGGTCCATTTTAAGGCCCATTTAGACCCGCTCGCACGAAACCTCTACAAAAAGGACCGAAAAACAAGTTTTGATCAAATTTTAGGAGTTCATATAACTGATTACGAGCTTTTCAACAAGATTATTTTGCAAAAACTCAAATTCGATATTTTTTACTCAGTTAAAAGTCCAACGGATCCATTTTACGGCCCATTTAGACCCGCTCGTCCGAAACCTCTACAAAAAGGACCGCAAAACAAGTTTTAATCAAAACTTAAGAGTTCATATCGTTGATTACGAGCTTTTCAACACTATTGGATTGCCAAAATTCAATTTATGTTCTTTCTACACAATTATAAGTTCAACGAGTCCATTACCAGGCCCATTTAGACCCGCTCGCCTGAAACCTCTTCAAAAAGGACCGAAAAAAAAAGTTTTGATCAAATTTTAGGAGTTTATATAATTAATTACGAGATTTTCAACAAGATTATATTGCAAAAAGTCAATTTCGGTATTTTTACTTGGTTAAAATTTCAACGGGTCCATTTTACGGCCCATTTAGACCCGCTCGCCCGAAACCTCTTCAAAAATGACCGAAAAACAAGTTTTAATCAAATTTTAGGAGTTCATATCATTGATTACGATCTTTTCAACACGATTATATTGCAAAAACTCAATTTTTGTACCTTTTACTCAATTAAAAGTCCAACGGGTCCATTTTACGGCCCATTTAGACCCGCTAGTCCGAAACCTCTACAAAAAGGACCGCAAAACAAGTTTTAATCAAAACTTAAGAGTTCATATCATTGATTACGAGCTTTCCAACACTATTGTATTGCAAAAATTCAATTTCTGTTCTTTTTACGCAGTTATAAGTTTAACGGGTCCATTTTAAGGCCCAATTAGACCCGCTCGTCCGAAACCTCTACAAAAAGGACCGAAAAACAAGTTTTGATCCAATTTTAGGAGTTCATAAAATTGATTATGATTTTTTCAACAAGATTATATTGCAAAAAGTCAATTTCTACATTTTTTACTCAGTTAAATGTTCAACGGGTCCATTTTACGGCACATTTAGACCCGCTCGCCCGAAACCTCTTCAAAAATGACCGAAAAACAAGTTTTGATCAAATTTTAGGAGTTCATATCATTGATTACGATCTTTTCAACATGATTATATTGCAAAAACTAAAACTCGGTATTTTTTTACTAAGTTAAAAGTCCAACGGGTCCATTTTACGGGCCATTTTGACCCGCTCGCCCGAAACCTCTTCAAAAAGGACCGCAAAACAAGTTTTAATTAAAACTTAAGTGTTCATATCATTGATTACGAGCTTTTCAACACTATTGTATTGCAAAAATTCAATTTATGTTATTTTTACGAAGTTATAAGTTCAACGGATCCATTTTAAGGCCCATTTAGACCCGCTCGTCCGAAACCTCTACAAAAAGGATCGAAAAACAAGTTTTGATCCAATTTTAGGAGTTCATATAATTGATTACGAGCTTTTCAACACTATTGTATTGCAAAAATTCAATTTATGTTTTTTTTTACGTAGTTATAAGTTCAACGGGTCCATTTTAAGGCCCATTTAGACCCGCTCGCCCGAAACCTCTACAAAAAGGACCGCAAAACAAGTTTTAATCAAAACTTAAGAGTTCATATCGTCGATTACGAGCTTTTCAACACTATTGGATTGCAAAAATTCAATTTATGTTCTTTTTACACAATTATAAGTTCAACGAGTCCATTTCAAGTCCCATTTAGATTCGCTCGCCCGAAACCTCTACAAAAAGGAACGAAAAAAAAGTTTTGATCAAAGTTTAGGAGTTCATATAATTGATTACGAGCTTTTCAACAAGATTATATTGCAAAAAGTCAATTTCGGTATTTTTTACTAAGTTAAAAGTCCAACGGGTCCATTTTACGGCCCATTTAGACCCGCTCGCCCAAAACCTCTTCAAAAATGACCGAAAAACAAGTTTTAATCAAATTTTAGGTGTTCATACCATTGATTACGATCTTTTCAACACGATTATATAGCAAAAACTCAATTTTGTACTTTTTACTCAGTTAAAAGTCCAACGGGTCCATTTTACGGCCCATTTAGACCCACTCGTCCGAAACCTCTACAAAAAGAACCGTAAAACAAGTTTTAATCAAAACTTAAGAGTTCATATCATTGATTAGGAGCTTTTCAACACTATTTTATTGCAAAAATTCAATTTATGTTCTTTTTACGCATTTATAAATTCAACGGGTCCATTTTAAGGCCCATTTAGACTCGCTCGTCTGAAACCTCTACAAAAAGGATCGAAAAACAAGTTTTGATCCAATTTTAGGAGTTCATATAATTGATTACGAGCTTTTCAACACTATTGTATTGATAAAATTCAATTTATGCTCTTTTTACGTAGTTATAAGTTCAACGGGTCCATTTTAAGGCCCATTTAGACCCGCTCGCACGAAACCTCTACAAAAAGGACCGAAAAACAAGTTTTGATCAAATTTTAGGAGTTCATATAACTGATTACGAGCTTTTCAACAAGATTATTTTGCAAAAATTCAAATTCGATATTTTTTACTCAGTTAAAAGTCCAATGGATCCATTTTACGGCCCATTTAGACCCGCTCGTCCGAAACCTCTACAAAAAGGACCGCAAAACAAGTTTTAATCAAAACTTAAGAGTTCATATCGTTGATTACGAGCTTTTCAACACTATTGGATTGCCAAAATTCAATTTATGTTCTTTCTACACAATTATAAGTTCAACGAGTCCATTACCAGGCCCATTTAGACCCGCTCGCCTGAAACCTCTTCAAAAAGGACCGAAAAAAAAAGTTTTGATCAAATTTTAGGAGTTTATATAATTAATTACGAGATTTTCAACAAGATTATATTGCAAAAAGTCAATTTCGGTATTTTTACTTGGTTAAAATTTCAACGGGTCCATTTTACGGCCCATTTAGACCCGCTCGCCCGAAACCTCTTCAAAAATGACCGAAAAACAAGTTTTAATCAAATTTTAGGAGTTCATATCATTGATTACGATCTTTTCAACACGATTATATTGCAAAAACTCAATTTTTGTACCTTTTACTCAATTAAAAGTCCAACGGGTCCATTTTACGGCCCATTTAGACCCGCTAGTCCGAAACCTCTACAAAAAGGACCGCAAAACAAGTTTTAATCAAAACTTAAGAGTTCATATCGTTGATTACGAGCTTTCCAACACTATTGTATTGCAAAAATTCAATTTCTGTTCTTTTTACGCAGTTATAAGTTTAACGGGTCCATTTTAAGGCCCAATTAGACCCGCTCGTCCGAAACCTCTACAAAAAGGACCGAAAAACAAGTTTTGATCCAATTTTAGGAGTTCATAAAATTGATTATGATTTTTTCAACAAGATTATATTGCAAAAAGTCAATTTCTACATTTTTTACTCAGTTAAATGTTCAACGGGTCCATTTTACGGCACATTTAGACCCGCTCGCCCGAAACCTCTTCAAAAATGACCGAAAAACAAGTTTTAATCAAATTTTAGGAGTTCATATCATTGATTACGATCTTTTCAACATGATTATATTGCAAAAACTCAATATTTGTACTTTTTACTAAGTTAAAAGTTCAACGGGACCATTTTACGGCCCATTTAGACCTGCTCGTCCGATACCTCTTCAAAAAGGACCACAAAACAAGTTTTAATCAAAACTTAAGAGTTCACATCGTTAATTACGAGCTTTTCAACCCTATTGTATTGTAAAAATTCAATTTCTGTTCTTTTTATGCAGTTATAAGTTCAACGGGTCCATTTTAAGGCCCATTTAGACCCGCTCGTCCGAAACCACTACTAAAAGGACCGAAAAACAAGTTTTGATACAATTTTAGGAGTTCATATAATTGATTACGAGCTTTTCAACAAGATTATATTGCAAAAACTCAAATTCGGTATTTTTTACTCAGTTAAGAGTCCAACGGGTCCATTTTACGGCCCATTTAGACCCGCTCGCCCGAAACCTCTACAAAAAGGACCGATAAACAAGTTTTGATCCAATTTTAGGAGTTCATATAATTGATTACGAGCTTTTCAACAAGATTATATTGCAAAAAGTCAATATCTGTATTTTTTACTCAGTTAAAAGTCCAACGGGTCCATTTAGATCCGCTCGTCCGAAACCTCTACAAAAAGGACCGCAAAAAAGTTTTAAAAAAAACTTAAGAGTTCATATCGTTGATTACGAGCTTTTAAACACTATTGGATTGCAAAAATTCAATTTATGTTCTTTTTACACAATTATAAGTTCAACGACTCCATTTCAAGGCCCATTTAGACCCGCTCACCCGAAACCTCTTCAAAAAGGACTGAAAAACAAGTTTTGATCAAATTTTTAGGAGTTCATTTAATTGATTACGAGTTTTTCAACAAGATTATATTGAAAAAACTCAAATTCGGTATTTTTTTACTCAGTTAAAAGTCCAACGGGTCCATTTTACGGCCCATTTAGACCCGCTCGCCCGAAACCTTTTCAAAAATGACTGAAAAACAAGTTAGAATCAAATTTTAGGACTTCATATCATTGATTACAATCTTTTCAACACGATTATATTGCAAAAACTCAATTTTTGTACTTTTTACTTAGTTAAAAGTCCAACGGGTCCATTTTACGGCCCATTTAGACCCGCTCGTCCGAAACCTCTACAAATAGGTCCGCAAAACAAGTTTTAATCAAAACTTAATAGTTCATATCGCTGATTACGAGCTTTTAAAAACTATTGTATTGCAAAAATTCAATTTCTGTTCTTTTTATGTAGTTATAAGTTCAACGGGTCAATTTTAAGGCCCATTTAGACCCGCTCGTCCGAAACCTCTACAAAAAGGACCGAAAAACAAGTTTTGATCTAATTTTTGGAGTTCATATAATTGATTACGAGCTTTTGAACAAGATTATATTGCAAAACCTCAAATTCGGTATCTTTTACTCAGTTAGAAGTCCAACGGGTCCATTTTACGGCCCATTTAGACCCGCTCGCCCAAAACCTCTTCAAAAATGACCGAAAAACAAGTTTTAATCAAATTTTTGGAGTTCATATCATTGATTATGATCTTTTCAACACGATTATAATGCAAAAACTCAATTTATGTACTTTTTACTCAGTCAAAAGTCCAACGGGTCCATTTTACGGCCCATTTAGACCCGCTCGCCCGAAACCTCTTCAAAAATGACTGAAAAACAAGTTTTGATCAAATTTTAGGAGTTCATATAATTGATTACGAGCTTTTCAACGAGATTATATTGCAAAAACTCAAATTCGGTATTTTTTACTCAGTTAAAAGTCCAACGGGTCCATTTTACGGCCGATTTAGACCCGCTCACCCGAAACCTCTTCAAAAATGACCGAAAAAAAGTTTTAATCAAATCTTAGGACTTCATATCATTGATTACGATCTTTTCAACACGATTATATTGCAAAAACTCAATTTTTGTACTTTTTACTCAGTTAAAAGTCCAACTGGTCCATTTTACGGCCCATTTAGACCCGCTCGTCCGAAACCTCTACAAAAAGGACCGCAAAACAAGTTTTAATCAAAACTTAAGAGTTCATATCGTTGATTACGAGCTTTTCAACACTATTGTATTTCAAAAATTCAATTTATGTTCTTTTTATGCAGTTATAAATTCATCGGGTCAATTTTAGGCCCATTTAGACCCGCTCATCCGAAACCTCTACAAAAAGGACCGAAAAACATGTTTTGATCCAATTTTAGTAGTTCATATAATTGATTACGTGCTTTTCAACAAGATTATATTGCAAAAACTCAAATTCGGTATTTTTTACTCAGTTAAAAGTCCAACGGATCCATTTTACGGCCCATTTAGACCCGCTCGCCCGAAACCTCTTCAAAAATGACTGAAAAACAAGTTTTAATCAAATTTTAGGAGTTCATATAATTGATTACGATCTTTTCAACACAATTATATTGCAAAAACTCAATTTTTGTACTTTTTACAGAGTTAAAAGTCCAACGGGTCCATTTTACGGCCCATTTAGACTCGCTCGTCCGAAACCTCTACAAAAAGGACCGTAAAACAAGTTTTAATCAAAACTTAATAGTTCATATCGTTGATTACGAGCTTTTCAAAACTATTGTATTGCAAAAATTTAATTTCTGTTCTTTTTACGCAGTTATAAGTTCAACGGGTCAATTTTAAGGCCCATTTAGACCCGCTCGTCCGAAACCTCTACAAAAAGGACCGAAAAACAAGTTTTGATCCAATTTTAGGAGTTCATATAATTGATTACGAGCTTTTGAACAAGATTATATTGCAAAAACTCAAATTCGGTATTTTTAACTCAGTTAAAAGTCCAACGGGTCCATTTTACGGCCCATTTAGACCCGCTCGCCCGAAACATCTTCAAAAATGACCGAAAAACAAGTTTTAATCAAATTTTAGGAGTTGATATCATTGATTATGATCTTTTCAACACGATTATATTGCAAAAACTCAATTTATGTACTTTTTACTTAGTTAAAAGTCCAACGGGTCCATTTTACGGCCCATATAGTCCCGCTCGTCCGAAACCTCTACAAAAAGGACCGCAAAACAAGTTTTAATCAAAACTTAAGAGTTCATATCGTTGATTATGAGCTTTTCAACACTATTGTATTGCAAAAATTCAATTTATGTTCTTTTTATGCAGTTATAAGTTCAACGGGTCCATTTTAAGGCCCATTTAGACCCGCTCGTCCGAAACCACTACTAAAAGGACCGAAAAACAAGTTTTGATACAATTTTAGGAGTTCATATAATTGATTACGAGCTTTTCAACAAGATTATATTGCAAAAACTCAAATTCGGTATTTTTTACTCAGTTAAGAGTCCAACGGGTCCATTTTACGGCCCATTTAGACCCGCTCGCCCGAAACCTCTTCAAAAATGACTGAAAAACAAGTTTTAATCAAATTCTAGGACTTCATATCATTGATTACGATCTTTTCAACACGATTATATTGCAAAAACTAATTTTTTGTACTTTTTACTTAGTTAAAAGTCCAACGGGTTTTTTTACTCAGTTAAAATTCCAACGGGTAAAATTCCAACGGGTGGGTATGGCTCTCAGTTTTCTCTCAAATTTTTCGGTTCTCTCAAGGGTGTTTGTCGGAATTCTTTTTTGCGCCGCTTCATTTTCTTTCTTTTTTGTCTTAACTCGCTTTTCCTTTCACCCTCTTTCTGCCCCCTCCTTTCCCCCCACCACGCCGTTCACCCTTCCCCTTCCTTCCATACCAGCCGACACACCTTACGAATCTAAGAACCTGGAGCTTCATGGTAGAGATCTCATGAGAGCCATCCCGATCGGTAATATTTCTTCCCTAATCTATCTTATTTTGTTACGATTTTTCTTAAATTTTTTTCAATTCTTTTTTAATCCGTTTGTTTGTTGTATGAGGATATCGCCATCTACAAGGATTTTCCAGATTATTTGCCTCTCTCCGTCTCTTCTTGATTCAAAGACGCCGGCCAGATCCAGATCTAGGGTTTCCCTCGAAACCCATCATCCACCGTCTTCTTTATCCGATCGGTTTTGGTTTTTTTCCGTTTATCTCCGCATCCCATTTTTTTCCGTTTTCTTTCTTTTATTTTTTTCTTCATATCTGTTTTCTCCTCACTGTTCTCTCCGTTTTCCAGTTCCAACAATGGTTGTCCTCGGCCATTTTGCACAGAAGCGAGGCAGAGGCTGTGCTTCCTTGCCGTTTTTCAACCACTCCAACAACTTTGTTTCCACCTTGCTCGGTTATTTAAAGGTATTTTTCTTTTTTTCCCTCTTTTTACACTGTTGTATTTCCTTTCTTTATGTGTACTCTTTGTTATCAAATTCTTTTTATTATTTTTTTGATATATGTTGTTTGATCTGTTTCTTTTTGTACTCGTTGGTTTTTCTTTTATCTCGACCTTTTCTGTATGATATGCTCAATCTTCTTTCTTTTTTTCTCCATCGTCTACCCACTATTTTCCCCTATTTTACTTATCGAGTATGCTGGTGATCTCCTTTTCATTATTCTTTGGCTTAGTATCTGTGTTATTTTTTCAGATTGGCCTCTTGTCTTTTACATCTATTTGAGAATTGTTGTTGTTTCCCATGTTTCCCTTTCTCATTGTAATTGGTATGTTCTTAATCCTGTGTTGCTAGCTTGCTTTTTAGTTATATTATTCATGTTATACTTCTTTGTCTTCTCTATTTACCTTTTTTTGTCCATCCCCTATATGGGGAATTCACGATCCCTTCTTGGGGAAATATTCTCGAACCACCATGTGGGTTTCCCTTCTGCTTACCTTACGAATTTTACCTGGTTCTATAGAGGATGTATTCTCCCTTCTTGGTTTGATAATACAAGATCTTATTCGACTATGTTAGATATAATTGATGTTATCTTTCTATGTGGGTTTCCCTCTCTTTGCTCCATGGCTACCTGTATGCTTCTCATTACTCTTTATAATGTTTTATATATTACTTTGGCTTCCCATTATATCTTCTTATCCATACTTCATTTTCTAACTGTTTTTACCTTTCAAATTATTGTTAATAGCTCCATCGATGGTAATTTCTCTTGCATATGGTTTATATCCTCCCTCTCATCTCTCAATATTTTTACTTGCCGCCACCATCTCAAATCCATGCTTTATTAGCTCCCTCCTCTGTCTGATCCAAGTTTTTCTTTTTTCACTCTAACTTTTTCCTTCCTTCTTTTTGTTTACGAGAACTTCAATGCTTTGTGGAAGATCCTGCCCCAAAGACCTTGGCCATGCTTCAATGTAACATGTCTACGGTGTTTTATTTTAGAATTTATGGGATGTATTTATTTTTTTAATTCCCCCTATGTTTTCCCTTTTCTTTACTACAACCTATATTCGTCACCTTACGCCTTTCTTTTTGTTTTGCATGTTTCATACCCCACTAGTGAGGCTACCGTTCTATTAAGCTGGTCGTATAGATGCGTCTGCTGCTTCTACCCAAGTCTAGCTGCCTTCCTTTTTTATATGTTTCTCTTTTATTACTTATGGGCCTGTAATTATTCTTTTACCCCCTTTCCTTTGCTCATTTGGTATGTACTAAGTTTCTTCTCCCCTCTTCTCTCTATCATATGGTTTGTAATCCTTATTATTTGGGTGTGCCTTTACTTTGTTTGCTTCTTTCTTTACATATGCTTCATGCATTCTTTTTTACTATTATTTCATGTTTAGTTCTTCTATATGATGACATGCTCTCTTGTATTATTTTCTTCATGTATAGTATATCCTATCCCAATACCATATCCCCTATTTATACTTGGCCTTATTTGTTTTCTAGGTATAGTAAGTCTTTTCCCTTCATCATGCATTTATTCTATGGATGGTTCTTTAGTTTTTTTTATGGTTTTAACTTTCCTCGTACACATAAGATCTTCAATTACGTTGTTCATATCATCTTTAACTTTTATTTGTTCTTGTTGTGTTCTTCTGTTACCCACTACACCTATTTTGGTGCCATTAATCAAACCCTCTCAAGGGGAATTACCACGATCACCTTCCAGGTGAAAACAATCTATTACACAAAACTATTATACAGTAATATCCCCAATCCTTTTATCATTCTTTCTATCCACTCATCTCCTTGCAAAATTTACAAAATTTTATCAAAATTCGTTAAAATTACAAGGCCATACTCAAACATTTCATTAATATGGCCTCAAGTTTTATCAAAATTATATGCTCTCAACCAGACTTTGCCCTCTTTAATTGCTAGACAAAAGGTCAAACGCTACCCAATCCATCAAATTCAATCTCTAATATTTAGGCTCTTGAATGCTATCAATTTTAAAGTCAACTCTCCTTACGTAACACATCCTCTTACAACAATTACTATTTTTCGTCAAATTCCATCAATGCCTACATTTACCCCCCATTCCCTAATTATTTTCATAATTTATTTCCTACTTTATTTCATTCCTCTAGTGATCCTTACTATCACCATAAATAATTCAGTATTTTTTACTCAGTTAAAAGTCCAACGGGTCTATTTTACGGCCCATTTAGACCCGCTCGCCCAAAACCACTTCAAAAATGACTGAAACACAAGTTTTAATCAAATTTTAGGACTTCATCTCATTGATTACGATCTTTTCAACACGATTATATTGCAAAAACTCAATTGTTGTACTTTTTACTCAGTTAAAAGTCCAACGGGTCCATTTTACGGCCTACTTAGACTCGCTCGTCCGAAGCCTCTACAAAAAGGACCGCAAAACAAGTTTTAATCAAAACTTAAGAGTTCATATCGTTGATTACGAGCTTTTCAACACTATTGTAGTGCAAAAAATTCAATTTTTGTTCTTTTTACGTAGTTATAAGTTTAACGGGTCCATTTTAAGGCCCATTTAGACCCGCTCGCCCGAAACCTCTTAAAAATGACTGAAAAACAAGTTTTAATCAAATTTTAGGAGTTCATATAATTGATTATGATCTTTTCAACACAATTATATTGCAAAAACTCAATTTATGTACTTTTTACTGAGTTAAAAGTCCAACAGGTCCATTTTACGGCCCATTTAGACCCGCTCGTCCGAAACCTCTACAAAAACGACCGCAAAACAAGTTTTAATCAAAACTTAAGAGATCATATCGTTGATTACGAACTTTTCAACACTATTGTATTGCAAAAATTCAATTTCTGTTCTTTTTACGCAGTTATAAGTTTAACGGGTCCATTTTAAGGCCCATTTAGACCCGCTCGCCCGAAACCTCTTAAAAAATGACTGAAAACAAGTTTTAATCAAATTTTAGGAGTTCATATAATTTATTATGATCTTTTCAACACAATTATTTTGCAAAAACTCAATTTATGTACTTTTTACTCAGTTAAAAGTCCAACGGGTCCATTTTACGGCCCATTTAGACCTGCTCGTACGAAACCTTTACAAAAAGGACCGCAAAACAAGTTTTAATCAAAACTTAAGAGTTCATATCGTTGATTACGAGCTTTTCAACACTATTGTATTGCAAAAATTCAATTTATGTTCTTTTACGCAGTTATAAGTTCAACGGGTCCATTTTAAGGCCCATTTAGACCCGCTCGTCCGAAACCACTACAAAAAGGACCGAAAAACAAGTTTTGATCCAATTTTAGGAGTTCATATAATTGATTACAAGCTTTTCAACAAGATTATATTGCAAAAAGTAAATTTCTGTATTTTTTACTTAGTTAAAAGTCGAACGGGTCCATTTTACGGCCCATTTAGACCCGCTCGCTCGAAACCTCTTCAAAAATGACTAAAAACAAGTTTTAATCAAAATTTAGGAGTTCATATAATTGATTACGATCGTTTCAACACGATTATATTGCAAAAACCAAATTTCTGTATTTTTTACTCAGTTCAAATTCCAACTGGTCCATTTTACGGCCCATTTAGACCCGCCCGTCTGAAACCTCTACAAAAAGGACCGCAAAACAAGTTTTAATCAAAACTTAAGAGTTCATATCGTTGATTACGAGCTTTTGAACACTATTGTATTGCAAAAATTCAATTTATGTTCTTTTTATGCAGTTATAAGTTCAACGGGTCCATTTTAAGTCTCATTTAGACTCGCTCGTCCAAAACCTCTACAAAAAAGAACCGCAAAACAAGTTTTGATCCAATTTTAGGAGTTCATATAATTGATTACGATCGTTTCAACACAATTATATTGCAAAAACTCAATTTCTGTATTTTTTACTCACTTAAAAGTCCAACGGGTCCATTTTACGGCCCATTTAGACCCGCTCGTCCGAAACCTCTACAAAAAGGTCCGCAAAACAAGTTTTAATCAAAACTTAAGAGTTCATATCGTTGTTTACGAGCTTTTGAACACTATTGTATTGAAAAGATTCAATTTCTATTTTTTTAGGCAGTTATAAATTCAACGGGTCCATTTTAAGTCTCATTCAGACTCGCTCGTCCAAAACCTCTACAAAATGGACCGCAAAACAAGTTTTGATCAAATTTTAGGAGTTCATATAATTGATTACGAGCTTTTCAACAAGATTATATTGCAAAAACTCAAATTGTTGTACTTTTTACTCAGTTAAAAGTCCAACGGGTCCATTTTACGGCCTACTTAGACTCGCTCGTCCGAAGCCTCTACAAAAATGACCGCAAAACAAGTTTTAATCAAAATTTAAGAGTTCATATCGTTGATTACGAGCTTTTCAACACTATTGTAGTGCAAAAAATTCAATTTCTGTTCTTTTTACGTAGTTATAAGTTTAACGGGTCCATTTTACGGCCCATTTAGACCCGCTCGCCCGAAACCTCTTCAAAAATGACTGAAAAACAAATTTTAATCAAATTATAGGAGTTCATATAATTGATTACGATCGTTTCAACACGATTATATTGCAAAAATTCAATTTATATTCTTTTTACGCAGTTATAAGTTCAACGGGTCCATTTTAAGGCCCATTTAGACCCGCTCGTCCGAAACCTCTACAAAAAGGTCCGAAAAACAAGTTTTGATCCAATTTTAGGAGTTCATATAATTGATTACGAGCTTTTCAACAAGATTATATTGCAAAAACTCAAATTCGGTATTTTTTACTTAGTTAAAAGTCCAACGGGTCCATTTTACGGCCCATTTAGACCCGCTCGCCCGAAAACTCTTCAAAAATGACTGAAAAACAACTTTTAATCAAATTTTAGGAGTTCATATAATTGATTACGATCTTTACAACATGATTATATTGCAATAACTCAATTTTTGTACTTTTTACTCAGTTAAAAGTCTAACGGGTCCATTTTAAGGCCCATTTAAACCCGCTCGTCCGAAACCACTACAAAAAGGACCGAAAAACAAGTTTTGATCCAATTTTAGGAGTTCATATAATTGATTACGAGCTTTTCAACAAGTTTATATTGCAAAAACTCAAATTCGGTATTTTTTTACTTAGTTAAAAGTCCAACGGGTCCATTTTACGGCCCATTTAGACCCGCTCGCCCGAAACCTCTTCAAAAGTGACTGAAAAACAAGTTTTAATCAAATTTTAGGAGTCCATATAATTGATTAAGATATTTTCAGCACGATTATATTGTAAAATCTCAATTTATGTACTTTTTACTCTGTAAAACGCCCAACGGATCCATTTTACGGCCCATTTAGACCCGCTCGTCCGAAACCTCTACAAAAAGGACCGCAAAACAAGTTTTAATCAAAACTTAAGAGTTCATATCATTGATTACGAGCTTTTCAACACTATTGTATTGCAAAAATTCAATTTCTGTTTTTTTTACGCAGTTATAAGTTCAACAGGTCCATTTTAAGGCCCATTTAGACCCGCTCGTCCGAAACCTCTACAAAAAGGATCGAAAAAAAAAGTTTTTGATCCAATTTGAGGAGTTCATATAATTGATTACGAGCATTTCAACAAGATTATATTGCAAAAAGTCAATTTCTGTATTTTTTACTTTGTTAAAAGTCCAACGGGTCCATTTTACGGCCCATTTAGACCCTCTCGTTCGAAACTTCTACAAAAAGGACCGAAAAAGAAGTTTTAATCCAATTTTAGGAGTTCATATAATTGATTACGAGCTTTTCAACAAGATTATATTGCAAAAACTCGAATTCGGTATTTTTTACTTTGTTAAAAGTCCAATGGGTCCATTTTACGGCACATTTAGACCCGCTCGCCCGAAACCTCTTCAAAAGTGACTGAAAAACATGTTTAATCAAATTTTAGGAGTTCATATAATTGATTAAGATCTTTTCAACATGATTATATTGCAAAAACTCAATTTATGGACTTTTTACTCAGTTAAAAGTCCAACGGATCCATTTTACGACCCATTTAGACCCGCTCGTCCGAAACCTCTAAAAAAGGACCACAAAACAAGTTTTAATCAAAACTTAAGAGTTCATATCGTTGATTACGAGCTTTTCAACACTATTGTATTGCAAAAATTCAATTTCTGTTCTTTTTACGCAGTTATAAGTTCAACGGGTCCATTTTAAGGCCCATTTAGACTCACTCGTCCGAAACCTCTTCAAAAGTGACTGAAAAACAAGTTTTAATCAAATTTTAGGAGTTCATATAATTGATTACGAGCTTTTCAACAAGATTATATTGTAAAAACTCAAATTCGGTATTTTTTACTCAGTTAAAAGTCCAACGGGTCCATATTACGGCCCATTTAGACCCGCTCGCCCGAAACCTCTTCAAAAATGACTGAAAAACAAGTTTTAATCAAATTTTAGAAGTTCATATAATTGATTACGATCTTTTCAACACGATTATATTGCAAAAACTCAATTTTGTACTTTTTACTCAGTTAAAAGTCCAACGGGTCCATTTTAAGGCCCATTTAGACCCGCTCGTCCAAAACCTCTACAAAAAGGATCGAAAAACAAGTTTTTGATCCAATTTTAGGAGTTCATATAATTGATTACGAGCATTTCAACAAGATTATATTGCAAAAACTCAAATTCGGTATTTTTTACTCAGTTAAAAGTCCAACGGGTCCATTTTATGGCCCATTTAGACCCGCTCGTTCGAAACCTCTACAAAAAGGACCGAAAACAAGTTTTGATCCAATTTTAGGAGTTCATATAATTGATTACAAGCTTTTCAAAAAGATAATATTGCAAAAACTCAAATTCAGTATTTTTTACTTAGTTAAAAGTCCTTCGGGTCCATTTTACGGCCCATTTAGACCCGCTCGCCCGAAACCTCTTCAAAAGTGACTGAAAAACAAGTTATAATCAAATTTTAGGAGTTCATATAATTGATTACGATCTTTTCAACACGATTATATTGTAAAAACTCAATTTTGTACTTTTTACTCAGTTAAAAGTCCAACGGGTCCATTTTAAGGCCCATATAGACCCGCTCGTCAGAAACCTATACAAAAAGGACCGAAAAACAAGTTTTGATCCAATTTTAGGAGTTCATATAATTGATTACGAGCTTTTCAACAAGATTTTATTGCAAAAACTCAAATTCGGTATTTTTTACTTAGTTAAAAGTCCAACGGGTCCATTTTAAGGCCCATTTAGACCCGCTCGCCCGAAACCTCTTCAAAAGTGACTGAAAAACAAGTTTTAATCAAATTTTAGGAGTTCATATAATTGATTAAGATCTTTTCAACACGATTATATTGCAAAAACTCAATTTATGTACTTTTTACTCAGTTAAAAGTCCAACGGGTCCATTTTACGGCCCATTTAGACCCACTCGTCCGAAACCTCTACAAAAAGGACCGCAAAACAAGTTTTAATCAAAACATAAGAGTTCATATTGTTGATTACGAGTTTTTCAACACTATTGTATTGCAAAAATTCAATTTATGTTCTTTTTACGCAATTATAAGTTCAACGGGTCCATTTTAAGGCCCATTTAGACTCACTCGTCTGAAACCTTTACAAAAAGGACCGAAAAAAAAAGTTTTGATCCAATTTTAGGAGTTCATATAATTGATTACGAGCTTTTCAACAAGATTGTAATGTAAAAACTCAAATACGGTATTTTTTACTCAGTTAAAAGGCGAACGAGTCCATTTTACGGCCCATTTAGACCCGCTCGCCCGAAACCTCTTCAAAAATGACTGAAAACAAGTTATAATCAAATTTTAGGAGTTCATATAATTGATTACGATCTTTTCAACACGATTATATTGCAAAAACTCAATTTTGTACTATTTACTCAGTTAAAAGTCCCACGGGTCCCGCTCGTACGAAACCTCTACAAAAAGGACTGAAAAACAAGTTTTGATCCAATTTTAAGAGTTCATATAATTGATTACGAGCTTTTCAACAAGATTATATTGCAAAAGCTCGAATTCGGTATTTTTTACTTTGTTAAAAGTCCAACGGGTCCATTTTACGGCCCATTTAGACGCGCTCGCCCGAAACCTCTTCAAAAATGACTGAAAAACAAGTTTTAATCAAATTTTAGGAATTCATATAATTGATTACGATCTTTTCAACACGATTATATTGCAAAAACTCAATTTTGTACTTTTTACTCAGTTAAAAGTCCAACGGGTCCATTTTAAGGCCCATTTAGACCCGCTCGTCCGAAACCTCTACAAAAAGGATCGAAAAACAAGTTTTGATCCAATTTTAGGAGTTCAAATAATTGATTACGAGCTTTTCAACAAGATTATATTGCAAAAACTCAAATTCGGTATTTTTTACTTAGTTAAAAGTCCATCGGGTCCATTTTACGGCCCATTTAGACCCGCTCGTCCAAAACCTCTTCAAAAGTGACTGAAAAACAAGTTTTAATCAAATTTTAGGAGTTCATATAATTGATTAAGATCTTTTCAACACGATTATATTGCAAAAACTCAATTTATGTACTTTTTACTCAGTTAAAAGTCCAACGGGTCCATTTTACGGCCCATTTAGACCCGCTCGTCCGAAACCTCTACAAAAAGGACCGCAAAACAAGTTTTAATCAAAACTTAAGAGTTCATATCGTTGATTGCGAGCTTTTCAACACTATTGCATTGCAAAAATTCAATTTCTGTTCTTTTTACGCAGTTATAAGTTCAACGGGTCCATTTTAAGGCCCATTTAGACTCACTCGTCTGAAACCTCTACAAAAAGGACCGAAAAACAAGTTCTGATCCAATTTTAGGAGTTCATATAATTGATTACGAGCTTTTCAACAAGATTATATTGCAAAAACTCAAATTCGGTATTTTTTACTCAGTTAAAAGTCCAACGAGTCCATTTTACGGCCCATTTAGACCCGCTCGCCCGAAACCTCTTCAAAAATGACTGAAAAACAAGTTTTAATCAAATTTTTGGAGTTCATATAATTGATTACGATATTTTCAACACGATTATATTGCAAAAACTCAATTTTGTACTTTTTACTGAGTTAAAAGTCCAACGGGTCCATTTTAAGGCCCATTTAGACCCGCTCGTCTGATACCTCTACAAAAAGTACCGAAAAACAAGATTTGATCCAATTTTAGGAGTTCATATAATTGATTACGAGCTTTTCAACAAGATTATATTGTAAAAACTCAAATTCGGTATTTTTTACTCAGTTAAAAGTCCAACGGGTCCATTTTACGGCCCATTTAGACCCGCTCGCCCGAAACCTCTTCAAAAATGACTGAAAAACAAGTTTTAATGAAATATTAGGAGTTCATATAATTGATTACGATCTTTTCAACACGATTATATTGCAAAAACTCAATTTATGTACTTTTTACTCAGTTAAAAGTCCAACGGGTCAATTTTACGGCCCATTTAGACCCGCTCGTCCGACACCTCTACAAAAAGGACCGGAAAACAAGTTTTAATCAAAACTTAAGAGTTCATATCGTTGATTACGAGCTTTTCAACATTATTGTATTGCAAAAATTCAATTTCTGTTCTTTTTACGCAGTTATAAGTTCAACGGGTCCATTTTAAGGCCCATTTAGACCCGCTCGTCCGAAACCTCTACAAAAAGGATCGAAAAACAAATTTTTGATCCAATTTTAGGAGTTCATATAATTGATTACGAGCATTTCAACAAGATTATATTGCAAAAATTCAATTTATGTTCTTTTTACGCAGTTATAAGTTCAACGTGTCCATTTTAAGGACCATTTAGACCCGCTCGTCCGAAACCTCTACAAAAAGGACCGAAAAACAAGTTTTGATCCAATTTTAGGAGTTCATATAATTGATTACGAGCTTTTCAACAAGATTATATTGCAAAAACTCAAATTCGGTATTTTTTACTTAGTTAAAAGTCCAACGGGTCCATTTTACGGCCCATTTAGAACCGCTCGCCCGAAACATCTTCAAAAGTGACTGAAAAACAAGTTTTAATCAAATTTTAGGAGTTCATATAATTGATTAAGATCTTTTCAACACGATTATATTGCAAAAACTCAATTTATGTACTTTTTACTCAGTTAAAAGTCCAACGGGTCCATTTTACGGCCCATTTAGACCCGCTCGTCCGAAACCTCTACAAAAAGGACCAGAAAACTAGTTTTAATTAGAAATTAAGAGTTCATATCGTTGATTACGAGCTTTTCAACACTATTGTATTGCAAAAATTCAATTTATGTTCTTTTTACGCAGTTATAAGTTCAACGGGTCCATTTTAAGGCCCATTTAGACTCACTCGTCCGAAACCTCTACAAAAAAGACCGAAAAACAAGTTTTGATCCAATTTTAGGAGTTCATATAATTGATTACGAGCTTTTCAACAAGATTATATTGTAAAAACTCAAATTCGGTATTTTTTACTTAGTTAAAAGTCCAACGGGTCCATTTTACGGCCCATTTAGACCTGCTCGCCCGAAACCTCTTCAAAAATGACTGAAAAACAAGTTTTAATCAAATATTAGGAGTTGATATAATGGATTCCAATCTTTTCAACACGATTATATTGCAAAAACTATATTTATGTACTTTTTACTCAGTTAAAGTCCAACGGGTCCATTTTACGGCCCATTTAGACCCGCTCGTCCGAAACCTCCACAAAAAGGACCGCAAAACAAGTTTTAATCAAAACTTAAGAGTTCATATCGTTGATTACGAGCTTTTCAACACTATTGTATTGCAAAAATTCAATTTCTGTTCTTTTTACGCAGTTATAAGTTCAACGGGTCCATTTTAAGGCCCATTTAGATCCGCTCGTCCGAAACCTCTACAAAAAGAATCGAAAAACAAGTTTTTGATCCAATTTTAGGAGTTAATATACTTGATTACGAGCATTTCAACAAAATTATATTGCAAAAATTCAATTTATGTTCTTTTTACGCAGTTATAAGTTCAACGGGTCCATTTTAAGGCCCATTTAGACCCGCTCGTCCGAAACCTCTACAAAAAGGACCGAAAAACAAGTTTTGGTCCAGTTTTAGGAGTTCATATAATTGATTACGAGCTTTTCAACAAGATTATATTGCAAAAACTCAAATTCAGTATTTTTTAGTTAGTTAAAAGTCCAACGGGTCCATTTTACGGCCCATTTAGACCCGCTCGCCCGAAACCTCTTCAAAAGTGACTGAAAAAAAGTTTTAATCAAATTTTAGGAGTTCATATAATTGATTAAGATCTTTTCAACACGATTATATTGCAAAAACTCAACTTATGTACTTTTTACTCAGTTAAAAGTCCAACGGGTCCATTTTACGGCCAATTTAGACCCGCTCGTCCGAAACCTCTACAAAAAGGACCACAAAACAAGTTTTAATCAAAAATTAAGAGTTCATATCGTTGATTACGAGCTTTTCAACACTATTGTATTGCAAAAATTCAAATTTTGTTCTTTTTACGCAGTTATAAGTTCAACGGATCCATTTTAAGGCCCATTTAGACTCACTCGTCCGAAACCTCTACAAAAAGGACCGAAAAGCAAGTTTTGATCCAATTTTAGGAGTTCATATAATTGATTACGAGCTTTTCAACAAGATTATATTGTAAAAACTCAAATTCGGTATTTTTTACTCAGTTAAAAGTCCAACGGGTCCATTTTACGGCCCATTTAGACCCGCTCGCCCGAAACCTCTTCAAAAATGACTGAAAAACAAGTTTTAATCAAATATTAGGAGTTCATATAATTGATTACGATCTTTTCAACACGATTATATTGCAAAAACTCAATTTATGTACTTTTTACTCAGTTAAAAGTCCAACGGGTCCATTTTACGGCCCATTTAGACCCGCTCGTCCGAAACCTCTACAAAAAGGACCGCAAAACAAGTTTTAATCAAAACTTAAGAGTTCATATCGTTGATTGCGAGCTTTTCAACACTATTGTATTGCAAAAATTCAATTTATGTTCTTTTTACGCAGTTATAAGTTCAACGGGTCCATTTTAAGGCCCATTTAGACCCGCTCGTCCGAATCCTCTACAAAAAAGACCGAAAAACAAGTTTTGATCCAATTTTAGGAGTTCATATAATTGATTACGAGCTTTTCAACAAGATTATATTGCAAAAACTCAAATTAGGTATTTTTTACTCAGTTAAAAGTCCTACGGGTCAATTTTACGGCCCATTTAGACCCGCTCGTTCGAAACCTCTACAAAAAGGACCAAAAAACAAGTTTTGATCCAATTTTAGGAGTTCATGTAATTGATTACGAGCTTTTCAACAAGATTATATTGTAAAAACACAAATTCAGTTTTTTTTACTTAGTTAAAAGTCCAACGGGTCCATTTTACGGCCCATTTAGACCTGCTCGCCCGAAACCTCTTCAAAAATGACTGAAAAACAACTTTTAATCAAATTTTAGGAGTTCATATAATTGATTACGATCGTTTCAACACAATTATATTGCAAAAACTCAATTTATGTACTTTTTACACAGTTAAAAGTCCAACGGGTCCATTTTACAGCCTATTTAGACCCGCTCGTCCGAAACCTCTACAAAAAGGACCAAAAAACAAGTTTTGGTCCAATTTTAGGAGTTCATATAATTGATTACGAGCTTTTCAACAAGATTATATTGCAAAAACTCAAATTAGGTATTTTTTTACTCAGTTAAAAGTCCTACGGGTCAATTTTACGGCCCATTTAGACCCGCTCGTTCGAAACCTCTACAAAAAGGACCGAAAAACAAGTTTTGATCCAATTTTAGGAGTTCATATAATTGATTACGAGCTTTTCAACAAGATTATATTGCAAAAACTCAAATTCGGCATTTTTTACTTAGTTTAAAGTCCAACGGGTCCATTTTACGGCCCATTTAGACCCGCTCGCCCGAATCCTCTTCAAAAATGACTGAAAAATAAGTTTTAATCAAATTTCAGGAGTTCATATAATTGATTACGATCTTTTCAACACGATTATATTGCAAAAACTCAATTTATGTACTTTTTACTCAGTTAAAAGTCCAACAGGTCCATTTTACGGCCCATTTAGACCCGCTTGTCCGAAACCACTACAAAAAGGACCGAAAAACAAGTTTTGATCCAATTTTAGGAGTTCATTTAATTGATTATGATCGTTTCAACACGATTATATTGCAAAAACTCAAATTCGGTATTTTTTACTCAGTTAAAAGTCCAACGGCTCCATATTACGTCCCATTTAGACCCGCTCGTCCGAAACCTCTACAAAGAGGACCGCATAACAAATTTTGTTCCAATTTTAGGAGTTCATATAATTGATTACGAGCTTTTCAACAAGATTATATTGCAAAAACTCAAATTAGGTATTTTTTACTCAGTTAAAAGTCCAACGGGTCCATTTTACGGCCCGTTTAGACCCGCTCGTTCGAAACCTCTACAAAAAGGACAGAAAAACAAGTTTTGATCCAATTTTAGGAGTTCATATAATTGATTACGATCGTTTCAAAACGATTATATTGCAAAAACTCAAATTCGGTATTTTTTACTCAGTTAAAAGTCCAACGGGTCCATTTAGACCCGCTCGTCCGAAACCTCAACAAAAAGGACCGCAAAACTAGTTTTAATCAAAACTTAAGAGTTCATATCGTTGATTACGAGCTTTTCAACACTATTGTATTGCAAAAATTCAATTTCTGTTCTTTTTACGCAGTTATAAGTTCAACGGGTCCATTTTAAGGCCCATTTAGACCCGCTCGTCCGAAACCTCTACAAAAAGGACCGGAAAACAAGTTTTGATCCAATTTTAGGAGTTCATATAATTGATTACGAGCTTTTCAACAAGATTATATTGCAAAAACTCAAATTCGGTATTTTTTACTTAGTTAAAAGTCCAACGGGTCAATTTTACGGCCCATTTCGACCCGCTCGTTCGAACCTATACAAAAAGGACCGAAAAACAAGTTTTGATCCAATTTTAGGAGTTCATATAATTGATTACGAGCTTTTCAACAAGATTATATTGCAAAAACTCAAATTCGGTATTTTTTACTCAGTTAAAAGTCCAACGGGTCAATTTTACGGCCCGTTTAAACCCGCTCGTTCGAAACCTCTACAAAAAGGACCGAAAAAACAAGTTTTGATCCCATTTTAGGAGTTCATATAATTGATTACGAGCTTTTCAACAAGATTATATTGCAAAAACTCAAATTCGGCATTTTTTACTTAGTTAAAAGTCCAACGGGTCCATTTTACGGCCCATTTACACCCGCTCGCCCGAAACCTCTTAAAAATGACTAAAAAATAAGTTTTAATCAAATTTTAGGAGTTCATATAATTGATTACAATCTTTTCAACACGATTATATTGCAAAAACTAAACTTTTGTACTTTTTACTCAGTTAAAAGTCCAACGGGTCCATTTTACGGCCCATTTAGACCCGCTCGTTCGAAACCTCTACAAAATGGACCGCAAAGCAAGTTTTAATCAAAACCTAAGAGTTCATATCGTTGATTACGAGCTTTTCAACAGTATTGTATTTCAAAAATTCAATTACTGTTCTTTTTACGCAATTATAAGTTCAACGGGTCCATTTTAAGGCCCATTTAGACCCTCTCATCCGAAACCTCTACAAAAAGGATCGAAAAACAAGTTTTGATCCAATTTTAGGAGTTCATATAATTGATTACTAGCTTTTCAACAAGATTATATTGCAAAAACTCAAATTCGGTATTTTTTACTCAGTTAAAAGTCCAACGGGTCCATTTTACGGCCCATTTAGACCCGCTCGTCCAAAACCTCTTCAAAAATGACTGAAAAACAAGTTTTGATCAAATTTTAGGAGTTCATATAATTTATTACGAGCTTTTCAACAAGATTATTTTGCAAAAACTCAAATTCAGTATTTTTTACACAGTTAAAAGTCCAACGGGTTCATTTTACAGCCCATTTAGACCCGCTCGCCCGAAACCTCTTCAAAAATGACCGAAAAACAAGTTTTAATCAAATTTTAGGAGTTCATATAATTGATTACGATCTTTTCAACACGAATATATTGCAAAAACTAAAATTTTGTACTTTTTACTTAGTTAAAAGTCCAACGGGTCCATTTTACGGCCCATTTAGACCCGCTCGTCCGAAACCTCTACAAAAAGGACCGCAAAACAAGTTTTAATCAAAACTTAAGAGTTCATATCGTTGATTACGAGCTTTTGAACACTATTGTATTGCAAAAATTCAATTTTTGTTGTTTTTACGTAGTTATAAGTTCAACGGGTCCATTTTAAGGCCCATTTAGACCCGCTCGTCCGAAACCTCTACAAAAAGGACCGAAAAACAAGTTTTTATCCAATTTTAGGAGTTCATAAAATTGATTACGAGCTTTTCAACAAGATTATATTGCAAAAACTCAAATTCGGTATTTTTTACTCAGTTAAAAGTCCAACGGGTCCATTTTACGGCCCATTTAGACCCGCACGCCGAAACCTCTTCAAAAATGACTGAAAAATAAATTTTAATCAAATTTTAGGGGTTCATATAATTGATTACGATCGTTTCAACACGATTATATTGCAAAAACTCAATTTCTGTTTTTTTTACTCAGTTAAAAGTCCAACGGGTCCATTTTACGGCCCATTTAGACCCGCTCGTCCGAAACCTCTACAAAAAGGACCGCAAAACAAGTTTTAATCAAAAATTAATAGTTCATATCGTTGACTACGATCTTTTCAACACGATTGTATTGCAAAAATTCAATTTATGTTCTTTTTACGCAGTTATAAGTTCAACGGGTCCATTTTAAGGCCCATTTAGACCCGCTCGTCCGAAACCTCTACAAAAAGGACCAAATAACAAGTTTTGATCCAATTTTAGGAGTTCATATAATTGATTACGAGCTTTTCAACAAGATTATATTGCAAAAACTCAAATTCGATATTTTTTACTCAGTTAAAAGTCCAACGGGTCAAATTTACGGCCCATTTAGACCCGATCGTTCGAAACCTCTACAAAAAGGACCGAAAAACAAGTTTTGATCCAATTTTAGGAGTTCATATAATTGATTACGAGCTTTTCAACAAGATTATATTGCAAAAACTCAAATTCGGCATTTTTTACTTAGTTAAAAGTCTAACGGGTCCATTTTACGGCCCATTTAGACCCGCTCGCCCGAAACCTCTTCAAAAATAAATGAAAAACAAGTTTTAATCAAATTTTAGGAGTTCATATAATTGATTACGATCTTTTCAACACGATTATATTGCAAAAACTCAATTTATGTACTTTTTACTTAGTTAAAAGTCCAACGGGTCCATTTTACGGCCCATTTAGACCCGCTCGTCCGAAACCTCTACAAAAAGGACCCAAGACAAGTTTTAATCAAAACTTAAGAGTTCATATCGTTGATTACGAGCTTTTCAACAATATTGTATTGCAAAAATTCAATTTATGTACTTTTTACGTAGTTATAAGTTCAACGGGTCCATTTTAAGGCCTATTTAGACCCGCTCGTCCGAAACCACTACAAAAAGGACCGAAAAACAAGTTTTGATCCAATTTTAGGAGTTCATATAATTGATTACGATCGTTTCAACACGATTATATTGCAAAAACTCAAATCGGTATTTTTTACTCAGTTAAAAGTCCAACGGGTCCATTTTACGGTCCATTTAGACCCGCTCGTCCGAAACCTCTACAAAAAGGACCGCAAAACAAGTTTTAATCAAAACTTAATTGTTCATATCGTTGATTACGAGCTTTTGAACACTGTTGTATTGCAAAAATTCAATTTATGTTCTTTTTACGCAGTTATAAGTTCAACGGGACAATTTTAAGGCCCATTTAGACCCGCTCGTCCGAAACCTCTACAAAAAGGACCGGAAAATAAGTTTTGATCCAATTTTAGGAGTTCGTATAATTCATTACGAGCTTTTCAACAAGATTATATTGCAAAAACTCAAATTTGGTATTTTTTACTCAGTTAAAAGTCTAACGGGTCCGTTTTACGGCCCATTTAGATCCGCTCGCCCGAAACCTCTTCAAACATTACTGAAAAACAAGTTTTGATCAAATTTTAGGAGTTCATATAATTAATTACGAGCTTTTCAACAAGATTATATTGCAAAAACACAAATTCGGTCTTTTTTACTCAGTTAAAAGTCCAACGGGTCCATTTTACGGCCCATTTAGACCTGCTCGCCCGAAACCTCTTCAAAAATGATCGAAAAACAAGTTTTAATCAATATTTAGGACTTCATATCATTGATTACGATCTTTTCAACACGATTATATTGCAAAAGCTCAATTTTTGTACTTTTTACTCAGTTAAAAGTCCAACGGGTCCATTTTACGGCCCATTTAGACCCGCTCGTCCGAAACCTCTACAAAAAGGACCGAAAAACATGTTTTGATCCAAGTTTAGGAGTTCATATAATTGATTACGAGCTTTTCAACATGATTATATTGCAAAAACTCAAATTCGGTATTTTTTACTCAGTTAAAAGTCCAACGGGTCCAGTTTAAGGCCCATTTAGACCCGCTCGTCCGAAACCTCTACAAAACGGACCAAAAAACAAGTTTCGATCCAATTTTAGGAGTTCATATAATTGATTACGAGCTTTTCAACAAGATTAAATTGCAAAAACTCAAATTCGGTATTATTTTCTCAGTTAAAAGTCCAACGGGTCCATTTTACGGCCCATTTCGACCCGCTCGCCCGAAACCTCTTCAAAAATGACTGAAAATCAAGTTTTAATCAAATTTTAGGAGTTCATATAATTGATTACGATCTTTTCAACACGATTATATAGCAAAAACTTAATTTTTGTACTTTTTACTAAGTTAAAAGTCCAACAGGTCCATTTTACGGCCCATTTAGACCCGCTCGTCCGAAACCTCTACAAAAAGGACCGAAAAACAAGTTTTAATCAAAACTTAAGAGTTCATATCGTTGATTACGAGCTTTTCAACACTATTGTATTGCAAAAAATCAATTTTTGTTCTTTTTACGCAGTTATAAGTTCAACGGGTCCATTTTAAGGCCCATTTAGACCCGCTCGTCCGAAACCTGTACTAAAAGGATCGAAAATCAAATTTTGATCCAATTTTAGGAGTTCATATAATTGATTACGAGCTTTTCAACAAGATTATATTGCAAAAACTCAAATTCGGTATATTTTACTCAGTTAAAAGTCCAACGGGTCCATTTTACGGCCCATTTAGACCCGCTCGCCCGAAACCTCTTCAAAAATGATCGAAAAGAAAGTTTTAATCAAATTTTAGGACTTCATATCATTGATTATGATCTTTTCAACACGATTATATTGCAAAAACTCAATTTTTGTACTCTTTAGTCAGTTAAAAGTCCAACGGGTCCATTTTACGGCCCATTTACACCAGCTCGTCAAAAACCTCTACAAAAAGGACCGCAAAACAAGTTTTAATCAAAACTTAAGAGTTCATATCGTTGATCACGAGCTTTTCAAAACTATTGTATTGCAAAAATTCAATTTATGTTCTTTTTACGAAGTTATAAGTTCAACGGGTCCATTTTAAGGCCCATTTAGACCCGCTCGTCCGAAACCTCTACAAAAAGGACCGAAACTTAAGAGTTCATATCATTGATTACGAGCTTTTCAACACGATTATATTGCAAAAACTCAAATTCGATATTTTTTACTCAGTTAAAAGTCCAACGGGTCCATTTTACGGCACATTTAGACCCGCTCGCCCGTAACCTCTTCAAAATTGACTGAAAAACAAGTTTTGATCAAATTTTAGGAGTTCATATAATTGATTACGATCTTTTCAACAAGATTATATTGCAAAAACAAAAAAATTCGGTATTTTTTACTCAGTTAAAAGTCCAACGGGTCCATTTTCCGGCCCATTTAGACCTGCTCGCCCGAAACCTCTTCAAAAATGACCGAAAAACAAGTTTTAATCAAATTTTAGGACTTCATTTCATTGATTACGATCTTTTCAACACGATTATATTGCAAAAACTCAATTTTTGTACTTTTTACTCAGTTAAAAGTCCAACGGGTCCATTTTACGGCCCATTTAGACCCGCTCGCCCGAAACCTCTTAAAAATGACCGAAAAACAAGTTTTAATAAAATTTTAGGACTTCATATCATTGATTACGATCTTTTCAACACGATTATATTGCAAAAACTCAATTTTTGTACTTGTTACTCAGTTAAAAGTCCAACGGGTCCATTTTACGGCCCATTTAGACCCGCTCGTCTGAAACCTCTACAAAAAGAACCGCAAAACAAGTTTTAATCAAAACTTAAGAGTTCATATCGTTGATTATGAGCTTTTGAACACTATTGTATTGCAAAAATTCAATTTTTGTTTATTTACGCAGTTATAAGTTCAACGGGTCCATTTTAAGGCCCATTTAGACTCGCTCGTCCGAAACCTCTACAAAAGGATCGAAAAACAAGTTTTGATCCAATTTTAGGAGTTCATATACTTGATTACGAGCTTTTCAACAAGATTATATTGCAAAAACTCATTCGGTATTTTTTACTCAGTTAAAAGTCAACTGGGTCCATTTTACGGCCCATTTAGACCCGCTCGCCCGAAACCTCTTCAAAAATGACTGAAAAACAAGTTTTAATCAAATTTTAGGAGTTCATATAATTGATTACGATCTTTTCAACACGATTATATTGCAAAAACTCAATTTTTGTACTTTTTACTCATTTAAAAGTCCAACGGGTCCATTTTAGGGCCCATTTAGACCCGCTCGTCCGATACCTCTACAAAAAGGAGCGCAAAACAAGTTTTAATCAAAACTTAAGAGTTCATATCGTTGATTATGAGCATTTCAACACTATTGTATTGCAAAAATTCAATTTCTGTTCTTTTTACCCAGTTATAAGTTCAACAGGTCCATTTTAAGGCCCATTTAGTCCCGCTCGCCCGAAACCTCTACAAAAAAGACCGAAAAATAAGTTTTGATCCAATTTTAGGAGTTCATATAATTGATTACGAGCTTTTCAACAAGATTATATTGCAAAAACTCAAATTCGGTATTTTTTACTCAGTTAAAAGTCCAACGGGTCCATTTTAAGGCCCATTTAGACCCGCTCGTCCGAAACCTCTACAAAAATGACCGAAAAACAAGTTTTGATCAAATTTTAGGAGTTCATATAATTGATTACGAGCTTTTCAACAAGATTAAATAGCAAAAACTCAAATTCGGTATTTTTTACTCAGTTAAAAGTCCAACAGGTCCATTTTACGGCCCATTTAGACCCACTCGCCCGAAACCTCTTCAAAAATGACTGAAAAACAAGTTTTAATCAAAATTTAGGAGTTCATATAATTGAAAACGATTTTTTCAACACGATTATAATGCAAAAACTCAATTTTTGTACTTTTTACTAAGTTAAAAGTCCAACAGGTCCATTTTACGGCTCATTTAGACCCGCTCGTCTGAAACCTCTACAAAAGGACCACAAAACAAGTTTTAATCAAAACTTAATAGTTCATATCGTTGATTACGAGCTTCTCAACACTATTGTATTGCAAAAATTCAATTTCTGTTCTTTTTACGCAGTTATAAGTTCAACGGGTCAATTTTAAGGCCCATTTAGACCCGTTCGTCCGAAACCTCTACAAAAAGGACTGAAAAACAAGTTTTGATCTAATTTTAGGAGTTCATATAATTGATTACGAGCTTTTCAACAAGATTATATTGCAAAAACTCAAATTCGGTATTTTTTACTCAGTTAAAAGTCCAATGGGTCCATTTTACGGCCTATTTAGACATGTTCGTTCGAAACCTCTACAAAAAGGACCGAAAACAAGTTTTGATCCAATTTTAGGAGTTCATATAATTGATTACGAGCTTTTAAACAAGATTATATTGCAAAAACTCAAATTTGGCATTTTTACTTGGTTAAAAGTCCAACGGGTCCATTTTACGGCCTATTTAGACCCGCTCGCCCGAAACCTCTTAAAAAATGACTGAAAAACAAGTTTTAATCAAATTTTAGGAGTTCATATAATTGATTACGATCTTTTCAACACGATTATATTGCAAAAACTCAATTTATTTAATTTTTACTCAGTTAAAAGTCCAACGGGTCCATTTTACAGCCCATTTAAACCCGCTCGTCCGAAACCTCTACAAAAAGGACCGCAAAACAAGTTTTAATCAAAACTTAAGAGTTCATATCGTTGATTACGATATTTTCAACACTATTGTATTGCAAAAATTTAATTTATGTTCTTTTTACGCAGTTATAAGTTCAACGGGTTCATTTTAAGGCCCATTTAGGCCCGCTCGTCCGAAACCAGTACAAAAAGGACCGAAAAACAAGTTTTGATCCAATTTTAGGAGTTCATATAATTGATTACGAGCTTTTCAACAAGATCATATTGCAAAAAGTCAAATTCTGTATTTTTTACTTAGTTAAAAGTCCAATGGGTCCATTTTACGGCCCATTTAGACTTCATCGCCCGAAACCTCTTCAAAAATGACTGAAAAACAAGTTTTAATCAAATTTTAGGTGTTAATATAATTGATTACGATCGTTTCAACACGATTATATTGCAAAAACTCAATTTCTGTATTTTTTACTTAGTTCAAAGTCCAACGGGTCCATTTTACGGCCCATTTAGACCCGCTCGTCCGAAACCTCTACAAAAAGGACCGCAAAACAAGTTTTAATCAAAACTTAAGAGTTCATATCGTTGATTACGAGCTTTTGAACACTATTGTATTGCAAAAATTCAATTTCTGTTCTTTTTACGCAGTTATAAGTTCAACGGGTCCATTTTAAGGCCTATTTAGACTCGCTCGTCCGAAACCTATACAAAAAGGACCGAAAAACAAGTTTTGATCCAATATTAGGAGTTCATATAATTGATTACGAGCTTTTCAACAAGATTATATTGCAAAAACTAAAATTCGGTGTTTTTTACTCAGTTAAAAGTCCAACGGGTCCATTTTACGGCCCATTTAGACCCGCTCGCCCGAAACCTCTTCAAAAATGACTGAAAAACAAGTTTTAATCAAATTTTAGGAGTTCATATAATTGATTACGATCGTTTCAACACTATTATATTGCAAAAACTCAATTTTTGTCCTTTTTACTCAGTTAAAAGTCCAACGGGTCCATTTTACGGCCCATTTAGACCTGCTCGTCCGAAACCTCTACAAAAAGGACCGCAAAACAAGTTTTAATCAAAACTTTAGAGTTCATATCGTTGATTACGAGCTTTTGAACACTATTGTATTGCAAAAAGTCAATTTATGTTCTTTTTACGCAGTTATAAGTTCAACGAGTCCATTTTAAGGCCCATTTAGAATCGCTCGTCCGAAACCTCTACAAAAAGGACCAGAAAATAAGTTTTGATCCAATTTTAGGAGTTCATATAATTGATTACGAGCTTTTCAACAAGATTATATTGCAAAAACTCAAGTTCGGTATTTTTTACTCAGTTAAAAGTCCAACGGGTCCATTTAATGGCCCATTTAGACCCGCTCGCCCGAAACCTCTTCAAAAATGACCGAAAAACAAGTTTTAATCAAATTTTAGGAGTTCATATAATTGATTGCGAGCTTTTCAACAAGATTATATTGCAAAAACACAAATTCGGTGTTTTTTACTCAGTTAAAAGTCCAACGGGTCCATTTTACGGCCCATTTAGACCCGCTCGTTCGAAACCTCTACAAAAAGGACCGAAAACAAGTTTTGATCCAATTTTAGGAGTTCATATAATTGATTACGAGCTTTTTAACAAGATTATATTGCAAAAACTCAAATTCGGTATTTTTTACTCAGTTAAAAGTCCAACGGGTCGATTTTATGGCCCATTTAGACCCGCTCGCCCGAAACCTCTTCAAAAATGACCGAAAAAAAAGTTTTAATCAAATTTTAGGAGTTCATATAATTGATTGCGAGCTTTTCAACAAGATTATATTGCAAAAACACAAATTCGGTGTTTTTTACTCAGTTAAAAGTCCAACGGGTGTGGGTCAACGGGTGGGATGGCTCTCAATTCTCTCTCAATTTTTTCAGGGGTTCTTCTTTGGGTTTTGCTTGCTCAGCTCTCCTCGGTGGATTTTCTCTCTCTTCCACCGGTCTCCCTTCCCCTCACGGCGCTCATTTTTCAGCCGCTTTTGCAAGTAAATCGTTAGATAATGGTTCCCTTGGAATTCGGGCAGAGTATGCGAACAATCATCCCATACCAACAGTTTTTCCCCATCTTTTTTATTGTTTATCTATTATATCATGTTTTTATTATATTATTCTAACTTCCTGGTTTTTTCTTTCCATTGGATGCCGTTTGAGTTTTGGATTTCTCTCTTTCATCTTGTTTGGGTTCGATCTGGAAATTTTCTTTCGGAAATCGCCAGATCCGGTTAGTAAGCTCTATCATTTCCTTCATATCTTCTTTTCTTCAATCCTTTTCAATATTTCTCTAATCCGCTCTTCTCTTTTATTTATGGGTTTCTCTTCTTGGATGTCTCCGGTTGCAAATCTCCGTCCTCTCTATGTTGACGGCAAGGATCGATGTCCATGCAGATCTGCTTTCCAGTCGGATCCTTATTCCACCAACATAACCTTTTTCTTAGTTTTGCTCAATTTTGAAGGGTTTTTTGATTTTATCGAAGCCTTGGACTTTTTCTATTCTGATTTTATTTACCAATTTGTTTTTTCATCTTTTTTCAGAACCATCTTTCTTCACAAACTCAGATCGGAGTCTAGGGCGATCTTTTTCCTCTCCGATGTTTGGTCTAACCCCCTTTCTCTGTTTCTGGAAAATATGACAACAACCATTTGGTCGTTCATGGGTTTCCTCAAATCGTATAGTATTCTAGGGATTTCTCCCCCTTCAACCCCATCCTTTTCTCATCTGGTTTTCATTATTATTTCCAGATCTAATTTCTTCCCTTGCAAATCTGTCATATGTATTTCAGATTTTTTACTTCTGCCATGTCCGATGTCGCGACTCCATCTGATCTGGTGGTGGCTCTCAGCGGCGGTCCAACGACGGCTAGGGTTTTTCCCCCCTTCCTTTTTATTTTATTTAAATTCTATAATATATTATTAAACTATCTTTTTTTTTCCCTTTTCTCAGATATGCCAAATCTTCCATTTCAAAAGGAAGGCTTTAACTGCTCTCATCTGGCAGATCTCCTTGTATGTTCCCTTCCTGTTCATTGGGTTCTTTTATTTTTATTCATTCATTACCGATGTATTATTCCATTTACTGTTTTTTAATTCAAGATCATACTGTACACATATAATAGGTTTTAATTTACATTTTCTAATATGCTGGACCTTAAATGTTGATTTGCTATTAGACTTTATCTGTGCACATCTTGTGATGAATCCAAACATCTTTTTGCCCTTAATAATGTCATATTCTCTGGTAGTAACCTTGTTCCATTATATTTTTGTTATCTCATCTCTAAATCAAGCCCTTCCAGGGAATCAACAACAAGCCCAACTTCTGGGATCTTCCAATTTTAACTATCTCTGCAACATATTATATTATCTACTCATATCTCTGATCTTTCCTTTATATGTCTATCAATGTTGGGAACGGAAATATTCATATACACTCTGTTTTTCACTCTATAAATATCATTATAACTTAGTCTCTAATAAACACTATACCCATTCTTTTTTGTACCATTTCTTACACCTCATATACTCTATGGTTTGCTGTTTTGAGAGTTTAACCATTAATTTTTGTACAGATAAACCCTTAACTCTAATGCATCTGTTGTCACCTCTATCCATGATGTATGCTGAAATTCTTCACCTTAAGAATATCTTTATAGGCTTTATCATATTGTCTCTACACACTGCTCAATTCGTAACTATGCATGCAGTCACTTCATATACTCCATGGTCTCAACCTTTAAGATTTTATGATTTATCCATTTGTTTATTCCTATGGTTTGCTAAAATGTTCTACTCTTCTAACCCTCTTATGTTTCGTTTTAGAATCTTATCTAACCTATATGTATTCCCAATTGTTCTTCCAACCGGTTATATCATAACCTTCTTTTCTTCCCTCTTTTTAATCTTTTCTCCTTTGTCTTTCTCTTTATTTAACTTTCTGTTTTACTCCCAACAGATTGTATATTTTTACTCACCCAATTGGACTGGTTATTTTACCTGGGCTTCACATAGAAGGAATCCTAAATGCAATGAACCATTATATAAGACCCAATTTACTAAGTTTCTGCCTAAGGAAAGCTGGAACATCTACTCTACTAATGGGCGATGGATTAATTTAACTTCAGCTAATTTTATTTGCTTTCCCCCCAATATTTTTTTGCTCCTTTGGTTTGTAATTATTTTCTTATCCCCGCTTCTATCTTCCCCTGGGCCTGTAATTTTTTATTGCCTTTTTTCTTTCCTGCTTTTCCTTTATTTTTCCTATGCTTTTATCTGCTTTCCAGTTTACTTCAATACTGCCATGCATGCGTTATATCTTTCCTTAGTTGTATGTTGTTATATTATCTTGATGTTATGCCCGATAGAAATCTATTCCCACTACACCTCTTTAGGTGAAATACTACAAGCCCATACTTGGGATCTATATCCAATCCTTTTTTCAAGGTGCTTTTCAAACAAAACGCATATTACGTTTTCAAATTTCCTGATAACCTCTATCTCTTTAAAAAAATGGGTTTACCTTTCTTTCAATCTTTTTATTCCGTTTTTTCAAAATTTATTAATTACCTATTAATGTATCCAACCTATCAAATTCCCTTAATTTGTTCAACTATAATTATTTTCCTAATATATAGTCTGAACATATTTATACTTAAAAAATCAGCCTTACCTTCTCTTTTAACAGAAAATAAAAACCAATTACCGTCTTTTATGTACAAACTTTCCTCACTTCGGTTTCATAAATTACTAAACACCAACAAATTTCCTTTTAAAAGGGGTTTAATACAGCTAATAAGAATTATATATTTCTGTTTTTATACTATCTATCATATTCAACTTTTATTATTAAATTATTCTCATTAAATCTTGCCACTTATTTTGCGCCATCAATACCCTTAAAGATATTTTCCTTCGGTTCTAACTTAACTTACCCATCACCTTTTCTTTCACAAAAAATTTCCCTCCGTTTTAAATATTTATTCGTTAAAATATTCCCTTTTATATTTTACCATAAATTCCTTTCAATTTTAACATTATACTTTAAATTAACTTTATATTGGTATTTACAATATAATTTATTAATATCTTCCAAAATTCCCTTCATTATTAATATTTATAGATCTTTTAAGGAAAGCACCTTTTATATTTTACATTATGCTTTTAATAGTTCCAATCTTTCACAATCGTTTCCTATTTCTAGAAATTCTCTTCACTCTACTTTCCATATTTCACCCTTCTTAACTGCACTCTTTATATACGCACATCACTATTACTCCAACCCACAAAACCATCAATATCATTCTACTCTCTTATTCCCTCCAATTCTCTCAATGGCTTCATCATCTTCCATCCCCCAACTCAACTTGATCAATCTCACCAATGAAGAATCAGAACTGCTCTACACACCTGATTTTGACTTCATCAAGGAAGACCCCAAGCTCATCGTTATTGGTCACTTTATATCGTCCAAGGCCTTAGATATTTATGTTGTTATCAATGCTTTCGAAGGTATCTGGAAACCTAATGAAGTTGTATCCATCTCGGTGATACAAGATAACTTCCTCAAAATCAAGTTCAAGGAAATCAAGAATTGCTATGAGATTATCAACCGTGGACCTTGGCTGTACAAGGATGAATGGCTAGCAGTCACCGAATATGATCCAGCCAAATCCTTAAACGACTACAACTTCAACACCATGAGAATCTGGATCCGAATTTTCTCCCTCCCCGATTCACTTTTTGCTGATGCTGACCGATCCCATCTGGTGGGACATGCTCTAGGATCAATGGTTGGTCAAGTCCTCCGAACGGATACCCGCCAAATCGATGGGAATATGAATGAATTCCTTCGAGTTGAAATTCTGCTCAACATTACAAGACCTGTCACTCGATTTGTGTTTATTGGTTCTGGTGAAAACAAAATTATGTGCCGTCTTCAGTATGAAAGGCTCCCAACTCTATGTCCTGGTTGTGGTATTATCAGCCACACCCTAGAAAACTGTCCTATCCGTTCTTCTCTCGATCCCAACAAGTTACAATACGGAGAATGGCTCAGCTACCTTCCACCTAGACGTCGCCCAACTGGTATTCGGGGACGTATCCGTAATGTGGAACCAAATCTGATTCCAAACATCCCTCCATGTAACGGTAACTTCACATTAGCACTTACAATAATCTCTTTTTTCACTTGTTTTTTCATCCCAAATTTTCTATCAATATTCTTAACTACTGGTTTTATCGTAGTGGCCCCAATGAATGTCCCAGCAGCTCCGGTAAATCCAATAGCTCCTCCTAACGAACAGAACAATATGGACTCTCTAAATGAAGGCGATGCCGCCTCATTTACGGAACAAGCTACCGAAGAAGGCCAAAACGTCGACGTCACCATGGATGATGGCCCCAACTCTGTTAAAGACCCCCCTACAACTGATTTGAAGCAAAAAGCTCCTCTTGAGGCCCAACCCCTGAATACCATCTATCCCATTCTGGAAGATGGTTCTGATGATGATTTAAACACCACGGATGATTATGGTGTCCCTAGCCCTACTGCCGAGCAGATTAAGAAGTTTGACTCTGAATCGAGTAAGCCTTCTAAACCCACTGATACAATATTCAATGACTTTAATCAGTGGTTACTTAAAACTTACCCGAATGATGCAGCCCCTGCACCTGTTCCTGTACCTGCACCTGCACCCGCACCAATTCAAACAAACCGAAGCATGAAACGCCGCTCTCCAATACAAGTATCGCTCCTGCCGAAAAAATCCAAACAGTCAGGATCTACTCCAAAAGTTGGGATGAGCAGCTCTAAAAACTCTCCGGCGGCGGCTGACTCTCAGCCCCGCCGAGCAAAATGAGGATCCTATGCTAGAACTGTTAGGGTCTTGGACAAGCCCCGACGGTTCAACATTTCCGGTCCTATGTCCAACGAACCAACCCCAATATCATTTTCTTATGCGAGACTAAATTAAATAATGCGGATTGTAACCGCCTATGTCTTTCATTAGGTATGTTAGACATTATTTCTATTTCCCCTACGGAAGGGTGTTCCGGAATTTCCTTATTTGCAGCAAACAACATTAATATAAGTTTAATTTCTTATTCGTCGCGTTACATTCATACTCAAATTATAAAGAATAATTCCACAATGTTCTTTACTGGTATGCACGGTTTTTCGGAAACTAGCCAAAAATTTAAAACATGGGAGCTAATTGATTCTTTATACCCTTCTACTAAAGATAACCCTTGGCTTCTCGGCGGAGACTTCAATGAAATTTTAACAGATTCGGAAAAACAAGGGGCCCCCCGTAGAGCTAGGTCCCAAATTAAAAATTTTCAAAATTGTTTAACTCGAAACAACCTCTTTGATTGTAAGCCAACTTCGGGTTGGTTCACATGGACAAAAGTGGGACCCTTAACCCCGGTAATACATGAAAGACTAGATCGATTTATCGCTAATTCCGCATGGCAAGATCTCTACCCTTCTCATCGAATCACCACAGATTATGTTGCTAAATCTGACCATTATTTCCTTCTTCTTGATTTAGACACCTCGACTACTACTCCAAAAATACAACCACCCAAGAATTTCAAATTCGAAAGTTGCTGGGCTAATAATATAGAAAATATCCAAACAATTAAAAGGGCATGGGCTGAAACTCCCGGAACAGCCATAAATAAAATTGAAGCGGAAGGTACTTACCTAGAAGAATGGCAAAACCAACAACGTTTTAAATCAACCGGAAGAATTAAGTTCCTCACTAAAAAAATAAATAAATTACTTTACCGTCCCTTAACATCCACAAATGAACAAGTCTACCTAAATTACAGAACTGAATTAAATAAGCTTTTAGCAGAACAAGAAGTTTATTGGGCTCAAAGATCCCGAACTCTTTGGCTCTCCCAAGGGGACAAAAACACCAAGTTCTTCCATGCCCGTGCTTCTAATAGGAACAAGAAAAATTCAATCATAGGCCTTTACGATGTCAATTCCAATTGGAGCACCTCTGAATCGGACATTATGAATATCGCTTCTGGTTATTTCCAAAAATTGTTCACAACATCTAACCCCCAAATCTCGAACATCATTCTTGATAAAATTCACCCTTCCATCAATTCTTCAATGAATGAAAACCTACTAAAGGCGTTCACTAGAGAGGAAATTATTCATGCCTTTAAAGATATTGACCCTAGGAAAGCTCCTGGTTCTGATGGTCTACCCAGTAGCTTCTTTAGACAACACTGGGATACAGTGGGAGACGATGTTATTAACCTTTGTATTAATCTATTAAACGGCAGCGCAAATATGGCCTCAGTAAACAAAACTATATTAGTACTAATACCTAAAGTACAGGACCCAACCTCCATGAAACAACTTAGACCAATTAGCCTCTGCACCGTTCTCTATAAAATAGTTGCCAAAACAATAGTTAACAGAATGAAACAGGTCATACCTCTATGCATTAGCCCTAATCAAGCAACCTTTGTCTAGGGACGCAACATATCTGACAACATCCTTGTTGCTCATGAAATTATTCACAATATTAACTCAGGAGCTTCTAAATCCTCTCAAGGAGCTGCTCTCAAGCTAGACATGGAAAAAGCTTTCGATAGAGTAGAATGGTCTTTTCTCGCTAATGTAATGGAACGCATGGGCTTTGCATCCGATTGGATTGAGCTTATAATGCGTTGTATTACTACAGTATCCTTTTCGGTTAAAATTAATAATTCGTATTCACCCACCTTTCAACCTCAACGTGGTCTTCGACAGGGGGATCCCCTCTCCCCTTTCCTCTTTCTCTTCTGTACTCAAGGCCTCTCGGCTTTCTTAGCAGCTGCTCAACAAACTAAACTACTTCCAGGACTAGGCGCAAGTAAACATGGGCCCAAAGTCAACCACCTTCTCTTTGTTGATGATTGTATGGTATTTATTAATACTAATCGGTCAGAAGCGTCACTATTGAAAAATGCTCTTCAAACGTATGCCAATGCTTCCGGTCAAGCAGTCAATTTTGAGAAGTCAACTATTTTCTATAATCCGCGTACACCATCTGCAACAAGGAATGCTATTAACATCCTTTTACAAGTACGTGAGGTTACTAACCCTGTGGTATACCTAGGCATCCCGCTCCTAATTGGGAAAAATAAAACTGAATCATTAGGTTTTGTACGTGACAAAGTACATGATCGTCTCTCTAGTTGGGACAAACATCTACTATCCTTTAGTGGCCGTGAGATTTTCATCAAAGCTGTCTTGCAATCTCTCCCACAATATGTTATGTCTTGCTATCTACTACCACAAAATATCATCGACGACATGACTACATCAATTCGTCAATACTGGTGGACTGGTAAATCCAACAAAAAAGGTTGGCATATGTTACCTTGGAATCGTATCTGCTTACCTAAATCTGCTGGCGGCATGGGTTTTAAGGATTTACACGACTTTAACATTGCTCTCTTGGGCAAGCAAATTTGGAAACTCATCTGTGAACCAGATTCCTTATTAGGACAAATATACCGATCCAAATACTTTCCTTCCGGCAACATATTGGATGCACCAAAACCCAACAGGGGCTCCTTCGCTTGGCAAGGCATATATAACGCTCTTCAGCGTCTTTTCCCTGGCTTTCTTCACCGCCCTGGCATAAATAGTAATATTAGAATACACAAAGATATATGGGGAGGGTCTTCCCCGATTGAGCTTATTGGGGATTATGAAATCTCCGATGAATTTCACATTCGATGTCATGATTTTATGATACGCAACCAAACTGCCTGGGATACGGTTAAGATAAACAATTATTTCAATCCAAATGATGTCGATGCCATTCTCTGTATCCCCATCATAAATGATCTACGTGACTCAATAATCTGGTCCCCCAACGACTCGGGTATTTACTCAGTCCGTTCTGGATATATTTTCTTACAACGTTCAGTAACCCAACCTTCGCCACCAACTCGCTTTTGGAAGTTTTTATCCAAAATCAAAGCTTTGCCCAAAGTTAAAACTTTTGGCTGGCGTATGGCTTCTGAAGCTCTACCAGTTGGATCTAAAATGCAAGCCTTTTCCCCTAGCTCAGAGCCTTGCTCTATCTGTGGTAGCTACTCGGAATCGATCCTTCATGCGCTTCGTGACTGCCCTGGGGCATCTGAAGCTCTCCAAATTAGTGGTATCCCTACCTCTCTCTATAAGAGTTTAGCTCTTACGCCTATGCAATGGTTAGAAGAAGCAGCCTCTACAATTTCCTCTGATAAATTTGGTCTCTTCCTTACTGTTTTATGGAATATATGGAACAGACGAAATGATTGGGTTCACAACCACCATCTACAACCTCCATGGCTAATTGCTGTTAATTCAATTAGCTTACATGACGAATTTTGTAAATCTTTAAATTCGATTGACCCAACTCCATCTACATTTTCTAATCCTTCTCGAACACCTCCTGCACCTATTCATATCAAAATAAATGTGGACGGAGCCTTTAACCCATCAACTCGTGCAGCAGCTGTCGGCGTTGTTGCTCGTGATTCGGCAGGAGCAATCGTGGGTGGTATTGCTTTCCCTCTTGGTAGCTGTCAGGACGCTATCACCAGTGAAGGGGAAAGCATCCTAGCTGGTCTCACCTTTGCCCGATCTCAAGGTTGGACTCGTGTCTTGATCGAAACTGACTGCGCGTCTCTCGCGAATAGGATCAACAATCCTGCTCAGGACCTCTCTACTATGGGACCAACTATCCTCCAGATACAAGCTGCTCTCCACGACTTCGACTTTATTTCTATTTCCTTTGTACGCCGTGAGGCAAATATTATAGCCCATACTTTGGCTTCCTTTTCGCTGAATTCTATGACTTCTACGTCATTTAATTCGGATGTCCCACATTGTATACAACATTTTGTAACACATCATTATTGATTAATAATATTTGGGCACTCTTTTCCCCTTTTTAGGGTCCTCTAGCTCTGCTTGAAGGACAGTAGTAGGGGTTTTTAATGAGGCATTTTCTTCAAAAAAAAAGTCCAACGGGTCCATTTTAAGGCCCATTTAGACCCGCTCGTCCGAAACCTCTACAAAAATGACCGAAAAACAAGTTTTGATCCAATTTTAGGAGTTCATATAATTGATTACGAGCTTTTCAACAAGATTAAATTGCAAAAACTCAAATTCGGTATTTTTTACTCAGTTAAAAGTCCAACGGGTGCATTTTACGGCCCATTTAGACCCGCTCCCCCGAAACCTCTTCAAAAATGACTGAAAAACAAGTTTTAATCAAATTTTAGGAGTTCATATAATTGATTACGATCTTTTCAGCAAGATTATATTGCAAAAACTCAATTTTTGTACTTTTTACTAAGTTAAAAGTCCAACGGGTCCATTTTACGGCCCATTTAGACCCGCTCGTCCGAAACCTCTACAAAAAGGACCGCAAAACAAGTTTTAATCAAAACTTAAGAGTTCATATCGTTGATTACAAGCTTTTGAACACTATTGTATTGCAAAAATTCAATTTCTGTTCTTTTCACGCAGTTATAGGTTTAACGGGTCCATTTTAAGGCCCATTTAGACTCGTTCGTCCGAAACCTCTACAAAAAGGACCGAAATGCAAGTTTTGATCCAATTTTACGAGTTCATATAATTGATTACGAGCTTTTCAACAAGATTATATTGCAAAAACTCAAATTTGTTATTTTTTACTTAGTTAAAAGTCCAACGGGTCCATTTTACGGCCCATTTAGACCCGCTCGCTCGCAACGTCTTCAAAAATGACTGAAAAACAAGTTTTGATCAAATTTTAGGAGTTCATATAATTGATTACGAGCTTTTCAACAAGATTATATTGCAAAAACACAAATTCGGTATTTTTTACTTAGTTAAAAGTCCAACGGGTCCATTTTCCGTCCCATTTTGACCTGCTCGCCCGAAACCTCTTCAAAAATAACCGAAAACAAGTTTTAATCAAATTTTAGGACTTCATATCATTATTTATGATCTTTTCAACACGATTATATTGCAAAAACTCAATTTTTGTACTTTTTACTCAGTTAAAAGTCCAATGGGTCCATTTTAGAGCTCATTTAGACCCGCTCGTCCGAAACCTCTACAAAAAGTACCGCAAAACAAGTTCTAATCAAAACTTAAGAGTTCATATCGTTGATTACGAGATTTTGAACACTATTGTATTGAAAAAATTCAATTTTGGTTCTTTTTACGCAGTTATAAGTTCAACGGGTCCATTTTAAGATCCATTAAGACTCGCTCGTCCGAAACCTCTACAAAAAGGACCGAAAAACAAGTTTTGATCCAATTTTAGGAGTTCATATAATTGATTACGAGATTTTCAACAAGATTATATTGCAAAAACTCAAATTCGGTATATTTTACTCAGTTAAAAGTCCAACAGGTCCATTTTACGGCCCATTTAGACCCGCTCGCTCGAAACCTCTTCAAAAATGACTGAAAAACAAGTTTTAATCAAATCTTAGGAGTTCATATAATTGATTACGATCTTTTAAACACGATTATGTTGCAAAAACTAAATTTTTGTACCTTTTACTCAGTTAAAAGTCCAACAGGTCCATTTTACGGCCCATTTAGACCCGCTCGTCCGAAACCTCTACAAAAAGGACCGCAAAACAAGTTTTAATCAAAACTTAAGAGTTCATATCGTTGTTTACGAGCTTTTCAACACTATTGTATTGCAAAAATTACATTTCCGTTCTTTTTACCCAGTTATAAGTTCAACGGGTCTATTTTAAGGCCCGTTTTGACCCGCTCGTCCGAAATCCTTACAAAAAGGACCGAAAAACAAGTTTTGATCCAATTTTAGGAGTTCATATAATTGATTACAAGCTTTTCAACAAGATTATATTGCAAAAACTCAAATTCGGTATTTTTTACCCAGTTAAAAGTCCAACGGGTCCATTTTACAGCCCATTTAGACCCGCTCGCCCGAAACCTCTTCAACAATGACCGAAAAGAGAGTTTTAATCAAATTTTAGGACTTCATATCGTTGATTACGAGCTTTTGAACACTATTGTATTGAAAAAAAAAATCAATTTCTGTTCTTTTTACACAGTGATAAGTTCAACGGGTCCATTTTAAGGCCTATTTAGACCCGCTCGCCCGAAACCTCTACAAAAAAGACAGAAAAATAAGTTTTGATCCAATTTTATGAGTTCATATAATTGATTACGAGCTTTTCAACAAGATTATATTGCAAAAACTCAAATTCGGTATTTTTTACTCAATTAAAAGTCTAAGGGGTGCACGAACCAACTTGCCTCAGTGGTTAAGGGAACGGTTGTTGTTCCTAGAGGTCACGGGTTCGAGCACCAGCAGTTGCAGCAGGGTGATTGAGCGTTCATTGTCAAATGGTTGAGAGTATATTTAGAACAGATACTACTTGTAATCACCTTAGCTTTGTCAAAAAAAAAAAGTCTAAGGGGTCCATTTTACGGCCCATTTAGACCCGCTCGCCCGAAACCTCTTAAAAATGACTGAAAAACAAGTTTTAATCAAATTTTAGGAGTTCATATAATTGATTACGATCGTTTCAACACAATTATATTGCAAAAACTCAATTTCTGTATTTTTTACTCAGTTAAAAGTCCAACGGGTCCATTTTACGGGGCCCATTTAGACCCGCTCGTCCGAAACCTCTACAAAAAGGACCGCAAAACAAGTTTTAATCAAAACTTAAGAGTTCATATTGTTGATTACGAGCTTTTGAACACTATTGTATTGCAAAAATTCAATGTTTGTTCTTTTTACGTAGTTATAAGTTCAAATGGTCCATTTTAAGGCCCATTTAAACCCGCTCGTCCGAAACCTCTACAAAAAGGACCAAAAAATAAGTTTTGATCCAATTTTAGGAGTTCATATAATTGATTACGAGCTTTTCAACAAGATTATATTGCAAAAACTCAAATTCGGTATTTTTTACTCAGTTAAAAGTCCAACGGGTCCATTTTACGGCCCATTTAGACCCGCTCGCCTGAAACCTCTTCAAAAATGACTTAAAAACAAGTTTTAATCAAATTTTAGGAGTTCATATAATTGATTACGATCTTTTCAACACGATTATATTGCAAAAACTCAATTTTTGTACTTTTTACTAAGTTAAAAGTCCAACGGGTCCATTTTACGGCCCATTTAGACCCGCTCGTCCGAAACCTCTACAAAAAGGACCACAAAACAAATTTTAATCAAAACTTAAGAGTTCATATCGTTGATTATGAGCTTTTCAACACTATTGTATTGCAAAAATTCAATTTCTGTTCTTTTTACGCAGTTATAAGTTCAACGGGTCCATTTTAAGGCCCATTTAGACTCGCTCGTCCGAAACCTCTACAAAAAGGACCGAAAACAAGTTTTGATCCAATTTTAGGAGTTCATATAATTGATTACAAGCTTTTCAACAAGATTATATTGCAAAAACTCAAATTCGGTATTTTTTACTCAGTTAAAAGTCCAACGAGTCAATTTTACGGCCCATTTAGACCCGCTTGTTCGAAACCTCTTCAAAAATGACTGAAAAACAAGTTTTAATCAAATTTTAGGAGTTCATATAATTGATTACGATCGTTTCAACACGATTATATTGCAAAAACTCAATTTCTGTATTTTTTACTCAGTTAAAAGTCTAACGGGTCCATTTTACGGCCCATTTAGACCCGCTCGTTCGAAACCTCTACAAAAAGGACCGAAAAACAAGTTTTGATCCAATTTTAGGGGTTCATATAATTGATTACGAGCTTTTCAACAAGGTTATATTGCAAAAACTCAAATTCGGTATTTTTTACTCAGTTAAAAGTCCAACGGGTCCATTTTAAGGCCCATTTAGACCCGCTCGTCCAAAACCTCTACAAAAAGGATCGAAAAACAAGTTTTGATCCAATTTTAGGAGTTCATATAATTGATTACGAGCTTTTCAACAAGATTAAATTGCAAAAACTCAAATTCGGTATTTTTTACTCAGTTAAAAGTCCAAGGGTCCATTTTACGGCCCATTTAGACTCGCTCGCCCGAAACCTCTTCAAAAATGACTGAAAAACAAGTTTTAATCAAATTTTAGGACTTCATATAATTGATTACGATCTTTTAAACACGATTATATTGCAAAAACTAAATTTTTGTAATTTTTACTCAGTTAAAAGTCCAACGGGTCCATTTTACGGCCCATTTAGACCCACTCGTCCGAAACCTCTACAAAAAGGGCCGCAAAACAAGTTTTAATCAAAACTTAAGAGTTCATATCGTTGTTTACGAGCTTTTCAACACTATTGTATTGCAAAAATTTCATTTCTATTCTTTTTACCCAGTTATAAGTTCAACGGGTCTATTTTAAGGCCCGGTTTGACCAGCTCGTCCGAAATCTTTACAAAAAGGACCGAAAAACAAGTTTTAATCCAATTTTAGGAGTTCATATAATTGATTACAAGCTTTTCAACAAGATTATATTGCAAAAACTCAAATTCGGTATTTTTTACTCAGTTAAAAGTCCAACGGGTCCATTTTACAGCCCATTTAGACCCGCTCGCCCAAAACCTCTTCAAAAATGACCGAAAAGAGAGTTTTAATCAAATTTTAGGACTTCATATCGTTGATTACGAGCTTTTGAACACTATTGTATTGAAAAAAATTCAATTTCTGTTCTTTTTACGCAGTGATAAGTTCAACGGGTCCATTTTAAGGCCCATTTAGACCCGCTCGCCCGAAACCTCTACAAAAAAGACCGAAAAATAAGTTTTGATCCAATTTTATGAGTTCATATAATTGATTACGAGCTTTTCAAAAAGATTATATTGCAAAAACTCAAATTCGGTATTTTTTACTCAATTAAAAGTCCAAGGGGTCCATTTTACGGCCCATTTAGACCCGCTCGCCCGAAACCTCTTAAAAAATGACTGAAAAACAAGTTTTAATCAAATTTTAGGAGTTCATATAATTGATTACGATCGTTTCAACACAATTATATTGCAAAAACTCAATTTCTGTATTTTTTACTCAGATAAAAGTCCAACGGGTCCATTTTACGGCCCATTTAGACCCGCTCGTCCGAAACCTCTACAAAAAGGACCGCAAAACAAGTTTTAATCAAAACGTAAGAGTTCATATTGTTGATTACAAGCTTTTCAACACTATTGTATTGCAAAAATTCCATTTATGTTCTTTTTACGTAGTTATAAGTTCAAAGGGTCCATTTTAAGGCCCATTTAGACACGCTCACCCGAAAACTCTACAAAAAGGACCGAAAAATAAGTTTTGATCCAATTTTAGGAGTTCATATAATTGATTACGAGCTTTTCAACAAGATTATATTGCAAAAACTCAAATTCAGTATTTTTTACTTAGTTAAAAGTCCAACGGGTCCATTTTACGGCCCATTTAGACCCGCTCGCCTGAAACCTCTTCAAAAATGACTTAAAAACAAGTTTTAATCAAATTTTAGGAGTTCATATAATTGATTACGATCTTTTCAACACGATTATATTGCAAAAACTCAATTTTTGTACTTTTTACTAAGTTAAAAGTCCAACGGGTCCATTTTACGGCCCATTTAGACCCGCTCGTCCGAAACCTCTACAAAAAGGACCACAAAACAAGTTTTAATCAAAACTTAAGAGTTCATATCGTTGATTATGAGCTTTTCAACACTATTGTATTGCAAAAATTCAATTTTTGTTCTTTTTACGCAGTTATAAGTTCAACGGGTCCATTTTAAGGCCCATTTAGACCCGCTCGTCCGAAACCTCTACAAAAAGGACCGAAAACAAGTTTTGATCCAATTTTAGGAGTTCATATAATTGATTACGAGCTTTTCAATAAGATTAAATTGCAAAAACTCAAATTCGGTATTTTTTACTCAGTTAAAAGTCCAACGGGTCCATTTTACGGCCCATTTAGACCCGCTCGCCCGAAACCTCTTCAAAAATGACTGAAAAACAAGCTTTAATCAAATTTTAGGAGTTCATATAATTGGTTACGATCTTTTCAACACGATTATATTACAAAAACTCAATTTATGTACTTTTTACTCAGTTAAAAGTCCAACGTGTCCATTTTACGGCCCATTTAAACCCGCTCGTCCGAAATCTCTACAAAAAGGACCGCAAAATAAGTTTTAATCAAAACTTAAGAGTTCATATGGTTGATTACGAGCTTTTCAACACTATTGTATTGCAAAAATTCAATTTATGTTCTTTTTACGAAGTTCTAAGTTCAACGGGTTCATTTTAAGGCCCATTTAGGCCCGCTCGTCCGAAACCACTAGAAAAAGGACCGAAAAACAAGTTTTGATCCAATTTTAGGAGTTCATATAATTGATTACGAGCTTTTCAACAAGATTATATTGCAAAAACTCAATTTTAGGTTATTTAAACGTTATCTCTATTCCCCCCTCGGAGGGGTGTTCCGGAATCGCTTTATTCGCATCGAACAATATCAATATTAGTTTAATTTCTTATTCCCAGCGTTTCATACATTCTCAAATTACACTAGATAATTGCAACATGTTATTCACTGGTATACATGGTCACTCTGAAACAAGCCAAAAATATAAAACTTGGGAAATTATTGACTCATTAAATACAAATAATAGTAATATCCCTTGGATTTTAGGAGGAGATTTCAACGAAATCCTATCCGATTCTGAAAAACAAGGTGGGATTCGAAGAGCTAGATCACAAATATCAAATTTTTGTCAATGTCTTTCACGCAACAACCTTTTCGATTGTAAGCCATCATCGGGCTGGTTTACTTGGTCGAAAGTTGGGCCCCTAACTCCAATCATTCACGAAAGACTAGACCGATTCGTTGCCAACCCAGCTTGGCAAAACCTATTTCCTTCTTTTCAAATCACATCGAAATATGTAGCCAAATCTGACCATTGCTTCTTGTCACTTGACACATCCCCTGAGTCCAACCGTCCTTACCGCACATCCAGTTCTTTCCGTTTTGAGAACTGCTGGGTCAATCATAAGGACAATATCGCAACCATTCAAAGTACTTGGATAAATACCCCTGGTACGGCTATTAATAAAATAAATGCCGTGGGTACAAAACTAGAGGATTGGCAGAACCAGCAGCGACTCAAGTCTTCTGGGCGTATTAAATTTTTAACGAAAAAAATAAATAATTTCCTATGTCGCCCTTTAACCGCTGCAACTGAAAATAATTACTTAAAATACCGATCTGAACTAAATAAACTACTAACGGAACAAGAAACTTATTGGGCTCAGAGATCTCGTACACTTTGGCTCTCCCAAGGTGATAAAAATACGAGATTTTTTCATGCTCGAGCGAACAATAGGAGGAAAAAGAACTCGATTAATGGTTTATTTGACTCCAACTCTAACTGGTGTACAGCTGAATCGGACATTATGTCTATCGCATCTAGCTACTTCCAAAATCTCTTTACATTTTCTAACCCCCAAGTATCCGATAACATCCTTAATAAAATCACCCCATCCATTACCCAGGCTATGAATGATACCTTACAACGCCCTTTCACTAAGGAAGAAATACACCACGCTTTCAGGGACATTGACCCTAGGAAAGCTCCTGGTATTGATGGACTACCCATTAGTTTCTTCCGACAAAATTGGGATACTGTTGGAGAAGACGTTACCAATCTCTGCCTCAACTTATTACAAGGAACTATGGACATGTCTTTGGTCAATAAAACTATTTTGGTGCTAATTCCCAAAATCAATGACCCGACTACCATGAGACACCTTAGACCGATTAGTCTTTGCACTGTTCTGTATAAAATAGTTGCTAAAACCATTGTTAACAGAATGAAGCAAACAATTCCCATTTGTATCAGCCCAAATCAAGCAGTTTTTGTCCAGGGGCGAAACATCTCTGATAATATTCTTGTCGCCCATGAAATTATTCATAATATTAACGCATGGGCAACCAAATCTTCTCAAGGGGCTGCTCTCAAACTCGATATGGAAAAAGCTTTTGACCGAGTGGAATGGTCTTTCTTAGCTAATGTTATGGAACGCATGGGCTTTGCACCTAACTGGATTTCCCTTATAATGCGTTGTATCACCACAGTCTCTTTTTCAGTTAAAATTAACAATACTTTATCCCCTTCTTTTCAACCTCAGCGCGGATTACGACAGGGAGATCCTCTCTCCCCCTTCCTCTTCTTATTCTGCACGCAAGGGCTCTCTGCCTACCTATCAGCTGCCCAACAAACGAACATTCTTCCAGGACTTGGTGCATGCAAATATGGACCCAAAGTCAATCACCTGCTTTTTGCTGATGATTGTATGGTCTTCATTAACAATTCTACAACTGAAGCAGCCCAACTTAAACGAGCTCTGCGAACTTACGCTAATGCCTCAGGCCAAGCGGTTAACTTTGAAAAATCAACAATCTTCTATAATCCACGCACCCCATCTTCTATAAGATCTGAGATAAATAATCTCCTGCACGTACGCGAGGTGTCTAACCCTGGGGTTTATTTAGGAATACCACTACTCATAGGAAAGAACAAAACTGAATCCCTAGGATTTGTGCGTGATAAAGTCCACGACCGTCTTTCTAGTTGGGATAAACATCTTTTGTCCTTTAGTGGCCGAGAGATCTTCATTAAAGCAGTCCTCCAATCCCTACCACAATATGTTATGTCCTGTTACCTACTTCCACAAAACATCATTGACGATATGACCACAGCTATTAGACAATATTGGTGGTCAGGTAAATCCAACAAAAAAGGATGGCATATGCTACCCTGGAACAATGTCTGTTTACCTAAGGCTGCCGGAGGAATGGAATTTAAGGATCTACATGACTTCAACATTGCTCTTCTGGGTAAACAAATATGGAGACTAATTTGTGAACCTAACTCTCTATTAGGTCAGATTTATCGAGCTAAATATTTCCCCTATGGGAATTTCCTTGATTCCTCCAGGCCTATTCGTGGCTCTTTCGCTTGGCAAGGCATGTACAATGCTATTCAACGCCTTCTCCCAGGATTCCTATATCGCCCAGGAATCAACAGTAATATAAGAGTACATCAAGACATTTGGGGAGGTCACTCCCCAATCACCCTTACGGGGAATTATGAAATTTCGGAGGAAGTCCATATCCGATGCCGTGATTTCATGATCCGTAACCAAACTGCCTGGGATCCTGTCAAAGTACATCGATATTTTACTCCAACTGACACTTCCATCGTACTTGGTATACCGATTATAAATGATCATCGTGACTCCATTCTCTGGTCTTCTAAAGATTCAGGCATTTACTCGGTTCGCTCTGGTTATCTTTTCTTACAACGGCCTGTGCTCCCACAAACTCCGCCTAACCGTTTTTGGAAATTCCTTTCAAAAATTCAAGCTTTGCCTAAAGTCAAAACTTTTGGATGGCGCATGGCGTCTGGTGCTTTACCAGTTGGCTCTAAACTACAAGTCTTTGCGCCAGAATCAGGGCCCTGTCCCATTTGTGGTCATCATTCAGAGACTATCCTCCATGCCCTTCGAGATTGCTCAGGGGCCACCGAGGCCCTTCAGCTTTCTGGTATTCCCATTCGCCTTTACAGAAGCTCGGTTCCTTCTACCTTGCAATGGCTGGAAGAAGCCGCCCACCTTCTATCCCCCGATAAATTTGGACTTTTTCTCACTACTATTTGGAACAATTGGAACAGGCGTAATGATTGGATTCATAATCGCCATTTGCAACCATCTTGGCTTACTGCCGTTAACTCTATTAGTCATCATAATGACTTTTACAGTGCTACTGTGCCTACCATTCCAACACCTTCTTTTCTTTCCTCCACAAACTGGAGTCCTCCTCCGTCTAACCATATCAAAATTTATGTAGATGGGGCTTTCAATCCTTCTACTCGTGCTGCGGCGGTTGGTGTTGTGGCACGTGATTCTACAGGTGCAGTGCTGGGGGGCCTTGCCTTTCCTCTAGGCAGCCGTCCGGATGCAGTCATTTGTGAAGGTGAAAGCCTTCTTGCCGGGGTCACCTTCGCTCGCTCTCAAGGATGGACTCGGATTTTGCTGGAAACTGATTGTGCTTCCATTGCAAATAGAATCAACAATCTAGGGCTTGACCTCTCCACGTTGGGGCCTCTTCTTCATCAAATTCGAGAATCTCTTCATGACTTTGTATCTGCTTCTGTTTCCTTTGTACGCCGTGAGGCAAATCATGTAGCACATTCTTTGGCTACCTTTTCGCTTGGCAATATGTCTGCCTTATCTTTTACTTCTGATATTCCTCATTGTATCAAACATCTTGTAACAACTCTTTCATGAAATAAAATCTAGGCACTATTTTCCCCTTTTTAGGGTCCTCTAGCTCTGCTTGAAGGACAGTAGTAGGGGTTTTTAACGAGGCCTTTCTTTCAAAAAGAAATTCCAACGGGTCCATTTTAAGGCTCATTTAGACCCGCTCGACCGAAACCTTTACAAAAAGGACCGAAAAACAAGTTTTGATCCAATTTTAGGAGTTCATATAATTGATTACGAGCTTTTCAACAAGATTAAATTGCAAAAAATCAAATTCGGTATTTTTTACTCAGTTAAAAGTCCAACGGGTCCATTTTACGGCCCATTTAGACCCGCTCGCCCGAAACCTCTTCAAAAACGACTGAAAAACAAGTTTTAATCAAATTTTAGGAGTTCATATAATTGATTACGATTGTTTCAACACGATTATATTGCAAAAACTCAATTTCTGTATTTTTTACTCAGTTAAAAGTCCAACGGGTCCATTTTACGGTCCATTTAGACCCGCTCGTCCGAAACATGTACAAAAGGACCGCAAAACAAGTTTTAATCAAAACTTAAGAGTTCATATCGTTGATTACGAGCTTTTCAACACTATTGTATTGCAAAAATTCAATTTCTGTTCTTTTTACGTAGTTATAAGTTCAAAGGGTCCATTTAAAGGCCCATTTAGACACGCTCACCCGAAAACTCTACAAAAAGAACCGAAAAATAAGTTTTGATCCAATTTTAGGAGTTCATATAATTGATTACGAGCTTTTTAACAAGATTATATTGCAAAAACTCAAATTCAGTATTTTTTACTCAGTTAAAAGTCCGACGGGTCCATTTTACGGCCCATTTAGACCCGTTGGTTCGAAACCTCTACAAAAAGGACCGAAAAACAAGTTTTGATCCAATTTTAGGAGTTCATATACTTGATTACAAGCTTTTCAACAAGATTATATTACAAAAACTCATTCGGTATTTTTTACTAAGTTAAAAGTCAACCGGGTCCATTTTACGGCCCATTTAGTCCCGCTCACCCGAAACCTCTTCAAAAATGACTGGAAAACAAGTTTTAATCAAATTTTAGGAGTTCATATAATTGATTACGATCTTTTCAACACGATTATATTGCTAAAACTCAATTTTTGTACTTTTTTTCTCAGTTAAAAGTCCTACGGGTCTATTTTACGGCCCATTTAGACCCGCTCGTCCGAAACCTCTACAAAAGGACCGCAAAACAAGTTTTAATCAAAACTTATGAGTTCATATCATTGATTACGAGCTTTTCAACACTATTGTATTGCAAAAATTCAATTTCTGTTCTTTTCACGCAGTTATAAGTTCAACGGGTCCATTTTAAGGTCCATTTAGACCCGCTCGTCCGAAACCTCTACAAAAAGGACCGAAAAACAAGTTTTGATCCAATTTTAGGAGTTCATATAATTGATTACGAGCTTTTCAACAAGATTATATGGCAAAAAGTCAATTTTTGTATTTTTTACTTAGTTAAAAGTCCAATGGGTTCATTTTACGGCCCATTTAGACCCGCTCGCCCGAAACCTCTTCAAAAATGACTGAAAAACAAGTTTTAATCAAAATGTAAGAGTTCATATAATTTATTACAATTTTTTCAACACGATTATATTGCAAAAACTCAATTTATGTACTTTTTACTCAGTTAAAAGTCCAACGGGTCCATTTTACGGCACATTTAGACCCGCTCGTCCGAAACCTCTACAAAAGGACCGCAAAACAAGTTTTAATAAAAACCTAAGAGTTCATATCGTTGATTACAAGCTTTTCAACACTATTGTATTCCAAAAATTCAATTTATCTATTTTTTACTCAGTTAAAAGTCCAACGGGCCCATTTTACGGCCCATTTAGACCCGCTCGTCCGAAACCTCTACAAAAAGGACCGCAAAACAAGTTTTAATCAAAACTCAAGACTTCATATCGTTGATTACGAGCTTTTGAACACTATTGTATTGCAAAAATTCAATTTCTGTTCTTTTTATGCAGTTATAAGTTCAACGGGTCCATTTTAAGGCCCATTTAGACTCACTCGTCCGAAACCTCTACAAAAAGGACCGAAAAACAAGTTTTGATCCAATTTTAGGAGTTTATATAATTGATTACGAGCTTTTCAACAAGATCATATTGCAAAAACTCAAATTCAGTATTTTTTACTCAGTTAAAAGTCCAACGGGTCCATTTTACGGCCCATTTAGACCCGTTGGTTCGAAACCTCTACAAAAAGGACCGAAAAACAAGTTTTGATCCAATTTTAGGAGTTCATATACTTGATTACGAGCTTTTCAACAAGATTATATTGCAAAAACTCATTCGGTATTTTTTACTCAGTTAAAAGTCAACCGGGTCCATTTTACGGCCCATTTAGTCCCGAAACCTCTACAAAAAAGACAGAAAAATAAGTTTTGATCCAATTTTAGGAGTTCATATAATTGATTACGAGCTTTTCAACAAGATTATATTGCAAAAACTCAAATTCGGTATTTTTTACTAAGTTAAAAGTCTAACGGGTCCATTTTAAGGCTCATTTAGACCCGCTCGTCCGAAACCTGTAACACCCGGGTTTAGGGGTTAGGTGAAAATAACATTTTAATATTATTGGGCTCGGTTTTATAATCTAAATAATGTTCCGAGTATTGGTTTCAAATTAATTAACTGTGTTGACCATGTTTTGAAATTTAATCCCAAATGGCCATGGATTATATGCTCTTGTGAATATCCCATTTCATTAAGGGCAAAATGGTCTTTGGGCCTTTAAATTAAAACAAAACAAAAACACCAAATTTCTACTATTCACTTCCTTCTTCAAAACACACCAACGGGAAAACAAAGGAGCTCTCTACCCAAACACTATTCCATTCAAAAGCTCCTCCATTTCAACTCCATTTTTGAAAGGTAATAACGTTTTTGACTTCCCCTCAACTCCCTCTCTTTGAAAGTACCTTTTATTCTCATTTTCGTTGAAGTTTTGGAAATTGGGTTTTTAAAGGATTTGATTAAAAATGGTGTCTTTATGTTGCTAAGTTAAATGTTTTGATTTAATATGTTTAGTTATGATGTATAGAGGCCAAATGGTATAACATATGTTAATTTCAAATGTTTTTGAACAATTTTCGGATTTGGGTAAACTTGGGGTTTTTGGAGGGTTTTAAAGTGGATTTTGGGGTGGTTTAATGTTGGTTTTTGAGGGCTGGTATTAGTATGATTTATGAGGATCACTTTGGGTGTGTTTGATGGTTGTTTGGATGCTTGAAATGGAAGTCTTCAGAGGGTGTTAGGGGCTGCTCGGGATTCTGTTTTTAGGGTTGATTTTGGGTGTTGAATGCTTGCTAATGTTAATCCGGGTTGGTTCCGATGATGAGTTATTGATTGTGGATGTTTTGTTTGTGTTTGGGATTGATTAGAATCGAGTTTGGGCATCGGTGAAGCATCGGAAGGGAATCCGGGAATTTGAAGACGGTCGCTTGCTTGGTCTTTAAGCTTGGGAGCTTAGGTGAGTGGTTAAATGTTTTAAATGGATTTAAAATGGTTGGTTCGAGTATATGGACTAGGTTGGGCTTGGTAGACCCACCTAGAGTTAGGATTAGGGTGGTAGCCTAATCCTAAGCTTGATCTAGAGCCTTTGGATGAACTCATTTGTGTGTTTGTGCATGTCTCGTATGAAATGTAATATGATTGCTATGTATATTGTGTTATACATGTGAGATGAGACATGAATTGTGATGCTTGAGACATGCATGATGATGGTTGTTGGTGAGTACGTGCTAAGCACGGAATTGATTGAAATGAGTAATGTGAAGTGAGTAAATATTGGCACTAGTATGCTTGAATACAAATGATCGATCATTAGGATGTTAGTGTGTACACATGAGTCAAAAGTCGCGCGTGGCCTTGGTGGCGTTGAGTCACCAAGGAGTAGTACGGGTACGCCCGGAAATTGTATTTAAATATAGTCGGTGATGAGTGGAATCCCATCGACGGGGCGTGAGGATGAGTGGAATCCCCTCCGCGAGACCGGTGATGAGTGTAATCCCACCGTCAGGTAATGGTTGTGTTGTTGGATGTGAGTTCCAACGGTTATCCGCGTATTTGAGTCATAGCTAGGTGCCAATGTTGTTTGATATGTGTATTAATATGTTGTGCTTTATGATCCTTAATGGGATGCTTAAATGTGATTACATGTATGGTGGAGTTGAGCTTATGATCATGGCATTTATCTTGTACATTGCTCATGCATCTTTATCTTATGGCTCTTGTGGACCCTTGGTGTGGTTGTGTTTTACCTTGGCTAGATCGTGCTCGGACCCTGTAATGTTGAGGTTTGTTCTTAGAGCTTACCCTCACTAAGCATCATTGCTTACGCTCTCTTTGTTCAACATTGCAGATCCTTAGTTCGTGGGTTGCTTGCACAAGTGGAAGGCTCCAAGTGTGGTTGTTGGCTTGAGTTCATCAAGTATGGCTTTTAAATGTTGAACATGTAATAGTTTAAGCAATGGGACATGTGTCTTTTGATGGATGATTGTTGGTTGTTTAGGAGCTTGTTTAGACTCCATGTTATCATGATTTCGTATGGCTTGTGTTGCCATGTTTGAATTGTATCCATGCCTAAATTGCTTATTCTGAATGTTAGCCATGTGTCTCTTGATGTTGCCCTCATGTTTGAATGTTGATGTATGAACGCGTATGCTTGAATGCCATCTTGGGTCCATTGCATGATTTCCTTGATGGTTATAGTTGTTGAGTGTTTGTATGGCTGTTTGATGGTACGTGAATGTTGTATGTATGCTTGTTGGGGTCTAGGAAAGTCCTAAATTGCCTTTAGATTCGAGTTTATATTGTTTTTGCTGAGTTTGGGAGGCTTTGCCATGCAGGGGTATCGATACGGTTAGTACGGTATCGATACCGCCTTCTTGTTTCAGGCATAGTGTATCGATACACGAGGGGGCGTACCGATACCATTTTGGCCACTGGAGCTACTGTCCATCTTGGTATCGATACGGGCCTCAGGTGTATCGATACCATTTTGGTCTCTGGTGCTACTGTCCAGTTCGGTATCGATACCGGTCTCTGGGGTATCGATACCGTCATCTTAGCTTTGACCGTGGGAAGTCAAACGTTGGGGAGGGTATCGATACACTCCATGGGTGTATCGATACGGCCTCTACGGATTGACTTTGACCAGTTGACCTAGTCAAGGGGTATCGATACACCCCTTAGGTGTATCGATACCACCTGCAGTATAAGCTTAAAATTGGGTTGTAGCATGTTTGTTTGAGTTCGTTTGTTTGATTTATGAATGTTGTTCCGCTGTATGATCACTTAGGGTTTAATATCCATTTAGACAAGATTTTTAATATAAAAAAAATTAGGGTTGTTAACCGAGGGGGAATCCTTAGGGGTTTTCACTCGGTTTTCCCCGTGTGGCCCACTCGGACCGGTCATTCGGCCAGACCGGGACGAGGGGGTTACACTTGTTGGTATCAGAGCCTAAGGTTACCGAGACCTTGGGCAGGTAAGTGAGGTAAGCTTAAGTTTTTGAATTGAATTGCACGGTGTTTGCTTGTTTTGCAAGAATGATTGCTTGTGTGACAAGTATGTTGATTGTTTATTTTAAAGCATGTGTGTAAGAGTCCCATTGCTACTATTACATTGGAAAAATGATTTTTAAGTGAGGGAACGTACTTGAACACTTGGAAGCCTTGCCTTGCTAACCCAGCTTGTATGTTTTGTTGTTGTGGTTGTAGTTGATATTTGCAAGAGCGATGTCTAGACCGCGAGGTAGACCGAGAGTGGTTCGTCAGGAACCACGGGTTGCGGCTCCTGTTGAGCCGGCTGTTGGTGTGGAGGCTCATCTGGAAGGGCCGGTGGCCGCGGGAGTTGGCGCTCCACCACCACCACCTCCACCACCTGGAGCTGGAGGTGAAGATGGAGCTGAAGGAGATGGACCTCAAGGTGGCCAAGGTCCAGCTGGAATTGATATGACTCCGCTAGTACAAGCGATAGAGGGAGCATTTCAGGCCGCAGTTGCGGGAGCTCAGGCTGCAGCTCAGCGTAGGTGTGATGATGCTAGTCTACCTTTGGAGAGGCTCCGTAGCTTGGGGGCCGAAGAGTTTAGAGGATCTACTCCGGAGAGGTCGGAGTTATGGTTGGAGAAGACGGTCCGAATCTTGGCTCAGATGGGTTGTGCGGGTGCACGTAGGCTGGGTTGTGTGATCTCGTTGCTTCAGGGTGATGCCTACACCTGGTGGGTCACCATTACTGCCGGGGTTCCAGAGACAGAGATTGATTGGGAATTCTTTGAGTTTACTTTCAGTAAGAGGTACTTGGGACCGAGGTACCTAGATGAGAAGAAGAGAGAGTTCATGGCTTTTACTCAGGGAGATGCTTCTGTGACTGATTACGAGATCCGTTTTGTCCGCTTGAGTCAGTATGCTCCAGAGTTAGTTCCTACTGAAGTAGAACGTTGTAACCGATTCTGCTACGGGTTGAATGAAGAGGTTAAGAGGTACACGCTAGCTTCTGACTACTCAGACTTTGATGTATTGGTCGCGAAGGCAAAGGATTTAGAGCATAGTTTGGGTTCGGCCAAACGATCCGGTGGTTCCAGTTCTGGTAAGAGGCACAACCACTTTGATGGTGGAGATGCCAAGAGGCACAGAGGTGGCGGACATCAGTTTGATCAGAGACGTGGCGGTGGACACCATGGTAGGGGCCATCATGGCCATAGAGGAGGAGGGCGTTTGCCCGAGTGTACCCGTTGTGGGAGACAGCACACTGGTGAGTGTTGGGGTAACTTCCATGCTTGTTGGAACTGTGGTTCGAGGGACCACTTTAGGAGGGATTGCCCGCAATAGGCGGCTCAGGCACCGAACATTGCTCAGGCTCCTGCGAGAGCGAATGATTTTCAGAGAGGCCGTGGGCGCGGTCGTGGCTACTTCCAGCCTAGGGCTGATGCACCTAGGGTAGATGCTCAGAGGAACCTTGCTCATGTTGTGGTCGTGCAGCCAGAGGCGGGAGGACCAGCGAGAGTCTATGCTCAGAGAGAGGCCGGGAACGACACAGATGTGATAGCAGGTAATTTCGAGTTACAGTCTATGTCTTTGCTTTCTTTGGTTGATTCGGGTTCTACGCATTCCTACATTCTGAGTGAGCATGCACAGAAGTTAGATATCCCTGTTGAGATCTTAGATGTAGGTATGCATGTTACTAGTTCTTTTGGTGAGACAGTTGTGGTTAGACGTATGTATAAGAGGTGTCCACTGAAGATTCAGGGTCATGTGTTCTCAGTTGATATGATGGAACTTCCCTTCTATGGTTTTGACATTATTTTGGGTATGGACTGGTTGGTTGAGCATCGGGCTAGTGTAGATTTTGAGACAAAGAGAATTTCTTTGAAGCTTTCTGATGACTACGAGATAGTAGTGATAGGCGAGAACATTAAGTTCTTGTCTAATGTGGTGTCAGCTTTAGAGGCTCATAGGTTGATGGACTCTGGATGTGGGGCCTACTTAGCTTATATTATGAATCCGGATATGAGTGAAGCTAGACCGAAAGATATCAGAACAGTGTGTGACTTTCCAGATGTGTTTCCTGAAGAGTTGCCGGGTTTTCCTCCTGACAGAGATGTTGAGTTTGTGATTGAGACAGTTTCAGGGTCTAATCCAGTTTCGATAGCTCCGTATCGCATGGCTCCGAAAGAGTTGAAAGAATTGAAGAGTCAGTTGCAAGAATTATTAGACCGTGGTTTCATTAGGCCTAGTAGTTCTCCGTGGGGTGCTCCCGTGTTGTTTGTGAAAAAGAAAGATGGTAGCATGCGCATGTGTATTGACTATAGACAGTTGAATCAGATGACTGTGAAGAACAAGTATCCGTTGCCTCGTATAGATGATTTGTTTGATCAGTTGAGAGGTGCTTCAGTATTCTCGAAGATAGATTTGAGATCTGGGTACTATCAGTTGAAGGTGAAAGAGTGTGACGTTCCGAAGACAGCTTTTAGGACTAGATATGGTCACTATGAGTTTCTTGTGATGCCATTTGGGCTCACGAATGCACTGGCAGCATTCATGGACATGATGAACAGAATTTTTAGAGACTATCTAGATCGTTTTGTAGTTGTCTTCATTGATGATATACTTGTGTACTCGAAGACAGAAGAAGAGCATGATGAGCACTTGAGATTTGTTTTACAGAGATTGTTGAGCAATAAGTTGTATGCGAAGCTTAGTAAGTGTGAGTTCTGGATTCGAGAGGTTGTGTTTCTTGGCCATGTTGTTTCGGCCGAAGGTATCCGTGTTGATCCATCGAAGATTGAGGCTATTGTTGAGTGGAAACAACCCAAGTCCGTGACCGAGATTAGGAGTTTCCTAGGATTAGCCGGTTACTATAGGAGATTTGTTGATGGCTTCTCTAGAGTAGCTGCTCCTTTGACTAAATTGTTGCAAAAGGGAGTTAAGTTTGAATGGTCAGATGCAAGACAGAAGGCTTTTGAGAAATTGAAAGAAGCTTTGACGAATGCTCCAGTGTTAGTGCAACCTGTTTCAGGTAAGGAGTTTGTGATCTACAGTGATGCTTCCTACGTAGGCTTAGGATGTGTTCTGATGCAAGATAGGAGAGTTGTTGCTTATGCTTCTAGACAGTTGAAGATTCATGAGAAGAACTATCCTACTCATGATATAGAACTAGCCGCAGTTGTGTTTGCATTGAAGATTTGGCGTCATTACTTGTACGGTGAGAAGTGTATTGTTTACACCGATCACAAGAGCTTGAAGTATTTGATGACACAGAAAGAGTTGAATTTGAGACAGAGAAGATGGCTAGAGTTGCTAAAAGATTATGATTTGACCATCGAGTACCATCCGGGTAAAGCAAATGTAGTAGCCGATGCTTTGAGTAGAAAAGTGGTCATTGAGCTGAGAGCTATGTTTGCTAGATTGAGTGTGTCTGATGATGGTGGTTTGATCACCGAGTTGCAAGTGAAGCCTTCCTTGATTCAGTTGATTAGAGAGAAGCAGTTGCAAGATGCGAGCTTAGTTCCTCATGTTCAGGACATAGCCGAAGGAAGACCGACTGAGTACAGTTTCAGTGGTGAGAGCTTGTTGTGCTTTAGAGATAAAATTGTTGTACCAGAAGATGTTGAGTTGAGACGTCAGATTCTGAGTGAAGCACATTCGAGTCCCTTTTCTATGCATCCGGGTAGTACCAAAATGTACCGAGATTTGAAGAATGATTACTTCTGGGTTGGTTTGAAGAGAGATGTAGCCGAGTATGTGAGCCGTTGTATGGTTTGTCAGAGGGTGAAGGCAGAACATCAGGTTCCTTCAGGTTTGTTACAGCCTTTGAAGATTCCGGAATGGAAATGGGAGAGGATCACCATGGATTTTGTATCGGGGTTGCCTTTGTCTCCTTCGAAGAAGAATTCAGTTTGGGTGATTGTTGATAGGTTCACTAAGTGTGCTCACTTCTTAGCAGTGAACACTACGGATTCCTTAGACAAGTTGGCGAACTTGTATATTCGTGAGATTGTGAGACTTCATGGAGTTCCGAAGTCCATTGTTTCAGATAGGGATCCTAGATTTACTTCGAGGTTTTGGGGTTGCTTACATAGTGCTTTGGGTAGCCGTTTGCATTTCAGCACATCTTACCATCCTCAGTCCGATGGGCAGTCAGAGCGAGTGATACAGATTCTTGAGGATATGCTTCGTTGTTGTGTGATTGATTTTCAGGGTTCTTGGGAGAAGCACTTACCGTTGGTTGAGTTTGCTTACAACAACAGTTATCAGACTAGTATTCAGATGGCACCTTATGAGGCTTTGTATGGTAGACGGTGTAGGACTCCAATTTGTTGGGCTGAGACAGGTCAGAGATTCTTACCTATGCCAGACTTGCTTAAGGGAACTACCGAAAAAGTGAAGTTGATTTGTGACCGCTTGAGAGCAGCTTCCGATCGTCAGAAATCCTATGCAGATTTGAAGAGGAAAGAGGTTGAGTACTCAATGGGTGAGAAAGTGTTTCTGAAAGTATCTCCGTGGAAGAAAGTAATGAGATTTGGCCGTAAGGGCAAGTTGAGTCCGAGGTTCATTGGTCCGTATGAGATAGTTGAGCGGATTGGGCCTGTAGCTTATCGTTTGAGGTTACCTTCTGAGTTAGAGAAGATCCATGATGTCTTTCATGTGTCTATGCTTAGGAGATATAGATCGGATCCTTCGCATGTGATGCCCGTTGAGGAGATAGAGTTAAATCCGGATTTGTCCTATAATGAAGAACCCGTTGAGATACTTGCTTCTGATAGCAAGGTATTGCGTGGCAAGACCATAGAGTTGGTCAAGGTGTTGTGAAGGCATAGAGGTGTGGAAGAGGCCACGTGGGAAAGGAAAGCAGATATGGTTGAGCAGTTTCCGTATTTGTTTCCACCAGGTAATTTCGGGGACGAAATTTCCTTAAGTGGGGGAGAGTTGTAACACCCGGGTTTAGGGGTTAGGTGAAAATAACATTTTAATATTATTGGGCTCGGTTTTATAATCTAAATAATGTTCCGAGTATTGGTTTCAAATTAATTAACTATGTTGACCATGTTTTGAAATTTAATCCCAAATGGCCATGGATTATATGCTCTTGTGAATATCCCATTTCATTAAGGGCAAAATGGTCTTTGGGCCTTTAAATTAAAACAAAACAAAAACACCAAATTTCTACTATTCACTTCCTTCTTCAAAACACACCAACGGGAAAACAAAGGAGCTCTCTACCCAAACACTATTCCATTCAAAAGCTCCTCCACTTCAACTCCATTTTTGAAAGGTAATAACGTTTTTGACTTCCCCTCAACTCCCTCTCTCTGAAAGTACCTTTTATTCTCATTTTCGTTGAAGTTTTGGAAATTGGGTTTTTAAAGGATTTGATTAAAAATGGTGTCTTTATGTTGCTAAGTTAAATGTTTTGATTTAATATGTTTAGTTATGATGTATAGAGGCCAAATGGTATAACATATGTTAATTTCAAATGTTTTTGAACAATTTTCGGATTTGGGTAAACTTGGGGTTTTTGGAGGGTTTTAAAGTGGATTTTGGGGTGGTTTAATGTTGGTTTTTGAGGGCTGGTATTAGTATGATTTATGAGGATCACTTTGGGTGTGTTTGATGGTTGTTTGGATGCTTGAAATGGAAGTCTTTAGAGGGTGTTAGGGGCTGCTCAGGATTCTGTTTTTGGGGTTGATTTTAGGTGTTGAATGCTTGCTAATGTTAATCCGGGTTGGTTTCGATGATGAGTTATTGATTGTGGATGTTTTGTTTGTGTTTGGGATTGATTAGAATCGAGTTCGGGCATCGGTGAAGCATCGGAAGGGAATCCGGGAATTTGAAGACGGTCGCTTGCTTGGTCTTTAAGCTTGGGAGCTTAGGTGAGTGGTTAAATGTTTTAAATGGATTTAAAATGGTTGGTTCGAGTATATGGACTAGGTTGGGCTTGGTAGACCCACCTAGAGTTAGGATTAGGGTGGTAGCCTAATCCTAAGCTTGATCTAGAGCCTTTGGATGAACTCATTTGTGTGTTTGTGCATGTCTCGTATGAAATGTAATATGATTGCTATGTATATTGTGTTATACATGTGAGATGAGACATGAATTGTGATGCTTGAGACATGCATGATGATGGTTGTTGGTGAGTACGTGCTAAGCACGGAATTGATTGAAATGAGTAATGTGGGGTGAGTAAATATTGGCACTAGTATACTTGAATATAAATGATCGATCATTAGGATGTTAGTGTGTACACATGAGTCAAAAGTCGCGCGTGGCCTTGGTGGCGTTGAGTCACCAAGGAGGAGTACGGGTACGCCCGGAAATTGTATTTAAATATAGTCGGTGATGAGTGGAATCCCATCGACGGGGCGTGAGGATGAGTGGAATCCCCTCCGCGAGACCGGTGATGAGTGTAATCCCACCGTCAGGTAATGGTTGTGTTGTTGGATGTGAGTTCCAACGGTTATCCGCGTATTTGAGTCATAGCTAGGTGCCAATGTTGTTTGATATGTGTATCAATATGTTGTGGTTTATGATCCTTAATGGGATGCTTAAATGTGATTACATGTATGGTGGAGTTGAGCTTATGATCATGGCATTTATCTTGTACATTGCTCATGCATCTTTATCTTATGGCTCTTGTGGACCCTTGGTGTGGTTGTGTTTTACCTTGGCTAGATCGTGCTCGGACCCTGCAATGTTGAGGTTTGTTCTTAGAGCTTACCCTCACTAAGCATCATTGCTTACGCTCTCTTTGTTCAACATTGCAGATCCTTAGTTCGTGGGTTGCTTGCGCAAGTGGAAGGCTCCAAGTGTGGTTGTTGGCTTGAGTTCATCAAGTATGGCTTTTAAATGTTGAACATGTAATAGTTTAAGCAATGGGACATGTGTCTTTTGATGGATGATTGTTGGTTGTTTAAGAGCTTGTTTAGACTCCATGTTATCATGATTTCGTATGGCTTGTGTTGCCATGTTTGAATTGTATCCATGCCTAAATTGCTTATTCTGAATGTTAGCCATGTGTCTCTTGATGTTGCCCTCATGTTTGAATGTTGATGTATGAACTCGTATGCTTGAATGCCATCTTGGGTCCATTGCATGATTTCCTTGATGGTTATAGTTGTTGAGTGTTTGTATGGCTGTTTGATGGTACGTGAATGTTGTATGTATGCTTGTTGGGGTCTAGGAAAGTCCTAAATTGCCTTTAGATTCGAGTTTAGATTGTTTTTGCTGAGTTTGGGAGGCTTTGCCGTGCAGGGGTATCGATACGGTTAGTACGGTATCGATACCGCCTTCTTGTTTCAGGCATAGTGTATCGATACACGAGGGGGCGTACCGATACCATTTTGGCCACTAGAGCTACTGTCCATCTTGGTATCGATACGTGCCTCAGGTGTATCGATACCATTTTGGTCTCTGGTGCTACTGTCCAGTTCGGTATCGATACCGGTCTCTGGGGTATCGATACCGTCATCTTAGCTTTGACCGTGGGAAGTCAAACGTTGGGGAGGGTATCGATACACTCCATGGGTGTATCGATACGGCCTCTACGGGTTGACTTTGACCAGTTGACCTAGTCAAGGGGTATCGATACACCCCTTAGGTGTATCGATACCACCTGCAGTATAAGCTTAAAATTGGGTTGTAGCATGTTTGTTTGAGTCCGTTTGTTTGATTTATGAATGTTGTTCCGCTGTATGATCACTTAGGGTTTAATATCCATTTAGACAAGATTTTTAATATAAAAAAAAATTAGGGTTGTTAACCGAGGGGGAATCCTTAGGGGGTTTTCACTCGCTTTTCCCCGTGTGGCCCACTCGGACCGGTCATTCGGCCAGACCGGGACGAGGGGGTTACAAAACCTCTACAAAAAGGACCGAAAAACAAGTTTTGATCCAATTTTAGGAGTTCATATAATTGATTACGAGCTTTTCAACAAGATTAAATTGCAAAAACTCAAATTCGGTATTTTTTACTCAGTTAAAAGTCCAACGGGTCCCTTTTACGGCCCATTTAGACTCGCTCGCTCGAAACCTCTTCAAAAATGACTGAAAAACAAGTTTTAATCAAATTTTAGGAGTTCATATAATTGATTACGATCTTTTCAACACGATTATAATGCAAAAACTCAATTTTTGTACTTTTTACTAAGTTAAAAGTCCAACGGGTCCATTTTACTACCCATTTAGACCCGCTCGTCCGAAACCTCTACAAAAAGGACCGCAAAACAAGTTTTAATCAAAACTCAAGAGTTCATATCGTTGATTACGAGCTTTTCAACAATATTGTATTGCAAAAATTCAATTTATGTTCTTTTTACGCAGTTATAAGTTCAACGGGTCATTTTAAGGCCCATTTAGGCCCGCTCGTCCGAAACCACAACAAAAAGGACCGAAAAACAAGTTTTGATCAAATTTTAGGAGTTCATATAATTGATTACGAGCTTTTCAACAAGATCATTTTGCAAAAAGTCAATTTCTGTATTTTTTACTCAGTTAAAAGTCCAACGGGTCCATTTTACGGCCCATTTAGACCTGCTCGCCCAAAACCTCTTCAAAAATGACTGAAAAACAGGTTTTAATCAAATTTTAGGAGTTCATATAATTGACTACGATCGTTTCAACACGATTATATTGCAAATACTCAATTTCTGTATTTTTACTCAGTTCAAAGTCCAACGGGTCCATTTTACGGCCCATTTAGACCCGCTCGTCCGAAACCTCTACAAAAAGGACCGCAAAACAAGTTTTAATCAAAACTTAAGAGTTCATATCGTTGATTACGAGCTTTTGAACACTATTTTATTGCAAAAATTCAATTTCTGTTCTTTTTACGCAGTTATAAGTTCAACGGGTACATTTTAAGGCCCATTTAGACTCGCTCGTCCGAAACCTCTACAAAAAGGACCGAAAAACAAGTTTTGATCCAATATTAGGAGTTCATATAATTGATTACGAGCTTTTCAATAAGATTATATTGCAAAAAGTCAATTTTTGTATTTTTTACTCAGTTAAAAGTCCAACGGGTTCACTTTACGGCCCATTTAGACCCGCTCGCCCATTTAGACCTGCTCGCCCGAAACCTCTACAAAAATGACTGAAAAACAAGTTTTAATCAAATTTTAGGAGTTTATATAATTGATTACGATCGTTTCAACACGATTATATTGCAAAAACTCAATTTATGTATTTTTTACTTAGTTAAAAGTCCAACGAGTCCATTTTACGGCCCATTTTGACTAGCTCGTCCGAAACCTCTACAAAAAGGACCGCAAAACAAGTTTTAATCAAAACTTAAGATTTCATATCGTTGATTACGAGCTTTTCACTATTATATTGCAAAAATTCAATTTCTGTTCTTTTTACGCAGTTATAAGTTCAACGGGTCCATTTTAAGGCCCATTTAGACCCGCTCGTCCGAAACCTCTACAAAAAGGACCGAAAAACAAGTTTTGATCCAATTTTAGGAGTTCATATAATTGATTACGAGCTTTTCAACAAGATTATATTGCAAAAACACAAATTCGGTATTTTTTACTTAGTTAAAAGTCCAACGGGTCCATTTTACGGCCCATTTAGACCCGCTCGTTCGAAACCTCTACAAAAAGGACCGAAAAACAAGTTTTTATCCAATTTTAGGAGTTCATATAATTGATTACGAGCTTTTCAACAAGATTATATTGCAAAAACTCAAATTCGGCATTTTTTACTTAGTTAAAAGTCCAACGGGTCCATTTTACGGCCCATTAGACCCGCTCGCCCGAAACCTCTTCAAAAATGATTGAAAAACAAGTTTAAATCAATTTTCAGGAGTTCATATAATTGATTACTATCTTTTGAACACGATTATATTGCAAAAACTCAATTTATGTACTTTTTACTTAGTTAAAAGTTTAACGAGTCCATTTTACGGCCCATTTAGACTCGCTCGTCCGAAACCTCTACAAAAAGGACCGCAAAACAAGTTTTAATAAAAACTTAAGAGTTCGTATCGTTGATTACGAGCTTTTCAACACTATTGTATTGCAAAAATTCAATTTATGTTCTTTTTACGCAGTTATAAGTTCAACGGGTCCATTTTAAGGCCCATTTAGACCCGCTCGTCCGAAACCACTACAAAAAGGACTGAAAACAAGTTTTGATCCAATTTTAGGAGTTCATACAATTGATTACGAGCTTTTCAACAAGATTATATTGCAAAAAGTCATTTTTTGTATTTTTTACTCAGTTAAAAGTCCAACGGGTTCATTTTACGGTCCATTTAGACCCGCTCGCCCGAAACCTCTTCAAAAATGACTGAAAAACGAGTTTTAATCAAATTTTAGGAGTTCATATAATTTATTACGATCGTTTCAACACGATTATATTGCAAAAACTCATTTTATGTACTTTTAACTCAGTTAAAAGTCCAACGGGTCCATTTTACGGCACATTTTGACCCGCTCGTCTGAAACCTCTACAAAAAGGACCGCAAAACAAGTTTTAATCTAAACTTAAGAGTTTATATCGTTGATTACGAGCTTTTCAACACTATTGTATTGCAAACATTCAATTTATCTATTTTTTACTCAGTTAAAAGTCCAACGGGCCCATTTTACGGCCCATTTAGACCCGCTCATCTGAAACCTCTACAAAAAGGACCGCAAAACAAGTTTTAATCAAAACTCAAGACTTCATATCGTTGATTACGAGCTTTTGAACACTATTGTATTGCAAAAATTCAATTTAAGTTCTTTTTATGTAGTTATAAGTTCAACGGGTCCATTTTAAGGCCCATTTAGACTCACTCGTCCGAAACCTCTACAAAAAGGACCGAAAAACAAGTTTTGATCCAATTTTAGGAGTTTATATAATTGATTACGAGCTTTTCAACAAGATCATATTGCAAAAACTCAAATTCAGTGTTTTTTACTCAGTTAAAAGTCCAACGGGTCCATTTTACGGCCCATTTAGACCCGCTCGCCCGAAACCTCTTCAAAAATGACTGAAAAACAAGTTTAAATTAAATTTTAGGAGTTCATATAATTGATTACGATTGTTTCAACACGATTATATTGCAAAAACTCAATTTCTGTATTTTTTACTCAGTTCAAAGTCCAACGGGTCCATTTTACAGCCCATTTAGACCAGCTCGTCCGAAACCTCTACAAAAAGTACCGCAAAACAAGTTTTAATAAAAACTTAAGAGTTCATATCGTTGATTACGAGCTTTTCAACACTATTGTATTGCAAAAATTCAATTTTTGTTATTTTTACGCAGTTATAAGTTCAACGGGTCCATTTTAAGGCCCATTTAGACCCACTCACCCGAAACCTCTACAAAAAGGACCGAAAAATAAGTTTTGATCCAATTTTAGGAGTTCATATAATTGATTACGAGCTTTTCAACAAGATTATATTGCAAAAACTCAAATTCGATATTTTTTACTCAGTTAAAAGTTCAACGGGTCCATTTTACGGCCCATTTAGACCCGCTCGTCCGAAACCTCTTCAAAAATGACTAAAAAACAAGTTTTAATCAAAATTTAGGAGTTCATATAATTGATTACGATCTTTTCAACACGATTATATTGTAAAAACTCAATTTTTGTACTTTTTACTCAGTTAAAAGTCCAACGGGTAATGGGTGTGGGATGACTCTCGGAATTCTCTCTCTCTCGGGTTTCTCTCGGTTTGGTGTGAGGTTTTTTGCTTTTGCGTTTTCCCTTCATTTTCTCTTTCCCCCGTTCTCTTTCCCCTTCCCCTCTTTCTTTTTTCTTTGGCCTCTCTGCCGCTTCATTCCCCTTTACCAAGCCGACCACCTGCTCACACTCCTCCTCACCAGACGACAGTTCCCATGAGAACCCAGCACTTCATGGTAAGAATCTCTCGAAAAGCCATCCCACCCTTCCCCTGTTTTATCTATTCTTTGATTTTCTCCTTTATTATCTTCTTTATATTCTTTATTCTATTTTTTATAGATTTTTTTGCCCCGATCGTTTTATATTCTTGCTAATCCCCAACTTTTTGTGGTTTGTTGCGAGATACATATATGGTTCCCTCAGATCTGCCATCTACCCAGTGCCACTAGTCTCTCCAGCCGCCAGATTTCCCACCATTTCCTTGATTTATCTTTTCTTTCATTTTCTTTTTCATTTTTTTATTCTGAATTTTTTGGGTCTTTTTGCTCCGATCGTTTTGTGTTCTTGCTAACCCCAAATATTTGGTGGTTTTTGCGAGATACAAATATGGGCTTCACAGATCTGCCATCTATCAAGAGCCACCGGATTTTCCAGCCGTCAAATCTCTATCCGCCGTTGGACACCAGGCCACAAGCTGCACACCCCTTTTTCAATCTCCCTTCTCTCTTCCTCTACTTTTAACGTTGTCTTATGTTTTCTTTCACGTTTGTAGGATATCCGATCCGATTTCGATTACATGCGCTGTATACCGTCTTCTAGGGCTTCCCAGCCACCGCTGCTCAGTGGAAAACTGGGACAAATCCCCTTCTCCCAATTTTATTATGCAAAGTTTTATAGGGGTTTATTTCATTCGATATTCCCTGTTGCACTTCTCACTCTTTGTATATTTTCAGATATTTCCTTGGGTTTTCCCCCTTCCCTAACGGCCGTAAGAAGGATTGCAACCCCAACTACATCTGGTAATATCCTTTCACTCCCACATTTCAATTTTCAATTTTCCTTTTTTTTACCCCCTGCTTCTTGTTACAATTACAATCATTCAATTTTCGTTTGCTGCCACTGTTTCATCCCACCATTATATCCAATTACTCTGTTTCAATTTTTCCCTATTAGTATTTTTTACTCTTTTTCTATATTTTGTTTACATGTATGCTCTCAATTACATTATATCCAACTATGTTTTCTCCACTCTATTATATTTAATGATATGGTTAATTTTGATTTTTGCTGGGATCTGCCCCCATTTTTTCTACTATTGTATGTTTCTTCACTACTGCCTACTGATCCCATCTTGGGAAACTTCTATCGACCCTCCATGTGGGAATATTTTTCAATCCTTTTGGGAATACACTTTTTCTCTGCAACTATTTTAATTTTAGGCATATACTACTATTGCACCACAGGTTTGGCCTCAATATTACACCTCCATGTCAATTTGATTTTTTCTCTTTACAATTTTTACTATCACTACTGTTATTTTGTTTTATTCTATTCATCAATACTTATGGTCTTTCACATACTGGTTCTTGCATTTTTCACTTATTAATATCAATTCTTTATCTGATTTTCCCCTATTGTATTTGGTTTATTGTGGCTTACACACCATCTTTTTTTGCTTCGAGCTTTTATTCACCAGACTTTCGATGTATCTTTGTGATCTTCTGATATTGTATGGCCACTTTATGTTTTGGGGCAATCCCCTTGTTTTATATATATTTGCTCTCGATTCTAAGTCTTTCTTACCTGTTTCTTTGGTTAAATCTGCTCTTACCATCCTTTCAACAACGGGTCGTTGTTTAACTAACCTCTTCAGGGTTTTGTTTTCTTTTTATATTCATTGTTATGCTAAATGTTCTATCCATCATTTTCCTATTTGGGGTTTTACCAATTTTACATATCCTAAGATTATGATTTGTGTGTTTAATTTCTTATTGTTTTCAGTGTGCAACTTATCTTCATATATTGTTAATATCACCATGATCATTGGTCTCTTTCGATCCCTCAAAGGGAATTTTGCTACGACCCACCATGTGGGAACCTTCATAACTATTGATCTCTATCCTACTTTTATGTACAATATGTTCACTGATGATCCCTCCTATTCTGCACATATCATCCTCATCAGGCCTTTTGGCTCTTTGTGGTGTTGCATCATATTGCTTTGCTTTTTTTGCTCTCTTACCTTCATTCTGCTTCTCTTTGTTTACCGAGTTTTCTCTACTTTTTATAAGAACGGTTCCCTTTCGTTACATGCTCCACATTATAATGTTATGCTTACCTCTTCATATTTACCACACCATATTTCTTTGCCTCCTTTTATTTTTGCTATAATGGTTGGATTGTTTCATTACTTTTATCACTCTATCATACCATGCTTATCCACCCTCTTTGCTATGAGACTTTGGAACCCTCTGTTTCCTATTATATTTTGTACCACTGTATGGCCTTTTCTATACTACAATATTCTTTCGTCATCTTACGCCTTTCTTCTTGTCTTGCAAGTTACATACCCCACCCGTGTGGCTGCCGTTCTACAAAGTTGGTCGCATAGCTGCGTCTGCTGCCTCTACCCATGTCTAGCTGCCTTTATTTTTTATATGTTCCTCTTTTATTGCTTATGGGCCTATAATTATTCTTTTACCCCCTTTCCTTTGCTCATTTGGTATGTACTAAGTTTCTTCTCCCCTCTTCTCTCTATCCCATGGTTTGTAATCCTTATTTTTTTTGTGTGCCTTTTCTCTGCTTGCTTCTTCCTTTACTCTTGCTTTCTGCGTTCTTTTTTACTCTTATTTCATGCTTAGTTTCTTTACTTGATGATATGCTTCCTGGTATTATTTTCTTCCTGTTTAGTTTCTCCAATACCAGTACCACATCCTCTATTTATTTTTGGCCTTATTTGTTATCTAAGTACAATATGTCTTTTACCCTCATCATGCATTTATTCTATGGTTGGTTCGTTAGTTTTTTTGATGGTTTTATTTTTCCTCGTACACTTAAGATCTTCAATTACGTTATTCATATCTTTTTTAACCTTAATCTGTTCTTGTTGTGTTCTCCTGTTACCCACTACACCTATTCTGGTGCCATTAATCGAACCCTTTTAAGGGGGCTTACTACGATCACCTCCCAGGTGAAAACAATCGATTACACAAAACTATTATACAGTAATATCCCCAATCCTTTTATCATTCCTTCTCTCCAATCTTCTCCCGGCAAAATTTACAAAATTTTATCAAAATTTGTTAAAATTGCAAGGCCGTACTCAGACATTTCATTAATATGGTCTCAAGTTTCATCAAAATTATATGCTCTCAATCAGACTCTGTCCTCTTTATTTGTTAGACAAAAGGTCAAACGCTACCCAATCCTTCAAATTCAATCCCTGATATTTAGGCTTTTGAATGATATCAATTTTAAAGTCAGCTCTCCTTACGTAACACATCCTTCCCTCTTTCACCTTATGGTGCCAACCTGTGACTCACTAACACCCTCTTACAACAATTACTATTTTTCGTTTCTTCCACCAATGCCTACATTTACCCCCATCCCTTAATTATCTTCATAATTTATTTCCTACTTTATCTCATGCCTCTAGTGATCCTCACTATTACCATAAATACAAATATATTATCTGCCAAAGCTGTGAATCTACTTGCCTTTTGGAATATTTTGCCTTTTACCTTATTTGTCCTACACAATTACTTGGATATCTCTCTTCCTAGATTCTATTATAATTTCAAATTGTATACAACACTTACTTTAATTATTTCTTACACTTCCCCCATTTATGAATTTCCTTCCTCAAATTATCCCCTATTATTTTTCTTCACACTATCCTTTTATACGTTCCCCCATTATTTAAGGGGCTTCTTTCCATACCACACCTTATATGATTTCCCAATTGAACTTTCTTTCTTTACCATATTCACCCTCCTACTTTTCTTTCTTTCCTTATCGATATATCCTATACCCCAGATTCTTAATTCCATCCGTCCAATCCCCACGATTCTCCCTTTTTCCTTATTTGCATACGATCTTCATATCCAAATTTTGGAAACTTTCCCTCCTCTTATTCCACAATCCAGCTCATTAATTTCACATGTCAATTTCCCACTATTCTCTCTCCTATCAATCTTAATCTACGAACTTCATTTCTAAATTATGGAAACCTTTTCTCCTCTCATTCCAATTACATTTCTTTCCCTTCCCTTAACTCCATAGTTACCTTCTTTCTTTATGCAATTTTTCTTTATAAGGTACCTTTCTTCCTCATTTTCCTTTTCCCAGTCTTCCACTATTCGTCAACCTTAACTTCTCACTCTCATTTCTTCGACCAAATGGCTTATTCATCCTCTGTTCCCCACTACATTAACCTCGACCTTACAAATGAGGAAGCAAATGTTGTCTATACTCCAGATTTTGACTTCTTTGAGGAGGATCCGAAAACAATTCTAATTGGTAAATTCATCTCCACAAAGCCGATTGATGACTGGGCTGTTCTCTCCACTTTTGAAGGTATTTGGAAAAAGAATAATCTCAAGTCAATTTCCATTATTAGAGATTCTTTTTTCAGAATTGAGTTTGCCACAATTAGTGATCGAGATGATGTTTTTGAACGAGGCCCCTGGCTTTATAAAGATGAATGGATGGCTCTTGCTGAATATAACCCTGGAAAAAGCATGGATGAATATTCCTTCAATCCTATGCGGATCTGGTTCCGTATACTTGCTCTACCCAAACCTTTTTTGGAAGATCCCGATAGAACTCACCTAGTGGGCCAATCTCTTGGTGCTATGGTTGGCACTATCCTCAGAACTGACACACGAAGAGAAAGAGGAAATATGACCGAATTTTTACGAGTTGAAATTCTCATGGACATCTCTAAGCCTGTCCTTCGATTTCTACTTATTGGGAAAGGTACACGTACTACTTCTTGTCGTCTCCAAATTGAGCGTCTTCCTCTACTTTGCCACGGGTGTGGCCTCATTAGTCATATCTTCAAACACTATCCCAACAAAGCCACGATTGATCCGACTAAACTTCAGTATGGTGATTGGCTCCGTTGGCTTCCCCCACGTCGTCGGGATTAGGGAACACGTGGTCGTATCCAAACTGTCGAGCCCTCTACTAATGCTAGTCGCCACCCACCGATAGGTATTTTATCAATTGTTTTCTGGATCCAACAACTTATCTATTTTTCACCTTGTTCATATACGGATTCTCTTTTTTATACAGATTCAACGGACAAGGGTAAATCTGTTGAGGCCCCTGCTAATGCTAACCAGCACCCACCGATAGGTATTTTGCCACCTTTATTTTGGCACCTACAAATTCTCTATTTTCTTTTATGTTTTTTTATTGATTCCCCCTTCTCTACAGACCCAAAGGACAAGGGTAAATCCGTTGTTGAACCCATGGCCTCTGCGCAAGATTCGGGTCTGACTCTTATAAAACACCATCATTTACTTTTTATCCAACGATTCCCACAATTGAAACTCATTTCCTCTTTCTCTGAATTCTTAGGGAAACTCAACTAAGGGGATACTGCCACTTTTGCAGATCTTCCTACTGAGGATATTAACAATAATGATGAGATAATAGGGGAGGAATCTTCTGAGCCGCCCACTACTAAACTGGAAGCCCAGATTCCATCACGAGCTCCACTCCCTCCTCGGGTTATATCACCACAACCCTTGAATACCATATACCCTATCCCTGAGGACTCTGAGCAAGGCGACTTGGAAGGCCAATATGATGGTGTGCCAAGCCCTACTGCTCAACAAGTACATAAACTGGATGCTCAATTAAGTAAGCCTTTCCTTCAAACCGGTATTTCTCTTTTTGATGCATTTGACTCTTGGCTTCTTAAGAACTATCCCAATGATGCAGCATCGGCTCCTGCTCCTATCCCTATCCTTCCCAACCGTGGCACTAAGAGATGCTCCCCTATCCATGTGATCCTCCAGCCAAAGAAGTCCAGGCCCTCTCATTCTCTAACCCCGAAAGCTGGGATGAGCAGCAGAAAAAACTCTCCGACGGCGGCTGACTCACAGCCCCGCCGAAGGAAATGATCATCTTATGCTGGAACTGTCAGGGTCTTGGGAAGGTCCAGGCAGTTCAACACCTCCAGCAATATGTTCGTCTTCATTCTCCCGATTTACTTTTTTATGTGAAACTAAACTTAAAAATATGGCTTGTAGCCGTCTTAGTTCTTTGCTAGGTATGGATTTGGTTTTTTCGGTTGATTACTCTGATAACTGCTCTGGTATTGCTTTATTTTCCTTGAATAATTATGATATTTCTATGCTTGCTTATTCGGATCGTTTCATTCATACTTATGTTAGATGCAATTCTTATTCGTTTTATTTCACTAGAATACATGGTTATTCTGAAACAAGTAATAAAACTAAAACTTGGGATTTAATTGATTCGCTAAACAACAACGATGGTCTACCTTGGCTTCTCGGTGGTGATTTCAACGAAATCCTATTTGATAATGAGAAACAAGGCGGCTGTCGTCGTGCAAGATCTCAAATCAATAATTTCCGACAATGCCTCTCCCGTAATAACCTTTTTGACTGCAAACCTTCCAAGGGTTGGTTCACTTGGTCTAAACTTGGGCCTAAAACTCCTACTTTATTTGAGAGATTATACCGTTTTGTAGGAAATATGGAATGGAAAGCTAATAATCCCAATTATAACATTATTTCCGATTTTGATGCTAAATCTGATCACTGCTTTCTACTCTTGAATACGGAACCACCACCACTAACAAACCACCGACCCCCGCCATCTAATTTCCGTTTTGAAAATTGCTGGGCAACCAATGACGATGGCATCTCTGTTGTCAAACAAACTTGGACTTCTACTAAGGGAAATACCCTTGATAAAATTAAAGCTATTGGCTCCTGCTTAGGAGATTGGCAATCCCAACAAAGATTTAAGCCCACTGGTCGTATCAATATTCTCACTAAGAGAATCAACAAATTTTTACAGCGACCTCTCTCGGCTACTGCTGAAGGTAAATACATTGCTGCCAAAACTGAGCTCCACAAATTACTAAATGAGCAGGAAGTGTACTGGGCGCAGCGCTCTCGCAACCTATGGTTATCTCAAGGAGACAAAAATACACATTTTTTTCATGCCCGCGCTACTAGCAGGAAAAAAAGAATACCATCACTAGCCTTTTTGATGCCAACAACAATTGGTGTACTGCCGACTCCGATCTTATGACATTTGCATCCCCATACTTCCACACTCTTTTTACTTCCTCTAACCCCTCCTTATCAGATCAAATTCTATAAAAAAATCCCTCCCTCCATTACGCCTGCTATGAATGAGTCCCTCTCTAGGGAATTCACAACGGAGGAGATCATCACCGCTTTCCGCGATATTGATCCAAGAAAAGCCCCTGGCATTGATGGCTTGCCTAGCGGTTTCTTTCGACAACACTGGGATACAGTAGGGTTAGATGTCACCACGCTCTGCCTTAATCTTCTCAATGGGTCAGCAGACATGGCTTCGGTAAACCAAACAATTTTGGTAATCATACCTAAGATTAAGGATCCAACTTCTATGAGGCATCTCAGGCCCATTAGTCTCTACACAGTAATATACAAAATTATTGCCAAGGTTTTAGTTAATAGGATGAAACATACTATCCCCTTTTGCATTAGTTCCAACCAAGTTGTCTTCGTTCAGGGACGTAATATCACAGATAATATTCTTATTGCTCACAAAATAATTCACTCTATTAACACTGGTACTTCTAAGTCTACTCAAGGTGTTGCTCTTAAGCTTGATATGGAAAAGGCCTTTGATAGGGTTGAATGGTCTTTCCTTGAAAATGTCATGAACCGTATGGGCTTTGCACCATGGGTATCTCTTTTAATGCGATGTATCTCCTCAGTTTCTTTTACGGTTAAGGTCAACAACTCCTTATCCCCCTTTTTTCGGCCTTTATCCCCTTTTCTTTTCCTTTTTTGCACTCAAGGGCTTTCAGTTTTTTTGTCTGATGCTAAACAACATGGTCTGCTTCCTGGCCTTGGTGCCAGCAAGCATGGACCCAAGGTTAACCACCTTCTATTTGCAGATGATTGTATAGTTTTTCTCAACTCGAAACCAGAGGAAGCCGCTTATCTTAAATTAGCTCTCCAAACATACGCTTCTGCCTCTGGACAAGCAGTTAATTTTGATAAGTCCACTATTTTTTACAATCCACGCACTCCCAGTTCGACTCGCCATGCTATTAATTCCTACCTTCAAGTTTGTGAGGTCTCCAACCCTGGTGTCTATCTGGGGGTACCTCTTCTTATTGGTAAAAATAAGACCTTATCCTTAGGGTTTATACGAGATAAAGTTCATGAAAGATTGTCCAAATGGGACAAACAACTCCTTTCCTTCAGTGGTAGGGAAATCTTTATTAAAGCTGTGTTACAATCTCTACCTCAATATGTTATGTCATGTTATTTATTACCCCAAAACATTATTGATGATATGACCTCTGCCATTCGACGATATTGGTGGTCTGGCAAAACTAATAAGAAAGGTTGGCACATGCTCCCTTGGTAACAGGTGTGCTTGCCTAAATCAGTAGGAGGTATGGGATTTAGGGATCTCAATAACTTTAACATTGCGCTTCTTGATAAACAATTATGGCGCCTTATCTGCGAACCAGATTCCCTTCTGGGTCAAATTTATAAATCCAAATACTTTCCTTCAGGCAACATTCTTAATGCATATCGGCCTTCTCGTGGATCTTTTGCCTGGCAAGGTCTTTATCATGCTATGCAACATCTTTTTGGAGGTTTCCTCTATCGACCTGGTATTAATAGTAACATACGACTCCATCAAGACAACTGGGGAGGCTCCTCGCCTATACACCTTTATGGGGATTATGAGATATCGGATGAAGTCCACATTCGTTGTAGCGACTTTATGATTCGGAACCAAGCAGCTTGGGACCCTACTAAAGTCCGTGCGTACTTTACAACGGCCGATGCCGACTCAGTTTTATCAATTCCTATTATCAATGATACTCGTGACTCCATCCTATGGAGCCCTAATGACTCTAGTATTTATTCAGTTAGATCTGGCTATCTCTTTTTGCAACGCCCCCCAGAACCTATAATTTGCCCTCCAAGGATTTGGAAGTTTCTCTCCAAACTCAAGGTCTTACCTAAAGTCAAAACTTTTGGCTGGCGCTTGGGATCTGAGGCTCTACCTGTCGGGGTTCGCCTATAGGCTTTTGCACCAGACTCAGGTCCCTGCCCCGTTTGTCATTCCGGTACGGAATCGATTCTCCATGCTCTCCGTGATTGCTCTGGTGCCTCGGAGGCCCTTCGTTTGATTGGCCTTCCTATCTCTCTAATCAACAGCACTGCTTCCATCGGCCTTCAATGGCTAGAGGAAGGTGTTGGCCTCCTTTCCTCTGACCTCTTCGGGCTTTTCTTGACTACTCTGTGGAACATTTGGAACAGGCACAACGACTGGATCCATAACCGACATCTTCAACCCCCGTGGTTAATTGTTGTCAATTCCATCAGTCTTCATCGTGACTACTCTGAAGCTATATCTTCACCTACCTCTCCTACCCCCTTGACGGTCTCTCCTTCTCGTTGGAGACATCCCCCTCGGGGTCACATTAAAGTTAATGTGGATGGAACTTTCGACCCTTCCACACGTGCAGCGGCGGTTGATGTTGTAGCCCGTGATGAGTCAGGGATGGTTGTTGGCGGTCTGGCTTACCCTTTAGGCAGTTGCTCAGATGCTATTACGTCCGAAGGGAAAGGTCTTCTTGCTGGTATTACTTTTGCTCAATCCCAAGGATAGAGCCACTTGATTTTCGAGACAGATTGTGCTTCTCTCGCGAATAGGATCAACTCTCTGGGCCCAGATCTTTCTTCTATGGGTCCGACGATTCTGCAAGCTCATGCAGCTTTGGATTGTTTTTCTTTTGCTCATGTTCAGTTTGTTTGCCGTGAGGCTAATATTGTTGCACATACTTTGGCTATCCATGCCCTTAGGACCATGACTTCTATGTCTTTTGGGTCCATGTATCCTGATTGTATTCACAACGATGTACTTTGCGAGGTTTCACCTCGTTCTTTATAAATAAATTCTGGGTACTCTTTTCCCATTTTAGGGTTTCTCCAGGTCTTGTGCCTGGGGATATTAGTAGGGGTTTTTAACGAGGCCCGCTTTCTTCAAAAAAAAGTCCAACGGGTCCATTTTACGGCCCATTTAGGCCCGCTCGTCCGAAACCTCTACAAAAAGAACCGCAAAACAAGTTTTAATCAAAACTTAAGAGTTCATATCGTTGATTATGATATTTTCAACACTATTGTATTGCAAAAATTCAATTTCTGTTCTTTTTACGCAGTTCTAAGTTCAACGGGTCCATTTTAAGGCCCATTTGGACCCCCTCATCCGAAACCTCTACAAAAAGGACCGAAAAACAAGTTTTGATCCGATTTTAGGAGTTCATATAAATGATTACGAGCTTTTCAACAAGATTATATTGCCAAAACTCAAATTCGGTATTTTTTACTCCGTTAAAAGTCCAACGGGTCCATTTTACGGCCCATTTAGACCCGCTCGTTCGAAACCTCTACAAAAAGGACCGAAAAACAAGTTTTGATCCAATTTTAGGAGTTCATATAATTGATTACGAGCTTTTCAACAAGATTATATTGCAAAAACTCAAATTCGACATTTTTTACTTAGTTAAAAGTCCAACGGTTCCATTTTACGGCCCATTTAGACCCGCTCGCCCGAAACCTCTTCAAAAATGACTGAAAAAAAGGTTTTAATCAAATTTTAGGAGTTCATATAATTGATTACGATCTTTTCAACACGATTATATTGCAAAAACTCAATTTATGTACTTTTTTACTCAGTTAAAAGTCCAACGGGTCCATTTTACGACCCATTTAGACCCGCTCGTCCGAAACCTCTCGAAAAGGACCGCAAAACAAGTTTTAATCAAAACTTAAGAGTTCATATCGTTGATTACGAGTTTTTCAACACTATTGTATACCAAAAATTCAATTTATGTTCTTTTTACGCAGTTATAAGTTCAACGGGTCCATTTTAAGGCCCATTTAGGCCCGCTCGTCCGAAACCACTACAAAAAGGACCGAAAAACAAGGTTTGATACAATTTTAGGAGTTCATATAATTGATTACGAGCTTTTCAACAAGATTATATTGTAAAAAGTCAATTTCTGTATTTTTTACTTAGTTAAAAGTCCAACGGGTCCATTTTATGGCCCATTGAGACCCGCTCGCCCGAAACCTCTTCAAAAATGACTGAAAAACAAGTTTTAATCAAATTTTAGGAGTTCATATAATTGATTACGATCGTTTCAACACGATTATATTGCAAAAACTCAATTTCTGTATTTTTTACTCAGTTCAAAGTCCAACGGGTCCATTTTACGGCCCATTTAGACCCGCTCGTCTGAAACCTCTACAAAAAGGACCGCAAAACAAGTTTTAATCAAAACGTAAGAGTTAATATCGTTGATTACGAGCTTTTCAACACTATTGTATTGCAAAAATTCAATTTCTGTTCTTTTTACACAGTTATAAGTTCAACGGGTCCATTTTAAGGCCCATTTAGACCCGCTCACCCGAAACCTGTACAAAAAGGACCGAAAAACAAGTTTTGATCCAATTTTAGGAGTTCATATAATTAATTACGAGCTTTTCAACAAGATTATATTGCAAGAACTCAAATTCAGTGTTTTTTACTCAGTTAAAAGTCCAACGGGTCCATTTTACGGCCCATTTAGACCCGCTCGCCCGAAACCTCTTCAAAAATGACTGAAAAACATGTTTTAATCAAATTTTAGGAGTTCATATAATTGATTACGATCGTTTCAACACGATTATATTGCAAAAACTCAATTTCTGTATTTTTTACTCAGTTAAAAGTCCAACCGGTCCATTTTACGGCCCATTTAGACCCGCTCGTCTGAAACCTCTACAAAAAGGACCACAAAACAAGTTTTAATCAAAACGTAAGAGTTCATATCGTTGAGTACGAGCTTTTCAACACTATTGTATTGCAAAAATTCAATTTCTGTTCTTTTTACACAGTTATAAGTTCAACGGGTCCATTTTAAGGCCCATTTAGACCCGCTCACCCGAAACCTGTACAAAAAGGAACGAAAAATAAGTTTTGATCCAATTTTAGGAGTTCATATAATTGATTACGAGCTTTTCAACAAGATTATATTGCAAAAACTCAAATTCCGTATTTTTTACTCAGTTAAAAGTCCAACGGGTCCATTTTACGGCCCATTTAGACCCGCTCGCCCGAAACCTCTTCAAAAATGACTGAAAAACAAGTTTTAATCAAATTTTAGGAGTTCAAATAATTGATTATGATCTTTTCAACACGATTATATTGCAAAAACTCAATTTTTGTACTTTTTACTCAATTAAAAGTCCAACGGGTCCATTTTATGGCCCATTTAGACCCGCTCGTCAGAAACCTCTACAAAAAGGACCGCAAAACAAGTTTTAATCAAAACTTAAGAGTTCATATCGTTGATTACGAGCTTTTCAACACTATTGTATTGCAAAAATTCAATTTATATTCTTTTTACGCAGTTATAAGTTCAACGGGTCCATTTTAAGGCCCATTTGGACCCCCTCGTCCGAAACCTCTACAAAAAGGACCGAAAAACAAGTTTTGATCCAATTTTAGGAGTTCAGATAAATGATTACGAGCTTTTCAACAAGATTATATTGCAAAAACTCAAATTCGGTATTTTTTACTCCGTTAAAAGTCCAACGGGTCCATTTTACGGCCCATTTAGACCCGCTCGTTCGAAACCTCTACAAAAAGGACCGAAAAACAACTTTTAATCAAAACTTAAGAGTTCATATCGTTGATTACGATCTTTTCAACACTATTGTATTGCAAAAATTCAATTTCTGTTCTTTTTACGCAGTTATAAGTTCAACGGGTCCATTTTAAGGCCCATTTAGACACGCTCACCCAAAACCTGTACAAAAAGGACCGAAAAATAAGTTTTGATCCAATTTTAGGAGTTCATATAATTGATTACGAGCTTTTCAACAAGATTATATTGCAAAAACTCAAATTCGGTATTTTTTACTTCGTTAAAAGTCCAACGGGTCCATTTTACGGCCCATTTAGACCCGCTCGTTCGAAACCTCTACAAAAAGGACCGAAAAACAAGTTTTGATCCAATTTTAGGAGTCCATATAATTGATTACGAGCTTTTCAACAAGATTATATTGCAAAAACTCAAATTCGACATTTTTTACTTAGTTAAAAGTCCAACGGGTCAATTTTACGGCCCATTTAGACCCGCTCGCCCGAAACCTCTTCAAAAATGACTGAAAAACAAGTTTTAATCAAATTTTAGGAGTTCATATAATTGATTACGATCTTTTCAACACGATTATATTGCAAAAACTCAATTTATGTACTTTTTTACTCAGTTAAAAGTCCAACGGGTCAATTTTACTACCCATTTAGACCCGCTCGTCCGAAACCTCTCGAAAAGGACCGCAAAACAAGTTTTAATCAAAACTTAAGAGTTAATATCGTTGATTACGAGTTTTTCAACACTATTGTATACCAAAAATTCAATTTATGTTCTTTTTACGCAGTTATAAGTTCAACGGGTCCATTTTAAGGCCCATTTAGGCCCGCTCGTCCGAAACCACTACAAAAAGGACCGAAAAACAAGTTTTGATCCAATTTTAGGAGTTCATATAATTGATTACGAGCTTTTCAACAAGATTATATTGTAAAAAGTCAATTTCTGTATTTTTTACTTAGTTAAAAGTCCAACGGGTCCATTTTACGGCCCATTTAGACCCGCTCGCCCGAAACCTCTTCAAAAATGACTGCAAAACAAGTTTTAATCAAAATTTAGGAGTTCATATAATTGATTACGATCGTTTCAACACGATTATATTGCAAAAACTCAATTTCTGTATTTTTTACTCAGTTCAAAGTCCAACGGGTCCATTTTACGGCCCATTTAGACCCGCTCGTCCGAAACCTCTACAAAAAGGACCGCAAAACAAGTTTTAATCAAAAATTAAGAGTTCATATCGTTGATTATGAGCTTTTGAACACTATTGTATTGCAAAAATTCAATTTATGTTCTTTTTACGCAGTTATAAGTTCAACGGGTCCATTTTAAGGCCCATTTAGACTCGCTCGTCCGAAACCTCTACAAAAAGGACCGAAAAATAAGTTTTGATCCAATTTTAGGAGTTCATATAATTGATTACGAGCTTTTCAACAAGATTATATTGCAAAAACTCAAATTCAGTGTTTTTTACTCAGTTAAAAGTCGAACGGGTCCATTTTACGGCCCATTTAGACCCGCTCGCCCGAAACCTCTTCAAAAATGACTAAAAAACAAGTTTTAATCAAATTTTAGGAGTTCATATAATTGATTACGATCTTTTCAACATGATTATATTGCAAAAACTCAATTTCTGCATTTTTTACTCAGTTAAAAGTCCAACGAGTCCATTTTACGGCCCATTTAGACCCGCTCGTCTAAAACCTCTACAAAAAGGACCGCAAAACAAGTTTTAATCAAAACGTAAGAGTTCATATCGTTGATTACGATCTTTTTAACACTATTGTATTGCAAAAATTCAATTTCTGTTCTTTTTACGCAGTTATAAGTTCAACGGGTCCATTTTAAGGCCCATTTAGACTCGCTCATCCGAAACCTCTACAAAAGGACTGAAAAACAAGTTCTGATCCAATTTTAGGAGTTCATATAATTGATTACGAGCTTTTCAACAAGATTATATTGCAAAAACTCAAATTCGATATTTTTTACTTAGTTAAAAGTCCAACGGGTATACGAAGAATAGCATCGGCATTAGTTGGATATATTTTCCTGCAACGCTCCATGAACCCACATATGTCACCTACTCGACTCTGGAAATTTCTATCCAAAGTCAAAGCTTTACCCAAAGTCAAGACTTTTGGTTGGCGTATGGCATATGATGCTCTACCAGTTGGAGTTAAAATGCAAACCTTTTCTCCTAATTTGGGACCTTGTCCTATCTGTGGTTGCCACTCGGAATCGATCCTTCATGCGCTTCGTGATTGTCCTGAGGCGTCTGAAGTCCTCCAACTTTGTGGTATACCCATTACTCTTTATAGGAGTATAGTTTCTACCCCTCTGCAATGGTTAGAGGAAGCAGCTAACACTCTTTCCTCTGATAAATTTGGTCTCTTCCTTACTGCTTTTTGGAATGTATGGAATAGACGTAACGACTGGGTACATAATCAACATTTACAACCACCTTGGCTAATTGCCGTTAATTCCATTAGTTTACATGATGACTTTTGTAAAGCTTTAAAGACGACTGCCCCAGTACCATCGACCTTTTCTACTCCATCCTGGACACCTCCCCCACCTCATCATATCAAAATAAATGTGGATGGAGCTTTTAATCCATCAACTCGTGCAGCTGTCGTTGGCGCCGTTGCTCGTGATTCTGTAGGAGCAGTTGTGGGTGGCCTTGCATTCCCGCTTGGTAGCTGCCAGGACGCTATCACTAGTGAAGGGGAAAGCATCCTTGCTGGTCTCACCTTTGCCCGATCTCAAGGCTGGAGCCGGCTTTTGATTGAAACTGACTGCGCTTCTCTCGCGAATAGGATCAACAATCCTGCTCAGGACCTTTCTACCATGGGACCTACTATTCTTCAGATTCAAGCTTCTCTTCACGACTTTGACTTTGTATCTATTTCATTTGTACGCCGTGAGGGAAATCTTATAGCCCATACTTTGGCTACTTTCTCGCTGAATTCCATGACTTCTATGTCATTTAATTCGGATATCCCATCTTGTATCCAACACTTTGTAAAAACTCATTTATGATTAATAATATTTGGGCACTCTTTTTCCCTTTTTAGGGTCCTCTAGCTCTTCTTGAAGGACAGTAGTAGGGGATTTTAATGAGGCCTTTTCTTCAAAAAAAAAAGTACAACGAGTCCATTTTACGGCCCATTTAGACCCGCTCGTTCGAAACCTCTACAAAAAGGACTGAAAAACAAGTTTTGATCAAATTTTAGGAGTTCATATAATTGATTACGAGCTTTTCAACAAGATTATATTGCAAAAACTCAAATTCGACATTTTTTACTTAGTTAAAAGTCCAACGGGTCCATTTTACGGCCCATTTAGACCCGCTCGCCAGAAACCACTTCAAAAATGACTGAAAAACAAGTTTTAATCAAATTTTAGGAGTTCATATAATTGATTACGATCTTTTCAACACGATTATATTGCAAAAATTCAATTTATGTACTTTTTACTTAGTTAAAAGTCCAATGGGTCCATTTTACGGCCCATTTAGACCAGCTCGTCCGAAACCTCTACAAAAAGGATCGCAAAACAAGTTTTAATCAAAACTTAAGAGTTCATATCGTTGATTACGAGCTTTTAACCCCACTATTGTATTGCAAAAATTCAATTTATGTTCTTTTTACACAGTTATAAGTTCAACGGGTCCATTTTAAGGCCCATTTAGACCACCTCGTCCGAAACCACTACAAAAAGGACCGAAAAACAAGTTTTGATCCAATTTTAGGAGTTCATATAATTGATTACGAGCTTTTCAACAAGATTATATTGCAAAAAGTCAATTTATGTATTTTTTACTCAGTTAAAAGTCCAACGGGTACATTTTACGGCCCATTTAGATCCGCTCGCCCGAAACATCTTCAAAAATGACTGAAAAACAAGTTTTAATCAAATTTTAGGAGTTCATATAATTGATTACGATCGTTTACACACGATTATATTGCAAAAACTCAATTTCTGTATTTTTTACTCAGTTCAAAGTCCAACGGGTCTATTTTAAGGCCCATTTAGACCCGCTCGTCCGAAACCTCTACAAAAAGGATCGCAAAACAAGTTTTAATCAAAAATTAAGAGTTCATATCGTTGATTATGAGCTTTTGAACACTATTGTATTGCAAAAATTCAATTTCTGTTCTTTTTACGTAGTTATAAGTTCAACGGGTCCATTTTAAGACCCATTTAGACTCGCTCGTCCGAAACCTCTACAAAAAGGACCGAAAACAAGTTTTGATCCAATTTTAGGAGTTCATATAAATGATTACGAGGTTTTCAACAAGATTATATTGCAAAAACTCAAATTCGGTGTTTTTTACTTAGTTAAAAGTCCAACGGGTCCATTTTACGGCCTATTTAGACCCGCTCGCCCGAAACCTCTTCAAAAATGACTGAAAACAAGTTTTAATCAAATTTTAGGAGTCCATATAATTGATTATGATCGTTTCAACACGATTATATTGCAAAAACTCAATTTCTATATTTTTTACTCAATTAAAAGTCCAACGGGTCCATTTTACGGTCCATTTAGACCCGCTCGTCCGAAACCTCTACAAAAGGACCGCAAAACAAGTTTTAATCAAAACTTAAGAGTTCATATCGTTGGTTACGAGCTTTTCAACACTATTGTATAGCAAAAATTCAATTTATGTTCATTTTACGCTGTTATAAGTTCAACGGGTCCATTTTAAGGCCCATTTCGACCCGCTCATTCGAAACCTTTATAAAAAGTACCGAAAAACAAGTTTTGATCCAATTTTTGGAGTTCATATAATTGATTATGATCTTTTCAACAAGATTATATTGCAAAAACATAAATTCGGTATTTTTTACTCAGTTAAAAATCCAACGGGTCAATTTTACGGCCCATTTAAAGCCGCTCGCCCGAAACCTCTTCAAAAATGACCGAAAAACAAGTTTTAATCAAATTTTAGGACTTCATATCATTGATTACGATCTTTTCAACATGATTATATTGCAAAAACTCAATTTTTGTACTTTTTACGCAGTTAAAAGTCCAATGGGTCCATTTTACGGCCCATTTAGACCCGCTCGTCCGAAACCTCTACAAAAGGACCGCAAATCAAGTTTTAATCAAAACTTAAGAGTTCATATCGTTGATTACGAGCTTTTCAGCACTATTGTATTGCCAAAATTCAATTTATGTTCTTTTTACGCAGTTATAAGTTCAACGGGTCCATTTTAAGGCCCATTTAGACCCGCTCGTCCGAAACCACTACAAAAAGGACCGAAAAACAAGTTTTGATCCAATTTTAGGAGTTCATATAATTGAATACGAGCTTTTCAACAAGATTATATTGCAAAAACTCAAATTCGGCCCATTTAGACCCGCTCGCCCGAAACCTCTTCAAAACTGACTAAAAAACAAGTTTTAATCAAATTTTAGGAGTTCATATAATTGATTACGATCGTTTACACACGATTATATTGCAAAAACTCAATTCTGTATTTTTTACTCAGTTCAAAGTCCAACGGGTCTATTTTACGGCCCATTTAGACCCTCTCGTCCGAAACCTCTACAAAAAGGACCGCAAAACAAGTTTTAATCAAAACTTAAGAGTTCATATCGTTGATTATGAGCTTTTGAACACTATTGTATTGCAAAAATTCAATTTATGTTCTTTTTACGTAGTTATAAGTTCAACGGGTCCATTTTAAGGCCCATTTAGACTCGCTCGTCCGAAACTTCTACAAAAAGGACCAAAAAACAAGTTTTGATCCAATTTTAGGAGTTCATATAATTGATTACGAGCTTTTCAACAAGATTATATTGCAAAAACTCAAATTCGGTGTTTTTTACTTAGTTAAAAGTCCAACGGGTCCATTTTACGGCCCATTTAGACCCGCTCGCCCGAAACCTCTTCAAAAATGACTGAAAAACAAGTTTTAATCAAATTTTAGGAGTTCATATAATTGATTACGATCTTTTCAGCACGATTATATTGCAAAAACTCAATTTTTGTACTTTTTTACTCAGTTAAAAGTCCAACGGGTCCATTTTACGACCCATTTAGACCCTCTCATCCGAAACCTCTCGAAAAGGACCGCAAAACAAGTTTTAATCAAAACTTAAGAGTTAATATCGTTGATTACGAGTTTTTCAACACTATTGTATTGCAAAAATTCAATTTATGTTCATTTTACGCAGTTATAAGTTCAACGGGTCCATTTTAAGGCCCATTTAGACCCACTCGCCCGAAACCTCTTCAAAAATGACTAAAAAACAAGTTTTGATCAAATTTCAGGAGTTCATATAATTTATTACAAACTTATCAACGAGATTTTATTGCAAAAACACAAATTCGGTATTTTTTACTCAGTTAAAAATCCAACGGGTGGGGTTTCTCTCTCGCCCTAAACCTCTCCTTTAACCTTTTTTCTCTTTTTTCCTTGCCATCCGCCGTACACCCTCCGCTCCTCTGCTCTCTCTTTCTCTCCCCGGATCTTCTTTTGCCTCTCTCCGCCGCCATTGCTGCCACCATATCGTCCCTTGTTGAGTTTCTCTTTCAATTGGATGGTAGTTTTTTACGAGCCAGAACCCACGCACGTTTCACAACAGAGATTTCGAGAGCCATCTCCTTCAAGATCCATCTTCACGGGATGATTCCCCAATTTTTAACAAGGTTTATTTCTTTTTCCCCTTATTTATTTTTTATTTCATTTCATCAAATTTCCCCTGATTTTCCATTCTTTGTCTTTTTTGCGAGGATCTCCTTTGACCTTTTTGGATTTCTGAGATGCTTAATCATATCCGGTTTGCGGCTGGGTTCTTATTACTTTCATCATTTTTTATTTTTTCTTTTAACTTCATTGGTTTTTTCTTTAGATTTCAGTTTCATAATTGTTTCTGACTTCATGTTGGGTTTTCTTTTAACTTGCGGCTGGGTTCTCCAGCGCCGACGGTGGGCTTTTTCTACAAGCCGTGGGTATCTTTCATTTTCTTTAAATCAGGCATTTCTCCATCAGGATTTACCCCCTTTACCTCTCCATTTTAATTTTAATTTATTTTCCTTCATTTGTCTTTTTATTTTCTTTATACTATTTCCAGGCTTGATTCTTTTGTTATCTCTTGTAGGGGTTTCTCCCTCACCTTTTCAAGGTTTTCAAAGATCAAGTGGGCTGTCCAGTTTTGGCATTTTCAGAATGACGATCCCATGGATACCCCCGGGTTTATGGATGCACCTTTCTCTTTATGAATCATCTTTACTTTAATTATCATATGATGCCCTTGTTTTTGTTGATGATGCTTTATTGTCTCATTGTTTTATCTGCTCATATCGTAGGATCTTGCTAATTTGTGGGTTTTTTTTGGTTGATCTCTCTATTTTCTTTCTTTATGCCCTTCTTTTATTTTAATGCACTGTTTCTCTTTCATTTTCTTTACATCAATATCTATCGTTTTTGTTATTGGTCTAGTTTTGCTATGCTAATTTCTAGCCTATCCGAACTCATATTTTGTCTCCCTTTTATCATTTTTGCTATGCTAATTTCTTTCTTTATGCCCTTCTACTATTTTAAGACACTCATGCCTTTCCCTATTATACTTTATTTGTTTTCATTTTTGCTATCTCCCTCCTTTTTCAATGTTCATCTTGTTTGTGTGTTGATTTCACCTTTATCTGTCCTATCTCCCTCCACTATGGGTTCTTGCGAGTTAAGTGCTGGCTGCACCTATATGACACTCTTTGTATGCTTCACAACGAACTGTTATGTGGCTTCTTCAACCTTATATTTTTCCTTTTATGTTCTTATTCGATCCCTTCAAGGGAATATTATTACGACCCATTCGGTGGGAATCTTTCTTAACCTTTATTGGCTTTGTAGCTTTGTTACCCTGGTCTGCTATATCGGTAATATTGGTAATATGCCCTTATTCCATCTTTTATTTATATTTACTTTGTTTACTGCTATTCATGGGGTATCTCCCTTATGGACTTATACCATTCACAAAAATAGGACTAATGATAATTATAATAACTTTTTGCCACATTTGCTCTCAATCAATATTTATGCAAATTTTCTTAACCATGAACTCAACCATATCCCTCTATTTCTTTTAAATTCTATAATTATACCCTCCTTCATATTTATACACCACCGATCATCCTATGATTTCACGCTATTGTACTACTTTCTCCAGACTCATAATAATTTGTCTTTTCTTTTAATTTATACTTTTTGTTCACCATTCTCTCTAGGGTCTTTCTTTATTATTTTTTTGCCATGCTCCACTACTGATAACCGATTATTTTATAATCTTATATGGCTCCTATTTACAAACTTAATTCACTTTATAAAATATACTTATATATTCTCACTTTATTCTTTCACAATTCGTGTTTGTCATGTCACTCCTTATAATCTTAATGGACACTCATGGGTACCGTGTCAACAGACACTCACCATATTCTTCAGTAACCATGACCACTCCTTAACCTACATCAATATAATTAATTTTTTAATAATTTGTAATTCTTATCTCAACCCCTATTTTTGTGCACCTCTGATCCGTATATTATTTCTTATCCTCAACTTCTTCTTCCCCACGGTCTGTAAATTAAAATTATTTTCCATGCTCTTTCATACGTTTCTACCTTGTATGCCTTCCGTTTATGCATGTTTGCTAGCTTATCATAAACTTTTAACTATTTTATATGCTTTTCAAGTTTGTGAAATAAAATGTATGTATACCGATTTCTCTTTCATTAGTTTCACGATAGTAATACATCTTCTGCTAGCTCGTTACATTATAGTCTCAAGGCCCCAACTCATTAACTTGATCTACACCTACATAGGTGCTCTATTTCTATCCTCTAAAGGGGAATTTTATACGATCATCTCAATGATGAAAACCAATTCACATCTCTTTTGTAATGCTACATTATTCTTAATTAGTCAAGTTAATTCTATCCCCATATATAACTCAAAATACCTCACTACTAAACTTACTCTAAACATCTATTTCTCAATCCCAATTATTTTAAAACCTTAAATAAAAAACAATTTATTAAAACAATTTCTACCTGCCAAAGTTGTAATTACCTTCTCCAAATTATAATCCTCAATTTAAGGAAAATGCTATTAAATACGACATCTCTCTCTCTCCTTATCATATACCGTATATCATGGCAAAGTAGCTTGCCTTTTATAAAATACTTAACTCTTTCTATATTAAATTCTTATAGTCAAAATATTTTAAACTCTCACTGCTATAATCTCTACTTTCCCTCTTTATCTACGAATCCTTCCAACTTCCTTTCCAAAATTACTCCTTTAATTATATTTATAACTAATCATCTACTATATTTTACTTCCTTTCATACTATAATTTTTACCAAGTTTAACATTATTTCAATTCCTTATATTAATACAGATCTTTATGCAATCTCCACACTTTCCATTTGGTTAATTATACTTATTAGGAATTTAATTACTATTTTGAATATCTTACCATTAAAATCAAATATTCTTAGCCGGAAAATCCCTTTAATCCCAACAATTGCTCCATATCTTAATGTTGTATATTTTCTTTCCTTATTCTCTAATAGATATATTTTATATATTGGCTGCTTTACTCATTCTTATTACAGATCATTTATCATACCTTATCCCGCTTTTACAATGGCATCTTCTTCCACCCCAAAATTCTCCAACATTGCCCTAACCAAAGAAGAGGCTGATGCTATATATACCCCAGATTGGGATTTTGAAGAAGATCCTAAAACTATCCTAATAGGCCATCTTTTATCCTCCAAACCCGTTGATGATTGGACAGTATTAATAGCTTTTGAAGGAATTTGGAGTAAAAACAATCTTATTTCAATCTCTGTCATCAAAGAATCCTACTTTCGAATCAAATTTGCCACTTCATCCGATAGGAAGGAAGTTTTTGAACGAGGGCCCTGGCTCTACAAACTAGAATGGCTTGCACTTGCTGAATATGATCCAGTAAAGAATGTTGATGAATACTCCTTCTCTATGATGCGTATCTGGCTCAGAATTCTCTCTATCCCCGCTCCCTTTGTGGAAAACATAGATCGGGCTCATATGGTTGGTCAATCCCTTGGAGCGATTGTTGGAACTGCCCTACGAACTGATACTCGTAAGGAGAATGGTAACATGACTGCATTTCTCAGAGTGGAGATTATGGTACATATTTCTAGACCTATTCGACAATTTTTACTCATCGGTAAAGGTAATAACCAAAAGTCTTGTCAATTGCAATATGAAAGGCTGCCTGTAATATGTCATGGTTGCGGTATTGTTTGCCATACGATTGAGAATTGCCCTAACAAATCTGCTTATGATCCGAATAATTTGCAATATGGGGATTGGCTTCGCTATCTCCCACCACGCCGCCGCGATCAAGGCCCTAGGGGCAGAATCCGCGTAGTGGATCATACAACTTATGCTCAGAACCTCCCATCTATGGGTATGCATCTCACAACTTTATTTTTTCATTCATTTTCCACCTTAGTATTTACTGTTTCTTTTTGCCCTTCTCTAGACCCTTCAGAGAAAGGAAAAGAAGTTGCTGCTCACAATGATTCCGGTTATTCTCCAATCTTAAATCAACAATTTCAATTTTTTAATCTTTCACTCTACCAAAAACTAATAACTGTTTTCAATGACCCCATAGGTAATCTAAACGAAGGAGATGCTGCCTCTTTCTCAGAATTGCCTAGTGAAGGCTATCCCCAAAAGGACGTGACTATGGCAGATGAATCCCAAATTCCGCCCATGACTAAGGAAACCGACCATGCTCCTATGCCAAAGGAACCTTCTCCTCGACTCAATCCCAAAGTTACTCTACCTCCTAGAGTTCTGGAGCCTCAGCCTCTAAACACCATTTTTCCAATTCTAGAGGAGTCAGCTGAAAATGATCTGGTTAATCAGGATAACAATATCTCCAGTCCCACTGCTCAAAAGATTTTGGAACTAGACGCCCAACTCCGTAAGCCCTTCCTTAAAACAAATATTCCTCTTATTGATGATTTTGAATACTGGCTGCTTAAAAACTACCCCAATGATGCATCTGTTGCTCCCAGCTCTGTCCCTACTAATAGAGGAACCAAAAGACGATCCCCTATCCAAGTGGTCCTCCAATCAAAGAAAGCCAAGGCCTCGGCTTCTTCCACTCCAAAAGATAAAGCTGGGATGAGCAGCTCCAAAAACTCTCCGGCGGTGGTTGATACTCAACCCCGCTGAGGAAAATGATCCTACTATGTTGGAACTGCCAGGGTCTTGGGAAAGTCCAGGCAGTTCAGAATCTCAAGCAGTATATCCAATGCAACTCTCCTGATGTTTTATTTTTATGCGAGACTAAATTAAATAAGGTGGCTTGTTCCCGTTTATGTGTTTCATTAGGAATGGTGGAAGTTTTTTCTTTGAACTATGATAATCATTGCTCTGGTTTGGCTATTTTTGCTTTAAATAATATAAATATTTCTGTGGTTTCGTACTCGGATCGTTTTATACATACCTTTATTCAGCTCGAGACATATTCAATGTTTTTTACTGGTATGCATGGATTCTCTGAAACTAGCCAGAAAGTTAAAACATGGGAATTAATTGACTCCTTAAATGACAATAGTGGACGTCCTTGGCTTATTGGTGGTGATCTAAACGAAATCTTATCAGATAATGAAAAACAAGGGGGCTGTCGTCGGGCTCGATCACAAATCAATAACTTTCGCAACTGTCTCTCGCGTAATAACCTATTCGATTGTAAACCATCATCTGGATGGTTTACATGGACAAAGATTGGACCTAATACACAAACTATCTTTGAGCGCCTAGATCGATTCATAGGGAATCCGACTTGGAAAGCTTATAATCCCCACTATCGTATTAAAACTGATTACGATGCTAAGTTGGACCATTATTTCCTCCTTCTGGACACCAACCCACCTTCGACAAATATGCATCGTCAAACACCTACTAAATTTCGTTTTGAACAATGTTGGGCAAATAATGATGAAGGAATTTCACTGGTTAGACAAACATGGGCTACCACCCCAGGACATACTCTTGATAAGATCGGAGCTATTGGATCCTGCTTAGGGGATTGGCAATCACAAAAAAGATATAATACTATAGGGCGTATTCGCTTCCTAACCAAAAAAGTTAATAAATATCTTATGAGGCCTCTCACGGCATCTACTGAGAAAGCTTACTTCAAAGCTAGAACTGAACTCAATAAATTGCTTGATGAACAAGAAACTTATTGGGCACAAAGATCCCGCAATCTTTGGTTGGCCCAAGGAGATAGAAATACAAATTTTTTTCATGCTCGAGCTAATAATAGAAAGAAAAAGAACTCCATTACTGGTTTATTTGATAATCAACATAACTGGTGTACAACTGAAAATGAAATTGCCTCTATTGCATCCTCTTACTTCCAAACTCTATTTACCTCATCTGATCCCCAAACCTCAGAACAAATTCTTTCTAAAATTGATGCCTCTATTACTCCAGCCATGAATACATCTCTTTCTAAGGAATTCACTGCGGAAGAAATCATTCTTGCATTTAGGGATATTGATCCTAGGAAGGCTCCTGGAATTGATGGCCTTCCAAGTGGTTTTTTCCGACAACATTGGGACACAGTGGGTGCTGATATCACTCAACTTTGCTTGGATTTATTAAATGGGTCGGCATATATGTCATCCGTTAACCAAACCATTCTGATCCTCATTCCAAAAATAAAGGATCCAACTACAATGAGGCATTTCCGACCTATTAGCCTTTGTACAGTTATCTACAAAATAGTGGCAAAGGTCTTGGTTAACAGAATGAAGCACACAATACCTTTCTGTATTAGCAGTAACCAAGCTGCTTTCGTTCAGGGACGAAATATTTCGGATAATATCCTTATTGCTCATGAAATTATTCATTCTCTTAACACTGGTTTCACTAAATCTACTCATGGAGCAGCTATTAAGTTGGATATGGAGAAAGCTTTCGACAGAGTGGAATGGTCTTTTCTTGAGAATGTAATGAACCGGATGGGCTTTGCGCCATCCTGGATTTCGCTCATTATGAGATGCATTTCTTCGGTAACCTTCACTGTTAAGGTCAATGATTCTTTCTCTCCTCCTTTTAAGCCCCAACGGGGTCTCAGGCAAGGCGACCCTTTATCACCTTTCCTATTCCTATTTTGTACCCAAGGCCTCTCTGCCTACCTCTCCGAGGCTCAACAACGAAATCTATTGCCAGGCCTTGGTGCGAGTAGATTTGGGCATAAAGTCAATCATTTACTCTTTGCCGATGATTGTATGGTCTTTATTAATAACAAACCTGAAGATGCAGAACAACTTAAACTAGCTCTTCAAACCTATGCTGCAGCTTCTGGGCAAGCAGTAAACTTTGAAAAATCCACTATATTCTATAATCCGCGCACCCCCCATTCGATCCGTGAAACAATTAATAACTCCTTACAGGTACGGGAGGTCAATAACCCAGGGGTATATTTGGGTATACCGCTTCTCATCGGTAAGAACAAAACAGAATCACTGGGTTTTATCCGCGACAAAGTTCATGATCGTTTATCCACTTGGGATAAATATCTTCTGTCTTTCAGTGGTAGGGAAATTTTCATCAAAGCTGTCCTACAATCCTTGCCCCAATATGTTATGTCATGTTACCTGCTTCCTCAAAATATCATTGATGATATGACCTCGGCTATTCGATGATATTGGTGGTCGGGAAATAATAATAAAAAGGGTTGGCACATGCTCCCTTGGAATCAGGTCTGTCTACCTAAGTCCGTGGGAGGTATGGGCTTCAGGGATTTAAACAACTTTAATATTGCACTACTAGGAAAACAAATCTGGCGGCTTATTTGCGAACCAGAATCTTTACTAGGACAAATTTACAAAGCAAAATATTTCCCTTCCAGTAGCATCCTTAACGCCCCTCGACCTAATCGATGATCTTTTGCCTGGCAAGGGCTTTACAATGCTATGCAACACCTCTATGGTGGGTTCCTTCATCGGCCAGGAATTAATAGCGATATCCGCCTTCATGTCGATAATTGGGGAGGATCATCCCCTATTCAACTCTATGGGGAATATGAGCTATCTGATGAATTCCATATTCGTTGTCGCTCTTTTATGGTTAGGAACCAAGCTGCTTGGGATCATATCAAAGTCCATAACTATTTTACCGCAAAAGATGCCATTGCTATTTTGAACATTCCTATTATTAACGACACTCGAGATTCCATTCTTTGGAACCCTAATGATTCTGGTATCTACTCTGTCCGATCAGGTTATCAATTTTTGTAAAGGCCACAAGAACCTCGTAATCGACCTATGAGAATTTGGAAAGTTCTGGCCAAGGCAAGAGCTCTCCCGAAAGTCAAAACCTTTGGTTGGCGTATGGGCTCTGAGGCTCTCCCAACTGGGTATCGGATGCAAGCTTTTGCTCCTGAGGCGGGACCCTGCCCGGTTTGTCAACTCAGCATGGAATCTTCTCTCCATGCTCTTCGTGACTGCCCTGGTGCTAGGGAGACGCTTCGTCTAGTGGGACTCCCACATACTCTCATTCATAGTTCTGCCCCTTCTAGTATCCTATGGCTAGAGGAAGGTGCTCGTCTTTTGAACCCTGATCTTTTTGGTCTCTTTCTCACCACCTTATGGAATATTTGGAACCGGCGAAATGACTGGGTCCATAACCGCCATTTGTAACCCTCCTGGTTAATTGCCATCAACTCTACCAGTTTACATCGTGATTTTTCCAAAGCTACAACGTATTCACCAACCCCACAAGGATTATCATCTCTTTCCCCTCCTCGTTGGAGTCCTCCTCCTCCGGGATACATTAAAATTAATGTGGATGGGGCTTTCGATCCAAATACTCGTGCTACCGCTGCTGGCGTTGTAGCACGTGATGATTCGGGTAGGGTATTAGGGGGTTTGGCTTACCCCCTAGGTAGTCGTCCGGATGCCGCTTCTGCTGAAGGAGAGGGACTCCTAGCTGGTATTACGCTTGCACAGACTAAGGGATGGAACAAACTGATCTTGGAGACCGACTGTGCTTCCATTGCGAATAGGATCTCTCTTCAGGGGCCAGACTTGTCAACTCTAGGACCTACGATTCAACATATTCGGGATGCTTTATCATCTCTTCCTTTTGTTCATGTTCATTATGTAAATCACTCGGCTAATTTGGTAGCTCATACTCTGGCTACCCACGCCCTTAGACACATGTCCTCTCTGTCTTTTGATGCCTTGTATCCGGATTATATCCGTCAAATTGTACTTAACGAGATTTCTTCTCAATCAATATAAATACATAGGGTACTCTTTTCCCCTTTTAGGAATCCCCGGGTCCTACGCCAGGGGATGTTAGTAGGGGTTTTTAATGAGGCCCTCCTCTTTTCAAAAAAAAAAATCCAACGGGTCCACTTTACGTCCCATTTAGACCCGCTCGCCCGAAACTTCTTCAAAAATGACCGAAAAACAAGTTTTAATCAAATTTTAAGACTTCATATCATTGATTACGATCTTTTCAACACGATTATATTGCAAAAACTCAATTTTTGTACTTTTTACTCAGTTAAAAGTCCAACGAGTCCATTTTACGGCCCATTTAGACCCACTCGTCCGAAACCTCTACAAAAAGGATTGCAAAAAAAGTTTTAATCAAAACTTAAGAGTTCATATCGTTGATTACGAGCTTTTCAACACTATTGTATTGCAAAAATTCAATTTATGTTCTTTTTACGCAGTTATAAGTTCAATGGGTCCATTTTAAGGCTCATTTAGACTCGCTCGTCCGAAACCTCTACAAAAAGGACCGAAAAACAAGTTTTGATCCTATTTTAAGAGTTCAATAATTGATTACGAGCTTTTCAACAAGATTATATTGCAAAAACTCAAATTCGGTATTTTTTACTCAGTTAAAAGTCCAACGGGTCCATTTTACGGCCAATTTAGACCCACTCGCCCGAAACCTCTTCAAAAATGACTGAAAAACAAATTTTGATCAAATTTTAGGAGTTCATATAATTGATTACGAGCTTTTCAACAAGATTATATTGCAAAAACACAAATTCGATAGTTTTTACTCAGTTAAAAATCCAACGGGTCCATTTAACGGCCCATTTAGACCCGCTCGCCCGAAACCTCGTCAAAAATGACTGAAAAACAAGTTTTAATCAAATTTTAGGAGTTCATATAATTGATTACGACCATTTCAACACGATTATATTGCAAAAACTCAATTTCTGTATTATTTACTAAGTTAAAAGTCCAACGGGTCCATTTTACGGCCCATTTAGACCCGCTCGTCCGAAACCTCTACAAAAAGGACCGCAAAACAAGTTTTAATCAAAACTTAAGAGTTCATATCGTTGATTACGAGCTTTTCAACACTATTTTATTGCAAAAATTCAATTTTTGTTCTTTTTACGCAGTTATAAGTTCAACGGGTCCATTTTAAGGCCCATTTAGACCCGCTCGTCCGAAACCTCTACAAAAAGGACCGAAAAACAAGTTTTGATCCAATTTTAGGAGTTCATATATTTGATTACGAGCTTTTCAACAAGATTATATTGCAAAAACTCAAATTCGGTATTTTTTACTCAGTTAAAAGTCCAACGGGTCCATTTTACGGCCCATTTAGACCTACTCGCCCGAAACCTCTTCAAAAATGACTGAAAAACAAATTTTGATCAAATTTTAGGAGTTCATATAATTGATTACGAGCTTTTCAACAAGATTATATTGCAAAAACACAAATTCGATATTTTTTACTCAGTTAAAAATCCAACGGGTCCATTTTACGGCTCATTTAGACCCGCTCGCCCGAAACCTCTTCAAAAATGACCGAAAAACAAGTTTTAATCAAATTTTAGGACTTCATATCATTGATGACGATCTTTTCAACACAGTTATATTGCAAAAACTCAATTTTTGTACTTTTTACTCAGTTAAAAGTCCAATGGGTCCATTTTACGGCCCATTTAGACCCGCTCGTCCGAAACCTCTACAAAATGGACCGCAAAACAAGTTTTAATCAAAACTTAAGAGTTCATATCGTTGATTACGAGCTTTTCAACACTATTGTATTGCAAAAATTCAATTTCTGTTCTTTTTACGCAGTTATAAGTTCAACGGGTCCATTTTAAGGCCCATTTAGACCCGCTCACCCGAAACTTCTACAAAAAGGACCGAAAATAAGTTTTGATCCAATTTTAGGAGTTCATATAATTGATTACGAGCTTTTCAACAAGATTATATTGCAAAAACTCAAAATTCAGTATTTTTTACTCAGTTAAAAGTCCAACGGGTCCATTTTACGACCCATTTAGACCCGCTCGCCCGAAACCTCTTCAAAAATGACTGAAAAACAAGTTTTAATCAAATTTTAGGAGTTCATATAATTGATTACGATATTTTCAACACGATTATATTGTAAAAACTTAATTTTTGTATTTTTTACTCAGTTAAAAGTCCAACGGGTCCATTTTACGGCCCAGTTAGACCCGCTCGCCTGAAACCCCTTCAAAAATGACCGAAAAACAAGTTTTAATCAAATATTAGGACTTCATATCATTGATTACGATCTTTTCAACATGAATATATTGAAAATACTCAATTTATGTACTTTTTTACTCAGTTAAAAGTCCAACGGGTCCATTTTACGGTCCATTTAGACCCGCTCGTCCGAAACCTCTACAAAAAGGACCGCAAAACAAGTTTTAATCAAAACTTAAGAGTTCATATCGTTGATTACGAGCTTTTCAACACTATTGCATGGCAAGAATTCAATTTATGTTCTTTTTACGCAGTTATAAGTTCAACGGGTCCATTTTAAGGCCCATTTAGGCCAGCCCGTCCGAAACCTCTACAAAAAGGACCGAAAAACAAGTTTTGATCCAATTTTAGGAGTTCATATAATTGATTACGAGCTTTTCAACAAGATTATATTGCAAAAAGTCAATTTCTATATTTTTTACTTAGTTCAAAGTCCAACGGGTCCATTTTACGGCCCATTTAGACCCGCTCGTCCGAAACCTCTACAAAAAGGACCGCAAAACAAGTTTTAATCAAAACTTAAGAGTTCATATCGTTGATTACGAGCTTTTGAACACTATTGTATTGCAAAAATTCAATTTCTGTTCTTTTTACGCAGTTATAATTTCAAGAGGTTCATTTTAAGGCCCATTTAGACTCGCTCGTCCGAAACCTCTACAAAAAGGACCGAAAAACAAGTTTTAATCCAATTTTAGGAGTTCATATAATTGATTACGAGCTTTTCAACAAGATTATATTGCAGAAACTCAAATTCGGTGTTTTTTACTCAGTTAAAAGTCCAACGGGTCCATTTTACGGCCCATTTAGACCCGCTCGCCCGAAACCTCTTCAAAAATGACTGCAAAACAAGTTTTAATCAAAATTTAGTAGTTCATATAATTGATTACGATTGTTTCAACACGATTATATTGCAAAAACTCAATTTTTGTATATTTTATTCAGTTAAAAGTCCAACGGGTCCATTTTACGGCCCATTTAGACCCGCTCGTCTGAAACCTCTACAAAAAGGACCGCAAAACAAGTTTTAATCAAAACTTAAGAGTTCATATCGTTGATTACGAGCTTTTCAACACTATTATATTGCAAAAATTCAATTTCTGTTCTTTTTACGCAGTTATAATTTCAACAGGTTCATTTTAAGGCCCATTTAGACTCGCTCGTCCGAAACCTCTACAAAAAGGTCCGAAAAACAAATTTTAATCCAATTTTAGGAGTTCATATAATTGATTACGAGCTTTTCAACAAGATTATATTGCAGAAACTCAAATTCGGTGTTTTTTACTCAGTTAAAAGTCCAACGGGTCCATTTTACGGCCCATTTAGACCCGCTCGCCCGAAACCTCTTCAAAAATGACTGCAAAACAAGTTTTAATCAAAATTTAGGAGTTCATATAATTGATTACGATCGTTTCAACACGATTATATTGCAAAAACTCAATTTCTGTATTTTTTACTCAGTTCAAAGTCCAACGGGTCCATTTAACGGGCCATTTAGACCCGCTCGCCCGAAACCTCGTCAAAAATGACTGAAAAACAAGTTTTAATCAAATTTTAGGAGTTCATATAATTTATTACGACCATTTCAACACGATTATATTGCAAAAACTCAATTTCTGTATTATTTACTAAGTTAAAAGTCCAACGGGTCCATTTTACGGCCCATTTAGACCCGCTCGTCCGAAACCTCTACAAAAAGGACCGCAAAACAAGTTTTAATCAAAACTTAAGAGTTCATATCGTTGATTACGAGCTTTTCAACACTATTTTATTGCAAAAATTCAATTTCTGTTCTTTTTACGCAGTTATAAGTTCAACGGGTCCATTTTAAGGCCCATTTAGACCCGCTCGTCCGAAACCTCTACAAAAAGGACCGAAAAACAAGTTTTGATCCAATTTTAGGAGTTCATATATTTGATTACGAGCTTTTCAACAAGATTATATTGCAAAAACTCAAATTCGGTATTTTTTACTCAGTTAAAAGTCCAACGGGTCCATTTTACGGCCCATTTAGACCCACTCGCCCGAAACCTCTTCAAAAATGACTGAAAAACAAATTTTGATCAAATTTTAGGAGTTCATATAATTGATTACGAGCTTTTCAACAAGATTATATTGCAAAAACACAAATTCGATATTTTTTACTCAGTTAAAAATCCAACGGGTCCATTTTACGGCTCATTTAGACCCGCTCGCCCGAAACCTCTTCAAAAATGACCGAAAAACAAGTTTTAATCAAATTTTATGACTTCATATCATTGATGACGATCTTTTCAACACAGTTATATTGCAAAAACTCAATTTTTGTACTTTTTACTCAGTTAAAAGTCCAATGGGTCCATTTTACGGCCCATTTAGACCCGCTCGTCCGAAACCTCTACAAAAAGGACCGCAAAACAAGTTTTAATCAAAACTTAAGAGTTCATATCGTTGATTACGAGCTTTTCAACACTATTGTATTGCAAAAATTCAATTTCTGTTCTTTTTACGCAGTTATAAGTTCAACGGGTCCATTTTAAGGCCCATTTAGACCCGCTCACCCGAAACTTCTACAAAAAGGACCGAAAATAAGTTTTGATCCAATTTTAGGAGTTCATATAATTGATTACGAGCTTTTCAACAAGATTATATTGCAGAAACTCAAATTCGGTGTTTTTTACTCAGTTAAAAGTCCAACGGGTCCATTTAACGGCCCATTTAGACCCCCTCGCCCGAAACCTCGTCAAAAATGACTGAAAAACAAGTTTTAATCAAATTTTAGGAGTTCATATAATTGATTACGACCATTTCAACACGATTATATTGCAAAAACTCAATTTCTGTATTATTTACTAAGTTAAAAGTCCAACGGGTCCATTTTACGGCCCATTTAGACCCGCTCGTCCGAAACCTCTACAAAAAGGACAACAAAACAAGTTTTAATCAAAACTTAAGAGTTCATATCGTTGATTACGAGCTTTTCAACACTATTTTATTGCAAAAATTCAATTTTTGTTCTTTTTACGCAGTTATAAGTTCAACGGGTCCATTTTAAGGCCCATTTAGACCCGCTCGTCCGAAACCTCTACAAAAAGGACCGAAAAACAAGTTTTGATCCAATTTTAGGAGTTCATATATTTGATTACGAGCTTTTCAACAAGATTATATTGCAAAAACTCAAATTCGGTATTTTTTACTCAGTTAAAAGTCCAACGGGTCCATTTTACGGCCCATTTAGACCCACTCGCCCGAAACTTCTTCAAAAATGACTGAAAAACAAATTTTGATCAAATTTTAGGAGTTCATATAATTGATTACGAGCTTTTCAACAAGATTATATTGCAAAAACACAAATTCGATATTTTTTACTCAGTTAAAAATCCAACGGGTCCATTTTACGGCTCATTTAGACCCGCTCGCCCGAAACCTCTTCAAAAATGACCGAAAAACAAGTTTTAATCAAATTTTAAGACTTCATATCATTGATTACGATCTTTTCAACACGATTATAATGCAAAAACTCAATTTTTGTACTTTTTACTCAGTTAAAAGTCCAATGGGTCCATTTTACGGCCCATTTAGACCCGCTCGTCCAAAACCTCTACAAAAAGGACCGCAAAACAAGTTTGAATCAAAACTTAAGAGTTCATATCGTTGATTACGAGCTTTTCAACACTATTGTATTGCAAAAATTCAATTTCTGTTCTTTTTACGCAGTTATAAGTTCAACGGGTCCATTTTAAGGCCCATTTAGACTCGCTCACCCGAAACTTCTACAAAAAGGACCGAAAATAAGTTTTGATCCAATTTTAGGAGTTCATATAATTGATTACGAGCTTTTCAACAAGATTATATTGCAAAAACTCAAAATTCAGCATTTTTTACTCAGTTAAAAGTCCAACGGGTCCATTTTACGACCCATTTAGACCCGCTCGCCCGAAACCTCTTCAAAAATGACTGAAAAACAAGTTTTAATCAAATTTTAGGAGTTCATATAATTGATTACGATATTTTCAACACGATTATATTGTAAAAACTTAATTTTTGTATTTTTTACTCAGTTAAAAGTCCAACGGGTCCATTTTACGGCCCATTAGGACCCGCTCTCCTGAAACCCCTTCAAAAATGACCGAAAAACAAGTTTTAATCAAATATTAGGACTTCATATCGTTGATTACGATATTTTCAACACGAATATATTGCAAATACTCAATTTATGTACTTTTTTACTCAGTTAAAAGTCCAACGGGTCCATTTTACGGTCCATTTAGACCCGCTCGTCCGAAACCACTACAAAAAGGACCGCAAAACAAGTTTTAATCAAAACTTAAGAGTTCAAATCGTTGATTACGAGCTTTTCAACACTATTGTAAGGCAAGAATTCAATTTATGTTCTTTTTACGCAGTTATAAGTTCAACGGGTCCATTTTAAGGCCCATTTAGGCCCGCCCATCCGAAACCTCTACAAAAAGGACCGAAAAACAAGTTTTGATCCAATTTTAGGAGTTCATATAATTGATTACGAGCTTTTCAACAATATTATATTGCAAAAAGTCAATTTCTATATTTTTTACTTAGTTCAAAGTCCAACGGGTCCATTTTACGGCCCATTTAGACCCGCTCGTCCGAAACCTCTACAAAAAGGACCGCAAAACAAGTTTTAATCAAAACTTAAGAGTTCATATCGTTGATTACGAGCTTTTGAACACTATTGTATTGCAAAAATTCAATTTCTGTTCTTTTTACGCAGTTATAATTTCAACAGGTTCATTTTAAGGCCCATTTAGACTCGCTCGTCCGAAACCTCTACAAAAAGGACCGAAAAACAAGTTTTAATCCAATTTTAGGAGTTCATATAATTGATTACGAGCTTTTCAACAAGATTATATTGCAGAAACTCAAATTCGGTGTTTTTTACTCAGTTAAAAGTCCAACGGGTCCATTTTACGGCCCATTTAGACCCGCTCGCCCGAAACCTCTTCAAAAATGACTGCAAAACAAGTTTTAATCAAAATTTAGGAGTTCATATAATTGATTATGATTGTTTCAACACGATTATAGTGCAAAAACTCAATTTTTGTATATTTTATTCAGTTAAAAGTCCAACGGGTCCATTTTACGGCCCATTTAGACCCGCTCGTCCGAAACCTCTACAAAAAGGACCGCAAAACAAGTTTTAATCAAAACTTAAGAGTTCATATCGTTGATTACGAGCTTTTCAACACTATTGTATTGCAAAAATTCAATTTCTGTTCTTTTTACGCAGTTATAATTTCAACAGGTTCATTTTAAGGCCCATTTAGACTCGCTCGTCCGAAACCTCTACAAAAAGGACCGAAAAACAAATTTTAATCCAATTTTAGGAGTTCATATAATTGATTACGAGCTTTTCAACAAGATTATATTGCAGAAACTCAAATTCGGTGTTTTTTACTCAGTTAAAAGTCCAACGGGTCCATTTTACGGCCCATTTAGACCCGCTCGCCCGAAACCTCTTCAAAAATGACTGCAAAACATGTTTTAATCAAAATTTAGGAGTTCATATAATTGATTACGATCGTTTCAACACGATTATATTGCAAAAACTCAATTTTTGTATTTTTTACTCAGTTCAAAGTCCAACGGGTCCATTTTACGGCCCATTTAGACCCGCTCGTCCGAAACCTCTACAAAAAGGACCGCAAAACAAGTTTTAATCAAAAATTAAGAGTTCATATCGTTGATTACGAGCTTTTGAACACTATTGTATTGCAAAAATTCAATTTCTGTTCTTTTTACGCAGTTAGAAGTTCAACGGGTCCATTTTAAGGACCATTTAGACTCGCTCGTCCGAAACCTCTACAAAAAGGACCGAAAAACAAGTTTTGATCCAATTTTAGGAGTTCATATAATTGATTACGAGCTTTTCAACAAGATTATATTGCAAAAACTCAAATTCAGTGTTTTTTACTCAGTTAAAAGTCCAACGGGTCCATTTTACGGCCCATTTAGACCCGCTCGCCCGAAACCTCTTCAAAAATGACTGAAAAACAAGTTTTAATCAAATTTTAGGAGTTCAAATAATTGATTACCATCGTTTCAACACGATTATATTGCAAAAACACAATTTCTGTATTTTTTACTCAGTTAAAAGTCCTACGGGTCCATTTTACGGCCCATTTAGACCCGCTCGTCTGAAACCTCTACAAAAAGGACCGCAAAACAAGTTTTAATCAAAACGTAAGAGTTCATATCGTTGATTACGAGCTTTTCAACACTATTGTATTGCAAAAATTCAATTTCTGTTCTTTTTACGCAGTTATAAGTTCAACGGGTCCATTTTAAGGCCCACATAGACTCGCTCGTCCGAAACCTCTACAAAGGACTGAAAAACAAGTTCTGATCAAATTTTAGGTGTTCATATAGATGATTACAAGCTTTTCAACAAAATTATATTGCAAAAACTCAAATTCGGTATTTTTTACTTAGTTAAAAGTCCAACGGGTCCATTTTACGGCCCATTTAGACCCGCTCGCCCGAAACCTCTTCAAAAATGACCGAAAAACAGGTTTTAATCAAATTTTAGGAATTCATATCATTGATTACGATCTTTTCAACACGATTATATTGCAAAAACTCAATTTTTGTACTTTTTACTCAGTTAAAAGTCCAACAGGTCCATTTTACGACCCATTTAGACCCGCTCGTCCGAAACTCCTACAAAAAGGACCGCAAAACAAGTTTTAATCAAAACTTAAGAGCTCATATCGTTGATTACGAGCTTTTCAACACTATTGTATTGCAAAAATTCAATTTCTGTTCTTTTTACGCAGTTATAAGTTCAACAAGTCCATTTTAAGGCCCATTTAGACCCGCTCGTCCGAAACCTCTACAAAAAGGACCGAAAAACAAGTTTTTATCTAATTTTAGGAGTTCATATAATTGATTACGAGCTTTTCAACAAGATTATATTGCAAAAACTCAAATTCGGTATTTTTTACTCAGTTAAAAGTCCAACGGGTCCATTTTATGGCCCATTTAGACCCGCTCGTTCGAAACCTCTAAAAAAGGACCGAAAACAAGTTTTGATCCAATTTTAAGAGTTCATATAATTGATTACGAGCTTTTCAACAAGATTATATTGCAAAAAGTCAAATTCGATATTTTTTACTTAGTTAAAAGTCCATCGGGTCCATTTTACGGCCCATTTAGACCCGCTCGCCCGAAACTTCTTCAAAAATGACTAAAAAACAAGTTGTAATCAAATTTTAGGAGTTCATATAATTGATTACGATCTTTTCAACACGATTATATTGCAAAAACACAATTTATGAACTTTTTACCCAGTTAAAAGTCCAACGGGTCCATTTTACGGCCTATTTAGACCCGCTCGTCTGAAACCTCTACAAAAAGGACCGCAAAACAAGTTTTAATCAAAACTTAAGAGTTTATATCGTTGATTACGAGCATTTCAACACTATTGTATTGCAAAAATTCAAGTTATGTTCCTTTTACGCAGTTATAAGTTCAACGGGTCAATTTTAAGTCCCATTTAGACCCGCTCGTCCGAAACCTCTACAAAAAGGACCGAAAAACAAGTTTTGATCCAATTTTAGGAGTTCATAGAATTGATTACGAGCTTTTCAACAAGATTGTATTGCAAAAGGTCAATTTCTGTATTTTTTACTCAGTTAAAAGTCCAACAGGTCCATTTTACGGCCCATTTAGACCCGCTCGCCTGAAACCTCTTCAAAAATGACTGAAAAACAAGTTTTAATCAAATTTTAGGAGTTCATATAATTGATTACGATCGTTTCAACACGATTATATTGCAAAAACTCAATTTCTGTATTTTTTACTCAGTTAAAAGTCCAACGGGTCCATTTTACGGCCCATTTAGACCCGCTCGCCCGAAACCTCTTCAAAAATAACTGAAAAATAAGATTTAATCAAATTTTAGGAGTTCATATAATTAATTACGATCTTTTCAACACGATTATATTGAAAAAACTCAATTTTTGTACTTTTTACTCAGTTAAAAGTCCAACGGGTCCATTTTACGGCCCATTTAGACCCGCTCGTCCGAAACCTCTACAAAAAGGACCGAAAAACAAGTTTTGATCCAATTTTAGGAGTTCATATAATTGAATACGAGCTTTTCAACAAGATTATATTGCAAAAAGTCAATTTTTGTATTTTTTTACTCGGTTAAAAGTCCAACGGGTCCATTTTACGGCCCATTTAGACCCGCTCGCCCGAAACCTCTTCAAAAATGACTGAAAACAAGTTTTAATCAAATGTTAGGAGTTCATATAATTGATCACGATCGTTTCAACAGGATTATATTGCAAAAACTCAATTTCTGTATTTTTTACTCAGTTAAAAGTCCAACGGGTCCATTTTACGGCCCATTTAGACCCGCTCGTCCGAAACCTCTACAAAAAGGACCGCAAAACAAGTTTTAAGAAAAACTTAAGAGTTCATATCGTTGATTACGAGCTTTTCAACACAGCTGTATTGCAAAAATTCAATTTTTGTTCTTTTTACGCAGTTATAAGTTCAACGGGTCCATTTTAAGGCTCATTTAGACCCGCTCGTCCAAAACCTCTACAAAAAGGACCGCAAAACAAGTTTTGATCCAGTTTTAGAAGTTCATATAATTGATTACGAGCTTTCAACAAGATTATAATGCAAAAACTCAAATTCAGTATTTTTTACTCAGTTAAAAGTCCAACGGGTCCATTTTATGGCCCATTTAGAGCCGCTCGTTCGAAACCTCTAAAAAAGAACCGAAAACAAGTTTTGATCCAATTTTAAGAGTTCATATAATTGATTACGAGCTTTTCAACAAGATTATATTGCAAAAAGTCAAATTCGATCTTTTTTACTTAGTTAAAAGTCCATCGGGTCCATTTTACGGCCCATTTAGACCCGCTCGCCCGAAACTTCTTCAAAAATGACTAAAAAACAAGTTGTAATCAAATTTTAGGAGTTCATATAATTGATTACGATCTTTTCAACACGATTATATTGCAAAAACACAATTTATGAACTTTTTACCCAGTTAAAAGTCCAACGGGTCCATTTTACGGCCTATTTAGACCCGCTCGTCTGAAACCTCTACAAAAAGGACCGCAAAACAAGATTTAATCAAAACTTAAGAGTTTATATCGTTGATTACGAGCATTTCAACACTATTTTATTGCAAAAATTCAATTTATATTCCTTTTACGCAGTTATAAGTTCAACGGGTCAATTTTAAGTCCCATTTAGACCCGCTCGTCCGAAACCTCTACAAAAAAGGACCGAAAAACAAGTTTTGATCCAATTTTAGGAGTTCATATAATTGATTACGAGCTTTTCAACAAGATTATATTGCAAAAGGTCAATTTCTGTATTTTTTACTCAGTTAAAAGTTCAACGGGTCCATTTTACGGCCCATTTAGACCCGCTCGCCCGAAACCTCTTCAAAAATGACTGAAAAACAAGTTTTAATCAAATTTTAGGAGTTCATATAATTGATTACGATCGTTTCAACACGATTATATTGCAAAAACTCAATTTCTGTATTTTTTACTTAGTTAAAAGTCCAACGGGTCCATTTTACGGCCCATTTAGACCCGCTCGCCCGAAACCTCTTCAAAAATGACTGAAAAATAAGATTTAATCAAATTTTAGGAGTTCATATAATTAATTACGATCTTTTCAACACGATTATATTGCAAATACTCAATTTTTGTACTTTTTACTCAGTTAAAAGTCCAACGGGTCCATTTTACGGCCCATTTAGACCCGCTCGTCCGAAACCTCTACAAAAAGGACCGAAAAACAAGTTTTGATCCAATTTTAGGAGTTCATATAAATGATTACGAGCTTTTCAACAAGATTATATTGCAAAAAGTCAATTTTTGTATTTTTTTACTCGGTTAAAAGTCCAACGGGTCCATTTTACGGCCCATTTAGACCCGCTCGCCCGAAACCTCTTCAAAAATGACTGAAAACAAGTTTTAATCAAATTTTAGGAGTTCATATAATTGATCACGATCGTTTCAACAGGATTATATTGCAAAAACTCAATTTCTGTATTTTTTACTCAGTTAAAAGTCCAACGGGTCCATTTTACGGCCCTAAAACTTAAGAGTTTATATCGTTGATTACGAGCTTTTCAACACTATTGTATTGCAAAAAATTCAATTTCTGTTCTTTTTACGCAATTATAAGTTCAACGGGTCCTTTTTAAGGCCCATTTAGACCCACCCGTCCGAAACCTCTACAAAAAGGACCGAAAAACAAGTTTTGATCCATTTTTCGGAGTTCATATAATTGATTACGAGCTTTTCAACAAGATTATATTGCAAAAACTCAAATTCGATATTTTTTACTTAGTTAAAAGTCCAACGGGTCCATTTTAAGGCCCATTTAGACCCGCTCGTCCGAAACCTCTACAAAAAGGACCGAAAAACAAGTTTTGATCCAATTTTAGGAGTTCATATAATTAATTACGTGCTTTTCAACAAGATTATATTGCAAAAACTCAAATTCGGTATTTTTTACTCAGTTAAAAGTCCAACGGGTCCATTTTACGGCCCATTTAGACCCGCTCGCCTGAAACCTCTTCAAAAATGACCGAAAAACAAGTTTTAATCAAATTTTAGGACTTCATATAATTGATTACGAGCTTTTCAACAAGATTATATTGCAAAAACACAAATTCGATATTTTTTACTCAGTTAAAAGTCCAACGGGTCCATTTTACGGCCCATTTAGACCCGCTCATCCGAAATCTCTACAAAAAGGACCACAAAACAAGTTTTAATCAAAACTTAAGAGTTCATATCGTTGATTACGAGCTTTTGAACACTATTGTATTGAAAAATTCAATTTCTGTTCTTTTTACGCAGTTATAAGTTCAAAAGGTCCATTTTAAGGCCCATTTAGACCCGCTCGTAAGAAACCTCTACAAAAAGGACCGAAAAACAAGTTTTGATCCAATTTTAGGAGTTCATATAATTGATTACGAGCTTTTCAACAAGATTATATTGCAAAAACTCAAATTCGGTATTTTTTACTCAGTTAAAAGTCCAACGGGTCCATTTTACGGCCAATTTAGACTCGCTCGCCCGAAACCTCTTCAAAAATGACTGAAAAACATGTTTTAATCAAATTTTAGGAGTTAATATAATTGATTACGATCTTTTCAACACGATTATATTGCAAAAACTAAATTTTGGTACTTTTTACTCAGTTAAAAGTCCAACGGGTCCATTTTACGGCCCATTTAGACCCGCTCGTCCGAAAGCTCTACAAAAAGGACCGCAAAACAAGTTTTAATCAAAACTTAAGAGTTCATATCGTTTATTACAAGCTTTTCAACACTAATGTATTGCAAAAAAAGTCAATTTCTGTTCTTTTTACGCAGTTATAAGTTCAACGGGTCCATTTTAAGGCCCATTTAGACCCGCTCGTTCGAAACCTCTACAAAAAGGACCGAAAAACAAGTTTTGATCCAATTTTAGGAGTTTATATAATTGATTACGAGCTTTTCAACAAGATTATATTGCAAAAAGTCAAATTCGGTATTTTTTACTTAGTTAAAAGTCCAACGGGTCCATTTTACGGCCCATTTAGACCCGCTCGTTCGAAACCTCTACAAAAAGGACTGAAAAACAAGTTTTGATCCAATTTTAGGAGTTCATATAATTGATTACGAGCTTTTCAACAAGATTATATTGCAAAAACTCAAATTCGGTATTTTTTTACTTAGTTAAAAGTCCAATGGGTCCATTTTAGAGCCCATTTAGACTCGTTCGCCCGAAACCTCAACAAAAAGGACTGAAAACAAGTTTTAATCAAATTTTAGGAGTTCATATAATTGATTACGATCTTTTCAACACTATTGTATTGCAAAAATTCAATTTCTATTCTTTTTACGTAGTTATAAGTTCAACGGGTCCATTTTAAGGCCCGTTTAGACCCGCTCGTCCAAAACCTCTACAAAAAGGACCGAAAAACAAGGTTTGATCCAATTTCAGGAGTTCATATCGTTGAATACGAGCTTTTCAACAAGATTATATTGCAAAAACTCAAATTCGGTATTTTTTACTCAATTAAAAGTCCAACGGGTCAAATTTACGGCCCATTTAGACCCGCTCGTTCGAAACCTCTACAAAGTGGACCGAAAAACAAGTTTGATCCAATTTTAGGAGTTCATATAATTGATTACGAGCTTTTCAGCAAGATTATATTGCAAAAACAAGAATTCGGTATTTTTTACTTAGTTAAAAGTCCAACGGGTCCATTTTATAGCCCATTTAGACCCGCTCGCCCGAAACCTCTTCAAAAATGACTGAAAAACAAGTTTTAATCAAATTTTAGGAGTTCATATAATTGATTACGATCTTTTCAACACGATTATATTGCAAAAACTCAATTTTTGTACTTTTTACTCAGTTAAAAGTCAAACGTGTGGGATGGCTCTCAATTCTATCTCAATTCTTTCAGGGGTTCTTTTTTGGGTTTTGCTTGCTCCGCTCTTCTTGGTGGATGTTCTCTCTCTTCCACCAGTCCCCCTTCCCCTCACGGCGCTTCATTTTCAGCCGCTTTTGCAAGTAAATCTTCAGATAATGTCTCCCTTGGAATTCGGGCAGAGTATGCGAAAAGTCATCCCACACCAACAGTTTTTCCCCATCATTTTTTATTATTTCTCTATTATATTTTGTTATTGCTTTATTATTCTAACTTTCTGGTATTTTCTTTTTCATGCTTGTCGATTGAGATTTGTTTTTCTCCACATCATTTCCATCCCCATCATTCTGTTTGGGCTAGATCTGGGAACTTCCTCTTGGAAATCGCCAGATCCGGATCAATGTACATGATGTTCGTTTTTCCAGGCGGATCCTTATATCTCCAGATCCGTTCCACTTTTTTTCGATTTGCTCAAATCTGAAGGGCTATTCGAATTTTTTGTAGCCATGGATTTTTTCATAACTTCCCTTCTCTGCTTTTTCATAGATCTATCTTTATTATCAGTTTTTACTTACCAACAACTTTTTTCATCTTTTTGCAGAACCATCTTTATACACATACACAGATCGGAGACTATGATGGTTTTTTTCCTCTCCGACGTCTGGTCTAATCTCTTTTCGCCATTTCTGGAACTTATATCAACAACCATGTGGTGGTTTATGGTGGCCATTTTCCACCGCCATAAGGGTTCCCTCAATTCGTATTGTGTTTTAGGGATTTCTCCCCCTTCACTCCCATCCTTTTTCCATCTGTTTTTCATTAGTAATTCCAGATCTAATCCTTTCTCTTGTCAATCTGTCATAGGTCTTTTAGAAATTATTCTTCTGCTATCTCTGATGACGCATCTCCATCTGATCTGGTGGTGGCTCTCGGCGGCGTTCCAACGACGGCTAGGGTTTTCTCCCCCCCTCTTTTTTATTTTTATTTTAATCATTTTTAATAATATACTGTTAACCCATAGCTTTTTTCCCCTTACTCAGATATGCCTAATCTTCCTCTTCAAAAGGAAGGATTTTACTGATATTATCTGGCAAATTTCATTGTAGGCTCCCTTTCTGTTCCTTGGTTTTTTATACATCTATTCATTCATTATTGTTGTTTTTTTCCATCTTCTATATTTTATTTCAAGATCCTGTTGTACACATATGCTAGGGATTTTTTCAATTATCCTAATCTGCTGGACCTTAAATGTTGTTTTGCTATTATACATTATATGTGCACATCCTGTGATGAATCCAAACATTGTTTTGCCCTTAATATTATCATATCCTCTGGTAGTTATATCGTTATATAATTTTTTTGTTGTCTTATCTCTATATCAAGCCCTTCTAGGGAATCTACAACAAGCCCAACTTTTGGGATCATCCAATTTCAATTATCTCTGTAATATATCATATTCTCTTTTCATTTCTCTGACCTTTCCTTTATATGTTTATCAATGTTGGGAACGGAAATCTTCATATACTCTCTGTTTCTTACACTATAAGTATCATAATCACTCAGTCTCTAATAAACACTTCACCCATTCTGTTATGTACCACTTCTTACATTTCATACACTCTCTGGTTTGTGTTCTTGGGAGTTTAACCTTTCAATCTTGTCCAGTTAAACCCTTCACTCTAATGTATTTGTTTTCACCACCATCTAAGACGCATGCTGAAACTTCTCTTACTCAGAATATCTTTATAGGCTTTATCATATTGTTTCTACACACTTCACAATTCGCAATTATGCATGCATTTACTAAACTTTTTACTGCACTCAATCATATATTAATTACTTTTTGGAATAATATGAGAATTGCACAACTATTCACAGTTCCCCCCATTTTGGTCAAGCTCTATCTACCTCTTCTGCTTAGTTCAACAACATTCACCTTTTTAACTGTTTCACTTCTCAGGCTTCATATTCATCTAATGAATTTACATTCTATGTCTATCAGTATAATCTATGCCTACCGTTCTGACATCAAATCTACCTTCTTGCAACAACTCACACTCTCTCCTTCCTTTCCTTTATATATCTCTAATATTATTGCTACTTTCATGTTTACTCTGTCCTTTTTGTATTTCCTGCACACTAATGTTATTGTTACTTTCATTCTTGCCAACTACCTCAATATCTTTCCTGACTATCCATCAAATTCAGTAATGCCCTCTTTTATGTTTTTATATATTTATCACTTGTTTATATTGCAACTTAATTCTACTTCTTTGTCCTCTCTTTCCTCTTGTATTTATCGTTTCATCAAAGGTTCTCATTTAACTCACTGTATGTGTTTTCTTTTTGTCTTTTTCTATGATGCCTCTCATCATGTACCAACAATGGATGCCATGACACAAGTTTCTAAGCTGTTGCTCAAGGAATGCAGGATCTTCTACTCTCTTGGGTTAAGATTTAATTTCAATTTATTTAAATTTCATAGTATTCCCCCCTCTTTTTTTTTGCTCTTTTGGTCTGTATTTATTTTCTTATCCCCGCTTCTTTATTCCCCTGGGTCTGTAATTATTTTTTCTTGCTTCTTTTCTTTTCTGCTCTCTTTTTATTTTTATTATGCTTTTATCTGCTTTATAGATTATATTAATACTTCCATGCATGGTCTATATTCCGCACTAGATGTATGCCTTTCTGTTAACGAAATTTTCTTATTGATATGCTCGCTAGACATCCCTTCCCACTACACCTTTTTAGGTGAAACATCACAAGCCCACTTTTGGGACCCTGATCAAATCCTATTTAATAGGAGACTTTCTTTCATATATTATATTTGTTATACAAACTTTTTAATATTCTTCAGCTCTACTTTTCCAAAAATAATTTCAAAATTCATCCACAACCTATTTCTTCAGCTTTTTTCAAACTTTATGAGTTATCTTTTAAAGTACTCTACTGTTCAAAGCTCTCTAGATTTTTATTTCCCTATTACCTTCCACTTACTTCGCCGGTATATAATTATATCCAAAAAACCAGCTTTACTTCCTTTTACCAAAAATTATAAAAGTCAAAATCTACCATTCATATTCAAATTTTCCTCCTTACGCTTTTATGTATATCTATTTTCTCATAAATTTCCCTTTATAAAAGTTTTAAATACGGTCAATGGTAATTTTATTCTTCTGTTTTTACTCTATTTACTACAACCAACTTTTTTGCTTAAGTTATCCTCATTAAACTTTGCCTTTTATTCTGTAACACTAATACCACTAATGAAAATAATTTTTAGCAGTTACATAACTTATTTCCCTTTATTTGCACCATTAAATTTTATTCCCCGCTTTAAATACTCGATTATTAAAAGATTTCCTTTTATTACCAAAGCCACTCTGTTCTTACTATTTTTAACCCTTCTTTACAGCCAATATTTCAATCAAATCTTTTTAATATCTCCATTCAAGCTTAACCAAAACTTTTATAGATATTTAAGACACTTTCCTTTAATAACTCCTAGAGTTTCCTCCTTTTCTAGGTCTTCTATTTCATTTAAGGAAAGTACCTTAGATAATTTACCTTTTGATATTCGTATCTCCTATCTTTTACAATCAATAATTATTCCTCTGAATCTTTCTCATCCCACTTTCCATATCTCATCCCCCTTAGCTATTTTCGTTTTCTTTATATACTTGCATTACAATTACACCAACCTACTACAACTCCTATCTCACTCGTACTCCTCATACCCTCTAAATCTCACAATGGCTTCATCCTCTTCCATCCCCCAACTCAACTCGATCAATCTCACCAATGAAGAATCAGAACTGCTCTACACACCTGATTTTGACTTCATCAAGGAAGACCCCAAGCTCATTGTTATTGGTCGCTTTATATCGTCCAAGGCCTTAGACATTTATGATGTTATCAATGCTTTCGAAGGTATCTGGAAACCTAATGAAGTTGTATCCATCTCGGTGATACAAGATAACTTCCTCAAAATCAAGTTCAAGGAAATCAAGAATTGCTATGAGATTATCAACCGTGGACCTTGGCTGTACAAGGATGAATGGCTTGCAGTCACCGAATATGATCCAGCTAAATCCTTAAACGACTACAACTTCAGCACCATGAGAATCTGGATCCGAATTTTCTCCCTCCCTGATTCACTTTTTGCTGATGCTGACCGATCCCATCTGGTGGGACATGCTCTAGGATCAATGGTTGGTAAGGTCCTCCGAACAGATACCCGCCAAATCGATGGGAATATGAATGAATTCCTTCTCTGCTCAACATTACAAGACATGTCACCCGATTTGTGTTTATTGGATCTGGTGAAAACAAAATTATGTGCCGTCTTCAGTATGAAAGGCTCCCGACTCTATGTCCTGGTTGTGGTATTATCAGCCATACCTTAGAAAACTGTCCTATTCGTTCTTCTCTCGATCCCAACAAGTTACAATACGGAGAATGGCTCCGCTACCTTCCACCTGGACGTCGCCCAGCTGGTATTCGGGGACGTATCCGCAATGTGGAACCAAATCAGCTTCCAAACATCCCTCCATGCAACGGTAACTTCACATTAGCATTTACAATAATCTCTTTTTTCACTTGTTTTTTCACCCCAAATTTTCCATCAATATTCTTAACTACTGGTTTTATCGTAGTGGCCCCAATGAATGTCCCAGCAGCTCCGGTCAATCCAATAGCTCTTCCTAACGAACAACACAATATGGGCTCTCTAAATGAAGGCGATGCCGCCTCATTTACGGAACAAGCTACCGAAGAAGGCCAAAACGTCGACGTGACCATGGATGATGGCCCCAATTCTGTTAAAGACCCCCCTGCAACTGATTTGAAACAAAAAGCTCCTCTTGAGGCCCAACCCCTGAACACCATCTATCCCATTCCGGAAGATGGTTCTGATGATGATTTGGACACCACGGATGATTATGGTGTCCCTAGCCCTACTGCCGAGCAGATTAAGAAGTTTGACTATGAATCGAGTAAGCCTTCTAAACCCATTGATACAATATTCAATGACTTTAATCAGTGGTTACTTAAAACTTACCCGAATGATGCAGCCCCTGCACCTGTTCCTGTACCTGCACCTGCACCTGCACCTGCACCAACCCAAACAAACCGAGGCATGAAACGCCACTCTCCAATACAAGTATCGCTCCCGCCGAAAAAATCCAAACAGTCAGGATCTACTCCAAAAGCTAGGATGAGCAACTCTAAAAACTCTCCGGCGGCGGTTGACTCTCAGTCCCGCCGAGCAAAATGAGGATCCTATGCTGGAACTGTCAGGGTCTTGGACAAGCCCCGACGGTTCAACATTTCCGGTCCTATGTCCAACGCACCAACCCCGATATCATTTTCTTATGCGAGACTAAATTAAATAATGCGGAATGTAACCGCTTATGTCTTTCATTAGGTATGTTAGACATTATTTCTATTTCCCCTACGGAAGGGTGTTCCGGAATTTCCTTATTTGCAGCAAACAACATTAATATAAGTTTAATTTCTTATTCGTCGCGTTACATTCATATTCAAATTATAAAGAATAACTCCACAATGTTCTTCACTGGTATGCACGGTTTTCCGGAAACTAGCCAAAAATTTAAAACATGGGAGCTAATTGATTCTTTATACCCTTCTACTAAAGATAACCCTTGGCTTCTCGGCGGAGACTTCAATGAAATTTTAACAGATTCGGAAAAACAAGGGGGCCCCCGTAGAGCCAGATCCCAAATTAAAAATTTTCGTAATTGTTTAACTCGAAACAACCTCTTTGATTGTAAGCCAACTTCGGGTTGGTTCACATGGACAAAATTGGGACCCTTAACCCCGGTAATACATGAAAGACTAGATCGATTTATCGCTAATTCCGCATGGCAAGATCTCTACCCTTCTCATCGAATCACCACAGATTATGTTGCTAAATCTGACCATTGTTTCCTTCTTCTTGATCTAGACACCTCGACTACTACTCCAAAAATACATCCTCCCAAGAATTTCAGATTCGAAAGTTGTTGGGCTAATAATATAGACAATATCCAAACAATTAAAAGGGCATGGGCCGATACTCCCGGAACAGCCATAAACAAAATTGAAGCGGTAGGTACTTACCTAGAAGAATGGCAAAACCAACAACGTTTTAAATCAACCGGAAGAATTAAGTTCCTCACTAAAAAAATAAAGAAATTACTAAACCGTCCCTTAACAACCACAAATGAACAAGTCTACCTAAATTATAGAACTGAATTAAATAAACTTTTAACAGAACAAGAAGTTTATTGGGCTCAAAGATCCCGAACTCTTTGGCTCTCCCAAGGGGACAAAAACACCAAGTTCTTCCATGCCCGTGCCTCTAATAGGAGTAAGAAAAATTCAATCATAGGCCTTTATGATGCCAATTCCAATTGGCGCACCTCTGAATCGGACATTATGAATATCGCTTCTGATTATTTCCAAAAATTGTTCAAAACATCTAACCCCCAAATCTCGAACATCATTCTTGACAAAATTCACCCTTCCATCAATTCTTCAATGAATGAAAACCTACTAAAGGCGTTCACTAGAGAGGAAATTCTTCATGCTTTTAAAGATATTGACCCTAGGAAAGCTCCTGGTTTTGATGGTCTACCCACTAGTTTCTTTAGACAACACTGGGATACAGTGGGAGACGATGTTATTAACCTTTGTATTAATCTATTAAACGGCAACGCAAATATGGCCTCAGTAAACAAAACTATATTAGTACTAATACCCAAAGTACAGGACCCAACCTCTATGAAACAACTTAGACCAATTAGCCTCTGCACCGTTCTCTATAAAATAGTTGCCAAAACAATAGTCAACAGAATGAAACAGGCCATACCTCTATGCATTAGCCCTAATCAAGCAGCCTTTGTCCAGGGACGCAACATATCTGACAACATCCTTGTTGCTCATGAAATTATTCACAATATTAACTCAGGTGCTTCTAAATCCTCTCAAGGAGCTGCTCTAAAGCTAGACATGGAAAAAGCATTCGATAGAGTAGAATGGTCTTTTCTCGCAAATGTAATGGAGCGCATGGGCTTTGCATCCGAATGGATCGAGCTTATAATGCGTTGTATTACTACAGTCTCTTTTTCGGTTAAAATTAATAATTCGTTTTCACCCACCTTTCAACCTCAACATGGTCTTCGACAGGGGGATCCCTTATCCCCTTTCCTCTTTCTCTTCTGTACTCAAGGCCTCTCGGCTTTCTTAGCAGCTGCTCAACAAACTAAACTACTTCCAGGACTAGGCGCAAGTAAACATGGGCCCAAAGTCAACCACCTTCTCTTTGCTGATGATTGTATGGTATTTATTAATACTAATCGGTCTGAAGCGTCCCTTCTGAAAAATGCTCTTCAAACGTATGCCACTGCTTCCGGTCAAGCAGTCAACTTTGAGAAGTCGACTATTTTCTATAACCCGCGTACACCATCTGCAACAAGAAATGCCATTAACAGCCTTTTACAAGTACGTGAGGTCACTAACCCTGGAGTATACCTAGGCATCCCGCTCCTAATTGGGAAAAATAAAACTGAATCATTAGGTTTTGTACGTGATAAAGTACATGATCGTCTCTCTAGTTGGGACAAACATCTACTATCCTTTAGTGGCCGGGAGATTTTCATCAAAGCTGTCTTACAATCTCTCCCACAATATGTTATGTCTTGCTATCTGCTACCACAAAATATCATCGACGACATGACTACATCAATCCGTCAATACTGGTGGACTGGTAAATCCAACAAAAAAGGTTGGCATATGTTACCTTGGAATCGTATATGCTTACCTAAATCTGCTGACGGCATGGGTTTTAAGGATTTACACGACTTTAACATTGCTCTATTGGGCAAGCAAATTTGGAAACTCATCTGTGAACCAGATTCCTTATTAGGACAAATATACAAGTCTAAATACTTTCCTTCAGGCAACATTTTGGATGCAACAAAACCCAACAGGGGCTCCTTCGCTTGGCAAGGTATATATAACGCTCTTCAGCGTCTTTTCCCTGGCTTTCTTCACCGTCCTGGTATAAACAGTAATATTAGAATACACAAAGATATATGGGGAGGGTCTTCCCCGATTGAGCTTACTGGGGATTACGAAATCTCCGATGAATTTCACATTCGATGTTGTGATTTTATGATACGTAACCAAACTGCCTGGGATACGATCAAGATAAACAATTATTTCAATCCAACTGATGCCGATGCCATTCTCCGTATTCCCATCATAAATGATCAACGTGACTCAATACTCTGGTCTCCCAACGACTCGGGTATTTACTCAGTCCGTTCTGGATATATTTTCTTACAACGTTCAATATCCCAACCTTCACCCCCAACACGCTTTTGGAAGTTTTTATCCAAAATCAAAGCTTTACCCAAAGTTAAAACATTTGGCTGGCGTATGGCTTCTGATGCTCTACCATTTGGATCTAAATTGCAAGCCTTTTCCCCTACCTTGGGGCCTTTCTCTATTTGTGGAAGCCACTCGGAATCGATCCTTCATGCGTTTCGTGACTGCCCTGGGGCATCTGAAGCTCTCCAAATTAGTGGTATCCCTATCTCTATCTATAAGAGTTTAGCTCCTACGCCCAAGCAATGGTTAGAGGAAGCAGCCTCTAAAATTCCCTCTGATAAATTTGGTCTCTTTCTTACTGTTTTATGGAATATATGGAACAGACGAAATGACTGGGTTCACAACCACCATCTACAACCTCCATGGCTAATTGCTGTTAACTCAATTAGCTTACATGACGAATTTTGTAAATCTTTAAATTCGATTGGCCCAGCTCCAACTACATTATCTAATTCTTCCCGACCACCTCCACCTAATCATATCAAATTAAATGTGGATGGTGCCTTTAACCCATCTACTCGTGCAGCAGCCGTTGGCGTTGTTGCTCGTGATTCTGCAGGAGCAGTCGTGGGTGGTCTCGCTTTCCCTCTCGGTAGCTGTCAAGACGCTATCACCAGTGAAAGGGGAAAGCATCCTAGCTGGTCTCACCTTTGCCCGATCTCAAGGTTGGACTCGTATCTTGATCGAAACTGACTGCGCTTCTCTCGCGAATAGGATCAACAATCCTGCTCAGGATCTCTCTACTATGGGACCAACTATTCTTCAGATACAAGCCGCTCTTCACGACTTTGACTTTACTTCTATTTCCTTTGTACGCCGTGAGGCAAATATTATAGCCCATACTTTGGCTACCTTTTCGCTGAATTCTATGACTTCTACATCATTTAATTCGGATATCCCACATTGTATCCAACAATTTGTAACTAATACTTTTTGATTAATAATATTTGGGTACTCTTTTCCCCTTTTTAGGGTCCTCTAGCTCTGCTTGAAGGACAGTAGTAGGGGTTTTTAATGAGGCATTTTCTTCAAAAAAAAAGTCAAACGTGTCCATTTTACGGCCCATTTAGACCCGCTCGTCTGAAACCTCTACAAAAAGGACCGCAAAACAAGTTTTAATCAAAACTTAAGGGTTGATATCGTTGATTACGAGCTTTTCAACACTATTGTATTGCAAAAATTCAATTTCAGTTCTTTTTACGCAATTATAAGTTCAACGGGTCCATTTTAAGGCTCATTTAGACCCGCTCGTCCGAAACCTCTACAAAAAGAACCGAAAAACAAGTTTTGAACCAATTTTAGGAGTTCATATAATTGATTACGAGCTTTTTAACAAGATTATATTGCAAAAACTCAAATTCGGTATTTTTTACTCAGTTAAAAATCCAACGGGTCCATTTTACGGCCCATTTAGACCCGCTCGCCCGAAACCTCTTCAAAAATGATTGAGAGACAAGTTATAATCAAATTTTAGGATTTCATATAATTGATTACGATCTTTTCAACACGATTATATTGCAAAAACTCAATTTTTGTACTTTTTACTCAGTTAAAAGTCCAACGGGTCCATTTAGACCCACTCGTCCGAAACCTCTACAAAAAGGACCGCAAAACAAGTTTTAATCAAAACTTAAAAATTCATATCGTTGATTACGAGCTTTTCAACACTATTGTATTGCAAAAATTCAATTTTTTTTCTTTTTACGCAGTTATAAGTTCAACGGATCAATTTTAAGGCCCATTTAGACCCGCTCGTCCAAAACCACTACAAAAAGGACCGCAGAACAAGTTTTGATCCAGTTTTAGGAGTTCATATAATTGATTACAAGCTTTTCAACAAGATTATATTGCAAAAACTCAAATTCGGTATTTTTTACTCAGTTAAAAGTCCAATGGGTCCATTTTACAGCCAATTTAGACCCGCTCGTTCGAAACCTCTACAAAAAGGACCGAAAAACAAGTTTTGATCCAAGTTTAGGAGTTCATATAATTGATTACGAGCTTTTCAACAAGATTATATTGCAAAAACTCAAATTCGATATTTTTTACTTAGTTAAAAGTCCAACGGGTCCATTTTACGGCCCATTTAGACCCGCTCGCCCAAAACCTCTTCAAAAATGACTGAAAAACAAGTTTTAATCAAATTTTAGAAGTTCATATAATTGATTACGATCTTTTCAACACGATTATATTGCAAAAACACAATTTATGTACTTTTTACTCAGTTAAAAGTCCAACGGGTCCATTTTACGGCCCATTTAGACCCGCTCGTCCGAAACCTCTACAAAAAGGACCGAAAAACAAGTTTTAATCAAAACTTAAGAGTTCATATCATTGATTACGAGCTTTTCAACACTATTGTATTGCAAAAATTCAATTTATGTTCTTTTTACGCAGTTATAAGTTCAACGGGTCAATTTTAAGTCCCATTTAGACCCGCTCGTCCGAAACCTCTACAAAAAGGACCGAAAAACAAGTTTTGATCCAATTTTTTGGAGTTCATATAATTGATTACGAGCTTTTCAACAAGATTATATTGCTAAAAGTCAATTTCTGTATTTTTTTCTCAGTTAAAAGTCCAACAGGTCCATTTTACGGCCTAGTTAGACCCGCTCGCCCGAAACCTCTTCAAAAATGACTGAAAAACAAGTTTTGATCAAATTTTAGGAGTTCATATAATTGATTACGATCGTTTCAACACGATTATATTGCAAAAACTCAATTTATGTATTTTTTACTCAGTTAAAAGTCCAACGGGTCCATTTTACGGCCTATTTAGACTCGCTCGCCCGAAACCTCTTCAAAAATGACTAAAAATTAAGTCTTAATCAAATTTTAGGAGTTCATATAATTAATTACGATCTTTTCAACACGATTATATTGCAAAAACTCAATTTTTGTAATTTTACTCAGTTAAAAGTCCAACGGGTCCATTTTACGGCCTATTTAGACCCGCTCGCCCGAAACCTCTTCAAAAATGGCTGAAAATCAAGTTTTAATCAAATTTTAGGAGTTCATATAACTGATTACGAGCTTTTCAACAAGATTATATTGCAAAAACTCAAATTCGGTATTTTTTACTCAGTTAAAAGTCCAACGGGTCCATTTTACGGCCCATTTAGACCAGCTCGCCCGAAACCTATTCAAAAATGACCGAAAAAAGTTTTAATCAAATTTTAGGACTTCAAATCATTGATTACTATCTTTTCAACACGATGATATTGCAAAAACTCAATTTTTGTACTTTTTACTCAGTTAAAAGTCCAACTGGTCCATTTTACGGCCCATTTAGACCCGCTCGTCCGAAACCTCTACAAAAAGGACCGCAAAACAAGTTTTAATCAAAACTTAAGAGTTCATATCGTTGATTACAAGCTTTTCAAAACTATTGTATTGCAAATATTCAATTTCTGTTGTTTTTACGCAGTTATAAGTTCAACGGGTCCATTTTAAGGCTCATTTAGACCCGCTCGTCCGAAACCTCTACAAAAAGAACCGAAAAACAAGTTTTGATCCAATTTTAGGAGTTCGTATAATTTATTACAAGCTTTTCAACAATATTATATTGCGAAAAGTCAATTTCTGTATTTTTTACTCAGTTAAAAGTCCAACGGGTCCATTTTACGGCCCATTTAGACCCGCTCGCCCGAAACCTCTTCAAAAATGACGGAAAAACAAGTTTTAATCAAATTTTAGGAGTTCATATAATTAATTACAATCTTTTCAACACGATTATATTGCAAAAACTCATTTTTTGTACTTTTTACTCAGTTAAAAGTCCAACGGGTCCATTTTACGGCCCATTTAGACCCACTCGCCCGAAACCTCTTCAAAAATGACCTAAAAACAAGTTTTGATCAAATTTTAGGAGTTCATATAATTGATTACGAGATTTTCAACAAGATTATATTGCAAAAACACAAATTCGGTATTTTTTACTCAGTTAAAAGTCCAACGGGTCCATTTTACGGCCTATTTAGACCCGCTCGCCCGAAACCTCTTCAAAAATGGCTGAAAATCGAGTTTTAATCAAATTTTAGGAGTTCATATAACTGATTACGAGCTTTTCAACAAGATTATATTGCAAAAACACAAATTCGGTATTTTTTACTCAGTTAAAATCCAACGGGTCCATTTTACGGCCCATTTAGACCCGCTCGTCCGAAACCTCTTCAAAAATGACCGAAAAAAAAGTTTTAATCAAATTTCAGGACTTCATATCATTGATTACGATCTTTTCAACACAAGTATATTGCAAAAACTCAATTTTTGTACTTTTTACTCAGTTAAAAGTCCAACGGGTCCATTTTACGGCACATTTAGACCCGCTCGTCCGAAACCTCTACAAAATGGACCACAAAACAAGTTTTAAAAAAAAACTTAAGAGTTCATATCGTTGATTACAAACTTTTCAAAACTATTGTATTGCAAAAATTCAATTTCTGTTCTTTTTACACAGTTATAAGTTCAACGGGTCAATTTTAAGGCCCATTTAGACCCGCTCGTCCGAAACCTCTACAAAAAGGACCGAAAAACAAGTTTTGATCGATTTTTAGGAGTTCATATAATTGATTACGAGCTTTTCAACAAGATTATATTGCAAAAACTCAAATTCGGTATTTTTTACTTAGTTAAAAGTCCAACGGGTCCATTTTAAGGCCCATTTAGACCCGCTCGTCCGAAACCTCTACAAAAAGGACCGAAAAACAAGTTTTGATCCAATTTTAGGAGTTCATATAATTGATTACGAGCTTTTCAACAAGATTATATTGCAAAAACTCAAATTCGGTATTTTTTACTTAGTTAAAAGTCCAACGGGTCCATTTTACGGCCCATTTAGACCCGCTCGTTCGAAACCTCTACAAAAAGGACCGAAAAACAAGTTTTGATCCAATTTTAGGAGTTCATATAATTTATTACGAGCTTTTCAACAAGATTATATTGCAAAAACTCAAATTCGGTATTTTTTACTCAGTTAAAAGTCCAACGGGTCCATTTTACGGCCCATTTAGACCCGCTCGTCCGAAACTCCTACAAAAAGGACCGCAAAACAAGTTTTAATCAAAACTTAAGAGTTCATATCGTTGATTTCGAGCTTTTCAACACTATTGTATTGCAAAAATTCAATTTCTGTTCTTTTTACGCAGTTCTAAGTTCAACGGGTCCATTTTAAGGCCCATTTAGACTCGCTCGTCCAAAACCTCTACAAAAAGGACTGAAAAACAAGTTTTGATCCAATTTTAGGAGTTCATATAATTGATTACGAGCTTTTCAACAAGATTATATTGCAAAAACTCAAATTCGGTATTTTTTAGTCAGTTAAAAGTCCAACGTTATTGTTCAAGAATTTGCTAGTTAAAATTTCAGCGGGTATGGCTCTTGGGTTTCTCTCAATTCTCTCGGTTCTCTCTCGGGGGAGTGTGGGTTTTCTTGTTTTTCTTCTCTTTTCCACCCACTCCCCTCACCATTTTTGCCTCTACTTCAACGCCGTCCGCCCTATCCTCCTCCTCCCACCATCCGGCGATCCTTCCGATATAGAGATCCATGCGCTTCATGGAAGAGAATCCACAAGTGCCATCCCGGTTGTATTCCTTCTTTTTTATTATATTTATTTTTTTCTTTCTTTTTATATATTCCCCGATCTGAGTTATATTGCTCTAATCTATTTTTCTTTTGTTTCTTTTGTAAGATTTTACCCCTCTTTCACGAATCTATGTTTTGAGTTTTTTTGGTTTGTTTCTAATCATAGGACTACCTTGCTAGCCGGTTCTGGAATCTATCTTGGAATCCCTCACAAGCACACCATTGTAGAACGTGCTAACAGGGGGTTTCACAACCATCCCAATCGAAAATCTTCATTCGACGGCCATCGTTTCTGTTCAGATTTGGCTCCGATCTGTTCAGGTATCACCTCTCAATTTTTATTTTTTCATATTATCTATTCTGCCCTTTTATACCATGGTGTTCGAGGATCTTGTATCTCTCTAATCGCCGGAACCAGTTTCAGATTCAGGTGGGTTAAGGTTTTTCCAGGTATTTCCTTCTTTTCTATTACTTTCGATAATCCTGTTTTTTTTATCCCATGTTTCTGTCTCTTTTTCCTTCAATTTGTTAGTTCATTTCCAATCAGTTTTCATTTGCTTCATAAGACTATGAATGTTTGTCCGCATTCTGGATTTTTCAATCAACTTGTTTTTATCATATATCAATTGTTTTGTATGTCTAATTTTCATTTTTATTTTTTGATTAATATGTTCTATCGATCCCTTCAGGGGAAATTCTTATCGATCCCCCGTGTGGGAAATTCAATCTATCCAAATTCAATCTATCCTTTTCGGTTAAATTTTATTTACTGCAATTTTTTTATTTTTTCTTTGCAATTAGCGAATTTACTTTATATGTTTGCTTGCTTGAATATAGCTCCATGCCATCTTCTATATATCTTTTCACGTTTTTACTTTTCTCTTATCTTTTCCACTAAGCTTATTGTCTCCTTTCTTTCTAGCTGTAGGCTTTACTTTTCGTTTTTGTCTTTTTGTTTATTTAATCTTCCTTGGTTTTCTAATTGCTTTTTCTATCATCCTTTTTTTAATATGATGGTTAACTTTATTCCAGCTCATTTCCCTATTGCTATCTTTTCCATAACCAACTTTATTGGTATCATTTTAATATATTATCTTATGCTTCCCACTATGCTTACCTTCTTTCTTCCTTTTACAGATTTTTCGGTGAGCTACCTACTCCACTCCTATTATATTCATATTTTATTTTACTTTCCATCTTTCTTTGTCTTTAGTTTTTGGATCTTTTTTATTTTTTTCTTTTTCTTCTATAATTGGTTCTGTCTTTTTTATTTTTATCGATTGTCAACTAATTTATATTTTTTTGGATTGTATATTTTTTTTGGCTTGCTCGGTTTCTATTAGTTTTGTTGCCCCCCCCCCACTCCCTTTCCTTTGGATATGTATATTAAATTTCCTTCTTTTAGATTAGTTTATCATTGCTCTTCTATATTCTTCCTCTTATTTTTGATGTTTAGTTTTCCCGATTTTTATGCTCCTCATGTTATCTATTTTTCTGTTTTCTTTTATATAATTTACTATTATTTGATTATGTTATTTTCTATTATCTACTACACCTTCCATTCCACTCAATGCGCATATTACTTCCATCATTATTATTATTATTATTTTTTTGCGATTGCCTCCGTTGATCTGTTGTTATCTCTAGCTATTATTTTTTTTTCTTCTTTTATTATATCCATCTATATTATTTTATGTCTATGGAATTATTTCCATTCTATTTCAATCACCAACACCTTCTTAGGTGGTTCTCTACTATCCCCCTTTGGGGAAATTACCACGATCACCTTCATGGTGAAATTAAATGTTCAAGAACATCTACCCGCAAAATTTCATTTTATTCTGAACTACAATCCCTATCCGCAAATAATTAAAAATCCAATTATTACCTACATAAATCCGTTTTATATAACTTTTAATTACTGCAATTTTTTTATTTTTTATTTTTCCTTTGCAATTTGCGAATTTTCCTTTTATGTTTGCTTGCTTGAATATAGCTCCATGTCACTTTCTATATTTCTTTTTACGGTTTTGTTTTTTTGTCATTTTTTCTTTTATCTTTTCCACCTTTCCAGCTATAGGCTTTACTTTTCCTTTTGGTTGTTTTGTTTATTTATTCTTTCTTGGTTTTATACTTGCTTTTTCTATTATCCTTTTATTAATTTGTTGTTTGACTTTATTCCAACCCGTTGGAATTTTTGTTTATTTATCCTTATAGCCATCTTTTCCACAACCAACTTTATTGATATCCTTTTAATATTCTATCTTATGCTCCCCACTATGCTTACTTTATTTCTTCTTTTCACATGGTTTTCGCTGACTCCTTTGCTTCACTACCTTTATTTTCATTTTTTATTTTGCTTTCCATCTTTCTTTGTCTATAGCTTAGGGAGCTTTTTTAAATTTTTCTCTTTCTTCTATAACTGCTTCTTCCTTTGTTATTTTTTTCGATTGTTACCTAAATTTTCCTTTTATCACTTCCATTATTATTATTATTATTTTTTTGAAATTGCTTATGTTGCTCTGTTGTTATCTCTAGTTATTATTTTTCTTCCTCTTATTATATCCATCCATATTATCTTATGTCTATGGAACTCTTTCCATTCTATTTCAATCACCAACACCTTATTAGGTGGTTCTCTACTATCCCCCTTTGGGGAAATTACCACGATCACCTTCATGGTGAAATTAAATATTCAAGGACAACTATCTGAAAAATTTCATTACATTCTGAACTACAATCCTTACCCGCAAATAATCAACAATCCAATTATTACCTACATAAATTTGTTTTACATATCTTTATATGATTCACAATTTCAAGTCATTAACTTAATTATTTTTTCAACTAACATCAATGTTACCTCCACACGTTTATTTTATTACATAGTCAATTTTATGGTATTTTCTATGTCAAGGATTCTCATACTTTTTCAGTTATTAAACAGTTTTTCTTACACCCTTAAATCTCTCCACGCAGCCTATACCTATCCTATTATGAAATTTTATAACTTTCTAAAAGCCCTAAAAAGCTCAATTAACCTCAATATTATTTTAATTTCAACAAACTCACTATTTTACTACTCTAATCCTGCCATTTTGTTCTATAATTGTATTCCACTTTTTACTCTTTTTTATTTGCTGGAGACAAAACTTTCTAGCTATAATATACAATTATTGTCATATTTACCAACTCCCAGTCACATCCTTTTCTTATTTCTATCTTTACTATTCTATTCTATATATAAATTAAGAATTAATCTTATCTTTATAAAACTTTCTTATATCCTCATCTTTAATAAATTAATTTACCAATCAATTAATTTCTTTTCCATTTTGTTTCCTTACACTCACTCACATTTAAGTCCCCTCCATCCTTTAACGTTTACTTTTTGGATCCTTTTAATCTTTTTTAATATGCCTTTATTTCTTTTATGGTTCTGCTCTTTCTTGCATCTACCTACTCTAATTTTTGTTTTTATTTGCGCCATGTATATTAATATTTCGAGTGAGGCCTACGCGTCTTCATGGTGCTCATATCAAGGAAAATGCGGTCCTCTTCGAAGCTTTCATTTTGTCTTTATTTTTTCCTTTAATCTTTTTAGTTATTTTTGGGCATGTATCTTTTATTATTATTATTGTTTTACAATTGCATCCGTAGCTATGTTATTATCTCTATCTATTTCTTTTTCTCTTCCTATTATTATAACCATCCATATTATTTTATGTCTATGGAACTCTTTCCATTCTATTTCAATCACCAACACCTTCTTAGGTGGTTCTCTACTATTCCCCATTGGGAAAATTACCACGATCACCTTCATGGTGAAATTAAATGTTCAAGGACATTTATCTGAAAAAGTTCATTCAATTCTGAAATACAATCCTTATTCGCAAATAATCAACAATCCAATTATTACTCTTATAAATCCGTTTTATATAACTTTAAATGATTCACAATTTCAAGTCATTAACTTAAATGATTCACAATTTCAAGTCATTAACTTAAATGATTCACAATTTCTAATTAACACCTCAAACTTTATCTCTAACAATAAATTCGAACACTCAAGGGTCAATCTTTATCAATATATCATTTTTCTGGATCTATACTTAATCAATTCCCAACTAAATTATAATGCATCCTTTATTATCACTACTGGTTGCCTAATCTATCGCTCTCTAATTAAAATTTTAACTCCTATTCAAATGATACAAAAATCTTTTATTACTCCAATTTATCTTTTATATTTCATTAATTTTGATATTAAAAATCTAATTGTTCCCACATTACTTTATTATAATATCGGTAATGTTGTAAATATGCCCTTATTTCATTTTTTATTTTCCTTGGTTACTGCGCTTCAAAGGGTACCTCCCTTAAGGACTTATAATATTAAAAAAAATAGGTCCATTACCAATTATGATAACTTTTGGCCACATATGCTCTCAATCAATATGAATGCCACTTTTGTCAAATATGAACCCCACCATATCCTTCTTTTTCTTTTAAATTCAAAAATTATACCTTCTTTCAAACTTATACACCAGCGAGCATCCTATAATTTCATGCTATTGAACTATTCTTTCCACTCACATAATATTTTGTATTTTCTTTTAATTTATTCATTTCGTCCACCTTTCTCTCCAGGGATTTTCTTTATTATTATTTTACCATGTTCTATTTTTGACAATAGGCTACTCTATAATCTTATATGGATCCTATTTAATCATGCTAGATACAATCTGGATTTTACTGCTAATTTTCTTGTTTTCTTGTTTATTTATTCCTTCCACCCCATTCAACGCCCATCTTACATCCATCATTTTTACTATTACTTTGCAATTGCCTCTGTAGCTCTGTTGTTATCTCTAGCTATTATTACCTACATAAATCTGTTTTATATAATTTTAAATTATTCACAATTTCAAGTCTTTAATTTAATTATTTTTTCAAGTAACACCAATATTACCTCCACTCGTTTATTTTATTACATCGTCAATTTTATGGTATTTTCTATGTCAAGGATTTTCATACCTTTTCAGTTATTAAACAATTTTTCATACACCCTTAAATCTCTCCACGCAACCTATTCCTATTCTACTATGAAATGTTATAATTTTCTAAAAGCCCTAAAAATCTCAAAGAACCTCAATATTATTATAATTTCAACAAACACACTATTTTATTACACTAATCCTGCCACTTTGCTTAATAATTGTTTTCTACATTTCACTATTCTCTATTTGCTAGAGACAAAATTTTCCAGCTACATTATACAATTATTGCCATTTTTACCAACTCCAAGTCACGTCCTTTTCTTATTTCTGTCTCTACTATCCTATTTTAAAAATAAATTAAGAATTAATCTTGACCCAACTAACTTGAAAGCTGGGATGAGCAGCGGAAAAAACTCTCCGGCGGCGGCTGATGTGCAGCCCCGCCGAGGGAAATGATCATTTTATGTTGGAACTGCCAGGGTCTCGGGAAGGTCCAGGCAGTTCAACATCTCCAGCAATACATTCAACTTCATAATCCAGATTTACTTTTTTTATGCGAAACTAAACTTAAAAATACGGCTTATAGCCGTCTCGCTACTTTGTTAGGAATGAACCTAGTTTTTTCAGTTGATTTTTCGGACGCATGTTCTGGACTCGCTTTATTTTCTTTAACAACTAATAAGATCGATTTGCTTGCTTATTCGGATCGCTTTATCCATACTTATGTTAGTTGTAATTCATCTTCATTTTACTTCACCGGTATTCATGGTTTTTCGGAAACATGTAACAAACCTAAAACTTGGGAATTAATTAATTCACTCAATAATAATGATGGTCAACCTTGGCTTCTTGGCGGCGACTTTAACGAAATCCTAGCTGATAATGAAAAACAAGGTGGCTGCCGTCGGCCTAGATCTCAAATTAATAACTTTCGCCATTGTCTTTCACGAAATTACCTTTTTGATTGCAAACCTACAACGGGTTGGTTTACTTGGACCAAAACGGGGCCTAAAACTCCAACTTTATTTGAGAGATTAGATCGCTTCGTAGGGAATATGGCATGGAAAACCACCTATCCCAATTATAGCATCACTTCCGACTTTGACGCTAAATCAGATCACTGTTTTCTTCTCTTGAATACGGAACATCCTTCTCTAACAAATCATCGTCCCCCATCATCCAAGTTTAGATTTGAAAATTGTTGGGCTTCCAATGAAGAAGGTATTTCTGTCGTAAAACAAACTTGGTCATCCACCAAGGGTAACACTTTGGATAAAATTAAAGCCATTGGATCTTGCCTAGGAGACTGGCAATCACAACAAAGATTTAAGACCAATGGTCGTATCAACTTTCTTACCACAAAAATTAATAAATTTCTACAACGACCTCTTTCAAATTCGGCTGAAAAAAGATATATCTCTGCCAAATCTGAACTTCACAAACTTCTTGAGATACAAGAAGCATATTGGGCACAGCGTTCTCGCAATCTATGGCTCTCCCAAGGAGATAAAAACACTCGGTTCTTTCATGCCCGAGCTTCTAGCAGAAAGAAGAAGAACACAATCTCTGGTCTTTTCGACTCCAATAATGTTTGGTGTACTAACGACACTGATCTAATGGAAATAGCTTCTTCATACTTCCACAACCTCTTTACTTCCTCCAACCCATGCTTTTTTGAACAAATCCTATCAAAGATCACTCCTACTATTACGACTGCTATGAATGAGTCCCTTTCTAAGGAATTCACTTCAGAAGAAATCATCACCGCTTTTCGAGACATCGATCCTAGGAAAGCCCCGGGTATCGATGGTTTACCAAGCGGATTCTTTCGTCAACATTGGGATACTGTAGGACCAGACATCATATCACTCTGCCTCAATCTACTTAAAGGGTCAGCTGATATGGCTTCAGTTAACCAAACTATTTTGGTACTCATACCTAAAATCAAAGACCCCACTACTATGAGGCATCTCCGGCCCATCAGTCTCTGCACTGTAATTTATAAAATCATTGCTAAAGTTTTAGTTAATCGAATGAAACATACTATTCCCTTCTGTATCAGTTCCAATCAAGCTGCCTTTGTTCAGGGACGTAACATCACAGATAATATTCTTATAGCTCACGAAATAATTCACTCTATTAATACTGGTACCTCTAAATCCTCTCATGGAGCTGCCCTTAAACTTGATATGGAAAAGGCCTTTGACAGGGTCGAGTGGTCATTCCTTGAAAATGTTATGAACCGTATGGGTTTCGCCTCATCATGGGTTTCTCTTATCATGAGATGTATTTCTTCAGTTTCCTTTACGGTTAAGGTCAACAATTCCTTTTCCCCATTATTTCGACCTCAAAGGGGTCTCCGCCAAGGAGACCCTTTATCTCCTTTCCTCTTCCTATTTTGTACCCAAGGGCTTTCAGCTTTTTTGTCCGATGCTAAACATCAAGGCCTACTCCCAGGTCTAGGTGCATGTAAGCATGGTCCTAAGGTCAACCATCTTTTGTTTGCGGATGATTGCATAGTTTTCATTAATTCAAATTCCGATGAAGCTAAACACCTTAAGTTAGCCCTCCTGACTTATGCCTCTGCCTCTGGGCAAGCAGTCAACTTTGATAAGTCTACTATCTTTTACAATCCCCGTACTCCTACTTCTACTCGTCAAACTATTAACTCCTATCTTCAAGTACGTGAAGTCTCCAACCCTGGAGTCTATCTTGGAGTACCTCTCCTTATTGGTAAAAATAAGACCCTAGCCTTAGGTTTTATACGCGATAAAGTACATGAAAGATTATCCACATGGGACAAACAACTTCTTTCCTTCAGTGGTAGGGAAATTTTTATTAAAGCCGTTTTACAATCTCTACCCCAATACGTTATGTCCTGTTACTTATTACCCCAAAATATTATTGATGATATGACATCTGCCATTCGTCGATATTGGTGGTCTGGGAAAACCAATAAGAAAGGATGGCATATGCTCCCATGGGACCAAGTGTGCTTGCCTAAATCTGTTGGAGGATTGGGTTTCCGGGACCTTAACAACTTTAACATTGCACTTCTCGGTAAACAATTATGGCGCCTTATTTGTGAACCTGACTCTCTCTTGGGACAAATCTATAAATTCAAATACTTTCCCTCAGGAAACATTATTAATGCCTCTAGACCCTCTCGAGGATCTTTTGCTTGGCAAGGTCTTTATAATGCTATGCAACACCTTTTTGGTGGTTTCCTCTATCGGCCTGGTATTAATAGTAACATACGTATCCATCATGATAATTGGGGAGGCTCTTCGTCTATTCATCTCTACGGAGACTATGAGCTATCTGAGGAAGTCCACGTTCGTTGTCGTGACTTTATGGTGAGAAACCAACCATCTTGGGATCCTATCAAAGTTCGTGCATACTTTACTACGGATGATGCCGATTCCATCATTTCTGTTCCTATCATCAATGACACTCGGGACTCCATCCTCTGGAGGCCTAACGATTCTGGTGTTTATTCTGTCAGATCTGGTTACCTTTTCCTGCAACGCCCCCCTGAACCAAGACTTCGTCCCCCACGTATATGGAAATTTCTTTCCAAGCTTAAGGTTTTACCTAAGGTAAAAACTTTTGGTTGGCGTCTGGGGTCTGAGGCCCTACCTGTTGGGACTCGTCTTCAGACTTTTGTTCCAGACTCCGGTCCCTGCCCTATTTGTAATTCTGGTACAGAGTCGATTCTCCATGCTCTCCGTGATTGCTCTAGTGCTTCGGAGTCCCTTAAACTGATTGGTCTACCCTCTTCTCTTATTAATAGCTCTGCCTCCACTGGCCTCCAATGGCTTGAGAAAGGTGCTTCCCTCCTTTCTCCTGATCTATTTGGGCTTTTCTTGACTACCCTTTGGAACATCTGGAACAGGCGTAATGACTGGATCCATAATAAACATCTTCAACCCCCATGGCTAATTGCCGTCAACTCTATTAGTCTTCATCGAGAATACTCTAACTCTATATCTTCACCTACATCTTCCATCCCCTTATCATCGACTCCTCCTTCCCGCTGGAGGCACCCCCCTCGTGGATTTATTAAAGTTAATGTGGATGGGGCTTTTGACCTCTCCACTCGTGCAGCGGCGGTTGGAGTTGTCGCTCGTGATGACACAGGGACGGTTGCTGGTGGCTTGGCTTTTCCGCTAGGCAGTTGCTCTGATGCTATTTCATCTGAAGGAAAAGGTCTTCTTGCCGGTATAACTTTTGCCCTATCCAAGGGTTGGAGCCATTTGATCTTCGAGACAGACTGTGCATCTCTAGCGAACAGGATCAACTCTCTTGGGCCAGATCTTTCTACTATGGGTCCGACGATTTTGCAGGCTCATACTGCTTTGGAGGATTTTACTGTAGCACATGTACAATATGTTTGCCGTGAGGCTAATTCCGTAGCTCATACGTTAGCTACCCATGCCCTTAGATCCATGTCTTCTATGTCTTTTGGATCTATGTATCCTGACTGTATTAAAAATGTTGTACTTAGCGAGGTTTAACCTCATCTTAATAATATATTATGGGTACTCTTTTCCCCTTTTAGGTTTCTCCAAGCCTTGTGCTTGGGGATTTTAGTAGGGGTTTTTAACGAGGCCCACTTTCTTCAAAAAAAAAGTCCAACGAGTCCATTTTACGGCCCATTTAGACCCGCTCGTTCGAAACCTCTACAAAAAGGACCGAAAAACAAGTTTTGATCCAATTTTAGGAGTTCATAAAATTGATTACGAGCTTTTCAACACGATTATCTTGCAAAAACTCAATTTTTGTACCTTTTACTCAATTAAAAGTCCAACGGGTCCATTTTCGGCCCATTTAGACCCGCTCGTCCGAAACCTCTACAAAATGGACCACATAACATGTTTTAAAAAAAACTTAAGAGTTCATATCGTTGATTACGAGCTTTTCAACACTATTGTATTGCAAAAATTCAATTTCTGTTCTTTTTACACAGTTATAAGTTCAACGGGTCAATTTTAAGGCCCATTTAGACCCGCTCGTCCGAAACCTCTACAAAAAGGACCGAAAAACAAGTTTTGATCGATTTTTAGGAGTTCATATAATTGATTACGAGCTTTTCAACAAGATTATATTGCAAAAACTCAAATTCGGTATTTTTTACTTAGTTAAAAGTCCAACGGGTCCATTTTAAGGCCCATTTAGACCCGCTCGTCCGAAACCTCTACAAAAAGGACCGAAAAACAAGTTTTGATCCAATTTTAGGAGTTCATATAATTGATTACGAGCTTTTCAACAAGATTATATTGCAAAAACTCAAATCCGGTATTTTTTACTTAGTTAAAAGTCCAACGGGTCCATTTTACGGCCCATTTAGACCCGCTCGCCCGAAACCTCTTCAAAAATGACCGAAAAACAAGTTTTAATCATATTTTAGGACTTCATATAATTGATTACGAGCTTTTCAACAAGATTATATTGCGAAAACTCAAATTCCGTATTTTTTACTTAGTTAAAAGTCCAACGGGTCCATTTTAAGGCCCATTTAGACCCGCTCGTCCAAAACCTCTACAAAAAGGACCGAAAAACAAGTTTTGATCCAATTTTAGGAGTTCATATAATTCATTACGAGCTTTTCAACAAGATTATATTGCAAAAACTCAAATTCGGTATTTTTTAGTCAGTTAAAAGTCCAACGGGTCCATTTTACGGCCCATTTAGACCCGCTCGTTCGAAACCTCTACAAAAAGGACCGAAAAACAAGTTTTGATCCAATTTTAGGAGTTTATAAAATTGATTACGAGATTTTCAACACGATTATCTTGCAAAAACTCAATTTTTGTACCTTTTACTCAGTTAAAAGTCCAACGGGTCCATTTTCGGCCCATTTAGACCCGCTCGTCCGAAACCTCTACAAAATGGACCACATAACAAGTTTTAAAAAAAACTTAAGAGTTCATATCGTTGATTACGAGCTTTTCAACACTATTGTTGTGCAAAAATTAAATTTCTGTTCCTTTTACACAGTTATAAGTTCAACGGGTCAATTTTAAGGCCCATTTAGACCCGCTCGTCCGAAACCTCTACAAAAAGGACCGAAAAACAAGTTTTGATCAATTTTTAGGAGTTCATATAATTGATTACGAGCTTTTCAACAAGATTATATTGCAAAAACTCAAATTCGGTATTTTTTACTTAGTTAAAAGTCCAACGGGTCCATTTTAAGGCCCATTTAGACCCGCTCGTCCGAAACCTCTACAAAAAGGACCGAAAAACAAGTTTTGATCCAATTTTAGGAGTTCATATAATTGATTACAAGCTTTTCAACAAGATTATATTGCAAAAACTCAAATTCGGTATTTTTTACTCAGTTAAAAGTCCAACGGGTCCATTTTACGGCCCATTTAGACCCGCTCGCCCTAAACCTCTTCAAAAATGACCGAAAAACAAGTTTTAATCATATTTTATGACTTCATATATTTGATTACGAGCTTTTCAACAAGATTATATTGCGAAAACTCAAATTCGGTATTTTTTACTTAGTTAAAAGTCCAACGGGTCCATTTTACGGCCCATTTAGACCCGCTCGTCCAAAACCTCTACAAAAAGGACCGAAAAACAAGTTTTCATCCAATTTTAGGAGTTCATATAATTGATTACGAGCTTTTTAACAAGATTATATTGCAAAAACTCAAATTCGGTATTTTTTAGTCAGTTAAAGGTCCAACGGGTCCATTTTACGGCCCATTTAGACCCGCTCGTTCGAAACCTCTACAAAAAGGATCGAAAAACAAGTTTTGATCCAATTTTAGGAGTTCATATAATTGATTACGAGCTTTTCAACACGATTATCTTGCAAAAACTCAATTTTTGTACCTTTTACTCAGTTAAAAGTCCAACGGGTCCATTTTACGGCCCATTTAGACCCGCTCGTCCGAAACCTCTACAAAAAGGACCGCAAAAGAAATTTTAATCAAAACTTAAGAGTTCATATCGTTGATTACGAGCTTTTGAACACTATTGTATTGCAAAATTCAATTTCTATTCTTTTTACGCAGTTATAAGTTCAACATGTCCATTTTAAGGCCCATTTAGACCTGCTCGTAAGAAACCTCTACAAAAAGGACCGAAAAACAAGTTTTGATCCAATTTTAGGAGTTCATAAAATTGATTACGAGCTTTTTAACAAGATTATATTGCAAAAACTCAAATTCGGTATTTTTTACTCAGTTAAAAGTCCAACGGGTCCATTTTACGGCCCATTTAGACTCACTCGCCCGAAACCTCTTCGAAAATGACTGAAAAACAAGTTTTAATCAAATTTTAGGAGTTCATATAATTGATTACGATCTTTTCAACACGATTATATTGGAAAAACTAAATTTTGGTACTTTTTACTCAGTTAAAAGTCCAACGGGTCCATTTTACGGCACATTTAGACCCGCTCGTCCGAAACCTCTACAAAAAGGATTGCAAAACAAGTTTTAATCAAAACTTAAGAGTTCATATCGTTGATTACGAGCTTTTCAACACTATTGTATTGCAAAAATGTCAATTTTTGTTCTTTTTACGCAGTTATAAGTTCAACGGGTCCATTTTAAGGCCCATTTAGACCCGCTCGTTCGAAACCTCTACAAAAGGACCGAAACACAAGTTTGGATCCAATTTTAAGAGTTCATATAATTGCTTACGAGCTTTTCAACAAGATTATATTGCAAAAACTCAAATTCGGTATTTTTTACTTAGTTAAAAGTCCAACGGGTCCATTTTACGGCCGCTCATTCGAAACCTCTACAAAAAGGACCGAAAAACAAGTTTTGATCCAATTTTAGGAATTCATATAATTGATTACGAGATTTTCAACAAGATTATATTATAAAAACTCAAATTCGGTATTTTTTTACTTAGTTAAAAGTCCAACGGGTCCGTTTTACGGCCCATTTAGACCCGTTCGCCCGAAACCTCTACAAATAGGACTGAAAACAAGTTTTAATCAAATTTTAGGAGTTCATATAATTGATTACGATCTTTTCAACACTATTGTATTGCAAAAATTCAATTTCTGTTCTTTTGACGTAAATATAAGTTCAACGGGTCCATTTTAAGGCCCATTTAGACCCGCTCGTCCAAAACCTCTACAAAAAGGACCGAAAAACAAGGTTTGATCCAATTTTAGGAGTTCATATCGTTGAATACGAGCTTTTCAACAAGATTATATTGCAAAAACTCAAATTCGGTATTTTTTACTCAATTAAAAGTCCAACAGGTCCAATTTACGGCCCATTTAGACACGCTCGTTCGAAACCTCTACAAAAAGGACCGAAAAACAAGTTTTGATCCAATTTTAGGAGTTCATATAATTTATTACGAGCTTTTCAACAAGATTATATTGCAAAAACTCAAATTCGGTATTTTTTTACTTAGTTAAAAGTCCAACGGGTCCATTTTACGGCCCATTTAGACCCGTTCGCCCGAAACCTCTACAAAAAAGACTGAAAACAAGTTTTAATCAAATTTTAGGAGTTCATATAATTGATTACGATCTTTTCAACACTATTGAATTGCAAAAATTCAATTTCTGTTCTTTTTACGTAGTTAAAAGTTCAACGGGTCCATTTTAAGGCCCATTTAGACCCGCTCGTCCAAAACCTCTACAAAAAGGACCGAAAAACAAGGTTTGATCCAATTTTAGGAGTTCATATCGTTGAATACGAGCTTTTCAACAAGATTATATTGCAAAAACTCAAATTCGGTATTTTTTACTCAATTAAAGGTCCAACGGGTCCAATTTACGGCCCATTTAGACCCGCTCGTTCGAAACCTCTACAAAAAGGACCGAAAAACAAGTTTTAATCCAATTTTCGGAGTTCATATCGTTGAATACGAGCTTTTCAACAAGATTATATTGCAAAAACTCAAATTCGGTATTTTTTACTCAATTAAAAGTCCAACGGGTCCATTTTACGGCCCATTTAGACCCGCTCGTTCGAAACCTCTACAAAAGGACCGAAAAACAAGTTCTGATCCAATTTTTGGAGTTCATATAATTGATTAAAAGCTTTTCAACAAGATTATATTGCAAAAACTCAAATTCGGTATTTTTTTACTTAGTTAAAAGTCCAACGGGTCCATTTTACGGCCCATTTAGACCCGTTCGCCCGAAACCTCTACAAAAAGGACTGAAAACAAGTTTTAATCAAATTTTAGGAGTTCATATAATTGATTACGATCTTTTCAACACGATTCTATTGCAAAAATTCAATTTCTGTTCTTTTTACGTAGTTATAAGTTCAACGGGTCCATTTTAAGGCCCATTTAGACCCGCTCGTCCAAAACCTCTACAAAAAGGACCGAAAATAAAGGTTTGATCCAATTTTAGGAGTTCATATCGTTGAATACGAGCTTTTCAACAAGATTATATTGCAAAAACTCAAATTCGGTATTTTTTACTCAATTAAAAGTCCAACGGATCCAATTTACGGCCCATTTAGACCCGCTCGTTCGAAACCTCTACAAAAAGGACTGCAAAACAAGTTTTAATCAAAACTTAAGAGTTCATATCATTGGTTACGAGCTTTTCAACACTATTGTATTGCAAAAATTCAATTTATGTTCTTTTTACGCAGTTATAAGTTCAACGGGTCCATTTTAAGGCCCATTTAGACCCGCTCGTCCAAAACCTCTACAAAAAGGACCGAAAAACAAGTTTTGATCCAATTTTAGGAGTTCATATAATTCATTACGAGCTTTTCAACAAGATTATATTGCAAAAACTCAAATTCGGTATTTTTTAGTTAGTTAAAAGTCCAACGGGTCCATTTTACGGCCCATTTAGACCCGCTCGTTCGAAACCTATACAAAAAGGACCGAAAAACAAGTTTTGATCCAATTTTAGAAGTTTATAAAATTGATTACGAGATTTTCAACACGATTATCTTGCAAAAACTCAAGTTTTGTACCTTTTACTCAGTTAAAAGTCCAACGGGTCCATTTTCGGCCCATTTAGACCTGCTCGTCCGAAACCTCTACAACATGGACCACATAACAAGTTTTAAAAAAAACTTAAGAGTTCATATCGTTGATTACGAGCTTTTCAACACTATTGTATTGCAAAAATTCAATTTCTGTTCCTTTTACACAGTTATAAGTTCAACGGGTCAATTTTAAGGCCCATTTAGACCCGCTCGTCCGAAACCTCTACAAAAAGGACTGAAAAACAAGTTTTGATCGATTTTTAGGAGTTCATATAATTGATTACGAGCTTTTCAACAAGATTATATTGCAAAAACTCAAATTCGGTATTTTTTACTTAGTTAAAAGTCCAACGGGTCCATTTTAAGGCCCATTTAGACCCGCTCGTCCGAAACCTCTACAAAAAGGACCGAAAAACAAGTTTTGATCCAATTTTAGGAGTTCATATAATTGATTACAAGCTTTTCAACAAGATTATATTGCAAAAACTCAAATTCGGTATTTTTTACTCAGTTAAAAGTCCAACGGGTCCATTTTACGGCCCATTTAGACCCGCTCGCCCTAAACCTCTTCAAAAATGACCGAAAAACAAGTTTTAATCATATTTTATGACTTCATATAATTGATTACGAGCTTTTCAACAAGATTATATTGCGAAAACTCAAATTCGGTATTTTTTACTTAGTTAAAAGTCCAACGGGTCCATTTTACGGCCCATTTAGACCCGCTCGTCCAAAACCTCTACAAAAAGGACCGAAAAACAAGTTTTCATCCAATTTTAGGAGTTCATATAATTGATTACGAGCTTTTTAACAAGATTATATTGCAAAAACTCAAATTCGGTATTTTTTAGTCAGTTAAAAGTCCAACGGGTCCATTTTACGGCCCATTTAGACCCGCTCGTTCGAAACCTCTACAAAAAGGATCGAAAAACAAGTTTTGATCCAATTTTAGGAGTTCATATAATTGATTACGAGCTTTTCAACACGATTATCTTGCAAAAACTCAATTTTTGTACCTTTTACTCAGTTAAAAGTCCAACGGGTCCATTTTACGGCCCATTTAGACCCGCTCGTCCGAAACCTCTACAAAAAGGACCGCAAAACAAATTTTAATCAAAACTTAAGAGTTCATATCGTTGATTACGAGCTTTTGAACACTATTGTATTGCAAAATTCAATTTCTGTTCTTTTTACGCAGTTATAAGTTCAACATGTCCATTTTAAGGCCCATTTAGACCTGCTCGTAAGAAACCTCTACAAAAAGGACCGAAAAACAAGTTTTGATCCAATTTTAGGAGTTCATAAAATTGATTACGAGCTTTTTAACAAGATTATATTGCAAAAACTCAAATTCGGTATTTTTTACTCAGTTAAAAGTCCAACGGGTCCATTTTACGGTCCATTTAGACTCACTCGCCCGAAACCTCTTCGAAAATGACTGAAAAACAAGTTTTAATCAAATTTTAGGAGTTCATATAATTGATTACGATCTTTTCAACACGATTATATTGGAAAAACTAAATTTTGGTACTTTTTACTCAGTTAAAAGTCCAACGGGTCCATTTTACGGCCCATTTAGACCCGCTCGTCCGAAACCTCTACAAAAAGGACTGCAAAACAAGTTTTAATCAAAACTTAAGAGTTCATATCGTTGATTACGAGCTTTTCAACACTATTGTATTGCAAAAATGTCAATTTTTGTTCTTTTTACGCAGTTATAAGTTCAACGGGTCCATTTTAAGGCCCATTTAGACCCGCTCGTTCGAAACCTCTACAAAAGGACCGAAACACAAGTTTGGATCCAATTTTAAGAGTTCATATAATTGCTTACGAGCTTTTCAACAAGATTATATTGCAAAAACTCAAATTCGGTATTTTTTACTTAGTTAAAAGTCCAACGGGTCCATTTTACGGCCGCTCATTCGAAACCTCTACAAAAAGGACCGAAAAACAAGTTTTGATCCAATTTTAGGAATTCATATAATTGATTACGAGATTTTCAACAAGATTATATTATAAAAACTCAAATTCGGTATTTTTTTACTTAGTTAAAAGTCCAACGGGTCCGTTTTACGGCCCATTTAGACCCGTTCGCCCGAAACCTCTACAAATAGGACTGAAAACAAGTTTTAATCAAATTTTAGGAGTTCATATAATTGATTACGATCTTTTCAACACTATTGTATTGCAAAAATTCAATTTCTGTTCTTTTGACGTAAATATAAGTTCAACGGGTCCATTTTAAGGCCCATTTAGACCCGCTCGTCCAAAACCTCTACAAAAAGGACCGAAAAACAAGGTTTGATCCAATTTTAGGAGTTCATATCGTTGAATACGAGCTTTTCAACAAGATTATATTGCAAAAACTCAAATTCGGTATTTTTTACTCAATTAAAAGTCCAACAGGTCCAATTTACGGCCCATTTAGACACGCTCGTTCGAAACCTCTACAAAAAGGACCGAAAAACAAGTTTTGATCCAATTTTAGGAGTTCATATAATTTATTACGAGCTTTTCAACAAGATTATATTGCAAAAACTCAAATTCGGTATTTTTTTACTTAGTTAAAAGTCCAACGGGTCCATTTTACGGCCCATTTAGACCCGTTCGCCCGAAACCTCTACAAAAAAGACTGAAAACAAGTTTTAATCAAATTTTAGGAGTTCATATAATTGATTACGATCTTTTCAACACTATTGAATTGCAAAAATTCAATTTCTGTTCTTTTTACGTAGTTAAAAGTTCAACGGGTCCATTTTAAGGCCCATTTAGACCCGTTCGTCCAAAACCTCTACAAAAAGGACCGAAAAACAAGGTTTGATCCAATTTTAGGAGTTCATATCGTTGAATACGAGCTTTTCAACAAGATTATATTGCAAAAACTCAAATTCGGTATTTTTTACTCAATTAAAAGTCCAACGGGTCCAATTTACGGCCCATTTAGACCCGCTCGTTCGAAACCTCTACAAAAAGGACCGAAAAACAAGTTTTAATCCAATTTTCGGAGTTCATATCGTTGAATACGAGCTTTTCAACAAGATTATATTGCAAAAACTCAAATTCGGTATTTTTTACTCAATTAAAAGTCCAACGGGTCCATTTTACGGCCCATTTAGACCCGCTCGTTCGAAACCTCTACAAAAGGACCGAAAAACAAGTTTTGATCCAATTTTTGGAGTTCATATAATTGATTAAAAGCTTTTCAACAAGATTATATTGCAAAAACTCAAATTCGGTATTTTTTTACTTAGTTAAAAGTCCAACGGGTCCATTTTACGGCCCATTTAGACCCGTTCGCCCGAAACCTCTACAAAAAGGACTGAAAACAAGTTTTAATCAAATTTTAGGAGTTCATATAATTGATTACGATCTTTTCAACACGATTGTATTGCAAAAATTCAATTTCTGTTCTTTTTACGTAGTTATAAGTTCAACGGGTCCATTTTAAGGCCCATTTAGACCCGCTCGTCCAAAACCTCTACAAAAAGGACCGAAAATAAAGGTTTGATCCAATTTTAGGAGTTCATATCGTTGAATACGAGCTTTTGAACAAGATTATATTGCAAAAACTCAAATTCGGTATTTTTTAGTCAGTTAAAAGTCCAACGGGTCCATTTTACGGCCCATTTAGACCCGCTCGTTCGAAACCTCTACAAAAAGGATCGAAAAACAAGTTTTGATCCAATTTTAGGAGTTCATATAATTGATTACGAGCTTTTCAACACGATTATCTTGCAAAAACTCAATTTTTGTACCTTTTACTCAGTTAAAAGTCCAACGGGTCCATTTTACGGCCCATTTAGACCCGCTCGTCCGAAACCTCTACAAAAAGGACCGCAAAACAAATTTTAATCAAAACTTAAGAGTTCATATCGTTGATTACGAGCTTTTGAACACTATTGTATTGCAAAATTCAATTTCTGTTCTTTTTACGCAGTTATAAGTTCAACATGTCCATTTTAAGGCCCATTTAGACCTGCTCGTAAGAAACCTCTACAAAAAGGACCGAAAAACAAGTTTTGATCCAATTTTAGGAGTTCATAAAATTGATTACGAGCTTTTTAACAAGATTATATTGCAAAAACTCAAATTCGGTATTTTTTACTCAGTTAAAAGTCCAACGGGTCCATTTTACGGTCCATTTAGACTCACTCGCCCGAAACCTCTTCGAAAATGACTGAAAAACAAGTTTTAATCAAATTTTAGGAGTTCATATAATTGATTACGATCTTTTCAACACGATTATATTGGAAAAACTAAATTTTGGTACTTTTTACTCAGTTAAAAGTCCAACGGGTCCATTTTACGGCCCATTTAGACCCGCTCGTCCGAAACCTCTACAAAAAGGACTGCAAAACAAGTTTTAATCAAAACTTAAGAGTTCATATCGTTGATTACGAGCTTTTCAACACTATTGTATTGCAAAAATGTCAATTTTTGTTCTTTTTACGCAGTTATAAGTTCAACGGGTCCATTTTAAGGCCCATTTAGACCCGCTCGTTCGAAACCTCTACAAAAGGACTGAAACACAAGTTTGGATCCAATTTTAAGAGTTCATATAATTGCTTACGAGCTTTTCAACAAGATTATATTGCAAAAACTCAAATTCGGTATTTTTTACTTAGTTAAAAGTCCAACGGGTCCATTTTACGGCCGCTCATTCGAAACCTCTACAAAAAGGACCGAAAAACAAGTTTTGATCCAATTTTAGGAATTCATATAATTGATTACGAGATTTTCAACAAGATTATATTATAAAAACTCAAATTCGGTATTTTTTTACTTAGTTAAAAGTCCAACGGGTCCGTTTTACGGCCCATTTAGACCCGTTCGCCCGAAACCTCTACAAATAGGACTGAAAACAAGTTTTAATCAAATTTTAGGAGTTCATATAATTGATTACGATCTTTTCAACACTATTGTATTGCAAAAATTCAATTTCTGTTCTTTTGACGTAAATATAAGTTCAACGGGTCCATTTTAAGGCCCATTTAGACCCGCTCGTCCAAAACCTCTACAAAAAGGACCGAAAAACAAGGTTTGATCCAATTTTAGGAGTTCATATCGTTGAATACGAGCTTTTCAACAAGATTATATTGCAAAAACTCAAATTCGGTATTTTTTACTCAATTAAAAGTCCAACAGGTCCAATTTACGGCCCATTTAGACACGCTCGTTCGAAACCTCTACAAAAAGGACCGAAAAACAAGTTTTGATCCAATTTTAGGAGTTCATATAATTTATTACGAGCTTTTCAACAAGATTATATTGCAAAAACTCAAATTCGGTATTTTTTTACTTAGTTAAAAGTCCAACGGGTCCATTTTACGGCCCATTTAGACCCGTTCGCCCGAAACCTCTACAAAAAAGACTGAAAACAAGTTTTAATCAAATTTTAGGAGTTCATATAATTGATTACGATCTTTTCAACACTATTGAATTGCAAAAATTCAATTTCTGTTCTTTTTACGTAGTTAAAAGTTCAACGGGTCCATTTTAAGGCCCATTTAGACCCGTTCGTCCAAAACCTCTACAAAAAGGACCGAAAAACAAGGTTTGATCCAATTTTAGGAGTTCATATCGTTGAATACGAGCTTTTCAACAAGATTATATTGCAAAAACTCAAATTCGGTATTTTTTACTCAATTAAAAGTCCAACGGGTCCAATTTACGGCCCATTTAGACCCGCTCGTTCGAAACCTCTACAAAAAGGACCGAAAAACAAGTTTTAATCCAATTTTCGGAGTTCATATCGTTGAATACGAGCTTTTCAACAAGATTATATTGCAAAAACTCAAATTCGGTATTTTTTACTCAATTAAAAGTCCAACGGGTCCATTTTACGGCCCATTTAGACCCGCTCGTTCGAAACCTCTACAAAAGGACCGAAAAACAAGTTTTGATCCAATTTTTGGAGTTCATATAATTGATTAAAAGCTTTTCAACAAGATTATATTGCAAAAACTCAAATTCGGTATTTTTTTACTTAGTTAAAAGTCCAACGGGTCCATTTTACGGCCCATTTAGACCCGTTCGCCCGAAACCTCTACAAAAAGGACTGAAAACAAGTTTTAATCAAATTTTAGGAGTTCATATAATTGATTACGATCTTTTCAACACGATTGTATTGCAAAAATTCAATTTCTGTTCTTTTTACGTAGTTATAAGTTCAACGGGTCCATTTTAAGGCCCATTTAGACCCGCTCGTCCAAAACCTCTACAAAAAGGACCGAAAATAAAGGTTTGATCCAATTTTAGGAGTTCATATCGTTGAATACGAGCTTTTGAACAAGATTATATTGCAAAAACTCAAATTCGGTATTTTTTACTCAATTAAAAGTCCAACGGGTCCAATTTACGGCCCATTTAGACCCGCTCGTTCGAAACCTCTACAAAAAGGACTACAAAACAAGTTTTAATCAAAACTTAAGAGTTCATATCATTGGTTACGAGCTTTTCAACACTATTGTATTGCAAAAATTCAATTTATGTTCTTTTTACGCAGTTATAAGTTCAACGGGTCCATTTTAAGGCCCATTTAGACTCGCTCGTCCAAAACCTCTACAAAAAGAACCGAAAAACAAGTTTTGATCCAATTTTAGGAGTTCATATAATTGATTACGAGCTTTTCAACAAGATTATATTGCAAAAACTCAAATTCGGTATTTTTTACTCAGTTAAAAGTCCAACGGGTCCATTTAGACCCGCTCGTTCGAAACTTCTACAAAAAGGACCGAAAAACAAGTTTTGATCCAATTTTAGGAGTTCATATAATTGATTAAGAGCTTTTCAACACGATTATCTTGCAAAAACTCAATTTTTGTACCTTTTACTTAGTTAAAAGTCCAACGGGTCCATTTTACGGCCCATTTAGACCCGCTCGTCCGAAACGTCTACAAAATGGACCACAAAACAAGTTTTAAAAAAAAACTTAAGAGTTCATATCGTTGATTACGAGCTTTTCAACAGTATTGTATTGCAAAAATTCAATTTCTGTTCTTTTTACACAATTATAAGTTCAACGGGTCAATTTTAAGGCCCATTTAGACCCGCTCGTCCGAAACCTCTTAAAAAACGACCGAAAAACAAGTTTTGATCGATTTTTAGGAGTTCATATAATTGATTACAAGCTTTTCAACAAGATTATATTGCAAAAACTCAAATTCGGTATTTTTTACTTAGTTAAAAGTCCAACGGGTCCATTTTAAAGCCCATTTAGACCCGCTCGTCCGAAACCTCTACAAAAAGGACCGAAAACAAGGTTTGATCCAATTTTAGGAGTTCATATCGTTGAATACAAGCTTTTCAACAAGATTATATTGCAAAAACTCAAATTCGGTATTTTTTACTCAATTAAAAGTCCAACGGGTCCAATTTACGGCCCATTTAGACCCGCTCGTTCGAAACCTCTACAAAAAGGACCGAAAAACAAGTTTTGATCCAATTTTAGGAGTTCATATCGTTGAATACGAGCTTTTCAACAAGATTATATTGCAAAAACTCAAATTCAGTATTTTTTACTCAATTAAAAGTCCAACGGGTCCATTTTACGGCCCATTTAGACCCGCTCGTTCGAAACCTCTACAAAAAGGACCGAAAAACAAGTTTTGATCCAATTTTTGGAGTTCATATAATTGATTACGAGCTTTTCAACAAGATTATATTGCAAAAACTCAAATTCGGTATTTTTTTACTTAGTTAAAAGTCCAACGGGTCCATTTTACGCCCCATTTAGACCTGTTCGCCCGAAACCTCTACAAAAAGGACTGAAAACAAGTTTTAATCAAATTTTAGGAGTTCATATAATTGATTACGATCTTTTCAACACTATTGTATTGCAAAAATTCAATTTCTGTTCTTTTTACGTAGTTATAAGTTCAACGGGTCCATTTTAAGGCCCATTTAGACCCGCTCGTCCAAAACCTCTACAAAAAGGACCGAAAAACAAGGTTTGATCCAATTTTAGGAGTTCATATCGTTGAATACGAGCTTTTCAACAAGATTATATTGCAAAAACTCAAATTCGGTATTTTTTACTCAATAAAAGTCCAACGGGTCCAATTTACGGCCCATTTAGACCCGCTCGTTCGAAACCTCTACAAAAAGGACCGAAAAACAAGTTTTGATCCAATTTTAGGAGTTCATATCGTTGAATACGAGCTTTTCAACAAGATTATATTGCAAAAACTCAAATTTGGTATTTTGTACTCAATTAAAAGTCCAACGGGTCCATTTTACGGCCCATTTAGACCTGCTCGTTCGAAACCTCTACAAAAGGACCGAAAAACAAGTTTTGATCCAATTTTAGGAGTTCATATCATTGATTACGAGCTTTTCAACAAGATTATATTGCAAAAACTCAAATTCGGTATTTTTTTACTTAGTTAAAAGTCCAACGGGTCCATTTTACGGCCAATTTAGACCCGTTCGCCCGAAACCTCTACAAAAAGCACTGCAAAACAAGTTTTAATCAAAACTTAAGAGTTCATATCATTGGTTACGAGCTTTTCAACACTATTGTATTGCAAAAATTCAATTTATGTTCTTTTTACGCAGTTATAAGTTCAACGGGTCCATTTTAAGGCCCATTTAGACTCGCTCGTCCAAAACCTCTACAAAAAGAACCAAAAAACAAGTTTTGATCCAATTTTAGGAGTTCATATAATTGATTACGAGCTTTTCAACAAGATTATATTGCAAAAACTCAAATTCGGTATTTTTTACTCAGTTAAAAGTCCAACGGGTCCATTTTACGGTCCATTTAGACCCGCTCGTTCGAAACCTCTACAAAAAGGACCGAAAAACAAGTTTTGATCCAATTTTAGGAGTTCATATAATTGATTACGAGCTTTTCAACACGATTATCTTGCAAAAACTGAAATTCGGTATTTTTTACTCAGTTAAAAGTCCAACGGGTCCATTTTACGGCCAATTTAGACTCGCTCGCCCGAAACCTCTTCAAAAATGACTGAAAAACATGTTTTAATCAAATTTTAGGAGTTCATATAATTGATTACGATCTTTTCAACACGATTATATTGCAAAAACTAAATTTTGGTACTTTTTACTCAGTTATAAGTCCAACGAGTCCATTTTACGGCCCATTTAGACCCGCTCGTCCGAAAGCTCTACAAAAAGGACCGCAAAACAAGTTTTAATCAAAACTTAAGAGTTCATATCGTTGATTACAAGCTTTTCAACACTAATGTATTGCAAAAAAAGTCAATTTCTGTTCTTTTTACGCAGTTATAAGTTCAACGGGTCCATTTTAAGGCCCATTTAGACCCGCTCGTTCGAAACCTCTACAAAAAGGACCGAAAAACAAGTTTTGATCCAATTTTAGGAGTTTATATATTTGATTACGAGCTTTTCAACAAGATTATATTGCAAAAAGTCAAATTCGGTATTTTTTACTTAGTTAAAAGTCCAACGGGTCCATTTTACGGCCCATTTAGACCCGCTCGTTCGAAACCTCTACAAAAAGAACCAAAAAACAAGTTTTGATCCAATTTTAGGAGTTCATATAATTGATTACGAGCTTTTCAACAAGATTATATTGCAAAAACTCAAATTCGGTATTTTTTACTCAGTTAAAAGTCTAACGGGTCCATTTTACGGTCCATTTAGACCCGCTCGTTCGAAACCTCTACAAAAAGGACCGAAAAACAAGTTTTGATCCAATTTTAGGAGTTCATATAATTGATTACGAGCTTTTCAACACGATTATCTTGCAAAAACTCAATTTTTGTATCTTTTACTCAGTTAAAAGTCCAACGGGTCCATTTTACGGCCCATTTAGACCCGCTCGTCCGAAACGTCTACAAAATGGACCACAAAACAAGTTTTAAAAAAAACTTAAGAGTTCATATCGTTGATTACGAGCTTTTCAACACTATTGTATTGCAAAAACTCAATTTCTGTTCTTTTTACACAATTATAAGTTCAACGGGTCAATTTTAAGGCCCATTTAGACCCGCTCATCCGAAACCTCTACAAAAAGGACCGAAAAACAAGTTTTGATCGATTTTTAGGAGTTCATATAATTGATTACGAGCTTTTCAACAAGATTATATTGCCAAAACTCAAATTCAGTATTTTTTACTCAGTTAAAAGTCCAACGGGTCCATTTTACGGCCCATTTAAACCTGCTCGCCCGAAAGCTCTTAAAAATGACCGAAAAACAAGTTTTAATCATATTTTACGGCCCATTTTACTCAATTTCTGTTCTTTTTACGCAGTTATAAGTTCAATAGGTCCATTTTAAGGCCCATTTAGACCCGCTCGTAAGAAACCTCTACAAAAAGGACCGAAAAACAAGTTTTGATCCAATTTTAGGAGTTCATAAAATTGATTACGAGCTTTTTAACAAGATTATATTTTAAAAACTCAAATTCGGTATTTTTTACTCAGTTAAAAGTCCAACGGGTCCATTTTACGGCCCATTTAGACCCGCTCATCCGAAACCTCTACAAAAGGACCGCAAAACAAGTTTTAATCAAAACTTAAGAGTTCATATCGTTGATTACGAGCTTTTGAACACTATTGTATTGCAAAAATTCAATTTATGTTCTTTTTACGCAGTTATAAGTTCAACGGGACCATTTTAAGGCCCATTTAGACCCGCTCGTCCGAAACCTCTACAAAAAGGACCGAAAAACAAGTTTTGATCCAATTTTAGGAGTTCATATAATTTATTACGAGCTTTTCAAAAAGATTATATTGCAAAAACTCAAATTCGGTATTTTTACTTAGTTAAAAGTGCAACGTGTCCATTTTACGGCCCATTTAGACTCGCTCGCCCGAAACTCCTACAAAAAGGACCGCAAAACAAGTTTTAATCAAAACTTAAGAGTTCATATCGTTGATTACGAGCTTTTCAACACTATTGTATTGCAAAAATTCAATTTCTGTTCTTTTTACGCAGTTATAAGTTCAACGGGTCCATTTTAAGTCCCATTTAGACCCGCTCGTCCGAAACCTCTACAAAAAGGACCGAAAACAAGGTTTGATCCAATTTTAGGAGTTCATATCGTTGAATACAAGCTTTTCAACAAGATTATATTGCAAAAACTCAAATTCAGTATTTTTTACTCAATTAAAAGTCCAACGGGTCCATTTTACGGCCCATTTAGACCCGCTCGTTCGAAACCTCTACAAAAAGGACCGAAAAACAAGTTTGATCCAATTTTTGGAGTTCATATAATTGATTACGATCTTTTCAACAAGATTATATTGCAAAAACTCAAATTCGGTATTTTTTTACTTAGTTAAAAGTCCAACGGGTCCATTTTACGCCCCATTTAGACCCGTTCGCCCGAAACCTCTACAAAAAGGACTGAAAATAAGTTTTAATCAAATTTTAGGAGTTCATATAATTGATTACGATCTTTTCAACACTATTGTATTGCAAAAATTCAATTTCTGTTCTTTTTACGTAGTTATAAGTTCAACGGGTCCATTTTAAGGCCTATTTAGACCCGCTCGTCCAAAACCTCTACAAAAAGGACCGAAAAACAAGGTTTGATCCAATTTTAGGAGTTCATATCGTTGAATACGAGCTTTTCAACAAGATTATATTGCAAAAACTCAAATTCGGTATTTTTTACTCAATTAAAAGTCCAACGGGTCCAATTTACGGCCCATTTAGACCCGCTCGTTCGAAACCTCTACAAAAAGGACCGAAAAACAAGGTTTGATCCAATTTTAGGAGTTCATATCGTTGAATACGAGCTTTTTAACAAGATTATATTGCAAAAACTCAAATTCGGTATTTTTTACTCAATTAAAAGTCCAACGGGTCCATTTTACGGCCCATTTGGACCCGCTAATTCGAAACCTCTACAAAAAGGACCGAAAAACAAGTTTTGATCCAATTTTAGGATTTCATATAATTGATTACGAGCTTTTCAACAAGATTATATTGCAAAAACTCAAATTCGGTATATTTTTACTTAGTTAAAAGTCCAACGGGTCCATTTTACGGCCCATTTAGACCCGTTCGCCCGAAACCTCTACAAAAAGGACTGAAAACAAGTTTTAATCAAATTTTAGGAGTTCATATAATTGATTACGATCTATTCAACACTTTTGTATTGCAAAAATTCAATTTCTGTTCTTTTTACGTAGTTATAACTTCAACGGGTCCATTTTAAGGCCCATTTAGACCCGCTCGTCCAAAACCTCTACAAAAAGGAGCGAAAAACAAGGTTTGATCCAATTTTAGGAGTTCATATCGTTGAATACGAGCTTTTCAACAAGATTATATTGCAAAAACTCAAATTCGGTATTTTTTACTCAATTAAAAGTCCAACGGGTCCAATTTACGGCCCATTTAGACCCGCTCGTTCGAAACCTCTACAAAAAGGACCGAAAAACAAGTTTTGATCCAATTTTAGGAGTTCATATAATTGATTACGAGCTTTTCAGCAAAATTCTATTGCAAAAATAAGAATTCGGTATTTTTTACTTAGTTAAAAGTCCAACGGGTCCATTTTACAGCCCATTTAGACCCGCTCGCCCGAAACCTCTTCAAAAATGACTGAAAAACAAGTTTTAATCAAATTTTAGGAGTTCATATAATTGATTACGATCTTTTCAACGCGATTATATTGCAAAAACTCATTTTTTGTACTTTTTACTCAGTTAAAAGTCCAACGGGTCCATTTTACGGCCTATTTAGACCCACTGGCCCGAAACCTCTTCAAAAATGACTGAAAAACAAGTTTTGATCAAATTTTAGGAGTTCATATAATTTATTACGAGCTTTTCAACAATATTATATTGCAAAAACACAAATTCGGTATTTTTTACTCAGTTAAAAGTCCAACGAGTCCATTTTACGGCCCATTTAGACCCGCTCGCTTGAAACCTCTTCAAAAATGACCGAAAAAAAAGTTTTAATCAAATTGTAGGACTTCATATCATTGATTACGATCTTTTCAACACAAGTATATTGCAAAAACTCAATTTTTGTACTTTTTACTCAGTTAAAAGTCCAACGGGTCTATTTTACGGCCCATTTAGACCCGCTCGTCCGAAACCTCTACAAAAAGGACCCCAAAACAAGTTTTAATCAAAACTTAAGAGTTCATACCATTGATTACGAGCTTTTGAACACTATTGTATTGCAAAAATTCAATTTATGTTCTTTTTACGCAGTTATAAGTTCAACGGGTCCATTTTAAGGCCCATTTAGACCCGCTCGTCCGAAACCTCTACAAAAAGGACCGAAAAACAAGTTTTGATCCAATTTTAGGAGTTCATATAATTGATTACGAGCTTTTCAACAAGATTATATTGCAAAAACTCAAATTCGGTATTTTTTACTTAGTTAAAAGTCCAACGTGTCCATTTTACGGCCCATTTAGACTCGCTCGCCCGAAACCTCCTCAAAAATGACCGAAAAACAAGTTTTAATCAAATTTTAGGAATTCATATCATTGATTACGATCATTTCATCACGATTATATTGCAAAAACTCAATTTTTGTATTTTTTACTCATTTAAAAGTCCAATAGGTTCATTTTACGGCCCATTTAGACCCGCTCGTCCGAAACTCCTACAAAAAGGACCGCAAAACAAGTTTTAATCAAAACTTAAGAGTTCATATCGTTGATTACGAGCTTTTCAACACTATTGTATTGCAAAAATTCAATTTTTGTTCTTTTTACGCAGTTATAAGTTCAACGGGTCCATTTTAAGGCCCATTTAGACACGCTCGTCCGAAAGCTCTACAAAAAGGACCGAAAACAAGTTTTGATCCAATTTTAGGAGTTCATATAATTGATTACGAGCTTTTCAACAAGATTATATTGCAAAAACTCAAATTCGGTATTTTTTTACTTAGTTAAAAGTCCAACGGGTCCATTTTACGGCCCATTTAGACCCGCTCGTTCGAAACCTCTACAAAAAGGACCAAAAAACAAGTTTTGATCCAATTTTAGGAGTTCATATAATTGATTACGAGCTTTTCAGCAAGATTATATTGCAAAAACACAAATTCGGTATTTTTTTACTCAGTTAAAAGTCCAACGGGTCCATTTTACGCCCCATTTAGACTCGCTCGCCCGAACCCTCTTCAAAAATGACTGAAAAATAAGTTTTAATCAAATTTTAGGAGTTCATATAATTGATTACGATCTTTTCAACACGATTATATTGCAAAAACTAAATATTGGCACTTTTTACTCAGTTAAAAGTCCAACGGGTCCATTTTACGGCCCATTTAGACCCGCTCGCCCGAAACCTCTTCAAAAATGACGGAAAAACAAGTTTTAATCAAATTTTAGGAGTTCATATAATTAATTACGATCTTTTCAACAAGATTATATTGCAAAAACTCATTTTTTGTACTTTTTACTCGGTTAAAATTCCAACGGGTCCAATTTATGGCCCATTTAGACCCACTCGCCCGAAACCTCTTCAAAAATGACTGAAAAACAAGTTTTGATCAAATTTTAGGAGTTCATATAATTGATTACGATCTTTTCAACAAGATTATATTGCAAAAACACAAATTCGATATTTTTTTACTCAGTTAAAAGTCCAACGGGTCCATTTTACGGCCCATTTAGACCCGCTCGCCCGAAACCTCTTAAAAAATGACCGAAAAACAAGTTTTAATCAAATTTTAGGACTTCATATCATTGATTACGATCTTTTCAACACAAGTATATTGCAAAAACTCAGTTTTTGTACTTTTTACTCAGTTAAAAGTCCAACGGTCCATTTTACGGTCCATTTAGACCCGCTCGTCCGAAACCTCTACAAAAAGGACCGAAAAACAAGTTTTAATCAAAACTTAAGAGTTCATATCGTTGATTACGAGCTTTTGAACACTATTGTATTGCAAAAATTCAATTTCTGTTCTTTTTACGTAGTTATAAGTTCAACGGGTCCATTTTAAGGCCCATTTAGACCCGCTCGTCCGAAACCTCTACAAAAAGGACCGAAAAACAAGTTTTGATCCAATTTTAGGTGTTCATATAATTGATTACGAGCTTTTCAACAAGATTATATTGGAAAAACTCAAATTCGATATTTTTTACTCACTTAAAAGTCCAACGTGTCCATTTTACTGCCCATTTAGACCCGCTCGCCCGAAACCTCTTCAAAAATGACCGAAAAACAAGTTTTAATCAAACTTTAGGAATTCATATCATTGATTAAGATCTTTTCAACACGATTATATTGCAAAAACTCAATTTTTGTACTTTTTACTCAGTTAAAAGTCCAACAGGTCCATTTTACGGCCCATTTAGACCCGCTCCTCCGAAACTCCTACAAAAAGGACCGCAAAACAAGTTTTAATCAAAACTTAAGAGTTCATATCGTTGATTACGAGCTTTTCAACACTATTGTATTGCAAAAATTCAATTTATGTTCTTTTTACGCAGTTATAAGTTCAACGGGTCCATTTTAAGGCCCATTTAGACCCGCTCGTCCGAAACCTCTACAAAAATGACCGAAAAACAAGTTTTGATCCAATTTTAGGAGTTCATATAATTGATTACGAGCTTTTCAACAAGATTATATTGCGAAAACTCAAATTCGGTGTTTTTTTCTCAGTTAAAAGTCCAACGTGTCCATTTTACGTCCCATTTAGACCCACTCGCCCGAAACCTCTTCAAAAATGACTGAAAAACAAGTTTTAAACAAATTTTAGGAGTTCATATAATTGATTACGATTGTTTCAACACGATTATATTGCAAAAACTCAATTTCTTTATTTTTTACTCAGTTAAAAGTCCAACGGGTATGGGGTCTCTCGGTTTTCTCTCAATTTTCGGTGTTCTCTCAAGGGTTTCAGCAGGGATTTGGCTTTCCACCTTTTTCACGTTTTTTCCCTTCACTTTCTTCAGCCGCCTCCTCCCTCTCATCCCTTCATTTTCTTTCCTCCTCACCACGCCGCCCGCCTCCAATTCCCCACAACCAGCCGGCGTTCCCTCTGCGTCCAAGGACCATGAGCTTTATCTCAGAGAAAACTTGAGAGCCCCAAGCCCCAATCTGCCAGGTAAACTTTTCCACATCTATTTTCAATTTTTTCTTTTCTTTTTCGTTTTTGCCAACATACTAAACCTTTTCATCTTTCTTTGTTTTTCAAATACACCCCCACTCGATACTTTTCAATATTCGGCGTCGGAGACGTTGACCGGGCTAAGTTCCGGCGGGAAAGCTTTTGATTCTAAACAAACAGACCATAGCCTTTTCTGCTGTTTCCGTTCTTCATCTTATCTCCGGGCGAGATTCATTTCATCTCCATTTAATTTTTCTGGATTTCATTATTTTTCCTTTTCTTTTATCGTTCCTGATGTGTTCTTTAATTTATGGTACTTCTTCATGTTCTTGCAGTTTTTTTTATGGATCGTGCAGATCCGGGTTTCTCCCTTTTCTGATCGATGGCCGGCCCCCTTACTGATCGTTTCCGGTCTATTTTCAGACGATCGCTATCATTCCCCAGCCCCGGCAGTACCCTTCTTTCGCCGGCCAAAGCGTTCATTCCTTCATCTCTTTATTTTTATTATTATTTTCATTTTTTATAAATTTTATTACCTTCTGTTTCTATTTATTTTTTATCTTGGTCTCCACAGATTATTGAATTTTCAACCTCTGCTCACTGGGGTCTTCTCGCATTGCAAAGGTAAATCCTTTTCGTCTTCTCAGTTTTTTCATTGGTCCATTGTTTTTCAGATTTCGTCATATTTTTGCTTGAATGTATCATTGTTTCCTTATTGCAATTTCCGAATTATGAATAGAATACTGTATATTCCTTCAGATTCGAGTGATTTTCTTTGTGCTACCAGCCATTGTTTTGCACATTATTTACTCATGGAATTGCTTATCGATCTCCTTTACTTCTTGTCAACCATCCTCCTTTTCAGGAATTCTCGATCCCGCCATAGGGAATCTTTAACGAACCACTTTGTGGTCACTTTTTTTATATCTATACTTATTCTAACTCTTCGTTCTATGCACAATTTTCTCTTTTCATCCCATTGCTATATCAAAAATTATGCTTTTACTTTTTATCTCTTTTTTCTGTTTATTCATAATATCCACTGCTTCTCTTGGTTGAATTGCATCTTTCTTTTCTGCTTTTTCACATTTCGGCTAGCTCCTCTGTTCCTTTCTTTCTATACCTTAATTGCCTTTTTCTTTTTCTATATCATGCTCTATGGTTTCTTTATTTCTATGATGTTCATATTGTTAATTATCTATTATATGCTTACCTTTAATCTCTCGCGGTTACCTTTTTGCTTCTTGATTTATGCTCTAGTTTTTGTCTCTTCTAGGCCTTTGGTTCCTTCTTATTATTATATCTTGCTAACCTTCTTCTTTTCTGCTTTGCATGCATTCTCACTCACACGTTCCAACGTCTTTCGTCGAGCTTCCCCTCAACGTTCCGATTGCAGGCCCTTCAGCTTTCATGGCCTCCATATCCTTTTGTTCTTCCCTATTCTTTATTGTATTTTATTGTTCTTATTATTTGTATTCTCTTGCTCTTGGTATGTAATTATTTTCTACTCTCTTTTTCTATCCTTGTTCTGTGTTTTTTATTTTTTTTGATACCTTTTTCTTATTTACTTCTATGCCTCTGTCTGCTATCCTGCTAGTTCATGGTTTCATTCCTTCTCTAATGCTGGTTGTTGTTTTTTTCTTATAGTTGATGCTATGTATAATTTTTTACTTTGTTTTTTATTAGTTTATCTATGCTTCTCCCCCTTCTCCTTTTTAATTGCGTTGGTTGGTCTTTTCTCTTCTTTGTTTTTTATTCTGTTCTCGTTGTCTTTATCTCCTTTTGCTTTTTTGCCTATTTTTTGACTCTGCTATTTTCTGTCTTTTTCTACACCCTCTACGGTGCAAACTATCGAACCCTTATGAGGGGAATTTATACGATCACCTTCATGGTGAATACCTCTATCCAAATACAAGTCTATTTGGGAAAAGTAATAATTAATTTAACTATATTCTCATTCAAATACAATACTATTTGCCTCTACCTATTATTAATTTTTTTATTGATATCTATGCAAACTCCTACTTCCTTTCTAACTTCTATCCACTACTATCAAAATTTTACTATGTATTTTATCACTTCTCTGCTCTTTTACATGCCTTCTGTCATAAATCTACTTAATTATTTCTTCAAACTATTAATTTCCCTTTCTTTACATCAACTAACAATTTTTCAACTAATGGATATAATCCTCAGACTATTTTTCAAATCTCTTATCGTTAATTTTTTCCACCACTACTACTATATTCTAATCAGTCACCTTACAATATTTCATTCAAATTTTCCAAATTTGCTACTTTTTTCGCCTCTCAGTGTCAAGATATTACCAAATTTATTAACTTTTTCGCTAATTAATTTTCGCTTTTATTCACAATATCTTTGTTTATTACCCTATTTGTCTTACAATGTCTACTTATTTCTTTTCCATAATCAACACTCTTTCTTTCCTTTTTACACTCTACATTATACTAATTTTATTCTTTATTTAATTTCTATTGTCAACTGCTTTCTATTTTCCACGTTAATGTTATATGTTATTATATACCTTTTACATTTCCTGCCTTTTATTGTAAATTTATTACTATATCATTCCATTCCATCTTTTACTCTCTCTATTCAATTGTGTTACCATAGTCACAGTACTTTCTTTCCTTTTTACTATAGACATTACTTTTACTATAATATTATAACTATAACCCTTCCAACGTTATATTATATTCATTCTAAATTATCCCTATTAATTTCGCTTCACTTGCCTTCTAGTATCAATTTATTATCATATTATCTCTTCCATTTTCAATCTTTCATAAACTACCGATATCAACCTAACATTACTCTTCCCTTATTTTCAATTATAAAATGGTTTACACATCATTCCTTAATTTCATATATTACCATATTTACTTACTATTTATTGCCATTCAATGAAAATTTATTTCTAAATTACTTCTCTCCTCTATTTATTCTTTCCATCCAATTCAGTTACCATACTCAACGTTCTTTCTTTCCTTTTCCCAACCCATTCCAATCTAAATTTATTCCACTTTTATACTATACGGTCATCTATATTATATTTTCTCCATTAATCCCATATATTTCCATATCACCTTTCCACTCCCTGCCTTTAATAATAACTTATCTCTTTCCTTTAATTACTCCTCCATTCAATTTAGCTACCATTACCAAAGTATTCCCTTTCCTTTTTACATCCAACTTTACCTTAAACATTACATATTTCTAAGATTTTATTTAAATTTTCTTCCATATTTCTCACTTTCTAAATTTACCCCACGTATCCCACTTCCAATCTTTAGGAATATTTTCATTCTACATTCCTTTTCTAACTCTTTCTATTATTTGGTTTCCATTCTTAATTCTACTTATATCAATTCTATTATATATAAGATTACAGCCCACTTTGATTCCACCTCTCCCACTTTCATTTTTTCATCTTGTTCTTTTCGGAATTACCACATTTATCACCTAATGGCATCCTCTTCTTCTCTTCCCCAATTCACTGATTTTGACCTAACAAACGAGGAAGCCAATGCCATTTACACCCCTGACTTCGACTTCTTTGAAGAAGATCCAAAAACTATCCTGATTGGAAAGTTCATATCATCAAAGCCAATAGACGACTGGACCATCCTCTCCGTTTTTGAAGGCATATGGAAGAAAAATAACCTGAAATCAATCTCTATCATTAGAGACTACTTCTTCCGGATCGAGTTTGCCACTATAAGCGACAAATTTGATGTGTTTGAGAGAGGGCCTTGGCTTCACAAAGACGAATGGATGGCCCTAGCCGAATATACACCTGGCAAAAGTATGGACGAGTACTCTTTTAATCCCACGAGGATATGGTTTCGCATTCACTCCTTACCCAAACCTTTTCTAGAGGATCACGACAGAGCTCACCTTGTTGGATAGTCACTTGGAGCCATGGTCGGCACCGTACTACGTACTGATACTCGCAAAGAACGAGGGAACATGACTGAATTTCTTCGAGTGGAAATACTCCTGGACATATCCAAACCGATCCGACGATTTCTCCTCATAGGGAAAGGTCCACGAACCACTACTTGCCGTCTACAATATGAACGTCTCCCCCTTCTCTGTCAGGGATGTGGCATCATTAGCCACACATTTGACCACTGCCCTTCTAAGGCTACAATTGATCCAGCAAAACTTCAATACGGTGATTGGCTCCGATGGCTTCCCCCGCATCGCCGTGACCAGGGACCACGTGGTCGTATTCGCATTGTCGAGTAATCCACTTCTAATACCTAAGATTAAGGATCCCACTACTATGAGACATCTTCGGCCCATCAGTCTCTGTACGGTAATCTACAAAATCATTGCTAAAGTTTTGGTTAATCGAATGAAACATACCATTCCTTTCTGTATCAGTTCAAATCAAGCTGCTTTTGTTCAGGGACGTAATATTACAGATAATATCCTTATTGCCCACGAAATTATTCATTCAATTAATACTGGTACCTCAAAATCTTCTCGTGGAGCTGCTCTTAAACTTGACATGGAAAAGGCCTTTGATAGAGTCGAATGGTCATTCCTCGAAAATGTTATGACCCGTATGGGGTTTGCCTCATCCTGGGTCTCTCTCATAATGAGATGCATCTCATCAGTTTCTTTTACGGTTAAGGTAAACAATTCTTTCTCCCCTTTGTTTCGACCTCAAAGGGGCCTCCGCCAAGGTGACCCTTTATCTCCTTTTCTTTTTCTATTTTGTACCCAAGGGCTCTCAGCCTTCTTGGCTGATGCTAAACAACAAGGCCTACTTCCAGGTTTAGGAGCTTGTAGGCATGGCCCCAAGGTTAACCACCTTTTGTTTGCGGATGATTGCATAGTTTTCCTTAACTCAAATCCTGATAAAGCTGCACACCTTAAGTTGGTCCTCCAAACTTATGCCTCTGCCTCTGGGCAAGCAGTCAACTTCGATAAATCTACTATCTTTTACAATCCTCGCACTCCTACTTCCACTCGTCAAACTATTCATTCCTATCTTCAAGTTCGTGAGGTCTCCAATCCTGGGGTCTATCTGGGGGTACCTCTTCTTATTGGTAAAAATAAGACCCTTGCTTTAGGGTTTATACGTGATAAAGTTCACGATAGATTATCCAACTGGGATAAACAGCTTCTTTCCTTCAGTGGCAGGGAAATTTTTATTAAAGCCGTTTTACAATCTTTACCTCAATACGTTATGTCCTGTTATTTATTACCTCAAAATATTATTGATGATATGGCATCTGCCATTCGTCGATATTGGTGGTCTGGGAGATCAAACAAGAAAGGTTGGCATATGCTCCCATGGGACCAGGTATGCCTGCCTAAATCTGTTGGTGGTATGGGTTTCCGGGACCTCAATAATTTTAATATAGCTCTTCTTGGCAAACAACTCTGGCGTCTCATTTGCGAACCTGACTCCCTCTTGGGACAAATCTATAAATTTAAGTACTTTCCGACAGGTAATATCCTTAATGCCTCTCGGCCTTCGCGAGGTTCTTTTGCCTGGGAAGGTCTCTATAACGCTATGCAACACCTATTTGGTGGTTTCCTCTATCGTCCGGGTATCAACAGTAACATATGCATCCATCATGATAATTGGGGAGGCTCCTCGATTGTTCACCTCTATGGGGACTATGAACTTTCGGAGGAAGTCCACATTCGTTGTAGAGATTTTATGTTACGTAACCAAGCGGCCTGGGACCCTGTCAAAGTTCGTGCTTACTTTACCGTGGATGATGCCAATTCCATTCTTTCAGTTCCCATTATTAATGATACTCGTGATACCATCCTCTGGAAACCCAATGATTCTGGCATCTATTCCGTCAGATCTGGCTATCTTTTCCTGCAACGACCCCCTGAGCCTAGACTTCGTCCCCCCCGTTTCTGGAAATTTCTTGCCAAGCTCAAAGTTTTGCCTAAAGTTAAAACTTTCGGCTGGCGCCTGGGGGCAGGAGCCCTGCCTGTTGGGGCTCGCCTTCAGACTTTTGCTCCAGATTCTGGTCCATGCCCCATTTGTAATTCGGGTATTGAGTCGATTCTCCATGCTCTCCGAGATTGCTCTGGTGCCTCGGAAACTCTTAAATTGATTGGTCTTCCATCCTCTTTTATCAACAGTTCCACATCCACAGGCCTTCATTGGCATGAGGAAGGAGCTTCCCTTCTCTCTCCTGATCTTTTTGGCCTCTTCTTGACTACCCTTTGGAATATCTGGAACAGACGTAACGACTGGGTCCATAATAAACATCTTCAACCCCCTTGGCTAATTGCTGTCAACTCTATTAGTCTCCATAAGGATTACTCTAATGCTATATCTTCCTCTACATCATCCGTCCCTTCGTCTCTTCCTCCTCGTTGGAGGCCTCCACCTCGTGGGTTTATTAAAGTTAATGTGGATGGAGCTTTTGACCCTTCCACTCGTGCAGCGGCGGTTGGTGTTGTCGCTCGGGATGACACTGGGACGGTTGTCGGTGGCCTGGCTTTTCCGCTGGGCAGTTGTGCTGATGCTATTTCATCCGAAGGGAAAGGTCTTCTTGCCGGCATTACTTTTGCCCGATCTCAAGGTTAGAGCCATCTGATTTTCGAGACAGACTGTGCATCCCTAGCAAACAGAATCAACTCTCTTGGGCCAGATCTTTCTCCTTTGGGGCCGATGATTCTGGAGGCTCACACTGCTTTGGAGGATTTCTCTGAGGCACATATTCAGTTTATTCGCCGTGAGGCTAATTTTGTAGCTCATACGTTGGCTACCCATGCCCTTAGATCCATGTCTTCTGTATCTTTTGGATCTATTTACCCTGATTGTATCAAAAACATTGTACTTTGCGAGGTTTAACCTCGGTTAATAATATATCTTGGGTACTCTTTTCCCCTTTTAGGTTTCTCCAAGTCTTGAGCTTGGGGATTTTAGTAGGGGTTTTTAAAGAGGCCCGTTTTCTTCAAAAAAAAAGTCCAACGGGTACAATTTACAGCCCATTTAGACCCGCTCGCCCGAAACCTCTTCAAAAATGACTAAAAATAAGTTTTAATCAAATTTTAGGAGTTCATATAATTAATTGCGATCTTTTCAACACGATTATATTTCCAAAACTCATGTTTTGTACTTTTTACTCGGTTAAAAGTCCAACGGGTCCATTTTACGGCCCATTTAGACCCGCTCGCCCGAAACCTCTTCAAAAATGGCTGAAAATCAAGTTTTAATCAAATTTTAGGAGTTCATATAACTGATTACGAGCTTTTCAACAAGATTATATTGCAAAAACTTTAATTCGGTATATTTTACTCAATTAAAAGTCCAACGGGTCCATTTTACGGCTCATTTAGACCCGCTCGTTCGAAACCTCTACAAAAAGGACCGAAAAACAAGTTTTATCCAATTTTAGGAGTTCATATAATTGATTACGAGCTTTTCAACAAGATTATATTGCAAAAAGTCAATTTCTGTATTTTTTACTCAGTTAAAAGTCCAACGGGTCCATTTTACGGCCCATTTAGACCCGCTTGTCCGAAACCTCTACAAAAAGGACCACAAAACAAGTTTAATCAAAACCTAAGAGTTCATATCGTTGATTACGAGCTTTTCAACACTATTGTATTGCAAAAATTCAATTTCTGTTGTTTTTACGCAGTTATAAGTTCAACGGGTCCATTTTAAGGCCCATTTAGACCCGCTCGTCCGAAACCTCTACAAAAAGGACCGAAAAACAAGTTTTGATCCAATTTTAGGAGTTCATATAATTGATTACGAGCTTTTCAACAAGATTATATTGCAAAAAGTCAATTTCTGTATTTTTTACTCAGTTAAAAGTCCAACGGGTCCATTTTACGGCCCATTTAGACCCGCTCGCCCGAAACCTCTTAAAAAATGACGGAAAATCAAGTTTTAATCAAATTTTAGGAGTTCATATAATTAATTACGATCTTTTCAACACGATTATATTGCAAAAACTCATTTTTTGTACTTTTTACTTAGTTAAAAGTCCAACGGGTCCATTTTACGGCCCATTTAGACCCACTCGCCCGAAACCTCTTCAAAAATGACTGAAAAACAAGTTTTGATCAAATTTTAGGAGTTCATATAATTGATTACGAGCTTTTCAACAAGATTTTATTGCAAAAACACAAATTCGGTATTTTTTACTCAGTTAAAAGTCCAACGGGTCCATTTTACGGCCCATTTAGACCCGCTCGTCCGAAACCTCTACAAAAAGGACCGCAAAACAAGTTTTAATCAAAACTTAAGGGTTCATATCGTTGATTATGAGCTTTTGAAAACTATTGTACTGCAAAAATTCAATTTCTCTTCTTTTTACGCAATTATAAGTTCAACGGGTCCATTTTAAGGCCCATTTAGACCCGCTCGTCCGAAACCTCTACAAAAAGGACCGGAAAAAAAAGTTTTGATCCAATTTTAGGAGTTCATATAATTGATTACGATCTTTTCAACAAGATTATATTGCAAAAACTCAAATTCGGTATTTTTTACTCAGTGAAAAGTCCAACGGGTCCATTTTACGGCCCATTTAGACCTGCTCGCCCGAAACCTCTTCAAAAATGACTGAAAAACAAGTTTTAATCAAATTTTAGGAGTTCATATAATTGATTAAGATATTTTCAACACTATTATATTGCAAAAACTCAATTTTAGGACTTTTTACTCAGTTAAAATTACAACGGGTCTATTTTACGGCCCATTTAGACCCGCTCGCCCGAAACCTCTTCAAACATGACCGAAAAAAAGTTTTAACCAAATTTTAGGACTTCATATTATTGATTACGAGCTTTTCAACAAGATTATCTTGCAAAAACTCAATTTTTGTACTTTTAACACAGTTAAAAGTCCAACGGGTCCATTTTACGGCCCATTTAGACCCGCTCGTCCGAAACCTCTACAAAAAGGACCGCAAAACAAGTTTTAAACAAAACTTAAGAGTTCATATCGTTGATTACGAGCTTTTGAACACTATTGTATTGCAAAAATTCAATTTCTGTTCTTTTTACGCAGTTATAAGTTCAACGGGTCCATTTTAAGGCCCATTTAGACCCGCTCGTCCGAAACCTCTACAAAAAGGACCGAAAAACAAGTTTTGATCCAATTTTAGGAGTTCATATAATTGATTACGAGCTTTTCAACAAGATTATATTGCAAAAACTCAAATTCAGTATTTTTTACTCAGTTAAAAGTCCAACGTGTCCATTTTACCGCCCATTTAGACCAGCTCGCTCGAAACCTCTTAAAAAATGACCGAAAAACAAGTTTTAATCAAATTTTAGGAATTCATATCATTGATTATGACCTTTTCAACACGATAATATTGCAAAAACTCAATTTTGTACTTTTTACTCAGTTAAAAGTCCAACAGGTCCATTTTACGGCCCATTTAGACCCGCTCGTCCGAAACTCCTACAAAAAGGACCGCAAAACAAGTTTTAATTAAAACTTAAGAGTTCATTTCGTTGATTACGAGCTTTTCAACACTATTGTATTGCAAAAATTCAATTTCTGTTCTTTTTACGCAGTTATAAGTTCAACGGGTCCATTTTAAGGCCCATTTAGACCCGCTCGTCCGAAACCTCTACAAAAAGGACCGAAAAACAAGTTTTGATCCAATTTTAGGAGTTCATATAATTGATTACGAGCTTTTCAACAAGATTATATTTCAAAAACTCAAATTCGTTGTTTTTTACTAAGTTAAAAGTACAACGTGTCCATTTTACGGCCCATTTAGACCCGCTCGCCTGAAACCTCTTCAAAAATGACTGAAAAACAAGTTTTAATCAAATTTTAGGAGTTCATATAATTGATTACGATCGTTTCAACACGATTATATTGCAAAAACTCAATTTCTGTATTTTTTACTCAGTTAAAGGTCAACCGGGTCCAATTTACGGCCTATTTAGACCCGCTCGCCCGAAACCTCTTTAAAAATGACTGAAAAATAAGTTTTAATCAAATTTTAGGAGTTCATATAATTAATTACGATCTTTTCAACACGATTATATTGCAAAAACTCATTTTTTGTACTTTTTATTCGGTTAATAGTCCAACGGGTTCATTTTACGGCCCATTTAGACCCGCTCGCCCGAAACGTCTTCAAAAACGGCTGAAAATCAAGTTTTAATCAAATTTTAGGAGTTCATATAACTGATTACGAGCTTTTCAACAAGATTATATTGCAAAAACTCAAATTCAGTATTTTTTACTCAGTTAAAAGTCCAACGGGTCCATTTTACGGCCCATTTAGACCCGCTCGTTCGAATCCTCTACAAAAAGGACCGAAAAACAAGTTTTGATCCAATTTTAGGAGTTCATATAATTGATTACGAGGTTTTCAACAAGATTATATTGCAAAAAGTCAATTTCTGTATTTTTTACTCGGTTAAAAGTCCAACGGGTCCATTTTACGGCCCATTTAGACCCGCTCGCCCGAAACCTCTTCAAAAATGACCGAAAAAAAGTTTTAATCAAATTTTAGGACTTCAAATCATTGATTACGATCTTTTCAACACGATGATATTGCAAAAACTCAATTTTTGTACTTTTTACTCAGTTAAAAGTCCAACGGGTCCATTTTACGGCCCATTTACACCCGCTCGCCCAAAACCTCTTCAAAAATGACCGAAAAAAAGTTTTAATCAAATTTTAGGACTTCAAAACATTGATTACGTTCTTTTCAACACGATGATATTGCAAAAACTCAATTTTTGTACTTTTTACTCAGTTAAAAGTCCAACCGGTCCATTTGACGGCCCATTTAGACCCGCTCGTCCGAAACCTCTACAAAAAGGACCGCAAAACAAGTTTTAATCAAAACATAAGAGTTCATATCGTTGATTACAAGCTTTTCAACACTATTGTATTGCAAAAATTCAATTTCTGTTGTTTTTACGCGTTTATAAGTTCAACAGGTCCATTTTAAGGCCCATTTAGACCCGCTCGCCCGAAACCTCTACAAAAAGGACCGAAAAACAAGTTTTGATCCAATTTTAGGAGTTCATATAATTGATTACGAGCTTTTCAACAAGATTATATTGCAAAAAGTCAAATTCTGTACTTTTTACTCAGTTAAAAGTCCAACGGGTCCATTTTACGGCCCATTTAGACCCGCTCGACCGAAACGTCTTCAAAAATGACTGAAAAACAAGATTTAATCAAATTCTAGGAGTTCATATAATTGATTACGATCGTTTCAGCATGATTATATTGCAAAAACTCAATTTCTGTATTTTTTACTCAGTTAAAAGTCCAACGGGTCCATTTTACGGCCCATTTAGACCCGCTCGCCCGAAACCTCTTCAAAAATGGTTGAAAATCAGATTTTAATCAAATTTTAGGAGTTCATATAACTGATTACGAGCTTTTCAACAAGATTATATTGCAAAAACTCAAATTCGGTATCTTTTACTCAGTTAAAAGTCCAATGAGTCCATTTTAAGGCCCATTTAGACCCGCTCGTTAGAAACCTCTACAAAAAGGACCGAAAAACAAGTTTTGATCCAATTTTAGGAGTTCATATAATTGAATACGAGCTTTACAACAAGATTTAATTGCAAAAAGTCAATTTCTGTATTTTTTACTCAGTTAGAAGTCCAACGGGTCCATTTTACGGCCCATTTAGACCTGCTCGCCCGAAACCTCTTCAAAAATGACCGAAAAAAAAGTTTTAATCAAATTTTAGGACTTCATATCATTGATTACGATCTTTTCAACACGATGATATTGCAAAAACTCAATTTTTGTACTTTTTACTCAGTTAAAAGTCCAACGGGTCCATTTTACGGCCCATTTAGACCCGCTCGTCCGAAACCTCTACAAAAAGGACCGCAAAATCAGTTTTAATCAAAACTTAAGAGTTCATATCGTTGATTACAAGCTTTTCAACAATATTGTATTGCAAGAATTCAAATTTTGTTGTTTGTACGCAGTTATAAGTTCAACGGGTCCATTTTAAGGCCCAATTAGACCCGCTCGTCTGAAACCTCTACAAAAAAGGACCGAAAAACAAGTTTGATCCAATTTTACGAGTTCATATAATTGATTACGTGCTTTTCAACAAGATTATATTGCAAAAACTCAAATTTGGTATTTTTTACTCAATTAAAAGTCCAACGGGTCCATTTTACGGCCCATTTAGACTTGTTCGTCCGAAACCTCTTCAAAAATGACTGAAAAATAAGTTTTAATCAAATTTTTGGAGTTCATATAATTAATTACGATCTTTTCAACACGATTATATTGCAAAAACTCATTTTTTGTACTTTTTACTTAGTTAAAAGTCCAACGGTTCCATTTTACGGCCCATTTAGACCCGGTCGCCCGAAACCTCTTCAATAATGACGGAAAAACAAGTTTTAATCAAATTTTAGGAGTTCATATAACTGATTACGATCTCTTCAGAAATGAATCAAAATCAGATTTTAATCAAATTTTAGGAGTTCATATAACTGATTATGAGCTTTTCAAGAAGCTTATATTGTAAAAACTCAAATTCGGTATCTTTTACTCAGTTAAACGTCCAACGGGTCCATTTTACGGCCCATTTAGACCCGCTCATTAGAAACCTCTACAAAAAGGACCGAAAAACAAGTTTTGATCCAATTTTAGGAGTTCATATAATTGATTACGAGTTTTTCAACAAGATTATATTGCAAAAAGTCAATTTCTGTATTTTTTACTCAGTTAAAAGTCCAACGGGTCCATTTTACGGCCCATTTAGACCCGCTCGCCCGAAACCTTTTCAAAAATGACCGAAAAAAAGTTTTAATCAAATTTTAGGACTTCAAATCATTGATTACGATCTTTTCAACACGATGATATTGCAAAAACTCAATTTTTGTACTTTTTACTCAGTTAAAAGTCCAACGGGTCCATTTTACGGCCCATTTACACCCGCTCGCCCAAAACCTCTTCAAAAATGACCGAAAAAAAGTTTTAATCAAATTTTAGGACTTCAAAACATTGATTACGATCTTTTCAACACGATGATATTGCAAAAACTCAATTTTTGTACTTTTTACTCAGTTAAAAGTCCAACGGGTCCATTTTACGGCCCATTTAGACCCGCTCGTCCGAAACCTCTACAAAAAGGACCGCAAAACAAGTTTTAATCAAAACATAAGAGTTCATATCGTTGATTACAAGCTTTTCAACACTATTGTATTGCAAAAATTCAATTTCTGTTGTTTTTACGCTGTTATAAGTTCAACGGGTCCATTTTAAGGCCCATTTAGACCCGCTCGCCCGAAACCTCTACAAAAAGGACCGAAAAACAAGTTTTGATCCAATTTTAGGAGTTCATATAATTGATTACGAGCTTTTCAACAAGATTATATTGCAAAAAGTCAAATTCTGTACTTTTTACTCAGTTAAAAGTCCAACGGGTCCATTTTACGGCCCATTTAGACCCGCTCGACCGAAACGTCTTCAAAAATGACTGAAAAACAAGATTTAATCAAATTCTAGGAGTTCATATAATTGATTACGATCGTTTCAGCACGATTATATTGCAAAAACTCAATTTCTGTATTTTTTACTCAGTTAAAAGTCCAATGGGTCCATTTTACGGCCCATTTAGACCCGCTCGCCCGAAACCTCTTCAAAAATGGTTGAAAATCAGATTTTAATCAAATTTTAGGAGTTCATATAACTGATTACGAGCTTTTCAACAAGATTATATTGCAAAAACTCAAATTCGGTATCTTTTACTCAGTTAAAAGTCCAACGGGTCCATTTTAAGGCCCATTTAGACCCGCTCGTTAGAAACCTCTACAAAAAGGATCGAAAAACAAGTTTTGATCCAATTTTAGGAGTTCATATAATTGAATACGAGCTTTTCAACAAGATTATATTGCAAAAAGTTAATTTCTGTATTTTTTACTCAGTTAGAAGTCCAACGGGTCCATTTTACGACCCATTTAGATCCGCTCGCGCGAAACCTCTTCAAAAATGACCGAAAAAAAAGTTTTAATCAAATTTTAGGACTTCATATCATTGATTATGATCTTTTCAACACGATGATATTGCAAAAACTCAATTTTTGTACTTTTTACTCAGTTAAAAGTCCAACGGGTCCATTTTACGGCCCATTTAGACCCGCTCGTCCGAAACCTCTACAAAAAGGACCGCAAAATCAGTTTTAATCAAAACTTAAGAGTTCATATCGTTGATTACAAGCTTTTCAACAATATTGTATTGCAAAAATTCAAATTTTGTTGTTTGTACGCAGTTATAAGTTCAACGGGTCCATTTTAAGGCCCATTTAGACCCGCTCGTCTGAAACCTCTACAAAAAAGGACCGAAAAACAAGTTTGATCCAATTTTACGAGTTCATATAATTGATTACGAGCTTTTCAACAAGATTATATTGCAAAAACTCAAATTTGGTATTTTTTACTCAATTAAAAGTCCAACGGGTCCATTTTACGGCCCATTTAGACCTGCTCGTCCGAAACCTCTTCAAAAATGACTGAAAAATAAGTTTTAATCAAATTTTTGGAGTTCATATAATTAATTACTATCTTTTCAACACGATTATATTGCAAAAACTCATTTTTTGTACTTTTTACTTAGTTAAAAGTCCAACGGGTCCATTTTACGACCCATTTAGACCCGGTCGCCCGAAACCTCTTTAATAATGACGGAAAAACAAGTTTTAATCAAATTTTAGGAGTTCATATAACTAATTACGATCTCTTCAGAAATGAATCAAAATCAGATTTTAATCAAATTTTAGGAGTTCATATAACTGATTATGAGCTTTTCAAGAAGCTTATATTGTAAAAACTCAAATTCGGTATCTTTTACTCAGTTAAACGTCCAACGGGTCCATTTTACGGCCCATTTAGACCCACTCGTTAGAAACCTCTACAAAAAGGACCGAAAAACAAGTTTTGATCCAATTTTAGGAGTTCATATAATTGATTACGAGTTTTTCAACAAGATTATATTGCAAAAAGTCAATTTCTGTATTTTTTACTCAGTTAAAAGTCCAACAGGTCCATTTTACGGCCCATTTAGACCCGCTCGCCCGAAACCTCTTCAAAAATGATCGAAAAATGTTTTAATCAAATTTTAGGACTTCATATCATTGATTACGATCTTTTCAACACGATGATATTGCAAAAACTCAATTTTTGTACTTTTTACTTAGATAAAAGTCCAACGGGTCCATTTTACGGCCCATTTAGACCCGCTCGTCCGAAACCTCTACAAAAAGGACCGCAAAACAAGTTTTAATCAAAACTTAAGAGTTTATATCGTTGATTACAAGCTTTTCAACACTATTGTATTGCAAAAATTCAAATTATGTTGTTTTTACGCAGTTATAAGTTCAACGAGTCCATTTTAAGGCCCATTTATACCTGCTCGTCCGAAACCTCTACAAAAAAGGACCGAAAAACAAGTTTTATCCAATTTTACGAGTTCATATAATTGATTACGAGCTTTTCAGTAAGATTATATTGCAAAAACTCAAATTCTGTATTTTTTACTCAGTTAAAAGTCCAACGGGTCCATTTTACGGCCCATTTAGACCTGCTCTCCCGAAACCTCTTCAAAAATGACTGAAAAAAAGTTTTAATCAAATTTTAGGAGTTCATATAATTAATTACGATCTTTTCAACACGATTATATTGCAAATACTCAATTTTTGTACTTTTTACTCAGTTAAAAGTCCAACGGGTCCATTTTACGGCCCATTTAGACTCGCTCGTCCGAAACCTCTACAAAAAGGACCGCAAAACAAGTTTTAATCAAAACTTAAGAGTTCATATCGTTGATTACGAGCTTTTCAAAACTATTGTATTGCAAAAATTCAATTTATGTTCTTTTTACGCAGTTATAAGTTCAACGGGTCCATTTTAAGGCCCATTTAGACCCGCTCGTCCGAAACCTCTACAAAAAGGACCGAAAAACAAGTTTTGATCCAATTTTAGGAGTTCATATAACTGATTACGAGCTTTTCAACAAGATTATATTGCAAAAAGTCAATTTCTGTATTTTTTACTCAGTTAAAAGTCCAACGGGTCCATTTTACGGCCCATTTAGACCCGCTCGCCCGAAACCTCTTCAAAAATGACCGAAAAAAAGTGTTAATCAAATTTTAGGACTTCAAATCATTGATTACGATCTTTTCAACACGATGATATTGCAAAAACTCAATTTTTGTACTTTTTACTCAGTTAAAAGTCCAACGGGTCCATTTTACGGCCCATTTACACCCGCTCGCCCAAAACCTCTTCAAAAATGACCGAAAAAAAGTTTTAATCAAATTTTAGGACTTCAAAACATTGATTACGATCTTTTCAACACGATGATATTGCAAAAACTCATTTTTTGTACTTTTTACTCAGTTAAAAGTCCAACGGGTCCATTTTACGGCCCATTTAGACCCGCTCGTCCGAAACCTCTACAAAAAGGACCGCAAAACAAGTTTTAATCAAAACATAAGAGTTCATATCGTTGATTACAAGCTTTTCAACACTATTGTATTGCAAAAATTCAATTTCTGTTGTTTTTACGCTGTTATAAGTTCAACGGGTCCATTTTAAGGCCCATTTAGACCCGCTCGCCCGAAACCTCTACAAAAAGGACCGAAAAACAAGTTTTGATCCAATTTTAGGAGTTCATATAATTGATTACGAGCTTTTCAACAAGATTATATTGCAAAAAGTCAAATTCTGTACTTTTTACTCAGTTAAAAGTCCAACGGGTCCATTTTACGGCCCATTTAGACCTGCTCGACCGAAACGTCTTCAAAAATGACTGAAAAACAAGATTTAATCAAATTCTAGGAGTTCATATAATTGATTACGATCGTTTCAGCACGATTATATTGCAAAAACTCAATTTCTGTATTTTTTACTCAGTTAAAAGTCCAATGGGTCCATTTTACGGCCCATTTAGACCCGCTCGCCCGAAACCTCTTCAAAAATGGTTGAAAATCAGATTTTAATCAAATTTTAGGAGTTCATATAACTGATTACGAGCTTTTCAACAAGATTATATTGCAAAAATTCAAATTCGGTATCTTTTACTCAGTTAAAAGTCCAACGAGTCCATTTTAAGGCCCATTTAGACCCGCTCGTTAGAAACCTCTACAAAAAGGACCGAAAAACAAGTTTTGATCCAATTTTAGGAGTTCATATAATTGAATACGAGCTTTTCAACAAGATTATATTGCAAAAAGTCAATTTCTGTATTTTTTACTCAGTTAGAAGTCCAACGGGTCCATTTTACGGCACATTTAGATCCGCTCGCCCGAAACCTCTTCAAAAATGACCGAAAAAAAGTTTTAATCAAATTTTAGGACTTCATATCATTGATTATGATCTTTTCAACACGATGATATTGCAAAAACTCAATTTTTGTACTTTTTACTCAGTTAAAAGTCCAACGGGTCCATTTTACGGCCCATTTAGACCCGCTCGTCCGAAACCTCTACAAAAAGGACCGCAAAATCAGTTTTAATCAAAACTTAAGAGTTCATATCGTTGATTACAAGCTTTTCAACAATATTGTATTGCAAAAATTCAAATTTTGTTGTTTGTACGCAGTTATAAGTTCAACGGGTCCATTTTAAGGCCCATTTAGACCCGCTCGTCTGAAACCTCTACAAAAAAGGACCGAAAAACAAGTTTGATCCAATTTTACGAGTTCATATAATTGATTACGAGCTTTTCAACAAGATTATATTGCAAAAACTCAAATTTGGTATTTTTTACTCAATTAAAAGTCCAACGGGTCCATTTTACGGCCCATTTAGACCTGCTCGTCCGAAACCTCTTCAAAAATGACTGAAAAATAAGTTTTAATCAAATTTTTGGAGTTCATATAATTAATTACTATCTTTTCAACACGATTATATTGCAAAAACTCATTTTTGTACTTTTTACTTAGTTAAAAGTCCAACGGGTCCATTTTACGGCCCATTTAGACCCGGTCGCCCGAAACCTCTTTAATAATGACGGAAAAACAAGTTTTAATCAAATTTTAGGAGTTCATATAACTAATTACGATCTCTTCAGAAATGAATCAAAATCAGATTTTAATCAAATTTTAGGAGTTCATATAACTGATTATGAGCTTTTCAAGAAGCTTATATTGTAAAAACTCAAATTCGGTATCTTTTACTCAGTTAAACGTCCAACGGGTCCATTTTACGGCCCATTTAGACCCGCTCGCCCGAAACCTCTTCAAAAATGACTGAAAAACAAGTTTTAATCAAATTTTAGGAGTTCATATAATTGATTACGATCTTTTCAACACGATTATATTGCAAAAAGTAAATTTTTGTACTTTTTACTCAGTTAAAAGTCCAACGGGTCCATTTTACGGCCCATTTAGACCCGCTCGTCCGAAACCTCCACAAAAGGACCGCAAAACAAGTTTTAATCAAAACTTAAGAGTTCATATCATTGATTATGAGCTTTTCAACACTATTGTATTGCAAAAATTCAATTTATGTTCTTTTTACGCAGTTATAAGTTCAACGGGTCCATTTTAAGGCCCATTTAGACCCGCTCGTCCGAAACCTCTACAAAAAGGACCGAAAATCAAGTTTTGATCCAATTTTAGGAGTTCATATAATTGATTACGAACTTTTCAACTAGATTATATTGCAAAAACTCCTATTCGGTATTTTTTACTCAGTTAAAATTCCAACTGGTCCATTTTACGGCCCATTTAGACCCGCTCGCCCGAAACCTCTTCAAAAATGACCGAAAAATAAGTTTTGATCAAATTTTAGGAGTTCATATAATTGATTACGATCTTTTCAACAAGATTATATTGCAAAAACTCAAATTCGGTATTTTTTACTCAGTTAAAAGTCCAACGGGTCCATTTTACGGCTCATTTAGACCTGATCGCCCGAAACCACTTCAAAAATGACCGAAAAATAAGTTTTAATCAAATTTTAGGACTTCGTATCATTGATTACGATCTTTTCAACACGATTATATTGCAAAAACTCAATTTTTGTACTTTTTACTCAGTTAAAAGTCCAACGGGTACATTTTACGGCCCATTTAGACCCGCTCGTCCGAAACCTCTACAAAAAGGACCGAAAAACAAGTTTTGATCCAATTTTAGGAGTTCATATAATTGATTACGAGCTTTTCAACAAGATTATATTGTAAAAACTCAAATTCGATATTTTTTACTCAGTTAAAAGTCCAACGGGTCCATTTTACGGCCCATTTAGACCCGTTCGCCCGAAAACTCTTCAAAAATGACTGAAAAGCAAGTTTTAATCAAATTTTAGGAGTTCATATAATTGATTACGATCTTTACAACACGATCATATTGCAAAAACTCAATTTTTGTACTTTTTACTCAGTTAAATGTCCAACGGGTCCATTTTACGGCCCATTTAGACCCCCTCGTCCGAAACTCTACAAAAAGGATCGCAAAACAAGTTTTAATCAAAACTTAAGAGTTCATATCGTTGATTACGAGCTTTTCAACACTATTGTATTGCAAAATTTCAAATTCTGTTCTTTTTACGCAGTTATAAGTTCAACGGGTCCATTTTAAGGCCCATTTAGACCCGCTCGTCCGAAACCTCTACAAAAAGGACCGAAATACAAGTTTTGATCCAATTTTAGGAGTTCATATAATTGATTACGTGCTTTTCAACAAGATTATATTGCAAAAACTCAAATTCAGTATTTTTTACCCAGTTAAAAGTCCAACGGGTCTATTTTACGGCCATTTAGACCTGCTCGTTCGAAACCACTACAAAAAGGACCGAAAAAAAGCCTTGATCCAATTTTAGGAGTTCATATAATTGATTACGAGCTTTTCAACAAGATTATATTGCAAAAACTCAAATTAGTTATTTTTTACTTAGTTAAAAGTCCAACGAGTCCATTTTACGGCCCATTTAGACCCGCTCGCCCGAAACTTCTTCAAAACTGAATGAAAAACAAGTTTTAATCAAATTTTAGGACTTCATATCATTGATTACAATCTTTTCAACACGATTATAATGCAAAAACTCAATTTCTGTTGCTTTTACTCAGTTAAAAGTCCAACGGGTCCATTTTACGGCCCATTTAGACCCGCTCGTCCGAAACCTCTACAAAAGGACCATAAAACAAGTTTTAATCAAAACATAAGAGTTCATATCGTTGATTACGAGCTTTTCAACACTATTGTATTGCAAAAATTCAATTTATATTCTTTTTACGCAGTTATAAGTTCAACGGGTCCATTTTAAGGCCCATTTAGACCCGCTCGTCCGAAACCTCTACAAAAAGGACCGAAAAACAAGTTTTGATCCAATTTTAGGAGTTCATATAATTGATTACGAGCTTTTCAACAAGATTATATTGCAAAAACTCAAATTTGGTATTTTTTACTAAGTTAAAAGTCCAACGGGTCCATTTTACGGCCCATTTAGACCCGCTCGCCCGAAACCTCTTCAAAAATCACTGAAAAATAAGTTTTAATCAAATTTTAGGAGTTCATATAACTGATTACGAGCTTTTTCAACAAGATTGTATTGCAAAACTTCAATTTCTGTTCTTTTTACGCAGTTATAAGTTCAACGGGTCCATTTTAAGGCCCATTTATACCCGCTCGTCTGAAACCTCTACAAAAAGGACCGCAAAACAAGTTTTAATCAAAACTTAAGAGTTCATATCGTTGATTACGGGCTTTTCAACACTATTGTATTGAAAAAATTCAATTTATGTTCTTTTTACGCAGTTATAAGTTCAACGGGTCCATTTTAAGGCCCGTTTAGACCCGCTCGCCCGAAACCTCTACAAAAAGGACCGAAAACAAGTTTTGATCAAATTTTAGGAGTTCATATAATTGATTACGAGCTTTTCAACAAGATTATATTGCAAAAACTCAAATTCGGTATTTTTTACTCAGTTAAAAGTCCAACGGATCCATTTTACGGCCCATTTAGACCCGCTCGCCCGAAACCCCTTAAAAAATGACCGAAAAATGTTTTAATCTAATTTTAGGACTTCATATCATTGATTACGATATTTTCAACACGATTATATTGCAAAAACTCAATTTTTTTTACTTTGTTAAAAGTCCAAACTGTCCATTTTACGGCCCATTTAGACCCGCTCGTAAGAAACCTCTACAAAAAGGACCGCAAAACAAGTTTTAATCAAAACTTAAGAGTTCATATCGTTGATTACGAGCTTTTCAACACTATTGTATTGCAAAAATTCAATTTCTGTTGTTTTTAAGCAGTTATAAGTTCAACGGGTCCATTTTAAGGCCCATTTAGACCTGCTCGTCCGAAACCTCTACAAAAAAGGACCGAAAAACAAGTTTTATCCAATTTTACGAGTTCATATAATTGATTACGAGCTTTTCAGTAAGATTATATTGCAAAAACTCAAATTCTGTATTTTTTACTCAGTTAAAAGTCCAACGGGTCCATTTTACGGCCCATTTAGACCTACTCTCCCGAAACCTCTTCAAAAATGACTGAAAAATAAGTTTTAATCAAATTTTAGGAGTTCATATAATTAATTACGATCTTTTCAACACGATTATATTGCAAAAACTCAATTTTTGTACTTTTTACTCAGTTAAAAGTCCAACGGGTCCATTTTACGGCCCATTTAGACTCGCTCGTCCGAAACCTCTACAAAAAGGACCGCAAAACAAGTTTTAATCAAAACTTAAGAGTTCATATCGTTGATTACGAGCTTTTCAAAACTATTGTATTGCAAAAATTCAATTTATGTTCTTTTTACGCAGTTATAAGTTCAACGGGTCCATTTTAAGGCCCATTTAGACCCGCTCGTCCGAAACCTCTACAAAAAGGACCGAAAAACAAGTTTTGATCCAATTTTAGGAGTTCATATAATTGATTACGAGCTTTTCAACAAGATTATATTGCAAAAACTCAATTTTTGTACTTTTTACTCAGTTAAAAGTCCAACGGGTCCATTTTACGGCCCATTTAGACCAGCTCGTCCGAAACCTCTATAAAAAGGACCGCAAAACAAGTTTTAGTTAAAACTTAAGAGTTCATATCGTTGATTACGAGCTTTTGAACACTATTGTATTGCAAAAATTCAATTTCTGTTCTTTTTACTCATTTATAAGTTCAACGGGTCCATTTTAAGGCCCATTTAGACCCGCTCGTCCGAAACCTCTACAAAAAGGACCGAAAAACAAGTTTTGATCCAATTTTAGGAGTTCATATAATTGATTACGAGCTTTTCAACAAGATTATATTGCAAAAAGTCAATTTCTGTATTTTTTACTCAGTTAAAAGTCCAACGGGTCCATTTTACGGCCCATTTAGACCCGCTCGCCCGAAACCTCTTCAAAAATGACCGAAAAAAGTTTTAATCAAATTTTAGGACTTCAAATCATTGATTACAATCTTTTCAACACGATGATATTGCAAAAACTCAATTTTTGTACTTTTTACTCAGTTAAAAGTCCAACGGGTCCATTTTACGGCCCATTTAGACCCGCTCGTCCGAAACCTCTACAAAAAGGACCGTAAAACAAGTTTTAATCAAAACTTAAGAGTTCATATCGTTTATTACAAGCTTTTCAACACTATTGTATTGCAAAAATTCAAATTCTGTTGTTTTTACGCAGTTATAAGTTCAACGGGTCCATTTTAAGGCCTATTTAGACCCGCTCGTCTGAAACCTCTACAAAAAAGGACCGAAAAACAAGTTTGATCCAATTTTACGAGTTCATATAATTGATTACGAGCTTTTCAACAAGATTATATTGCAAAAACTCAAATTCGGTATTTTTTACTTAGTTAAAAGTCCAACGGGTCCATTTTACGGCCCATTTAGACCCGCTCGCCCGTAACCTCTTCAAAAATGACTGAAAAATAAGTTTTAATCAAATTTTAGGAGTTCATATAATTAATTACGATCTTTTCAACACGATTATATTGCAAAAACTCATTTTTTGTACTTTTTACTTAGTTAAAAGTCCAACGGTTCCATTTTACGGCCCATTTAGACCCGGTCGCCCGAAACCTCTTCAATAATGACGGAAAAACAAGTTTTAATCAAATTTTAGGAGTTCATATAACTGATTACGATCTCTTCAGAAATGAATCAAAATCAGATTTTAATCAAATTTTAGGAGTTCATATAACTGATTATGAGCTTTTCAAGAAGCTTATATTGTAAAAACTCAAATTCGGTATCTTTTACTCAGTTAAACGTCCAACGGGTCCATTTTACGGCCCATTTAGACCCGCTCATTAGAAACCTCTACAAAAAGGACCGAAAAACAAGTTTTGATCCAATTTTAGGAGTTCATATAATTGATTACGAGTTTTTCAACAAGATTATATTGCAAAAAGTCAATTTCTGTATTTTTTACTCAGTTAAAAGTCCAACGGGTCCATTTTACGGCCCATTTAGACCCGCTCGCCCGAAACCTTTTCAAAAATGACCGAAAAAAAGTTTTAATCAAATTTTAGGACTTCAAATCATTGATTACGATCTTTTCAACACGATGATATTGCAAAAACTCAATTTTTGTACTTTTTACTCAGTTAAAAGTCCAACGGGTCCATTTTACGGCCCATTTACACCCGCTCGCCCAAAACCTCTTCAAAAATGACCGAAAAAAAGTTTTAATCAAATTTTAGGACTTCAAAACATTGATTACGATCTTTTCAACACGATGATATTGCAAAAACTCAATTTTTGTACTTTTTACTCAGTTAAAAGTCCAACGGGTCCATTTTACGGCCCATTTAGACCCGCTCGTCCGAAACCTCTACAAAAAGGACCGCAAAACAAGTTTTAATCAAAACATAAGAGTTCATATCGTTGATTACAAGCTTTTCAACACTATTGTATTGCAAAAATTCAATTTCTGTTGTTTTTACGCTGTTATAAGTTCAACGGGTCCATTTTAAGGCCCATTTAGACCCGCTCGCCCGAAACCTCTACAAAAAGGACCGAAAAACAAGTTTTGATCCAATTTTAGGAGTTCATATAATTGATTACGAGCTTTTCAACAAGATTATATTGCAAAAAGTCAAATTCTGTACTTTTTACTCAGTTAAAAGTCCAACGGGTCCATTTTACGGCCCATTTAGACCCGCTCGACCGAAACGTCTTCAAAAATGACTGAAAAACAAGATTTAATCAAATTCTAGGAGTTCATATAATTGATTACGATCGTTTCAGCACGATTATATTGCAAAAACTCAATTTCTGTATTTTTTACTCAGTTAAAAGTCCAATGGGTCCATTTTACGGCCCATTTAGACCCGCTCGCCCGAAACCTCTTCAAAAATGGTTGAAAATCAGATTTTAATCAAATTTTAGGAGTTCATATAACTGATTACGAGCTTTTCAACAAGATTATATTGCAAAAACTCAAATTCGGTATCTTTTACTCAGTTAAAAGTCCAACGGGTCCATTTTAAGGCCCATTTAGACCCGCTCGTTAGAAACCTCTACAAAAAGGATCGAAAAACAAGTTTTGATCCAATTTTAGGAGTTCATATAATTGAATACGAGCTTTTCAACAAGATTATATTGCAAAAAGTTAATTTCTGTATTTTTTACTCAGTTAGAAGTCCAACGGGTCCATTTTACGACCCATTTAGATCCGCTCGCGCGAAACCTCTTCAAAAATGACCGAAAAAAAAGTTTTAATCAAATTTTAGGACTTCATATCATTGATTATGATCTTTTCAACACGATGATATTGCAAAAACTCAATTTTTGTACTTTTTACTCAGTTAAAAGTCCAACGGGTCCATTTTACGGCCCATTTAGACCCGCTCGTCCGAAACCTCTACAAAAAGGACCGCAAAATCAGTTTTAATCAAAATTTAAGAGTTCATATCGTTGATTACAAGCTTTTCAACAATATTGTATTGCAAAAATTCAAATTTTGTTGTTTGTACGCAGTTATAAGTTCAACGGGTCCATTTTAAGGCCCATTTAGACCCGCTCGTCTGAAACCTCTACAAAAAAGGACCGAAAAACAAGTTTGATCCAATTTTACGAGTTCATATAATTGATTACGAGCTTTTCAACAAGATTATATTGCAAAAACTCAAATTTGGTATTTTTTACTCAATTAAAAGTCCAACGGGTCCATTTTACGGCCCATTTAGACCTGCTCGTCCGAAACCTCTTCAAAAATGACTGAAAAATAAGTTTTAATCAAATTTTTGGAGTTCATATAATTAATTACTATCTTTTCAACACGATTATATTGCAAAAACTCATTTTTTGTACTTTTTACTTAGTTAAAAGTCCAACGGGTCCATTTTACGGCCCATTTAGACCCGGTCGCCCGAAACCTCTTTAATAATGACGGAAAAACAAGTTTTAATCAAATTTTAGGAGTTCATATAACTAATTACGATCTCTTCAGAAATGAATCAAAATCAGATTTTAATCAAATTTTAGGAGTTCATATAACTGATTATGAGCTTTTCAAGAAGCTTATATTGTAAAAACTCAAATTCGGTATCTTTTACTCAGTTAAACGTCCAACGGGTCCATTTTACGGCCCATTTAGACCCACTCGTTAGAAACCTCTACAAAAAGGACCGAAAAACAAGTTTTGATCCAATTTTAGGAGTTCATATAATTGATTACGAGTTTTTCAACAAGATTATATTGCAAAAAGTCAATTTCTGTATTTTTTACTCAGTTAAAAGTCCAACAGGTCCATTTTACGGCCCATTTAGACCCGCTCGCCCGAAACCTCTTCAAAAATGATCGAAAAATGTTTTAATCAAATTTTAGGACTTCATATCATTGATTACGATCTTTTCAACACGATGATATTGCAAAAACTCAATTTTTGTACTTTTTACTTAGATAAAAGTCCAACGGGTCCATTTTACGGCCCATTTAGACCCGCTCGTCCGAAACCTCTACAAAAAGGACCGCAAAACAAGTTTTAATCAAAACTTAAGAGTTTATATCGTTGATTACAAGCTTTTCAACACTATTGTATTGCAAAAATTCAAATTATGTTGTTTTTACGCAGTTATAAGTTCAACGAGTCCATTTTAAGGCCCATTTATACCTGCTCGTCCGAAACCTCTACAAAAAAGGACCGAAAAACAAGTTTTATCCAATTTTACGAGTTCATATAATTGATTACGAGCTTTTCAGTAAGATTATATTGCAAAAACTCAAATTCTGTATTTTTTACTCAGTTAAAAGTCCAACGGGTCCATTTTACGGCCCATTTAGACCTGCTCTCCCGAAACCTCTTCAAAAATGACTGAAAAAAAGTTTTAATCAAATTTTAGGAGTTCATATAATTAATTACGATCTTTTCAACACGATTATATTGCAAATACTCAATTTTTGTACTTTTTACTCAGTTAAAAGTCCAACGGGTCCATTTTACGGCCCATTTAGACTCGCTCGTCCGAAACCTCTACAAAAAGGACCGCAAAACAAGTTTTAATCAAAACTTAAGAGTTCATATCGTTGATTACGAGCTTTTCAAAACTATTGTATTGCAAAAATTCAATTTATGTTCTTTTTACGCAGTTATAAGTTCAACGGGTCCATTTTAAGGCCCATTTAGACCCGCTCGTCCGAAACCTCTACAAAAAGGACCGAAAAACAAGTTTTGATCCAATTTTAGGAGTTCATATAACTGATTACGAGCTTTTAAACAAGATTATATTGCAAAAAGTCAATTTCTGTATTTTTTACTCAGTTAAAAGTCCAACGGGTCCATTTTACGGCCCATTTAGACCCGCTCGCCCGAAACCTCTTCAAAAATGACCGAAAAAAAGTGTTAATCAAATTTTAGGACTTCAAATCATTGATTACGATCTTTTCAACACGATGATATTGCAAAAACTCAATTTTTGTACTTTTTACTCAGTTAAAAGTCCAACGGGTCCATTTTACGGCCCATTTACACCCGCTCGCCCAAAACCTCTTCAAAAATGACCGAAAAAAAGTTTTAATCAAATTTTAGGACTTCAAAACATTGATTACGATCTTTTCAACACGATGATATTGCAAAAACTCATTTTTTGTACTTTTTACTCAGTTAAAAGTCCAACGGGTCCATTTTACGGCCCATTTAGACCCGCTCGTCCGAAACCTCTACAAAAAGGACCGCAAAACAAGTTTTAATCAAAACATAAGAGTTCATATCGTTGATTACAAGCTTTTCAACACTATTGTATTGCAAAAATTCAATTTCTGTTGTTTTTACGCTGTTATAAGTTCAACGGGTCCATTTTAAGGCCCATTTAGACCCGCTCGCCCGAAACCTCTACAAAAAGGACCGAAAAACAAGTTTTGATCCAATTTTAGGAGTTCATATAATTGATTACGAGCTTTTCAACAAGATTATATTGCAAAAAGTCAAATTCTGTACTTTTTACTCAGTTAAAAGTCCAACGGGTCCATTTTACGGCCCATTTAGACCTGCTCGACCGAAACGTCTTCAAAAATGACTGAAAAACAAGATTTAATCAAATTCTAGGAGTTCATATAATTGATTACGATCGTTTCAGCACGATTATATTGCAAAAACTCAATTTCTGTATTTTTTACTCAGTTAAAAGTCCAATGGGTCCATTTTACGGCCCATTTAGACCCGCTCGCCCGAAACCTCTTCAAAAATGGTTGAAAATCAGATTTTAATCAAATTTTAGGAGTTCATATAACTGATTACGAGCTTTTCAACAAGATTATATTGCAAAAATTCAAATTCGGTATCTTTTACTCAGTTAAAAGTCCAACGGGTCCATTTTAAGGCCCATTTAGACCCGCTCGTTAGAAACCTCTACAAAAAGGACCGAAAAACAAGTTTTGATCCAATTTTAGGAGTTCATATAATTGAATACGAGCTTTTCAACAAGATTATATTGCAAAAAGTCAATTTCTGTATTTTTTACTCAGTTAGAAGTCCAACGGGTCCATTTTACGGCACATTTAGATCCGCTCGCCCGAAACCTCTTCAAAAATGACCGAAAAAAAGTTTTAATCAAATTTTAGGACTTCATATCATTGATTATGATCTTTTCAACACGATGATATTGCAAAAACTCAATTTTTGTACTTTTTACTCAGTTAAAAGTCCAACGGGTCCATTTTACGGCCCATTTAGACCCGCTCGTCCGAAACCTCTACAAAAAGGACCGCAAAATCAGTTTTAATCAAAACTTAAGAGTTCATATCGTTGATTACAAGCTTTTCAACAATATTGTATTGCAAAAATTCAAATTTTGTTGTTTGTACGCAGTTATAAGTTCAACGGGTCCATTTTAAGGCCCATTTAGACCCGCTCGTCTGAAACCTCTACAAAAAAGGACCGAAAAACAAGTTTGATCCAATTTTACGAGTTCATATAATTGATTACGAGCTTTTCAACAAGATTATATTGCAAAAACTCAAATTTGGTATTTTTTACTCAATTAAAAGTCCAACGGGTCCATTTTACGGCCCATTTAGACCTGCTCGTCCGAAACCTCTTCAAAAATGACTGAAAAATAAGTTTTAATCAAATTTTTGGAGTTCATATAATTAATTACTATCTTTTCAACACGATTATATTGCAAAAACTCATTTTTGTACTTTTTACTTAGTTAAAAGTCCAACGGGTCCATTTTACGGCCCATTTAGACCCGGTCGCCCGAAACCTCTTTAATAATGACGGAAAAACAAGTTTTAATCAAATTTTAGGAGTTCATATAACTAATTACGATCTCTTCAGAAATGAATCAAAATCAGATTTTAATCAAATTTTAGGAGTTCATATAACTGATTATGAGCTTTTCAAGAAGCTTATATTGTAAAAACTCAAATTCGGTATCTTTTACTCAGTTAAACGTCCAACGGGTCCATTTTACGGCCCATTTAGACCCGCTCGCCCGAAACCTCTTCAAAAATGACTGAAAAACAAGTTTTAATCAAATTTTAGGAGTTCATATAATTGATTACGATCTTTTCAACACGATTATATTGCAAAAAGCAAATTTTTGTACTTTTTACTCAGTTAAAAGTCCAACGGGTCCATTTTACGGCCCATTTAGACCCGCTCGTCCGAAACCTCCACAAAAGGACCGCAAAACAAGTTTTAATCAAAACTTAAGAGTTCATATCATTGATTATGAGCTTTTCAACACTATTGTATTGCAAAAATTCAATTTATGTTCTTTTTACGCAGTTATAAGTTCAACGGGTCCATTTTAAGGCCCATTTAGACCCGCTCGTCCGAAACCTCTACAAAAAGGACCGAAAATCAAGTTTTGATCCAATTTTAGGAGTTCATATAATTGATTACGAACTTTTCAACTAGATTATATTGCAAAAACTCCTATTCGGTATTTTTTACTCAGTTAAAATTCCAACTGGTCCATTTTACGGCCCATTTAGACCCGCTCGCCCGAAACCTCTTCAAAAATGACCGAAAAATAAGTTTTGATCAAATTTTAGGAGTTCATATAATTGATTACGATCTTTTCAACAAGATTATATTGCAAAAACTCAAATTCGGTATTTTTTACTCAGTTAAAAGTCCAACGGGTCCATTTTACGGCTCATTTAGACCTGATCGCCCGAAACCACTTCAAAAATGACCGAAAAATAAGTTTTAATCAAATTTTAGGACTTCGTATCATTGATTACGATCTTTTCAACACGATTATATTGCAAAAACTCAATTTTTGTACTTTTTACTCAGTTAAAAGTCCAACGGGTACATTTTACGGCCCATTTAGACCCGCTCGTCCGAAACCTCTACAAAAAGGACCGAAAAACAAGTTTTGATCCAATTTTAGGAGTTCATATAATTGATTACGAGCTTTTCAACAAGATTATATTGTAAAAACTCAAATTCGATATTTTTTACTCAGTTAAAAGTCCAACGGGTCCATTTTACGGCCCATTTAGACCCGTTCGCCCGAAAACTCTTCAAAAATGACTGAAAAGCAAGTTTTAATCAAATTTTAGGAGTTCATATAATTGATTACGATCTTTACAACACGATCATATTGCAAAAACTCAATTTTTGTACTTTTTACTCAGTTAAATGTCCAACGGGTCCATTTTACGGCCCATTTAGACCCCCTCGTCCGAAACTCTACAAAAAGGATCGCAAAACAAGTTTTAATCAAAACTTAAGAGTTCATATCGTTGATTACGAGCTTTTCAACACTATTGTATTGCAAAATTTCAAATTCTGTTCTTTTTACGCAGTTATAAGTTCAACGGGTCCATTTTAAGGCCCATTTAGACCCGCTCGTCCGAAACCTCTACAAAAAGGACCGAAATACAAGTTTTGATCCAATTTTAGGAGTTCATATAATTGATTACGTGCTTTTCAACAAGATTATATTGCAAAAACTCAAATTCAGTATTTTTTACCCAGTTAAAAGTCCAACGGGTCTATTTTACGGCCATTTAGACCTGCTCGTTCGAAACCACTACAAAAAGGACCGAAAAAAAGCCTTGATCCAATTTTAGGAGTTCATATAATTGATTACGAGCTTTTCAACAAGATTATATTGCAAAAACTCAAATTAGTTATTTTTTACTTAGTTAAAAGTCCAACGAGTCCATTTTACGGCCCATTTAGACCCGCTCGCCCGAAACTTCTTCAAAACTGAATGAAAAACAAGTTTTAATCAAATTTTAGGACTTCATATCATTGATTACAATCTTTTCAACACGATTATAATGCAAAAACTCAATTTCTGTTGCTTTTACTCAGTTAAAAGTCCAACGGGTCCATTTTACGGCCCATTTAGACCCGCTCGTCCGAAACCTCTACAAAAGGACCATAAAACAAGTTTTAATCAAAACATAAGAGTTCATATCGTTGATTACGAGCTTTTCAACACTATTGTATTGCAAAAATTCAATTTATATTCTTTTTACGCAGTTATAAGTTCAACGGGTCCATTTTAAGGCCCATTTAGACCCGCTCGTCCGAAACCTCTACAAAAAGGACCGAAAAACAAGTTTTGATCCAATTTTAGGAGTTCATATAATTGATTACGAGCTTTTCAACAAGATTATATTGCAAAAACTCAAATTTGGTATTTTTTACTAAGTTAAAAGTCCAACGGGTCCATTTTACGGCCCATTTAGACCCGCTCGCCCGAAACCTCTTCAAAAATCACTGAAAAATAAGTTTTAATCAAATTTTAGGAGTTCATATAACTGATTACGAGCTTTTTCAACAAGATTGTATTGCAAAACTTCAATTTCTGTTCTTTTTACGCAGTTATAAGTTCAACGGGTCCATTTTAAGGCCCATTTATACCCGCTCGTCTGAAACCTCTACAAAAAGGACCGCAAAACAAGTTTTAATCAAAACTTAAGAGTTCATATCGTTGATTACGGGCTTTTCAACACTATTGTATTGAAAAAATTCAATTTATGTTCTTTTTACGCAGTTATAAGTTCAACGGGTCCATTTTAAGGCCCGTTTAGACCCGCTCGCCCGAAACCTCTACAAAAAGGACCGAAAACAAGTTTTGATCAAATTTTAGGAGTTCATATAATTGATTACGAGCTTTTCAACAAGATTATATTGCAAAAACTCAAATTCGGTATTTTTTACTCAGTTAAAAGTCCAACGGATCCATTTTACGGCCCATTTAGACCCGCTCGCCCGAAACCCCTTAAAAAATGACCGAAAAATGTTTTAATCTAATTTTAGGACTTCATATCATTGATTACGATATTTTCAACACGATTATATTGCAAAAACTCAATTTTTTTTACTTTGTTAAAAGTCCAAACTGTCCATTTTACGGCCCATTTAGACCCGCTCGTAAGAAACCTCTACAAAAAGGACCGCAAAACAAGTTTTAATCAAAACTTAAGAGTTCATATCGTTGATTACGAGCTTTTCAACACTATTGTATTGCAAAAATTCAATTTCTGTTGTTTTTAAGCAGTTATAAGTTCAACGGGTCCATTTTAAGGCCCATTTAGACCTGCTCGTCCGAAACCTCTACAAAAAAGGACCGAAAAACAAGTTTTATCCAATTTTACGAGTTCATATAATTGATTACGAGCTTTTCAGTAAGATTATATTGCAAAAACTCAAATTCTGTATTTTTTACTCAGTTAAAAGTCCAACGGGTCCATTTTACGGCCCATTTAGACCTACTCTCCCGAAACCTCTTCAAAAATGACTGAAAAATAAGTTTTAATCAAATTTTAGGAGTTCATATAATTAATTACGATCTTTTCAACACGATTATATTGCAAAAACTCAATTTTTGTACTTTTTACTCAGTTAAAAGTCCAACGGGTCCATTTTACGGCCCATTTAGACTCGCTCGTCCGAAACCTCTACAAAAAGGACCGCAAAACAAGTTTTAATCAAAACTTAAGAGTTCATATCGTTGATTACGAGCTTTTCAAAACTATTGTATTGCAAAAATTCAATTTATGTTCTTTTTACGCAGTTATAAGTTCAACGGGTCCATTTTAAGGCCCATTTAGACCCGCTCGTCCGAAACCTCTACAAAAAGGACCGAAAAACAAGTTTTGATCCAATTTTAGGAGTTCATATAATTGATTACGAGCTTTTCAACAAGATTATATTGCAAAAACTCAATTTTTGTACTTTTTACTCAGTTAAAAGTCCAACGGGTCCATTTTACGGCCCATTTAGACCAGCTCGTCCGAAACCTCTATAAAAAGGACCGCAAAACAAGTTTTAGTTAAAACTTAAGAGTTCATATCGTTGATTACGAGCTTTTGAACACTATTGTATTGCAAAAATTCAATTTCTGTTCTTTTTACTCATTTATAAGTTCAACGGGTCCATTTTAAGGCCCATTTAGACCCGCTCGTCCGAAACCTCTACAAAAAGGACCGAAAAACAAGTTTTGATCCAATTTTAGGAGTTCATATAATTGATTACGAGCTTTTCAACAAGATTATATTGCAAAAAGTCAATTTCTGTATTTTTTACTCAGTTAAAAGTCCAACGGGTCCATTTTACGGCCCATTTAGACCCGCTCGCCCGAAACCTCTTCAAAAATGACCGAAAAAAGTTTTAATCAAATTTTAGGACTTCAAATCATTGATTACAATCTTTTCAACACGATGATATTGCAAAAACTCAATTTTTGTACTTTTTACTCAGTTAAAAGTCCAACGGGTCCATTTTACGGCCCATTTAGACCCGCTCGTCCGAAACCTCTACAAAAAGGACCGTAAAACAAGTTTTAATCAAAACTTAAGAGTTCATATCGTTTATTACAAGCTTTTCAACACTATTGTATTGCAAAAATTCAAATTCTGTTGTTTTTACGCAGTTATAAGTTCAACGGGTCCATTTTAAGGCCTATTTAGACCCGCTCGTCTGAAACCTCTACAAAAAAGGACCGAAAAACAAGTTTGATCCAATTTTACGAGTTCATATAATTGATTACGAGCTTTTCAACAAGATTATATTGCAAAAACTCAAATTCGGTATTTTTTACTTAGTTAAAAGTCCAACGGGTCCATTTTACGGCCCATTTAGACCCGCTCGCCCGTAACCTCTTCAAAAATGACTGAAAAATAAGTTTTAATCAAATTTTAGGAGTTCATATAATTAATTACGATCTTTTCAACATGATTATATTGCAAAAACTCATTTTTTGTACTTTTTACTCAGTTAAAAGTCCAATGGGTCCATTTTACGGCCCATTTAGACCCACTCGCCCGAAACCTCTTCAAAAATGGCTGAAATTCAGATTTTAATCAAATTTTAGGAGTTCATATAACTGATTACGAGGTTTTCAATAAGATTATATTGCAAAAACTCAAATTCGGTATTTTTTACTCAGTTAAAAGTCCAACGGGTCCATTTTACGGCCCATTTAGACCCGCTCGTTAGAAACCTCTACAAAAATGACCGAAAAACAAGTTTTGATCCAATTTTAGGAGTTCATATAATTGAATACGAGCTTTTCAACAAGATTATATTGCAAAAAGTCAATTTCTGTATTTTTTACTCAGTTAGAAGTCCAACGGGTCCATTTTACGGCCCATTTAGATCCGCTCGCCCGAAACCTCTTCAAAAATGACCGAAAAAAAAGTTTTAATCAAATTTTAGGACTTCATATCATTGATTATGATCTTTTCAACACGATGATATTGCAAAAACTCAATTTTTGTACTTTTTACTCAGTTAAAAGTCCAACGGGTCCATTTTACGGCCCATTTAGACCCGCTCGTCCGAAACCTCTACAAAAAGGACCGCAAAATCAGTTTTAATCAAAACTTAAGAGTTCATATCGTTGATTACAAGCTTTTCAACAATATTGTATTGCAAAAATTCAAATTTTGTTGTTTGTACGCAGTTATAAGTTCAACGGGTCCATTTTAAGGCCCAATTAGACCCGCTCGTCTGAAACCTCTACAAAAAAGGACCGAAAAACAAGTTTGATCCAATTTTACGAGTTCATATAATTGATTACGAGCTTTTCAACAAGATTATATTGCAAAAACTCAAATTTGGTATTTTTTACTCAATTAAAAGTCCAACGGGTCCATTTTACGGCCCATTTAGACCTGCTCGTCCGAAACCTCTTCAAAAATGACTGAAAAATAAGTTTTAATCAAATTTTTGGAGTTCATATAATTAATTACTATCTTTTCAACACGATTATATTGCAAAAACTCATTTTTTGTACTTTTTACTTAGTTAAAAGTCCAACGGGTCCATTTTACGGCCCATTTAGACCCGGTCGCCCGAAACCTCTTTAATAATGACGGAAAAACAAGTTTTAATCAAATTTTAGGAGTTCATATAACTGATTACGATCTCTTCAGAAATGAATCAAAATCAGATTTTAATCAAATTTTAGTAGTTCATATAACTGATTATGAGCTTTTCAAGAAGCTTATATTGTAAAAACTCAAATTCGGTATCTTTTACTCAGTTAAACGTCCAACGGGTCCATTTTACGGCCCATTTAGACCCGCTCGTTAGAAACCTCTACAAAAATGACCGAAAAACAAGTTTTGATCCAATTTTATGAGTTCATATAATTGATTACGAGCTTTTCAACAAGATTATATTGCAAAAAGTCAATTTTTGTATTTTTTTACTCGGTTAAAAGTCCAACGGGTCCATTTTACGGCCCATTTAGACCCGCTCGTCCGAAACCTCTACAAAAAGGACCGCAAAACAAGTTTTAATCAAAACTTAAGAGTTCATATCGTTGATTACAAGCTTTTCAACACTATTGTATTGCAAAAATTCAATTTCTGTTATTTTTACGCAGTTATAAGTTCAAAGAGTCCATTTTAAGGCTCATTTAGACCCGCTCGTCCGAAACCTCTACAAAAGGACCGAAAAACAAGTTTTGATCCGATTTTAGGAGTTCATATAATTGATTACGAGCTTTTCAACAAAATTATATTGCAAAAACTCAAATTCGGTATTTTTTACTTAGTTAAAAGTCCAACGAGTCCATTTTACGGCCCATTTAGAGTCCCTCGCTTGAAAAATGACTGAGAAAAAAAGTTTTAATCAAATTGTAGGAGTTCATATAATTGATTACGATCTTTTCAAAACGATTATATTGCTAAAACTAAATTTTGGTACTTTTTACTCAGTTAAAAGTCCAACAGGTCCATTTTACGGCCCATTTAGACCCGCTCGTCCGAAACCTCTACAAAAAGGAATGCAAAACAAGTTTTAATCAAAACATAAGAGTTCATATCGTTATTTACGAGCTTTTCAACACTATTGTATTTCAAAAATTCAATTTATGTTCTTTTTACGCAGTTATAAGTTCAACGGGTCCATTTTAAGGCCCATTTAGACCAGCTCGTCCAAAACCTCTACAAAAAGGACCGAAAAACAAGTTTTGATCCAATTTTAGGAGTTCATATAATTGATATATTGCAAAAACTCAAATTCGGTATTTTTTACTCAGTTAAAAGTCCAACGAGTCCATTTTACGGCCCATTTAGACCCGCTCGTTCGAAACCTCTACAAAAAGGATCGAAAAACAAGTTTTGATCCAATTTGAGGAATTCATATAACTGATTACGAGCTTTTAAACAAGATTATATTGCAAAAACTCAAATTCAGTATTTTTTACTTAGTTAAAAGTCCAAAGGGTCCATTTTACGGCCCATTTAGACCCGCTCGCCCGAAACCTCTTCAAAAATGACTGAAAAACAAGTTTTAATCAAATTTTAGGAGTTCATATAATTGATTACGATCTTTTCAACACGATTATATTGCAAAAACACAATTTATGTACTTTTTACTCAGTTAAAAGTCCAACGGGTCCATTTTACGGCCCATTTAGACCCGCTCGTCCGAAAGCTCTACAAAAGGACCGCAAAACAAGTTTTAATCAAAACTTAAGAGTTCATATCGTTAATTACGAGATTTTCAACACTATTGTATTTGAAAAATTCAATTTATGTTCTTTTTACGCAGTTATAAGTTCAAAGGGTCCATTTTAAGGCCCGTTTAGACCCGCTCGTCCGAAACCTCTACAAAAAGGACCGAAAAACAAGTTTTGATCCAATTTTAAGAGTTCATATAATTGATTACGAGCTTTTCAATAAGATTATATTGCAAAAACTCAAATTCGGTATTATTTACTCAGTTAAAAGTCCAATGTGTCCATTTTACGACCCATTTAGATCCGCTCGCCCGAAACCTCTTCAAAAATGACCGAAAAACAAGTTTTAATCAAATTTTAGGAATTCATATCAGTGATTACGATCTTTTCAACACGATTATATTGCAAAAACTCAATTTTTGTACTTTTTACTCAGTTAAAAGTCCAACAGGTCCATTTTACGGAGCATTTAGACCCGCTCGTCCGAAACCTCTACAAAAAGGAATGCAAAACAAGTTTTAATCAAAACTTAAGAGTTCATATCGTTATTTACAAGATTTTCAACACTATTGTACTGCAAAAATTCAATTTCTGTTCTTTTTACGCAGTTATAAGTTCAACGGGTCCATTTTAAGGCCCATTTAGACCAGCTCGTCCAAAACCTCTACAAAAAGGACCGAAAAACAAGTTTTAATCAAAAATTAAGAGTTCATATCGTTGATTACGAGCTTTTGAACACTATTGTATTGCAAAAATTCAATTTCTCTTCTTTTTACGCAGTTATAAGTTCAACGGGTCCATTTTAAGGCCCATTTAGACCCGCTCGTCCGAAACCTCTACAAAAGGACCGAAAAACAAGTTTTGATCCAATTTTAGGTGTTCATATAATTGATTACGAGCTTTTCAACAAGATTATATTGCAAAAACTCAAATTCGGTATTTTTTACTCACTTAAAAGTCCAACGTGTCCATTTTACCGCCCATTTAGACCCCCTCGCTCGAAACCTCTTCAAAAATGACCGAAAAACAAGTTTTAATCAAATTTTAGGAATTCATATCATTGATTACGATCTTTTCAACACGATTATATTGCAAAAACTCAATTTTTGTACTTTTTACTCAGTTAAAAGTCCAACAGATCCATTTTACGGCCCATTAGACCCGCTCGTCTGAAACTCATACAAAAAGGACCGCAAAACAAGTTTTAATTAAAACTTAAGAGTTCATATCGTTGATTACGAGCTTTTCAACACTATTGTATTGCAAAAATTCAATTTCTGTTCTTTTTACGCAGTTATAAGGTCAACGGGTCCATTTTAAGGCCCATTTAGACCCGCTCGTCCGAAACCTCTACAAAAAGGACCAAAAAACAAGTTTTGATCCAATTTTAGGAGTTCATATAATTGATTACAAGCTTTTCAACAAGATTATATTGCAAAAAGTCAATTTTTGTATTTTTTTACTCGGTTAAAAGTCCAACGGGTCCATTTTACGGCCCATTTAGACCCGCTCGTCCGAAACCTCTACAAAAAGGACCGCAAAACAAGTTTTAATCAAAACTTAAGAGTTCATATCGTTGATTACAAGCTTTTCAACACTATTGTATTGCAAAAATTCAATTTCTGTTATTTTTACGCAGTTATAAGTTCAAAGAGTCCATTTTAAGGCTCATTTAGACCCGCTCGTCCGAAACCTCTACAAAAGGACCGAAAAACAAGTTTTGATCCGATTTTAGGAGTTCATATAATTGATTACGAGCTTTTCAACAAAATTATATTGCAAAAACTCAAATTCGGTATTTTTTACTTAGTTAAAAGTCCAACGAGTCCATTTTACGGCCCATTTAGAGTCCCTCGCTTGAAAAATGACTGAGAAAAAAAGTTTTAATCAAATTGTAGGAGTTCATATAATTGATTACGATCTTTTCAAAACGATTATATTGCTAAAACTAAATTTTGGTACTTTTTACTCAGTTAAAAGTCCAACAGGTCCATTTTACGGCCCATTTAGACCCGCTCGTCCGAAACCTCTACAAAAAGGAATGCAAAACAAGTTTTAATCAAAACATAAGAGTTCATATCGTTATTTACGAGCTTTTCAACACTATTGTATTTCAAAAATTCAATTTATGTTCTTTTTACGCAGTTATAAGTTCAACGGGTCCATTTTAAGGCCCATTTAGACCAGCTCGTCCAAAACCTCTACAAAAAGGACCGAAAAACAAGTTTTGATCCAATTTTAGGAGTTCATATAATTGATATATTGCAAAAACTCAAATTCGGTATTTTTTACTCAGTTAAAAGTCCAACGAGTCCATTTTACGGCCCATTTAGACCCGCTCGTTCGAAACCTCTACAAAAAGGATCGAAAAACAAGTTTTGATCCAATTTGAGGAATTCATATAACTGATTACGAGCTTTTAAACAAGATTATATTGCAAAAACTCAAATTCAGTATTTTTTACTTAGTTAAAAGTCCAAAGGGTCCATTTTACGGCCCATTTAGACCCGCTCGCCCGAAACCTCTTCAAAAATGACTGAAAAACAAGTTTTAATCAAATTTTAGGAGTTCATATAATTGATTACGATCTTTTCAACACGATTATATTGCAAAAACACAATTTATGTACTTTTTACTCAGTTAAAAGTCCAACGGGTCCATTTTACGGCCCATTTAGACCCGCTCGTCCGAAAGCTCTACAAAAGGACCGCAAAACAAGTTTTAATCAAAACTTAAGAGTTCATATCGTTAATTACGAGATTTTCAACACTATTGTATTTGAAAAATTCAATTTATGTTCTTTTTACGCAGTTATAAGTTCAAAGGGTCCATTTTAAGGCCCGTTTAGACCCGCTCGTCCGAAACCTCTACAAAAAGGACCGAAAAACAAGTTTTGATCCAATTTTAAGAGTTCATATAATTGATTACGAGCTTTTCAATAAGATTATATTGCAAAAACTCAAATTCGGTATTATTTACTCAGTTAAAAGTCCAATGTGTCCATTTTACGACCCATTTAGATCCGCTCGCCCGAAACCTCTTCAAAAATGACCGAAAAACAAGTTTTAATCAAATTTTAGGAATTCATATCAGTGATTACGATCTTTTCAACACGATTATATTGCAAAAACTCAATTTTTGTACTTTTTACTCAGTTAAAAGTCCAACAGGTCCATTTTACGGAGCATTTAGACCCGCTCGTCCGAAACCTCTACAAAAAGGAATGCAAAACAAGTTTTAATCAAAACTTAAGAGTTCATATCGTTATTTACAAGATTTTCAACACTATTGTACTGCAAAAATTCAATTTCTGTTCTTTTTACGCAGTTATAAGTTCAACGGGTCCATTTTAAGGCCCATTTAGACCAGCTCGTCCAAAACCTCTACAAAAAGGACCGAAAAACAAGTTTTAATCAAAAATTAAGAGTTCATATCGTTGATTACGAGCTTTTGAACACTATTGTATTGCAAAAATTCAATTTCTCTTCTTTTTACGCAGTTATAAGTTCAACGGGTCCATTTTAAGGCCCATTTAGACCCGCTCGTCCGAAACCTCTACAAAAGGACCGAAAAACAAGTTTTGATCCAATTTTAGGTGTTCATATAATTGATTACGAGCTTTTCAACAAGATTATATTGCAAAAACTCAAATTCGGTATTTTTTACTCACTTAAAAGTCCAACGTGTCCATTTTACCGCCCATTTAGACCCCCTCGCTCGAAACCTCTTCAAAAATGACCGAAAAACAAGTTTTAATCAAATTTTAGGAATTCATATCATTGATTACGATCTTTTCAACACGATTATATTGCAAAAACTCAATTTTTGTACTTTTTACTCAGTTAAAAGTCCAACAGATCCATTTTACGGCCCATTAGACCCGCTCGTCTGAAACTCATACAAAAAGGACCGCAAAACAAGTTTTAATTAAAACTTAAGAGTTCATATCGTTGATTACGAGCTTTTCAACACTATTGTATTGCAAAAATTCAATTTCTGTTCTTTTTACGCAGTTATAAGGTCAACGGGTCCATTTTAAGGCCCATTTAGACCCGCTCGTCCGAAACCTCAACAAAAAGGACCGAAAAACAAGTTTTGATCCAATTTTAGGAGTTCATATAATTGATTACAAGCTTTTCAACAAGATTATATTGCAAAAACTTAAATTCGATATTTTTTACTCAGTTAAAAGTCTAACGTGTCCATTTTACGGCCCATTTAGACCCGCTCGCCCGAAACCTCTTCAAAAATGACGGAAAAACAAGTTTTAATCAAATTTTAGGAGTTCATAAAATTAATTACGATCTTTTCAAAAAGATTATATTACAAAAATCATTTTTTGTACTTTTTACTCAGTTAAAAGTCCAACGGGTCCATTTTACGGCCCATTTAGACCCACTCGCCCGAAACCTCTTCAAAAATGACTGAAAAAAGGTTTTGATCAAATTTTAGGAGTTCATATAATTGATTACGATCTTTTCAACAAGATTATATTGCAAAAACACAAATTCGGTATTTTTTACTCAGTTAAAAGTCCAACGGGTCCATTTTACGGTCCATTTAGACCCGCTCGCCCGAAACCTCTACAAAAATGACCGAAAAACAAGTTTTAATCAAATTTTAGGACTTCATATCATTGATTACAATCTTTTCAACACAAGTATATTGCAAAAACTCAATTTTTGTACTTTTTACTCAGTTAAAAGTCCAACGGGTCCATTTTACGGCCCATTTAGACCCGCTCGTCTGAAACTCCTACAAAAAGGACCGTAAAATAAGTTTTAATCAAAACTTAAGAGTTCATATCGTTGATTACGAGCTTTTCAACACTATTGTATAGCAGAAAATCAATTTCTGTTCTTTTTACGCAGTTATAAGTTCAACGGGTCCATTTTAAGGCCCATTTAGGCCCGCTAGTCCGAAACCTCTACAAAAAGGACCGAAAAACAAGTTTTGATCCAATTTTAGGAGTGCATATAATTGATTACAAGCTTTTCAACAAGATTATATTGCAAAAACTCAATTTTTGTACTTTTTACTTAGTTAAACGTCCAACGGGTCCATTTTACGGCCCATTTAGACCCGCTCGTCCGAAAGCTCTACAAAAGGACCGCAAAACAAGTTTTAATCAAAACTTAAGAGTTCATATCGTTGATTACGAGCTTTTGAACACTATTGTATTGCAAAAATTCAATTTCTGTTCTTTTTACGCAGTTATAAGTTCAACGGGTCCATTTTAAGGCCCATTTAGACCCCCTCGTCCGAAACCTCTACAAAAAGGACCGAAAAACAAGTTTTGATCCAATTTTAGGAGTTCATATAATTGATTACGAGCTTTTCAACAAGATTATATTGCAAAAACTCAAATTCGGTATTTTTTACTCAGTTAAAAGTCCAACATGTCCATTTTACGGCCCATTTAGACTCGCTCGCCCGAAACATCTTCAAAAATGACCGAAAAACAAGTTTTAATCAAATTTTAGGAATTCATATCATTGATTACGATCTTTTCAACACGATTATATTGCAAAAACTCAATTTTTGTATTTTTTACTCAGTTAAAAGTCCAACAGGTCCATTTTACGGCCCATTTAGACCCGCTCGTCCGAAACTCCTACAAAAAGGACCACAAAACTAGTTTTAATCAAAACGTAAGAGTTCATATCGTTGATTACGAGCTTTTCAACACTATTGTATTGCAAAAATTCAATTTTTGTTCTTTTTACGCAGTTATAAGTTCAACGGGTCCATTTTAAGGCCCATTTAGACCCGCTCGTCCGAAACCTCTACAAAAAGGATCGAAAAACAAGTTTTGAACAATTTTAGGAGTTCATATAATTGATTACGAGCTTTTCAACAAGATTATATTGCAAAAACTCAAATTCGGTATTTTTTACTTAGTTAAAAGTCCAACGGGTCCATTTTACGGCCCATTTAGACCCGCTCGTTCGAAACCTCTACAAAAAGGACCGAAAAACAAGTTTTGATCCAACTTTAGGAGTTCATATAATTGATTACGAGCTTTTCAACAAGATTATATTGCAAAAACTCAAATTCGGTATTTTTTTACTCTGTTAAAAGTTCAACGGGTCCATTTTACGGCCCATTTAGACTCGCTCGCCCGAAACCTCTTCAGAAATGACTGAAAAACAAGTTTTAATCAAATTTTAGGAGTTCATATAATTGATTACAATCTTTTCAACACGATTATATTGCAAAAACTAAATTTTGGCACTTTTTACTCAGTTAAAAGTCCAACAGGTCCATTTTACGGCCCATTTAGACCCGCTCACCCGAAACCTCTTCAAAAATGACGGAAAAACAAGTTTTAATCAAAATTTAGGAGTTCATATAATTAATTACGATCTTTTCAACAATATTATATTGCAAAAACTCATTTTTTGTACTTTTTACTCAGTTAAAAGTCCAACGGGTCCAATTTATGGCCCATTTAGACCCACTCGCCCGAAACCTCTTCAAAAATAACTGAAAAACAAGTTTTGATCAAATTTTAGGAGTTCATATAATTGATTACGATCTTTTCAAAGATTATATTGCAAAAACACAAATTCGGTATTTTTTACTCAGTTAAAAGTCCAACGGGTCCATTTTACGGCCCATTTAGACCCGCTCTCACGAAACCTCTTAAAAAATGACCGAAAAACAAGTTTTAATCAAATTTTAGGACTTCATATCATTGATTACGATCTTTTCAACACAAGTATATTGCAAAAACTCAATTTTTGTAATTTTTACTCAGTTAAAAGTCCAACGGGTCCATTTTACGGCCCATTTAGACCCGCTCGTCCGAAACCTCTACAAAAAGGACCGAAAAACAAGTTTTAATCAGAACTTAAGAGTTCATATCGTTGATTACGAGCTTTTGAACACTATTGTATTGCAAAAATTCAATTTCTCTCCTTTTTACGCAGTTATAAGTTCAACGGGTCCATTTTAAGGCCCATTTAGACCCGCTCGTCCGAAACCTCTACAAAAGGACCGAAAAACAAGTTTTGATCCAATTTTAGGTGTTCATATAATTAATTACGAGCTTTTCAACAAGATTATATTGCAAAAACTCAAATTCGGTATTTTTTACTCACTTAAAAGTCCAACGTGTCCATTTTACCGCCCATTTAGACCCGCTCGCTCGAAACCTCTTCAAAAATGATCGAAAACAAGTTTTAATCAAATTTTAGGAATTCATATCATTGATTACGATCTTTTCAACACGATTATATTGCAAAAACTCAATTTTTGTACTTTTTACTCAGTTAAAAGTCCAACAGGTCCATTTTACGCCCCATTTAGACCCGCTCGTCCGAAACTCCTACAAAAAGGACCGCAAAACAAGTTTTAATCAAAACTTAAGAGTTCATATCGTTGATTACGAGCTTTTCAACACTATTGTATTGCAAAAATTCAATTTCTGTTCTTTTTACGCAGTTATAAGTTCAACGGGTCCATTTTAAAGCCCATTTAGACCCGCTCGTCCGAAACCTCTAAAAAAGGACCGAAAAACAAGTTTTGATCCAATTTTAGGAGTTCATATAATTGATTACGAGCTTTTCAACAAGATTATATTGCAAAAACTCAAATTCGGTGTTTTTTTCTCAGTTAAAAGTCCAACGTGTCCATTTTACGTCCCATTTAGACCCGCTCGCCCGAAACCTCTTCAAAATGACTGAAAAACTAGTTTTAATCAAATTTTAGGAGTTCATATAATTCATTACGATCGTTTCAACACGATTATATTGAAAAAACTCAATTTCTGTATTTTTTACTCAGTTAAAAGTCCAATGGGTCCAATTTACGGCCTATTTAGACCCGCTCGCCCGAAACCTCTTCAAAAATGACTGAAAAATAAATTTTAATCAAATTTTAGGACCGAAAAACAAGTTTTGATCCAATTTTAGGAGTTCATATAATTGATTAGGAGCTTTTCAACAAGATTATATTGCAAAAACTCAAATTCGGTATTTTTTACTAAGTTAAAAGTCCAACGGGTCCATCTTATGGCCCATTTAGACCCGCTCGTTCGAAACCTCTACAAAAAGGACCGAAAAAAAAGTTTTGATCCAATTTTAGGAGTTCATATAATTGATTATGAGCTTTTCAACAAGATTATATTGCAAAAACACAAATTCGGTATATTTTACTCAATTAAAAGTCCAACGGGTCCATTTTACGGCCCATTTAGACCCACTCGTCCGAAACCTCTACAAAAAGGACCGCAAAACAAGTTTTAATCAAAACTTAAGAGTTCATATCATTGATTACGAGCTTTTGAACACTATTGTATTGCAAAAATTCAATTTATGTTCTTTTTACGCAGTTATAAGTTCAACGGGTCCATTTTAAAGCCCATTTAGACCCGCTCGTCCGAAACCTCTACAAAAAGAACCGAAAAACAAGTTTTGATCCAATTTTAGGAGTTCATATAATTGATTACAAGCTTTTCAACAAGATTATATTGCAAAAACTAAAATTCGGTATTTTTTACTCGGTTAAAAGTCTAACGTGTCCATTTTACGGCAAATTTAGACCCGCACGCCCGAAACCTCTTCAAAAATGACGGAAAAACAAGTTTTAATCAAATTTTAGGAGTTCATATAATTAATTACGATCTTTTCAAAAAGATTATATTACAAAACTCATTTTTTGTACTTTTTACTCAGTTAAAAGTCCAACGGGTCCATTTTACGGCCCATTTAGACCCACTCGCCCGAAACCTCTTCAAAAATGACTGAAAAAAGGTTTTGATCAAATTTTAGGAGTTCATATAATTGATTACGATCTTTTCAACAAGATTATATTGCAAAAACACAAATTCGGTATTTTTACTCAGTTAAAAGTCCAACAGGTTAATTCTACGGTCCATTTAGACTCGCTCGCCCGAAACCTCTCCAAAAATGACCGAAAAACAAGTTTTAATCAAATTTTAGGACTTCATATCATTGATTACGATCTTTTCAACACAAGTATATTGCAAAAACTCAATTTTTCTTCTTTTTACTCAGTTAAAAGTCCAACGGGTCCATTTTACGGCCCATTTAGACCCGCTCGTCCAAAACTCCTACAAAAAGGACCGCAAAACAAGTTTTAATCAAAACTTAAGAGTTCATATCGTTGATTACGAGCTTTTCAACACTATTGTATAGCAAAAAATCAATTTCTGTTCTTTTTACGCAGTTATAAGTTCAACGGGTCCATTTTAAGGCCCATTTAGACCCGCTCGTCCGAAACCTCTACAAAAAGGACCGAAAAACAAGTTTTGATCCAATTTTAGGAGTTCATATAATTGATTACTAGCTTTTCAACAAGATTATATTGCAAAAACTCAAATTCGTTGTTTTTACTCAGTTAAAAGTCCAACGGGTCCATTTTACGGCCCATTTAGACCCGGTCGCACGAAACCTCTTCAAAAATGGCTGAAAATCAAGTTTTAATCAAATTTTAGGAGTTCATATAACTGATTACGAGCTTTTCAACAAGATTATATTGCAAAAACTCAAATTCGGTGTTATTTACTCAGTTAAAAGTCCAACGGGTCCATTTTACGGCCCATTTAGACCCGCACGTTCGAAACCTCTACAAAAAGGACCGAAAAACAAGTTTTGATCCAATTTTAGGAGTTCATATAATTGATTACGAGGTTTTCAACAAGATTATATTGCAAAAAGTCAATTTCTGTATTTTTTACTCAGTTAAAAGTCCAACGGGTCCATTTTACGGCCCATTTAGACCCGCTCTCCCGAAACCTCTTCAAAAATGACCGAAAAAAAGTTTTAATCAAATTTTAGGACTTCAAATCATTGATTACAATCTTTTCAACACGATGATATTGCAAAAACTCAATTTTTGTACTTTTTACTCAGTTAAAAGTCCAACGGGTCCATTTTACAGCTCATTTAGACCCGCTCGCCCGAAACCTCTTCAAAATGACCAAAAAAAAGTTTTAATCAAATTTTAGGACTTCAAATCATTGATTACGATCTTTTCAACACGATAATATTGCAAAAACTCAATTTTTGTACTTTTTACTCAGTTAAAAGTCCAACGGGTCCATTTTACGGCCCATTTAGACCTGCTCGTCCGAAACCTCTACAAAAAGGACCGCAAAAAAAGTTTTAATCAAAACTTAAGAGTTCATATCGTTGATTACAAGCTTTTCAACACTATTGTATTGCAAAAATTCAATTTCTGTTGTTTTTACGCAGTTATAAGTTCAACGGGTCCATTTTAAGGCTCATTTAGACCCGCTCATCCGAAACCTCTACAAAAAGGACCGAAAAACAAGTTTTGATCCAATTTTAGGAGTTCATATAATTGATTACGAGCTTTTCAACAAGATTATATTAAAAAAATCAATTTCTGTATTTTTTACTCTGTTAAAAGTCCAACGGGTCCATTTTACGGACCATTTAGACCTGCTCGCCCGAAACCTCTTCAAAAATGACGGAAAAACAAGTTTTAATCAAATTATAGGAGTTCATATAATTAATTACGATCTTTTCAAAACGATTATATTGCAAAAACTCATTTTTTGTACTTTTTACTCAGTTAAAAGTCCAACGGGTCTATTTTACGGCCAATTTAGACCCACTCGCCCGAAACCTCTTCAAAAATGACTGAAAAACAAGTTTTAATCAAATTTTAGGACTTCATATCATTGATTACGATCTTTTCAACACAAGTATATTGCAAAAACTCAATTTTTGTACTTTTTACTCAGTTAAAAGTCCAACGGCTCCATTTTACGGCCCATTTAGAGCCGCTCGTCCGAAACCTCTACAAAAAGGACCGCAAAACAAGTTTTAATCAAATTTTAGGAGTTCATATAATTGATTACGAGCTTTTCATAAAGATTATATTGCAAAAATACAAATTCGGTATTTTTTACTCAGTTAAAAGTCCAACGGGTCTATTTTACGGCCCATTTAGACCCGCTCGCCCGAAACCTCTTCAAAAATGACCGAAAAACAAGTTTTAATCAAATTTTAGGACTTCATATCATTGATTACGATCTTTTCAACACAAGTATATTGCAAAAACTCAATTTTTGTACTTTTTACTCAGTTAAAAGTCCAACGGCTCCATTTTACGGCCCATTTAGAGCCGCTCGTCCGAAACCTCTACAAAAAGGACCGCAAAACAAGTTTTAATCAAAACTTAAGAGTTCATATCGTTGATTACGAGCTTTTGAACACTAGTGTATTGCAAAAATTCAATTTCTGCTCTTTTTACGCATTTATAAGTTCAACGGGTCCATTTTAAGGCCCATTTAGACCTGCTCGTCCGAAAACTCTACAAAAATGACCGAAAAACAAGTTTTGATCTAATTTTAGGAGTTCATATAATTGATTACGAGCTTTTCAAAAAGATTATTTTGCAAAAACTCAAATTCGGTATTTTTTACTTAGTTAAAAGTCCAACGTGTCCATTTATACCCGCTCGCCCGAAACCTCTTCAAAAATGACCGAAAAACAAGTTTTAATCAAATTTTAGGAATTCATAACATTGATTACGATCTTTTCAACACGATTATATTGCAAAAACTCAATTTCTGTATTTTTTACTCAGTTAAAGGTCCAACGGGACCAATTTACGGCCTATTTAGACTCGCTCGCCCGAAACCTCTTCAAAAATGACTGAAAAAAAGGTTTTGATCAAATTTTAGGAGTTCATATAATTGATTACGATCTTTTCAACAAGATTATATTGCAAAAACACAAATTCGGTATTTTTACTCAGTTAAAAGTCCAACGGGTCCATTCTACGATCCATTTAGACAAGCTCGCCCGAAACCTCTTCAAAAATGACCGAAAAACAAGTTTTAATCAAATTTTAGGACTTCATATCATTGATTACGATCTTTTCAACACAAGTATATTGCAAAAACTCAATTTTTGTACTTTTTACTCAGTTAAAAGTCCAACGGGTCCATTTTACGGCCCATTTAGACCCGCTCGTCCAAAACTCCTACAAAAAGGACCGCAAAACAAGTTTTAATCAAAACTTAAGAGTTCATATCGTTGATTACGAGCTTTTCAACACTATTGTATAGCAAAAAATCAATTTCTGTTCTTTTTACGCAGTTATAAGTTCAACGGGTCCATTTTAAGGCCCATTTAGACCCGCTCGTCCGAAACCTCTACAAAAAGGACCGAAAAACAAGTTTTGATCCAATTTTAGGAGTTCATATAATTGATTACTAGCTTTTCAACAAGATTATATTGCAAAAACTCAAATTCGTTGTTTTTTACTCAGTTAAAAGTCCAACGTGTCCATTTTACGGCCTATTTAGACTCGCTCGCCCGAAACCTCTTTAAAAATGACTGAAAAATAAGTTTTTATCAAATTTTAGGAGTTCATATAATTAATTATGATCTTTTCAACACGATTATATTGCAAAAACTCATTTTTTGTACTTTTTACTCGGTTCAAAGTCCAACGGGTCCATTTTACGGCCCATTTAGACCCGCTTGCACGAAACCTCTTCAAAAATGGCTGAAAATCAAGTTTTAATCAAATTTTAGGAATTCATATCATTGATTACGATCTTTTCAACACGATTATATTGCAAAAACTCAATTTCTGTATTTTTTACTCAGTTAAAGGTCCAACGGGACCAATTTACGGCCTATTTAGACTCGCTCGCCCGAAACCTCTTCAAAAATGACTGAAAAAAAGGTTTTGATCAAATTTTAGGAGTTCATATAATTGATTACGATCTTTTCAACAAGATTATATTGCAAAAACACAAATTCGGTATTTTTACTCAGTTAAAAGTCCAACGGGTCCATTCTACGGTCCATTTAGACAAGCTCGCCCGAAACCTCTTCAAAAATGACTGAAAAACAAGTTTTAATCAAATTTTAGGACTTCATATCATTGATTACGATCTTTTCAACACAAGTATATTGCAAAAACTCAATTTTTGTACTTTTTACTCAGTTAAAAGTCCAACGGGTCCATTTTACGGCCCATTTAGACCCGCTCGTCCAAAACTCCTACAAAAAGGACCGCAAAACAAGTTTTAATCAAAACTTAAGAGTTCATATCGTTGATTACGAGCTTTTCAACACTATTGTATAGCAAAAAATCAATTTCTGTTCTTTTTACGCAGTTATAAGTTCAACGGGTCCATTTTAAGGCCCATTTAGACCCGCTCGTCCGAAACCTCTACAAAAAGGACCGAAAAACAAGTTTTGATCCAATTTTAGGAGTTCATATAATTGATTACTAGCTTTTCAACAAGATTATATTGCAAAAACACAAATTCATTGTTTTTTACTCAGTTAAAAGTCCAACGTGTCCATTTTACGGCCTATTTAGACTCGCTCGCCCGAAACCTCTTTAAAAATGACTGAAAAATAAGTTTTTATCAAATTTTAGGAGTTCATATAATTAATTATGATCTTTTCAACACGATTATATTGCAAAAACTCATTTTTTGTACTTTTTACTCGGTTCAAAGTCCAACGGGTCCATTTTACGGCCCATTTAGACCCGCTCGCACGAAACCTCTTCAAAAATGGCTGAAAATCAAGTTTTAATCAAATTTTAGGAGTTCATATAACTGATTACGAGCTTTTCAACAAGATTATATTGCAAAAACTCAAATTCGGTGTTATTTACTCAGTTAAAAGTCCAACGGGTCCATTTTACGGCTCATTTAGACCCGCTCGTTCGAAACCTCTACAAAAAGAACCGAAAAACAAGTTTTGATCCAATTTTAGGAGTTCATATAATTGATTACGAGGTTTTCAACAAGATTATATTGCAAAAAGTCAATTTCTGTATTTTTTACTCAGTTAAAAGTCCAACGGGTCCATTTTACGGCCCATTTAGACCCGCTCTCCCGAAACCTCTTCAAATATGACCGAAAAAAAGTTTTAATCAAATTTTAGGACTTCAAATCATTGATTTCGATCTTTTCAAAACGATGATATTGCAAAAACTCAATTTTTGTACTTTTTACTCAGTTAAAAGTCCAACGGGTCCATTTTACGGCCCATTTAGACCCGCTCGCTCGAAACCTCTTCAAAATGACCAAAAAAATGTTTTAATCAAATTTTAGGACTTCAAATCATTGATTACGATCTTTTCAACATGATAATATTGCAAAAACTCAATTTTTGTACTTTTTACTCAGTTAAAAGTCCAACGGGTCCATTTTACGGCCCATTTAGACCTGCTCGTCCGAAACCTCTACAAAAAGGACCGCAAAACAAGTTTTAATCAAAACTTAAGAGTTCATATAACTGATTATATTGCAAAAACTCAAATTCGTTGTTTTTTACTCAGTTAAAAGTCCAACGGGTCCATTTTACGGCCCATTTAGACCCGGTCGCACGAAACCTCTTCAAAAATGGCTGAAAATCAAGTTTTAATCAAATTTTAGGAGTTCATATAACTGATTACGAGCTTTTCAACACTATTGTATTGCAAAAATTCAATTTCTGTTGTTTTTACGCAGTTATAAGTTCAACGGGTCCTTTTTAAGGCTCATTTAGACCCGCTCATCCGAAACCTCTATAAAAAGGACCGAAAAACAAGTTTTGATCCAATTTTAGGAGTTCATATAATTGATTACGAGCTTTTCAACAAGATTATATTGCAAAAATTCAATTTCTGTATTTTTTACTCTGTTAAAAGTCCAACGGGTCCATTTTACGGCCCATTTAGACCTGCTCGCCCGAAACCTCTTCAAAAATGACGGAAAAACAAGTTTTAATCAAATTATAGGAGTTCATATAATTAATTACGATCTTTTCAAAAAGATTATATTACAAAACTCATTTTTTGTACTTTTTACTCAGTTAAAAGTCCAACGGGTCCATTTTACGGCCCATTTAGACCCACTCGCCCGAAACCTCTTCAAAAATGACTGAAAAAAGGTTTTGATCAAATTTTAGGAGTTCATATAATTGATTACGATCTTTTCAACAAGATTATATTGCAAAAACACAAATTCGGTATTTTTTACTCTGTTAAAAGTCCAACGGGTCCATTCTACGGTCCATTTAGACCCGCTCGCCTGAAACCTCTTCAAAAATGACTGAAAAACAAGTTTTAATCAAATTTTAGGAGTTCATATAATTGATTACGATCTTTTCAACACGATTATATTGCAAAAACACAATTTATGTACTTTTTACTCAGTTAAAAGTCCAACGGGTCCATTTTACGGCCCATTTAGACCCGCTCGTCCGAAAGCTCTACAAAAGGACCGCAAAACAAGTTTTAATCAAAACTTAAGAGTTCATATCGTTAATTACGAGATTTTCAACACTATTGTATTGCAAAAATTCAATTTATGTTCTTTTTACGCAGTTATAAGTTCAAAGGGTCCATTTTAAGGCCCATTTAGACCCGCTCGTCCGAAACCTCTAAAAAAGGACCGAAAAACAAGTTTTGATCCAATTTTAGGAGTTCATATAATTGATTACGAGCTTTTCAATAAGATTATATTGCAAAAACTCAAATTCGGTATTATTTACTCAGTTAAAAGTCCAATGTGTCCATTTTACGACCCATTTAGATCCGCTCGCCCGAAACCTCTTCAAAAATGACCGAAAAACAAGTTTTAATCAAATTTTAGGAATTCATATCAGTGATTACGATCTTTTCAACACGATTATATTGCAAAAACTCAATTTTTGTACTTTTTACTCAGTTAAAAGTCCAACAGGTCCATTTTACGGCCCATTTAGACCCGCTCGTCCGAAACCTCTACAAAAAGGAATGCAAAACAAGTTTTAATCAAAACTTAAGAGTTCATATCGTTATTTACGAGATTTTCAACACTATTGTATTGCAAAAATTCAATTTCTGTTCTTTTTACGCAGTTATAAGTTCAACGGGTCCATTTTAAGGCCCATTTAGACCAGCTCGTCCAAAACCTCTACAAAAAGGACCGAAAAACAAGTTTTAATCAAAAATTAAGAGTTCATATCGTTGATTACGAGCTTTTGAACACTATTGTATTGCAAAAATTCAATTTCTCATCTTTTTACGCAGTTATAAGTTCAACGGGTCCATTTTAAGGCCCATTTAGACCCCCTCGTCCGAAACCTCTACAAAAGGACCGAAAAACAAGTTTTGATCCAATTTTAGGTGTTCATATAATTGATTACGAGCTTTTCAACAAGATTATGTTGCAAAAACTCAAATTCGGTATTTTTTACTCACTTAAAAGTCCAACGTGTCCATTTTACCGCCCATTTAGACCCCCTCGCTCGAAACCTCTTCAAAAATGACCGAAAAACAAGTTTTAATCAAATTTTAGGAATTCATATCATTGATTACGATCTTTTCAACACGATTATATTGCAAAAACTCAATTTTTGTACTTTTTACTCAGTTAAAAGTCCAACAGATCCATTTTACGGCCCATTAGACCCGCTCGTCCGAAACTCATACAAAAAGGACCGCAAAACAAGTTTTAATTAAAACTTAAGAGTTCATATCGTTGATTACGAGCTTTTCAACACTATTGTATTGCAAAAGTTCAATTTCTGTTCTTTTTACGCAGTTATAAGGTCAACGGGTCCATTTTAAGGCCCATTTAGACCCGCTCGTCCGAAACCTCTACAAAAAGGACCGAAAAACAAGTTTTGATCCAATTTTAGGAGTTCATATAATTGATTACAAGCTTTTCAACAAGATTATATTGCAAAAACTCAAATTCGGTATTTTTTACTCAGTTAAAAGTCTAACGTGTCCAATTTACGGCCCATTTAGACCCGCTCTCCCGAAACCTCTTCAAAAATGACGGAAAAACAAGTTTTAATCAAATTTTAGGAGTTCATAAAATTAATTACGATCTTTTCAAAAAGATTATATTACAAAACTCATTTTTTGTACTTTTTACTCAGTTAAAAGTCCAACGGGTCCATTTTACGGCCCATTTAGACCCACTCGCCCGAAACCTCTTCAAAAATGACTGAAAAACAAGTTTTAATCAAATTTTAGGAGTTCATATAATTGATTACGATCTTTTCAACAAGATTATATTGCAAAAACACAAATTCGGTATTTTTTACTCAGTTAAAAGTCCAACGGGTCCATTTTACGGTCCATTTAGACCCGCTCGCCCGAAACCTCTACAAAAATGACCGAAAAACAAGTTTTAATCAAATTTTAGGACTTCATATCATTGATTACAATCTTTTCAACACAAGTATATTGCAAAAACTCAATTTTTGTACTTTTTACTCAGTTAAAAGTCCAACGGGTCCATTTTACGGCCCATTTAGACCCGCTCGTCTGAAACTCCTACAAAAAGGACCGTAAAATAAGTTTTAATCAAAACTTAAGAGTTCATATCGTTGATTACGAGCTTTTCAACACTATTGTATAGCAGAAAATCAATTTCTGTTCTTTTTACGCAGTTATAAGTTCAACGGGTCCATTTTAAGGCCCATTTAGGCCCGCTAGTCCGAAACCTCTACAAAAAGGACCGAAAAACAAGTTTTGATCCAATTTTAGGAGTGCATATAATTTATTACAAGCTTTTCAACAAGATTATATTGCAAAAACTCAATTTTTGTACTTTTTACTTAGTTAAACGTCCAACGGGTCCATTTTACGGCCCATTTAGACGCGCTCGTCCGAAAGCTCTACAAAAGGACCGCAAAACAAGTTTTAATCAAAACTTAAGAGTTCATATCGTTGATTACGAGCTTTTGAACACTATTGTATTGCAAAAATTCAATTTCTGTTCTTTTTACGCAGTTATAAGTTCAACGGGTCCATTTTAAGGCCCATTTAGACCCCCTCGTCCGAAACCTCTACAAAAAGGACCGAAAAAGAAGTTTTGATCCAATTTTAGGAGTTCATATAATTGATTACGAGCTTTTCAACAAGATTATATTGCAAAAACTCAAATTCGGTATTTTTTACTCAGTTAAAAGTCCAACATGTCCATTTTACGGCCCATTTAGACTCGCTCGCCCGAAACATCTTCAAAAATGACCGAAAAACAAGTTTTAATCAAATTTTAGGAATTCATATCATTGATTACGATCTTTTCAACACGATTATATTGCAAAAACTCAATTTTTGTATTTTTTACTCAGTTAAAAGTCCAACAGGTCCATTTTACGGCCCATTTAGACCCGCTCGTCCGAAACTCCTACAAAAAGGACCACAAAACTAGTTTTAATCAAAACGTAAGAGTTCATATCGTTGATTACGAGCTTTTCAACACTATTGTATTGCAAAAATTCAATTTCTGTTCTTTTTACGCAGTTATAAGTTCAACGGGTCCATTTTAAGGCCCATTTAGACCCGCTCGTCCGAAACCTCTACAAAAAGGACCGAAAAACAAGTTTTGAACAATTTTAGGAGTTCATATAATTGATTACGAGCTTTTCAACAAGATTATATTGCAAAAACTCAAATTCGGTATTTTTTACTTAGTTAAAAGTCCAACGGGTCCATTTTACGGCCCATTTAGACCCGCTCGTTCGAAACCTCTTCAAAAAGGACCGAAAAACAAGTTTTGATCCAACTTTAGGAGTTCATATAATTGATTACGAGCTTTTCAACAAGATTATATTGCAAAAACTCAAATTCGGTATTTTTTTACTCTGTTAAAAGTTCAACGGGTCCATTTTACGGCCCATGTAGACTCGCTCGCCCGAAACCTCTTCAGAAATGACTGAAAAACAAGTTTTAATCAAATTTTAGGAGTTCATATAATTGATTACGATCTTTTCAACACGATTATATTGCAAAAACTAAATTTTGGCACTTTTTACTCAGTTAAAAGTCCAACAGGTCCATTTTACGGCCCATTTAGACCCGCTCGCCCGAAACCTCTTCAAAAATGACGGAAAAACAAGTTTTAATCAAAATTTAGGAGTTCATATAATTAATTACGATCTTTTCAACAATATTATATTGCAGAAACTCATTTTTTGTACTTTTTACTCAGTTAAAAGTCCAACGGGTCCAATTTATGGCCCATTTAGACCCACTCGCCCGAAACCTCTTCAAAAATAACTGAAAAACAAGTTTTGATCAAATTTTAGGAGTTCATATAATTGATTACGATCTTTTCAAAGATTATATTGCAAAAACACAAATTCGGTATTTTTTACTCAGTTAAAAGTCCAACGGGTCCATTTTACGGCCCATTTAGACCCGCTCGCACGAAACCTCTTAAAAAATGACCGAAAAACAAGTTTTAATCAAATTTTAGGACTTCATATCATTGATTACGATCTTTTCAACACAAGTATATTGCAAAAACTCAATTTTTGTAATTTTTACTCAGTTAAAAGTCCAACGGGTCCATTTTACGGCCCATTTAGACCCGCTCGTCCGAAACCTCTACAAAAAGGACCGAAAAACAAGTTTTAATCAGAACTTAAGAGTTCATATCGTTGATTACGAGCTTTTGAACACTATTGTATTGCAAAAATTCAATTTCTCTCCTTTTTACGCAGTTATAAGTTCAACGGGTCCATTTTAAGGCCCATTTAGACCCGCTCGTCCGAAACCTCTACAAAAGGACCAAAAAACAAGTTTTGATCCAATTTTAGGTGTTCATATAATTAATTACGAGCTTTTCAACAAGATTATATTGCAAAAACTCAAATTCGGTATTTTTTACTCACTTAAAATTCCAACGTGTCCATTTTACCGCCCATTTAGACCCGCTCGCTCGAAACCTCTTCAAAAATGATCGAAAACAAGTTTTAATCAAATTTTAGGAATTCATATCATTGATTACGATCTTTTCAACACGATTATATTGCAAAAACTCAATTTTTGTACTTTTTACTCAGTTAAAAGTCCAACAGGTCCATTTTACGCCCCATTTAGACCCGCTCGTCCGAAACTCCTACAAAAAGGACCGCAAAACAAGTTTTAATCAAAACTTAAGAGTTCATATCGTTGATTACGAGCTTTTCAACACTATTGTATTGCAAAAATTCAATTTCTGTTCTTTTTACGCAGTTATAAGTTCAACGGGTCCATTTTAAAGCCCATTTAGACCCGCTCGTCCGAAACCTCTAAAAAAAGGACCGAAAAACAAGTTTTGATCCAATTTTAGGAGTTCATATAATTGATTACGAGCTTTTCAACAAGATTATATTGCAAAAACTCAAATTCGGTGTTTTTTTCTCAGTTAAAAGTCCAACGTGTCCATTTTACGTCCCATTTAGACCCGCTCGCCCGAAACCTCTTCAAAATGACTGAAAAACTAGTTTTAATCAAATTTTAGGAGTTCATATAATTCATTACGATCGTTTCAACACGATTATATTGCAAAAACTCAATTTCTGTATTTTTTACTCAGTTAAAAGTCCAACGGGTCCAATTTACGGCCTATTTAGACCCGCTCGCCCGAAACCTCTTCAAAAATGACTGAAAAATAAATTTTAATCAAATTTTAGGACCGAAAAACAAGTTTTGATCCAATTTTAGGAGTTCATATAATTGATTAGGAGCTTTTCAACAAGATTATATTGCAAAAACTCAAATTCGGTATTTTTACTAAGTTAAAAGTCCAACGGGTCCATCTTATGACCCATTTAGACCCGCTCGTTCGAAACCTCTACAAAAAGGACCGAAAAAAAAGTTTTGATCCAATTTTAGGAGTTCATATAATTGATTATGAGCTTTTCAACAAGATTATATTGCAAAAACACAAATTCGGTATATTTTACTCAATTAAAAGTCCAACGGGTCCATTTTACGGCCCATTTAGACCCACTCGTCCGAAACATCTACAAAAAGGACCGCAAAACAAGTTTTAATCAAAACTTAAGAGTTCATATCATTGATTACGAGCTTTTGAACACTATTGTATTGCAAAAATTCAATTTATGTTCTTTTTACGCAGTTATAAGTTCAACGGGTCCATTTTAAGGCCCATTTAGACCCGCTCGCCCGAAACCTCTTCAAAAATGACCGAAAAACAAGTTTTAATCAAATTTTAGGAATTCATATCATTGATTACGATCTTTTCAACACGATTATATTGCAAAAACTCAATTTCTGTATTTTTTACTCAGTTAAAGGTCCAACGGGACCAATTTACGGCCTATTTAGACTCGCTCGCCCGAAACCTCTTCAAAAATGACTGAAAAAAAGGTTCTGATCAAATTTTAGGAGTTCATATAATTGATTACGATCTTTTCAACAAGATTATATTGCAAAAACACAAATTCGGTATTTTTACTCAGTTAAAAGTCCAACGGGTCCATTCTACGGTCCATTTAGAGAAGCTCGCCCGAAACCTCTTCAAAAATGACCGAAAACAAGTTTTAATCAAATTTTAGGACTTCATATCATTGATTACGATCTTTTCAACACAAGTATATTGCAAAAACACAATTTATGTACTTTTTACTCAGTTAAAAGTCCAACGGGTCCATTTTACGGCCCATTTAGACCCGCTCGTCCAAAACTCCTACAAAAAGGACCGCAAAACAAGTTTTAATCAAAACTTAAGAGTTCATATCGTTGATTACGAGCTTTTCAACACTATTGTATAGCAAAAAATCAATTTATGTTCTTTTTACGCAGTTATAAGTTCAACGGGTCCATTTTAAGGCCCATTTAGACCCGCTCGTCCGAAACCTCTACAAAAAGGACCGAAAAACAAGTTTTGATCCAATTTTAGGAGTTCATATAATTGATTACTAGCTTTTCAACAAGATTATATTGCAAAAACTCAAATTCGTTGTTTTTTACTCAGTTAAAAGTCCAACGGGTCCATTTTACGGCCCATTTAGACCCGGTCGCACGAAACCTCTTCAAAAATGGCTGAAAATCAAGTTTTAATCAAATTTTAGGAGTTCATATAACTGATTACGAGCTTTTCAACAAGATTATATTGCAAAAACTCAAATTCGGTGTTATTTACTCAGTTAAAAGTCCAACGGGTCCATTTTACGGCCCATTTAGACCCGCACGTTCGAAACCTCTACAAAAAGGACCGAAAAACAAGTTTTGATCCAATTTTAGGAGTTCATATAATTGATTACGAGGTTTTCAACAAGATTATATTGCAAAAAGTCAATTTCTGTATTTTTTACTCAGTTAAAAGTCCAACGGGTCCATTTTACGGCCCATTTAGACCCGCTGTCCCGAAACCTCTTCAAAAATGACCGAAAAAAAGTTTTAATCAAATTTTAGGACTTCAAATCATTGATTACAATCTTTTCAACACGATGATATTGCAAAAACTCAATTTTTGTACTTTTTACTCAGTTAAAAGTCCAACGGGTCCATTTTACGGCCCATTTAGACCCGCTCGCCCGAAACCTCTTCAAAAATGACTGAAAAACAAGTTTTAATCAAATTTTAGGACTTCATATCATTGATTACGATCTTTTCAACACAAGTATATTGCAAAAACTCAATTTTTGTACTTTTTACTCAGTTAAAAGTCCAACGGCTCCATTTTACGGCCCATTTAGAGCCGCTCGTCCGAAACCTCTACAAAAAGGACCGCAAAACAAGTTTTAATCAAATTTTAGGAGTTCATATAATTGATTACGAGCTTTTCAGAAAGATTATATTGCAAAAATACAAATTCGGTATTTTTTACTCAGTTAAAAGTCCAACGGGTCTATTTTACGGCCCATTTAGACCCGCTCGCCCGAAACCTCTTCAAAAATGACCGGAAAACAAGTTTTAATCAAATTTTAGGACTTCATATCATTGATTACGATCTTTTCAACACAAGTATATTGCAAAAACTCAATTTTTGTACTTTTTACTCAGTTAAAAGTCCAACGGCTCCATTTTACGGCCCATTTAGAGCCGCTCGTCCGAAACCTCTACAAAAAGGACCGCAAAACAAGTTTTAATCAAAACTTAAGAGTTCATATCGTTGATTACGAGCTTTTGAACACTAGTGTATTGCAAAAATTCAATTTCTGCTCTTTTTACTCATTTATAAGTTCAACGGGTCCATTTTAAGGCCCATTTAGACCTGCTCGTCCGAAAACTCTACAAAAATGACCGAAAAACAAGTTTTGATCTAATTTTAGGAGTTCATATAATTGATTACGAGCTTTTCAAAAAGATTATGTTGCAAAAACTCAAATTCGGTATTTTTTACTCAGTTAAAAGTCCAACGTGACCATTTTACGGCCCATTTAGACCCGCTCGCCCGAAACCTCTTCAAAAATGACCGAAAAACAAGTTTTAATCAAATTTTAGGAATTCATATCATTGATTACGATCTTTTCAACACGATTATATTGCAAAAACTCAATTTCTGTATTTTTTACTCAGTTAAAGGTCCAACGGGACCAATTTACGGCCTATTTAGACTCGCTCGCCCGAAACCTCTTCAAAAATGACTGAAAAAAAGGTTTTGATCAAATTTTAGGAGTTCATATAATTGATTACGATCTTTTCAACAAGATTATATTGCAAAAACACAAATTCGGTATTTTTACTCAGTTAAAAGTCCAACGGGTCCATTCTACGGTCCATTTAGACAAGCTCGCCCGAAACCTCTTCAAAAATGACCGAAAAACAAGTTTTAATCAAATTTTAGGACTTCATATCATTGATTACGATCTTTTCAACACAAGTATATTGCAAAAACTCAATTTTTGTACTTTTTACTCAGTTAAAAGTCCAACGGGTCCATTTTACGGCCCATTTAGACCCGCTCGTCCAAAACTCCTACAAAAAGGACCGCAAAACAAGTTTTAATCAAAACTTAAGAGTTCATATCGTTGATTACGAGCTTTTCAACACTATTGTATAGCAAAAAATCAATTTCTGTTCTTTTTACGCAGTTATAAGTTCAACGGGTCCATTTTAAGGCCCATTTAGACCCGCTCGTCCGAAACCTTTACAAAAAGGACCGAAAAACAAGTTTTGATCCAATTTTAGGAGTTCATATAATTGATTACTAGCTTTTCAACAAGATTATATTGCAAAAACTCAAATTCGTTGTTTTTTACTCAGTTAAAAGTCCAACGTGTCCATTTTACGGCCTATTTAGACTCGCTCGCCCGAAACCTCTTTAAAAATGACTGAAAAATAAGTTTTTATCAAATTTTAGGAGTTCATATAATTAATTATGATCTTTTCAACACGATTATATTGCAAAAACTCATTTTTTGTACTTTTTACTCGGTTCAAAGTCCAACGGGTCCATTTTACGGCCCATTTAGACCCGCTCGCACGAAACCTCTTCAAAAATGGCTGAAAATCAAGTTTTAATCAAATTTTAGGAATTCATATCATTGATTACGATCTTTTCAACACGATTAAATTGCAAAAACTCAATTTCTGTATTTTTTACTCAGTTAAAGGTCCAACGGGACCAATTTACGGCCTATTTAGACTCGCTCGCCCGAAACCTCTTCAAAAATGACTGAAAAAAAGGTTTTGATCAAATTTTAGGAGTTCATATAATTGATTACGATCTTTTCAACAAGATTATATTGCAAAAACACAAATTCAGTATTTTTACTCAGTTAAAAGTCCAACGGGTCCATTCTACGGTCCATTTAGACAAGCTCGCCCGAAACCTCTTCAAAAATGACCGAAAAACAAGTTTTAATCAAATTTTAGGACTTCATATCATTGATTACGATCTTTTCAACACAAGTATATTGCAAAAACTCAATTTTTGTACTTTTTACTCAGTTAAAAGTCCAACGGGTCCATTTTACGGCCCATTTAGACCCGCTCGTCCAAAACTCCTACAAAAAGGACCGCAAAACAAGTTTTAATCAAAACTTAAGAGTTCATATCGTTGATTACGAGCTTTTCAACACTATTGTATAGCAAAAAATCAATTTCTGTTCTTTTTACGCAGTTATAAGTTCAACGGGTCCATTTTAAGGCCCATTTAGACCCGCTCGTCCGAAACCTCTACAAAAAGGACCGAAAAACAAGTTTTGATCCAATTTTAGGAGTTCATATAATTGATTACTAGCTTTTCAACAAGATTATATTGCAAAAACACAAATTCGTTGTTTTTTACTCAGTTAAAAGTCCAACGTGTCCATTTTACGGCCTATTTAGACTCGCTCGCCCGAAACCTCTTTAAAAATGACTGAAAAATAAGTTTTTATCAAATTTTAGGAGTTCATATAATTAATTATGATCTTTTCAACACGATTATATTGCAAAAACTCATTTTTTGTACTTTTTACTTGGTTAAAAGTCCAACGGGTCCATTTTACGGCCCATTTAGACCCGCTCGCACGAAACCTCTTCAAAAATGGCTGAAAATCAAGTTTTAATCAAATTTTAGGAGTTCATATAACTGATTACGAGCTTTTCAACAAGATTATATTGCAAAAACTCAAATTCGGTGTTATTTACTCAGTTAAAAGTCCAACGGGTCCATTTTACGGCCCATTTAGACCCGCTCGTTCGAAACCTCTACAAAAAGAACTGAAAAACAAGTTTTGATCCAATTTTAGGAGTTCATATAATTGATTACGAGGTTTTCAACAAGATTATATTGCAAAAAGTCAATTTCTGTATTTTTTACTCAGTTAAAAGTCCAACGGGTCCATTTTACGGCCCATTTAGACCCGCTCTCCCGAAACCTCTTTAAATATGACCGAAAAAAAGTTTTAATCAAATTTCAGGACTTCAAATCATTGATTACGATCTTTTCAACACGATGATATTGCAAAAACTCAATTTTTGTACCTTTTACTCAGTTAAAAGTCCAACGGGTCCATTTTACGGCCCATTTAGACCCGCTCGCCCGAAACCTCTTCAAAATGACCAAAAAAAAGTTTTAATCAAATTTTAGGACTTCAAATCATTGATTACGATCTTTTCAACTTGATAATATTGCAAAAACTCAATTTTTGTACTTTTTACTCAGTTAAAAGTCCAACGGGTCCATTTTACGGCCCATTTAGACCTGCTCGTCCGAAACCTCTACAAAAAGGACCGCAAAACAAGTTTTAATCAAAACTTAAGAGTTCATATCGTTGATTACAAGCTTTTCAACACTATTGTATTGCAAAAATTCAATTTCTGTTGTTTTTACGCAGTTATAAGTTCAACGGGTCCATTTTAAGGCTCATTTAGACCCGCTCATCCGAAACCTCTATAAAAAGGACCGAAAAACAAGTTTTGATCCAATTTTAGGAGTTCATATAATTGATTACGAGCTTTTCAACAAGATTATATTGCAAAAATTCAATTTCTGTATTTTTTACTCTGTTAAAAGTCCAACGGGTCCATTTTACGGCCCATTTAGACCTGCTCGCCCGAAACCTCTTCAAAAATGACGGAAAAACAAGTTTTAATCAAATTATAGGAGTTCATATAATTAATTACGATCTTTTCAAAACGATTATATTGCAAAAACTCATTTTTTGTACTTTTTACTCAGTTAAAAGTCCAACGGGTCTATTTTACGGCCTATTTAGACCCACTCGCCCGAAACCTCTTCAAAAATGACTGAAAAACAAGTTTTGATCAAATTTTAGGAGTTTATATAATTGATTACGAGCTTTTCAACAAGATTATATTGCAAAAATACAAATTCGGTATTTTTTACTCCGTTAAAAGTCCAACGGGTCTATTTTACGGCCCATTTAGACCCGCTCGCCCGAAACCTCTTCAAAAATGACCGAAAAACAAGTTTTAATCAAATTTTAGGACTTCATATCATTGATTACGATCTTTTCAACACAAGTATATTGCAAAAACTCAATTTTTGTACTTTTTACTCAGTTAAAAGTCCAACGGCTCCATTTTACGGCCCATTTAGAGCCGCTCGTCCGAAATCTCTACAAAAAGGACCGCAAAACAAGTTTTAATCAAAACTTAAGAGTTCATATCGTTGATTACGAGCTTTTGAACACTAGTGTATTGCAAAAATTCAATTTCTGCTCTTTTTACGCATTTATAAGTTCAACGGGTCCATTTTAAGGCCCATTTAGACCTGCTCGTCCGAAAACTCTACAAAAATGACCGAAAAACAAGTTTTGATCCAATTTTAGGAGTTCATATAATTGATTACGAGCTTTTCAACAAGATTATTTTGCAAAAACTCAAATTCGGTATTTTTTACTCAGTTAAAAGTCCAACGTGTCCATTTTACGGCCCATTTAGACCCGCTCGCCCGAAACCTCTTCAAAAATGACCGAAAAACAAGTTTTAATCAAATTTTAGGAATTCATATCATTGATTACGATCTTTTCAAAACGATTATATTGCAAAAACTCAATTATTGTACTTTTTACTCAGTTAAAAGTCCAACGGGTCCATTTTACGGCCCATTTAGACCCGCTCGCACGAAACCTCTTCAAAAATGACTGAAAAAAGTTTTAATCAAATTTTAGGACTTCAAATCATTGATTACGATCTTTTCAACACGATAATATTGCAAAAACTCAATTTTAGTACTTTTTACTTAGTTAAAAGTCCAACGGGTCCATTTTACGGCCCATTTAGACCCGCTCGTCCGAAACCTCTACAAAAAGGACCGCAAAACAAGTTTTAATCAAAATTTAAGAGTTCATATCGTTGATTACAAGCTTTTCAACACTATTTTATTGCAAAAATTCAATTTCTGTTGTTTTTACGCAGTTATAAGTTCAACGGGTCCATTTTAAGGCCCATTTAGACTCGCTCGTCCGAAACCTCTACAAAAAGGACCGAAAAACAAGTTTTGATCCAATTTTAGGAGTTCATATAATTGATTACGAGCTTTTCAACAAGATTGTATTACAAAACTCAAATTCGGTATTTTTTACTTAGTTAAAAGTTCAACGTGTCCATTTTACGGCCCATTTAGACCCGCTCGCCCGAAACCTCTTCAAAAATGACGGAAAACAAGTTTTAATCAAATTTTAGGAGTTCATATAATTAATTACGATCTTTTCAACACGATTATATTGCAAAAATACAAATTCGGTATTTTTACTCAGTTAAAAGTCCAACGTGTCCATTTTACGGCCCATTTAGACCCGCTCGCCCGAAACCTCTTCAAAAATGACCGAAAAACAAGTTTTAATCAAAATTCAGGACTTCATATCATTGATTACGATCTTTTCAACACAAGTATATTGCAAAAACTCAATTTTTTTACTTTTTACTCAGTTAAAAGTCCAACAGGTCCATTTTACGGCCCATTTAGACCCGCTCGTCCGAAACTCCTACAAAAGGACCGAAAAACAAGTTTTAATCAAAACTTAAGAGTTCATATCGTTGATTACGAGCTTTTGAACACTAGTGTATTGAAAAAATTCAATTTCTGTTCTTTTTACGCAGTTATAAGTTCAACGGGTCCATTTTAAAGCTCATTTAGACCCGCTCGTCCGAAACCTCTACAAAAAGGACCGAAAAACAAGTTTTGATCCAATTTTAGGAGTTCATATAATTGATTACGAGCTTTTCAACAAGATTATATTGCAAAAACTCAAATTCGGTGTTTTTTACTCAGTTAAAAGTCCAACGGGTCCATTTTACGGCCCATTTAGACCCACTCGCCCGAAACCTCTTCAAAAATGACTGAAAAACAAGTTTTGATCAAATTTTACGAGTTCATATAATTGATTACGAGCTTTTCAACAAGATTATATTGCAAAAACACAAATTCGGTATTTTTTACTCAGTTAAAAGTCCAACGTGTCCATTTTACGGCCCATTTAGACCCGCTCGCCCGAAACCTCTTCAAAAATGACCGAAAAACAAGTTTTAATCAAATTTTAGGAATTCATATCATTGATTACGATCTTTTCAAATCGATTATATTGCAAAAACTCATTTTTTGTACTTTTTACTCAGTTAAAAGTCCAACAGGTCCATTTTACGGCCCATTTAGACCCGCTCGTCCGAAACTCCTACAAAAAGGACCGCAAAACAAGTTTTAATCAAAACTTAAGAGTTCATATCGTTGATTACGAGCTTTTCAACACAAATGTATTGTAAAAATTCAATTTTTGTTCGTTTTACGCAGTTATAAGTTCAACGGGTCCATTTTAAGGCCCATTTAGACCCGCTCGTCCGAAACCTCTACAAAAAGGACCGAAAAACAAGTTTTGATCCAATTTTAGGAGTTCATATAATTGATTACGAGCTTTTCAACAAGATTATATTGCAAAAAGTCAATTTCTGTACTTTTTACTCAGTTAAAAGTCCAACGAGTCCATTTTACGGCCCATTTAGACCCGCTCGCCCAAAACCTCTTCAAAAATGACTGAAAAACAAGTTTTAATCAAATTTTAGGAGTTCATATAATTGATTACGATCGTTTCAACATGATTATATTGCAAAAACTCAAATTCAGTATTTTTTACTTAGTTAAAAGTCCAACGGGTCCATTTTACGACCCATTTAGACCCGCTCGTTCGAAACCTCTACAAAAAGGATAGAAAAACAAGTTTTGATCCAATTTTAAGAGTTCATATAATTGATTACGAGCTTTTCAACAAGATTATATTGCAAAAACTCAAATTCGGTATTTTTTACTCAGTTAAAAGTCCAACGTGTCCATTTTACGGCCCATTTGGACCCGCTCGCCCGAAACCTCTTCAAAAATGACCGAAAAACAAGTTTTAATCAAATTTTAGGAATTCATATCATTGATTACGATCTTTTCAAATCGATTATATTGCAAAAACTCAATTTTTGTACTTTTTACTCAGTTAAAAGTCCAACAGGTCCATTTTACGGCCCATTTAGACCCGCTCGTCCGAAACTCCTACAAAAAGGACCGCAAAACAAGTTTTAATCAAAACTTAAGAGTTCATATCGTTGATTACGAGCTTTTCAACACAATTGTATTGTAAAAATTCAATTTTTGTTCGTTTTACGCAGTTATAAGTTCAACGGGTCCATTTTAAGGCCCATTTAGACCCGCTCGTCCGAAACCTCTACAAAAAGGACCGAAAAACAAGTTTTGATCCAATTTTAGGAGTTCATATAATTGATTACGAGCTTTTCAACAAGATTATATTGAAAAAACTCAAATTCGGTATTTTTTACTTAGTTAAAAGTCCAACGGGTCCATTTTACGGCCCATTTAGACCCGCTCGCCCGAAACCTCTACAAAAATGACTGAGAGACAAGTTATAAATAATTTTAGGAGTTCATGTAATTGATTACGATCTTTTCAACATGATTATATTGCAAAAGCTCAATTTTTGTACATTTTACTTAGTTAAAAGTCCAACAGGTCCATTTTACGGCCCATTTAGTCCCTCTCGTCCGATACCTCTACAAAAAGGACCGCAAAACAAGTTTTAATCAAAAATTAAGAGTTCATATCATTGATTACGAGCTTTTCAACACTATTGTATTGCAAAAATTCCATTTTTTTTCTTTTTACGCAGTTATAAGTTCAACGGGTCCATTTTAAGGCCCATTTAGACCCGCTCGTCCAAAACCTCTACAAAAAGGACCGCAAAACAAGTTTTGATCCATTTTAGAAGTTCATATAATTAATTACGAGCTTTTCAACAAGATTATATTGCAAAAACTCAAATTCGGTATTTTTTACTTAGTTAAAAGTCCAACGGGTCCATTTTACGGCCCATTTAGACCCGCTCGTTCGAAACCTCTACTAAAAGGACAGAAAAACAAGTTTTGATCCAATTTTAAGAGTTCATATAATTGATTACGAGCTTTTCAACGAGATTATATTGCAAAGACTCAAATTCGATATTTTTTACTTATTTAAAAGTCCAACGGGTCCATTTTACGGCCCATTTAGACCCGCTCGCCCGAAACCTCTTCAAAAATGACTGAAAAACAAGTTTTAATCAAATTTTAGGAGTTCATATAATTGATTACGATCTTTTCAACACGATTATATTGCAAAAATACAATTTATGTTCTTTTTACGCAGTTATAAGTTCAACGGGTCAATTTTAAGTCTCATTTAGACCCGCTCGTCCGAAACCTCTACAAAAAGGACCGAAAAACAAGTTTTGATCCAATTTTAGGAGTTCATATAATTGATTACGAGCTTTTCAACAAGATTATATTGCAAAAAGTCAATTTCTGTACTTTTTACTCAGTTAAAAGTCCAACGAGTCCATTTTACGGCCCATTTAGACCCGCTCGCCCAAAACCTCTTCAAAAATGACTGAAAAACAAGTTTTAATCAAATTTTAGGAGTTCATATAATTGATTACGATCGTTTCAACATGATTATATTGCAAAAACTCAATTTCTGAATTTTTTACTCAGTTAAAAGTCGAACGGGTCCATTTTACGGCCCATTTAGACCCGCTCGCCCGAAACGTCTTCAAAAATGACTGAAAAATAAGTTTTAATCAAATTTTAGGAGTTTATATAATTAATTACGATCTTTTCAACAGGATTATTTTGCAAAAACTCAATTTTTGTACTTTTTACTCTGTTAAAAGTCCAACGGGTCCATTTAGACCCGCTCGCCCGAAACCTCTTCAAAAATGGCTGAAAATCAGATTTTAATCAAATTTTAGGACCGAAAAACAAGTTTTGATCCAATTTTAGGAGTTCATATAATTGATTAGGAGCTTTTCAACAAGATTATATTGCAAAAACTCAAATTCGGTATTTTTTACTAAGTTAAAAGTCCAACGGGTCCATCTTATGGCCCATTTAGACCCGCTCGTTCGAAACCTCTACAAAAAGGACCGAAAAAAAAGTTTTGGTCAAATTTTAGGAGTTCATATAATTGATTATGAGCTTTTCAACAAGATTATATTGCAAAAACACAAATTCGGTATATTTTACTCAATTAAAAGTCCAACGGGTCCATTTTACGGCCCATTTAGACACGCTCGTTCGAAACCTCTACAAAAAGGATCGAAAAACAAGTTTTGATCCAATTTTAGGAGTTCATATAACTAATTACGAGCTTTTCAACAAGATTATATTGCAAAAACTCAAATTCGGTATTTTTTACTTAGTTAAAAGTCCAACGGGTCCATTTTACGGCCAATATAGACCCGCCCGCTCGCCCGAAACCTCTTCAAAAATGACTAAAAAACAAGTTTTAATCAAATTTTAGGAGTTCATATAATTGATTACGATCTTTTCAACACGATTATATTGTAAAAACACAATTTATGTATTTTTTACTCAGTTAAAAGTCCAACGGGTCCATTTTACGGCCCATTTAGACCCGCTCGTCCGAAACCTCTACAAAAAGGACCGCAAAACAAGTTTTAATCAAAACTTAAGAGTTCATATCGTTGATTACGAGCTTTTCAACACTATTGTATTGTAAAAATTCAATTTATGTTCTTTTTACGCAGTTATAAGTTCAACTGGTCAATTTTAAGGCCCATTTAGACCCGCTCGTCCGAAACCTCTACAAAAAGGACTGAAAAACAAGTTTTGATCCAATTTTAGGAGTTCATATTATTGATTACGAGCTTTTCAACAAGATTATATTGCAAAAACTCAAATTCGGTATTTTTTACTCAGTTAAAAGTCCAACGGGTCTATTTTACGGCGCATTTAGACTCGCTCGCTCGAAACCTCTTCAAAAATGACTGAAAAACAAGTTTTAATCAAATTTTAGGAGTTCATATAATTGATTACGATCTTTTCAACACGATTATATTGCTAAAACTAAATTTTGGTACTTTTTACTCAGTTAAAAGTCCAACGGGTCCATTTTACGGCCCATTTACTGTCGCTCGTCCGAAACCTCTACAAAAAGGACCGAAAACAAGTTTTGATCCAATTTTAGGAGTTCATATAATTGATTAGGAGCTTTTCAATAAGATTATATTGCAAAAACTCAAATTTGGTATTTTTTACTTAGTTAAAAGTCCAACGGGTCCATTTTACGGCCCATTTAGACCCGCTCATTCGAAACCTCTACAAAAATGACCGAAAAACAAGTTTTGATCCAATTTTAGGAGTTCATATAACTGATTACGAGCTTTTCAACAAGATTATATTGCAAAAACTCAAATTCGATATTTTTTACTTATTTAAAAGTCCAACGGGTCCATTTTACGGCCCATATAGACCCGCTCGCTCGAAACTCCTACAAAAAGGACCGCAAAACAAGTTTTAATCAAAACTTAAGAGTTCATATCGTTGATTACGAGCTTTTCAACACAATTGTATTGTAAAAATTCAATTTTTGTTCGTTTTACGCAGTAATAAGTTCAACGGGTCCATTTTAAGGCCCATTTAGACCCGCTCGTCCGAAACCTCTACAAAAAGGACCGAAAAAAAAGTTTTGATCCAATTTTAGGAGTTCATATAATTGATTACGAGCTTTTCAACAAGATTATATTGAAAAAACTCAAATTCGGTATTTTTTACTTAGTTAAAAGTCCAACGGGTCCATTTTACGGCCCATTTAGACCCGCTCGCCCGAAACCTCTACAAAAATGACTGAGAGACAAGTTATAAATAATTTTAGGAGTTCATGTAATTGATTACGATCTTTTCAACATGATTATATTGCAAAAGCTCAATTTTTGTACATTTTACTTAGTTAAAAGTCCAACAGGTCCATTTTACGGCCCATTTAGTCCCGCTCGTCCGATACCTCTACAAAAAGGACCGCAAAACAAGTTTTAATCAAAAATTAAGAGTTCATATCATTGATTACGAGCTTTTCAACACTATTGTATTGCAAAAATTCCATTTTTTTTCTTTTTACGCAGTTATAAGTTCAACGGGTCCATTTTAAGGCCCATTTAGACCCGCTCGTCCAAAACCTCTACAAAAAGGACCGCAAAACAAGTTTTGATCCATTTTAGAAGTTCATATAATTAATTACGAGCTTTTCAACAAGATTATATTGCAAAAACTCAAATTCAGTATTTTTTACTTAGTTAAAAGTCCAACGGGTCCATTTTACGGCCCATTTAGACCCGCTCGTTCGAAACCTCTACAAAAAGGATAGAAAAACAAGTTTTGATCCAATTTTAAGAGTTCATATAATTGATTACGAGCTTTTCAACAAGATTATATTGCAAAAACTCAAATTCGATATTTTTTACTTATTTAAAAGTCCAACGGGTCCATTTTACGGCCCATTTAGACCCGCTCGCCCGAAACCTCTTCAAAAATGACTGAAAAACAAGTTTTAATCAAATTTTAGGAGTTCATATAATTGATTACGATCTTTTCAACATGATTATATTGCAAAAACACAATTCATGTTCTTTTTACGCAGTTATAAGTTCAACGGGTCAATTTTAAGTCTCATTTAGACCCGCTCGTCCGAAACCTCTACAAAAAGGACCGAAAACAAGTTTTGATCCAATTTTAGGAGTTCATATAATTGATTACGAGCTTTTCAACAAGATTATATTGCAAAAAGTCAATTTCTGTACTTTTTACTCAGTTAAAAGTCCAACGAGTCCATTTTACGGCCTATTTAGACCCGCTCGCCCAAAACCTCTTCAAAAATGACTGAAAAACAAGTTTTAATCAAATTTTAGGAGTTCATATAATTGATTACGATCGTTTCAACATGATTATATTGCAAAAACTCAATTTCTGAATTTTTTACTCAGTTAAAAGTCGAACGGGTCCATTTTACGGCCCATTTAGACCCGCTCGCCCGAAACCTCTTCAAAAATGACTGAAAAATAAGTTTTAATCAAATTTTAGGAGTTTATATAATTAATTACGATCTTTTCAACAGGATTATTTTGCAAAAACTCAATTTTTGTACTTTTTACTCTGTTAAAAGTCCAACGGGTCCATTTAGACTCGCTCGCCCGAAACCTCTTCAAAAATGGCTGAAAATCAGATTTTAATCAAATTTTAGGACCGAAAAACAAGTTTTGATCCAATTTTAGGAGTTCATATAATTGATTAGGAGCTTTTCAACAAGATTATATTGCAAAAACTCAAATTCGGTATTTTTTACTAAGTTAAAAGTCCAACGGGTCCATCTTATGTCCCATTTAGACCCGCTCGTTCGAAACCTCTACAAAAAGGACCGAAAAACAAGTTTTGGTCAAATTTTAGGAGTTCATATAATTGATTATGAGCTTTTCAACAAGATTATATTGCAAAAACACAAATTCGGTATATTTTACTCAATTAAAAGTCCAACGGGTCCATTTTACGGCCCATTTAGACCCGCTCGTTCGAAACCTCTACAAAAAGGATCGAAAAACAAGTTTTGATCCAATTTTAGGAGTTCATATAACTAATTACGAGCTTTTCAACAAGATTATATTGCAAAAACTCAAATTCGGTATTTTTTACTTAGTTAAAAGTCCAACGGGTCCATTTTACGGCCAATATAGACCCGCCCGCTCGCCCGAAACCTCTTCAAAAATGACTAAAAAACAAGTTTTAAACAAATTTTAGGAGTTCATATAATTGATTACGATCTTTTCAACACGATTATATTGTAAAAACACAATTTATGTATTTTTTACTCAGTTAAAAGTCCAACGGGTCCATTTTACGGCCCATTTAGACCCGCTCGTCCGAAACCTCTACAAAAAGGACCGCAAAACAAGTTTTAATCAAAACTTAAGAGTTCATATCGTTGATTACGAGCTTTTCAACACTATTGTATTGTAAAAATTCAATTTATGTTCTTTTTACGCAGTTATAAGTTCAACGGGTCAATTTTAAGGCCCATTTAGACCCGCTCGTCCGAAACCTCTACAAAAAGGACTGAAAAACAAGTTTTGATCCAATTTTAGGAGTTCATATTATTGATTACGAGCTTTTCAACAAGATTATATTGCAAAAACTCAAATTCGGTATTTTTTACTCAGTTAAAAGTCCAACGGGTCTATTTTACGGCCCATTTAGACTCGCTCGCTCGAAACCTCTTCAAAAATGACTGAAAAACAAGTTTTAATCAAATTTTAGGAGTTCATATAATTGATTACAATCTTTTCAACACGATTATATTGCTAAAACTAAATTTTGGTACTTTTTACTCAGTTAAAAGTCCAACGGGTCCATTTTACGGCCCATTTACTGTCGCTCGTCCGAAACCTCTACAAAAAGGACCGAAAACAAGTTTTGATCCAATTTTAGGAGTTCATATAATTGATTAGGAGCTTTTCAACAAGATTATATTGCAAAAACTCAAATTTGGTATTTTTTACTTAGTTGAAAGTCCAACGGGTCCATTTTACGGCCCATTTAGACCCGCTCATTCGAAACCTCTACAAAAAGGACGGAAAAACAAGTTTTGATCCAATTTTAGGAGTTCATATAACTGATTACGAGCTTTTCAACAAGATTATATTGCAAAAACTCAAATTCGATATTTTTTACTTATTTAAAAGTCCAACGGGTCCATTTTACGGCCCATATAGACCCGCTCGCTCGAAACTCCTACAAAAAGGACCGCAAAACAAGTTTTAATCTAAACTTAAGTGTTCATATCGTTGATTACGAGCTTTTCAACACAATTGTATTGTAAAAATTCAATTTTTGTTCGTTTTACGCAGTAATAAGTTCAACGGGTCCATTTTAAGGCCCATTTAGACCCGCTCGTCCGAAACCTCTACAAAAAGGACTGAAAAACAAGTTTTGATCCAATTTTAGGAGTTCATATAATTGATTACGAGCTTTTCAACAAGATTATATTGAAAAAACTCAAATTCGGTATTTTTTACTTAGTTAAAAGTCCAACGGGTCCATTTTACGGCCCATTTAGACCCGCTCGCCCGAAACCTCTACAAAAATGACTGAGAGACAAGTTATAAATAATTTTAGGAGTTCATGTAATTGATTACGATCTTTTCAACATGATTATATTGCAAAAGCTCAATTTTTGTACATTTTACTTAGTTAAAAGTCCAACAGGTCCATTTTACGGCCCATTTAGTCCCGCTCGTCCGATACCTCTACAAAAAGGACCGCAAAACAAGTTTTAATCAAAAATTAAGAGTTCATATCATTGATTACGAGCTTTTCAACACTATTGTGTTGCAAAAATTCCATTTTTTTTCTTTTTACGCAGTTATAAGTTCAACGGGTCCATTTTAAGGCCCATTTAGACCCGCTCGTCCAAAACCTCTACAAAAAGGACCGCAAAACAAGTTTTGATCCATTTTAGAAGTTCATATAATTAATTACGAGCTTTTCAACAAGATTATATTGCAAAAACTCAAATTCGGTATTTTTTACTTAGTTAAAAGTCCAACGGGTCCATTTTACGGCCCATTTAGACCCGCTCGTTCGAAACCTCTACAAAAAGGACAGAAAAACAAGTTTTGATCCAATTTTAAGAGTTCATATAATTGATTACGAGCTTTTCAACAAGATTATATTGCAAAAACTCAAATTCGATATTTTTTACTTATTTAAAAGTCCAACGGGTCCATTTTACGGCCCATTTAGACCCGCTCGCCCGAAACCTCTTCAAAAATGACTGAAAAACAGGTTTTAATCAAATTTTAGGAGTTCATATAATTGATTACGATCTTTTCAACATGATTATATTGCAAAAACACAATTTATGTTCTTTTTACGCAGTTATAAGTTCAACGAGTCAATTTTAAGTCTCATTTAGACCCGCTCGTTCGAAACCTCTACAAAAAGGACCGAAAAACAAGTTTTGATCCAATTTTAGGAGTTCATATAATTGATTACGAGCTTTTCAACAAGATTATATTGCAAAAAGTCAATTTCTGTACTTTTTACTCAGTTAAAAGTCCAACGAGTCCATTTTACGGCCCATTTAGACCCGCTCGCCCAAAACCTCTTCAAAAATGACTGAAAAACAAGTTTTAATCAAATTTTAGGAGTTCATATAATTGATTACGATCGTTTCAACATGATTATATTGCAAAAACTCAATTTCTGAATTTTTTACTCAGTTAAAAGTCGAACGGGTCCATTTTACGGCCCATTTAGACCCGCTCGCCCGAAACCTCTTCAAAAATGACTGAAAAATAAGTTTTAATCAAATTTTAGGAGTTTATATAATTAATTACGATCTTTTCAACAGGATTATTTTGCAAAAACTCAATTTTTGTACTTTTTACTCTGTTAAAAGTCCAACGGGTCCATTTAGACCCGCTCGCCCGAAACCTCTTCAAAAATGGCTGAAAATCAGATTTTAATCAAATTTTAGGACCGAAAAACAAGTTTTGATCCAATTTTAGGAGTTCATATAATTGATTAGGAGCTTTTCAACAAGATTATATTGCAAAAACTCAAATTCGGTATTTTTTACTAAGTTAAAAGTCCAACGGGTCCATCTTATGGCCCATTTAGACCCGCTCGTTCGAAACCTCTACAAAAAGGACCGAAAAACAAGTTTTGATCCAATTTTAGGAGTTCATATAATTGATTATGAGCTTTTCAAAGAGATTATATTGCAAAAACACAAATTCGGTATATTTTACTCAATTAAAAGTCCAACGGGTCCATTTTACGGCCCATTTAGACCCGCTCGTTCGAAACCTCTACAAAAAGGATCGAAAAACAAGTTTTGATCCAATTTTAGGAGTTCATATAACTAATTACGAGCTTTTCAACAAGATTATATTGCAAAAACTCAAATTCGGTATTTTTTACTTAGTTAAAAGTCCAACGGGTCCATTTTACGGCCAATATAGACCCGCCCGCTCGCCCGAAACCTCTTCAAAAATGACTAAAAAACAAGTTTTAATCAAATTTTAGGAGTTCATATAATTGATTACGATCTTTTCAACACGATTATATTGTAAAAACACAATTTATGTATTTTTTACTCAGTTAAAAGTCTAACGGGTCCATTTTACGGCCCATTTAGACCCGCTCGTCCGAAACCTCTACAAAAAGGACCGCAAAATAAGTTTTAATCAAAACTTAAGAGTTCATATCGTTGATTACGAGCTTTTCAACACTATTGTATTGTAAAAATTCAATTTATGTTCTTTTTACGCAGTTATAAGTTCAACGGGTCAATTTTAAGGCCCATTTAGACCCGCTCGTCCGAAACCTCTACAAAAAGGACTGAAAAACAAGTTTTGATCCAATTTTAGGAGTTCATATAATTGATTACGAGCTTTTCAACAAGATTATATTGTAAAAACTCAATTTCTGTATTTTTTACTCAGTTAAAAGTCCAACGGGTCTATTTTACGGCCCATTTAGACTCGCTCGCACGAAACCTCTTCAAAAATGAGTGAAAAAACAAGTTTTAATCAAATTTTAGGAGTTCATATAATTGATTACGATCTTTTCAACACGATTATATTGCTAAAACTAAATTTTGGTACTTTTTACTCAGTTAAAAGTCCAACGGGTCCATTTTACGGCCCATTTACTGCCGCTCGTCCGAAACCTCTACAAAAAGGACCGAAAACAAGTTTTGATCCAATTTTAGGAGTTCATATAATTGATTAGGAGCTTTTCAACAAGATTATATTGCAAAAACTCAAATTTGGTATTTTTTACTTAGTTAAAAGTCCAACGGGTCCATTTTACGGCCCATTTAGACCCGCTCATTCGAAACCTCAACAAAAAGGACCGAAAAACAAATTTTGATCCAATTTTAGGAGTTCATATAACTGATTACGAGCTTTTCAACAAGATTATATTGCAAAAACTCAAATTCGATATTTTTTACTTATTTAAAAGTCCAACGGGTCCATTTTACGGCCCATATAGACCCGCTCGCTCGCCCGAAACCTCTTCAAAATGACTGAAAAACAAGTTTTAATCAAATTTTAGGAGTTCATATAATTGATTACGATCTTTTCAACACGATTATATTGCAAAAACACAATTTATGTATTTTTTACTCAGTTAAAAGTCCAACGGGTCCATTTTACGGCCCATTTAGACCCGCTCGTCCGAAACCTCTACAAAAAGGACCGCAAAACAAGTTTTAATCAAAACTTAAGAGTTCATATCGTTGATTACGAGCTTTTCAACATTATTGTATTGCAAAAATTCAATTTATGTTCTTTTTACGCAGTTATAAGTTCAACGGGTCAATTTTAAGTCCCATTTAGACCCGCTCGTCCGAAACCTCTACAAAAAGGACTGAAAAACAAGTTTTGATCCAATTTTAGGAGTTCATATAATTGATTACGAGCTTTTCAACAAGATTATATTGCAAAAAGTCAATTTCTGTACTTTTTACTCAGTTAAAAGTCCAACGGGTCCATTTTACGGCTCATTTAGACCCGCTCGCCCGAAACCTCTTCAAAAATGACTGAAAACAAGTTTTAAATAAATTTTAGGAGTTCATATAATTGATTACGATCGTTTCAACAGGATTATATTGCAAAAACTCAATTTCTGTATTTTTTACTCAGTTAAAAGTCCAACGGGTCCATTTTACGGCCCATTTAGACCCCCTCGTCCGAAACCTCTACAAAAGGACCGCAAAACAAGTTTTAATCAAAACTTAAGAGTTCATATCGTTGATTACGAGCTTTTCAACACTATTGTATTGCAAAAAATTTAATTTCTGTTCTTTTTACGGAGTTATAAGTTCAACGGGTCCATTTTAAGGCCCATTTAGACCCGCTCGTCCGAAACCACTACAAAAAGGACTGAAAACAAGTTTTGATCCAATTTTAGGAGTTCATATAATTGATTACAAGCTTTTCAACAAGATTATATTGCAAAAACTCAAATTCGGTATTTTTTACTTAGTTAAAAGTCCAACGGGTCCATTTTACGGCCCATTTAGACCCGCTCGCCCCAAACCTCTTCAAAAATGACTGAAAAACAAGTTTAATCAAATTTTAGGAGTTCATATAATTGATTACGATCTTTTCAACACGATTATATTGCAAAAACTAAATTTTGGTACTTTTTACTCAGTTAAAAGTCCAACGGGTCCATTTTATGGCCAATTTAGACCCGCTCGTCCGAAACCTCTACAAAAAGGACTGCAAAACAAGATTTAATCAAAACATAAGAGTTCATATCGTTGGTTACGAGCTTTTCAACACTATTGTATTGCAAAAATTCAATTTCTGTTCTTTTTACGCAGTTATAAGTTCAACGGGTCCATTTTAAGGCCCATTTAGACCCGCTCGTCCGAAACCTCTACAAAAAGGATCGAAAACAAGTTTTGATCCAATTTTAGGAGTTCATATAATTGATTACGAGCTTTTCAACAAGATTATATTGCAAAAACTCAATTTCGGTATTTTTTACTCAGTTAAAAGTCCAACATGTCCATTTTACGGCCCATTTAGACCCGCTCGCCCGAAACCTCTTCAAAAATGATGGAAAACAAGTTTTAATCAAATTTTAGGAATTCATATCATTGATTACGATCTTTTCAACACGATTATATTGCAAAAACTCAATTTTTGTACTTTTTACTCAGTTAAAAGTCCAACAGGTCCATTTTACGGCCCATTTAGACCCGCTCGTCCGAAACTCCTACAAAAAGGACCGCAAAACAAGTTTTAATCAAAACTTAAGAGTTCATATCGTTGATTACGAGCTTTTGAACACTATTGTATTGCAAAAATTCAATTTCTGTTCTTTTTACGCAGTTATAAGTTCAACGGGTCCATTTTAAGGCCCATTTAGACCCGCTCGTCCGAAACCTCTACAAAATGGACCGAAAGATAAGTTTTGATCCAATTTTAGGAGTTCATATAATTGATTACGAGCTTTTCAACAAGATTATATTGCAAAAACTCAAATTCGGTATTTTTTACTCAGTTAAAAGTCCAACGTGTCCATTTTACGGCCCATTTAGACCCGCTCGCCCGAAACCTCTTCAAAAATGACCGAAAAACAAGTTTTAATCAAATATTTGGAATTCATATCATTGATTACGATCTTTTCAACACGATTACATTGCAAAAACTCAATTTTTGTACTTTTTACTCAGTTAAAAGTCCAACAGGTCCATTTTACGGCCCATTTAGACCTGCTCGTCCAAAACTCCTACAAAAAGGACCGCAAAACAAGTTTTAATCAAAACTTAAGAGTTCATATCGTTGATTACGAACTTTTCAACACTTTTGTATTGCAAAAGTTCAATTTATGTTCTTTTTACGAAGTTATAAGTTCAACAGGTCCATTTTTGGCCCATTTAGACCTGCTCGTCCGAAACCTCTACAAAAGGACCGAAAAACAAGTTTTGATCCAATTTTAGGAGTGCATATAATTGATTACGAGCTTTTCAACAAGATTATATTGCAAAAACTCAATTTTTGTACTTTTTACTCAGTTAAAAGTCCAACGGGTCCATTTTACGGCCCATTTAGACCCGCTCGTCCGAAACCTCTACAAAAAGGACCGCAAAACAAGTTTTAATCAAAACTTAAGAATTTATATCGTTGATTACGAGCTTTTCAACACTATTGTATTGCAAAAATTCAATTTATGTTCTTTTTACGCAGTTATAAGTTCAACGGGTCCATTTTAAGGCCCATTTAGACCCGCTCGTCCGAAACCTCTACAAAAAGGACCGAAAAACAAGTTTTGATCCAATTTTAGGAGTTCATATAATTGATTACGAGCTTTTCAACAAGATTATATTGCAAAAACTCAAATTCGGTATTTTTTTTACTCAGTTAAAAGTCCAACGTGTCCATTTTACGGCCCATTTAGACCCGCTCGCCCGAAACCTCTTCAAAAATGACCGAAAAACAAGTTTTAATCAAATTTTAGGAATTCATATCATTGATTACGATCTTTTCAACACGATTATATTGCTAAAACTCAATTTTTGTACTTTTTACTCAGTTCCTAGGAGACTGGCAATCACAACAAAGATTTAAGACTAATGGTCGCATCAACTTTCTTACCAAAAAAATTAATAAACTTCTACAACGACCTCTCTCAGCTTCGGCGGAAAAAAGATATATCTCTGCCAAATCCGAGCTTCACAAACTTCTTGAGGTGCAAGAAGCATATTGGGCACAGCGTTCTCGCAATCTATGGCTCTCCCAAGGAGATAAAAACACTCGGTTCTTTTATGCCTGAGCTTCTAGAAGAAAGAAGAAGAACACAATCTCTGGCCTTTTTGACTCCAATAACGTTTGGTGTACTGACGATGCCGATCTAATGGAAATAGCTTCATCATACTTCCACAATCTTTTTACTTCCTCCAACCCACATTTCTCTGAACAAATTCTCTCAAAAATCACTCCCTCAATCACGACTGCTATGAATGAGTCCCTTTCTAAGGAATTCACTTCAGAAGAAATTATCACCGCTTTCCGAGACATCGACCCTAGGAAAGCCCCTGGTATCGACGGTTTACCAAGTGGTTTCTTTCGTCAACATTGGGATACGGTTGGGGCAGATATCATTACACTCTGCCTTAATCTCCTCAATGGGTCTGCTGATATGGCTTCGGTTAACCAAACTATTTTAGTTCTCATACCTAAGATTAAGGATCCCACTACCATGAGACACCTAAGGCCCATTAGTCTATGTACCGTTATTTACAAAATTATTGCTAAAGTTTTAGTTAATCGTATGAAACACACCATTCCATTATGTATCAGTTCTAATCAAGCTGCTTTCGTTCAGGGTCGCAATATCACAGATAACATTCTTATTGCCCACGAAATTATTCACTCCATTAATACCGGTACTACCAAGTCTTCTCAAGGAGCTGCCCTTAAGCTCGATATGGAAAAGGCCTTTGACAGGGTTGAGTGGTCATTTCTCGAAAATGTCATGAACCGTATGGGCTTTGCTTCATCATGGGTATCTCTTATTATGAGATGTATTTCTTCAGTTTCCTTCACGGTTAAGGTCAATAACTCGTTTTCCCCTTTGTTTCGTCCTCAAAGGGGTCTCCGTCAAGGGGACCCTTTATCTCCTTTTCTTTTCCTTTTTTGTACCCAAGGGCTTTCAGCTTTCTTGTCTGATGCTAAACAACAAGGTCTACTCCCTGGCTTAGGGGCTTGTAAACATGGTCCCAAGGTTAACCACCTCTTATTTGCTGATGATTGTATAGTCTTCCTTAACTCGAAACCCGAGGAAGCTGTACATCTTAAAGCAGCCCTCCATACTTATGCTTCTGCCTCTGGGCAAGCAGTTAACTTTGACAAGTCCACCATATTTTACAATCCCCGTACTCCTACTTCGATTCGTCAATCTATTAACTCCCACCTGCAAGTACGTGAGGTTTCCAACCCTGGTGTCTATCTAGGGGTACCTCTTCTTATTGGTAAAAATAAGACCCTCGCTTTAGGGTTTATTCAAGATAAAGTTCATGATAGATTATCCACTTGGGACAAACAGCTTCTTTCCTTCAGTGGTAGGGAAATTTTTATTAAAGCTGTTTTACAGTCTCTACCCCAATATGTTATGTCCTGTTACTTATTACCCCAAAATATTATTGATGATATGACATCTGCCATTCGACGATATTGGTGGTCTGGGAAAACCAATAAGAAAGGATGGCATATGCTCCCATGGGACCAGGTGTGCTTGCCTAAATCTATTGGAGGTTTGGGTTTCCGGGACCTCAACAACTTTAACATTGCTCTTCTCGGTAAACAATTATGGCGTCTTATTTGCGAACCGGACTCCCTATTGGGACAAATCTATAAATTCAAATACTTTCCATCTGGAAACATTCTTAATGCCTCTCGACCTTCTCGAGGATCGTTTGCCTGGCAAGGTCTTTATAATGCTATGCAACACCTTTTTGGTGGTTTCCTCTATCGGCCTGGTATTAATAGTAACATACGTATCCATCATGATAACTGGGGAGGCTCTTCGTCTATTCATCTCTACGGGGACTATGAGCTATCTGAGGAAGTCCATGTTCGTTGTCGTGACTTTATGTTGCGAAACCAAGCATCTTGGGATCCGATTAAAGTTCGTGCATACTTTACTACGGATGATGCCGATTCCATTCTTTCTGTTCCTATTATCATTGACACTCGGGACTCCATCCTTTGGAGCCCTAACGATTCTGGTATTTATTCTGTCAGATCTGGCTACCTCTTTCTGCAACGCCCCCTAAGCCAAGACTTCGTCCCCCACGTATATGGAAATTTCTTTCCAAGCTTAAGGTTTTACCTAAGGTCAAAACTTTTGGTTGGCGTCTGGGGTCAGAGGCCCTACTTGTTGGGGTTCGTCTTCAAACTTTTGCTCCAGACTCCGGTCCCTGCCCTATTTGTAATTCTGGTACAGAGTCGATCCTCCATGCTCTCTAAGATTGCTCTGGTGCTTCGGAGACCCTTAAATTGATTGGTCTACCATCTTCCTTTATTAATAGCTCTACTTCCACTGGCCTCCAATGGCTTGAGGAAAGTGCTTCCTTTCTTTCTCCTGATCTTTTTGGGCTTTTCTTGACTACCCTTTGGAACATCTGGAACAGGCGTAACGACTGGATCCATAATAAACATCTTCAACCCCCATGGCTAATTGCTGTCAACTCTATTAGTCTTCATCGTGACTACTCTAATTCTCTATCCTCATCTACATCATCCATCCCCTTGTCATCGAGTCCTCCTTCTCGTTGGAGGCATCCCCCTCGTGGATTTATTAAAATTAATGTGGATGGGGCTTTTGACCCTTCCACTCGTGCTGCGGCTGTTGGAGTTGTCGCTCGTGATGACACAGGGACGGTTATTGGTGGCCTGGCTTTTCCGCTAGGTAGTTGTTCTGATGCTATCTCATCTGAAGGGAGAGGTCTTCTTGCCGGTATTACTTCTGCCCTATCCCAGGGATGGAGCCATCTGATTTTCGAGACAGACTGTGCATCTCTAGCGAACAGGATCAACTCTCTTGGACCAGATCTTTCTCCTATGGGTCCGACGATTCTGCAGGCTCATACTGCTTTGGAGGATTTTTCTGTAGCACATGTTCAGTATGTTTGCCGTGAGGCTAATTTTGTAGCTCATACGTTGGCTACCCATGCCCTTAGATCAATGTCTTCTATGTCTTTTGGATCTATGTATCCTGATTGTATCAAAAACGCTGTACTTTGCGAGGTTTAACCTCGTTTTAATAATATATTCTGGGTACTCTTTTCCCCTTTTAGGTTTCTCCAAGCCTTGTGCCTGGGGATTTTAGTAGGGGTTTTTAATGAGGCCCGCTTTCTTCAAAAAAAAGTCCAACAGGTTCATTTTACGACCCATTTAGACCCGCTCATCCGAAACTCCTACAAAAAGGACCGCAAAACAAGTTTTAATCAAAACTTAAGAGTTCATATCGTTGATTACGAGCTTTTCAACACTATTGTATTGCAAAAATTCAATTTCTATTCTTTTTACGCAGTTATAAGTTCAACGGGTCCATTTTAAGGCTCATTTAGACCCGCTCGTTCGAAACCTCTACAAAAAGGACCGAAAAACAAGTTTTGATCCAATTTTAGGAGTTCATACAATTGATTACGAGCTTTTTCAACAAGATTATATTGCAAAAACTCAAATTCGGTATTTTTTACTTAGTTAAAAGTCCAACGGGTCCATTTTACGGCCCATTTAGACCCGCTCGTCCGAAACCTCTACAAAAAGGATCGAAAAACAAGTTTTAATCAAAACTTAAGAGTTCATATCGTTGATTACGAGCTTTTGAACAATATTGTATTGCAAAAATTCAATTTCTGTTCTTTTTACGCAGTTATAAGTTCAACGGGTCCATTTTAAGGCCCATTTAGACCCGCTCATCCGAAACCTCTACAAAAAGGACCGAAAAACAAGTTTTGATCCAATTTTAGGAGTTCATATAATTGATTACGAGCTTTTCAACAAGATTTTATTGCAAAAACTCAAACTCAGTTAAAAGTCCAACGTGTCCATTTTACGGCCCATTTAGACCCGCTCGCCCGAAACCTCTTCAAAAATGACGGAAAACAAGTTTTAATCAAATTTTAGGAGTTCATATAATTAATTACGATCTTATCAACACGATTATATTGCAAAAACTCATTTTTTGTACTTTTTACTCAGTTAAAAGTCCAACGGGTCCATTTTACGGCCCATTTAGACCCACACGCCCGAAACCTCTTCAAAAATGACTGAAAAACAAGTTTTGATCAAATTTTAGGAGTTCATATAATTGATTACGAGCTTTTCAACACTATTGTATTGCAAAAATTCAATTTCTGTTCTTTTTACGCAGTTATAAGTTCAACGGGTCCATTTTAAGGCCCATTTAGACCCGCTCGTCTGAAACCTCTACAAAAAGGACCGAAAAACAAGTTTTGATCCAATTTTAGGAGTGCATATAATTGATTACGAGCTTTTCAACAAGATTATATTGCAAAAACTCAATTTTTGTACTTCTTACTTAGTTAAAAGTCCAACGGGTCCATTTTACGGCCCATTTAGACCCACTCGCCCGAAACCTCTTCAAAAATGACTGAAAAACAAGTTTTGATCAAATTTTAGGAGTTCATATGATTGATTACGAGCTTTTCAACACTATTGTATTGCAAAAATTCAATTTCTGTTCTTTTTACGCAGTTATAAGTTCAACGGGTCCATTTTAAGGCCCATTTAGACCCGCTCGTCTGAAACCTCTACAAAAAGGACCGAAAACAAGTTTTGATCCAATTTTAGGAGTGCATATAATTGATTAAGAGCTTTTCAACAAGATTATTTTGCAAAAACTCAATTTTTGTACTTTTTACTTAGTTAAAATTCCAACGGGTCCATTTTACGTCCCATTTAGACCCGCTCGCCCGAAACCTCTTCAAAAATGACCGAAAAAAAGTTTTAATCAAAATTTAGGACTTCAAATCATTGATTACGATCTTTTCAACACGATGATATTGCAAAAGGTCAATTTTTGTACTTTTTACTCAGTTAAAAGTCCAACGGGTCTATTTTACGGCCCATTTAGACCCGCTTGTCCGAAACTTCTACAAAAAGGACCGCAAAACAAGTTTTAATCAAAACTTAAGAGTTCATATCGTTGATTACGAGCTTTTCAACACTATTGTAATGCAAAAATTCAATTTCTGTTGTGTTTACGCAGTTATAAGTTCAACGGGTCCATTTTAAGGCCCATTTAGACCCGCTCGTCCGAAACCTCTACAAAAAGGACCGAAAAACAAGTTTTGATCCAATTTTAGGAGTTCATATAATTGATTACGAGCTTTTCAACAAGATTATATTGCAAAAAGTCAATTTCTGTATTTTTCACTCAGTTAAAAGTCCAACAGGTCCATTTTACGGCCTATTTAGACCCGCTCGCCCGAAACCTCTTTCAAAAATGACGGAAAAAAAGGTTTTAATCTAATTTTAGGAGTTCATATAATTAATTACGATCTTTTCAACACGATTATATTGCAACAACTCATTTTTTGTACTTTTTACTCAGTTAAAAGTCAAACGGGTCCATTTTACGGCCCATTTAGACCCACTAGCCCGAAACCTCTTCAAAAATGACCGAAAAACAAGTTTTGATCCAATTTTAGGAGTGCATATAATTGATTACGAGCTTTTCAACAAGATTATATTGCAAAAACTCAATTTTTGTACTTTTTACTTAGTTAAAAGTCCAACGGGTCCATTTTACGGCCCATTTAGACCCACTCGTCCGAAACCTTTACAAAAAGGACCGCAAAACAAGTTTTAATCAAAACTTAAGAGTTCATATCGTTGATTACGAGCTTTTGAACACTATTGTACTGCAAAAATTCAATTTATGTTCTTTTTACGCAGTTATAAGTTCAACGGGTCCATTTTAAGGCCCATTTAGACCCGCTCGTCCGAAACCTCTACAAAAAGGACCGAAAAACAAGTTTTGATCCAATTTTAGGAGTTCATAAAATTGATTACGAGCTTTTCAACAAGATTTTATTACAAAAACTCAAATTCGGTATTTTTTACACAGTTAAAAGTCCAACGTGTCCATTTTACGGCCCATTTAGACCCCTCGCCCGAAACCTCTTCAAAAATGACCGAAAAACAAGTTTTAATCAAATTTTAGGAATTCATATCATTGATTACGATCTTTTCAGCACGATTATATTGTAAAAACTCAATTTTTGTACTTTTTACTCAGTTAAAAGTCCAACAGGTCCATTTTACGGCCCATTTAGACCCGCTCGTCCGAAACTCCTACAAAAGGACCGCAAAACAAGTTTTAATCAAAACTTAAGAGTTCATATCGTTGATTACGAGCTTTTCAACACTATTGTATTGCAAAAATTCAATTTCTGTTCTTTTTACACAGTTATAAGTTCAACGGGTCCATTTTAAGGCCCATTTAGACTCGCTCGTCCGAAACCTCTACAAAAAGGACCGAAAAACAAGTTTTGATCCAATTTTAGGAGTTCATATAATTGATTACGAGCTTTTCAACAAGATTATATTGCAAAAACTCAAATTCGGTGTTTTTTACTCAGTTAAAAGTCCAATGGGTCTATTTTACGGCCCATTTAGACCCACTCGCCCGAAACCTCTTCAAAAATGACTGAAAAACAAGTTTTGATCAAAATTTAGGAGTTCATATAATTGATTACGAGCTTTTCAACAAGAATATATTGCAAAAACACAAATTCGGTCTTTTTTACTCAGTTAAAAGTCCAACGTGTCCATTTTACGGCCCATTTAGACCCGCTCGCCCGAAACCTCTTCAAAAATGACCGAAAAACAAGTTTTAATCAAATTTTAGGAATTCATATCATTGATTACGATCTTTTCAACACGATTATATTGCAAAAACTCAATTTTTGTACTTTTTACTCAGTAAAAAGTCCAACAGGTCCATTTTACGGCTCATTTAGACCCGCTCGTCCGAAACTCCTACAAAAAGGACCGCAAAACAAGTTTTAATCAAAACTTAAGAGTTCATATTGTTGATTACGAGCTTTTCAACACTATTGTATTGCAAAAATTCAATTTCTGTTCTTTTTACGCAGTTATAAGTTCAACGGGTCCATTTTAAGGCCCATTTAGACCCGCTCGTCTGAAACCTCTACAAAAAGGACCGAAAAACAAGTTTTGATCCAATTTTAGGAGTTCATATAATTGATTACGAGCTTTTAACCAAGATTATATTGCAAAAACTCAAATTCGGTATTTTTTACTTAGTTAAAAGTCCAACGGGTCCATTTTACGGCCCATTTAGACCCGCTCGCCCGAAACCTCTACAAAAATGACTGAGAGACAAGTTATAATCAAATTTTAGGAGTTCATATAATTGATTACGATCTTTTCAACACGATTATATTGCAAAAGCTCAATTTTTGTACTTTTTACCCAAGGCTGCCGAAGGCATGGGATTTAAGGATCTGCATGACTTCAATATTGCTCTCCTAGGTAAGCAACTTTGGAGACTAATTTGTGAACCGGAATCGTTATTAGGACAAATATATCGTTCCAAATACTTTCCTTCCGGTAATATCCTAGATGCCCCCAAGCCCAATCGTGGCTCCTTTGCATGGCAAGGTATGTACAACGCTCTACAACGCCTCTTTCCAGGCTTTCTTTACCGTCCAGGCATTAACAGTAACATCAGGATACATAAAGATATATGGGGAGGCTCTTCCCCGATTAATCTCACGGGAAATTACGAAATCTCAGATGAATTCCATATTCGTTGTCGTGACTTTATGATTCGTAATCAAACTACCTGGGATGCGGATAAGGTCAGGCATTATTTTAACTACGATGATGCCACTTCTATCCTAAGTATTCCTATTATAAATGATCACCGTGACTCTATTCTCTGGTCTCCTAATGATTCAGGTATTTATTCAGTCCGATCTGGTTATATCTTCCTACAGCGGTCTTCACACCAGCATGCGTCACCAACACAGTTCTGGAAATTTCTATCCAAAATAAAGGCCTTGCCAAAAGTCAAAACCTTTGGTTGGCGCATGGCATCTGACGCCCTACCAGTTGGGGCAAAAATGCAAGTCTTTTCACCAAATTCGGGACCTTGTCCAATCTGTGGTAGGCACTTCGAATCCATTCTCCACGCTCTTCGTGGTTGCTCTGGGGCTTAAGAAGCCCTTCAACTTTCTGGCATTCCCATTACTCTTTCAAGGAGTGCGGCTTCTACTCCTCTACAATGGCTAGAGGAAGCAGCACAAACTCTATCCCCTGATTTTTTTGGCCTTTTTCTTACAACCATCTGGAATATTTGGAATAGACGTAATGACTGGGTCCATAACCACCACTTACAACCACCATGGTTAATTGCAGTTAATTCCATTAGTTTACATGACGATTTTTGCAAAGCCGTTACTGCTACTACCCCCTCTACCCTTTCTACTCCACGTTGGAATCCACCCCCACTTCATCATATCAAAATCAATGTGGATGGGGCTTTTAACCCATCAACTCGGGCAGCTGCTGTTGGAGCCGTTGCTCGTGACTCTACAGGTGCAGTGGTGGGCGGCCTTGCTTTTCTGCTAGGTAGCTGTCCGGACGCAGTTACCAGTGAAGGCGAAAGCCTTCTTGCTGGTCTCACCTTCGCACGCTCACAAGGTTGGCATCGGATCATGCTTGAAACCGATTGCGCTTCTCTCGCGAATAGGATCAACAATCCAGCACAAGACCTATCTACCACGGAACCTCTTATTCATCGGATTCAAATGGCTCTTCAAGACTTTGATTTTGCTTCTGTCTTCTTTGTACGCCGTGAGGCAAATCAATTGGCCCATACCTTGGCCACTTTTTCTTTGAGTTCAATGACCTCTATGTCATTTAACATGGATGTACCTTCTTGTATCCAACATCTTGTAACAAATCATTTATGATTAATAAAATTAAGCATTCTTTTCCCCTTTTTAGGGTCCTCTAGCTTTGCTTGAAGGACAGAAGTAGGGGTTTTTAATGAGGCCTTTTCTTCACAAAAAAAAGTCCAACGGGTCCATTTTACGGCCCATTTAGTCTCGCTCGTCCGATACCTCTACAAAAAGGACCGCAAAACAAGTTTTAATCAAAAATTAAGAGTTCATATCATTGATTACGAGCTTTTCAACACTATTGTATTGCAAAAATTCAATTTTTGTTCTTTTTACGCAGTTATAAGTTCAACGGGTCCATTTTAAGGCCCATTTAGACCCGCTCGTCCGAAACCTCTACAAAAAGGACCGAAAAACAAGTTTTGATCCAATTTTAGGAGTTCATATAATTGATTACGAGCTTTTCAACAAGATTATATTGCAAAAACTCGAATTCGGTATTTTTTTACTTAGTTAAAAGTCCAACGGGTCCATTTTACAGCCCATTTAGACCCGCTCGCCCGAAACCTCTTCAAAAATGACTGAAAAACAAGTTTGAATCAAATTTTAGGAGTTCATATAATTGATTACGATCTTTTCAACACGATTATATTGCAAAAACACATTTTATGTACTTTTTACTCAGTTAAAAGTCCAACGGGTCCATTTTACGGCCCATTTAGACCAACTCGTCCGAAACCTCTACAAAAAGGACCGCAAAACAAGTTTTAATCAAACTTAAGAGTTCAAATCGTTGATTACGAGCTTTTCAATACTATTGTATTTCAAAAATTCAATTTATGTTCTTTTTACGCAGTTATAAGTTCAACGGGTCAATTTTAAAGCCCATTTAGACCCGCTCGTCCGAAACCTCTACAAAAAGGACCGAAAAACAAGTTTTGATCCAATTTTAGGAGTTCATATAATTGATTACGAGCTTTTCAACAAGATTATATTGCAAAAACTCAATTTCTGTATTTTTTACTCAGTTCAAAGTCCAACGGGTCCATTTTACGGCCCATTTAGACCCGCTCGTCCGAAACCTCTACAAAAAGGACCGCAAAACAAGTTTTAATCAAAAATTAAGAGTTCATATCGTTGATTACGAGCTTTTGAACACTATTATATTGCAAAAATTCAATTTCTGTTCTTTTTACGAAGTTATAAGTTCAACGGGTCCATTTTAAGGCCCATTTAGACCCGCTCGTCCAAAACCTCTACAAAAAGGACCGCAAAACAAGTTTTGATCCATTTTTAGAAGTTAATATAATTGATTACGAGATTTTCAACAAGATTATATTGCAAAAACTCAAATTTGGTATTTTTTACTTAGTTAAAAGTCCAACGGGTCCATTTTACGGCCCATTTAAACTCGCTCGCCCGAAACCTCTTCAAAAATGACTGAAAAACAAGTTTTGATCAAATTTTAGGAGTTCATATAATTGATTACGAGCTTTTCAGCAAGATTATATTGCAAAAACTCGAATTCGGTATTTTTTACTTAGTTAAAAGTCCAACGGGTCCATTTTACGGCCCATTTAGACCCGCTCACCCGAAACCTCTTAAAAAATGACTGAAAACAAATTTTAATCAAATTTTAGGAGTTCATATAATTGATTACGATCTTCTCAACATGATTATATTGCAAAAACATAATTTATGTACTTTTTACTCAGTTAAAAGTCCAACGGGTCCATTTTACGGCCCATTTAGACCCGCTCGCTAGAAACCTCTACAAAAAGGACCGAAAAACAAGTTTTGATCCAATTTTAGGAGTTTATATAATTGATTACGAGCTTTTCAACAAGATTATATTGCAAAAACTCAAATTCGGTAATTTTTACTCAGTTAAAAGTCCAACGGGTCCATTTTACGGCCCATTTAGACCCGCTCGTTAGAAACCTCTACAAAAAGGACCGAAAAACAAGTTTTGATCCAATTTTAGGAGTTCATATAATTGATTATGAGCTTTTCAACAAGATTATATTGCAAAAACTCGAATTCGGTATTTTTTTACTTAGTTAAAAGTCCAACGGGTCCATTTTACAGCCCATTTAGACCCGCTCGCCCGAAACCTCTTCAAAAGTGACTGAAAAACAAGTTTGAATCAAATTTTAGGAGTTCATATAATTGATTACGATCTTTTCAACACGATTATATTGCAAAAACACATTTTATGTACTTTTTACTCAGTTAAAAGTCCAACGGGTCCATTTTACGGCCCATTTAGACCAGCTCGTCCAAACCTCTACAAAAAGGACCGCAAAACAAATTTTAATCAAACTTAAGAGTTCAAATCGTTGATTACGAGCTTTTCAATACTATTGTATTTCAAAAATTCAATTTATGTTCTTTTTACGCAGTTATAAGTTCAACGGGTCAATTTTAAAGCCCATTTAGACCCGCTCGTCCGAAACCTCTACAAAAAGGACCGAAAAACAAGTTTTGATCCAATTTTAGGAGTTCATATAATTGATTATGAGCTTTTCAACAAGATTATATTGCAAAAACTCAAATTCGGTATTTTTTACTCAGTTAAAAGTCCAACGAGTCCATTTTACGGCCCATTTAGACCCACTCGCCCAAAACCTCTTCAAAAATGACTAAAAAACAAGTTTTGATCAAATTTTAGGTGTTCATATAGTTGATTACGAGCTTTACAACAAGATTATATTGCAAAAACACAAATTCAGTATTTTTTACTCGGTTAAAAGTCCAACGGGTCCATTTAGACCCGCTCACCCGAAACATCTTCAAAAATGACCGAAAAACAAGTTTTAATTAAATTTTAGGACTTCATATCATCGATTACGATCTTTTCAACAGAAGTATATTGCAAAAACTCAATTTTTGTACTTTTTACTCAGTTAAAAGTCCAACGGGTCCATTTTATGGCCCATTTAGACCCGCTCGTCCGAAACCTCTACAAAAAGGACCGCAAAACAAGATTTAATCAAAACTTAAGAGTTCATATCGTTGGCGACGAGCTTTTCAACACTATAGTATTGCAAAAATTCAATTTCTGTTCTTTTTACGCAGTTATAAGTTCAACGGGTCCATTTTAAGGCCCATTTAGACTCGCTCGTCTGAAACCTAAAAAAAAGGACCGAAAAACAAGTTTTGATCTAATTTTAGGAGTTAATATAATTGATTACGAGATTTTCAACAAGATTATATTGCAAAAACTCAAATTTGGTATTTTTTACTTAGTTAAAAGTCCAACGGGTCCATTTTACGACCCATTTAAACTCGCTCGCCCGAAACCTCTTCAAAAATGACTGAAAAACAAGTTTTGATCAAATTTTAGGAGTTCATATAATTGATTACGAGCTTTTCAGCAAGATTATATTGCAAAAACTCGAATTCGGTATTTTTTACTTAGTTAAAAGTCCAACGGGTCCATTTTACATCCCATTTAGACCTGCTCGCCCGAAACCTCTTCAAAAATGACTGAAAAACAAGTTTTAATCAAAATTTAGGAGTTCATATAATTGAATACAATCTTTTCAACACGATTATATTGCAAAAACACAATTTATGTACTTTTTACTCAGTTAAAAGTCCAACGGGTCCATTTTACGGCCCATTTAGACCAGCTCGTCCGAAACCTCTACAAAAGGACCGCAAAACAAGTTTTAATCAAAACTTAAGAGTTCATATCGTTGATTACGAGCTTTTCAACACTATTGTATTTCAAAAATTCAATTTATGTTCTTTTTACGCAGTTATAAGTTCAACGGGTCAATTTTAAGGCCCATTTAGACCCGCTCGTCCGAAACCTCTACAAAAAGGACCGAAAAACAAGTTTTGATCCAATTTTAGGAGTTCATATAATTGATTACGAGCTTTTCAACAAGATTATATTGCAAAAACTCAAATTCGATATTTTTTACTCAGTTAAAAGTCCAACGGGTCCATTTTACGGCCCATTTAGACCTGCTCGTTCGAAACCTCTACAAAAAGGACCGAAAAACAAGTTTTGATCCAATTTTAGGAGTTCATATAATTGATTAATAGCTTTTCAACAAGATTATATTGCAAAAACTCGAATTCGGTATTTTTTTACTTAGTTAAAAGTCCAACGGGTCCATTTTACAGCCCATTTAGACCCGCTCGCCCGAAACCTCTTCAAAAATGACTGAAAAACAAGTTTGAATCAAATTTTAGGAGTTCATATAATTGATTACGATCTTTTCAACACGATTATATTGCAAAGATACATTTTATGTACTTTTTACTCAGTTAAAAGTCCAACGGGTCCATTTTACGGCCCATTTAGACCAGCTCGTCCGAAACCTCTACAAAAAGGACCGCAAAACAAGTTTTAATCAAACTTAAGAGTTCAAATCGTTGATTACGAGCTTTTCAATACTATTGTATTTCAAAAATTCAATTTATGTTCTTTTTACGCAGTTATAAGTTCAACGGGTCAATTTTAAAGCCCATTTAGACCCGCTCGTCCGAAACCTCTACAAAAAGGACCGAAAAACAAGTTTTGATCCAATTTTAGGAGTTCATATAATTGATTACAAGCTTTTCAACAAGATTATATTGCAAAAACTCAAATTCGGTATTTTTTACTCAGTTAAAAGTCCAACGAGTCCATTTTACGGCCCATTTAGACCCACTCGCCCGAAACCTCTTCAAAAATGACTAAAAAACAAGTTTTGATCAAATTTTAGGAGTTCATATAGTTGATTACGAGGTTTACAACAAGATTATATTGCAAAAACACAAATTCGGTATTTTTTACTCGGTTAAAAGTCCAACGGGTCCATTTAGACCCGCTCGCCCGAAACATCTTCAAAAATGACCGAAAAACAAGTTTTAATCAAATTTTAGGACTTCATATCATCGATTACGATCTTTTCAACACAAGTATATTGCAAAAACTCAATTTTTGTACTTTTTACTCAGTTAAAAGTCCAACGGGTCCATTTTATGGCCCATTTAGACCCGCTCGTCCGAAACCTCTACAAAAAGGACCGCAAAACAAGTTTTAATCAAAACTTAAGAGTTCATATCGTTGGCTACGAGCTTTTCAACACTATAGTATTGCAAAAATTCAATTTCTGTTCTTTTTACGCAGTTATAAGTTCAACGGGTCCATTGTAAGGCCCATTTAGACTCGCTCGTCTGAAACCTCAAAAAAAAAGGACCGAAAAACAAGTTTTGATCTAATTTTAGGAGTTAATATAATTGATTACGAGATTTTTAACAAGATTATATTGCAAAAACTCAAATTTGGTATTTTTTTACTTAGTTAAAAGTCCAACGGGTCCATTTTACGACCCATTTAAACTCGCTCGCCCGAAACCTCTTCAAAAATGACTGAAAAACAAGTTTTGATCAAATTTTAGGAGTTCATATAATTGATTACGAGCTTTTCAGCAAGATTATATTGCAAAAACTCGAATTCGGTATTTTTTACTTAGTTAAAAGTCCAACGGGTCCATTTTACATCCCATTTAGACCTGCTCGCCCGAAACCTCTTCAAAAATGACTGAAAAACAAGTTTTAATCAAATTTTAGGAGTTCATATAATTGATTACAATCTTTTCAACACGATTATATTGCAAAAACACAATTTATGTACTTTTTACTCAGTTAAAAGTCCAACGGGTCCATTTTACGGCCCATTTAAACCAGCTCGTCCGAAACCTCTACAAAAAGGACCGCAAAACAAGTTTTAATCAAAACTTAAGAGTTCATATCGTTGATTACGAGCTTTTCAACACTATTGTATTTCAAAAATTCAATTTATGTTCTTTTTACGCAGTTATAAGTTCAACGGGTCAATTTTAAGGCCCATTTAGACCCACTCGTCCGAAACCTCTACAAAAAGGACCGAAAAACAAGTTTTGATCCAATTTTAGGAGTTCATATAATTGATTATGAGCTTTTCAACAAGATTATATTGCAAAAACTCAAATTCGGTATTTTTTACTCAGTTAAAAGTCCAACGGGTCCATTTTACGGCCCATTTAGACCCGCTCGTTCGAAACCTCTACAAAAAGGACTGAAAAACAAGTTTTGATCCAATTTTAGGAGTTCATATAATTGATTACGAGCTTTTCAACAAGATTATATTGCAAAAACTCGAATTCGGTATTTTTTTACTTAGTTAAAAGTCCAACGGGTCCATTTTACAGCCCATTTAGACCTGCTCGCCCGAAACCTCTTCAAAAATGACTGAAAAACAAGTTTGAATCAAATTTTAGGAGTTCATATAATTGATTACGATCTTTTCAACACGATTATATTGCAAAAACACATTTTATGTACTTTTTACTCAGTTAAAAGTCCAACGGGTCCATTTTACGGCCCATTTAGACCAGCTCGTCCGAAACCTCTACAAAAAGGACCGCAAAACAAGTTTTAATCAAACTTAAGAGTTCAAATCGTTGATTACGAGCTTTTTCAATACTATTGTATTTCAAAAATTCAATTTATGTTCTTTTTACGCAGTTATAAGTTCAACGGGTCAATTTTAAAGCCCATTTAGACCCGCTCGTCCGAAACCTCTACAAAAAGGACCGAAAAACAAGTTTTGATCCAAGTTTAGGAGTTCATATAATTGATTACGAGCTTTTCAACAAGATTATATTGCAAAAACTCAAATTCGGTATTTTTTACTCAGTTAAAAGTCCAACGAGTCCATTTTACGGCCCATTTAGACCCGCTTGTTCGAAACCTCTACAAAAAGGACTGAAAAACAAGTTTTGATCCAATATTAGGAGTTCATATAATTGATTACGAGCTTTTCAACAAGATTATATTGCAAAAACTCAATTTTTGTACTTTTTAGCACGATTATAGGTTCAACGGGTCCATTTTAATGCCCATTTAGACTCACTCGTCCGAAACCTGTACAAAAAGGACCGAAAAACAAGTTTTGATCCAATTTTAGGAGTTCATATAATTGATTACGAGCTTTTCAACAAGATTATATTGCAAAAACTCAAATTCGGTATTTTTTACTCAGTTAAAAGTCCAACTGGTCCATTTTACAGCCCATTTAGACCCGCTCGCCCGAAACCTCTTCAAAAATGGCTGAAAAACAAGTTTTATTCAAATTTTAGGAGTTCATATAACTGATTACAATCTTTTCAACACGGTTGTATTGCAAAAATTCAATTTTTGTTCTTTTTACGCAGTTATAAGTTCAACAGATCCATTTTAAGGCCCATTTAGACCCGCTCGTCCGAAACCTCTTCAAAAATGACTGAAAAACAAGTTTTGATCAAATTTTAGGAGTTCATATAATTGATTACGAGCTTTTCAACAAGATTATATTGCAAAAACTCAAATTTGGTATTTTTTACCTAGTGAAAAGTCCAACGGGTCCATTTTACGGCCCATTTAGACCCGCTCGCCCGAAACCTCTTCAAAAATGACCGAAAAAAGTTTTAATCAAATTTTAGGACTTCATATCATTGATTACGATCTTTTCAACACGATTATATTAAGACCCGCTCGTACGAAACCTCTACAAAAAGGACCACAAAACAAGTTTTAATCAAAACTTAAGAGTTCATATCGTTAATTACGAGCTTTTCAACACTATTGTATTGCGAAAATACAATTTCTATTGTTTTTACGCAGTTATATGTTCAACGGGTCCATTTTAAGGCCCATTTAGACCCGCTCGTCCGAAACCTCTACAAAAAGGACCCAAAACAAGTTTTGATCCAATTTTAGGAGTACATATAATTGATTACGAGCTTTTCAACAAGATTATACTGCAAAAACTCAAATTCGGTATTTTTTACTCAGTTAAAATTCCAACGGGTCCATTTTACGGCCCATTTAGACCCGCTCGTTCGAAAACACTACAAAAAGGACCGAAAAACAAGTTTTGATCCAATTTTAGGAATTCATATAATTGATTACGAGCTTTTCAACAAGATTATATTGCAAAAACTCAAATTCGGTATTTTTTACTCAGTTAAAAGTCCAACGGGTCCATTTTACGGCCCATTTAGACCCGCTCGCCCGAAACCTCTTCAAAAATGACCGAAAAACAAGTTTTAATCAAATTTTAGGACTTCGTATAATTGATTACGAACTTTTCAACAATATTATATTGCAAAAACACAAATTCGGTATTTTTTACTTAGTTAAAAGTCCAACGGGTCCATTTTACGGCCCATTTAGACCCGCTCGTCCGAAACCTCTACAAAAAGGACCGCAAAACAAGTTTTATCAAAACTTAAGAGTTCATATTGTTGATTACGAGCTTTTGAACACTATTGTATTGCAAAATTCAATTTCTGTTATTTTTACGCAGTTATAAGTTCAACAGGTCCATTTTAAGGCCCATTTAGACCCGCTCGTCCGAAACCTCTACAAAAAGGACCGAAAAACAAGTTTTGATCCAATTTTAGGAGTTCATATAATTGATTACGAGCTTTTCAACAAGATTATATTGCAAAAACTCAAATTCGGTATTTTTTACTCAGTTAAAAGTCCAACGGGTCCATTTTACGGCCCATTTAGACTCGCTCGCCCGAAACCTCTTCAAAAATGACTGAAAAACAAGTTTTAATCAAATTTTAGAAGTTCATATAATTGATTACGATCTTTTCAACACGATTATATTGCAAAAACTAAATTTTGGCACTTTTTACTCAGTTAAAAGTCCAACAGGTCCATTTTACGGCCCATTTAGACCCGCTCGCCGGAAACCTCTACAAAAAGGACCGCAAAACAAGTTTTAATCAGAACTTAAGAGTTCATATCGTTGATTACGAGCTTTTCAACACTATTGTATTGCAAAAAATTCAATTTCTGTTCTTTTTACGCAGTTATCAGTTCAACGGGTCCATTTTAAGGCCCATTTAGACCCGCTCGTCCGAAACCTCTACAAAAAGGACCGAAAAACAAGTTTTGATCCAATTTTAGGAGTTCATATAATTTATTACGAGCTTTTCAACAAGATTATATTGCAAAAACTCAAATTCGGTATTTTTTACTTAGTTAAAAGTCCAACTGGTCCATTTTACGGCCCATTTAGACCCGCTCGTTCGAAACCTCATCAAAAAGGACCGAAAAAAAAGTTTTGATCCAATTTTAGGAGTTCATATAATTGATTACGAGATTTTCAACAAGATTATATTGCAAAAACTCAAATTCGGTATTTTTTACTTAGTTAAAAGTCCAACTGGTCCATTTTACGGCCCATTTAGACCCGCTTGTTTGAAACCTCAACAAAATGGACCGAAAAACAAGTTTTGATCCAATTTTAGGAGTTCATATAATTGATTACGAGATTTTCAACAAGATTATATTGCCAAAACTCAAATTCGGTATTTTTTTACTTAGTTAAAAGTCCAACGGGTCCATTTTACGGCCCATTTTGACCCGCTCGCCCGAAACCTCTACAAAAAGGACTGAAAAACAAGTTTTAATCAAATTTTAGGAGTTCATATCATTGATTACGATCTTTTCAACACTATTGTATTGCAAAAGTTCAATTTCTGTTCTTTTTACGCAGTTATAAGTTCAACGGGTCCATTTTAAGGCTCATTTAGACCCGCTCATCCAAAACCTCTACAAAAAGGACCGAAAACAACTTTTGATCCAATTTTAGGAGTTCATATCGTTGATTACGAGCTTTTCAACAAGATTATATTGCAAAAACTCAAATTTGGTATTTTTTACTCAATTAAAAGTCCAACGGGTCCATTTTACAGCCCATTTAGACTCGCTCGTTCGAAACCTCTACAAAAAGGAGCGAAAAACAAGTTTTGATCCAATTTTTGGAGTTCATATAATTGATTACGAGCTTTTCAGCAAGATTATATTGCAAAAACTCGAATTCGGTATTTTTTACTTAGTTAAAAGTCCAACTGGTCCATTTTACGGCCAATTTAGACCCGCTCGTTCGAAACCTCTACAAAAAGGACCGAAAAACTAGTTTTGATCCAATTTTAGGAGTTCATATAATTGATTACGAGCTTTTCAACACGATTATATTGCAAAACACAATTTATGTACTTTTTACTCAGTTAAAAGTCCAACGAGTCCATTTTACGGCCCATTTAGACCAGCTCGTCCGAAACCTCTACAAAAAGGACCGCAAAACAAGTTTTAATCAAAACTTAAGAGTTCATATCGTGGATTACGAGCTTTTCAACACTATTGTATTGCAAAAATTCAATTTATGTTCTTTTTACGCAGTTATAAGTTCAACGAGTCAATTTTAAGGCCCATTTAGACCCGCTCGTCCGAAACCTCTACAAAAAGGACCGAAAAACAAGTTTTGATCCAATTTTAGGAGTTCATATAATTGATTACGAGCTTTTCAACAAGATTATATTGCAAAAAGTCAATTTCTGTATTTTTTACTCAGTTAAAAGTCCAACGGGTCTATTTTACGGCCGATTTAGACCCGCTCGTCCGAAACCTCTACAAAAAGGACCGAAAAACAAGTTTTGATCCAATTTTAGGAGTTCATATAATTTATTACGAGCTTTTCAACAAGATTATATTGCAAAAACTCAAATTCGGTATTTTTTACTTAGTTAAAAGTCCAACTGGTCCATTTTACGGCCCATTTAGACCCGCTCGTTCGAAACCTCAACAAAAAGGACCGAAAAAAAAGTTTTGATCCAATTTTAGGAGTTCATATAATTGATTACGAGATTTTCAACAAGATTATATTGCAAAAACTCAAATTCGGTATTTTTTACTTAGTTAAAAGTCCAACTGGTCCATTTTACGGCCCATTTAGACCCGCTTGTTCGAAACCTCAACAAAATGGACCGAAAAACAAGTTTTGATCCAATTTTAGGAGTTCATATAATTGATTACGAGATTTTCAACAAGATTATATTGCCAAAACTCAAATTCGGTATTTTTTTACTTAGTTAAAAGTCCAACGGGTCCATTTTACGGCCCATTTTGACCCGCTCGCCCGAAACCTCTACAAAAAGGACTGAAAAACAAGTTTTAATCAAATTTTAGGAGTTCATATCATTGATTACGATCTTTTCAACACTATTGTATTGCAAAAGTTCAATTTCTGTTCTTTTTACGCAGTTATAAGTTCAACGGGTCCATTTTAAGGCTCATTTAGACCCGCTCATCCAAAACCTCTACAAAAAGGACCGAAAACAACTTTTGATCCAATTTTAGGAGTTCATATCGTTGATTACGAGCTTTTCAACAAGATTATATTGCAAAAACTCAAATTTGGTATTTTTTACTCAATTAAAAGTCCAACGGGTCCATTTTACAGCCCATTTAGACTCGCTCGTTCGAAACCTCTACAAAAAGGAGCGAAAAACAAGTTTTGATCCAATTTTTGGAGTTCATATAATTGATTACGAGCTTTTCAGCAAGATTATATTGCAAAAACTCGAATTCGGTATTTTTTACTTAGTTAAAAGTCCAACTGGTCCATTTTACGGCCAATTTAGACCCGCTCGTTCGAAACCTCTACAAAAAGGACCGAAAAACTAGTTTTGATCCAATTTTAGGAGTTCATATAATTGATTACGAGCTTTTCAACACGATTATATTGCAAAACACAATTTATGTACTTTTTACTCAGTTAAAAGTCCAACGAGTCCATTTTACGGCCCATTTAGACCAGCTCGTCCGAAACCTCTACAAAAAGGACCGCAAAACAAGTTTTAATCAAAACTTAAGAGTTCATATCGTGGATTACGAGCTTTTCAACACTATTGTATTGCAAAAATTCAATTTATGTTCTTTTTACGCAGTTATAAGTTCAACGAGTCAATTTTAAGGCCCATTTAGACCCGCTCGTCCGAAACCTCTACAAAAAGGACCGAAAAACAAGTTTTGATCCAATTTTAGGAGTTCATATAATTGATTACGAGCTTTTCAACAAGATTATATTGCAAAAAGTCAATTTCTGTATTTTTTACTCAGTTAAAAGTCCAACGGGTCTATTTTACGGCCGATTTAGACCCCCTCGCCCGAAACCTCTTCAAAAATGACTGAAAAACAAGTTTTAATCAAATTTTAGGAGTTCATATAATTGATTACGATCTTTTCTACACGATTATATTGCAAAAACTAAATTTTGGCACTTTTTACTCAGTTAAAAGTCCAACAGGTCCATTTTACGGCCCATTTAGACCCGCTCGCCGGAAACCTCTACAAAAAGGACTGCAAAACAAGTTTTAATCAAAACTTAAGAGTTCATATCGTTGATTACGAGCTTTTCAACACTATTGTATTGCAAAAAATTCAATTTCTGTTCTTTTTACGCTGTTATAAGTTCAACAGGTCTATTTAAGGCCCATTTAGACCCGCTCGTCCGAAACCACTACAAAAAGGACCGAAAACAAGTTTTAATCCATTTTAGGAGTTCATATAATTGATTACGAGCTTTTCAACAAGATTATATTGCAAAAACTCAAATTCGGTATTTTTTACTCAGTTAAAAGTCTAACGGGTCCATTTTACGGCCCATTTAGACCCGCTCGCCAAAAACCTCTTCAAAAATGACTGAAAAACAAGTTTTAATCAAATTTTAGGAGTTCATATAATTGATTACGATCGTTTCAACACGATTATATTGCAAAAACTCAATTTCTGTATTTTTTACTTAGTTAAAAGTCTAACAGATCTATTTTACGGCCCATTTAGACCCGCTCGTCTGAAACCTCTACAAAAAGGACCGCAAAACAAGTTTTAATCAACACTTAAGAGTTCATATCATTGATTACGAGCTTTTCAACACTATTGTATTACAAAAAATTCAATTTCTGTTCTTTTTACGCTTTTATAAGTTCAACTGGTCCATTTTAAGGCCCATTTAGACCCGCTCGTCCGAAACCACTACAAAAAAGACCGAAAACAAGTTTTGATCCATTTTAGGAGTTCATATAATTGATTACGAGCTTTTCAACAAGATTATATAGTAAAAACTCAAATTCGGTATTTTTTACTCAGTTAAAAGTCCAACGGGTCCATTTTACGGCCCATTTAGACCCGCTCGCCCGAAACCTCTTCAAAAATGACTGAAAAACAAGTTTAATCAAATTTTAGGAGTTCATATAATTGATTACGATCTTTTCAACACGATTATATTGCAAAAACTAAATTTTGGTACTTTTTACTCTGTTAAAAGTCTAACGGGTCCATTTTACGGCCCATTTAGACCCGCTCCTCCGAAACCTCTACAAAAAGGACTGCAAAACAAGTTTTAATTAAAACATAAGAGTTCATATCGTTGATTACGAGCTTTTCAACACTATTGTATTGCAAAAATTCAATTTCTGTTCTTTTTACGCAGTTATAAGTTCAACGGGCCCATTTAGACCCGCTCGTCCAAAACCTCTACAAAAAGGACCGAAAAACAAGTTTTGATCCAATTTTAGGAGTTCATATAATTGATTACGAGCTTTTCAACAAGATTTTATTGCAAAAACTCAAATTTGGTATTTTTTACTCAGTTAAAAGTCCAACGGGTCCATTTTACGGCCTATTTAGACCGGCTCGTTCGAAACCTCTACAAAAAGGACCGAAAAACAAGTTTTGATCCAATTTTAGGAGTTCATATAATTGATTACGAGCTTTTCAACAAGATAATATTGCAAAAACTCGAATTCGGTATTTTTTACTTAGTTCAAAGTCCAACGGGTCCATTTTACAGCCCATTTAGACCCGCTCGCCCGAAACCTCTTCAAAAATGACTGAAAAACAAGTTTTAATAAAATTTTAGGAGTTCATTTAATTGATTACAATCTTTTCAACACGATTATATTACAAAAACACATTTTATGTACTTTTTACTAAGTTAAAAGTCCAACGAGTCCATTTTACGGCCCATTTAGACCAGCTCGTCCGAATCCTCTACAAAAAGGATCGCAAAACAAGTTTTAATCAAAACTTAAGAGTTCATATCGTTGATTACGAGCTTTTCAACACTATTGTATTTCAAAAATTCAATTTATGTTCTTTTTACGCAGTTATAAGTTCAACGGGTCAATTTTAAGGCCCATTTAGACCCGCTCGTCCGAAACCTCTACAAAAAGGACCGAAAAACAAGTTTTGATCCAATTTTAGGGGTTCATATAATTGATTACGAGCTTTTCAACAAGATTATATTGCAAAAACTCAAATTCGATATTTTTTACTCAGTTAAAAGTCCAACGTGTCCATTTTACGGCCCATTTAGACCCGCTCGTTCGAAACCTCTATAAAAAAGAACCGAAAAACAAGTTTTGATCCAATTTTAGGAGTTCATATAATTGATTACGAGCTTTTCAACACGATTATATTGCAAAAACTCAATTTTTGTACCTTTTACTCAGTTAAAAGTCCAACGGGTCCATTTTACGGCCCATTTAGACCAGGTCGTCCGAAACCCCTACAAAAAGGACCGCAAAACAAGTTTTAATCAAAACTTAAGAGTTCATATCGTTGATTACGAGCTTTTCAACACTATTGTATTGCAAAAATTCAATTTATGTTCTTTTTACGCAGTTATAAGTTCAACGGGTCCATTTTAAGGCCCATTTAGACCCACTCGTCCGAAACCTCTACAAAAAGGACCGAAAAACAAGTTTTGATCCAATTTTAGGAGTTCATATAATTGATTACGAACTTTTCAACAAGATTATATTGCAAAAAGTCAATTTCTGTTTTTTTTACTCAGTTAAAAGTCCAACGGGTCCATTTTACGGCCCATTTAGATCCGCTAGCCCGAAACCTCTTCAAAAATGCCTGAAAAGCAAGTTTTAACCAAATTTTAGGAGTTTATATAATTTATTACGATCGTTTCAACACGATTATATTGCAAAAACTCAATTTCTATATTTTTTACTCAGTTAAAAGTCCAACGAGTCCATTTTACGGCCCATTTAGACTCGCTCGTCCGAAACCTCTACAAAAAGGACCGCAAAACAAGTTTTAATCAAAAGTTAAGAGTTCATATCGTTGATTACAAGCTTTTCAACACTATTGTATTGCAAAAATTCAATTTATGTTCTTTTTACGCAGTTATAAGTTCAACGGGTCCATTTTAAGGCCCATTTAGAACTGCTCGTCCAAAACCTCTACAAAAAGAACCGAAAAACAAGTTTTGATCCAATTTTAGGAGTTCATATAATTGATTACGAGCTTTTCAACAAGATTATATTGCAAAAACTCAAATTCTGATTTTTTTACTTAGTTAAAAGTCCAACGAGTCCATTTTACGGCCCATTTTGACCCGCTCGTTGGTTTATCATGCATATCTATTTGTTCCTCATTTCCTTTTCCCCTGAAAATGTTTATCTGTCCCTGTGGTTTTCTAGTAAGTCTGTTTGGTTCTTTTCCTTAATTTTTCTGATTGTTCTTTATCATAATTGGTATTTAACTTTAGTAAAGTCATTTGTTATCACTCACAATGTATTATCTAGGAACGTATACATTATTTTACTGATTATTTGTTGTTATAAACCTTTACATGCCCCTTTATATCTGGATTATAGCTTTTATGCAATCTGCTATGTCCTCCGAACTAATAATAGCTATACTGATCATGTAAAAGCTAGCCCAGTCTTGAATAAGTTTGTTCATCTTATTATTACTATCTCTACTCATACCAATATTCGAGCCCTTTCAGGGAATCTTCTATCATCCCACTCTGTGGGATCTTTTAAGTTTGTTATTTTTATTAATTTTCTGCAAACTCCTCTTCTAATGTATATTCATGCTCCTTCATTTATGCACCATTTGAGTCCAGAATTCTAGACTCTGTTTTCTTTCACTCAATACAACCTTCGTTGATCTTACATTCTTATTCATATTTCTTTGCCTACTAATTTTTCTTTAATTCATTTTATTTCCTATGTTCAATCTTATGCATTGATTCTAAGCATGTCCAACCCTCTCTGTAAATTTCACTTCAACCTATACTTCGATGTTTCTTGCGTTTCTTATTTTATACCTATGGAGATTTTTTTAATAGCTCACCACTGTTGCTTTCAATCTTTAATCTTGTTATCTTTTCCCTCTTTGGATAATATTATTTTTAATAGTTCTATTTCCTTCTCCGCTTTGATGATAGTGTACAAACTAGTATATTTATACTTTCCAAATTGGTATCCTCTTTGTTTTTGCTTTTACTTACTTTTCCTCTGGTTCCTTAGTTTCTCTATTCCAATCTGTACTTGTTCCCTACCATTCTATATTTGTTGTTCCTCCTGTTATAGCATTGTGTACTTTGTTTTTTCTATGCCTCTGCTCATATATCTGACTGTTTCCTCATTTCTATCTCCTCTTTCTATTACATGGTTTTTGCAATCTTCTAACTTTATTCTTTTCTCTTTTAATATTGAATCAGATCGAATTAGGAATCCTTTTCATTCCTTCTTTGTTGCAACAAACTTGAACACTTGGAGAGTCGGGCCCACAATCTGGTATAGATTATACTACTTTATTTTTAATTGGACATGTAATTATTTTTTCATAGCCATTATTTACCCCCCTTTTTGCTCTTTTGGTATGTAAATTATTTCTTACCCCCGCTTCCTTCTATCCCTGGGTCTGTAATTATTATTATTTCTTGCTCTTTTTTTCTGTTTTTCTTTCTTGCATGCCTTTTCCCTTTACGCTTAGTTTATTCCTGCTTGATTTTACCTCGTATTTTTACTATTTTCCATTAGCTACAAGTTATATAAATTGATTAGCAAAATTTTTATCGATAAAATTAATAGCTCAACGAGCTTCCTTTTTCTTATTGAATTTCTATTTACAAAATTTTGTCTCAATGCCTCCCTAGGCGCCTTAAATCTAGCCCTTTTAAGGGAATTTAATACGACCATCTTTATGATGGAAAATAACTTTCCCACCATATTTCTCCCCTGCTATACTCTCTCTTTCACCTTTCCATCATTAGTGATTCAACTTTCATATTTCTTTAATTGCCTATTAATTACCTTAAATTTTAATGTAATTACTTTTCACACGTTTCTCGCGCAATTCACTACAATCATTACCTTTTTGAAAGGAAAAATTTACTCTTCCATAGTCTTTACTTTTCACACGTTTCCCTTCTTTACGGTTTCATCCTTAATTTTCTCTTTCTCAATTGTATCAATCAATTCCTTCTTTTATTACTCCTCCATCTTCTTTACTGTTCCCGATCTCCTACCTATATCATTTAAAGAATCTTATTTATTACTTCTAAATTTTACTATTCTTTTTCTTCTTCTAATCAATTTATTTCTGGAATATTTCCTTGAATATCACGCTACCCTTTCTGTCATTCGATTAACCCAAATATTAAGGAATATACCTTCAACTTTCTTTCCTTTTCTCCCGTCTTCCCATAGCATACCTAAAATAGGTATTTATTTCTTATACGGACTACAAACACACATTGTCCCATATCCTTCTCCTTATTCTCGTTATTCCCTCAATCATCATCTTTCACCCATGGCATCCTCTTCTATCCCCCAACTCAGCTCTATTGATCTTACTAATGAAGAAGCAGAACTCCTCTATACCCCAGACTTCGGATGGGATTTCGTTAAGGAAGACCCCAAGTTATTTCTCATAGGCTGCTTTATCTCATCAAAACCAATTGACATATATGCTGCCCTTAGTGCCTTCAAGGGTATTTGGAAGCCTAGCAATTTGGTTTCTATCTCTGTTATCCAGGATAACTTTCTCAAGATCAAATTCAAGGAGGTCAAATCTTGTTATGAAGTCCTTAATCGTGGTCCTTGGTTGTATAAGGACGAATGGCTAGCCCTTACAGAATATAACCCTTCTAAAACCATTGGCGAATATTCATTCAACATCATACGTATCGGGATCCGCATTTTCGGTCTGCCATCCTCACTCTTTGAGGACATCGATCGTTCACATCTTGTGGGACATGCTCTAGGTTCCATGGTAGGCAATGTATTGCGTACTGATACTCGAGAGCTCGAAGGAAACATGAAAGAATTCCCGCGTGTGGAAATTTTGCTGGATATTACCCGTCCGGTCACCCGATTCCTCTTCATCGGGTCTGGGGCTGATAAAACTATGTGTCGCCTTCAATATGAATGTCTTCCTACCTTATGTCCTGGCTGTGGTATAATTAGCCATACCATTGAAAACTGTCCAATCCGCTCTTCTCTAGACCTCAGCAAGCTGCAATACGGGGAGTGGCTCCGCTATCTCCCACCAAGACGTCGCCCAATCGGTACACGTGGGCGTATCCGCAATGTTGAACATGATCTCAACCAAAACAACCCTATTCCATCTGGTAAACTATTTTCTCCTATCTCCACTATTTTATTTTCTTTATGCTTTACACTTAAACTAATTCTTTCTTTACTCCTGGTTCTATCTTTTCAACGCCTATTATTTTTCACAGCCCCTACTGCTAATGCTGCTACCGCTAATGTCAATGTCCCTGCTAATGATCCGAATACTATTGGTAATCCTCCCAATCTCTTTATCAATATTGTTCCTTATTTTCATCAGCATCCAATCCCTATAATTTTTACTAATTCCAAACCATCCGCAGGCTCTCTAAACGAGGGGGATGCTGCGTCCTTCTCGGAACAGCCCACTGATGAAGCGCCCAACACTGATACTGCTATGGGCGATGTTCCCCTTTCCAAAGATCCCTTAGCCTCGGAGTCAAAACAGAAAGCTCCTCTCGAGCCGCAACCTCTAAACACCATCTATCCTATCCCAGAGGATGTATCGGATGATGATTGGGATGCCACTGATGATGGTGTTCCTAGCCCAACTGCTCAACAAATCAAGAAAATCGAAGCTGATTTACGTAAGCCTCCTGTTACTACCGAATCAAATTTTAATGATTTTAACCTCTGGCTCTTAAAAACTTACCCGAATGATGCAGCTCCTGCCCCTGCTCCAGCCCCACCAAACCGAGGCACAAAACGCTGTTCCCCTATCCAAGTGTCGCTCCCACCCAAGAAATCCAAACCCTTCAGATCCACTCCTAAGGCTGGGATGAGCAGCTCAAAAAACTCTCCGGCGGCGGCTGACTCTCAGCCCCGCCGAGCAAAATGAGGATCCTTTGTTGGAACTGCCAGGGATTAGGACAAGTCCAGGCAATTCAACATTTTAAGAATTATGTTCAACAATCTAGTCTGGATATTATTTTTCTTTGCGAAACTAAGATTAATAATGCGACATGTAGCCGGCTATGTCTTTCCCTAGGATTATTAGAAGTTATTACTATCCCCCCAAATGATGGATGTTCTGGTTTGGCACTCTTTATTTCGAATAATATAAATCTTAGTTTGCTTTCGTATTCGAGTCATTTCATTCATACCCAAATTCAATTGGATGATTGCACTATGTATTTTACTGGTATGCATGGTTTTTTTGAAACGAGTCAGAAATATAAAACATAGGAAATTATTGATTCTTTAAATACAAATAACCAAAATATTCCTTGGATCCTGGGCGGGGATTTTAACGAAATTTTATCAGATAATGAAAAACAAGGTGGTAGCCGTCGTGCAAGATCACAAATCAACAATTTTCGTCACTGCCTTTCCCGCAACAATCTGTATGATTGCAAACCTACTTCCGGCTGGTTTACTTGGTCGAAAATTGGGCCTTTAACCCCAACTATCCATGAAAGATTAGATCGATTCATAGCAAACTTAGCTTGGAAAAATCTACACCCCATGCATCGTATCTCTACGGCTTATGTTGCCAAATCCGACCACTGCTTTTTACTTCTAGACACATCCCCCACAGACACATCTCAAATTCACTGTTCACCTAACACTTTTCGATTCGAAAATTGTTGGGCGAACCGTGAGGATAACATCGCTCTAGTTAAAAGTACTTGGGATACAACAAATGGAACAGCTCTAGAAAAATTACAAGCTGTCGGTACTTGCTTGGAGGCCTGCCAAAATCAAAAAAGATATAATACATCAGGACGCATTAATTTTCTTACCAAAAAAATCAATAAATTTTTGTGTCGACCTTTAACATCTACAAATGAAGAACTCTATATCAAATACATAGCCGAACTCAATACACTTCTAACGGAACATGAAATTTACTGGGCGCAAAGATCTAGAAACCTCTGGCTCTCTCAAGGGGATAAAAATACAAGATTCTTTCATGCCAAAGCCAATAATAGGAGGAAAAAAATTCAATAATCGGTCTCTTTGACTCTAACTCGAATTGGTGTACTGATGAAAATGATATAATGTCAATTGCTTCTGACTATTTCCAAAATCTTTTCATGTCTTCTAATCCACAGCTTTCTGAAAATATACTCAATAAAATTTCGCCATCAATAACACAAGCTATGAATGATACCCTTTTAAAGACCTTCACTAAGAACGAAATTTTTCAAGCTTTCCGCGACATTGACCCACGGAAAGCACCTGGTATTGACGGTCTACCAAGCAGCTTTTTTAGACAACACTGGGACACGATAGGCGATGATGTCACTACTCTATGCCTTAATCTGCTAAATGGCACTGCAGATATGGCCTCCGTTAACAAAACTATTCTTGTTCTTATTCCGAAAATCAAGGATCCAACTTCTATGAGACAACTAAGGCCCATTAGTCTCTGTACTGTTTTATACAAAATAGTAGCTAAAACCATTGTTAATAGAATGAAGCATACAATACCTTTTTGTATCAGCCCTCACCAAGCAGCATTTGTCCAGGGACGTAATATAACTGATAATATACTCGTTGCCCATGAAATTATTCACAACATTAATGCTGGTGCTACCAAATCTGCCAATGGTGCTGCTTTAAAATTAGATATGGAGAAAGCTTTTGATAAAGTCGAATGGTCTTTTTTGGCTAATGTAATGAATCGTATGGGTTTTGCACCTGCATGGGTCTCCCTTATTATGCGATGCATCTCCTCAGTTTCTTTTACAGTTAAGATTAATAATTCTTTCTCCCCATTCTTTCAACCGAACCGTGGTCTTCGTCAAGGTGACCCCTTATCCCCTTTCCTTTTCCTTTTTTACACACAAGGTCTCTCTGCCTATTTATCCGCTGCCCAACAGACAAACGTCCTACCAGGGCTTGGGGCTTGTAGGCATGGTCCCAAAGTCAATCATCTCCTCTTTGCAGATGACTGCATGGTTTTCATAAATACTAATCCAGATGAAGCCACTCATCTCAAACGGGCACTACAAACCTACGCTACCGCTTCTGGTCAAGCAGTAAATTTTGAGAAATCGACTATTTTCTACAACCCTCGCACCCCACATTCAAAAAGGGTTACAATTAACAATCTCTTGCAAGTCCGTGAAGTCTCCAACCCTGGTGTATACTTAGGTGTTCCATTGCACATTGGGAAAAATAAGACTGAGGCTCTAGGTTTTGTTCGTGAGAAGGTACACGGCCGCCTTTCTAATTGGGATAAACAACTCCTTTCATTTAGTGGACGTGAGATTTTCATCAAAGCAGTCCTACAATCTTTACCTCAATATGTCATGTCTTGTTACCTTCTGTCACAAAACATCATTGATGATATGACTTCAGCTATTCGTCAATATTGGTGGACTGGTAAATCAAACAAGAAAGGGTGGCATATGCTTCCCTGGAATCATGTTTGTCTACCTAAGTCTGCTGGGGGAATGGGTTTCAAAGACCTGAAGGATTTAATGTTGCCCTCTTGGGTAAGCAACTATGGCGTCTCATTTGTGAACCGGATTCCTTATTGGGCCAAATATATCACGCCAAATATTTCCCTTTAGGGAATATCCTTGATGCTTCCCGACCCAACAGAGGCTCCTTTGCTTGGCAAGGTCTCCATAGTGCACTACAACGCCTCTTCCAGGGCTTTTTTATATCGTCCAGGCATAAATAGTAACATACGTGTCCATAAAGACATTTGGGGAGGCTCTTCTCCTGTTACCCTTACAGGGGACTATGAAATCTCTAAGGAAATCCATATTTGATGTCGTGACTTCATGCTCCGTAATCAGACTGCTTGGGATACCGAGAAGGTCCGTACCTATTTCAATCAAGTGGATGCCGATGCCATTCTCCGTATTCCCATTATTAATGATCACCGTGATTCTATCCTCTGGGCTCCTAATGACTCCGGTATCTACTCAGTCCGTTCATGATACTTATTTCTACAATGCAATTCGGATCCTCATACTCCCCCCACTCGGTTCTGGAAGTTCCTGTCTAAAACTAAGGCCCTTCCCAAAGTTAAAACTTTTGGATGGCGGGCAGCATCTGCATCTCTCCCCGTTAGCTCAATATTGCAAGTCTTCTCCCCCAACTCTGGGCCCTGTCCTATTTGCGGGACCCACTCTGAATCTATCCTCCATGCCCTTCGTGACTGTGCTGGGGCTTCTGAGGCTCTTCACCTCTCTGGAATTCCCAATACAATAACTAGGAGCACGACTACTACTCCTATCCAATGGTTAGAAGAGGCAGCCCACCTCTTACCGTCGGATAAATTTGGTCTTTTCCTCACAACCATCTGGAACATCTGGAATAGACGTAACGATTCGACTCATAACCGTCATCTACAACCGCCATGGCTTACTGCTATTAACTCCATCAATCTTCATGATGAATTTTGCAAAGCCACCCTTCAATCTATTCAATCATCGTCTGTTCTATCTACTCCATGTTGGACACCTCCACCACTTGATCACATTAAAATAAATGTGGATGGGGCTTTTGATCCTATCACTCGTGCTACGGCTGTTGGTGTCGTGGCACGTGATTTGTCAGGTGCGGTAGTTGGAGGCCTTGCTTTCCCGATAGGCAGCTGTTTGGACGCTACCACTTGTGAAGGTGAAGGCCTTCTCGCGGGGATCACTTTCGCTCTATCTCATGGATGGAATCGGGTTTTGTTCGAAACAGACCGTGCATCTATTGCGAATAGACTCAACAACCCAGGACATGACCTTTCTACTATGGGACCCCTCCTTATTAGGATTCGAGAGTCTTTACATACTTTACCTTTTGCTCTTGTATCTTATGTACGCCGTGAGGCAAACACTGTAGCCCATACTTTGGCTGCCAATGCTCTAGGATCCATGTCTTCTGTATCTTTTAATTCTGTTGCACCACCTTGTATCTATCATCTTGTAAATAGCATCTCTCCGAATTAATAAAATCTAAGGCACTCTTTTCCCCTTTTTAGGGTCCTCTAGCTCTTCTTGAAGGATAGTAGTAGGGGTTTTTAATGAGGCCTTTTTCTTCAAAAAAAAAGTCCAACGGGTCCATTTTACGGCCCATTTAGACCCGCTCGTCCGAAACCTCTACAAAAAGGACCGCAAAACAAGTTTTAATCAAAACTTAAGATTTCATATCGTTGATTACGAGCTTTTCAACACTATTGTATTGCAAAAATTCAATTTCTATTCTTTTTACGTAGTTATAAGTTCAACGAGTCCATTTTAAGGCCCATTTAGACCCGCTCGTCCGAAACCTCTACAAAAAAGACCGAAAAACGAGTTTTGATCCAATTTTAGGAGTTCATATAATTGATTACGAGCTTTTCAACAAGATTATATTGAAAAAACTCAAATTCGGTATTTTTTACTCAGTTAAAAGTCCAACGGGTCCATTTTACGGCCCATTTAGACCCGCTCGCCCGAAACCTCTTCAAAAATGACTGAAAAACAAGTTATAATAAAATTTTAGGAGTTCATATAATTGCTTACGATCTTTTCAACACGATTATATTGCAAAAATTCAATTTTTGTACTTTTTACTCAGTTAAAAGTCTAACGGGTCCATTTTACGGCCCATTTAGACCCGCTCGTCCGAAACCTCTACAAAAAGGACCGCAAAACAAGTTTTAATCAAAACTTAAGAGTTCATATCGTTGATTACGAGCTTTTCAACACTATTGTATTGCAAAAATTCAATTTATGTTCTTTTTACGTAGTTATAAGTTCAACGGGTCCATTTTAAGGCCCATTTAGACCCGCTCGTCCAAAACCTCTACAAAAAGGATCGAAAAACAAGTTTTGATCCAATTTTAGGAGTTCATATAATTGATTACAAGCTTTTCAACAAGAGTATGTTGCAAAATCTCAAATTCGGTATTTTTTACTTAGTTAAAAGTCCAACGGGTCCATTTTACGGTGCATTTAGACCCGCTCGCCCGAAACCTCTTCAAAAATGACTGAAAAACAAGTTTTGATCAAATTTTAGGAGTTCATATAATTGATTACAAGCTTTTCAACAAGATTATATTGCAAAAACTCAAATTCGGTATTTTTTACTTAGTTAAAAGTCCAACGGGCCCATTTTACGGCCCATTTAGACCCGCTCGCCCGAAACCTCTTCAAAAATGACCGAAAAAAAGTTTTAATCAAATTCTAGGACTTCATATCATTGATTATGATTTTTTCAACACGATTATATTGCAAAAACTAAATTTTTGTACTTTTTACTCAGTTAAAAGTCCAACGGGTCCATTTTACGGCCCATTTAGACCCGCTCGTCCGAAACCTCTACAAAAAGGACCGCAAAACAAGTTTTAATCAAAACTTAAGAGTTCATATCGTTGATTACGAGCTTTTCAAGACAATTGTATTGCAAAAATTCAATTTCTGTTCTTTTTACGCAGTTATAAATTCAACAAGTCCATTTTAAGGCTCATTTCGACCCGCTCGTCCGAAACCTCTACAAAAAGGACCGAAAAACAAGTTTTGATCCAATTTTAGGAGTTCATATAATTGATTACGAGCTTTTGAACAATATTATATTGCAAAAATTCAATTTCTATATTTTTTACTCAGTTAAAAGTCCAACGGGTCCATTTTACGGCCCATTTAGACCCACTCGCCCGAAACCTCTTCAAAAATGACCAAGAAACAAGTATTAATCAAATTTTAGGAGTTTATATCATTGATTATGATTTTTTCAACACTATTATATTGCAAAAACTCAATTTATGTACTTTTTACTCAGTTAAAAGTTCAACGGGTCCATTTTACGGCCCATTTAGACCCTCTCGTCCGAATCCTCTACAAAAAGAACCGCAAAACAAGTTTTAATCAAAACTTAAGAGTTCATATCGTTGATTACGAGCTTTTCAACACTATTGTATTGCAAAAATTCAATTTATGTTCTTTTTACGAAGTTATAAGTTCAAGGGGTCCATTTTAAGGCCCATTTAGACCCGCTCGTCCGAAACCACTACAAAAGGACCGAAAGACAAGTTTTGATACAATTTTAGGAGTTCATATAATTGATTACAAGCTTTTCAACAAGATTATATTGCAAAAACTCAAATTCGGTATTTTTTTTACTAAGTTAAAAGTCCAACGGGTCCATTTTACGGCCCATTTAGACCCGCTCGCTCGAAACCTCTTCAAAAGGGACCGAAAAACAGGTTTAATCAAAATTTAGGAGTTGATATCATTGATTATGATCTTTTCAACACGATTATATTGCAAAACCTCAATTTATGTACTTTTTACTCAGTTAAAAGTCCAACGGGTCCATTTTACGGCCCATTTAGACCCGCTCGTCCGAAACCTCTACAAAAAGGACCGCAAAACAAGTTTTAATCAAAACTTAAGAGTTCATATCGTTGATTACGAGCTTTTCAACACAATTGTACTGCAAAAATTCAATTTTTGTTCTTTTTACGCAGTTATAAGTTCAACGGGTCCATTTTAAGGCCCATTTAGACCCGCTCGTCCGAAACCTCTACAAAAAGGACCGAAAAACAAGTTTTGATCCAATTTTAGGAGTTCATATACTTGATTACGAGCTTTTCAACAAGATTATATTGTAAAAACTCAAATTCGGTATTTTTTACTCAGTTAAAAGTCCAACGGGTCCATTTTACGGTCCATTTAGACCCGCTCGCCTGAAACCTTTTAAAAAATGACTGAAAAACAAGTTTTAATCAAATTTTAGGACTTCATATCATTGATTACGATCTTTTCAACACGATTATATTGCAAAAACTCAATTTTTGTACTTTTTACTTAGTTAAAAGTCCAACGGAGTTTTTTTACTCAGTTAAAATTCCAAAGGGTAAAATTCCAACGGGTGGGTATGGCTCTCAGTTTTCTCTCAAATTTTTCGGTTCTCTCAAGTGTGTTTGTTGGAATTCTTTTTTGCGCCGCTTCATTTTCTTTCTTTTTTTGTCTTAACCCGCTTTTCCTTTCACCATATTTTCGCCCCCTCCTTTCCCCCCACCACGCCGTTCACCCTTCCCCTTCCCTCCATACCAGCCGTCACACCTTACGAATCTAAGAACCTGGAGCTTCATGGCAGAGATCTCATGAGAGCCATCCTGACCGGTAATATTTCTTCCCTAATCTATCTTATTTTGTTACGATTTTTCTTAAATTTTTTTCAATCCTTTTTAATCCATTTGTTTGTTGTATGAGGATATCACCATCTACAAGGATTTTCCAGATTATTTGCCTCTCTCCGTCTCTTCTTGATTCAAAGACGCCGGCTGTAACACCCCAATTTTGGGCTTAGAAGTTTTGGGTTTGAACTGGACCGGTCGGATTTTCGGTTCGAATATAAAAGGTGGTTTTAAGGAAAGCTTAGTTCGGGATGCATTAAAAATATGGAAAAATGTCTTAAAATCCTATTTTATTATATATAAGAGAAAGGTGAAATCAATTTTACAAAATGAGGTTTGGAAGAGTGACATTTTGGGTTAGTGACCAAAATGTAATTTTTGAAAACTGGGTGACTGTTTTAAAAAGGATTGAAACTTTGAATCTTTAAGGAGCTATTTACCCAAAAGAGTTTCTCCAGATTTTTCTGAATATTAATCAATTTAATTGATGGTTTTTAATTAAGTACAAAAGGAGGGAAAAGATATTTTGGCATTATAACTAACTTTTCTCTAAATTTCCATTTTCTTTTCTCTCAACTTTTCTCTCAACCCAAACACATTTCTCCAGCAAAATTCTCTCTGATTTTGACAACTAAAGATTTGATTTCAATTCTCATTTGATCTCTAATCAATTCTACAACAAAACCTTAGCATTTGCTTATTGGATTTTCAAGAATTGTGGTTCCAAAAAGGGAGAAACTCAAGTTTAGAGGTATGAACGTCCTTCTCCTCTAAATTCTCAGTTCTTTACTGAAATTCCTAAGTTCTCAATCCTTGATTTGTGTTTTATTAAAGGTTTTACAATTGTGTTCTTGATCTTGGCTTTAAAATGCAAGATTTGGTTAATTTTTGATGAAATTCGTATGAAATGGTTGGGTACTGTTTTGAGATGTGTTTTTAATGTAAAATGGATGTATATTTGATGAGAAATTGAGGTTTAATCAATGCAATCCCGAATAGGTTGATTTTCCTAAGTTTCTACTTGTGAAAATGGTGGTTTTTGGGGTGATCTTGGTGTTTTGTTAATGTTGGAGGTATAAGGAAGTGTTTGGGATCATTTTGGATGTTAATTGATGTTTAAAAATGGTTAGAAGTGATGGATCTTGGCTGGGTTAAGTCTTGGAAGTGTTTGGAGGTGATTTCGGTTGTGTTTGGTAGCCGAAATGTTGGTTTTGCAAAGAGCAGTGAGTTTAGGTGTGTTGCTGGTGTTTTTAATGCATTATGATGCATTAATCCTCTGTTGTTATGTGCTTGAAATAGGGGAGAATGATCCGTGAGCAATAGAGGTGGCGTTGAAGGTTTCGGATGCTTGGAAGGCTTGTTGTCTAGCCTTGTTTTGTGTATCAGTGAGTGAAGTTGGGTTTTCAGCTTTAAAACAAAGGTTTGAAGGTTTTGGGAGCTTAGTTTAAGTCTAAACAACTTAGCTAAGCTCAAGAGTAAGTAAATAGAATTTCTCTCTTGGTTGTGTTATGAATTGGTTTTTAAAGCACTTGTGATTGTTGGATGCAATGCATGTGATTTGCATGTTTTAAATTCTGGTTTGAAAGCATATTTTAGCATGGTTTAATGCTGGTTTTGAAAGCCATGTGTGAAGGTTGCTCAAGGTAAGAGATCCTTGGTTTTGTACATTGAAATTGTGGAATTGTTGCATAGTGTTGCATGTTGTTTAATGGTTTTGTGTAATGCTTCAAAAACAGTGGATTGATGATGGTAATTGGTGGTTTTGGCATTTTGGTTATGCTTGTAAAACAATGGATTAATGTGGTAAATTGGTTATATTGGCAAGTGATGTAAGTGGTTCTTGGTTACTTGAATCGGATATAGTTAGCCGACTATAGGATTGGGTGCACCGTGAATAAAGTCGCCTTGGATGTGGAGTGGTTGTGATTGTACCGGTAACTCCATCCAAGTACACTAACGAGATGGTTAAGAACACCATGGTGGTTAAAAGTCCATGGGTGGGTCTTGTGTATGTTAAGGTCATAATGGTGGTTAAAATTCCATTTGAGGACCTTGTGTATGTTAAGGTCATAATGGTGGTTAAAATTCCATTTGAAGACCTTGTGTATGGTAAGATCACAATGGTGGTGTAAAGTCCATGTGTGGATCTTGTGTGTATGTCCCGTGATCTCGTTAGTGATGTTATACAACTACCAATGAGTGATGGTAAGGTTATAATGGTGGTTAAAATTCCATTTGAGGACCTTGTGAATGTTAAGGTCATATGGTGGTTAAAAGTCCATATGAGGACCTTGTGTATGGTAAGGTCATAATGGTGGTTTAAATTCCATTTGGGGACCTTGAGATTGTTAGTGTGTATGAAGCGTGGGGACAACGCTTGTAATCCGCGTATCCGATTGTGTTTTGCGTTATGATGGTTTGTGAATTATCACTTGGAAGCCAATCTAATGTTCTTGAATATGATGAAGCATGAGATGCTTGAAATGTTGCATGGTTGCATGAGAAGTGTGTAGTGTTCTATGAATGCATGTTTTACTTGTTAACTTGTACAAGTGTTTATCTTCTATTGAGAATGGTACATATGTGCATGGAATCTCTTTAGTGCATTGAAGTCTTGTGAAGGCTTGTTTTAAAAGGCATGTAATGTAAGTGTTGATTTTGTGGTTCATATGTTGCATTTGCTTAATGCATGAGATGGAATTGAGGGTGTAAGTGGTTTTTAAAGGTTTCTTGCTTTGAAATGATTTTCAAGTATAAGAAAAGTATAATGTGAAGTGGAAGTGTTTTCCAAGGATCTTGTATTTAACTTTGCATAGGATGTTCATGCATGGAATGGTTAAATTGGTGGTTTTGCAAGGTTGTGCTTGAAGTGAATTACTTAGCTTTTCTAAGCTAAGGGTTGGTTTTTCATGTTTGAGCAATGCATGATTTAAAGCATGTTGTTAAAAGGGGGTTTTCAAACATTGCTTTAGTTTATCGAATTGTGTTTACTTTTAAAAGAGGTTTTATGACTCGCTGCATTGATGGTGTTTTGGTTTTGAGCATTCCTCACTAAGCATTATGTGCTTACGCTCCTTTTTTTCCATCAATGCAGATATTTGAAGTTGGGACAGCGAGAAGCAAGGGATTCAAGGAGAGCTCCATTTGAGATGTATGTCTCGGTTAATAGATATAGATAATAAAGGCAATGGGGGGGAGAATCTCTTATGTTGATGTTTAATGAGATTGTGTATGTTGGACAAGTTTGGTTTATGATTTTGAACTATGTGGTTTAACGCTTGCAACGTTGAGTCTTCTTATTCTTAAGTCGTTATGCTATGCTTCTTGTTTTAAAAGCATGATTGAATGTTGGATGTGTTGAATGAGTTGGTGCACCTAGGGGTGGTTTTGTATCTAGATTTTGATGCAAATTGGTAGGTATGATGCTTGGCATGTTTTTGATTTATTGTGGAATGGTTTGGAGCATGTTTGATGGGGTTTAAAGGTGTTAAAACAGGCCTATCTGCTGTTTCTGGGCAGGGTGTTTCGAAACACCCTTGCCTGTTTCGAAACAGGCCCTTGTTTTGGCCAGGGTGTTCCTGAACGGCCTAGACCCGTTTCTGAACACTTTGGCTACTGCCAAGGGGTGTTCCTGAACGGCCTAGACCCGTTTCGGAACACCTGACCGTTGGGCATAAAATTTGAATGGTTTTGAGGTTTGCAAGCTTTACGTTTTAGTCCCGATTCTTGTATGTGCAATTGCTTGAGTTTGAGATGTCCGTTTGAGATGGAATTTGGCAGAGAGGCATGAAACATGACTAATTTCATAATGGTAACTTAAAAATTGGTAAAGTCCTCTTAATTTTCAGAATTTCCAAATTGGTCCCTAAATTCGTATTTTGTGCAATTGGGTCCCTTATTGTTTTCCGATTGCTGTGATTTTTGAGTATGCTTATCTCAAGAGAATGCCTAGGGTTAATGTGCATCTAGACAAGTTTAAAAAGAAAAAAAAGGGTCGTTAATCAAGGTTGACTTTCGGGTTGACTTTGGTTTTCCCCGTGTAATCTTCATAGTCCGGGTCAACCGTCTAGGCCGGGCTAAGGGGGTTATACCGGCCAGATCCAGATCTAGGGTTTCCCTTGAAACCCATCATCTGCCGTCTTCTTTATCCGATCAGTTTTGGTTTTGGGCTTCTCCGTTTATCTCTACATCCCATTTTTTTCCGTTTTCTTTCTTTTATTTTTTTTCTTCATATTTGTTTTCTCCTCATTGTTCTCTCCGATTTCCAGTTCCAACAATGGTTGTCCTCGGCCATTTTGCATAGAAGCGAGGCAGAGGCTGTGCTTCCTTGCCGTTTTTCAACCACTCCAACAACTTTGTTTCCACCTTGCTCGGTTATTTAAAGGTATTTTTCTGTTTTCCCTCTTTTTACATTGTTGTGTTTCCTTTCTTTATGTGTACTCTTTGTTATCAAATTCTTTTTATTTTTTTATATATGTTGTTTGATCTGTTTCTTTTTGTACTTGTTGGTTTTTCTTTTATCTCGATCTTTTCTGTATGATATGCTCAATCTTCTTTCTTTTTTCTCCATCGTCTACCCACTGTTTTCCCCTCTTTTACTTATCGACTATGCTGGTTATCTCCTTTTCATTATTCTTTGGCTTAGTATCTGTGTTATTTTTTCAGATTGGCCTCTTGTCTTTTACATCTATTTGAGAATTGTTGTTGTTTCCCATGTTTCCCTTTCTCATTGTAATTGGTATGTTCTTAATCCTGCGTTGCTAGCTTGCTTTTTAGTTATATTATTCATGTTATACTTCTTTGTCTTCTCTATTTACCTTTTTTTTGTCCATCCCTTATATGGGGAATTCACGATCCCTTCTTGGGGAAATATTCTCGAACCACCACGTGGGTTTCCCTTCTGCTTACCTTACGAATTTTACCTGGTTCTATAGAGGATATATTCTCCCTTCTTGGTTTGATGTTACAAGATCTTATTTGACTATGTTAGATATAATTGCTGTTATCTTTCTATGTGGGTTTCCCTCTCTTTGCTCCATGGCTACCTGTATGCTTCTCATTACTCTTTATAATGTTTTATATATTACTTTGGCTTCCCATTATATCTGCTTATCCATACTTCATTTTCTAACTGTTTTTACCTTTCAAATTATTGTTAATAGCTCCATCGATGGTAATTTCTCTTGCATATGGTTTATATCCTCCCTCTCATCTCTCAATATTATTACCTGCCGCCACCATCTCAAATCTATGCTTTATCAGCTCCCTCCTCTGTCTGATCCAAGTTTTCCTTTTTTCACTCTAACTTTTTCCTTCCTTCTTTTTGTTTACGAGAACTTCAATGCTTTGTGGAAGATCCTGCCCCGAAGACCTTGGCCATGCTTCAATGTAACATGTCTACGGTTTTTATTTTAGAATTTATGGGATGTATTTATTTTTTTAATTCCCCCTATGTTTGCCCTTTTCTTTACTACAACCTATATTCGTCACCTTACGCCTTTCTTTTTGTTTTGCATGTTTCATACCCCACCCGTGAGGCTACCGTTCTATTAAGTTGGTCGTATAGCTGCGTCTGCTGCTTCTACCCAAGTCTAGCTGCCTTCCTTTTTTATATGTTTCTCTTTTATTGCTTATGGGCCTGTAATTATTCTTTTACCCCCCTTTCCTTTGCTCATTTGGTATGTACTAAGTTTCTTCTCCCCTCTTCTCTCTATCCCATGGTTTGTAATCCTTATTATTTGGGTGTGCCTTTACTCTGTTTGCTTCTTTCTTTACATATGCTTCATGCATTCTTTTTACTATTATTTCATGTTTAGTTCTTCTATATGATGACATGCTCTCCGGTATTATTTTCTTCCTGTATAGTATATCCTATCCCAATACCATATCCCATATTTATACTTGGCCTTATTTGTTTTCTAAGTATAGTAAGTCTTTTCCCTTCATCATGCATTTATTCTATGGATGGTTCTTTAGTTTTTTTTATGGTTTTAACTTTCCTCGTACACATAAGATCTTCAATTACGTTGTTCATATCATATTTAACTTTTATTTGTTCTTGTTGTGTTTTTCTGTTACCCACTACACCTATTTTGGTGCCATTAATCAAACCATCTCAAGGGGAATTACCACGATCACCTTCCAGGTGAAAACAATCTATTACACAAAACTATTATACAGTAATATCCCCAATCCTTTTATCATTCTTTCTATCCACTCATCTCCTTGCAAAATTTACAAAATTTTATCAAAATTCGTTAAAATTACAAGGCCATACTCAGACATTTCATTAATATAGCCTCAAGTTTTATCAAAATTATATGCTCTCAACCAGACTTTGCCCTCTTTAATTACTAGACAAAAGGTCAAACGCTACCCAATCCATCAAATTCAATCTCTAATATTTGGGCTCTTGAATGCTATCAATTTTAAAGTCAACTCTCCTTACGTAACACATCCTCTTACAACAATTACTATTTTTCGTCAAATTCCACCAATGCCTACATTTACCCCCCATTCCCTACTTATTTTCATAATTTATTTCCTACTTTATTTCATTCCTCTAGTGATCCTTACTATCACCATAAATACAAATATCTTTTTAGTCAAAGTTGTGAATCTACTTGCCTTCTGGAATATATTGCCTTTTACCTTATTCGAACTACACAATTACTTGGATATCTTTCTTCCCAGATTCTATTATAATTATAGATTGTATACAACACTTACCATAATTATTTCTTACACCTTCCCCATTTCTGAATTTCTTTCCTCAAATTATCCCCTATTATTTCTCTTCACACTATTCTATCATACGTTCCCCCATGATTTAAGGGGGTTCTTTCCATACTACACTTTATATTATTTACTACTATACTTTCTTTCATTTTCAATATTTCCTATAATTCAGATCTTTAACTCCATGCGCCCACTCCCCACGATTCTCCCTTCTTTCCTTATTAGCATACGATCTTCATATCCAAATCTTGGAAACTTTCCCTCCTCTTGTTTTATTTACATTCTTCTCTCTTTCCTTATTCCATTAATCACCTCTTTTCTTTCCGTAATTCTTATTCATAAGTTACTTCTCTTTTTTATTTTTTTCTACATAGTCTATCACTATTTGTCTCTCACTATTGCTCACTCTTCTATTTTCGACCAAATGGCTTCATCATCCTCTCTTCCCCACTACACCAATCTAGATCTCACCAATGAAGAGGCAAATGATATCTATACTCCAGATTTTGACTTCTTTGAGGAGGACCCGAAAACAATTCTAGTTGGAAAATTCATCTCCACAAAGCCGATCGATGACTGGGCTGTTCTTTCAGCCTTTGAAGGTATCTGGAAAAAGAATAACCTCAAATCAATCTCCATTATTAGAGATTCTTTCTTTAGAATTGAGTTTGCCACAATTAGTGATCGAGATGATATTTATGAACGAGGCCCCTGTCTTTATAAAGATGAGTGGATGGCACTTGCTGAATATAACCCCGGGAAAAGTATGGATGAATATTCTTTCAATCCTATGCGAATCTGGTTTCGTATACTTGCTCTACCCAAGCCTTTAATGGAAGATCCTGATAGAACTCACTTAGTGGGCCAATCTCTTGGTGCTATGGTTGGCACCGTTCTCAGAACTGACACACAAAGAGAAAGAGGAAATATTACTGAATTTTTACGAGTTGAAATTCTCATGGACATCTCTAAGCCTGTCCGACGCTTCCTACTTATTGGGAAAGGTACACATACTACTTCTCGTCGTCTCCAATATGAGTGTCTTCCTCTACTATGCCACAGGTGTGGTCTCATTAGTCATATCTTCGAACATTGTCCCAACAAAGCCACGATTGATCCAGCTAAACTTCAATATGGTGAGTGGCTCCGTTGGCTTCCCCCGCGTCGCCGGGATCAGGGACCACGTGGCCGTATCCGTGCAGTTGAGCCTTCTTCTAATGCTAGCCGCCATCCACCGATAGGTATTTTATCTCTTTTAATCTGGCTCCAACAACTTCTCTATTTTTCTTTACGTTTATATATTGATTCTCCTCTTTATACAGACACAAAGGATAAGGGTAAATCTGTTGAGACCTCTGCTAATGATAGCCGCCACCCACTGATAGGTATTTTATCACTTTTATTCTGTTTTCAACAACCTCTTTACTTTTCTTCACATTCATATTTTGATTCTCTTTTTTTTACAGACCCCAAGGATAAGGGTAAATCTGTTGCTGAACCTGTTTCATCTGTGCAAGAATCGGGTCTGTCATTTATTCACTCACATCATTTACTCTTTATCCGACGTTTCCTACACTTGAAACTCACTTCCTCTTTCTCGGAATTTCTAGGGAAACTCAATGAAGGGGATGCTGCATCATTCACAGATCTTCCTGCTGAGGATAATTACAATAATGATGAGATGATAGGAGAGGAATCTTCCGAGCCGCCTACTACCAAAATGGATACCCATAAACCATCACGAGTTTCACTCCCTCCTTGTGTTTTAGAGCCACAACCTCTGAATACAATATACCCTATCCCTGAGGACCCTGAGAAAGGCGGTTGGGAAGGCCAAGATGATGGTGTACCAGGCCCTACTGTCCAACAAGTGGAAAATCTGGATGCTCAATTAAGTAAGCCTTTCCTTCAAACCGGTATTTCACTTTTTGATGCATTTGACTCTTGGCTTCTTAAAAACTATCCCAATGATGCAGCATCAGCTCCTGCTCCTATCCCTATTCCTCCTAACCGTGGCACTAAGAGACGCTCCCCCATCCATGTGATCCTCCAGCCAAAGAAGTCCAGGCCCTCTCCTTCTCCAACCCCGAAAGCTGGGATGAGTAGGGGAAAAACTCTGCGGCGGTGGCTGACTCACAGCCCCGCCGAGGGAAATGATCATCTTATGCTGGAACTGTTAGGGTCTTGGGAAGGTCTAGGCAGTTCAACACCTCCAGCAATATGTTCGTCTCCATTCTCCTGATTTACTTTTTTTATGTGAAACAAAACTTAAAAATACGGCTTGTAGCCGTCTTAGTTCTTTTCTAGGTATGAATAAGGTTTTTCGGTTGATTACTCTGAACATTGCTCTGGTATTGCTTTATTTTCCTCGAATAATTATGATATTTCTATGCTTTCTTATTCGGATCGTTTCATTCATACTTATATTTGTTGTAATTCTTATTCGTTTTATTTCACTGGTATACATGGTTACTCTGAAACAAGTCATAAAACTAAAACTTGGGATTTAATTGATTCACTAAACAACAACGACGGTCTACCTTGGCTTCTCGGTGGTGATTTCAACGAAATCCTATCTGATAATGAGAAACAAGGCGGCTGTCGTCGTGCAAGATCTCAAATCAATAATTTTCGTCAATGCCTCTCACGCAATAACCTTTTTTACTACAAACCTACCTCGGGTTGGTTCACATGGTCTAAACTTGGGCCTAAAACCCCTACTTTGTTCGAGAGATTAGACCGATTTGTTGGTAATGTGGCATGGAAAGCTACTAATCCAAATTATACCATCATTTCTGATTATGATGCTAAATCTGATCACTGCTTTCTACTTTTGAATACGGAACCCCCACCACAATCCAATCACCGACCACCCCCATCTAAATTCCGCTTTGAAAATTGCTGGGCAACCAATGAAGAAGGCATCTCCATAGTCAAGCAAACTTGGAACTCTACTAAAGGCAATACCCTCGATAAAATTCAAGCTATTGGCTCCTGTTTAGGAGATTGGCAATCTCAGCAACGCTTTAAATCCACTGGACGCATCAACATTCTCTCTAAGAAAATCAACAAATTCCTACAGCGTCCTCTCTCGGCTGCTGCTGAGGAAAAATACATTGCTGCTAGATCTGAGCTCCATAAATTATTAAATGAACATGGAGTGTACTGGGCGCAACGCTCTCGTAATCTATGGTTGCCTCAAGGAGACAAAAACACCCGGTTTTTTCATGCCCGTGCTAGTAGCAGGAAAAAGAAGAATACCATCACTGGCCTCCTCGATACGAATAATAATTGGTGTACTGCCGACTCAGATCTTATGACAATTGCTTCCTCATATTTCCACACCCTCTTTACTTCCTCTAATCCCTCTTTTTCATATCAAATACTATAAAAAATCCCTTCCTCCATCACGCCTGCTATGAATGAGTCCCTCACTAAGGAATTCACAACGTAGGAGATTTTCACCGCTTTTCGTGATATAGACCCAAGGAAAGCCCCTGGCATTGATGGCTTGCCTAGCGGGTTTTTCCGACAACACTGGGACACGGTTGGGACGGATGTCACCACACTTTGCCTAAATCTTCTCAATGGATCTGCAGATATGGCTTCGGTAAACCAAACCATTTTGGTACTCATACCTAAGATGAAGGACCCAACTACTATGAGGCATCTTAGGCCCATTAGTCTCTGCACAGTAATTTACAAAATTATTGCAAAGGTCTTGGTTAATAGAATGAAACATACTATTCCTTTTTGTATTAGCTCCAACCAAGATGCCTTCGTTCAGGGACGTAATATTACAGACAACATTCTTATTGCTCATGAAATAATTCATTCTATTAACACTGGTACTTCTAAGCATTCTCAAGGTGTTGCTCTTAAGCTCGATATAGAGAAGGCCTTTGGTAGAGTTGAATGGACCTTCCTCGAAAATGTTATGACCCGTATGGGCTTTGCGCCATCATGGGTCTCTCTTATAATGCGATGTATCTCCTCAGTCTCTTTCTCAGTTAAGGTCAACAATTCTTTTTCCCCCTTCTTTTGCCCTCAACGGGGTCTCTGACAAGGTGACCCCTTGTCCCCTTTCCTCTTCCTCTTTTGCACTCAAGGGCTCTCAGCTTTTCTGTCTGGCGCTAAACAGCACGGTCTGCTTCCTGGCCTTGGTGCCAGCAAGCAGGGCCCCAAGGTTAACCACCTCTTATTTTCAGATGATTGTATTGTTTTTATCAACTCAAAACCAGAGGAAGCCGCTCACCTTAAATTGGCTCTCCAAACTTACGCTTCTGCTTCTGGTCAGGCAGTTAACTTTGATAAGTCCACTATTTTTTACAACCCTCGTACCCCCAGTTCGACTCGCCATGCTATTAATTCCTGTCTTCAAGTTCGTGAGGTCTCCAACCCTAGTGTCTATCTGGGGGTACCTCTTCTTATCGGCAAAAATAAGACCTTATCCTTAGGGTTTATACGTGATAAAGTTCATGAAAGACTATCCAATTGGGACAAACAACTCCTTTCTTTCAGTGGTAGGGAAATCTTTATCAAAGTTGTTTTACAATCTCTACCTCAATATGTTATGTCGTGTTATTTATTGCCCCAAAACATTATTGATGACATGACTTCTGCCATCAGACGATATTGGTGGTCTGGCAAAAATAATAAAAAAGGTTGGCACATGCTCCCTTGGGAGCAGGTGTGCTTGCCTAAGTCATTTGGAGGTATGGGATTTAGGGATCTCAATAACTTTAACATTGCGCTTCTTGGTAAACAATTATGGCGCCTTATCTGCGAACCAGATTCTCTTTTGGGTCAAGTCTATAAAGCTAAATATTTTCCTTCAGGTAACATCCTTCATGCATCTCGGCCATCTCGTGGATCTTTTGCCTGGCAAGGTCTCTTTCATGCTATGCAACATCTCTTTGGGGGCTTTCTTGATCGTCCTAGTATTAATAGTAATATTCAAATCCATCAGGACAACTGGGGAGGCTCTTCGATCGTTCACCTATACGGGGATTATGAGATCTCGGATGAAGTCCACGTTCGTTGTCGCGACTTCATGATTCGAAACCAAGCAGCTTGGGACCCTGCTAAGGTCCGTGCGTATTTTACTACGGCCGATGCCGACTAAGTTTTGTCAATCCCTATTATCAATGACCCTCGTGATTCCATCCTTTGGAGTCCTAATGATTCTGGTATTTACTCGGTCAGATCTGGCTATCTTTTCTTGCAACGCCATCCAGAAACCAGAATTCGTCCTCCCCGGATTTGGAAGTTCCTCTCTAAGCTCAAGGTCTTGCCTAAAGTCAAAACCTTTGGTTGGCGCATGGGATCTGAGGCTCTACCCGTTGGGGTTCGTCTACAGGCTTTTGCGCTAGACTCAGGTTCCTGCCTCGTTTGTCACTCCGGTACGGAATCTATTCTCCATGCTCTTCGTGACTACCCTGGTGCTTCGGAGGCCCTTCGGTTGGTTGGCCTCCCTAACTCCCTGATTAACAGCACTGCATCCACCGGACTACAATGGCTAGAGGAAGGTGCTCGCCATCTATCCTCTGACCTTTTCGGGCTTTTCCTGACTACTCTGTGGAACATATGGAAGCGGCGTAATGACTGGATCCATAACCGCCATCTTCAACCACCATGGTTAATTGCCGTCAATTCTATCAGTCTTCATTGTGACTACATTGTTGCTACTTCTTCCTCTACATCCCCTTCCCCTTTCCCGGTTTCTCCTTCTCGCTGGAGACATCCCCCTCGGGGGCACATTAAAATTAATGTGGATGGGGCTTTTGACCCTTCCACACGTGCAGCGGCGGTTGGAGTTGTGGCCCGTGATGAAGCAGGTATGGTTGTCGGCGGTCTAGCTTACCCTCTGGGCAGCTGCCCAGATGCCATTACATCCGAAGGGCAAAGTCTTCGAGCGGGTATCACTTTTGCTCAATCTCAAGGATGGAGCCGTTTGATTATTGAGACAGATTGCGCTTCTCTTGCGAACAGACTCAACTTTCTAGGCCATGATCTCTCTTCTATGGGTCCAATGATTTTACAAGCTCATGATGCTTTGGATTGTTTTTCTTTTGCTCATGTTCACCTTGTTTGCCGTGAGGCTAATATTGTTGCTCATACTTTGGCTACACATGCTCTTAGGACCATGACTTCTATGTCTTTTGGGTCCATGTTTCCTGATTGTATTCGCAATGCTGTACTCTGTGAGGTTTCACCTCGATCTTTATAAATAAATCTTGGGTACTCTTTTCCCCTTTTAGGTTTCTCCAGGTCTTGTGCGTGGGGATATTAGTAGGGGTTTTTAATGAGGCCCTCTTTCTTCAAAAAAAAGTCCAACGAGTCCATTTTGCGACCCATTTAGACCCGCTAGTCCGAAACCTCTACAAAAAGGACCGCAAAACAAGTTTTAATCAAAACTTAAGAGTTCATATCGTTGATTACGAGCTTTTCAACACTATTGTATTGCAAAAATTCAATTTCTGTTCTTTTTACGCAGTTATAAGTTCAACGGGTCCATTTTAAGGCCCATTTAGACCCGCTCGTCCGAAACCTTTACAAAAAGGACTGAAAAAAACAAGTTTTGATCCAATTTTAGGAGTTCATATAATTGATTAGGAGCTTTTGAAAAAGATTATATTGCAAAAAGTCAATTTCTGTAGTTTTTACTCAGTTAAAAGTCCAACGGGTCCATTTTACGGCCCATTTAGACCCGCTCGCCCGAAACCTCTTCAAAAATGACTGAAAAACAAGTTTTAATCAAATTTTAGGAGTTCATATAATTGATTACGATCTTTTCAACACGATTATATTGCAAAAACTCAATTTTTGTACTTTTTACTCAGTTAAAAGTCTAACGGGTCCATTTTAAGGCCGTCCGAAACCTCTACAAAAAGAACCGCAAAACAAGTTTTAATCAAAGCTTAAGAGTTGATATCGTTGATTACGAGCTTTTCAACACTATTGTATTGCAAAAATTCAATTTCTGTTCTTTTCACGCAGTTATAAGTTCAACGGGTCTATTTTAAGGCCCATTTAGACCAGCTCGCTCGAAACCTCTACAAAAAGGACCGAAAAACAAGTTTTGATCAAATTTTAAGAGTTCATATAATTGATTACGAGCTTTTCAACAAGATTATATTGCAAAAACTCAAATTCGGTATTTTTTACTAAGTTAAAAGTCCAACGGGTCCATTTTACGGCCCATTTAGACCCGCTCGCCCGAAACCTCTTTAAAAAGGACCGAAAAAATTTTTTAATCAAATTTTAGGACTTCATATCATTGATTACGATCTTTTCAACACGATTATATTGCAAAAACTCAATTTATGTACTTTTTACTCAGTTAAAAGTCCAACGGGTCCATTTTACGGCCCATTTAGACCCGCTCGTCCGAAACCTCTACAAAATGACCGCAAAACAAGTTTTAATCAAAACTTAAAAGTTCATATCTTTGATTACGAACTTTTCAACACTATTGTATTGCAAAAATTCAATTTCTGTTCTTTTTACGCAGTTATAAGTTCAACGGGTCCATTTTAAGGCCCATTTAGACCCGCTCGTCCGAAACCTCTACAAAAAGGACTAAAAACAAGTTTTGATCTAATTTTAGGAGTTCATATAATTGATTACGAGCTTTTCAACAAGATTATATTGCAAAAACTCAAATTCGGTATTTATACTCAGTTAAAAGTCCAACGGGTCCACTTTACGGCTCATTTAGACCCGCTCGCCCGAAACCTCTGCAAAAATGACTGAAAAACAAGTTTTAATCAAATTTTAGGACTTCATATCATTGATTAAGATGTTTTCAACACGATTATATTGCACAAACTCAATTTTTGTACTTTTTACTTAGTTAAAAGTCTAACGGGTTCATTTTACGGCATTTAGACCCGCTCGTCCGAAACCTCTACAAAAAGGACCGCAAAACAAGTTTTAATCAAAACTTAAGAGTTCATATCGTTGATTACGAGCTTTTCAGCACTATTGTATTGCAAAAATTCAATTTCTCTTCTTTTTACACAGTTATAAGTTCAACGGGCACATTTTAAGGCCCATTTAGACCCGCTGGTCTGAAACCTCTACAAAAAGAACCGAAAAACGAGTTTTGATCCAATTTTAGGAGTTCATAAAATTGATTACGAGCTTTTCAACAAGATTATATTGCAAAAACTCAAATTCGGTATTTTTTACTCAGTTAAAAGTCCAACGTGTCCATTTTACGTCCCATTCAGACCCGCTCGCCCGAAACCTCTTCAAAAATGACTGAAAAACAAGTTTTAATCAAATTTTAGGAGTTCATATAATTGATTACGATCTTTTCAACATGATTATCTTGCAAAAATTCAATTTTTGTACTTTTTACTCGGTTAAAAGTCCAACGGGTCCATTTTACGGCCCATTTATACCCGCTCGTCCGAAACCTCTACGTAAAGGACCGCAAAACAAGTTTTAATCAAAACTTAAGAGTTCGTATCGTTGATTACGAGCTTTTCATCACTATTGTATTGCAAAAATTCAATTTCTGTTCTTTTTATGCAGTTATAAGTTCAACGGGTCCATTTTAAGGCCCATTTAGACCCGCTCGTTCGAAACCTCTACAAAACAGACCGAAAAACAAGTTTTGATCCAAATTTAGGAGTTCATATAATTGATTACGAGCTTTTCAACAAGATTATATTGCAAAAACTCAAATTCGGTATTTTTTACTCAGTTAAAAGTCCAACGGGTCCATTTTACGGCCCATTTAGACTCGCTCGTTCGAAACCTCTACAAAACGGACCGAAAAACAAGTTTTGATCCAATTTTAGGAGTTCATACAATTGATTATTAGCTTTTCAACAAGATTATATTGCAAAAACTCAAATTCGGTATTATTTACTAAGTTAAAAGCCCAACGGGTCCATTTTACGGCCCATTTAGACCCGCTCGCCCGAAACCTCTTCAAAAAGGGCCGAAAACAAGTTTAATCAAATTTTAGGACTTCATATCATTGATTACGATCTTTTCAATACGATTATATTGCAAAAACTCAATTTATGTACTTTTTACTTCGTTAAAAGTCCAACGGGTCCATTTTGCGACCCATTTAGACCCGCTCGACCAAAACCTCTACAAAAAGGACCGCAAAACAAGTTTTAATCAAAACATAAGATTTCATATCATTGATTACGAGCTTTTCAACACTATTGTAGTGCAAAAATTCAATTTCTGTTCTTTTTACGCAGTTATAAGTTCAATTGGTCCATTTTAAGGCCCATTTAGACCCGCTCGTCCGAAACCTCTACAAAAAGGACCGAAAACAAGTTTTGATCCAATTTTAGGAGTTCATATGATTGATTAGGAGCTTTTGAGCAAGATTATAATTCAAAAAGTCAATTTCTGTATTTTTTACTCAGTTAAAAGTGCAACGGGTCCATTTTACGGCCCATTTAGACCGGCTCGCCCGAAACCTCTTCAAAAATGACTGAAAAACAAGTTTTAATCAAATTTTAGGAGTTCATATAATTGATTACGATCTTTTAAACACGATTATATTGCAAAAACTCAAATTCGGTATTTTTTACTCAGTTAAGAGTCCAAAGGGTCCATTTTACGGCCCATATAGACCCGCTCGTCCGAAACCTCTACAAAAAGGACCGCAAAACAAGTTTTAATCAAAGCTTAAGAGTTCATATCGTTGATTACGAGCTTTTCAACACCATTGTATTGCAAAAATTCAATTTATGTTCTTTTCACGCAGTTATAAGTTCAACGGGTCCATTTTAAGGCCCATTTAGACCCGCTCGCCCGAAACCTCTACAAAAAGGACCGAAAAACAAGTTTTGATCAAAATTTAAGAGTTCATATAATTGATTACGAGCTTTTCAACAAGATTATATTGCAAAAACTCAAATTTGATATTTTTTACTAAGTTAAAAGTCCAACGGGTCCATTTTACGGCCCATTTAGACCCGCTTGCTCGAAACCTCTTCAAAAAGGACCGAAAAACAATTTTAATCAAATTTTAGGACTTCATATCATTGATTACGATCTTTTCAACACGATTATATTGCAAAAACTCAATTTTTGTACTTTTTACTCAGTTAAAAGTCCAACGGGTCCATTTTACGGCCTATTTAGACCCGCTCATCCAAAACCTCTACAAAAAGGACTACAAAATAAGTTTTAATCAAAAGTTAAGAGTTCACATCAATGATTACAAGTTTTTCAACACTATTGTATTGCAAAAATTCAATTTATGTTCTTTTTACGTAGTTATAAGTTCAACGGCTCCATTTTAAAGCCCATTTAGACCCGCTCGTCCGAAACCTCTAGAAAAAGGACCGCAAAACAAGTTTTAATCAAAACTTAAGAGTTCATATAACTGATTACGAGCTTTTCAACACTATTGTATTGCAAAAATTCAATTTTTGTTGTTTTTACGCAGTTATAAGTTCAATAGGTCCATTTTACGGCCAATTTAGACCCGCTCGTCCGAAACCTCTTCAAAAATGACTGAAAAACAAGTTTTAATCAAATCTTAGGAGTTCATGTAATTGATTACGATCGTTTCAACACGATTATATTGCAAAAACTCAATTTCTGTATTTTTTACTTAGTTAAAAGTCCAACGGGTCCATTTTACGGCCCATTTAGACCCGCTCGTCCGAAACCTCTACAAAAAGTACCGCAAAACAAGTTTTAATCAAAACTTAAGAGTTCATATCATTGATTACGAGCTTTTCAACACCATTGTATTGCAAAAATTCAATTTATGTACTTTGTACGCAGTTATAAGTTCAACGGGTACATTTTTAGGCCCATTTAAACCCGCTCGTCCGAAACCACTACAAAAAGGACCGAAAAACAAGTTTTGATCCAATTTTAGGAGTTCATATACTTGATTACGAGCTTTTCAACAAGATTATATTGTAAAAACTCAAATTCGGTATTTTTTACTCAGTTAAAAGTCCAACGGGTCCATTTTACGGTCCATTTAGACCCGCTCGCCCGAAACCTCTTCAAAAATGACCGAAAAACAAGTTTTAATCAAATTTTAGGACTTCATATCATTGTTTACGATCTTTTCAACACGATTATATTGCAAAAACTCAATTTTTGTACTTTTTACTTAGTTAAAAGTCCAACGGGTCCATTTTACGGCCCATTTAGACCCGCTCGTCTGAAACCTCTACAAAAAGGACCGCAAAACAAGTTTTAATCAAAACTTAAGAGTTCATATCGTTGATTACGAGCTTTTCAACACTATTGTATTGCAAAAATTCAATTTATGTTGTTTTTTACGCAGTTATAAGTTCAACAGGTCCATTTTAAGGCCCATTTAGACCCGCTCGTCCGAAACCTCTACAAAAAGGACCGAAAAACAAGTTTTGATCCAATTTTAGGAGTTCATATACTTGATTACGAGCTTTTCAACAAGATTATATTGTAAAAACTCAAATTCGGTATTTTTTACTCAGTTAAAAGTCCAACGGGTCCATTTTACGGTCCATTTAGACCCGCTCGCCTGAAACCTCTTAAAAAATGACTGAAAAACAAGTTTTAATCAAATTCTAGGAGTTCATATAATTGATTACGATCTTTTCAACACGATTATATTGCAAAAACTCAATTTTTGTACTTTTTACTCAGTTAAAAGTCCAACGGGTCCATTTTACGGCCCATTTAGACCCGCTCGTCCGAAACCTCTACAAAAAGGACCGCAAAACAAGTTTTAATCAAAACATAAGAGTTCATATCATTGATTACGAGCTTTTCAACACTATTATATTGCAAAAATTCAATTTCTGTTCTTTTTACGCAGTTATAAGTTCAACGGGTCCATTTTAAGGCCCATTTAGACCCGCACGTCCGAAACCTCTACAAAAAGGACCGAAAAACAAGTTTTGATCCAATTTTACGAGTTCATATAATTGATTATGAGCTTTTCAACAAGATTATATTACAAAAACTCAAATTCGGTATTTTTTACTAGGTTAAAAGTCCAACAGGTCAATTTTACGGCCCATTTAGACCCGCTCGCCCGAAACCTCTTCAAAATTGACTGAAAAACAAGTTTAATAAAATTTTAGGAGTTCATATAATTGATTACGATCTTTTCAACATGATTATATTGCAAAAACACAATTTTTGTACTTTTTACTTAGTTAAAAGTCCAACGGGTCCATTTTCCAGCTCATTTACACCCGCTTGTTCGAAACCTCTACAAAAAGGACCGCAAAACAAGTTTTAATCAAAAATTAAGAGTTCATATCGTTGATTACGAGCTTTTCAACACTATTGTATTACAAAAATTCAATTTCTGTTCTTTTTACGCAGTTATAAGTTCAACGGGTCAATTTTAAGGCTCATTTAGACCCGCTCGGTCGAAACCTCTACAAAAAGTACCGAAAAACAAGTTTTGATCCAATTTTAGGAGTTCATATAATTGATTACGAGCTTTTCAACAAGATTATATTGCAAAACCTCAAATTCGGTATTTTTTACTTAGTTAATAGTGCAACGTGTCCATTTTACGGCCCATTTAGACCCGCTCGCCCGAAACATCTTCAAAAATGACTGAAAAACAAGTTTTAATCAAAGTTTAGGAGTTCATATAATTGATTACGATCTTTTCAACACGATTATATTGCAATAACTCAATTTTTGTACTTTTTACTCAGTTAAAGTCCAACGGGTCCATTTTACGGCCCATTTAGACCCGCTCGTCCGAAACCTCTACAAAAAGGACCGCAAAACAAGTTTTAATCAAAACTTAAGAGTTCATATCGTTGATTACGAGCTTTTCAACACTATTGTATTGCAAAAATTCAATTTCTGTTCTTTTTACGTAGTTATAAGTTCAACGGGTCCATTTTAAGGCCCATTTAGACCCGCTCGTCCGAAACCACTACAAAAAGGACCGAAAAACAAGTTTTGATCCAATTTTAGGAGTTCATATAATTGATTACGAACTTTTCAACAAGATTATATTGCAAAAAGTCAATTTCTGTATTTTTTACTTAGGTAAAAGTCCAACGGGTCCATTTTACGGCCCATTTAAACCCGCTCGCCCGAAACCTCTTCAAAAATTACTGAAAAATAAGTTTTAATCAAATTTTAGGAGTTCATATAATTGATTACGATCGTTTCAACACGATTATATTGCAAAAACTCAATTTATGTATTTTTTACTTAGTTAAAAGTCCAACGGAAACTCAGTTAAAATTCCAACAGGTGGGTATGGGGTCTCTCGAAATTCTCTCAATTCTCTCTCGTCTCTTTTAGGGGTTTAGCGTGCTTTTATGTTTTTTCTTTTGTTTAGCTCTTTCCCCCGCCGCGTATCCCCTTCCTTTTCTTTCTCAATTCTCTTTTCCCTCATCTTTTCTCCTCTCTGCCGCCGCCAACATCTCCACCACGCCGCCCGCTTTCGCCCCCTCCCCACCACCAGCCGGCGCTTCCCATCAAGAGACCACTGTGCATATCGGTAAGAGTTCGTTGAGACCCCATCCCAGCACTTTTCGTTCTCCCTTTTCTCTCAGATCTGTTGCATTTTATATTATTTCATCTTTTTTGGTTTTTTTAGACCCCTTCTTAATCTTTCTCTTGTTTTTTCGTTTTTTTGCAAGACTATTCTCTCCAATGGATCTCTTCATCGCAATACCTGTGGGAAAGTTTGGATTTCCGTCCACTAGTGGCCCGATCTGCCGTTTGAGATCAATCGGGCACTGTTCCGGATCCAGCCGTTTCAATTTTTTTGTCTTCTATTTCTTTGTCTCTTCTTTTATTTTTTATAATCTTACTTACCTTTTGTTTTTTCTAATTTTTTCATATTTCGTTCTTAACAGATTTGATTCCAATGGTCCGTGTTTCTCAGTCACGGTCTTGGCGATTTTGTTTTTAGTGCTTCATCGGTCTCACCATGGATTCCACCGCCGGCGGAGTGGTTCACCTTTTCAATATCTTCCGGGTTTTTTTCTCTTCACGACCACCTTTTTTTCTTTTCTGTTTTTTTCCTTTGTTTTATTCACCAGATCTAACGTTTGGCTTCCTTTTTGCAAGGTTTTTGTTTTTTGGATAAAGGCTTCTGATTTCCTACTTCAGATTTCTTTTTTATCAAATCGTTTATCTCCAGCTACATCTATGGCGTATTCGTTCCCTGGAGTTCATCGATTGAATCAGGTGATCTGCCACTCCCCGTCGTGCTTCCGGCAGATTTACCGGCATCAGTCTTCGCTGTCCAAAGGTGTTGTCCCCCCTTTTTTCTCTCTTCCTTTGTTCTCCATAGTATATAGTTTCTCTATCTTTTATCTATCCATTTTGATGCATATTCTTTCGATCTTTTATCTGGTTTTGTGTTATCTTTTATTATGTTTATATTGGGTATCACCCTTGCCATGGCTATCTATTCCCTTCTTATTTTTTATATTCGTATGCTTATATCTGCCTTTATCTTCCTCTTGTATTGCTACCTCTGTGCCTTGCCTATTATCTGTCCTTTATTTTTTTCTTTTCTTCATTCATACCAAATATCTTTTATCGAGCTGTCCTCATAACCACATATCCATCATTTTAATTTCTTCATTGATGCTAGTATCTTTGCTGGTTTGGTTTAGTGTTCAATTCCCACATATGACTTTTCTTTGTCAATTAAATCATTTTTTCGCAATTTTCTCTCTTACCACCATCCTCCAATTGAGGAAATATCGATCCTTCTTAAGGGAATTGTTCTCGAACCACACTGTGGTATATACTATTAATCTGTACAATATGCCCATTCGGATCTTCAATGATATTGTTTTTTTGAATTTTTTTCAAAGCACATATGAGTATCATAAATACCCTCATATCATAATAATAGTAATAATGATGTATCTCCTTTTTCTGTTTTATGCTAATAATATAAACTGTATTCTATTGTTATCCATCTATGCTCTTTTCTCTTTGGGTTTATCCTATCTTAACTTATTGAATGATTTTATACCCTTTTCTTCGTTATTGACTCCTCTTTTTTCTGTTTTGCATGTGTTCTCTACTTTATGTAACTTCCGTATCCATCGAGGGCGTCATCATCTTTCCTTTTGCCGATCCTCCAATACTCAAGGCTTCCTCCCCTTTATTTTAATAGCTTTTTCCTTGTTTTTTTCTTTCGCCCCTTCTTTTTTGCTCTGTTGGTATGTATTATTTTTCTTTGCTTCCCCTCTTCTGCTTATCCCAGTCTGTTGGTATGTATTATTTTTCTTTGTTTTTCCTGCTTGCCTTATTTTTTTACTTTCGCATCTTTGGTTTATCTCTACTAGTGTATATCTATTTATATGCTTGTTTCTTAGCTTATTCCACGTTCTCTTTTTTGGTTTTTCTATTTTTCTCTTTGGTTTCTTTCTCTTGTTTCTCTACATGTTTACTGCTTGTCCATTTATGTCCTATTTTTTTTATCTGTTTCTATGTCTTTATTTCCCTTATATTCTCCACCATTGTTTATCTGTTTTCTTTTAAAGTTTTACCTTTTAATTTTTATTCTTCTTCCATTTTATCTTTACTTTTGGAAAAGACGCTATTCACGCTATCCATTTACCTCTCACCTTCCGCATCTTACTACACCTATTTAGGTGCTTTACTACCATTCCCTCTTGTGGAACTCAATTCAATCACCTTTATGGCGAACATACTTATTCAAAAACAAGAAAGGAAGGAAACAGTCTCAAAAGACGTCACTTTCTTCCGCCCCTTTATCTTACTCTACAACTTCAGAACTCATTATAACTTTTCTACTCAATTAACCTCTATTTTTCAAATTTTTCATTACTATATTAAGTCCATTTCTAATATCTTTCCATATTCCATCTTCCATTCCAATAATTTTATCAAGTATCTAGGCATACCCCTAAATCATTTTAATTTTTCCACTCTCTTCAATCATGATTTTAATCTATGTCACATTTTCTTTTATCCTATGTCCATCCTTAAATATACTATATGGCCCACTACTTGTTCTTTATGGTTATCCTGCTTTTATTTTTTCTTTTGGCCCTTTCTTTCCAAAACTGTTCTAATCATATTCCCTATTTACCATCCAATTATTGAATATCACTACACCTTGTTAGGTGCTTTTCTACCATCCCCCTTTGGGGAAAACTTTTCGATCATCTTTATGGTGAAAAAAATTAATCACATACATCTCTGTTTGGTAAAAGTTACATTTACGTTGTTTACTTACCAATATAATCTCTTTTTATCTTTATTCTCTATTAACATAGGTTTTATATATTTCTATCTAAACTCGAACACCCACACTTCTACTCATAAATTCTTGGTTTTTAGCGCAAAATTTGTTCTAAATTATATCCTTACTCTATTCACTCTTCTTAATCATTTCCGTCACCCTATTCAAGGTTTTCTCTTTCCTTTTCCCAACCCACATCAAGTTTATTTTATCCTTTTTTTACTCACTCTAATCTACCATTATATACTTCCTTTAACATCCCCTTTCCAATTCCCGTCCATGATTGTCAATTTACCTCTAAATTATCTCTTTCCATTGTTTACCTTCTATACTCAATTTAGTTACCATAACCAATGTATTCTCTTTCCCTTTTACATCCAACATTATCTAAAATTTTACCTTATTTTTAGCTTTAAATTATATTTTCTTCAATATTTCTCCCATTATAAATTATTCCTTTCCCTTTATAATTTTATTCCATGTTTATATAGTCTAATTCTTTGGAATATTATCATTTTGCATTACTTTTTCATTCCACATTATTTTCCTGTTATTCATTATTTGTATTCTACTATTAATTGTTTTCTATTCTCCACATCATTGTTATATATTATTAATTGTTCCCTTTTATATTTTCCGCCTTTTATTGTAACTGTATTACTATCTAATTCCATTCCATCTTTTACTCTCGTTCTTCAATTATGTTACCTTATTTACAATATTCTCTTCCCTTCTTTCTTTATACATCACTTTCCTTTAATTACTCTCTCTAGTCAATGTAGCTACCATAACAAAAATATTCTCTTTCCTTTTTACATTCCACACTATACTGAATCTAAATTTATTCCAATTATATACTACACAATCATCTTTATTATATTTCTTTTATTATTTCCATATATTTCCATATCACCTTACTATTTCCTGCCTTTAATTATAATTTATCTCTTTCCTTTAATTCCTCCCTCCAATCAATTGAGATACCATAATCAAAGTATTCTCTTTCCTTCTTCCATCCTACATTACCTTAAATTTAATATATTTCTAAGCTCTTATTTAAATCTTATACTATATTTTTCACTTTCTAAAATTACCCCACGTATCTCACTTCCAATATTTAGGATTCTTTTCATTCTACATTCCTTTTTTAATTCTCACCCTTTTTTGTTTCCCATTCATTACTTTACTTCTAACAATTCCTTTATATATAAAATTACAGCCCACTTTGATTCCACCCCTCCCACTTGCAACTTTTCTTCTTGTTCTTTTCGAAATTATCACATTTATCACCAAATGGCATCCTCTTCTTCTCTACCCCAATTCACTGATTTGGACCTAACTTTAGAAGAAGCCAATACCATTTACACCCCTGATTTTGACTTCTTTGAAGAAGATCCTAGAACCATCCTGATTGGAAAATTCATATCATCAAAGCCAATAGACGACTGGACCATCCTCTCAGTTTTTGAAGGCATATGGAAGAAAAATCACTTGAAATCAATCTCTATTATCAGAGACTCCTTCTTCCGTATCGAATTTGCCACTATAAGCGACAAAAGTGATGTATTCGAGAGAGGCCCTTGGCTACACAAAGACGAATGGATGGCCCTAGCGGAATATACACCTGGCAAAAGTATGAACGAGTATTCTTTTAATCCCATGAGGATATGGTTTCGCATTCATTCCTTGCCCAAACCTTTCTTAGAGGATCACGACAGAGCTCACCTTGTTGGACAGTCACTTGGGGCCATGGTCGGCACCGTATTACGTACCGATACTCGCAAAGAGCGAGGGAACATGACTGAATTTCTACGAGTGGAAATACTTCTGGACATATCCAAACCGATCCGTCGTTTTCTTCTCATTGGGAAAGGTCCACGTACCACTTCCTGGCGTCTAGAATTTGAACGTCTTCCCATTCTCTGTCCCGGGTGTGGTACAATTAGTCACACTTTCGAACACTGCCCTTCCAAGGCTACGATTGATCCAGCTAAATTCCAATACGGTAATTGGCTCCGTTGGCTTCCCCCGCGTCGCCGTGACCAGGGACCACGTGGCCGTATTCGCATCGTTGATCAATCAACTTCTAATGATTGCAAACCTCCGCTAGGTACTTTACATTTTTTTAAATATATTTATTTAATTTCTTGCCTCTTATCGTTTTTATATCATAAACTGTTTTTACATACAGCTCCTTTGGATAAGGGCAAAACTGCTGAATCCTCTGTCAATGTTGAACCAAACCCACCGCTAGGTATTATAAAACATTTATTTTGGCTTCCATTTAATCCTCACTCCCCTCTATGCTGCTTTAATGATTCTCTTTCCTTATCAGACCCTATGGATAAAGGGAAAGCTCTTGTCACTTCTGCCCAAGATTCAGGTCTAAATTCTGTCAAAAACTATTATGTTCCTTTCTCCCATATTATCATACAACTAAATCTCATTTCCTCTTTTCCTAATTTTATAGGGAATCTCAATGAAGGGGATGCTGCATCCTTTGCAGATCTCCCTATAGAGGAAACCAATAACAACGAGGAGTTGGTGGGTGAGGAATCCGCGGATTTGCCCCCCACTAATGCTGATCCCAAGCTGCCCCAAAAAGCACCATTGCATTCAAGAGTCATCTCTCCTCAACCCCTAAACACCATCTACCCTGCTCAAATTGATCTGGATGGTCAAGATGATGGAAAGTCGAACTCTACTGCTCAGCAAATTAGGAAACTGGATGAACAACTCAGTAAGCCACTACTCCAAACCGGTTTATCATTCTTTGATGATTTTGATTCGTGGCTACTTAAGCATTACCCAAATATTGCAGCTTCTGCTCCTACCCCTATTCCTATTCCGAACCGAGGCACTAAGAGGCGCTCCCCAATCCATGTGGTCCTGCAGCCCAAAAAGTCCAGACCTACACCATCGCCTACTTCGAAAGCTGGGATGAGCAGCGGAAAAAACTCTCCGGCGGCGGCTGATGCACAGCCCCGCCGAGGGAAATGATAATTTTATGTTGGAACTGCCAAGGCTTAGGTAAGGTTGAGGCAGTTCAACATCTCAAGCATTATGTTAATCTCCATAAACCTGATTTACTTTTTTTATGCGAAACTAAACTAAAAAATACGGCTTATAGCCGTCTTGGTGATTTGCTAGGGATGGCCCTAGCTTTTTCTGTTGATTTTTCCTTTAATTGCTCTGGACTTGCTTTATTTACTTTGAATAATAATAATGTTGATTTGCTTGCTTACTCGGATCGTTTTATCCACACGTATATTAAATGCAACTCTTCTTCGTTCTATTTCACTGGAATTCATGGTTTTTCTGAAACTTGTAACAAACCTAAAACATGGGAACTAATTGATTCACTTAACATTAACGATAATCAACCTTGGCTCATCGGTGGTGACTTTAACGAAATCTTATCTGATAATGAAAAACAAGGAGGCTCCCGACGGCCTAGATCTCAAATTAATAACTTCCGCAATTGTCTTTCTCGTAATAATCTTTATGATTGCAAACCTACAATGGGGTGGTTCACCTGGTCTAAAACGGGGCCCAAAACCCCTCCTTTATTTGAGCGTCTAGATCGTTTTGTTGGGAATATGGCATGGAAAGCTTCATTTCCTAATTATAACATCACCTCAGAGTTCGATGCGAAATCAGATCACTGTTTTCTACTATTAAATACAGAGCCTCTTCCCCCAACAAATTCCCGTCCTCCACCAACCAAGTTCAGATTCGAAAATTGTTGGGCATCTAATGAAGAAGGCATTGCTGTTGTAAAACAAACTTGGTCATCCACCAAAGGCAATACTTTGGAAAAAATTAAAGCCGTTGGCTCCTGCCTAGGAGACTGGCAATCCCAACAAAGATTTAAATCCAATGGACGTATCAAACTTCTTACTAAGAAAATTAATAAACTATTACAACGTCCTCTCTCATCTACTGCAGAAAAAAGATATATCTCTGCCAAAACCGAGCTTCATAAACTTCTAATGGAGCAAGAAGCATATTGGGCACAACGTTCTCGTAATCTATGGCTTTCCCAAGGGGACAAAAATACCCGTTTCTTTCATGCACGAGCTTCCAACAGAAAGAAAAAGAATACTATCTCAGGCCTTTTAGACTCCAACAATGTCTGGCGCACGAACGATTCTGACCTTATGGAAATTGCCTCCTCATATTTCCATACTCTTTTTTCTTCATCAAACCCTCACTTCTCTGACCAAATTCTATCAAAAATCACCCCTACTATCACGAATACTATGAATGAGTCCCTTTCCAAGGAATTCACTCCAGAAGAAATCATTACTGCTTTTCGAGATATCGATCCTAGGAAAGCCCCGGGTATTGATGGCCTACCAAGTGGATTTTTTCGTCAACATTGGGATACTGTAGGACCTGATATCATAACTCTGTGCCTTAATCTTCTTAAAGGTTCAGCTGACATGGCTTCAGTTAACCAAACTATTTTGGTTCTCATACCTAAAATCAAGGATCCCACTACTATGAGGCATCTTCGGCCCATCAGTCTCTGTACGGTAATTTACAAAATCATTGCTAAAGTTTTGGTTAATCGAATGAAACATACCATCCCATTCTGTATCAATTCAAATCAAGCTGCTTTTGTTCAAGGACGCAATATTACAGATAATATCCTAATTGCCCACGAAATTATTCATTCAATTAATACTGGCACCTCTAAATCTTCTCGTGGCGCTGCCCTCAAACTTGACATGGAAAAGGCCTTTGACAGAGTCGAGTGGTCATTCCTCGAAAATGTTATGACCCGTATGGGGTTTGCCTCATCCTGGGTCTCTCTCATAATGAGATGCATCTCATCAGTTTCTTTTACGGTTAAGGTAAACAATTCTTTCTCCCCTTTGTTTCGACCTCAAAGGGGCCTCCGCCAAGGTGACCCTTTATCTCCTTTTCTTTTTCTATTTTGTACCCAAGGGCTCTCAGCCTTCTTGGATGATGCTAAACAACAAGGCCTACTTCCAGGATTAGGAGCTTGTAAGCATGGCCCCAAGGTTAACCACCTATTGTTTGCGGATGATTGCTTAGTTTTCCTTAACTCAAATCCTGATGAAGCTGCACACCTTAAGTTGGCCCTCCAAACTTATGCCTCTGCCTCTGGGCAAGCAGTCAACTTCGATAAATCTACTATCTTTTACAATCCTCGCACCCCTACTTCCACTCGTCAAACTATTAATTCCTATCTTCAAGTTCGTGAGGTCTCCAATCCTGGAGTCTATCTGGGGGTACCTCTCCTTATTGGTAAAAATAAGACCCTTGCTTTAGGGTTTATACGTGATAAAGTTCACGATAGATTATCCAACTGGGACAAACAGCTTCTTTCCTACAGTGGCAGGGAAATTTTTATTAAAGCCGTTTTACAATCTTTACCTCAATACATTATGTCCTGTTATTTATTACCTCAAAATATTATTGATGATATGACATCTGCCATTCGTCGATATTGGTGGTCTGGGAAATCAAACAAGAAAGGTTGGCATATGCTCCCATGGGACCAGGTATGCCTGCCTAAATCTGTTGGTGGTATGGGTTTCCGGGACCTCAATAATTTTAATATAGCTCTTCTTGGTAAACAACTCTGGCGACTCATTTGCGAACCTGACTCCCTCTTGGGACAAATCTATAAATTTAAGTACTTTCCGACAGGTAATATCCTTAATGCCTCTCGGCCTTTGCGAGGTTCTTTTGCCTGGCAAGGTCTCTATAACGCTATGCAACACCTATATGGTGGTTTCCTCTATCATCCGGGTATCAACAGTAACATACGCATCCATCATGATAATTGGGGAGGCTCCTCGACTGTTCACCTCTATGGGGACTATGAACTTTCGGAGGAAGTCCACATTCGTTGTAGAGATTTTATGTTACGTAACCAAGCGGCCTGGGATCCTGTCAAAGTTCGTGCTTACTTTACCGTGGATGATGCCAATTCCATTCTTTCAGTTCCCATTATTAATGATTCTCGTGATACCATCCTCTGGATACCCAATGATTCTGGCATCTATTCCGTCAGATCTGGCTATCTTTTCCTACAACGACCCCCTGAGCCTAGACTTCGTCCCCCCCGTTTCTGGAAAATTCTTGCCAAGCTCAAAGTTTTGCCTAAAGTTAAAACTTTCGGCTGGCGTCTGGGGGCAGGAGCCCTGCCTGTTGGGGCCCGCCTTCAGACTTTTGCTCCAGATTCTGGTCCATGTCCCATTTGTAATTCGGGTATTGAGTCGATTCTCCATGCTCTCCGAGACTGCTCTGGTGCCTCGGAAACTCTTAAATTGATTGGTCTTCCATCCTCTTTTATCAACAGTTCCGCTTCCACGGGCCTACATTGGCTTGAGGAAGGAGCTTCCCTTCTCTCTCCTGATCTTTTTGGCCTCTTCCTGACTACCCTTTGGAATATCTGGAACAGACGTAACGATTGGGTCCATAATAAACATCTTCAACCCCCTTGGCTAATTGTTGTCAACTCTATTAGTCTCCATAAGGATTACTCTAATGCTATATCTTCCTCTACATCATCCGTCCCTTCGTCTCTTCCTCCTCGTTGGAGGCTTCCGCCTTGTGGTTTTATTAAAGTTAATGTGGATGGAGCTTTTGATCCTTCCACTCGTGCAGCGGCGGTTGGTGTTGTCGCTCGGGATGACACTGGGACGGTTGTCGGTGGCCTGGCTTTTCCGCTGGGCAGTTGTTCTGATGCTATTTCATCCGAAGGGAAAGGTCTTCTTGCTGGCATTACTTTTGCCCGATCTCAGGGTTGGAGCCATCTGATTTTTGAGACAGACTGTGCATCCCTAGCAAACAGAATCAACTCTCTTGGGCCAGATCTTTCTCCTTTGGGGCCGATGATTCTGGAGGCTCATACTGCTTTGGAGGATTTTTCTGAGGCACATATTCAGTATATTCGCCGTGAGGCTAATTTTGTAGCTCATACGTTGGCTACCCATGCCCTTAGATCCATGTCTTCTTTATCTTTTGGATCTATTTATCCTGATTGTATCAAAAACATTGTACTTTGCGAGGTTTAACCTCGGTTAATAATATATCTTGGGTACTCTTTTCCCCTGTTAGGTTTCTCCAAGCCTTGTGCTTGGGGATTTTAGCAGGGGTTTTTAATGAGGCCTGTTTTCTTCAAAAAAAGTCCAACGGAACTCAGTTAAAATTCCAACGGGTCAATTCTCTCTCAATTTTTCCGGGGTATTTGTTGGTTGTTGGCTCGTTCTTCATGCTTTTCCCTCATTTTCCGGTTGTGTTTCCCACTCTCTCTCTTTCATTCTCGTTCCCCCACACGGCACCTCTCTATCTTCCGCCGGACTTGCCAGCAGATCATCGAGATAACATGAAAATTTTGATATCCTTGGAAATCGGTAAGAGAATGCCAAGGGTCATTCCACCCCGCCCCTTTCTTCAATTTGCTTTGTTTTTTTTTTTATGTTACTTTACTTTTATCCTCTTTTTTGGTTTTTTAACACACTTATCTCCCTTCCTTGCGAGATCTGGCCATTTCTACTTTTCCATACCACCCCCACCAGATCTGTAACATCTGATCAAGGACTGGAGTCTTTTAATTTCTTTTCCATCATCTCCAATTTTTGGGCGATATCTACAAGATCCAACCGAAAACCGGTAGGGTTTGACGGTAAGATTCATTGGTTTTATCTTTTTTATGCTTTCCTTTTCGATATTTTTTCCTAACCTTTTCTTTTCTAATTTTTGGCTTCCTTTTTTCTCTTTTTATGAATATGTTTCCACTGCTATTTCGGAGGGTTTCTTTCCCGGTGGCGTCTCACGGCGGCTGTAAAAACCCAACTGTTCGGTCTTGTATCTCTTTTCTCCCCCTTTATTTTTTTCGTGGTTGATTATCTTCCTTTCATTATTTTCTTATTTTTTTCCCAACTTTTTATTCCCGATCTATTGTTGTTCTGATATTTCTCAATATACCTCGTCTTATTCTAGGGTTTTTCCTCCTTTTGATTTTCAGGCTTCTTCGTCTAACCGTTGGTTCTCCCTTGCAGATGCTGGGTTTCCTATTGTTTGATGAACAGTCACCTTCTACCCTAATAGGATTGTCGGCTCACCTTCTCGTATCTGTGTTTATCTTCTATTCATTATTTTCTTTTTTCCCAAATTTTTATTTCCGCTCTAGTGCTGTTCTGTTTTTTCTCAATATAACTTTTTTCATTCTAGGGTTTTTCCCCTTTTTGATTTTCAGGTTTTTCATCCTAACCAATGATTTTCCTTTGCAGATTTTAGGTTTCCCATCGTTCGATGAACGGTCACCTTCATCACTAATCGGAGTGTCGACTCACCTCCTCAAATCTGCCTTTTTTACTTGTTATATATCCTTAACCCATCTTTGTTTCCTTTTTCTTTTCCCTTTCTTTTTACTTTTATTTTGCAACTGATATTCACATATTCTAACTCTCTTTTTTCCCAGATTCATCGGTACCCAGATCTGTTGACTCTGGACCATCTGATTGCTAATCGGGTACTGTCGTCTCTCCTTTTCCCTTCTATTAATCTGGGATTTTTTTATCTATTCTTGCACTGCCATCATCCACCATTTTCATGGTCATGTTATGCTATCTTTGTGGTCGCTTGGTAACCATATTTCATTTTCTTTTCCCTTTATTCATCATCAAATTGAACTACTAAGAATAATTAATTTATCTGCGAAATATCACATTTCTCTATATTGGAATGCTTATAATTCTTTGTGGATTTCATATACGGTTCTGCTATTCCCCTTACCATGTTCTTTCATCCATATTAAAGAGCTTCACTCTATTCTTATTATAGTTTGGTCTGCATCTACCAAGCCTTTTAACTCTAATCTTATTATACAATTTCTTACTACTACTCGAGCCCTTTCAAGGAAACCTTTATCAAACCACTCTGTGGGAAACTTAATTTCTAATTGTATTTCTATCAATAATTTGTATCAGCCTCTGTCAATAAGATATAATCCTACGGATTCAATCCTGCGTCTTAATATTAGTTTTTACAATGTTTCATACATTTCGTATCACAGCGGGCTATGTGGCCAAGTCTGACCACTGCTTCTTGTCTCTTGATACATCCCCCGTTGTTGCTACTCCACTTCATCGATCACCCAACACGTTCCGATTCGAGAACTGTTGGGCAAATAATGAGGATAATATATCTACTATTAAACGCACTTGGACCAATACCTCAGGAACAACTATTGATAAAATAAATGTTGTTGGTACAAGCCTGGAGGAATGGCAGAATCAACAAAGACTAAAATCCTCCGGCCGTATTAATTTCCTCACCAAGAAAATAAACAAATTCTTATGTCGTCCCTTAAATGCCACAACCGAAGGCATCTATATAAAACACAGAACTGAACTTGATAAACTTCTAATGGAACAGGAAATTTATTGGGCTCAAAGATCTCGAACACTTTGGCTTTCTCAAGGTGATAAAAATACGAGGTTTTACCATGCCCGGGCAAACAATAGAAGAAAAAAAAACTCGATCAATGGTTTATTTGATTCCAACTCGAACTGGTGTACGGCTGAGTCAGATCTAATGTCTATTGCTTCTAGCTATTTCCAAAATCTCTTTACGTCTTCTAACCCCCAAATCTCCGATAATATACTCGATAAAATTACTCCTTCTATCACTCAATCTACGAATGACAACCTCTTAAGGACTTTCACAAAGGAAGAAATACTCCATGCCTTCCGGGACATTGATCCTAGGAAAGCGAGGTTTTGATGGACTACCAAGTAGTTTTTTCCGTAAACACTGGGACACTGTTGGAGAAGATGTTATTAATCTATGCCTTAATTTACTAAATGGCACTACTGATATGTCCTTGGTCAATAAAACTATACTGGTTCTAATTCCCAAAATCCAAGACCCAACTACCATGAAACAACTAAGACCAATCAGTCTTTGCACTGTTCTTTATAAAATAGTTGCTAAAACCATTGTCAACAGAATGAAACAAACAATTCCCCTTTGTATTAGCCCTAATCAAGCAGCCTTCGTCCAGGGACGTAACATCTCTGATAACATCCTTGTTGCCCATGAAATTATTCACAATATCAATTCAGGGGCAACTAAATCCTCCCAAGGAGCTGCTCTTAAACTAGATATGGAAAAAGACTTTGATAGAGTTGAATGGTCTTTCTTAGCAAATGTTATGGAACGCATGGGCTTCACATCTGATTGGATCTCCCTCATAATGCGATGCATCACCACAGTTTCTTTTTCAGTCAAAATTAATAACTCCTTCTCCCCTTTTTTCAACCTCAACGTGGTTTACGCCAAGGTGACCCTCTTTCCCTTTTTCTCTTCCTATTCTGCACACAAGGGCTCTCTGCTTACCTATCTGCTGCCCAACAAACAAACATTCTTCCGGGGCTTGGTGCCTGCAAATATGGACCCAAAGTCAATCATCAACTCTTTGCTGATGACTGTATGGTCTTCATTAATAATACTACAACTGAAGCTACTCATCTCAAAAGAGCTCTGCAAACTTATGTTGCTGCTTCCGGTCAAGCGGTTAATTTTGAGAAATCAACAATCTTTTATAATCCTCGTACCCCATCCTCCACAAGAACTGCGATCAACAGTCTCCTGCAAGTATGTGAGGTATCTAACCCCGGTGTATACCTAGGTGTTCCTCTTCTCATTGGAAAGAACAAGACTGAATCATTAGGCTTTGTGCGTGATAAAGTTCATGACCGCCTTTCTAGCTGGGACAAGCATCTCCTTTCTTTTAGTGGTCGAGAGATCTTCATTAAAGCAGTCCTCCAATCCCTACCTCAATATGTTATGTCTTGGTATCTTCTTCCACAAAACATTATTGACGATATGACTTCAGCTATCAGGCAATATTGGTGGACTGGCAAATCCAATAAAAAAGGATGGCATATGCTTCCATAGAATCATGTTTTTTCACCCAAGGCCGCTGGAGGTATGGGGTTTAAGGACTTACATGACTTCAATGTTGCCCTCTTGGGTAAACAATTATGGAGACTCATTTGTGAACCAGATTCTTTATTAGGCCAAATATATCATGCTAAATACTTTCCTTCTGGGAATATCCTCGATGCCTCCAGACCCATTCGAGGCTCCTTTGCATGGCAAGGTATGTATAATGCTCTACAACGTCTCTTTCCAGGCTTCCTATATCGTCCAGGTATTAACAGTAATATAAGAGTACACAAAGACATATGGGGCGGTCCTTCCCCTATTACCCTTACTGGGGATTATGAAATCTCGGATGAAGTCCATATTCGTTGCCGCGATTTCATGCTTCGTAATCAAACTGCTTGGGACCCTGTTAAGGTCCATTGTTATTTTAACCCAACCGATGCTGCTGCCATTCTCAGTATACCAATCATAAATGATCACCGTGACTCTATTCTTTGGTCTCCTAATGATTCGGGTATTTACTCGGTTCGCTCTGGTTATCTTTTCTTACAACGCTCTGCGTTTCCACAAACACCACCTACACGTTTTTGGAAATTTCAGTCCAAAGTCAAGGCCTTGCCTAAGGTCAAAACTTTTGGATGGCGTATGACGTCTGATGCTCTACCGGTTGGCTCCAAAATGCAAGTTTTTTCACCTAATTCGGGGCCTTGTCCTATTTGTGGAGGCCACTCGGAGACCATTCTCCATGCTCTTCGTGATTGTGCAGGGGCTTCCGAAGCCCTTCAGCTCTCTGGCATTCCCATAACTCTTTCTAGGAGTTCGGCTAATACCCCATTACAATGGTTGGAGGAAGTCGCCCATCTCCTATCCTCTGACAAGTTTGGCCTTTTCCTCACTACTGTTTGGAACGTTTGGAACAGACGTAATGACTGGGTTCATAATCACCATCTGCAACCATCATGGCTTACAGCCGTTAACTCCATTAGTTTACATAATGACTTCTATAATGCATCTTCTCCTTCCACCCCAACACCCTCTATCCTATCTCCTCCATGCTGGAACCCTCCTCTACCTAACCATATAAAAATAAATGTAGATGGGGCTTTTAATCCCTCAACTCGTGCAGCGGCTGTTGGCGCGGTTGCACATGACTCTACAGGTACAATTGTGGGTGGCCTTGCATTTCCGCTAGGTAGCTGTCTGGATGCAGTTACTTGTGAAGGTGAAAGCCTTCTTGCAGGAATCACCTTCGCCCGTTCTCAAGGATGGACTCGGATCTTGCGTGAAACTGATTGTACTTCTATTGCAAATAGGATTAACAATCCAGGACTGGACCTTTCTACCTTGGGGCCTCTTCTTCATCAGATTCGAGAGTCTCTCCGTGATTTTGATTCAGCATCTGTTTCTTTTGTACGCCGTGAGGCAAATCATGTGGCCCATACTTTGGCTACTTATACGCTTAGTTCTATGTTTTCCATGTCTTTTCTTTCTGATATTCCTCATTGTATCAATCATCTTGTAACAAATTTCTCTTGATATAATAAAACTTAGGCACTCTTTTCCCCCTTTTTAGGGTCATCTAGCTCTGCTTGAAGGACATTAGTATGGGTTTTTAACGAGGCCTTTTCCTTCAAAAAAAAGTCCAACGGATCCATTTTATGGCCCATTTAGACCCGCTCGTCTGAAACCTCTACAAAAAGGACCGCAAAACAAGTTTTAATCAAAACTTAAGAGTTCATATCGTTGATTACGAGCTTTTCAACACTATTGTATTGCAAAAATTCAATTTATGTTCTTTTTACGCAGTTATAAGTTCAATGAGTCCACTTAAAGGCCCATTTGGACCCGATCGTCCGAAACCTCTACAAAAAGGATCGAAAACAAGTTTTGATCAAATTTTAGGAGTTCATATAATTGATTACGATCTTTTCAACAAGATTATATTGCAAAACCTCAAATTCGGTAGTTTTTACTCAGTTAAAAGTCCAACGGGTCCATTTTACGGCCCATTTAGACCCGCTCGCCCGAAACCTCTTCAAAAATGACTGAAAAACAAGTTTTAATCAAATTTTAGGAGTTCATATAATTGATTACGATCTTTTCAACACGATTATATTGCAAAAACTCATTTTTTGTACTTTTTACTCAGTTAAAAGTCCAACGGGTCCATTTTAAGGCCCATTTAGACCCGCTCGTCTAAAACCTCTACAAAAGGACCGCAAAACAAGTTTTAATCAAAACTTAAGAGTTCATATCGTTGATTACGAGCTTTTCAACACTATTGTATTGCAAAAATTCAATTTTTGTTCTTTTTACGCAGTTATAAGTTCAACGGGTCCATTTTAAGGCCCATTTAGACCCGCTTGTCCGAAACCTCTACAAAAAGGACCGAAAAACAAGTTTTGATCCAATTTTAGGAGTTCATATAATTGATTACGAGCTTTTCAACAAGATTATATTGCAAAAACTCAAATTCGGTATTTTTTACTTAGTTAAAAGTCCAACGGGTCCATTTTGCGGCCCATTTAGACCCGCTCGCCCGAAACCTCTTCAAAAATGACCGAAAAATAAGTTTTGATCAAATTTTAGGAGTTCATATAATTGATTATGATCTTTTCAACAAGATTATATTGCAAAAACACAAATTCGGTATTTTTTACTTAGTTAAAAGTCCAACGGGTCCATTTTACGGCCCATTTAGACTCGCTCGCCCGAAACCTCTTCAAAAATGACAGAAAAACAAGTTTTAAACAAATTTTAGGACTTCATATCATTGATTACGATCTTTTCAACACGATTATATTGCAAAAACTCAATTTTTGTAATTTTTACTCAATTAAAAGTCGAACGGGTCCATTTTACGGCCCATTTAGACCCGCTCGTCCGAAACCTCTACAAAAAGGACCACAAAACACGTTTTAATCAAAAGTTAAGAGTTCATATCGTTGATTACGAGCTTTTCCACACTATTGCATTGCAAAAATTCAATTTCTGTTCTTTTTATGCAGCTATAAGTTCAACAGGTCCATTTTAAGGCCCATTTAGACCCGCTCGTCCGAAACCTCTACAAAAAGGACCGAAAAACAAGTTTTGATCCAATTTTAGGAGTTCATATAGTTGATTACGAGCTTTTCAACAAGATTATATTGCAAAAACTCAAATTCGGTATTTTTACTCAGTTAAAAGTCCAATGGGTCCATTTTACAACCCATTTATACCCGCTTGCCCGAAACCTCTTCAAAAATGACTGAAAAACAAGTTTTAATCAAATTTTAGGAGTTCATATAATGATTACGATCTTTTCAACACGATTATATTGTAAAAACTCAATTTTTGTACTTTTACTTAGTTAAAAGTCCAACGGGTCCATTTTAAGGCCCATTTAGACCTGCTCGCCCGAAACCTCTTCAAAAATGACTGAAAAACAAGTTTTAATCAAATTTTAGGAGTTCATATAACTGATTACGAGCTTTTCAACAAGATTGTATTGCAAAAATTCAATTTCTGTTCTTTTTACGCAGTTATAAGTTCAACGGGTCCATTTTAAGGCCCATTTAGACCCGCTCGTCCGAAACCTCTTCAAAAATGACTGAAAAACAAGTTTTGATCAAATTTTAGGAGGTCATATAATTGATTACGAGCTTTTCAACAAGATTATATTGCAAAAACTCAAATTCGGTTTTTTTTTACTCAGTTAAAAGTCCAACGGGTCCATTTTAAGGCACATTTAGACCCGCTCGCCCGAAACCTCTTCAAAAATGATCGAAAAAAAAGTTTTAATCTAATTTTAGGACTTCATATCATTGATTATGATCTTTTCAACACGATTATATTGCAAAAACTCAATTTTTTACTTTTTACTCAGTTAAAAGTCCAACGAGTCCATTTACGAACCATTTAGACCCGCTCGTCCGAAACCTCTAGAAAAAGGACCGCAAAACAAGTTTTAATCAAAACTTAAGAGTTCATATAACTGATTACGAGCTTTTCAACACTATTGTATTGCAAAAATTCAATTTTTGTTGTTTTTACGCAGTTATAAGTTCAATAGGTCCATTTTACGGCCAATTTAGACCCGCTCGTCCGAAACCTCTTCAAAAATGACTGAAAAACAAGTTTTAATCAAATCTTAGGAGTTCATGTAATTGATTACGATCGTTTCAACACGATTATATTGCAAAAACTCAATTTCTGTATTTTTTACTTAGTTAAAAGTCCAACAGGTCCATTTTACGGCCCATTTAGACCCGCTCGTCCGAAACCTCTACAAAAAGGACCGCAAAACAAGTTTTAATCAAAACTTAAGAGTTCATATCGTTGATTACGAGCTTTTCAACACTATTGTATGGCAAAAATTCAATTTCTGTTGTTTTTACGCAGGTATAAGCTGAACGTGTCCATTTTAAGGACCATTTAGACCCGCTCGTCCGAAACCTCTACAAAAAGGGCCGAAAAACAAGTTTTGATCCAATTTTAGGAGTTCATATAATTGATTACGAGCTTTTCAACAAGATTATATTGCAAAAACTCAAATTCGGTTTTTTTTACTCAGTTAAAAGTCCAACGGGTCCATTTTACGGCCCATATAGACCCGCTCGCCCGAAACCTCTTCAAAAATGACTGGAAAACAAGTTTTAATCAAATTTTAGGAGTTCATATAATTGATTACGATCTTTTCAACACGATTATATTGCAAAAACTCAATTTTTGTACTTTTTACTCAGTTAAAAGTCCAACGAGTCCATTTTACAGCCCATTTAGACCCACTCGTCCGAAACCTCTACAAAAAGGACCGCAAAATAAGTTTTAATCAAAACTTAAGAGTTCATATCGTTGATTACGAGCTTTTCAACACTATCGTATTGGAAAAATTCAATTTTTGTTCTTTTTACGCATTTATAAGTTCAACGGGTCCATTTTAAGGCCCATTTAGACCCGCTCGTCCGAAACCTCTACAAAGAGGAACGAAAAACAAGTTTTGATCCAATTTTAGGATTTCATATAATTGATTACGAGCTTTTCATCAAGATTATATTGCAAGACCGCAAAACAAGTTTTAATCAAAAATTAAGAGTTCATATCGTTGATTACGACCTTTTCAACAATATTATATTACAAAAATTCAATTTTTGTTGTTTTTACGCAATTATAAGTCCAACGGGTCCATTTTAAGGCTCATTTAGACCCGCTCGTCCGAAACCTCTACAAAAAGGACCGAAAACAAGTTTTGATCCAATTTTAGCAGTTCATATAATTGATTACGAGCTTTTCAACAAGATTATATTGCAAAACCTCAAATTCGGTATTTTTTACGCAGTTAAAAGTGCAACGGGTCCATTTTACGGCCCATTTAGACCGGCTCGCCCGAAACCTCTTCAAAAATGACTGAAAAACAAGTTTTAATCAAATTTTAGGAGTTCATATAATTGATTACGATCTTTTCAACACGATTATATTGCAATAACTCAATTTTTGTACTTTTTACTCAGTTAAAAGTCTAACGGGTCCATTTTCCGTCCCATTTAGACCCGCTCGTCCGAAACCTCTACAAAAAGGTCCGCAAAACAAGTTTTAATCAAAACTTAAGAGTTCATATCGTTGATTACGAGCTTTTCAACACTATTGTATTGCAAAAATTCAATTTTTTTTCTTTTTACGTAGTTATAAGTTCAACGGGTCCATTTTAAGGCCCATTTAGACTCGCTCGTCCAAAGCCACTACAAAAAAGACCGAAAAACAAGTTTTGATCCAATTTTAGGAGTTCGTATAATTGATTATGAGCTTTTCAACAAGATTATATTGCAAAAAGTCAATTTCTGTATTTTTTACTCAGGTAATAGTCCAACGGGTCCATTTAGACCCGCTCGCCCGAAACCTCTTCAAAAATTACTGAAAAACAAGTTTTAATCAAATTTTAGGAGTTCATATAATTGATTACGATCGTTTCGACAGGATTATATTACAAAAACTCAATTTTTGTATTTTTTACTTAGTTAAAAGACCAACGGGTCCAATTTACGGCCCATTTAGACCCGCTCGTCCGAAACCTCTACAAAAAGGACCGCAAAACAAGTTTTAATCAAAACTTAACAGTTCATATCGTTGATTACGAGCTTTTCAACACTATTGTATTGCAAAAATTCAATTTTCGTTCTTTTTACGCAGTTATAAGTTCAACGGGTCCATTTTAAGGCCCATTTGGACCCGTTCGCCCGAAATCTCTACAAAAAGGGCCGAAAAACAAGTTTTGATAAAATTTTAGGAGTTCATATAATTGATTACGAGCCTTTCAAAAAGATTATATTGCAAAAACTCAAACTCGGTATTTTTTACTCAGTTAAAAGTCCAACGTGTCCATTTTACGGCCCATTTAGACCCTCTTGCCCGAAACCTCTAAAAAAAGGACCGCAAAACAAGTTTTAATCAAAACTTAAGAGTTCATATCGTTGATTACGAGCTTTTCAACACTATTGTATTGCAAAAATTCAATTTTTGTTCTTTTTACGCAGTTATAAGTTCAACAGGTCAATTTTAAGGCCCATTTAGACCCGCTCGTCCAAAACCTCTACAAAAAGGACCGAAAAACAAGTTTTGATCCAATTTTAGGAGTTCATATAATTGATTACGAGCTTTTCAACAAGATTATATTGCGAAAACTCAAATTCGGTATTTTTACTCAGTTAAAAGTCCAACGGGTCCATTTTACGGCCCATTTAGTCCCGCTCGCCCAAAACCTCTTCAAAAATGACTGAAAAACAAGTTTTAATCAAATTTTAGGAGTTCATATAAATGATTACGATCTTTTCAACACGATTATATTGCAATAACTCAATTTTTGTACTTTTTACTCAGTTAAAATTCCAACGGGTACATTTTACGGCCCATTTAGACTCGCTCGTTCGAAACCTCTACAAAAAGGACCGCAAAACAAGTTTTAATCAAAACTTAAGAGTTCATATCGTTGATTACGAGCTTTTCAACACTATTGTATTGCAAAAATTCAATTTCAGTTCTTTTTACGCAGTTATAAGTTTAACGGGTCCATTTTAAGGCCCATTTAGACTCGCTCGTCCGAAACCACTACAAAAAGGACCGAAAAACAAGTTTTGATCCAATTTTAGGAGTTCATATAATTGATTACGAGCTTTTCAACAAGATTATATTGCAAAAAGTCAATTTCTGTATTTTTTACTCAGGTAAAAGTCCAACGGGTCCATTTAGACCCGCTCGTCTGAAACCTCTTCAAAAATTACTGAAAAATAAGTTTTAATCAAATTTTAGGAGTTCATATAATTGATTACGATCGTTTCAACATGATTATATTGCAAAAACTCAATTTCTGTATTTTTTACTTAGTTAAAAGTCTAACGGAACTCAGTTAAAATTCCAACGGGTCAATTCTCTCTCAATTTTTTCGGGGTATTTGTTGGGTGTTGGCTCGTTCTTCATGCTTCTCCCTCTTTTTCCGGTTGTGTTTCCCACTCTCTCTCTTTCATTCTCCTTCCCCCACACGACACCTCTCTATCTTCCGCCGGACTTGCCAGCAGATCATCAAGATAACAGGAAAATTTTGATTTCCTTGGAAATCGGTAAGAGAATGCCAAGGGTCATTCCACCCCGCCCCTTTCTTCAATTTGCTTTGTTTTTTATGTTACTTTACTTTTATCCTCTTTTTTGGTTTTTTAACACACTTATCTCCCTTCCTTGCGAGATCTGGCCATTTCTACTTTTCCATACCACCCCCACCAGATCTGTAACATTTGATAAAGGACTAGAGTCTTTTAATTTCTTTTCCATCATCTCCAATTTTTGGGCGATATCTACAAGATCCAACCGAAAACCGGTAGGGTTTGACGGTAAGATTCATTGGTTTTATCTTTTTTATGCTTTCCTTTTCGATATTTTTTCCTAACCTCTTCTTTTCTAATTTTTAGCTTCCTTTTTTTCTCTTTTTATGAATCTGTTTCCACTGTTATTTCTGAGGGTTTCTTTCCCGGTGGCGTCTCACGGCGGCTGTAAAAAACCCAACCGTTCGGTCTTGTATCTCTTTTCTCCCCCTTTATTTTTTTCGTGGTTGATTATCTTCCTTTCATTATTTTCTTATTTTTCCCAACTTTTTATTCCCGATCTATTGCTGTTCTGATATTTCTCAATATACCTCGTCTTATTCTAGGGTTTTTCCTCCTTTTGATTTTCAGGCTTCTTCGTCTAACCGTTGGTTCTCCCTTGCAGATGCTGGGTTTCCTGTTGTTTGATGAACAGCCTTCTACCCTAATAGGATTGTCGGCTCACCTTCTCGTATCTGTGTTTATCTTCTATTCATTATTTTCTTTTTTTCCCAAATTTTTATTTCCGCTCTAGTGTTGTTCTGTTTTTTCTCAATATAACTTTTTTCATTCTAGGGTTTTTCCCCTTTTTGATTTTCAGGTTTTTCATCCTAACCAATGATTTTCCTTTGCAGATTTTAGGTTTCCCATCGTTCGATGAACGATCACCTTCATCACTAATCGGAGTGTCGACTCACCTCCTCGAACCTGCCTTTTTTACTTGTTATATATCCTTAACCCATCTCTGTTTTCTTTTTCTCTTCCCTTTCTTTTTACTTTTATTTTGCAACTGATATTCACATATTCTAACTCTCTTTTTTCCCAGATTCATCGGTACCCAGATCTGTTGACTCTGGACCATCTGATTGCTAATCGGGTACTGTCGTCTGTCCTTTTCCCTTCTATTAATCTGGGATTTTTTTATCTATTCTTGCACTGCCATCATCCACCATTTTCATGGTCATGTTATGCTATCTTTGTGGTCCCTTGGTAACCATATTTCATTTTCTTTTCCCTTTATTCATCATCAAATTGAACTACTAAGAATAATTAATTTATCTGCGAAATATCACATTTCTCTATATTGGAAAGCTTATAATTCTTTGTGGATTTCATATACGGTTCTGCTATTTCCCTTACCATGTTCTTTCATCCATATTAAAGAGCTTCACTCTATTCTTATTATAGTTTGGTCTGCATCTACCAAGCCTTTTAACTCTAATCTTATTATACAATTTCTTACTACTACTCGAGCCCTTTCAGGGAAACCTTTATCAAACCACTCTGTGGGAAACTTAATTTCTAATTGTATTTCTATCAATAATTTGTATCAGCCTCTGTCAATAAGATACAATCCTACCAATTCAACCATGCTTCTTAATATTAGTTTTTACAATGTTTCATACATTTCTCTGCCTTCCATTACTCTTTTAGAACATCTTACTATGCATATCAGCTCCCACCAGCATATCAACCTATATACTAATCCCTCGGTTATTGTCATGACAAACAGCCTTCATCCTCTCATTTTCATTAGGGCTATTCCTCCTTACTCTGTGCATCCCCATATTCTAATCCTTACATCGCCCTTAATTCTATACAACAATATACCAACTTCTTTATTTGATGTTCTGCGTATGTCTTATACATCTCATCTGGGTATGGTTTGCAACCTTTATGTTTTGATAAGGTTCCTCCCTTTAATTTTACAATGCCATTGTTTCTTATATACTAAATCATTATTCTATCACTCTTTGTACAATTTCACCGCTATCAGGTATATCTCACTCTCCTCGTTGTTGATGGGGTATAAACTAGTTGTGGCACATCTATCCTTCGGGCATATTTCCTGTATATGGTTCTCTTTACTTGTTTATCTGATTTACTTTGTTTGGTCTATGTCTCTGCTCATAGTCTTGATTATTCTCTCTGCTTGTTCCTTTCTCTCTCTTTCCTGGTCATCAAAAATTAATAACTTTAATTTTTTCTTTTACAATTTTATCTCAGGTCGTTTAAGTACTCACTCTCTCTATATCATTATAAATAACATGGCCTGGTGTGCTGGGACCATCTTTTGGTATTACTTTTTCTGCTTTATATTTAATGGTATATGTAATTATTTTTTATTAGGCCTCATTTACCCCCCCCCCCTTTTTTGCTCTTTTGGTATGTAATTTATTTCTTATCCCCGTTTCTTTCTCTGGGTTTGTAATTTTATTTATTTCCTGTTTTTTCCTGGTTTTCTTTTTTGCATGCCTTTATCTGCTTAGTCTTCTTTTCTGTTGCTTATCTTTATTGCATGCTACTTATTTCTTTTCTTTTAACCATGCATTAGATAAATTTTCTCAGCTTTTCTCCTTAATAAAATTCATTTCCAACGCCTCATTAGGCGACTTAAATCTAGCCCTTCTATGGGATTACATCACTACCATCTTTATGATGGAAAATAAATTCAATCTATTAATATCAGCGTTTAGATTTTCAAAATCTATTAACTGCCCTTTCATTACCTCATTCATTATTGTAATTATTCTCTATATGATTTATGTGCGATTTAATGGAATTCCTTTTTGACTAACGTCAAATACCAAATTCTTCATATCTTTTCCTTTTTTTACTGGTCCGCTCTTTATTTCCTCTTTGCTATTTAATACCTTTGTTTTTTACTATTCTTCCCTTACTACTTTACCGATTTTCACTCATATGTTAATTATGGAATTTTGCTTATCACAACCTAATTTTTTAACCCTGTTTCCTTTTTTAACCATCCTACATCTAGACTATTTCCTTGACTTTCAAAGTATCTTTTATAACATTAAATTAATCCATATTTTAAGGATTCTAATTCCTTATTTATTTCCTCTTCTTTCCACTTTCCAAAGGTTAATTATTACTTTCCCGGGTATTAATCATATATCCTTTAAGGAATCCCACCTATCACTATCAATTTTTTTAATTCTATTTTCCTTTTTATTCATACTGTACCTATACTATTTCCTTGATTGTCTAACTATCCTCATTAACATTAAATTAATCCATAACTTACGGACTCTAATTTTCTATCCCTTTCCTTTTTCAACCACTTACCAAAGGTTAACCAACACAAACAATCCCCTTTTATACGATCAACATACTAACACGCTACCACAAACCTCTCTCTATCTTTCTATTCTCCTCACTCCTTACCAATCATCCATGGCATCCTCTTCTATTCCCCAACTCAGTTCCATCGACCTTACCAGTGAGGAAGTAGAGCTTCTTTATACCCCGGAATTCGGCTGGGATTTTGTCAAGGAGGATCCCAAGCTCTTCCTTTTAGGTTGCTTTATCTCATCCAAAACTATTGACATCTACGCGGTCATCAACGCTTTTGAAGGCATCTGGAAGACAAACAATGTGGTATCTATTTCTGTCATCCAAGACAACTTTCTCAAGATCAAATTCAAGGACGTCAAGTCTTGTTATGAAGTCCTCAACCGCGGTCCTTGGCTGTACAAGGACGAATGGCTAGCCATTACCGAATACGACCCGACTAAATCCATTGGAGAGTATTCCTTCAACGTTATGAGGATTTGGATCCGCATCTTCGCCCTTCCTTCCTCACTCTTTGAGGACATTGATCGATCGCACCTTGTGGGACATGCCCTAGGGTCTATGGTTGGTAATGTCATACGAACTGATACTCGAGAAGCTGAAGGAAATATGAAAGACTTCCTGCGGGTAGAAATCTTCCTGAATATCACCAAACCGGTCACCCGTTTCGTCTTCATTGGATCCGGGGCCAACAAAACCATGTGTCGTCTTCATACGAACGCCTTCCCACTTTATGTTCAGGCTGTGGTTTAATTAGCCATTCGGTTGAAAACTGCACTATTCGTTCTTCGCTAGATCTAAACAAGTTGCAATACGGGGAGTGGCTCCGCTACCTCCCTCCAAGACGTCGCCCAGTTGGTACCCGTGGGCGTCTTCGCTATGTCGAACCTAATCTCAACCAGAACAATCCTTTACCGAATGGTACCCTCTCTTACTTTATTACCAATTTTTCATCTCTTTCACAGTTTAGATTTAAACTTATCTTATCCTTTTTGTTTTTTTTTTACTTCTGTTTCTGTACTTACTATTTTCTTTCCTCACAGCTACTCCTGTTCCAACTGCTTCTGCCAATACTAATATTCCCAACAATGAACTAAATGTTATGGGTATATCTCCCTATCCTTCTATCATCATTAACGAGGGTGATGCTGCATCCTTCTCGGAACAACCCACCGAGGAAGCCCCCAACACAGATACGACAATGGGTGATGTCCCCCTGCCAAAGACCCATCTGCTTCAGATTCAAAACAAAAATCCCCTCTCGAGCCTCAACCCCTAAACACCATCTATCCTATCCCTGAAGATGCTTCAGATGATGATTGGGATGCCACGGATGATGGTGTTCCAAGTCCAACTGTCCAGCAAATTAAGAAAATTGAAGCTGAACTGCGTAAGCCCCCTGTTTCTACCGATTCCAATTTCAATGAATTTAACCAATGGCTTTTGAAAACTTATCCAAATGATGCAGCTCCTGCCCCTGCTCCAGCCCCACATAATCATGGCACAAAACGCCGTTCTCCCATCCAAGTGTCGCTCCTACCAAAGAAATCCAAACCCTCCGGTTCCACCCCAAAGGCTGGGATGAGCAGCTCAAAAAACTCTCCGGCGGCGGCTGATTCCCAGCCCCACCGAGCAAAATGAGGATCCTATGCTGGAACTGCCAGGGTTTAGGACCAGCCCCGGTGGTTCAACATCTTCGCGACTATGTCCAAAAATCCAACCCTGATGTTATCTTCCTATGCGAAACAAAAATTAATAATGTGGCTTGTAGCCAACTTTGTCTTTCTTTAGGTTTTATAAACGTTATTGCTATTTCCCCTACGGAGGGGTGTTCCGGTATTGCTCTTTTCGTTACAAACAATATTAATATTACTTTACTTTCGTACTCTCCGCGTTATATACATACTCAAATCACATCAAATAATTGCAATATGTTTTTCACGGGTATACATGGCTATTCCGAAACTAGCCAAAAATACAAAACATGGGAAATTATTGATTCCTTAAATATAAATAATAACAATATTCCATGGCTTCTAGGAGGGGATTTTAATGAAATCTTATCCGACTCTGAAAAGCAAGGTGGAAGTCGAAGGGCTAGATCACAAATAACTAACTTCCGTCATTGTCTTTCACGCAATAATCTTTTTGAATGTAAGCCAACATCGGAATGGTTTACTTGGACAAAAGTTGGGCCTCTAACTCCAACTATACATGAAAGACTAGACCGGTTCATTGCTAACTCGGCCTGGCAGGATCTTTTCCCTTCATTTCGTATAACAGCGGACTATGTGGCCAAGTCTGACCACTGCTTCCTGTCTCTTGATACATCCCCCGCTGTTGCTACTCCACTTCATCGATCACCCAACACGTTCCGATTCGAGAACTGTTGGGCAAATAATGAGGATAATATATCTACTATTAAACGCACTTGGACCAATACCTCAGGAACAACTATTGATAAAATAAATGTTGTTGGTACAAGCCTGGAGGAATGGCAGAATCAACAAAGACTAAAATCCTCCGGCCGTATTAATTTCCTCACCAAGAAAATAAACAAATTCTTATGTCGTCCCTTAAATGCCACAACCGAAGGCATCTATATAAAACACAGAACTGAACTTGATAAACTTCTAATGGAACAGGAAATTTATTGGGCTCAAAGATCTCAAACACTTTGGCTTTCTCAAGGTGATAAAAATACGAGGTTTTTTCATGCCCGGGCAAACAATAGAAGAAAAAAAAACTCGATCAATGGTTTATTTGATTCCAACTCGAACTGGTGTACGGCTGAGTCAGATCTAATGTCTATTGCTTCTAGCTATTTCCAAAATCTCTTTACGTCTTCTAACCCCCAAATCTCCGATAATATACTCGATAAAATTACTCCTTCTATCACTCAATCTACGAATGACAACCTCTTAAGGACTTTCACAAAGGAAGAAATACTCCATGCCTTCCGGGACATTGATCCTAGAAAAGCTCCTGGTTTTGATGGACTACCAAGTAGTTTTTTCCGTCAACACTGAGACACTGTTGGAGAAGATGTTATTAATCTATGCCTTAATTTACTAAATGGCACTACTGATATGTCCTTGGTCAATAAAACTATACTGGTTCTAATTCCCAAAATCCAAGACCCAACTACCATGAAACAACTAAGACCAATCAGTCTTTGCACTGTTCTTTATAAAATAGTTGCTAAAACAATTGTCAACAGAATGAAACAAACAATTCCCCTTTGTATTAGCCTTAATCAAGCAGCCTTCGTCCAGGGACGTAATATCTCTGATAACATCCTTGTTGCCCATGAAATTATTCACAATATCAATTCATGGGCAACTAAATCCTCCCAAGGAGCTGCTCTTAAACTAGATATGGAAAAAGCTTTTGATAGAGTTGAATGGTCTTTCTTAGCAAATGTTATGAAACGCATGGGCTTCACATCTGATTGGATCTCCCTCATAATGCGATGCATCACCACAGTTTCTTTTTCAGTCAAAATTAATAACTCCTTCTCCCCCTTTTTCAACCTCAACGTGGTTTACGCCAAGGTGACCCTCTTTCCCCTTTTCTCTTCCTATTCTGCACACAAGGGCTCTCTGCTTACCTATCTGCTGCCCAACAAACAAACATTCTTCCGGGGCTTGGTGCCTGCAAATATGGACCCAAAGTCAATCATCTACTCTTTGCTGATGACTGTATGGTCTTCATTAATAATACTACAACTGAAGCTACTCATCTCAAAAGAGCTCTGCAAACTTATGTTGCTGCTTCCGGTCAAGCGGTTAATTTTGAGAAATCAACAATCTTTTATAATCCTCGTACCCCATCCTCCACAAGAACTGTGATCAACAGTCTCTTGCAAGTACGTGAGGTATCTAACCCCGGTGTATACCTAGGTGTTCCTCTTCTCATTGGAAAGAACAAGACTGAATCATTAGGCTTTGTGCGTGATAAAGTTCATGACCGCCTTTCTAGCTGGGACAAGCATCTCCTTTCTTTTAGTGGTCGAGAGATCTTCATTAAAGCAGTCCTCCAATCCCTACCTCAATATGTTATGTCTTGTTATCTTCTTCCACAAAACATTATTGACGATATGACTTCAGCTATCAGGCAATATTGGTGGACTGGCAAATCCAATAAAAAGGATGGCATATGCTTCCATGGAATCATGTTTTTTTACCCAAGGCCGCTGGAGGTATGGGGTTTAAGGACTTACATGACTTCAATGTTGCCCTCTTGGGTAAACAATTATGGAGACTCATTTGTGAACCAGATTCTTTATTAGGCCAAATATATCGTGCTAAATACTTTCCTTCTAGGAATATCCTCGATGCCTCCAGACCCATTCGAGGCTCCTTTGCATGGCAAGGTATGTATAATGCTCTACAACGTCTCTTTCCAGGCTTCCTATATCGTCCAGGTATTAACAGTAATATAAGAGTACACAAAGACATCTGGGGCGGTCCTTCCCCTATTACCCTTACTGGGGATTACAAAATCTCGGATGAAGACCATATTCGTTGCCGCGATTTCATGCTTCGTAATCAAACTGCTTGGGACCCTGTTAAGGTCCATTGTTATTTTAACCCAACCGATGCTGCTGCCATTCTCAGTATACCAATCATAAATGATCACCGTGACTCTATTCTTTGGTCTCCTAATGATTCGGGTATTTACTCGGTTCGCTCTGGTTATCTTTTCTTACAACGCTCTGCGTTTCCACAAACACCACCTACACATTTTTGGAAATTTCAGTCCAAAGTCAAGGCCTTGCCTAAGGTCAAAACTTTTGGATGACGTATGACGTCTGATGCTCTACCGGTTGGCTCCAAAATGCAAGTTTTTTCACCAAATTCGGGGCCTTGTCCTATTTATGGAGGCCACTCGGAGACCATTCTCCATGCTCTTCGTGATTGTGCAGGGGCTTCTGAAGCCCTTCAGCTCTCTGGCATTCCCATAACTCTTTCTAGGAGTTCGGCTAATACCCCATTACAATGGTTGGAGGAAGTCGCCCATCTCCTATCCTCTGACAAGTTTGGCCTTTTCCTCACTACTGTTTGGAACGTTTGGAACAGACGTAATGACTGGGTTCATAATCACCATCTGCAACCATCATGGCTTACAGCTGTTAACTCCATTAGTTTACATAATGACTTCTATAATGCCTCTTCTCCTTCCACCCCAACACCCTCTATCCTATCTCCTCCATGCTGGAACCCTCCTCCACCTAACCATATAAAAATAAATGTGGATGGGGCTTTTAATCCCTCAACTCGTGCAGCGGCTGTTGGCGCGGTTGCAGGTGACTCTACAGGTACAGTTGTGGGTGGCCTTGCATTTCCGCTAGGTAGCTGTCTGGATGCAGTTACTTGTGAAGGTGAAAGCCTTCTTGCAGGAATCACCTTCGCCAGTTCTCAAGGATGGACTCGGATCTTGCTTGAAACTGATTGTGCTTCTATTGCAAATAGGATTAACAATCCAGGACTGGACCTTTCTACCTTGGGGCCTCTTCTTCATCAGATTCGAGAGTCTCTCGGTGATTTTGATTCAGCATCTGTTTCTTTTGTACGCCGTGAGGCAAATCATGTGGCCCATACTTTGGCTACTTATACGCTTAGTTCTATGTCTTCAATGTCTTTTCTTTCTGATATTCCTCATTGTATCAATCATCTTGTAACAAATTTCTCTTGATATAATAAAACTTAGGCACTCTTTTCCCCTTTTTAGGGTCCTCTAGCTATTCTTGAAGGACATTAGTAGGGGTTTTTAACGAGGCCTTTTCCTTCAAAAAAAAGTCCAATGGATCTATTTTACGGCCCATTTAGACCCGCTCGTCCGAAACCTCTACAAAAAGGACCGCAAAACAAGTTTTAATCAAAACTTAAGAGTTCATATCGTTGATTACGAGCTTTTCAACACTATTGTATTGCAAAAATTCAATTTCTGTTCTTTTTACGCAGTTATAAGTTCAATGAGTCCATTTAAAGGCCCATTTGGACCCGATCGTCCGAAACCTCTACAAAAAGGAACGAAAACAAGTTTTGATCAAATTTTAGGAGTTCATATAATTGATTACGATCTTTTCAACACGATTATATTGCAAAAACTCAATTTTTGTACTTTTTACTCAGTTAAAAGACCAACGGGTCCATTTTACGGCCCATTTAGACCCGCTCGTCCAAAACCTCTACAAAAGGACCGCAAAACAAGTTTTAATCAAAACTTAGGAGTTCATATCGTTGATTACGAGCTTTTCAACACTATTGTATTGCAAAAATTCAATTTTTGTTCTTTTTACGCAGTTATAAGTTCAACGGGTCCATTTTAAGGCCCATTTAGACCCGCTCGTCCGAAACCTCTACAAAAAGGACCGAAAAACAAGTTTTGATCCAATTTTAGGAGTTCATATAATTGATTACGAGCTTTTCAACAAGATTATATTGCAAAAACTCAAATTCGGTATTTTTTACTTAGTTAAAAGTCCAACGGGTCCATTTTGCGGCCCATTTAGACCCGCTCGCCCGAAACCTCTTCAAAAATGACCGAAAAATAAGTTTTGATCAAATTTTAGGAGTTCATATAATTGATTACGATCTTTTCAACAAGATTATATTGCAAAAACACAAATTCGATATTTTTTACTTAGTTAAAAGTCCAACGTGTCCATTTTACGGCCCATTTAGACCCGATCGCCCGAAACCTCTTCAAAAATGACCGAAAAACAAGTTTTAAACAAATTTTAGGACTTCATATCATTGATTACGATCTTTTCAACACGATTATATTGCAAAAACTCAATTTTTGTAATTTTTACCCAATTAAAAGTCCAATGTGTCTATTTTACGGCCCATTAAGACCCGCTCGTCCGAAACCTCTACAAAAGGACCGCAAAACAAGTTTTAATCAAAACTTAAGAGTTCATATCGTTGATTACGATCTTTTTAACACTATTGTATTGCAAAATTTCAATTTCTGTTCTTTTTACGCAGTTATATGTTTAACGGGTCCATTTTAAGGCCCATTTATACCCGCTCGTCCAAAACCACTACAAAAAGGACTGAAAAACAAGTTCTGATACAATTTTAGGAGTTAATATAATTGATTACGAGCTTTTCAACAAGATTATATTGAAAAAAGTCAATTTCTGTATTTTTCACTCAGGTAAAAGTCCAACGGGTCCATTTTACGGCCCATTTAGACCCACTCGCCCGAAACCTCTTCAAAAATTACTGAAAAACAAGTTTTAATCAAATATTACGAGTTCATATAATTGATTACAATCGTTTCAACACGATTATATTGCAAAAACTCAATTTCTGTATTTTTTACTTAGTTAAAAGTCCAACGGGTCCATTTTACGGCCCATTTAGATCCGCTCGTCCGAAACCTCTACAAAAAGGACCGCAAAACACGTTTTAATCAAAACTTAAGAGTTCATATCGTTGATTACGAGCTTTTCAACACTATTGTATTGCAAAAATTTAATTTCTGTTCTTTTTATGCAGTTATAAGTTCAACAAGTCCATTTTAAGGCACATTTAGACCCGCTCGTCCGAAACCTCTACAAAAAGTACCGAAAAACAAGTTTTGATCCAATTTTAGGAGTTCATATAATTGATTACGAGCTTTTCAACAAGATTATCTTGCAAAAACTCAAATTCGGTATTTTTTACTCAGTTAAAAGTCCAACGGGTCCATTTTACAGCCCATTTATACCCGCTCGCCCGAAACCTCTTCAAAAATGACTGAAAAACAAGTTTTAATCAAATTTTAGGAGTTCATATAACTGATTACGATCTTTTCAACACGATTATATTGCAAAAACTCAATTTTTGTACTTTTTACTTAGTTAAAAGTCCAACGGGTCCATTTTAAGGACCGCAAAACAAGTTTTAATCAAAACTTAAGAGTTCATATCGTTGATTACGGGCTTTTCAACACTATTGTATTGAAAAAATTCAATTTATGTTCTTTTTACGCAGTTATAAGTTCAACGGGTCCATTTTAAGGCCCGTTTAGACCCGCTCGCCCGAAACCTCTACAAAAAGGACCGAAAACAAGTTTTGATCAAATTTTAAGAGTTCATATAATTGATTACGAGCTTTTCAACAAGATTATATTGCAAAAACTCAAATTCGGTATTTTTTACTCAGTTAAAAGTCCAACGGATCCATTTTACGGCCCATTTAGACCCGCTCGCCCGAAACCTCTTCAAAAATGACCGAAAAAAGTTTTAATCTAATTTTAGGACTTCATATCATTGATTACGATATTTTCAACACGATTATATTGCAAAAACTCAATTTTTTTTACTCTGTTAAAAGTCCAAACTGTCCATTTTACGGCCCATTTAGACCCGCTCGTAAGAAACCTCTACAAAAAGGACCGCAAAACAAGTTTTAATCAAAACTTAAGAGTTCATATCGTTGATTACGAGCTTTTCAACACTATTGTATTGCAAAAATTCAATTTCTGTTGTTTTTAAGCAGTTATAAGTTCAACAGGTCCATTTTAAGGCCCATTTAGACCCGCTCGTCCGAAACCTCTACAAAAAGGACCGAAAAACAAGTTTTGATCCAATTTTATGAGTTCATATAATTGATTACGAGCTTTTCAACAAGATTATATTGCAAAAACTCAAATTCGCTATTTATTTACTTTGTTAAAAGTCCAAAAGTCCATTTTACGGCCCATTTAGACCCGCTCGCCCGAAACCTCTTCAAAAATGATTGAAAAACAAGTTTTAATCAAATTTTAGGAGTTCATATAATTGATTACGATCTTTTCAACACGATTATATTGCAAAAACTCAATTTTTTGTACTTTTTACTCAGTTAAAAGTCCAACGGGTCCATTTTACAGCCCATTTAGGCTCGATCGTCCGAAACCTCTACAAAATGGACCGCAAAACAAGTTTTAATCAAAACTTAGGAGTTCATATCGTTGATTACGAGCTTTTCACAACTATCGTATTGCAAAAATTCAATTTTTGTTCTTTTTACGCAATTATAAGTTCAACGGGTCCATTTTACGGCCCATTTAGACCTGCTCGTCCGAAACCTCTACAAAAAGGACCGAAAAACAAGTTTTGATCCAATTTTAGGATTTCATATAATTGATTACGAGCTTTTCAACAAGATTATATTGCAAAACCTCAAATTCAGTATTTTTTTACTTTGTTAAAAGTCCAACGGGTCCATTTTACGGCCCATTTAGACCCGCTCGCCCGAAACCTCTTCAAAAATGACTGAAAAACAAGTTTTAATCAAAATTTAGGAGTTCATATAATTGATTACGATCTTTTCAACACGATTATATTGCAAAAACTCAATTTTTGTACTTTTTACTCAGTTAAAAGTCCAACGGGTCCATTTTACGGCCCATTTAGACCCGTTCGTCCAAAACCTCTACAAAAGGACCGCAAAACAAGTTTTAATTAAAACTTAAGAGTTCATATTGTTGATTACGAGATTTTCAACACTATTGTATTGCAAAAATTCAATTTCTGTTCTTTTTATGCAGTTATAAGTTCAACGGGTCCATTTTAAGGCCCATTTAGACTCGCTCGTCCAAAACCTCTACAAAAAGGACCGAAAAACAAGTTTTGATCCAATTTTAGGAGTTCATATAATTGATTACGAGCTTTTCAACAAGATTATATTGCAAAAACTCAAATTCGGTATTTTTTACTCAGTTAAAAGTCCAACGGGTCCATTTTACGGCCCATTTAGACCCGCTCTTTCGAAACCTCTACAAAAAGGACCGAAAAACAAGTTTTGATCCAATTTTAGGAGTTCATATAATTGATTACGAGCTTTTCAACAAGATTATATTGCAAAAACTCAAATTCGGTATTTTTTACTCAGTTAAAAGTCCAACGGGTCCATTTTACGGCCCATTTAGACCCGCTCTTTCGAAACCTCTACAAAAAGGACCGAAAAAAAGGTTTTGATCCAATTTTAGGAGTTCATATAATTGATTACGAGCTTTTCAACACGATTATATTGCAAAAAATCAATTTTTGTACCTTTTACTCAGTTAAAAGTCCAACGGGTCCATTTTACGGCCCATTTAGACCCGCTCGTCCAAAACCTCTACAAAAAGGACCGTAAAACAAGGTTTAATCAAAACTTAAGAGTTCATATCGTTGATTACGAGCTTTTCAACACTATTGTATTGCAAAAATTCAATTTTTGTTCTTTTTACGCAGTTATAAGTTCAACGGGTCCATTTTAAGGCCCATTTGGACCCGCTCGCCCGAAACCTCTACAAAAAGGGCCGAAAACAAGTTTTGATCAAATTTTAGGAGTTCATATAATTGATTACGAGCTTTTCAACAAGATTATATTGCTAAAACTCGAATTCGGTATTTTTAACTCAGTTAAAAGTCCAACGGGTCCATTTTGCGGCCCATTTAGACCCGCTCGCCCGAAACCTCTTCAAAAATGACCGAAAAAAGTTTTAATCTAATTTTAGGACTTCATATCATTGATTACAATCTTTCAACACGATTATATTGCAAAAACTCAATTTTTTTATTTTTTACTCAGTTAAAAGTCCAACATGTCCATTTTATGGCCCATTTAGACACGCTCGTTCGAAACCTCTACAAAAAGGACCGCAAAACAAGTTTTAATCAAAACTTAAGAGTTTATATTGTTGATTACGAGCTTTTCAACACTATTATATTGCAAAAATTCAATTTTTGTTCTTTTTACGCAGTTATAAGTTCAACGGGTCCATTTTAAGGCCCATTTGGACCCGCTCGCCCGAAACCTCTACAAAAAGGGCCGAAAAACAAGTTTTGATCAAATTTTAGGAGTTCATATAATTGATTACGATCTTTTCAAAAAGATTATACTGCAAAAACTCAAATTCGGTACTTTTAACTTAGTTAAAAGTCCAACGGGTCCATTTTACGGCCCATTTAGACCCGCTCGCCCGAAACCTCTTCAAAAATGGTTGAAAAACTAGTTTTAATCAAATTTTAGGAGTTCATATAACTCATTAAGATCTTTTCAACACGGTTATATTGCAAAACTCAATTTTTGTACTTTTTACTTAGTTAAAAGTCCAACGGGTCCATTTTAAGGCCCATTTAGACCCGCTCGCCCGAAACCTCTTCAAAAATGACTGAAAAATAAGTTTTAATCAAATTGTAGGAGTTCATATAACTGATTACGAGCTTTTCAACAAGATTGTACTGCAAAAATTCAATTTCTGTTCTTTTTACGCAGTTATAAGTTCAACGGGTCCATTTTAAGGCCCATTTAGACCCGCTCGTCCGAAACCTCTACAAAAAGGACCGTAAAACAAGTTTTAATCAAAACTTAAGAGTTCTTATCGTTGATTACGAGCTTTTCAACATTATTGTATTGCAAAAATTCAATTTATGTTGTTTTTACGCAGTTATAAGTTCAACGGGTCCATTTTAAGGCCCATTTAGACCCGCTCGTCCGAAACCACAACAAAAAGGACCGAAAAACAAGTTTTGATCCAATTTTAGGAGTTCATATAATTGGTTACGAGCTTTTCAACAAGATTATATTGCAAAAACTGAATTTCGGTATTTTTTTACTTTGTTAAAAGTCCAACGGGTCCATTTTACGGCCCATTTAGACCCGCTCGCCCGAAACCTCTTCAAAAATGACTGAAAACAAGTTCTAATCAAATTCTTGGAGTTCATATAACTGATTACGATCTTTTCAACACGATTGTATTGCAAAAATCAATTTCTGTTCTTTTTAGGCAGTTATAAGTTCAACGGGTCCATTTTAAGGCCCATTTAGACTCGCTCGTCCGAAACCTCTACAAAAAGTATCGAAAACAAGTTTTGATCCAATTTTAGGAGTTCATGTAATTGATTACGAGCTTTTTAACAAGATTATATTGTAAAACCTCAAATTCGGTATTTTTTACTTAGTTAAAAGTCCAACGGGTCCATTTTACGGCCCATTTAGACCCGCTCGCCCGAAACCTCTTCAAAAATGACGAAAAACAAGTTTTAATCAAATCTTAGGAGTTCATATAATTGATTACGATTGTTTCAACACGATTTTATTGCAAAAACTCAATTTATGTATTTTTTACTTAGTTAAAAGTCCAACGGGTCCATTTTACGGCCCATTTAGACCCGCTTGTCCGAAACCTCTACAAAAAGGACCGCAAAACAAGTTTTAATCAAAACTTAAGAGTTCATATCGTTGATTACGAGCTTTTCAACACTATTGTATTGCAAAAATTCAATTTCTGTTCTTTTTACGCAGTTATAAGTTCAACGGGTCCATTTTAAGGCCCATTTAGACCCGCTTGCCCGAAACCTCTACAAAAGGACCAAAAAACAAGTTTTGATCAAATTTTAGGAGTTCATATAATTGATTACGAGCTTTTCAACAAGATTATATTGCAAAAACTCAAATTCGGTATTTTTTACTCAGTTAAAAGTCCAACGGGTCCATTTTACGGCCCATTTAGACCCGCTCGCCCAAAACCTCTTCAAAAATGACTGAAAAACAAGTTTTAATATAATTTTAGGAGTTCATATAATTGATTACGATATTTTCAATACGATTATATTGCAAAAACTCATTTTTTTACATTTTACTCAGTCAAAAGTCCAACGGGTCCATTTTACGGACCATTTAGACCCACTTCCCTGAAACCTCTTCAAAAATGACTGAAAAACAAGTTTTAATCAAATTTTTGGAGTTCATATAACTGATTACGATCTTTTCAACACGATTGTATTGCAAAATTTCAAATTCTGTTCTTTTTACGCAGTTATAAGTTCAACGGGTCCATTTTAAGACCCATTTAGACCCGCTCGTCCGAAACCTCTATAAAAAGGATCGAAAACAAGTTTTGATCAAATTTTAGGAGTTCATATAATTGATTATGAGCTTTACAACAAGATTATATTGCAAAACCTCAAATTTGGTATTTTTTACTCTGTTAAAAGTCCAACGGGTCCATTTAGACCCGCTCGCCCGAAACCTCTTCAAAAATGATTGAAAAACAAGTTTTAATCAAACTTTAGGAGTTCATATAATTGATTACGATCTTTTCAACACGATTATATTGCAAAAACTCAATTTTTGTACTTTTCACTTAGTTAAAAGTCCAACGGGTCCATTTTACGGCCCATTTAGACTCGCTCGTCCGAAACCTCTACAAAAGGACCGCAAAACAAGTTTTAATCAAAATTTAAGAGTTCATATCGTTGATTACGAGCTTTTCAACAATATTGTATTGCAAAAATTCAATTTCTGTTCTTTTTACGCAGTTATAAGTTCAACGAGTCCATTTTAAGGCCCATTTAGACCCGCTCGTTCGAAACCTCAACAAAAAGGACCGAAAAACAAGTTTTGATCCAATTTTAGGAGTTCATATAATTGATTACGAGCTTTTCAACAAGATTATATTGCAAAAACTCAAATTCGGTATTTTTTACTTAGTTAAAAGTCCAACGGGTCCATTTTACGACCCATTTAGACCAGCTCGCCCGAAACCTCTTCAAAAATGACCGAAAAATAAGTTTTGATCAAATTTTAGGAGTTCATATAATTGATTACGATCTTTTCAACAAGATTATAGTGCAAAAACACAAATTCGGTATTTTTTACTCAGTTAGAAGTCCAACGGGTCCATTTTACGGCTCATTTAGACCCGATCGCCCAAAACCACTTCAAAAATGACCGAAAAATAAGTTTTAATCAAAATCTAGGACTTCATATCATTGATTACGATCTTTTCAACACGATTATATTGCAAAAATAAGTTTTTACTCCATTTTACGGCCCATTTAGACCCGCTCGTCCGAAACCTCTACAAAAGGACCGCAAAACAAGTTTTATTCAAAACTTAAGAGTTCATATCGTTGATTACGAGCTTTTCAACACTATTGTATTGCAAAAATTCAATTTATGTTCTTTTTACGCAGTTATAAGTTAAACGGGTCCATTTTAAGGCCCATTTAGACCCGCTCGTCCGAAACCACTACAAAAAGGACCGAAAAACAAGTTTTGATCCAATTTTAGGAGTTCATATAATTGATTACGAGCTTTTCAACAAGATTATATTGCAAAAAGTTAATTTCTGTATTTTTTACTCAGGTAAAAGTCCAACAGGTCCATTTTACGGCCCATTTTGACCCGCTCGCCCAAAACCTCTTCAAAAATGATTGAAAAACAAGTTTTAATCAAATTTTAGGAGTTCATATAGCTGATTACGATCTTTCCAACACGATTGTATTGCAAAAGTTCAATTTCTGTTATTTTTACGCAGTTATAAGTTCAACGGGTCCATTTTAAGTCCCATTTAGACCCGCTCGTCCGAAACCTCTACAAAAAGGACCAAAAACAAGTTTTGATCCAATTTTAGGAGTTCATATAATTGATTACGAGCTTTTCAACAAGATTATATTGCAAAAACTCAAATTCGGTATTTTTTACTCAGTTAAAAGTCCAACGGGTCCATTTTACGGCCCATTTAGACCCGCTCGCCCAAAACCTCTTCAAAAATAACTGAAAAACAAGTTTTAATCAAATTTTAGGAGTTCATATAAGTTATTACGATCTTTTCAACACGATTATATTGCAAAAACTCAATTTTTGTACTTTTTACTCAGTTAAAAGTCCAACGGGTCCATTTTACGGCCCATTTAGACCCGCTCGCCCGAAAACTCTTAAAAAATGACTGAAAATCAAGTTTTAATCAAATTCTTGGAGTTCATATAACTGATTACGATCTTTTCAACATGATTGTATTGCATAAATTCAATTTCTGTTCTTTTTAGGCAGTTATAAGTTCAACGGGTCCATTTTAAGGCCCATTTAGACCCGCTCGTCCGAAACCTCTACAAAAAGGATCGAAAACTAGTTTTGATCCAATTTTAGGAGTTCATGTAATTGATTACGAACTTTTCAACAAGATTATATTGCAAAACCTCAAATTCGGTATTTTTTACTTAGTTAAAAGTCCAACGGGTCCATTTTACGGCCCATTTAGAACCGCTCGCCCGAAACCTCTTCGAAAATGACTGAAAAACAAGTTTTAATGAAATTTTAGGAGTTCATATAATTGATTACGAGCTTTTCAACAAGATTATATTGCAAAAACTCAAATTTGGTATTTTTTACTCAGTTAAAAGTCCAACGGGTCCATTTTACGACCCATTTAGACCCGCTCGCCCGAAACCTCTACAAAAAGGACTGAAAAATAAGTTTTGATCAAATTTGAGGAGTTCATATAATTGATTACGATCTTTTCAACAAGATTATATTGCAAAAACACAAATTCAGTATTTTTTACTCAGTTAAAAGGCAAACGGGTCCATTTTATGGCTCATTTAGACCCGATCGCCCGAAACCACTTCAAAAATGCCCGAAAAATAAGTTTTAATCAAATATTAGGACTTCATATCATTGATTACGAGTTTTTCAGCAAGATTATATTTCAAAACCTCAAATTCGGTATTTTTTACTCAGTTAAAAGTTCAACGGGTCCATTTTACGGCCCATTTAGACCCGTTCGCCCGAAACCTCTTCAAAAATGACTGAAAAACAAGTTTTAATCAAATTCTAGGAGTTCATATAATTGATTACGATCTTTTCAACACGATTATATTGCAAAAACTCAATTTTTGTACTTTTTACTTAGTTAAAAGTCCAACGGGTCTATTTTACGGCCCATTTAGACCCGCTCGTCCGAAACCTCTACAAAAAGAACCACAAAACAAGTTTTATTCAAAACTTAAGAGTTCATATCGTTGATTACGAGCTTTTCAACACTATTGTATTGGAAAAATTCAATTTATGTTCTTTTTACGCAGTTATAAGTTTAACGGGTCCATTTAGACCCGCTCGTCCGAAACCACTACAAAAAGGACCGAAAACAAGTTTTGATCCAATTTTAGGAGTTCATATAATTGATTACGAGCTTTTCAACAAGATTATATTGCAAAAAGTCAATTTCTTTATTTTTTACTCAGGTAAAAGTCCAACGGGTCCATTTTACAGCCCATTTAGACCCGCTCGCCCAAAACCTCTTCAAAAATGACTGAAAAACAAGTTTTAATCAAAATTTAGGAGTTCATATAACTGTTTACGATTTTTTCAACACGATTGTATTGCAAAAATTCAATTTCTCTTATTTTTACGCAGTTATAAGTTCAACGGGTCCATTTTAAGGCCCATTTAGACCCGCTTGTCCGAAATCTCTTCAAAGATGACTGAAAAACAAGTTTTGATCAAATTTTAGGAGTTCATATAATTGATTACGAGCTTTTCAACAAGATTATATTGCAAAAACTCAAATTCGGTATTTTTTACTCAGTTAAAAGTCCTACGAGTCCATTTTACGGCCCATTTAGACCCGCTCGCCCGAAACCTCTTCAAAAATGACTGAAAAACAAGTTTTAATCAAATTTTAGGAGTTCATATAATTGATTACGATCTTTACAACACGATTATATTGCAAAAAATCAATTTTTGTACTTTTTACTCATTTAAAAGTCCAACGGGTCCATTTTACGGCCCATTTAGACCCCCTCGTCCGAAACATCTACGAAAAGGACCGCAAAACAAGTTTTAATCAAAACTTAAGAGTTTATATCATTGATTACGAGCTTTTCAACACTATTGTATTGCAAAATTTCAAATTCTATTCTTTTTACGCAGTTATAAGTTCAACGGGTCCATTTTAAGGCCCATTTAGACCCGCTCGTCCGAAACCTCTACAAAAAGGACCGAAAAACAAGTTTTGATCCAATTTTAGGAGTTCATATAATTGATTACGAGCTTTTCAACAAGATTATATTGCAAAAACTCAAATTCGGTATTTTTTACTCAGTTAAAAGTCCAACGAGTCCATTTTTCGGCCCAATTAGACCCGTTCGTTCGAAACCTCTACAAAAAGGACCGAAAAACAAGTCTTGATCCAATTTTAGGAGTTCATATAATTGATTACGAGCTTTTCAACAAGATTATATTGCAAAAACTCAAATTCGGTATTTTTATACTTAGTTAAATGTCCAACGGGTCCATTTTACAGCCCATTTAGACCCGCTCGCCCGATACCTCTTCAAAAATTACTGAAAAACAAGTTTTAATCAAATTTTAGGAGTTCATAAAATTGATTACGATCTTTTCAACATGATTATATTGCAAAAACTCAATTTATGTACTTTTTACTAAGTTAAAAGTCCAACGGGTCCATTTTACGGCCCATTTAGACCCGCTCGTCCGAAACCTCTACAAAAAGTACCGCATAACAAGTTTTAATCAAAACTTAAGAGTTCATATCATTGATTACGATCTTTTCAACACCATTGTATTGCAAAAATTCAATTTATGTACTTTTTACGCAGTTATAAGTTCAACGGGTACATTTTTAGGCCCATTTAAACCCGCTCGGCCGAAACCACTACAAAAAGGACCGAAAAACAAGTTTTGATCCAAATTTAGGAGTTCATATAATTGATTACGAGCTTTTCAACAAGATTATATTGCAAAAAGTCAATTTCTGTATTTTTTACTCAGGTAAAAGTCCAACGGGTTTTTTACTCAGTTAAAATTTCAATGGGTCATGGGGTCTCTCGGTTTTCTCTCAACTTTCCTGGTTCTGTCAAGGGTTTCTATTGGGAATAGGCTTTGCGTGTTTTTCTTTCCCCCCCTTTTCCTTTTCATCAGCCTCTTTCTTCTCTCCCCCTCTCTCATCTCCGCTTCCTTTGCCTTTACCACGCCGCCCGCCTCCCCGTTCTCCATTCCAGCCGGCGTTCTCACTGATGCCAAGGACCATGTGCTTCACGACAGAGGAATATTGAGAGTCATCCCATCCTCCGCGTCGATTGGTATTTTTTTCTATTTCTTGTTTCTGTTCTTTTGCTTATTTTTTTCTTTTTCTATTCTATTAATTTCTTGCTTTTTATCTTGTGTTACGAGGAACACCCCTTCAATTTGCTCCATCCAGATCGCTCTCTCTTATCCACCGTTACTCGCTTCGGAGACGTCGGCAGGATCTAGATCTAGAGTCTCCATCGAGACCCATCGCTTTATCCTTTTTCACAGCCTCTTTATTTTTACTAATCTTTTATTCTTTTTCTTTATTTTTACTAATCTTTTATTCTTTTTCTTTCTTTTTCAATTTTTTAGACTGATTCTCATCTTTGCTTTTTTCTATTTTCCAGATCTTCCGTCTGGTATACCTTATCGCCTCCCCCTTTTTTTGATTTTGAAAGGGTTGTAAAACCCTTAACAATTTTATTTTTTCTTTGCTGTTACTGCCGTTTGGCTTTTTTGCATCGACCGGAAGCCTCCTCCATATTCTCAGTTTTGGCTGCCGTTCTTTTACCCTTTCCCTTTCTGGTTTATCCTTTTCCCTTTCCTTTTATTTTAGAATTTTGTTCTAATTCAAGGCTCCATCTTCCTTTTTTCCATTTTTACAGCCGGATCTGTCTGTTCTGGGTTTGCTCCTCCACCGCTCGTCGGCTGAGTATTTTTTTCTCATCAAAGAAGGGACGCCAGCTTACCGCCCTCCACCTTCCCCTTCCACCAGTTGCCGACTCCGCCCTGTTCCCTAGCAGACCCATCCGTCCTCCAGTTCTGGTAGTCTCAATCGTCCTCCTCCCCCATCCCCATAAACCATTTTGGGTTTATTTCCAGATCCATAAGGGATTCGGAATGGATTTGCCCCCTGTCCACATCTATGTTTTTTTTGGTTTACCATTTTTTATATTCACTTGCTTCTACTAATTTTAAATAATTTTGTTCTTTTCAGTTCCACCGTCAATCGACCACTGTTCGCAGAGGTCCTCTACCAATTTCGAGGTAAATCAATCCTTTCTTTTGTTGCTCTTAACCTTTATCTCTTTTCTCATATAACCTATAATTGCACAATTATTTTATCTGTCCTTTTACATGCTCTCTTATTATCAATGTCTCTGTGTTGCACTTTAATTTTTCCCTTGTTTATCTTATTTTATTATGCCGTTCGCTTACTACTATATCTTTTACTTCCATTTCATCCATGGATCTTATATCTCTGTTCACCTGCTTTGTTGTTCAAAATCCACCTATGGATTTTTCTTACCACCTGCTTCATTTATATTACTTACGTGTCCTTACTACCATCCTCCAATTGAGGAACTCTCGATCCCTATTAAGGGAAAAATTATCGAACCACTTTGTGGTCTCTACCATTATGTCTAATTTGCTATTTATATGGACCTTTATGAAAATTGTTACTATTAATTACCCCTTATGTACAAACTTGTATCCTTCCTGTTATTACATCTCAAAATTTGCAACGATGCTTTATGTCCCTCTTCTGGTAATTGTTAATATTTTTTACTGTATTTGGCTATCTTATATCTCTTACCACTATCTTTTTGCACTACTTCGATTTGTTTCTCTGTGTGATATATTATGTCCCATTCCTATTATCATGTCTTACAACATCTCATACAATGGCACCCATATTCTTCATTCGATTAATTACTCTTTCATCTATCATATGTCCTATATCCCCCATTATTGTTTCCTCTATTGTAGTTTGATATATGCTCTTGTTCTGGTCTCTTTTAGCACCCCTGTTCATACCAATATCTTCATGCTTCTAACTTTTCCCAAATTTGTTTTGCATGTCTTTTACCTCTCCTGCACCGACGGCATCCATCGAGCTTATCATCAAATTTCCAATTGCGGGTCCTCCAGCGTCCAAGGCTCCCCTATTTTTTGTTGTTTTGTTATTATTTTGTACTTTTTATTTGCCCCCCTTTTTTGCTCTTTTGTTCTGTCTTAAATTTCTTTGTCCCCCTTCTCTTTCTATCCCTGGTTTGTAATTATTCTCCTTTTTATGTTTCTTTTTTTATCTTCTATTATGCCCTTGCACGCTTTTATCTTTCTTTCCCTCGTGCGTGTCTTTTTTCTTCTTTTAATTGTTTCTTTTTTAGTTGGCTTGATGCTTTCTGCTTTGCTTTCTTTCTCATGTCTGGGTTACTTCTCTTCATGATTATATCTTTTCCTATTTTTCTTTTCTTAATATTCATGTTGATTGCTTACCACGTTTTTTTATTTCGATTTATGATTGCTTGCTTAACATTCATTACTCTCATTTTATATATTCCTATTATTCCCATGCCTATCCTTGTGTTTTTACTATACATCCTACTTTACTGCTACTTCTTGTTAGATTATTTTTTAAGTTGCCCCAATTATCAAAATTTGCTACGTTTCCACTTTCTGCTTGCTACCCAACTCTTGCTTCTCCCTACACCTCTTTAGGTGCTATCTTACTATCCCCTGCTGGGGAAATCAATACGATCACCTTCATGGTGAACACCTGTATTCAAATAAAATACTATTTGAAACACATAACAACAAAATCTTCCATTTCCCCTCCCATTACTACACTTCATATGGAAAGAAAACATTTAACTAAAATTGATCGATCATCCCACCATTTGCTCAGTGAACCAATCAAATCTCTCTACAAATCTTTTAATTCGCTCCCTATCTCGTGGGGCCTAGGACCTACAGTTTTCGATCTTCATTTAAATTGCACTCACCTTCGATTTTACAACTGTGTACTTATTAATTCTGCTCACATTAAATCCTGCCATCTCTACCCCTCTCAATCGATTCCTTTTCCCCAAGTTCTTATTATCCTTCCATCTTTTCTCTATTATTTCCATAATCTAACTATGAACCTTACCATATCTCCTTCTCATTACTTGCCTTTTTTCATATACCTATTTCTTAATTATTTCTTTCCTTTATTATATGCCCTTTCTTTCCTTTCTCAACTCACAATTTTAAAAATACTATTTTTAAAACCAATTGATATGCTCTTAAATTTATTATTAAATTCTTTTATCTTCCCTTCCTTTCTCTATTACTGCCATAATCTAACCTTAAGCCTTACCATATCTCCTTCCCACTACTTGCCTTTTTTTCTTAAATTTATTATTAAATTGTCTCTTTCCTTTATCATTTACCCTCTCCAATCGATATCTTAACCACAATCAAAGTTCTTTCTTTCCTTTTTACATCCCATATTATTCTAGATCTGTCATATCTTTAATTTCTATTTTCAACTGTTTCCTATATTTCTCCCTAACACTAATTTATTCCAAATTCCAATACCTTAATTTTATATTCTTTTTCTCCCCAATCCTCTCCCTTTCCATATTTATTTCATGCACTTCGTTCCCAATTTTTGGGAATTTTGACTACTTGCATTCCATCTATAATTCTTTCCTTTCCTTTTTCCCAATTCTTACCTCTTTTCTTCCTACTACTCTCGCTTATAAGGCTCTACCTCTTCTTATTTTCACTTTTCCTGTTTACAACTCCTTGTCCATCTTTACTCTGCATTCCCCCCTCTACAACCAAATGACTTCTTCCTCTTCTCTTCCCCACTTTACCAATCTGGATCTTACAAACGAGGAAGCCAACGCAATCTTTACTCATGATTTTGACTTTTTTGAAGAAGGCCCTAAGACCATTCTAATTGGCAAATTCATCTCCACCAAGCCAATAGACGACTGGGTTGTTCTCTCAGCATTCGAAGGCATTTGGAAGAAAAACCATCTTAAGTCAATCTCCATCATTAGAGATACCTTCTTCAGAATTGAATTTGCCACATTAAGCGATAAAGACGATGTTTTTGAAAGAGGTCCATGGCTCTATAAAGATGAATGGATGGCCCTAGCTGATTATATCCCTGGTAAAAGCATGAATGAGTACTCCTTCAATCCCATGAGGATTTGGTTCCGTATACACTCTTTACCCAAACCTTTTCTGGAAGATCTCGAAAGATCTCACCTCGTGGGACAGTCTCTTGGTGCAATGGTAGGCACTGTACTACGTACTGATACACGTAAAGAAAGAGAGAACATGACTGAATTTCTACGAGTGGAAATACTCATGGACATATGTAAACCGGTCCGTCGATTCCTCCTTATTGGGAAAGGTACACGAACCACATCTTGTCGTCTCCAATATGAGCGTCTTCCCCTACTTTGCCATGGGTGTGGCCTCATTAGTCACATTTTCGAGCACTGCCCCAGCAAAGCGACGATTGACCCAACCAAGCTTCAGTATGGTGAATGGCTCTGTTGGCTCCCCCCGCGTCGCCGAGACTAGGGGCCACGTGGTCGTATTCGCATTGTTGAGCACTCCTCCTCTGCTGAATGCAAACCTCCAATAGGTATCTTATCCTTTATTCAATGCATCCAGCTGCTTTCCTATTTTGCATCTAGTTTATATATTAAATTGCTATTATGTACAGCCCCAACGGACAAAGGTAAAAATGTGGAACCCTCTGCTAATGCTAATCAGAATCCGCCGTTAGGTACTCTACCATCATTATTCTAGTTTCCATTTTTTCATTACTTCCTTCTATGTTATTTTATTGATTCTCTTATCTATTCAGAACCCATGGATAAAGGGAAAGCACTTGTTGCCTCCTCGCAAGATTCGGGTCTTATTTTCATTAAACACCATCATCTTCTTTTCCTCCATCGTTTCCAACACATGAAACTTACTTCCTCTTTTGCTGAATTTATAGGGAATCTCAACGAAGGGGATGCTGCGTCTTTCGCAGATCTCCCTACTGAGGAAAACAATAATAATGATGAGATGGTGGGGGAGGAATCCTCTGAGTTGCCTCCTACAAATGCGGACTCCCAGCAGCTTCCAAAAGCTCCAATCCCTTCTAGAGTTATTTCCCCGCAACCTCTGAATACCATTTACCCTATTCAAGTCGATCTGGATGGCCAAGATGATGGCGTTCCAAGCCCTACTGCTCAACAAGTGAGGAAATTAGATGATCAATTAAGTAAGCCTTTCCTCCAAACCGGTATTTCATTTTTTCATGATTTTGGCTCATGGCTACTTAAGCATTATCCCAATGATGCAGCATCGGCTCCGGCCCCTATCCCCATTCCTCCTAACCGTGGTACCAAGAGACGCTCTCCCATCCATGTGGTTCTCCAGCCCAAAAAGTCTAGGCCCTCTCCTTCTCCTACCTTGAAAGCTGGGATAAGCAGCGGTAAAAATTCTCCGACGGCGGCTGATGCACAGCCCCGCCGAGGGAAATGATCATCTTATGTTGGAACTGTCAGGGTCTCGGGAAGGTCCAGGCAGTTCAACATCTCCAGCAATACGTTCAATTTCATAATCCTGATTTACTTTTTTTATGCGAAACTAAACTTAAAAATACGGCTTACAGCCGTCTTGGTTCTTTGCTAGGTATGGACCTAGTTTTTTCGATGGATTTTTCTGATGAATGTTCTGGACTTGCTTTATTTTCATTGAATAATTATAATATTGATATGCTTGCTTATTCGGATCGTTTTATTCATACTTATATTAATTGCAATTCCTCTTCGTTTTATTTCACTGGTATTCATGGTTTTTCTGAAACATGTAATAAACTAAAAACTTGGGATTTAATCGATTCTCTCAATAATAATGATGGTCTGCCTTGGCTTCTCGGTGGTGATTTCAATGAAATCCTATCTGATAACGAAAAATAAGGCGGCTGCCGTCGGGCTAGATCTCAAATTAACAATTTTCGCCATTGCCTCTCCCGTAATAACCTTTTCGACTGTAAACCTACTACGGGTTGGTTCACTTGGTCTAAAATGGGGCCCAAAACCCCTACTTTATTTGAGAGACTAGACCGCTTTGTAGGGAATATGGCATGGAAAGCAAATTATCCCAATTATAGTATCACTTCCGATTTTGATGCTAAATCTGACCACTGTTTTCTTCTCTTGAATACGGAGCCGCCTCCTCTAACATATCATCGTCCCCCATAAGCCAAGTTCAGATTTGAAAATTGCTGGGCTACCAATGACGAAGGCATCTCTGTTGTTAAACAAACTTGGTCTTCTACCAAGGGCAATACACTAGATAAAATTAAAGCCATTGGCTCCTGCCTAGGAGACTGGCAATCCCAACAAAGACTTAAGTCCACTGGTCGTATCAAGATTCTCACTAAAAAAATCAACACACTTTTACAACGGCCTCTTTCAGCTACTATTGAAAATAGATACATCTCTGCCAAAGCTGAGCTCCACAAATTACTTGAGGAGCAAGAAGTATACTGGGCACAGCGCTCTCGCAATCTTTGGCTATCTCAAGGAGATAAAAATACCCATTTCTTTCATGCCCGAGCTTCTAATAGGAAGAAAAAGAACACCATCACTGGTCTTCTTGATTCCAATAACAATTGGTGTACTGACGATACCGATCTTATGAAAATTGCATCAACATATTTCCACAATCTTTTTACATCCTCTAATCCACCCTTGTCCGATCAAATTCGTTCAAAAATCACCCCCTCTATCACGACTGCCATGAATGAGTCCCTTTCTAAGGAATTCACATCAGAAGAAATTATTACTGCTTTCCGCGATATTGATCCTAGGAAAGCCCCTGGTATTGATGGATTGCCTGGCGGTTTCTTCCGTCAACATTGGGATACTGTTGGATCAGACGCCATCTCACTCTGCCTTAATCTCCTAAACGGGTCAACTGATATGGCCTCGGTAAACCAAACAATTCTGGTCCTCATACCCAAAATAAAGGACCCTACCACCATGAGGCATCTAAGGCCCATTAGTCTTTGCACAGTTATCTACAAAATTGTTGCCAAAGTTTTAGTTAATCGTATGAAACATACCATTCCCTTCTGTATCAGCTCCAATCAAGCTACTTTCGTTCAAGGACGCAACATTACGAATAAATTCTTATTGCCCATGAAATTATCCACTCCATTAATACTGGTACTTCTAAGTCTACTCAAGGTGCTGCCCTTAAGCTAGATATGGAAAAGGCTTTCGACAGGGTTGAATGGTCTATCCTCGAAAATGTCATGAACAGCATGGGTTTCACATCATCATGGGTTTCTCTTATAATGAGATGTATTTCCTCAGTTTCCTTTACGGTAAAGGTCAACAATTCTTTTTCTCCTCTGTTTCTTCCTCAACGGGGTCTTTGCCAAGGGGATCCTTTATCTCCCTTTCTCTTCCTTTTTTGCACTCAAGGGCTTTCAGCCTTTTTGTCCGATGCTAAAAAACATGGCCTGCTCCCTGGTCTTGGGGCTAGTAAGCATGGTCCCAAGGTTAACCATCTCCTATTCGCCGATGATTGTATAGTTTTCATTAATTCGAAGTCCGAGGAGGCTGCACACCTTAAATTCGCTCTCCAAACCTATGCTTCAGCCTCTGGACAAGCAGTTAACTTTGACAAGTCTACTATCTTTTACAATCCACGTACTCCCGCTTCGACTCGCCATGCTATTAATTCTTACCTCCAAGTTCGTGAGGTCTCCAACCCTGGTGTCTATCTGGGGGTACCTCTTCTTATTGGTAAAAATAAGACCCTCGCTCTAGGGTTTATACGTGATAAAGTTCATGATAGATTATCCAACTGGGACAAACAACTTCTTTCCTTCAGTGGTAGGGAAATATTTATAAAAGCTGTCTTACAATCTCTACCTTAATATATTATGTCCTGTTATTTATTGCCCCAAAATATTATCGATGATATGACATCTGCCATCCGACGCTATTGGTGGTCTGGCAAAACTAATAAGAAAGGTTGGCATATGCTCCCTTGGGAATAGGTGTGCTTGCCTAAATCAGTTGGCGGTATGGGTTTTAGGGACCTCAACAATTTTAACATTGCCCTTCTCGGTAAACAATTATGGCGCCTTATCTGTGAACCCGACTCCCTTCTGGGACAAATCTATAAATCCAAATACTTCCCGTCAGACAATATTCTTAATGCCTCTCGACCTTCCCGAGGTTCTTTTGCCTAGCAAGGTCTTTATAACGCTATGCAACACCTTTTTGGAGGTTTCCTCTATCGTCCTGGCATTAACAGTAACATTCGTATTCATCATGAAAATTGGGGAGGCTCCTCGACTATTCACCTTTACGGGGACTACGAGTTATCGGATGAAGTCCATACTCGTTGTCGCGACTTATTGATTCTGAACCAAGCATCTTGGGACCCTGTTAAAGTCCGTGCGTACTTTACTTCGGATGATGCCGACTCCATTCTATCCGTTCCTATCATCAATGATACTCGGGACTCCATCCTCTGGAGGCCTAACGATTCTGGTATCTACTCTGTTAGATCTGGCTATCTCTTTCTGCAACGCCCCCCTGAGCCACGTCTTCGGCCCCCTAAGATTTGGAAATTTCTTTCCAAACTCAAGGTTTTACCTAAAGTTAAAACTTTTGGCTGGCGTCTGGGTTCAGAGGCCCTACCTGTTGGGGTTCGCCTTCAGGCTTTTGCACCAGACTCAGGGCCCTGCCCCGTTTGTTATTCTGATTCAGAGACAATCCTCCATGCTCTCCGTGATTGCTCTGGAGCTTCGGAGGCCCTTCATTTGATTAGTCTTCCCATTTCTCTTATTAATAGCACAGCTCCCACCGGCCTCCAATGGCTCGAGGAAGGTGATGCCCTCCTTTCTCCTGATCTTTTTGGGCTTTTCTTAACTACCCTTTGGAACATTTGGAACAGGCGTAACGACTGGATCCATAATCGACATCTTCAACCCCATGGCTAATTGCTGTAAACTCCATCAGTCTTCATCGTGACTACTCTGATGCTATATCTTCGTCTTCTTCTTCCATCCCTTTGTCGACTCCTCCAGCTCGATGGAGTCATCCCCCTCAAGGTTATATTAAAGTCAATGTGGATGGGGCTTTTGATCCTTCCACACGTGCAGCGGCGGTTGGCGTTGTAGCCCGTGATGATACGGGGACGGTTGTTGGCGGTCTGGCTTTTCCCCTAGGCAGTTGCTCTGATGCTGTTACGTCTGAAGGGAGAGGTCTTCTTGCTGGTATTACTTTCGCTCAATCCCAAGGATGGAGCCATTTGATTTTCGAGACGGACTGTGCTTCTCTTGCGAATAGAATCAACTCCCTGGGCTCTGATCTATCTCCTATGGGACCGACGATTCTGCAAGCTCATGCTGCTCTGGAGTTTTTTTCTTCTGTGCATGTTCAGTTTGTATGCCGTGAGGCTAATATTGTTGCTCATACGTTGGCTACCCATGCCCTTAGGTCTATGACCTCTATGTCTTTTGGATCCATGTATCCCGCTTGTATTCAAAACGATCTACTTTGCGAGGGTTCACCTCGTTCTTTATAAATATAATATGGGTACTCTTTTCCCCTTTTTAGGTTTCTCCAGGTCTTGTGCCTGGGGATATTAGTAGGGTTTTTAACAAGGCCCGCTTTCTTCAAAAAAAAAAAGTCCAACGGGTCCATTTTACGACCTATTTAGACCCGCTCGCCCGAAACCTCTACAAAAAGGACTGAAAAACAAGTTTTAATCAAATCTTAGGAGATCATATAATTGATTATGATCGTTTCAACACGATTATATTGCAAAAACTCAATTTCTGTATTTTTTACGTAGTTAAAAGTCCAACGGGTCCATTTTACGGCCCATTTAGACCCGCTCGCCCGAAACCTCTTCAAAAATGACTGAAAAACAAGTTTTAATCAAATCTTAGGAGTTCATATAATTGATTACGATCTTTTCAACACGATTATATTGCAAAAACTCAATTTTTGTACTTTTTACTCAGTTAAAAGCCCAACGGGTCCATTTTACGGCCCATTTAGACCCGCTGGCCCGAAACCTCTTCAAAAATGACTGAAAAACAAGTTTTAATCAAATTTTAGGAGTTCATATAACTGATTACGATCTTTTCAACACGATTGTATTGCAAAAATTCAATTTCAGTTCTTTTTACTCAGTTATAAGTTCAACGGGTCCATTTTAAGGCCCATTTAGACCCGCTCGTCCGAAACATCTACAAAAAGGATCGAAAACAAGTTTTGATCAAATTTTAGGAGTTCATATAATTGATTACGAGCTTTTCAACAAGATTATATTGCAAAACCTCAAATTCGGTATTTTTTACTCAGTTAAAAGTCCAACGGGTCCATTTTACGGCCCATTTAGACCCGCTCGCCCGAAACCTCTTCAAAAATGACTGAAAAACAAGTTTTAATCAAATTTTAGGAGTTCATATAATTGATTACGATCTTTTCAACACGATTATATTGCAAAAAGTAAATTTTTGTACTTTTTACTCAGTTAAAAGTCCAACGGGTCCATTTTACGGCCCATTTAGACCCGCTCGTCCGAAACCTCTACAAATGGACCGCAAAACAAGTTTTAATCAAAACTTAAGAGTTCATATCATTGATTACGAGCTTTTCAACACTATTGTATTGCAAAAATTCAATTTATGTTCTTTTTACGCAGTTATAAGTTCAACGGGTCCATTTTAAGGCCCATTTAGACCCGCTTGTCCGAAACCTCTACAAAAAGGACCGAAAATCAAGTTTTGATCCAATTTTAGGAGTTCATATAATTGATTACGAACTTTTCAACTAGATTATATTGCAAAAACTCCTATTCGGTATTTTTTACTCAGTTAAAATTCCAACTGGTCCATTTTACGGCCCATTTAGACCCGCTCGCCCGAAACCTCTTCAAAAATGACCGAAAAATAAGTTTTGATCAAATTTTAGGAGTTCATATAATTGATTACGATCTTTTCAACAAGATTATATTGCAAAAACTCAAATTCGGTATTTTTTACTCAGTTAAAAGTCCAACGGGTCCATTTTACGGCTCATTTAGACCTGATCGCCCGAAACCACTTCAAAAATGACCGAAAAATAAGTTTTAATCAAATTTTAGGACTTCGTATCATTGATTACGATCTTTTCAACACGATTATATTGCAAAAACTCAATTTTTGTACTTTTTACTCAGTTAAAAGTCCAACGGGTACATTTTACGGCCAATTTAGACCCGCTCGTCCGAAACCTCTACAAAAAGGACCGCAAAACAAGTTTTAATCAAAACTTAAGAGTTCATATCGTTGATTACGAGCTTTTCAACACTATTGTTTTGCAAAAATTCAATTTCTGTTGTTTCTACGCAGTTATAAGTTCAACGGGTCCATTTTAAGGCTCATTTAGACCCGCTCGTCCGAAACCTCTACAAAAAGGACCGAAAAACAAGTTTTGATCCAATTTTAGGAGTTCATATAATTGATTACGAGCTTTTCAACAAGATTATATTGTAAAAACTCAAATTCGATATTTTTTACTCAGTTAAAAGTCCAACGGGTCCATTTTACGGCCCATTTAGACCCGCTCGCCCGAAAACTCTTCAAAAATGACTGAAAAGCAAGTTTTAATCAAATTTTAGGAGTTCATATAATTGATTACGATCTTTACAACACGATCATATTGCAAAAACTCAATTTTTGTACTTTTTACTCAGTTAAATGTCCAACGGGTCCATTTTACGGCCCATTTAGACCCCCTCGTCCGAAACTCTACAAAAAGGATCGCAAAACAAGTTTTAATCAAAACTTAAGAGTTCATATCGTTGATTACGAGCTTTTCAACACTATTGTATTGCAAAATTTCAAATTCTGTTCTTTTTACGCAGTTATAAGTTCAACGGGTCCATTTTAAGGCCCATTTAGACCCGCTCGTCCGAAACCTCTACAAAAAGGACCGAAATACAAGTTTTGATCCAATTTTAGGAGTTCATATAATTGATTACGTGCTTTTCAACAAGATTATATTGCAAAAACTCAAATTCAGTATTTTTTACCCAGTTAAAAGTCCAACGGGTCTATTTTACGGCCATTTAGACCTGCTCGTTCGAAACCACTACAAAAAGGACCGAAAAAAAGCCTTGATCCAATTTTAGGAGTTCATATAATTGATTACGAGCTTTTCAACAAGATTATATTGCAAAAACTCAAATTAGTTATTTTTTACTTAGTTAAAAGTCCAACGAGTCCATTTTACGGCCCATTTAGACCCGCTCGCCCGAAACTTCTTCAAAACTGACTGAAAAACAAGTTTTAATCAAATTTTAGGACTTCATATCATTGATTACAATCTTTTCAACACGATTATAATGCAAAAACTCACTTTCTGTTGCTTTTACTTAGTTAAAAGTCCAACGGGTCCATTTTACGGCCCATTTAGACTCGCTCGTCCGAAACCTCTACAAAAGGACCATAAAACAAGTTTTAATCAAAACTTAAGAGTTCATATCGTTGATTACGAGCTTTTCAACACTATTGTATTGCAAAAATTCAATTTATGTTCTTTTTACGCAGTTATAAGTTCAACGGGTCCATTTTAAGGCCCATTTAGACCCGCTCGTCCGAAACCTCTACAAAAAGGACCGAAAAACAAGTTTTGATCCAATTTTAGGAGTTCATATAATTGATTACGAGCTTTTCAACAAGATTATATTGCAAAAACTCAAATTTGGTATTTTTTACTAAGTTAAAAGTCCAACGGGTCCATTTTACGGCCCATTTAGACCCGCTCGCCCGAAACCTCTTCAAAAATCACTGAAAAATAAGTTTTAATCAAATTTTAGGAGTTCATATAACTGATTACGAGCTTTTCAACAAGATTGTATTGCAAAACTTCAATTTCTGTTCTTTTTACGCAGTTATAAGTTCAACGGGTCCATTTTAAGGCCCATTTATACCCGCTCGTCTGAAACCTCTACAAAAAGGACCGCAAAACAAGTTTTAATCAAAACTTAAGAGTTCATATCGTTGATTACGGGCTTTTCAACACTATTGTATTGAAAAAATTCAATTTATGTTCTTTTTACGCAGTTATAAGTTCAACGGGTCCATTTTAAGGCCCGTTTAGACCCGCTCGCCCGAAACCTCTACAAAAAGGACCGAAAACAAGTTTTGATCAAATTTTAGGAGTTCATATAATTGATTACTAGCTTTTCAACAAGATTATATTGCAAAAACTCAAATTCGGTATTTTTTACTCAGTTAAAAGTCCAACGGATCCATTTTACGGCCCATTTAGACCCGCTCGCCCGAAACCTCTTCAAAAATGACCGAAAAAAGTTTTAATCTAATTTTAGGACTTCATATCATTGACTACGATATTTTCAACACGATTATATTGCAAAAACTCAATTTTTTTACTTTGTTAAAAGTCCAAACTGTCCATTTTACGACCCATTTAGACCCGCTCGTAAGAAACCTCTACAAAAAGGACCGCAAAACAAGTTTTAATCAAAACTTAAGAGTTCATATCGTTGATTACGAGATTTTCAACACTATTGTATTGCAAAAATTCAATTTCTGTTGTTTTTAAGCAGTTATAAGTTCAACGGGTCCATTTTAAGGCCCATTTAGACCCGCTCGTCCGAAACCTCTACAAAAAGGATCGAAAAACAAGTTTTGATCCAATTTTATGAGTTCATATAATTGATTACGAGCTTTTCAACAAGATTATATTGCAAAAACTCAAATTCGCTATTTATTTACTTTGTTAAAAGTCCAACAAGTCCATTTTACGGCCCATTTAGACCCGCTCGCCCGAAACCTCTTCAAAAATGATTGAAAAACAAGTTTTAATCAAATTTTAGGAGTTCATATAATTGATTACGATCTTTTCAACACGATTATATTGCAAAAACTCAATTTTTGTACTTTTTACTCAGTTAAAAGTCCAACGGGTCCATTTTACAGCCCATTTAGGCTCGATCGTCCGAAACCTCTACAAAATGGACCGCAAAACAAGTTTTAATCAAAACTTAGGAGTTCATATCGTTGATTACGAGCTTTTCACAACTATCGTATTGCAAAAATTCAATTTTTGTTCTTTTTACGCAATTATAAGTTCAACGGGTCCATTTTACGGCCCATTTAGACCTGCTCGTCCGAAACCTCTACAAAAAGGACCGAAAAACAAGTTTTGATCCAATTTTAGGATTTCATATAATTGATTACGAGCTTTTCAACAAGATTATATTGCAAAACCTCAAATTCAGTATTTTTTTACTTTGTTAAAAGTCCAACGGGTCCATTTTACGGCCCATTTAGACCCGCTCGCCCGAAACCTCTTCAAAAATGACTGAAAAACAAGTTTTAATCAAAATTTAGGAGTTCATATAATTGATTACGATCTTTTCAACACGATTATATTGCAAAAACTCAATTGTTGATTAAAACTTAAGAGTTCATATTGTTGATTACGAGCTTTTCAACACTATTGTATTGCAAAAATTCAATTTCTGTTCTTTTTATGCAGTTATAAGTTCAACGGGTCCATTTTAAGGCCCATTTAGACTCGCTCGTCCAAAACCTCTACAAAAAGGACCGAAAAAGAAGTTTTGATCCAATTTTAGGAGTTCATATAATTGATTACGAGCTTTTCAACAAGATTATATTGCAAAAACTCAAATTCGGTATTTTTTACTAAGTTAAAAGTCCAACGGGTCCATTTTACGGCCCATTTAGACCCGCTCTTTCGAAACCTCTACAAAAAGGACCGAAAAACAAGTTTTGATCCAATTTTAGGAGTTCATATAATTGATTACGAGCTTTTCAAATCGATTATATTGCAAAAAATCAATTTTTGTACCTTTTACTCAGTTAAAAGTCCAACGGGTCCATTTTACGGCCCATTTAGACCCGCTCGTCCGAAACCTCTACAAAAAGGACCGCAAAACAAGGTTTAATCAAAACTTAAGAGTTCATATCGTTGATTATGAGCTTTTCAACACTATTGTATTGTAAAAATTCAATTTTTGTTCTTTTTACGCAGTTATAAGTTCAACGGGTCCATTTTAAGGCCCATTTGGACCCGCTCGCCCGAAACCTCTACAAAAAGGGCCGAAAACAAGTTTTGATCAAATTTTAGGAGTTCATATAATTGATTACGAGCTTTTCAAAAAGATTATATTGCAAAAACTCAAATTCGGCATTTTTTACTCAATTAAAAGTCCAACGGGTCCATTTTAAGCCCCATTTAGACTCGCTCGCCCGAAACCTCTTCAAAAATGGGTGAAAATAAGTTTTAATCAAATTTTAGGGGTTCATATAACTGATTATGAGCTTTTCAACAAGATTGTATTGCAAAAATTCAAATTTTGTTCTTTTTACGCAGTTATAAGTTTAACGAGTCCATTTTAAGGCCCATTTAGACCCGCTCGTCCGAAAACTCTACAAAAAGGACCGCAAAACAAGTTTTAATTAAAACTTAAGAGTTCATATCGTTGATTACGAGCTTTTCAAAACTATTGTATTGCAAAAATTCAATTTATGTTCTTTTTACGCAGTTATAAGTTCAACGGGTCCATTTTAAGGCCCATTTAGACCCGCTCGCCCGAAACCTCTACAAAAAGGACCGAAAAACAGGTTTTGATAAAATTTTAGGAGTTCATATAATTGATTACGAGCTTTTCAACAAGATTATATTGCTAAAACTCGAATTCGGTATTTTTAACTCAGTTAAAAGTCCAACGGGTCCATTTTACGGCCCATTTAGACCTGGTCGTCTGAAACCTCTACAAAAAGGACCGAAAAACAAGTTTTGATCCAATTTTAGGATTTCATATAATTGATTACGAGCTTTTCAACAAGATTATATTGCAAAACCTCAAATTCAGTATTTTTTTACTTTGTTAAAAGTCCAACGGGTCCATTTTACGGCCCATTTAGACCCGCTCGCCCGAAACCTCTTCAAAAATGACTGAAAAACAAGTTTTAATCAAAATTTAGGAGTTCATATAATTGATTACGATCTTTTCAACACGATTATATTGCAAAAACTCAATTTTTGTACTTTTTACTCAGTTAAAAGTCCAACGGGTCCATTTTACGGCCCATTTAGACCCGCTCGTCCAAAACCTCTACAAAAGGACCGCAAAACAAGTTTTAATTAAAACTTAAGAGTTCATATTGTTGATTACGAGATTTTCAACACTATTGTATTGCAAAAATTCAATTTCTGTTCTTTTTATGCAGTTATAAGTTCAACGGGTCCATTTTAAGGCCCATTTAGACTCGCTCGTCCAAAACCTCTACAAAAAGGACCGAAAAACAAGTTTTGATCCAATTTTAGGAGTTCATATAATTGATTACGAGCTTTTCAACAAGATTATATTGCAAAAACTCAAATTCGGTATTTTTTACTCAGTTAAAAGTCCAACGGGTCCATTTTACGGCCCATTTAGACCCGCTCTTTCGAAACCTCTACAAAAAGGACCGAAAAACAAGTTTTGATCCAATTTTAGGAGTTCATATAATTGATTACGAGCTTTTCAAATCGATTATATTGCAAAAAATCAATTTTTGTACCTTTTACTCAGTTAAAAGTCCAACGGGTCCATTTTACGGCCCATTTAGACCCGCTCGTCCGAAACCTCTACAAAAAGGACTGCAAAACAAGGTTTAATCAAAACTTAAGAGTTCATATCGTTGATTACGAGCTTTTCAACACTATTGTATTGCAAAAATTCAATTTTTGTTCTTTTTACGCAGTTATAAGTTAAACGGGTCCATTTTAAGGCCCATTTGGACCCGCTCGCCCGAAACCTCTACAAAAAGGGCCGAAAACAAGTTTTGATCAAATTTTAGGAGTTCATATATTTGATTACGAGCTTTTCAAAAAGATTATATTGCAAAAACTCAAATTCGGCATTTTTTACTCAATTAAAAGTCCAACGGGTCCATTTTAAGCCCCATTTATACCCGCTCGCCCGAAACCTCTTCAAAAATGGGTGAAAAATAAGTTTTAATCAAATTTTAGGGGTTCATATAACTGATTATGAGCTTTTCAACAAGATTGTATTGCAAAAATTCAATTTTTGTTCTTTTTACGCAGTTATAAGTTCAACGAGTCCATTTTAAGGCCCATTTAGACCCGATCGTTCGAAACCTCTACAAAATGGACCGCAAAACAAGTTTTAATCAAAACTTAAGAGTTCATATCGTTGATTACGAGCTTTTCAACACTATTGTATTGCAAAACTTCAATTTTTGTTCTTTTTACGCAGTTATAAGTTCAACGGGTCCATTTTAAGGCCCATTTGGACCCGCTCGCCCGAAACCTCTACAAAAAGGGCCGAAAACAAGTTTTGATCGAATTTTAGGAGTTCATATAATTGATTACGAGCTTTTCAGCAAGATTATACTGCAAAAACTCAAATTCGGTATTTTTTAGTCAGTTATAAGTTCAACTGGTCCATTTTAAGGCCCATTTAGACTCGCTCGTTCGAAACCTCTACAAAAAGGACCGAAAAACAAGTTTTGGTCCAATTTTAGGAGTTCATATAATTGATTACGAGCTTTTCAACAAGATTATATTGCAAAAACTCAAATTCGGTATTTTTTACTCTGTTAAAAGTCCAACGGTTCCATTTTACGGCCCATTTAGACCCGCTCGTTCGAAACCTCTAAAAAAGGACCGAAAAACAAGTTTTGATCCAATTCTAGGAGTTCATATAATTGATTACAAGCTTTTCAACACGATTATATTGCAAAAACTCAATTTTTGTACCTTTTACTCAGTTAAAAGTCCAACGGGTCCATTTTATGGCCCATGTAGACCCGCTCGTCCGAAACCTCAACAAAAAGGACCGCAAAACAAGTTTTAATCAAAACTTAAGAGTTTATATCGTTGATTACGAGCTTTTCAACACTATTATATTGCAAAAACTCAATTTTTGTACTTTTTACTCAGTTAAAAGTCCAACGGGTCCATTTTACGGCCCATTTAGACCCGCTCGCCCGAAACCTCTACAAAAAGGACCGAAAAACAGGTTTTGATAAAATTTTAGGAGTTCATATAATTGATTACGAGCTTTTCAACAAGATTATATTGCTAAAACTCGAATTCGGTATTTTTAACTCAGTTAAAAGTCCAACGGGTCCATTTTACGGCCCATTTAGACCCGCTCGCCCGAAACCTCTTCAAAAATGACCGAAAAAAGTTTTAATCTAATTTTAGGACTTCATATCATTGATTACGATCTTTCAACACGATTATATTGCAAAAACTCAATTTTTTTATTTTTTACTCAGTTAAAAGTCCAACATGTCCATTTTACGGCCCATTTAGACCCGCTCGTCCGAAACCTCTACAAAAAAGACCGCAAAACAAGTTTTAATCAAAACTTAAGAGTTCATATCGTTGATTACGAGCTTTTCAACACTATTGTATTGCAAAAATTCAATTTTTGTTGTTTTTACGCAGTTATAAGTTCAACGGGTCCATTTTAAGGCCCATTTAGACCCGCTCATCCGAAACCTCTACAAAAAGGACCGAAAAACAAGTTTTGATCCAATTTTAGGAGTTCATATAATTGATTACGAGCTTTTCAACAAGATTATATTTCGAAAACTCAAATTCGTTATTTTTTTACTTTGTTAAAAGTACAACGGGTCCATTTTACGGCCCATTTAGACCCGCTCGCCCGAAACCTCTTCAAAAATGACTGAAAAACAAGTTTTAATCAAAATTTAGGAGTTCATACAATCGATTACGATCTTTTCAACACGATTATATTGCAAAAACTCAATTTTTGTACTTTTTACTCAGTTAAAAGCCCAACGGGTCCATTTTATAGCCCATTTAGACCCGATCGTTCGAAACCTCTACAAAATGGACCGCAAAACAAGTTTTAATCAAAACTTAAGAGTTCATATCGTTGATTACGAGCTTTTCAACACTATTGTATTGCAAAAATTCAATTTTTGTTCTTTTTACGCAGTTATAAGTTCAACGGGTCCATTTTAAGGCCCATTTGGACCCGCTCGCCCGAAACCTCTACAAAAAGGGCCGAAAACAAGTTTTGATCAAATTTTAGGAGTTCATATAATTGATTTCGAGCTTTTCAAAAAGATTATATTGCAAAAACTCAAATTCGGCATTTTTTACTCAATTAAAAGTCCAACGGGTCCATTTTAAGCCCCATTTAGACCCGCTCGCCCGAAACCTCTTCAAAAATGGGTGAAAAATAAGTTTTAATCAAATTTTAGGGGTTCATATAACTGATTATGAGCTTTTCAACAAGATTGTATTGCAAAAATTCAATTTTTGTTCTTTTTACGCAGTTATAAGTTCAACGAGTCCATTTTAAGGCCCATTTAGACCCGCTCGTCCGAAAACTCTACAAAAAGGACCGCAAAACAAGTTTTAATCAAAACTTAAGAGTTCATATCGTTGATTACGAGCTTTTCAACACTATTGTATTGCAAAAATTCAATTTATGTTCTTTTTACGCAGTTATAAGTTCAACGGGTCCATTTTAAGGCCCATTTAGACCCGCTCGCCCGAAACCTCTACAAAAAGGACCGAAAAACAAGTTTTGATAAAATTTTAGGAGTTCATATAATTGATTACGAGCTTTTCAACAAGATTATATTGCTAAAACTCGAATTCGGTATTTTTAACTCAGTTAAAAGTCCAACGGGTCCATTTTACGGCCCATTTAGACCCGCTCGCCCGAAACCTCTTCAAAAATGACCGAAAAAAGTTTTAATCTAATTTTAGGACTTCATATCATTGATTACGATCTTTCAACACGATTATATTGCAAAAACTCAATTTTTTTATTTTTTACTCAGTTAAAAGTCCAACGTGTCCATTTTACGGCCCATTTAGACCCTCTTGCCCGAAACCTCTAAAAAAAGGACCGCAAAACAAGTTTTAATCAAAACTTAAGAGCTCATATCGTTGATTACGAGCTTTTCAACACTATTGTATTGCAAAAATTCAATTTTTGTTCTTTTTACGCAGTTATAAGTTCAACAGGTCCATTTTAAGGCCCATTTAGACCCGCTCGTCCAAAACCTCTACAAAAAGGACCGAAAAACAAGTTTTGATCCAATTTTAGGAGTTCATATAATTGATTACGAGCTTTTCAACAAGATTATATTGCGAAAACTCAAATTCGGTATTTTTACTCAGTTAAAAGTCCAACGGGTCCATTTTACGGCCCATTTAGTCCCGCTCGCCCAAAACCTCTTCAAAAATGACTGAAAAACAAGTTTTAATCAAATTTTAGGAGTTCATATAAATGATTACGATCTTTTCAACACGATTATATTGCAATAACTCAATTTTTGTACTTTTTACTCAGTTAAAATTCCAACGGGTACATTTTACGGCCCATTTAGACTCGCTCGTTCGAAACCTCTACAAAAAGGACCGCAAAACAAGTTTTAATCAAAACTTAAGAGTTCATATCGTTGATTACGAGCTTTTCAACACTATTGTATTGCAAAAATTCAATTTTTGTTGTTTTTACGCAGTTATAAGTTCAACGGGTCCATTTTAAGGCCCATTTAGACCAGCTCATCCGAAACCTCTACAAAAAGGACCGAAAAACAAGTTTTGATCCAATTTTAGGAGTTCATATAATTGATTACGAGCTTTTCAACAAGATTATATTTCAAAAACTCAAATTCGTTATTTTTTTACTTTGTTAAAAGTGCAACGGGTCCATTTTACGGCCCATTTAGACCCGCTCGCCCGAAACCTCTTCAAAAATGACTGAAAAACAAGTTTTAATCAAAATTTAGGAGTTCATACAATCGATTACGATCTTTTCAACACGATTATATTGCAAAAACTCAATTTTTGTACTTTTTACTCAGTTAAAAGCCCAACGGGTCCATTTTATAGCCCATTTAGACCCGATCGTTCGAAACCTCTACAAAATGGACCGCAAAACAAGTTTTAATCAAAACTTAAGAGTTCATATCGTTGATTACGAGCTTTTCAACACTATAGTATTGCAAAAATTCAATTTTTGTTCTTTTTACGCAGTTATAAGTTCAACGGGTCCATTTTATGGCCCTTTAGACCCGCTCGTCCGAAACCTCTACAAAAAGGACCGAAAAACAAGATTTGATCCAATTTTAGGATTTCATATAATTGATTACGAGTTTTTCAGCAAGATTATATTGCAAAACCTCAAATTCGGTATTTTTTAGTCAGTTAAAAGTTCAACGGGTCCATTTTACGGCCCATTTAGACCCACTCGCCCGAAACCTCTTCAAAAATGACTGAAAAACAAGTTTTAATCAAATTCTAGGAGTTCATATAATTGATTACGATCTTTTCAACACGATTTTATTGCAAAAACTCAATTTTTGTACTTTTTACTCAGTTAAAAGTCCAACGGGTCCATTTTACGGCCCATTTAGACCCGCTCGTCCAAAACCACTACAAAAAGGACCGCAAAACAAGTTTTAATCAAAACTTAAGAGTTTATATCGTTGATTACGAGCTTTTCAACACTATTATATTGCAAAAATTCAATTTTTGTTCTTTTTACGCAGTTATAAGTTCAACGTGTCCATTTTAAGGCCCATTTGGACCCGCTCGCCCGAAACCTCTACAAAAAGGGCCGAAAAACAAGTTTTGATCAAATTTTAGGAGTTCATATAATTGATTACGAGTTTTTCAGCAAGATTATACTGCAAAAACTCAAATTCGGTATTTTTTAGTCAGTTATAAGTTCAACTGGTCCATTTTAAGGCCCATTTAGACTCGCTCGTTCGAAACCTCTACAAAAAGGACCGAAAAACAAGTTTTGGTCCAATTTTAGGAGTTCATATAATTGATTACGAGCTTTTCAACAAGATTATATTGCAAAAACTCAAATTCGGTATTTTTTACTCTGTTAAAAGTCCAATGGTTCCATTTTACGGCCCATTTAGACCCGCTCGTTCGAAACCTCTAAAAAAGGACCGAAAAACAAGTTTTGATCCAATTCTAGGAGTTCATATAATTGATTACAAGCTTTTCAACACGATTATATTGCAAAAACTCAATTTTTGTACCTTTTACTCAGTTAAAAGTCCAACGGGTCCATTTTATGGCCCATGTAGACCCGCTCGTCCGAAACCTCAACAAAAAGGACCGCAAAACAAGTTTTAATCAAAACTTAAGAGTTTATATCGTTGATTACGAGCTTTTCAACACTATTATATTGCAAAAATTCAATTTTTGTTCTTTTTACGCAGTTATAAGTTCAACGTGTCCATTTTAAGGCCCATTTGGACCCGCACGCCCGAAACCTCTACAAAAAGGGCCGAAAAACAAGTTTTGATCAAATTTTAGGAGTTCATATAATCGATTACGATCTTTTCAAAAAGATTATACTGTAAAAACTCAAATTCGGTACTTTTAACTTAGTTAAAAGTCCAACGGGTCCATTTTACGGCCCATTTAGACCCGCTCGCCCGAAACCTCTTCAAAAATGGTTGAAAAACTAGTTTTAATCAAATTTTAGGAGTTCATATAACTGATTAAGATCTTTTCAACACGGTTAAATTGCAAAAACTCAATTTTTGTACTTTTTACTTAGTTAAAAGTCCAACGGGTCCATTTTAAGGCCCATTTAGACCCGCTCGCCCGAAACCTCTTCAAAAATGACTGAAAAATAAGTTTTAATCAAATTGTAGGAGTTCATATAACTGATTACGAGCTTTTCAACAAGATTGTACTGCAAGAATTCAATTTCTGTTCTTTTTACGCAGTTATAAGTTCAACGGGTCCATTTTAAGGCCCATTTAGACCCGCTCGTCCGAAACCTCTACAAAAAGGACTGTAAAACAAGTTTTAATCAAAACTTAAGAGTTCTTATCGTTGATTACGAGCTTTTCAACATTATTGTATTGCAAAAATTCAATTTATGTTGTTTTTACGCAGTTATAAGTTCAACGGGTCCATTTTAAGGCCCATTTAGACCCGCTCGTCCGAAACCACATCAAAAAGGACCGAAAAACAAGTTTTGATCCAATTTTAGGAGTTCATATAATTGATTACGAGCTTTTCAACAAGATTATATTGCAAAAACTGAATTTCGGTATTTTTTTACTTTGTTAAAAGTCCAACGGGTCCATTTTACGGCCCATTTAGACCCGCTCGCCCGAAACCTCTTCAAAAATGACTGAAAAACAAGTTCTAATCAAATTCTTGGAGTTCATATAACTGATTACGATCTTTTCAACATGATTGTATTGCAAAAATTCAATTTCTGTTCTTTTTAGGCAGTTATAAGTTCAACGGGTCCATTTTAAGGCCCATTTAGACCCGCTCGTCCGAAACCTCTACAAAAAGTATCGAAAACAAGTTTTGATCCAATTTTAGGAGTTCATGTAATTGATTACGAGCTTTTTAACAAGATTATATTGTAAAACCTCAAATTCGGTATTTTTTACTTAGTTAAAAGTCCAACGGGTCCATTTTACGGCCCATTTAGACCCGCTCGCCCGAAACCTCTTCAAAAATGACGAAAAACAAGTTTTAATCAAATCTTAGGAGTTCATATAATTGATTACGATCGTTTCAACACGATTTTAATGCAAAAACTCAATTTATGTATTTTTTACTTAGTTAAAAGTCCAACGGGTCCATTTTACGGCCCATTTAGACCCGCTTGTCCGAAACCTCTACAAAAAGGACCGCAAAACAAGTTTTAATCAAAACTTAAGAGTTCATATCGTTGATTACGAGCTTTTCAACACTATTGTATTGCAAAAATTCAATTTCTGTTCTTTTTACGCAGTTATAAGTTCAACGGGTCCATTTTAAGGCCCATTTAGACCCGCTTGCCCGAAACCTCTACAAAAGGACCAAAAAACAAGTTTTGATCAAATTTTAGGAGTTCATATAATTGATTACGAGCTTTTCAACAAGATTATATTGCAAAAACTCAAATTCGGTATTTTTTACTCAGTTAAAAGTCCAACGGGTCCATTTTACGGCCCATTTAGACCCGCTCGCCCAAAACCTCTTCAAAAATGACTGAAAAACAAGTTTTAATATAATTTTAGGAGTTCATATAATTGATTACGATATTTTCAATACGATTATATTGCAAAAACTCAATTTTGTACATTTTACTCAGTTAAAAGTCCAACGGGTCCATTTTACGGACCATTTAGACCCACTTCCCTGAAACCTCTTCAAAAATGACTGAAAAACAAGTTTTAATCAAATTTTAGGAGTTCATATAACTGATTACGATCTTTTCAACACGATTGTATTGCAAAATTTCAAATTCTGTTCTTTTTACGCAGTTATAAGTTCAACGGGTCCATTTTAAGACCCATTTAGACCCGCTCGTCCGAAACCTCTATAAAAAGGATCGAAAACAAGTTTTGATCAAATTTTAGGAGTTCATATAATTGATTATGAGCTTTACAACAAGATTATATTGCAAAACCTCAAATTTGGTATTTTTTACTCTGTTAAAAGTCCAACGGGTCCATTTTACGGCCCATTTAGACCCGCTCGCCCGAAACCTCTTCAAAAATGATTGAAAAACAAGTTTTAATCAAACTTTAGGAGTTCATATAATTGATTACGATCTTTTCAACACGATTATATTGCAAAAACTAAATTTTTGTACTTTTCACTTAGTTAAAAGTCCAACGGGTCCATTTTACGGCCCATTTAGACTCGCTCGTCCGAAACCTCTACAAAAGGACCGCAAAACAAGTTTTAATCAAAATTTAAGAGTTCATATCGTTGATTACGAGCTTTTCAACAATATTGTATTGCAAAAATTCAATTTCTGTTCTTTTTACGCAGTTATAAGTTCAACGAGTCCATTTTAAGGCCCATTTAGACCCGCTCGTTCGAAACCTCAACAGAAAGGACCGAAAAACAAGTTTTGATCCAATTTTAGGAGTTCATATAATTGATTACGAGCTTTTCAACAAGATTATATTGCAAAAACTCAAATTCGGTATTTTTTACTTAGTTAAAAGTCCAACGGGTCCATTTTACGACCCATTTAGACCAGCTCGCCCGAAACCTCTTCAAAAATGACCGAAAAATAAGTTTTGATCAAATTTTAGGAGTTCATATAATTGATTACGATCTTTTCAACAAGATTATAGTGCAAAAACACAAATTCGGTATTTTTTACTCAGTTAGAAGTCCAACGGGTCCATTTTACGGCTCATTTAGATCCGATCGCCCGAAACCACTTCAAAAATGACCGAAAAATAAGTTTTAATCAAAATCTAGGACTTCATATCATTGATTACGATCTTTTCAACACGATTATATTGCAAAAACTCAATTTTTGTACTTTTTACTCAGTTAAAAGTCCAACGGGTCCATTTTACGGCCCATTTAGACCCGCTCGTCCGAAACCTCTACAAAAGGACCGCAAAACAAGTTTTATTCAAAACTTAAGAGTTCATATCGTTGATTACGAGCTTTTCAACACTATTGTATTGCAAAAATTCAATTTATGTTCTTTTTTACGCAGTTATAAGTTAAACGGGTCCATTTTAAGGCCCATTTAGACCCGCTCGTCCGAAACCACTACAAAAAGGACCGAAAAACAAGTTTCGATCCAATTTTAGGAGTTCATATAATTGATTACGAGCTTTTCAACAAGATTATATTGCAAAAAGTCAATTTCTGTATTTTTTACTCAGGTAAAAGTCCAACAGGTCCATTTTACGGCCCATTTTGACCCGCTCGCCCAAAACCTCTTCAAAAATGATTGAAAAACAAGTTTTAATCAAATTTTAGGAGTTCATATAGCTGATTACGATCTTTTCAACACGATTGTATTGCAAAAGTTCAATTTCTGTTATTTTTACGCAGTTATAAGTTCAACGGGTCCATTTTAAGTCCCATTTAGACCCGCTCGTCCGAAACCTCTACAAAAAGGACCAAAAACAAGTTTTGATCCAATTTTAGGAGTTCATATAATTGATTAGGAGCTTTTCAACAAGATTATATTGCAAAAACTCAAATTCGGTATTTTTTACTTAGTTAAAAGTCCAACGGGTCCATTTTACGGCCCATTTAGACCCGCTCGCCCAAAACCTCTTCAAAAATGACTGAAAAACAAGTTTTAATCAAATTTTAGGAGTTCATATAATTTATTACGATCTTTTCAACACGATTATATTGCAAAAACTCAATTTTTGTACTTTTTACTCAGTTAAAAGTCCAACGGGTCCATTTTACGGCCCATTTAGACCCGCTCGCCCGAAAACTCTTCAAAAATGACTGAAAATCAAGTTTTAATCAAATTCTTGGAGTTCATATAACTGATTACGATCTTTTCAACACGATTGTATTGCATAAATTCAATTTCTGTTCTTTTTAGGCAGTTATAAGTTCAACGGGTCCATTTTAAGGCCCATTTAGACCCGCTCGTCCGAAACCTCTACAAAAAGGATCAAAAACTAGTTTTGATCCAATTTTAGGAGTTCATGTAATTGATTACGAGCTTTTCAACAAGATTATATTGCAAAACCTCAAATTCGGTATTTTTTACTTAGTTAAAAGTCCAACGGGTCCATTTTACGGCCCATTTAGAACCGCTCGCCCGAAACCTCTTCGAAAATGACTGAAAAACAAGTTTTAATGAAATTTTAGGAGTTCATATACATGATTACGATCTTTTCAACACGATTATATTGCAAAAACTCAATTTATGTACTTTTTACTCAGTTAGAAGTCCAACGGGTCCATTTTACGGCCCATTTAGACCCGCTAGTCCGAAACCTCTACAAAAGGACCGCAAAACAAGTTTTAATCAAAACTTAAGAGTTCATATCGTTTATTACGAGCTTTTCAACACTATTGTATTGCAAAAATTCAATTTTTGTTCTTTTTACGCAGTTATAAGTTCAACGGGTCTATTTTAAGGCCTATTTAGACCCTCTCGTCCGAAACCTCTACAAAAAGGACCGAAAAACAAGTTTTGATCCAATTTTAGGAGTTCATATAATTGATTACGATCTTTTCAACAAGATTATATTGCAAAAACTCAAATTCGGTATTTTTTACTCAGTTAAAAGTCCAACGGGTCCATTTTACGGCCCATTTAGACCGGCTCACCCGAAACCTCTTCAAAAATGACCGAAAAATAAGTTTTGATCAAATTTTAGGAGTTCATATAATTGATTACGATCTTTTCAACAAGATTATATTGCAAAAACACAAATTCGGTATTTTTTTACTCAGTTAAAAGTCCAACGGGTCCATTTTACGGCCCATTTAGACCAGCTCGCACGAAACCACTTTAAAAATGACCGAAAAACAAGTTTTAATCAAATTTTAGGACTTCATAACATTGATTACGATCTTTTCAACATGATTATATTGCAAAAACTCAATTTTTGTACTTTTTAGTTAGTTAAAAGTCCAACGGGTCCATTTTACGGTCGATTTAGACCCGCTCGTCCGAAACCTCTACAAAAAGGACCGCAAAACAAGTTTTAATCAAAACTTAAGAGTTCATATCGTTGATTACAAGCTTTTCAACACTATTGTATTGAAAAAAATTTAATTTCTGTTGTTTTTACGCAGTTATAAGTTCAACGGGTCCATTTTAAGGCCCATTTAGACCCGCTCGTCCGAAACCTCTACAAAAAGGACCGAAAAACAAGTTTTGATCCAATTTTAGGAGTTCATATAATTGATTACAAGCTTTTCAACAAGATTATATTGCAAAAACTCAAATTCGGTATTTTTTACTTAGTTAAAAGTCCAACGGGTCCATTTTACGGCCCATTTAGACCCGCTCGCCCGAAACCTCTTCAAAAATGACGAAAAACAAGTTTTAATCAAATCTTAAGAGTTCATATAATTGATTACGATCGTTTCAACACGATTATATTGCAAAAACTCAATTTCTGTATTTTTTACTTAGTTAAAAGTCCAAAGGGTCCATTTTACGGCCCATTTAGACCCGCTCGTCCGAAACCTCTACAAAAAGGACCGCAAAACAAGCTTTAATCAAAACTTAAGAGTTCATATCGTTGATTACGAGCTTTTCAACACTATTGTATTGCAAAAATTCAATTTCTGTTCGTTTTACGCAGTTATAAGTTCAACGGGTCCATTTTAAGGCCCATTTAGACCCGCTCGTCCGAAACCTCTACAAAAAGGACCGAAAAACAAGTTTTGATCCAATTTTAGGAGTTCATATAATTAATTACGAGCTTTTCAACAAGATTATATTGCAAAAACTGAATTTCGATATTTTTTTACTTTGTTAAAAGTCCAACGGGTCCATTTTACGGCCCATTTAGACCCGCTCGCCCGAAACCTCTTCAAAAAGACTGAAAAACAAGTTCTAATCAAATTATTGGAGTTCATATAACTGATTACGATCTTTTCAACACGATTGTATTGCAAAAATTCAATTTCTGTTCTTTTTAGGCAGTTATAAGTTCAACGGGTCCATTTTAAGGCCCATTTAGACCCGCTCGTCCGAAACCTCTACAAAAAGTATCGAAAACAAGTTTTGATCCAATTTTAGGAGTTCATGTAATTGATTACGAGCTTTTTAACAAGATTATATTGTAAAACCTCAAATTCGGTATTTTTTACTTAGTTAAAAGTCCAACGAGTCCATTTTACGGCCCATTTAGACCCGCTCGCCCGAAACCTCTTCAAAAATGACGAAAAACAAGTTTTAATCAAATCTTAGGAGTTCATATAATTGATTACAATCGTTTCAACACGATTATATTGCAAAAACTCAATTTCTGTATTTTTTACTTAGTTAAAAGTCCAAAGGGTCCATTTTACGGCCCATTTAGACCCGCTCGTCCGAAACCTCTACAAAAAGGACCGCAAAACAAGCTTTAATCAAAACTTAAGAGTTCATATTGTTGATTACGAGCTTTTCAACACTATTGTATTGCAAAAATTCAATTTCTGTTCGTTTTACGCAGTTATAAGTTCAACGGGTCCATTTTAAGGCCCATTTAGACCCGCTCGCCCAAAACCTCTACAAAAAGGACCAAAAAACAAGTTTTGATCAAATTTTCGGAGTTCATATAATTGATTACGAGCTTTTCAACAAGATTATATTGCAAAAACTCAAATTCGCTATTTTTTACTCAGTTAAAAGTCCAACTGGTCCATTTTCCGGCCCATTTAGACCCGCTCGCCCGAAACATGTTCAAAAATGACTGAAAAACAAGTTTTAATCAAATTTTAGGAGTTCATATAACTGATTATGATATTTTCAACATGATTGTATTACAAATTTTCAAATTCGGTTCTTTTTACGCAGTTATAAGTTCAACAGGTCCATTTTAAGGCCCGTTTAGACCCGCTCGTCCGAAACCTCTATAAAAAGGATCGAAAACAAGTTTTGATCAAATTTTAGGAGTTCATATAATTGATTACGAGCTTTACAACAAGATTATATTGCAAAACCTCAAATTTGGTATTTTTTACTCAGTTAAAAGTTCAACGGGTCCATTTTAAGGCCCATTTAGACCCGCTCGCCCGATACCTCTTCAAAAATGATTGAAAAACAAGTTTTGATCAAACTTTAGGAGTTCATATAATTGATTACGATATTTTCAACACGATTATATTGCAAAAACTCAATTTTTGTACTTTTCACTCAGTTAAAAGTCCAACGGGTCCATTTTACGGCCCATTTAGACTCGCTCGTCCGAAACCTCTACAAAAGGACCGCAAAACAAGTTTTAATCAAAACTTAAGAGTTCATATCGTTGATTACGATTTTTTCAACACTATTGTATTGCAAAAATTCAATTTATGTTCTTTTTACGCAGTTATAAGTTCAACGGGTCCATTTTAAGGCCCATTTAGACCTGCTCGTTCGAAACCTCAACAAAAAGTACCGAAAAACAAGTTTTGATCCAATTTTAGGAGTTCATATAATTGATTACGAGCTTTTCAACAAGATTATATTGCAAAAACTCAAATTTGGTATTTTTTACTCAGTTAAAATTCCAACGGGTCCATTTTACGACCCATTTAGACCCGCTCGCCCGAAACCTCTTCAAAAATGACTGAAAAATAAGTTTTGATCAAATTTTAGGAGTTCATATAATTGATTACGATCTTTTCAACAAGATTATATTGCAAAAACACAAATTCAGTATTTTTTACTCAGTTAAAAGTCAAACGGGTCCATTTTATGGCTCATTTAGACCCGATCGCCCGAAACCACTTCAAAAATGACCGAAAAATAAGTTTTAATCAAATATTAGGACTTCATATCATTGATTACGAGTTTTTCAGCAAGATTATATTTCAAAACCTCAAATTCGGTATTTTTTACTCAGTTAAAAGTTCAACGGGTCCATTTTACGGCCCATTTAGACCCGTTCGCCCGAAACCTCTTCAAAAATGACTGAAAAACAAGTTTTAATCAAATTCTAGGAGTTCATATAATTGATTACGATCTTTTCAACACGATTATATTGCAAAAACTCAATTTTTGTACTTTTTACTCAGTTAAAAGTCCAACGGGTCTATTTTACGGCCCATTTAGACCCGCTCGTCCGAAACCTCTACAAAAAGGACCACAAAACAAGTTTTATTCAAAACTTAAGAGTTCATATCGTTGATTACGAGCTTTTCAACACTATTGTATTGGAAAAATTCAATTTATGTTCTTTTTATGCAGTTATAAGTTTAACGGGTCCATTTAGACCCGCTCGTCCGAAACCACTACAAAAAGGACCGAAAACAAGTTTTGATCCAATTTTAGGAGTTCATATAATTGATTACGAGCTTTTCAACAAGATTATATTGCAAAAAGTCAATTTCTTTATTTTTTACTCAGGTAAAAGTCCAATGGGTCCATTTTACAGCCCATTTAGACCCGCTCGCCCAAAACCTCTTCAAAAATGACTGAAAAACAAGTTTTAATCAAAATTTAGGAGTTCATATAACTGATTACGATCTTTTCAACACGATTGTATTGCAAAAATTCAATTTCTCTTATTTTTACGCAGTTATAAGTTCAACGGGTCCATTTTAAGGCCCATTTAGACCCGCTTGTCCGAAATCTCTTCAAAGATGACTGAAAAACAAGTTTTGATCAAATTTTAGGAGTTCATATAATTGATTACGAGCTTTTCAACAAGATTATATTGCAAAAACTCAAATTCGGTATTTTTTACTCAGTTAAAAGTCCTACGAGTCCATTTTACGGCCCATTTAGACCCGCTCGCCCGAAACCTCTTCAAAAATGACTGAAAAACAAGTTTTAATCAAATTTTAGGAGTTCATATAATTGATTACGATCTTTACAACACAATTTTATTGCAAAAAATCAATTTTTGTACTTTTTACTCATTTAAAAGTCCAACGGGTCCATTTTACGGCCCATTTAGACCCCCTCGTCCGAAACATCTACGAAAAGGACCGCAAAACAAGTTTTAATCAAAACTTAAGAGTTTATATCATTGATTACGAGCTTTTCAACACTATTGTATTGCAAAATTTCAAATTCTGTTCTTTTTACGCAGTTATAAGTTCAACGGGTCCATTTTAAGGCCCATTTAGACCCGCTCGTCCGAAACCTCTACAAAAAGGACCGAAAAACAAGTTTTGATCCAATTTTAGGAGTTCATATAATTGATTACGAGCTTTTCAACAAGATTATATTGCAAAAACTCAAATTCGGTATTTTTTACTCAGTTAAAAGTCCAACGAGTCCATTTTTCGGCCCAATTAGACCCGTTCGTTCGAAACCTCTACAAAAAGGACCAAAAAACAAGTCTTGATCCAATTTTAGGAGTTCATATAATTGATTACGAGCTTTTCAACAAGATTATATTGCAAAAACTCAAATTCGGTATTTTTATACTTAGTTAAATGTCCAACGGGTCCATTTTACAACCCATTTAGACCCGCTCGCCCGGAACCTCTTCAAAAATGACTGAAAAACAAGTTTTAATCAAATTTTAGGAGTTCATAAAATTGATTACGATCTTTTCAACATGATTATATTGCAAAAACTCAATTTATGTACTTTTTACTAAGTTAAAAGTCCAACGGGTCCATTTTACGGCCCATTTAGACCCGCTCGTCCGAAACCTCTACAAAAAGTACCGCAAAACAAGTTTTAATCAAAACTTAAGAGTTCATATCATTGATTACGAGCTTTTCAACACCATTGTATTGCAAAAATTCAATTTATGTACTTTTTACGCAGTTATAAGTTCAACGGGTACATTTTTAGGCCCATTTAAACCCGCTCGTCCGAAACCACTACAAAAAGGACCGAGAAACAAGTTTTGATCCAAATTTAGGAGTTCATATAATTGATTACGAGCTTTTCAACAAGATTATATTGCAAAAAGTCAATTTCTGTATTTTTTACTCAGGTAAAAGTCCAACGGGTTTTTTACTCAGTTAAAATTTCAACGGGTCATGGGGTCTCTCGGTTTTCTCTCAACTTTCCTGGTTCTGTCAAGAGTTTCTATTGGGAATAGGCTTTGCGTGTTTTTCTTTCCCCCCCCCCCTTTTCCTTTTCATCAGCCTCTTTCTTCTCTCCCCCTCTCTCATCTCCGCTTCCTTTGCCTTTACCACGCCGCCCGCCTCCCCGTTCTCCATTCCAGCCGGCGGTCTCACTGATGCCAAGGACCATGTGCTTCACGACAGAGGAATTTTGAGAGTCATCCCATCCTCCGCGCCGATTGGTATTTTTTTCTATTTCTTGTTTCTGTTCTTTTGCTTATTTTTTTCTTTTTCTATTCTATTAATTTCTTGCTTTTTATCTTGTGTTACGAGGAACACCCCTTCAATTTGCTCCATCCAGATCGCTCTCTCTTATCCACCGTTACTCGCTTCGGAGACGTCGGCAGGATCTAGATCTAGAGTCTCCATCGAGACCCATCGCTTTATCCTTTTTCACAGCCTCTTTATTTTTACTAATCTTTTATTCTTTTTCTTTCTTTTTCTATTTTTTAGACTGATTCTCATCTTTGCTTTTTTCTATTTTCCAGATCTTCCGTCTGGTATACCCGATCGCCTCCCCCTTTTTTTGATTTTGAAAGGGTTGTAAAACCCTTAACAATTTTATTTTTTCTTTGCTGTTACTGCCGTTTGGCTTTTTTGCATCGACCGGAAGCCTCCTCCATATTCTCAGTTTTGGCTGCCGTTCTTTTACCCTTTCCCTTTCTGGTTTATCCTTTTCCCTTTCCTTTTATTTTAGAAATTTGTTCTAATTCAAGGCTCCATCTTCCTTTTTTCCATTTTTACAGCCGGATCTGTCTGTTCTGGGTTTGCTCCTCCACCGCTCGTCGGCTGAGTATTTTTTCTCATCAAAGAAGGGACGCCAGCTTACCGCCCTCCACCTTCCCCTTCCACCAGTTGCCGACTCCGCCCTGTTCCCTAGCAGACCCATCCGTCCTCCAGTTCTAGTAGTCTCAATCGTCCTCCTCCCCCATCCCCATAAACCATTTTGGGTTTATTTCCAGATCCATAAGGGATTCGGAATGGATTTGCCCCCTGTCCACATCTATGTTTTTTTTGGTTTACCATTTTTTATATTCTCTTGCTTCTACTAATTTTAAATAATTTTGTTCTTTTCAGTTCCACCGTCAATCGACCACTGTTCGCAGAGGTCCTCTACCAATTTCGAGGTAAATCAATCCTTTCTTTTGTTGCTCTTAACCTTTATCTCTTTTCTCATATAACCTATAATTGCACAATTATTTTATCTGTCCTTTTACATGCTCTCTTATTATCAATGTCTCTGTGTTGCACTTTAATTTTTTCCCTTGTTTATCTTATTTTATTATGCCGTTCGCTTACTACTATATCTTTTACTTCCATTTCATCCATGGATCTTATATCTCTGTTCACCTGCTTTGTTGTTCAAAATCCACCTATGGATTTTTCTTACCACCTGCTTCATTTATATTACTTACGTGTCCTTACTACCATCCTCCAATTGAGGAACTCTCGATCCCTATTAAGGGAAAAATTATCGAACCACTTTGTGGTCTCTACCATTATGTCTAATTTGCTATTTATATGGACCTTTATGAAAATTGTTACTATTAATTACCCCTTTTGTACAAACTTGTATCCTTCCTGTTATTACATCTCAAAATTTGCAACGATGCTTTATGTCCCTCTTCTGGTAATTGTTAATATTTTTTACTGTATTTGGCTATCTTATATCTCTTACCACTATCTTTTTGCACTACTTCGATTTGTTTCTCTGTGTGATATATTATGTCCCATTCCTATTATCATCTCTTACAACATCTCATACAATGGCACCCATATTCTTCATTCGATTACTTACTCTTTCATCTATCATATGTCTTATATCCCCCATTATTGTTTCCTCTATTGTAGTTTGATATATGCTCTTGTTCTGGTCTCTTTTAGCACCCCTGTTCATACCAATATCTTCATGCTTCTAACTTTTCCCAAATTTGTTTTGCATGTCTTTTACCTCTCCTGCACCGACGGCATCCATCGAGCTTATCATCAAATTTCCAATTGCGGGTCCTCCAGCGTCCAAGGCTCCCCTATTTTTTGTTGTTTTGTTATTATTTTGTACTTTTTATTTGCCCCCCTTTTTTGCTCTTTTGTTCTGTCTTAAATTTCTTTGTCTCCCTTCTCTTTCTATCCCTGGTTTGTAATTATTCTCCTTTTTATGTTTCTTTTTTTATCTTCTATTATGCCCTTGCACGCTTTTATCTTTCTTTCCCTCGTGCGTGTCTTTTTTCTTCTTTTAATTGTTTCTTTTTTAGTTGGCTTGATGCTTTCTGCTTTGCTTTCTTTCTCATGTCTGGGTTACTTCTCTTCATGATTATATCTTTTCCTATTTTTCTTTTCTTAATATTCATGTTGATTGCTTACCACGTTTTTTTATTTCGATTTATGATTGCTTGCTTAACATTCATTACTCTCATTTTATATATTCCTATTATTCCCATGCCTATCCTTGTGTTTTTACTATACATCCTACTTTACTGCTACTTCTTGTTAGATTATTTTTTAAGTTGCCCCAATTATCAAAATTTGCTACGTTTCCACTTTCTGCTTGCTACCCAACTCTTGCTTCTCCCTACACCTCTTTAGGTGCTATCTTACTATCCCCTGCTGGGGAAATCAATACGATCACCTTCATGGTGAACACCTGTATTCAAATAAAATACTATTTGAAACACATAACAACAAAATCTTCCATTTCCCCTCCCATTACTACACTTCATATGGAAAGAAAACATTTAACTAAAATTGATCGATCATCCCACCATTTGCTCAGTGAACCAATCAAATCTCTCTACAAATCTTTTAATTCGCTCCCTATCTCGTGGGGCCTAGGACCTACAGTTTTCGATCTTCATTTAAATTGCACTCACCTTCAATTTTACAACTGTGTACTTATTAATTCTGCTCACATTAAATCCTGCCATCTCTACCCCTCTCAATCGATTCCTTTTCCCCAAGTTCTTATTATCCTTCCATCTTTTCTCTATTATTTCCATAATCTAACTATGAACCTTACCATATCTCCTTCTCATTACTTGCCTTTTTTCATATACCTATTTCTTAATTATTTCTTTCCTTTATTATATGCCCTTTCTTTCCTTTCTCAACTCACAATTTTAAAAATACTATCTTTAAAACCAATTGATATGCTCTTAAATTTATTATTAAATTCTTTTATCTTCCCTTCCTTTCTTTATTACTGCCATAATCTAACCTTAAGCCTTACCATATCTCCTTCTCACTACTTTCCTTTTTTTCTTAAATTTATTATTAAATTGTCTCTTTCCTTTATCATTTACCCTCTCCAATCGATATCTTAACCACAATCAAAGTTCTTTCTTTCCTTTTTACATCCCATATTATTCTAGATCTGTCCTATCTTTAATTTCTATTTTCAACTGTTTCCTATATTTCTCCCTAACACTAATTTATTCCAAATTCCAATACCTTAATTTTATATTCTTTTTCTCCCCAATCCTCTCCCTTTCCATATTTATTTCATGCACTTTGTTCCCAATTTTTGGGAATTTTGACTACTTGCATTCCATCTATAATTCTTTCTTTTCCTTTTTCCCAATTCTTACCTCTTTTCTTCCTACTACTCTCGCTTATAAGGCTCTACCTCTTCTTATTTTCACTTTTCCTGTTTACAACTCCTTGTCCATCTTTACTCTGCATTCCCCCCTCTACAACCAAATGGCTTCTTCCTCTTCTCTTCCCCACTTTACCAATCTGGATCTTACAAACGAGGAAGCCAACGCAATCTTTACTCATGATTTTGACTTTTTTGAAGAAGGCCCTAAGACCATTCTAATTGGCAAATTCATCTCCACCAAGCCAATAGACGACTGGGTTGTTCTCTCAGCATTCGAAGGCATTTGGAAGAAAAACCATCTTAAGTCAATCTCCATCATTAGAGATACCTTCTTCAGAATTGAATTTGCCACATTAAGCGATAAAGACGATGTTTTTGAAAGAGGTCCATGGCTCTATAAAGATGTGGCTCGAAAACAAGTTTTGATCAAATTTTAGGAGTTCATATAATTGATTACGAGCTTTTCAAAAAGATTATATTGCAAAACCTCAAATTCGGTATTTTTTACTCAGTTAAAAGTCCAACGGGTCCATTTTACGGCCCATTTAGACCCGCTCGCCCGAAACCTCTTCAAAAATGACTGAAAAACAAGTTTTAATCAAATTTTAGGAGTTCATATAATTGATTACGATCTTTTCAACACGATTATATTGCAAAAAGTAAATTTTTGTACTTTTTACTCAGTTAAAAGTCCAACGGGTCCATTTTACGGCCCATTTAGACCCGCTCGTCCGAAACCTCTACAAAAGGACCGCAAAACAAGTTTTAATCAAAACTTAAGAGTTCATATCATTGATTACGAGCTTTTCAACACTATTGTATTGCAAAAATTCAATTTATGTTCTTTTTACGCAGTTATAAGTTCAACGGGTCCATTTTAAGGCCCATTTAGACTCGCTCGTCCGAAACCTCTACAAAAAGGACCGAAAATCAAGTTTTGATCCAATTTTAGGAGTTCATATAATTGATTACGAACTTTTCAACTAGATTATATTGCAAAAACTCCTATTCGGTATTTTTTACTCAGTTAAAATTCCAACTGGTCCATTTTACGGCCCATTTAGACCCGCTCGCCCGAAACCTCTTCAAAAATGACCGAAAAATAAGTTTTGATCAAATTTTAGGAGTTCATATAATTGATTACGATCTTTTCAACAAGATTATATTGCAAAAACTCAAATTCGGTATTTTTTACTCAGTTAAAAGTCCAACGGGTCCATTTTACGGCTCATTTAGACCTGATCGCCCGAAACCACTTCAAAAATGACCGAAAAAATAAGTTTTAATCAAATTTTAGGACTTCGTATCATTGATTACGATCTTTTCAACACGATTATATTGCAAAAACTCAATTTTTGTACTTTTTACTCAGTTAAAAGTCCAACGGGTACATTTTACGGCCCATTTAGACCCGCTCGTCCGAAACCTCTACAAAAAGGACCGCAAAACAAGTTTTAATCAAAACTGAAGAGTTCATATCGTTGATTACGAGCTTTTCAACACTATTGTTTTGCAAAAATTCAATTTATGTTGTTTTTACGCAGTTATAAGTTCAACGGGTCCATTTTAAGGCCCATTTAGACCCGCTCGTCCGAAACCTCTACAAAAAGGACCGAAAAACAAGTTTTGATCCAGTTTTAGGAGTTCATATAATTGATTACGAGCTTTTCAACAAGATTATATTGTAAAAACTCAAATTCGATATTTTTTACTCAGTTAAAAGTCCAACGGGTCCATTTTACGGCCCATTTAGACCCGCTCGCCCGAAAACTCTTCAAAAATGACTGAAAAGCAAGTTTTAATCAAATTTTAGGAGTTCATATAATTGATTACGATCTTTACAACACGATCATATTGCAAAAACTCAATTTTTGTACTTTTTACTCAGTTAAAAGTCCAACGGGTCCATTTTACGGCCCATTTAGACCCCCTCGTCCCAAACTCTACAAAAAGGATCGCAAAACAAGTTTTAATCAAAACTTAAGAGTTCATATCGTTGATTACGAGCTTTTCAACACTATTGTATTGCAAAATTTCAAATTCTGTTCTTTTTACGCAGTTATAAGTTCAACGGGTCCATTTTAAGGCCCATTTAGACCCGCTCGTCCGAAACCTCTACAAAAAGGACCGAAATACAAGTTTTGATCCAATTTTAGGAGTTCATATAATTGATTACGTGCTTTTCAACAAGATTATATTGCAAAAACTCAAATTTAGTATTTTTTACCCAGTTAAAAGTCCAACGGGTCTATTTTACGACCATTTAGACCTGCTCGTTCGAAACCACTACAAAAAGGACCGAAAAAAAGTCTTGATCCAATTTTAGGAGTTCATATAATTGATTACGAGCTTTTCAACAAGATTATATTGCAAAAACACAAATTAGTTATTTTTTACTTAGTTAAAAGTCCAACGAGTCCATTTTACGGCCCATTTAGACCCGCTCGCCCGAAACCTCTTCAAAACTGACTAAAAAACAAGTTTTAATCAAATTTTAGGACTTCATATCATTGATTACAATCTTTTCAACACGATTATAATGCAAAAACTCAATTTCTGTTCCTTTTACTCAGTTAAAAGTCCAACGGGTCCATTTTACGCCCCATTTAGACCCGCTCGTCCGAAACCTCTACAAAAGGACCATAAAACAAGTTTTAATCAAAACTTAAGAGTTCATATCGTTGATTACGAGCTTTTCAACACTATTGTATTGCAAAAATTCAATTTCTGTTCTTTTTACGCAGTTATAAGTTCAACGGGTCCATTTTAAGGCCCATTTAGACCCGCTCATCCGAAACCTCTACAAAAAGGACCGAAAAACAAGTTTTGATACAATTTTAGGAGTTCATATAATTGATTACGAGCTTTTCAACAAGATTATATTGCAAAAACTCAAATTTGGTATTTTTTACTAAGTTAAAAGTCCAACGGGTCCATTTTACGGCCCATTTAGACCCGCTCGCCCGAAACCTCTTCAAAAATCACTAAAAAATAAGTTTTAATCAAATTTTAGGAGTTCATATAACTGATTACGAGCTTTTCAACAAGATTGTATTGCAAAACTTCAATTTCTGTTCTTTTTACGCAGTTATAAGTTCAACGGGTCCATTTTAAGGCCCATTTATACCCGCTCGTTTGAAACCTCTACAAAAAGGACCGCAAAACAAGTTTTAATCAAAACTTAAGAGTTCATATCGTTGATTACGGGCTTTTCAACACTATTGTATTGAAAAAATTCAATTTATGTTCTTTTTACGCAATTATAAGTTCAACGGGTCCATTTTAAGGCCCGTTTAGACCCGCTCGCCCGAAACCTCTACAAAAAGGACCGAAAACAAGTTTTGATCAAATTGTAGGAGTTCATATAATTGATTACGAGCTTTTCAACAAGATTATATTGCAAAAACTCAAATTCGGTATTTTTTACTCAGTTAAAAGTCCAACGGATCCATTTTACGGCCCATTTAGACCCGCTCGCCCGAAACCTCTTCAAAAATTACCGAAAAAAGTTTTAATCTAATTTTAGGACTTCATATCATTGATTACGATATTTTCAACACGATTATATTGCAAAAACTCAATTTTTTTTACTCTGTTAAAAGTCCAAACTGTCCATTTTACGGCCCATTTAGACCCGCTCGTAAGAAACCTCTACAAAAAGGACCGTAAAACAAGTTTTAATCAAAACTTAAGAGTTCATATCGTTGATTACGAGCTTTTCAACACTATTGTATTGCAAAAATTCAATTTCTGTTGTTTTTAAGCAGTTATAAGTTCAACGGGTCCATTTTAAGGCCCATTTAGACCCGCTCGTCCGAAACCTCTACAAAAAGGACCGAAAAACAAGTTTTGATCCAATTTTATGAGTTCATATAATTGATTACGAGCTTTTCAACAAGATTATATTGCAAAAACTCAAATTCGCTATTTATTTACTTTGTTAAAAGTCCAACAAGTCCATTTTACGGCCCATTTAGACCCGCTCGCCCGAAACCTCTTCAGAAATGATTGAAAAACAAGTTTTAATCAAATTTTAGGAGTTCATATAATTGATTACGATCTTTTCAACACGATTATATTGCAAAAACTCAATTTTTGTACTTTTTACTCGGTTAAAAGTCCAACGGGTCCATTTTACAGCCCATTTAGGCTCGATCGTCCGAAACCTCTACAAAATGGACCGCAAAACAAGTTTTAATCAAAACTTAGGAGCTCATATCGTTGATTACAAGCTTTTCACAACTATCGTATTGCAAAAATTCAATTTTTGTTCTTTTTACGCAATTATAAGTTCAACGGGTCCATTTTACGGCCCATTTAGACCTGCTCGTCCGAAACCTCTACAAAAAGGACCGAAAAACAAGTTTTGATCCAATTTTAGGATTTCATATAATTGATTACGAGCTTTTCAACAAGATAATATTGCAAAACCTCAAATTCAGTATTTTTTTACTTTGTTAAAAGTCCAACGGGTCCATTTTACGGCCCATTTAGACCCGCTCGCCCGAAACCTCTTCAAAAATGACTGAAAAACAAGTTTTAATCAAAATTTAGTAGTTCATATAATTGATTACGATCTTTTCAACACGATTATATTGCAAAAACTCAATTTTTGTACTTTTTACTCAGTTAAAAGTCCAACGGGTCCATTTTACGGCCCATTTAGACCCGCTCGTCCAAAACCTCTACAAAAGGACCGCAAAACAAGTTTTAATTAAAACTTAAGAGTTCATATTGTTGATTACGAGATTTTCAACACTATTGTATTGCAAAAATTCAATTTCTGTTCTTTTTATGCAGTTATAAGTTCAACGGGTCCATTTTAAGGCCCATTTAGACTCGCTCGTCCAAAACCTCTACAAAAAGGACCGAAAAACAAGTTTTGATCCAATTTTAGGAGTTCATATAATTGATTACGAGCTTTTCAACAAGATTATATTGCAAAAACTCAAATTCGGTATTTTTTACTCAGTTAAAAGTCCAACGGGTCCATTTTACGGCCCATTTAGACCCGCTCTTTCGAAACCTCTACAAAAAGGACCGAAAAACAAGTTTTGATCCAATTTTAGGAGTTCATATAATTGATTACGAGCTTTTCAACACGATTATATTGCAAAAAATCAATTTTTGTACCTTTTACTCAGTTAAAAGTCCAACGGGTCCATTTTACGGCCCATTTAGACCCGCTCGTCCGAAACCTCTACAAAAAGGACCGCAAAACAAGGTTTAATCAAAACTTAAGAGTTCATATCGTTGATTACGAGCTTTTCAACACTATTGTATTGCAAAAATTCAATTTTTGTTCTTTTTACGCAGTTATAAGTTCAACGGGTCCATTTTAAGGCCCATTTGGACCCGCTCGCCCGAAACCTCTACAAAAAGGGCCGAAAACAAGTTTTGATCAAATTTTAGGAGTTCATATAATTGTTTACGAGCTTTTCAAAAAGAATATATTGCAAAAACTCAAATTCGGCATTTTGTACTCAATTAAAAGTCCAACGGGTCCATTTTAAGCCCCATTTAGACCCGCTCGCCCGAAACCTCTTCAAAAATGGGTGAAAAATAAGTTTTAATCAAATTTTAGGGGTTCATATAACTGATTATGAGCTTTTCAACAAGATTGTATTGCAAAAATTCAATTTTTGTTCTTTTTACGCAGTTATAAGTTCAACGAGTCCATTTTAAGGCCCATTTAGACCCGCTCGTCCGAAAACTCTACAAAAAGGACCGCAAAACAAGTTTTAATCAAAACTTAAGAGTTCATATCGTTGATTACGAGCTTTTCAAAACTATTGTATTGCAAAAATTCAATTTATGTTCTTTTTACGCAGTTATAAGTTCAACGGGTCCATTTTAAGGCCCATTTAGACCCGCTCGCCCGAAACCTCTACAAAAAGGACCGAAAAACAGGTTTTGATAAAATTTTAGGAGTTCATATAATTGATTACGAGCTTTTCAACAAGATTATATTGCTAAAACTCGAATTCGGTATTTTTAACTCAGTTAAAAGTCCAACGGGTCCATTTTACGGCCCATTTAGACCTGCTCGTCCGAAACCTCTACAAAAAGGACCGAAAAAAAGTTTTGATCCAATTTTAGGATTTCATATAATTGATTACGAGCTTTTCAACAAGATTATATTGCAAAACCTCAAATTCAGTATTTTTTTACTTTGTTAAAAGTCCAACGGGTCCATTTTACGGCCCATTTAGACCCGGTCGCCCGAAACCTCTTCAAAAATGACTGAAAAACAAGTTTTAATCAAAATTTAGGAGTTCATATAATTGATTACGATCTTTTCAACCCGATTATATTGCAAAAACTCAATTTTTGTACTTTTTACTCAGTTAAAAGTCCAACGGGTCCATTTTACGGCCCATTTAGACCCGCTCGTCCAAAACCTCTACAAAAGGACCGCAAAACAAGTTTTAATTAAAACTTAAGAGTTCATATTGTTGATTACGAGATTTTCAACACTATTGTATTGCAAAAATTCAATTTCTGATCTTTTTATGCAGTTATAAGTTCAACGGGTCCATTTTAAGGCCCATTTAGACTCAAATTTGGTATTTTTTACTAAGTTAAAAGTCCAACGGGTCCATTTTACGGCCCATTTAGACCCGCTCGCCCGAAACCTCTTCTAAAATGACTGAAAAACAAGTTTTAATCAAATTTTAGGAGTTCATATAATTGATTACGAGCTTTTCAACAAGATTATATTGCAAAAACTCAAATTCGGTATTTTTTACTCAGTTAAAAGTCCAACGGGTCCATTTTACGGCCCATTTAGACCCGCTCTTTCGAAACCTCTACAAAAAGGACCGAAAAACAAGTTTTGATCCAATTTTAGGAGTTCATATAATTGATTACGAGCTTTTAAACACGATTATATTGCAAAAAAATCAATTTTTGTACCTTTTACTCAGTTAAAAGTCCAACGGGTCCATTTTACGGCCCATTTAGACCCGCTCGTCCGAAACCTTTACAAAAAGGACCTCAAAACAAGGTTTAATCAAAACTTAAGAGTTCATATCGTTGATTACGAGCTTTTCAACACTATTGTATTGCAAAAATTCAATTTTTGTTCTTTTTACGCAGTTATAAGTTCAACGGGTCCATTTTAAGGCCCATTTGGACCCGCTCGCCCGAAACCTCTACAAAAAGGGCCGAAAACAAGTTTTGATCAAATTTTAGGAGTTCATATAATTGATTATGAGCATTTCAAAAAGATTATATTGCAAAAACTCAAATTCGGCATTTTTTACTCAATTAAAAGTCCAACGGGTCCATTGTAAGCCCCATTTAGACCCGCTCGCCCGAAACCTCTTCAAAAATGGGTGAAAAATAAGTTTTAATCAAATTTTAGGGGTTCATATAACTGATTATGAGCTTTTCAACAAGATTGTATTGCAAAAATTCAATTTTTGTTCTTTTTACGCAGTTATAAGTTCAACGAGTCCATTTTAAGGCCCATTTAGACCCGCTCGTCCGAAAACTCTACAAAAAGGACCGCAAAACAAGTTTTAATCAAAACTTAAGAGTTCATATCGTTGATTACGAGCTTTTCAACACTATTGTATTGCAAAAATTCAATTTATGTTCTTTTTACGCAGTTATAAGTTCAACGGGTCCATTTTAAGGCCCATTTAGACCCGCTCGCCCGAAACCTCTACAAAAAGGACCAAAAATCAGGTTTTGATAAAATTTTAGGAGTTCATATAATTGATTACGAGCTTTTCAACAAGATTATATTGCTAAAACTCGAATTCGGTATTTTTAACTCAGTTAAAAGTCCAACGGGTCCATTTTACGGCCCATTTAGACCCGCTCGCCCGAAACCTCTTCAAAAATGACCGAAAAAAGTTTTAATCTAATTTTAGGACTTCATATCATTGATTACGATCTTTCAACACGATTATATTGCAAAAACTCAATTTTTTTATTTTTTACTCAGTTAAAAGTCCAACATGTCCATTTTACGGCCCATTTAGACCCGCTCGTCCGAAACCTCTACAAAAAAGACCGCAAAACAAGTTTTAATCAAAACTTAATAGTTCATATCGTTGATTACGAGCTTTTCAACACTATTGTATTGCAAAAATTCAATTTTTGTTGTTTTTACGCAGTTATAAGTTCAACGGGTCCATTTTAAGGCCCATTTAGACCCGCTCATCCGAAACCTCTACAAAAAGGACCGAAAAACAAGTTTTGATCCAATTTTAGGAGTTCATATAATTGATTACGAGCTTTTCAACAAGATTATATTTCAAAAACTCAAATTCGTTATTTTTTTACTTTGTTAAATGTGCAACGGGTCCATTTTACGGCCCATATAGACCCGCTCGCCCGAAACCTCTTCAAAAATGACTGAAAAACAAGTTTTAATCAAAATTTAGGAGTTCATACAATTGATTACGATCTTTTCAACACGATTATATTGCAAAAACTCAATTTTTGTACTTTTTACTCAGTTAAAAGCCCAACGGGTCCATTTTATAGCCCATTTAGACCCGATCGTTCGAAACCTCTACAAAATGGACCGCAAAACAAGTTTTAATCAAAACTTAAGAGTTCATATCGTTGATTACGAGCTTTTCAACACTATAGTATTGCAAAAATTCAATTTTTGTTCTTTTTACGCAGTTATAAGTTCAACGGGTCCATTTTATGGCCCTTTAGACCCGCTCGTCCGAAACCTCTACAAAAAGGACCGAAAAACAAGATTTGATCCAATTTTAGGATTTCATATAATTGATTACGAGTTTTTCAAAAAGATTATACTGCAAAAACTCAAATTCGGTACTTTTAACTTAGTTGAAAGTCCAACGGGTCCATTTTACGGCCCATTTAGACCCGCTCGCCCTAAACCTCTTCAAAAATGGTTGAAAAACTAGTTTTAATCAAATTTTAGGAGTTCATATAACTGATTAAGATCTTTTCAACACGGTTATATTGCAAAAACTCAATTTTTGTACTTTTTACTTAGTTAAAAGTCCAACGGGGCCATTTTAAGGCCCATTTAGACCCGCTCGCCCGAAACCTCTTCAAAAATGACTGAAAAATAAGTTTTAATCAAATTGTAGGAGTTCATATAACTGATTACGAGCTTTTCAACAAGATTGTACTGCAAAAATTCAATTTTTGTTCTTTTTACGCAGTTATAAGTTCAACGGGTCCATTTTAAGGCCCATTTAGACCCGCTCGTCCGAAACCTCTACAAAAAGGACCGTAAAACAAGTTTTAATCAAAACTTAAGAGTTCTTATCATTGATTACGAGCTTTTCAACATTATTGTATTGTAAAAATTCAATTTATGTTGTTTTTACGCAGTTATAAGTTCAACGGGTCCATTTTAAGGCCCATTTAGACCCGCTCGTCCGAAACCACAAAAAAAAGGACCGAAAAACAAGTTTTGATCCAATTTTAGGAGTTCATATAATTGATTACGAGCTTTTCAACAAGATTATATTGCAAAAACTGAATTTCGGTATTTTTTTACTTTGTTAAAAGTCCAACGGGTCCATTTTACGGCCCATTTAGACCCGCTCGCCCGAAACCTCTTCAAAAATGACTGAAAAACAAGTTCTAATCAAATTCTTGGAGTTCATATAACTGATTACGATCTTTTCAACACGATTGTATTAAAAAAATTCAATTTCTGTTCTTTTTAGGCAGCTATAAGTTCAACGGGTCCATTTTAAGGCCCATTTAGACCCGCTCGTCCGAAACCTCTACAAAAAGTATCGAAAACAAGTTTTGATCCAATTTTAGGAGTTCATGTAATTGATTACGAGCTTTTTAACAAGATTATATTGTAAAACCTCAAATTCGGTATTTTTTACTTAGTTAAAAGTCCAACGGGTCCATTTTACGGCCCATTTAGACCCGCTCGCCCGAAACCTCTTCAAAAATGACGAAAAACAAGTTTTAATCAAATCTTAGGAGTTCATATAATTGATTACGATCGTTTCAACACGATTTTATTGCAAAAACTCAATTTATGTATTTTTTACTTAGTTAAAAGTCTAACGGGTCCATTTTACGGCCCATTTAGACCCGCTTGTCTGAAACCTCTACAAAAAAGACCGCAAAACAAGTTTTAATCAAAACTTAAGAGTTCATATCGTTGATTACGAGCTTTTCAACACTATTGTATTGCAAAAATTCAATTTCTGTTCTTTTTACGCAGTTATAAGTTCAACGGGTCCATTTTAAGGCCCATTTAGACCCGCTTGCCCGAAACCTCTACAAAAGGACCAAAAAACAAGTTTTGATCAAATTTTAGGAGTTCATATAATTGATTACGAGCTTTTCAACAAGATTATATTGCAAAAACTCAAATTCGGTATTTTTTACTTAGTTAAAAGTCCAACGGGTCCATTTTACGGCCCATTTAGACCCGCTCGCCCAAAACCTCTTCAAAAATGACTGAAAAACATGTTTTAATATAATTTTAGGAGTTCATATAATTGATTACGATATTTTCAATACGATTATATTGCAAAAACTCAATTTTGTACATTTTACTCAGTTAAAAGTCCAACGGGTCCATTTTACGGACCATTTAGACCCACTTCCCTGAAACCTCTTCAAAAATGACTGAAAAACAAGTTTTAATCAAATTTTAGGAGTTCATATAACTGATTACGATCTTTTCAACACGATTGTATTGCAAAATTTCAAATTCTGTTCTTTTTACGCAGTTATAAGTTCAACGGGTCCATTTTAAGACCCATTTAGACCCGCTCGTCCGAAACCTCTATAAAAAGGATCGAAAACATGTTTTGATCAAATTTTAGGAGTTCATATAATTGATTATGAGCTTTACAACAAGATTATATTGCAAAACCTCAAATTTGGTATTTTTTACTCTGTTAAAAGTCCAACGGGTCCATTTTACGGCCCATTTAGACCCGCTCGCCCGAAACCTCTTCAAAAATGATTGAAAAACAAGTTTTAATCAAACTTTAGGAGTTCATATAATTGATTACGATCTTTTCAACACGATTATATTGCAAAAACTCAATTTTTGTACTTTTCACTTAGTTAAAAGTCCAACGGGTCCATTTTACGGCCCATTTAGACTCGCTCGTCCGAAACCTCTACAAAAGGACCGCAAAACAAGTTTTAATCAAAATTTAAGAGTTCATATCGTTGATTACGAGCTTTTCAACAATATTGTATTGCAAAAATTCAATTTCTGTTCTTTTTACGCAGTTATAAGTTCAACGAGTCCATTTTAAGGCTCATTTAGACCCGCTCGTTCGAAACCTCAACAAAAAGGACCGAAAAACAAGTTTTGATCCAATTTTAGGAGTTCATATAATTGATTACGAGCTTTTCAACAAGATTATATTGCAAAAACTCAAATTCGGTATTTTTTACTTAGTTAAAAGTACAACGGGTCCATTTTACGACCCATTTAGACAAGCTCGCCCGAAACCTCTTCAAAAATGACCGAAAAATAAGTTTTGATCAAATTTTAGGAGTTCATATAATTGATTACGATCTTTTCAACAAGATTATAGTGCAAAAACACAAATTCGGTATTTTTTACTCAGTTAGAAGTCCAACGGGTCCATTTTACGGCTCATTTAGACCCGATCGCCCGAAACCACTTCAAAAATGACCGAAAAATAAGTTTTAATCAAAATCTAGGACTTCATATCATTGATTACGATCTTTTCAACACGATTATATTGCAAAAACTCAATTTTTGTACTTTTTACTCAGTTAAAAGTCCAACGGGTCCATTTTACGGCCCATTTAGACCCGCTCGTCCGAAACCTCTACAAAAGGACCGCAAAACAAGTTTTATTCAAAACTTAAGAGTTCATATCGTTGATTACGAGCTTTTCAACACTATTGTATTGCAAAAATTCAATTTATGTTCTTTTTACGCAGTTATAAGTTAAACGGGTCCATTTTAAGGCCCATTTAGACCCGCTCGTCCGAAACCACTACAAAAAGGACCGAAAAACAAGTTTTGATCCAATTTTAAGAGTTCATATAATTGATTACGAGCTTTTCAACAAGATTATATTGCAAAAAGTCAATTTCTGTATTTTTTACTCAGGTAAAAGTCCAACAGGTCCATTTTACGGCCCATTTTGACCCGCTCGCCCAAAACCTCTTCAAAAATGATTGAAAAACAAGTTTTAATCAAATTTTAGGAGTTCATATAGCTGATTACGATCTTTTCAACACGATTGTATTGCAAAAGTTCAATTTCTGTTATTTTTACGCAGTTATAAGTTCAACGGGTCCATTTTAAGTCCCATTTAGACCCGCTCGTCCGAAACCTCTACAAAAAGGACCAAAAACAAGTTTTGATCCAATTTTAGGAGTTCATATAATTGATTACGAGCTTTTCAACAAGATTATATTGCAAAAACTCAAATTCGGTATTTTTTACTCAGTTAAAAGTCCAACGGGTCCATTTTACGGCCCATTTAGACCCGCTCGCCCAAAACCTCTTCAAAAATGACTGAAAAACAAGTTTTAATCAAATTTTAGGAGTTCATATAATTTATTACGATCTTTTCAACACGATTATATTGCAAAAACTCAATTTTTGTACTTTTTACTTAGTTAAAAGTCCAACGGGTCCATTTTACGGCCCATTTAGACCCGCTCGCCCGAAAACTCTTCAAAAATGACTGAAAATCAAGTTTTAATCAAATTCTTGGAGTTCATATAACTGATTACGATCTTTTCAACACGATTGTATTGCATAAATTCAATTTCTGTTCTTTTTAGGCAGTTATAAGTTCAACGGGTCCATTTTAAGGCCCATTTAGACCCGCTCGTCCGAAACCTCTACAAAAAGGATCGAAAACTAGTTTTGATCCAATTTTAGGAGTTCATGTAATTGATTACGAGCTTTTCAACAAGATTATATTGCAAAACCTCAAATTCGGTATTTTTTACTTAGTTAAAAGTCCAACGGGTCCATTTTACGGCCCATTTAGAACCGCTCGCCCGAAACCTCTTCGAAAATGACTGAAAAACAAGTTTTAATGAAATTTTAGGAGTTCATATACATGATTACGATCTTTTCAACACGATTATATTGCAAAAACTCAATCTATGTACTTTTTACTCAGTTAAAAGTCCAACGGGTCCATTTTACGGTCCATTTAGACCCGCTAGTCCGTAACCTCTACAAAAGGACCGCAAAACAAGTTTTAATCAAAACTTAAGAGTTCATATCGTTTATTACGAGCTTTTCAACACTATTGTATTGCAAATATTCAATTTTTGTTCTTTTTACGCAGTTATAAGTTCAACGGGTCCATTTTAAGGCCTATTTAGACCCTCTCGTCCGAAACCTCTACAAAAAGGACCGAAAAACAAGTTTTGATCCAATTTTAGGAGTTCATATAATTGATTATGATCTTTTCAACAAGATTATATTGCAAAAACTCAAATTCGGTATTTTTTACTCAGTTAAAAGTCCAACGGGTCCATTTTACGGCCCATTTAGACCCGCTCACCCGAAACCTCTTAAAAAATGACCGAAAAATAAATTTTGATCAAATTTTAGGAGTTCATATAATTGATTACGATCTTTTCAACAAGATTATATTGCAAAAACACAAATTCGGTATTTTTTACTCAGTTAAAAGTCCAACGGGTCCATTTTACGGCCCATTTAGACCAGCTCGCACGAAACCACTTTAAAAATGACCGAAAAACAAGTTTTAATCAAATTTTAGGACTTCATAACATTGATTACGATCTTTTCAACATGATTATATTGCAAAAACTCAATTTTTGTACTTTTTAGTTAGTTAAAAGTCCAACGGGTCCATTTTACGGCCGATTTAGACCCGCTCGTCCGAAACCTCTACAAAAAGGATCGCAAAACAAGTTTTAATCAAAACTTAAGAGTTCATATCGTTGATTACAAGCTTTTCAACACTATTGTATTGAAAAAAATTTAATTTCTGTTGTTTTTACGCAGTTATAAGTTCAACGGGTCCATTTTAAGGCCTATTTAGACCCGCTCGTCCGAAACCTCTACAAAAAGGACCGAAAAACAAGTTTTGATCCAATTTTAGGAGTTCATATAATTGATTACAAGCTTTTCAACAAGATTATATTGCAAAAACTCAAATTCGGTATTTTTTACTTAGTTAAAAGTCCAACGGGTCCATTTTACGGCCCATTTAGACCCGCTCGCCCGAAACCTCTTCAAAAATGACGAAAAACAAGTTTTAATCAAATCTTAAGAGTTCATATAATTGATTACGATCGTTTCAACACGATTATATTGCAAAAACTCAATTTCTGTATTTTTTACTTAGTTAAAAGTCCAAAGGGTCCATTTTACGGCCCATTTAGACCCGCTCGTCCGAAACCTCTACAAAAAGGACCGCAAAACAAGCTTTAATCAAAACTTAAGAGTTCATATCGTTGATTACGAGCTTTTCAACACTATTGTATTGCAAAAATTCAATTTCTGTTCGTTTTACGCAGTTATAAGTTCAACGGGTCCATTTTAAGGCCCATTTAGACCCGCTCGCCCAAAACCTCTACAAAAAGGACCAAAAAACAAGTTTTGATCAAATTTTCGGAGTTCATATAATTGATTACGAGCTTTTCAACAAGATTATATTGCAAAAACTCAAATTCGCTATTTTTTACTCAGTTAAAAGTCCAAATGGTCCATTTTACGGCCCATTTAGACCCGCTCGCCTGAAACATGGTCAAAAATGACTGAAAAACAAGTTTTAATCAAATTTTAGGAGTTCATATAACTGATTATGATATTTTCAACATGATTGTATTACAAATTTTCAAATTCGGTTCTTTTTACGCAGTTATAAGTTCAACAGCTCCATTTTAAGGCCCATTTAGACCCGCTCGTCCGAAACCTCTATAAAAAGGATCGAAAACAAGTTTTGATCAAATTTTAGGAGTTCATATAATTGATTACGAGCTTTACAACAAGATTATATTGCAAAACCTCAAATTTGGTATTTTTTACTCAGTTAAAATTCCAACGGGTCCATTTTAAGGCCCATTTAGACCCGCTCGCCCGATACCTCTTCAAAAATGATTGAAAAACAAGTTTTGATCAAACTTTAGGAGTTCATATAATTGATTACGATCTTTTCAACACGATTATATTGCAAAAACTCATTTTTTGTACTTTTCACTCAGTTAAAAGTCCAACGGGTCCATTTTACGGCCCATTTAGACTCGCTCGTCCGAAACCTCTACAAAAGGACCGCAAAACAAGTTTTAATCAAAACTTAAGAGTTCATATCGTTGATTACGATTTTTTCAACACTATTGTATTGCAAAAATTCAATTTATGTTGTTTTTACGCAGTTATAAGTTCAACAGGTCCATTTTAAGGCTCATTTAGACCTGCTCGTTCGAAACCTCAACAAAAAGGACCGAAAAACAAGTTTTGATCCAATTTTAGGATTTCATATAATTGATTACAAGCTTTTCAACAAGATTATATTGCAAAAACTCAAATTTGGTATTTTTTACTTAGTTAAAAGTCCAACGGGTCCATTTTACGACCCATTGAGACCCGCTCGCCCGAAACCTCTTCAAAAATGACTGAAAAATAAGTTTTGATCAAATTTTAGGAGTTCATATAATTGATTACGATCTTTTCAACAAGATTATATTGCAAAAACACAAATTCAGTATTTTTTACTCAGTTAAAAGTCAAACGGGTCCATTTTATGGCTCATTTAGACCCGATCGCCCGAAACCACTTCAAAAATGACCGAAAAATAAGTTTTAATCAAATATTAGGACTTCATATCATTGATTACGAGTTTTTCAGCAAGATTATATTTCAAAACCTCAAATTCGGTATTTTTTACTCAGTTAAAAGTTCAACGGGTCCATTTTACGGCCCATTTAGACCCGTTTGCCCGAAACCTCTTCAAAAATGACTGAAAAACAAGTTTTAATCAAATTCTAGGAGTTCATATAATTGATTACGATCTTTTCAACACGATTATATTGCAAAAACTCAATTTTTGTACTTTTTACTCAGTTAAAAGTCCAACGGGTCTATTTTACGGCCCATTTAGACCCGCTCGTCCGAAACCTCTACAAAAAGGACCACAAAACAAGTTTTATTCAAAACTTAAGAGTTCATATCGTTGATTACGAGCTTTTCAACACTATTGTATTGGAAAAATTCAATTTATGTTCTTTTTACACAGTTATAAGTTTAACGGGTCCATTTAGACCCGCTCGTCCGAAACCACTACAAAAAGGACCGAAAACAAGTTTTGATCCAATTTTAGGAGTTCATATAATTGATTACGAGCTTTTCAACAAGATTATATTGCAAAAAGTCAATTTCTTTATTTTTTACTCAGGTAAAAGTCCAACGAGTCCATTTTACAGCCCATTTAGACCCGCTCGCCCAAAAACTCTTCAAAAATGACTGAAAAACAAGTTTTAATAAAAATTTAGGAGTTCATATAACTGTTTACGATATTTTCAACACGATTGTATTGCAAAAATTCAATTTCTCTTATTTTTACGCAGTTATAAGTTCAACGGGTCCATTTTAAGGCCCATTTAGACCCGCTTGTCCGAAATCTCTTCAAAGATGACTGAAAAACAAGTTTTGATCAAATTTTAGGAGTTCATATAATTGATTACGAGCTTTTCAACAAGATTATATTGCAAAAACTCAAATTCGGTATTTTTTACTCAGTTAAAAGTCCTACGAGTCCATTTTACGGCCCATTTAGACCCGCTCGCCCGAAACCTCTTCAAAAATGACTGAAAAACAAGTTTTAATCAAATTTTAGGAGTTCATATAATTGATTACGATCTTTACAACACGATTATATTGCAAAAAATCAATTTTTGTACTTTTTACTCATTTAAAAGTCCAACGGGTCCATTTTTAGGCCCATTTAGACCCCCTCGTCCGAAACATCTACGAAAAGGACCACAAAACAAGTTTTAATCAAAACTTAAGAGTTTATATCATTGATTACGAGCTTTTCAACACTATTGTATTGCAAAATTTCAAATTCTGTTCTTTTTACGCAGTTATAAGTTCAACGGGTCCATTTTAAGGCCCATTTAGACCCGCTCGTCCGAAACCTCTACAAAAAGGACCGAAAAACAAGTTTTGATCCAATTTTAGGAGTTCATATAATTGATTACGAGCTTTTCAACAAGATTATATTGCAAAAACTCAAATTCGGTATTTTTTACTGAGTTAAAAGTCCAACGAGTCCATTTTTCGGCCCAATTAGACCCGTTCGTTCGAAACCTCTACAAAAAGGACCGAAAAACAAGTCTTGATCCAATTTTAGGAGTTCATATAATTGATTACGAGCTTTTCAACAAGATTATATTGCAAAAACTCAAATTCGGTATTTTTATACTTAGTTAAATGTCCAACGGGTCCATTTTACAGCCCATTTAGACCCACTCGCCCGAAACCTCTTCAAAAATGACTGAAAAACAAGTTTTAATCAAATTTTAGGAGTTCATAAAATTGATTACGATCTTTTCAACATGATTATATTGCAAAAACTCAATTTATGTACTTTTTACTAAGTTAAAAGTCCAACGGGTCCATTTTACGGCCCATTTAGACCCGCTTGTCCGAAACCTCTACAAAAAGTACCGCAAAACAAGTTTTAATCAAAACTTAAGAGTTCATATCATTGATTACGAGCTTTTCAACACCATTGTATTGCAAAAATTCAATTTATGTACTTTTTACGCAGTTATAAGTTCAACGGGTACATTTTTAGGCCCATTTAAACCCGCTCGTCCGAAACCACTACAAAAAGGACCGAAAAACAAGTTTTGATCCAAATTTAGGAGTTCATATAATTGATTACGAGCTTTTCAACAAGATTATATTGCAAAAAGTCAATTTCTGTATTTTTTACTCAGGTAAAAGTCCAACGGGTTTTTTACTCAGTTAAAATTTCAACGGGTCATGGGGTCTCTCGGTTTTCTCTCAACTTTCCTGGTTCTGTCAAGGGTTTCTATTGGGAATAGGCTTTGCGTGTTTTTCTTTCCCCCCCTTTTCCTTTTCATCAGCCTCTTTCTTCTCTCCCCCTCTCTCATCTCCGCTTCCTTTGCCTTTACCACGCCGCCCGCCTCCCCGTTCTCCATTCCAGCCGGCGGTCTCACTGATGCCAAGGACCATGTGCTTCACGACAGAGGAATTTTGAGAGTCATCCCATCCTCCGCGCCGATTGGTATTTTTTTCTATTTCTTGTTTCTGTTCTTTTGCTTATTTTTTTTCTTTTTCTATTCTATTAATTTCTTGCTTTTTATCTTGTGTTACGAGGAACACCCCTTCAATTTGCTCCATCCAGATCGCTCTCTCTTATCCACCGTTACTCGCTTCGGAGACGTCGGCAGGATCTAGATCTAGAGTCTCCATCGAGACCCATCGCTTTATCCTTTTTCACAGCCTCTTTATTTTTACTAATCTTTTATTCTTTTTCTTTCTTTTTCTATTTTTTAGACTGATTCTCATCTTTGCTTTTTTCTATTTTCCAGATCTTCCGTCTGGTATACCCGATCGCCTCCCCCTTTTTTTTGATTTTGAAAGGGTTGTAAAACCCTTAACAATTTTATTTTTTCTTTGCTGTTACTGCCGTTTGGGTTTTTTGCATCGACCGGAAGCCTCCTCCATATTCTCAGTTTTGGCTGCCGTTCTTTTACCCTTTCCCTTTCTGGTTTATCCTTTTCCCTTTCCTTTTATTTTAGAATTTTGTTCTAATTCAAGGCTCCATCTTCCTTTTTTCCATTTTTACAGCCGGATCTGTCTGTTCTGGGTTTGCTCCTCCACCGCTCGTCGGCTGAGTATTTTTTTCTCATCAAAGAAGGGACGCCAGCTTACCGCCCTCCACCTTCCCCTTCCACCAGTTGCCGACTCCGCCCTGTTCCCTAGCAGACCCATCCGTCCTCCAGTTCTGGTAGTCTCAATCGTCCTCCTCCCCCATCCCCATAAACCATTTTGGGTTTATTTCCATATCCATAAGGGATTCGGAATGGATTTGCCCCCTGTCCACATCTATGTTTTTTTTGGTTTACCATTTTTTATATTCTCTTGCTTCTACTAATTTTAAATAATTTTGTTCTTTTCAGTTCCACCGTCAATCGACCACTGTTCGCAGAGGTCCTCTACCAATTTCGAGGTAAATCAATCCTTTCTTTTGTTGCTCTTAACCTTTATCTCTTTTCTCATATAACCTATAATTGCACAATTATTTTATCTGTCCTTTTACATGCTCTCTTATTATCAATGTCTCTGTGTTGCACTTTAATTTTTTCCCTTGTTTATCTTATTTTATTATGCCGTTCGCTTACTACTATATCTTTTACTTCCATTTCATCCATGGATCTTATATCTCTGTTCACCTGCTTTGTTGTTCAAAATCCACCTATGGATTTTTCTTACCACCTGCTTCATTTATATTACTTACGTGTCCTTACTACCATCCTCCAATTGAGGAACTCTCGATCCCTATTAAGGGAAAAATTATCGAACCACTTTGTGGTCTCTACCATTATGTCTAATTTGCTATTTATATGGACCTTTATGAAAATTGTTACTATTAATTACCCCTTATGTACAAACTTGTATCCTTCCTGTTATTACATCTCAAAATTTGCAACGATGCTTTATGTCCCTCTTCTGGTAATTGTTAATATTTTTTACTGTATTTGGCTATCTTATATCTCTTACCACTATCTTTTTGCACTACTTCGATTTGTTTCTCTGTGTGATATATTATGTCCCATTCCTATTATCATCTCTTACAACATCTCATACAATGGCACCCATATTCTTCATTCGATTACTTACTCTTTCATCTATCATATGTCCTATATCCCCCATTATTGTTTCCTCTATTGTAGTTTGATATATGCTCTTGTTCTGGTCTCTTTTAGCACCCCTGTTCATACCAATATCTTCATGCTTCTAACTTTTCCCAAATTTGTTTTGCATGTCTTTTACCTCTCCTGCACCGACGGCATCCATCGAGCTTATCATCAAATTTCCAATTGCGGGTCCTCCAGCGTCCAAGGCTCCCCTATTTTTTGTTGTTTTGTTATTATTTTGTACTTTTTATTTGCCCCCCTTTTTTGCTCATTTGTTCTGTCTTAAATTTCTTTGTCCCCCTTCTCTTTCTATCCCTGGTTTGTAATTATTCTCCTTTTTATGTTTCTTTTTTATCTTCTATTATGCCCTTGCACGCTTTTATCTTTCTTTCCCTCATGCGTGTCTTTTTTCTTCTTTTAATTGTTTCTTTTTTAGTTGGCTTGATGCTTTCTGCTTTGCTTTCTTTCTCATGTCTGGGTTACTTCTCTTCATGATTATATCTTTTCCTATTTTTCTTTTCTTAATATTCATGTTGATTGCTTACCACGTTTTTTTATTTCGATTTATGATTGCTTGCTTAACATTCATTACTCTCATTTTATATATTCCTATTATTCCCATGCCTATCCTTGTGTTTTTACTATACATCCTACTTTACTGCTACTTCTTGTTAGATTATTTTTTAAGTTGCCCCAATTATCAAAATTTGCTACGTTTCCACTTTCTGCTTGCTACCCAACTCTTGCTTCTCCCTACACCTCTTTAGGTGCTATCTTACTATCCCCTGCTGGGGAAATCAATACGATCACCTTCATGGTGAACACCTGTATTCAAATAAAATACTATTTGAAACACATAACAACAAAATCTTCCATTTCCCCTCCTATTACTACACTTCATATGGAAAGAAAACATTTAACTAAAATTGATCGATCATCCCACCATTTGCTCAGTGAACCAATCAAATCTCTCTACAAATCTTTTAATTCGCTCCCTATCTCGTGGGGCCTAGGACCTACAGTTTTCGATCTTCATTTAAATTGCACTCACCTTCGATTTTACAACTGTGTACTTATTAATTCTGCTCACATTAAATCATGCCATCTCTACCCCTCTCAATCGATTCCTTTTCCCCAAGTTCTTATTATCCTTCCATCTTTTCTCTATTATTTCCATAATCTAACTATGAACCTTACCATATCTCCTTCTCATTACTTGCCTTTTTTCATATACCTATTTCTTAATTATTTCTTTCCTTTATTATATGCCCTTTCTTTCCTTTCTCAACTCACAATTTTAAAAATACTATCTTTAAAACCAATTGATATGCTCTTAAATTTATTATTAAATTCTTTTATCTTCCCTTCCTTTCTCTATTACTGCCATAATCTAACCTTAAGCCTTACCATATCTCCTTCTCACTACTTGCCTTTTTTTCTTAAATTTATTATTAAATTGTCTCTTTCCTTTATCATTTACCCTCTCCAATCAATATCTTAACCACAATCAAAGTTCTTTCTTTCCTTTTTACATCCCATATTATTCTAGATCTGTCCTATCTTTAATTTCTATTTTCAACTGTTTCCTATATTTCTCCCTAACACTAATTTATTCCAAATTCCAATACCTTAATTTTATATTCTTTTTCTCCCCAATCCTCTCCCTTTCCATATTTATTTCATGCACTTCGTTCCCAATTTTTGGGAATTTTGACTACTTGCATTCCATCTATAATTCTTTCCTTTCCTTTTTCCCAATTCTTACCTCTTTTCTTCCTACTACTCTCGCTTATAAGGCTCTACCTCTTCTTATTTTCACTTTTCCTGTTTACAACTCCTTGTCCATCTTTACTCTGCATTCCCCCCTCTACAACCAAATGGCTTCTTCCTCTTCTCTTCCCCACTTTACCAATCTGGATCTTACAAACGAGGAAGCCAACGCAATCTTTACTCATGATTTTGACTTTTTTGAAGAAGGCCCTAAGACCATTCTAATTGGCAAATTCATCTCCACCAAGCCAATAGACGACTGGGTTGTTCTCTCAGCATTCGAAGGCATTTGGAAGAAAAACCATCTTAAGTCAATCTCCATCATTAGAGATACCTTCTTCAGAATTGAATTTGCCACATTAAGCGATAAAGACGATGTTTTTGAAAGAGGTCCATGGCTCTATAAAGATGAATGGATGGCCCTAGCTGATTATATCCCTGGTAAAAGCATGAATGAGTACTCCTTCAATCCCATGAGGATTTGGTTCCGTATACACTCTTTACCCAAACCTTTTCTGGAAGATCCCGAAAGATCTCACCTCGTGGGACAGTCTCTTGGTGCAATGGTAGGCACTGTACTACGTACTGATACACGTAAAGAAAGAGGGAACATGACTGAATTTCTACGAGTGGAAATACTCATGGACATATGTAAACCGGTCCATCGATTCCTCCTTATTGGGAAAGGTACACGAACAACATCTTGTCGTCTCCAATATGAGCGTCTTCCCCTACTTTGCCATGGGTGTGGCCTCATTAGTCACATTTTCGAGCACTGCCCCATCAAAGCGACGATTGACCCAACCAAGCTTCAGTATGGTGAATGGCTCTGTTGGATCCCCCCGCGTCGCCGAGACCAGGGGCCACGTGGTCGTATTCGCATTGTTGAGCACTCCTCCTCTGCTGAATGCAAACCTCCAATAGGTATCTTATCCTTTATTCAATGCATCCAGCTGCTTTCCTATTTTGCATCTAGTTTATATATTAAATTGCTATTATGTACAGCCCCAACGGACAAAGGTAAAAATGTGGAACCCTCTGCTAATGCTAATCAGAATCCGTCGTTAGGTACTCTACCATCATTATTCTAGTTTCCATTTTTTCATTACTTCCTTCTATGTTATTTTATTGATTCTCTTATCTATTCAGAACCCATGGATAAAGGGAAAGCACTTGTTGCCTCCTCGCAAGATTCGGGTCTTATTTTCATTAAACACCATCATCTTCTTTTCCTCCATCGTTTCCAACACATGAAACTTACTTCCTCTTTTGCTGAATTTATAGGGAATCTCAACGAAGGGGATGCTGCGTCTTTCGCAGATCTCCCTACTGAGGAAAACAATAATAATGATGAGATGGTGGGGGAGGAATCCTCTGAGTTGCCTCCTACAAATGCGGACTCCCAGCAGCTTCCAAAAGCTCCAATCCCTTCTAGAGTTATTTCCCCGCAACCTCTGAATACCATTTACCCTATTCAAGTCGATCTGGATGGCCAAGATGATGGCGTTCCAAGCCCTACTGCTCAACAAGTGAGGAAATTAGATGATCAATTAAGTAAGCCTTTCCTCCAAACCGGTATTTCATTTTTTCATGATTTTGGCTCATGGCTACTTAAGCATTATCCCAATGATGCAGCATCGGCTCCGGCCCCTATCCCCATTCCTCCTAACCGTGGTACCAAGAGACGCTCTCCCATCCATGTGGTTCTCCAGCCCAAAAAGTCTAGGCCCTCTCCTTCTCCTACCTTGAAAGCTGGGATAAGCAGCGGTAAAAACTCTCCGACGGCGGCTGATGCACAGCCCCGCCGAGGGAAATGATCATCTTATGTTGGAACTGTCAGGGTCTCGGGAAGGTCTAGGCAGTTCAACATCTCCAGCAATACGTTCAATTTCATAATCCTGATTTACTTTTTTTATGCGAAACTAAACTTAAAAATACGGCTTACAGCCGTCTTGGTTCTTTGCTAGGTATGGACCTAGTTTTTTCGATGGATTTTTCTGATGAATGTTCTGGACTTGCTTTATTTTCATTGAATAATTATAATATTGATATGCTTGCTTATTCGGATCGTTTTATTCATACTTATATTAATTGCAATTCCTCTTCGTTTTATTTCACTGGTATTCATGGTTTTTCTGAAACATGTAATAAACTAAAAACTTGGGATTTAATCGATTCTCTCAATAATAATGATGGTCTGCCTTGGCTTCTCGGTGGTGATTTCAATGAAATCCTATCTGATAACGAAAAATAAGGCGGCTGCCGTCGGGCTAGATCTCAAATTAACAATTTTCGCCATTGCCTCTCCCGTAATAACCTTTTCGACTGTAAACCTACTACGGGTTGGTTCACTTGGTCTAAAATGGGGCCCAAAACCCCTACTTTATTTGAGAGACTAGACCGCTTTGTAGGGAATATGGCATGGAAAGCAAATTATCCCAATTATAGTATCACTTCCGATTTTGATGCTAAATCTGACCACTATTTTCTTCTCTTGAATACGGAGCCGCCTCCTCTAACATATCATCGTCCCCCATAAGCCAAGTTCAGATTTGAAAATTGCTGGGCTACCAATGACGAAGGCATCTCTGTTGTTAAACAAACTTGGTCTTCTACCAAGGGCAATACACTAGATAAAATTAAAGCCATTGGCTCCTGCCTAGGAGACTGGCAATCCCAACAAAGACTTAAGTCCACTGGTCGTATCAAGATTCTCACTAAAAAAATCAACACACTTTTACAACGGCCTCTTTCAGCTACTATTGAAAATAGATACATCTCTGCCAAAGCTGAGCTCCACAAATTACTTGAGGAGCAAGAAGTATACTGGGCACAGCGCTCTCGCAATCTTTGGCTATCTCAAGGAGATAAAAATACCCATTTCTTTCATGCCCGAGCATCTAATAGGAAGAAAAAGAACACCATCACTGGTCTTCTTGATTCCAATAACAATTGGTGTACTGACGATACCGATCTTATGAAAATTGCATCAACATATTTCCACAATCTTTTTACATCCTCTAATCCACCCTTGTCCGATCAAATTCGTTCAAAAATCACCCCCTCTATCACGACTGCCATGAATGAGTCCCTTTCTAAGGAATTCACATCAGAAGAAATTATTACTGCTTTCCGCGATATTGATCCTAGGAAAGCCCCTGGTATTGATGGATTGCCTAGCGGTTTCTTCCGTCAACATTGGGATACTGTTGGATCAGACGCCATCTCACTCTGCCTTAATCTCCTAAACGGGTCAACTGATATGGCCTTGGTAAACCAAACAATTCTGGTCCTCATACCCAAAATAAAGGACCCTACCACCATGAGGCATCTAAGGCCCATTAGTCTTTGCACAGTTATCTACAAAATTGTTGCCAAAGTTTTAGTTAATCGTATGAAACATATCATTCCCTTCTGCATCAGCTCCAATCAAGCTGCTTTCGTTCAAGGACGCAACATTACGAATAACATTCTTATTGCCCATGAAATTATCCACTCCATTAATACTGGTACTTCTAAGTCTACTCAAGGTGCTGCCCTTAAGCTAGATATGGAAAAGGCTTTCGACGGGGTTGAATGGTCTATCCTCGAAAATGTCATGAACAGCATGGGTTTCACATCATCATGGGTTTCTCTTATAATGAGATGTATTTCCTCAGTTTCCTTTACGGTAAAGGTCAACAATTCTTTTTCTCCTTTGTTTCTTCCTCAACGGGGTCTTTGCCAAGGGGATCCTTTATCTCCCTTTCTCTTCCTTTTTTGCACTCAAGGGCTTTCAGCCTTTTTGTCCGATGCTAAAAAACATGGCCTGCTCCCTGGTCTTGGGGCTAGTAAGCATGGTCCCAAGGTTAACCATCTCATATTCGCCGATGATTGTATAGTTTTCATTAATTCGAAGTCCGAGGAGGCTGCACACCTTAAATTCGCTCTCCAAACCTATGCTTCAGCCTCTGGACAAGCAGTTAACTTTGACAAGTCTACTATCTTTTACAATCCACGTACTCCCGCTTCGACTCGCCATGCTATTAATTCTTACCTCCAAGTTCGTGAGGTCTCCAACCCTGGTGTCTATCTGGGGGTACCTCTTCTTATTGGTAAAAATAAGACCCTCGTTCTAGGGTTTATACGTGATAAAGTTCATGATAGATTATCCAACTGGGACAAACAGCTTCTTTCCTTCAGTGGTAGGGAAATATTTATAAAAGCTGTCTTACAATCTCTACCTTAATATGTTATGTCCTGTTATTTATTGCCCCAAAATATTATCGATGATATGACATCTGCCATCCGACGTTATTGGTGGTCTTGCAAAACTAATAAGAAAGGTTGGCATATGCTCCCTTGGGAATAGGTGTGCTTGCCTAAATCAGTTGGCAGTATGGGTTTTAGGGACCTCAACAATTTTAACATTGCCCTTCTCGGTAAACAATTATGGCGCCTTATCTGTGAACCCGACTCCCTTCTGGGACAAATCTATAAATCCAAATACTTCCCGTCAGACAATATTCTTAATGCCTCTCGACCTTCCCGAGGTTCTTTTGCCTGGCAAGGTCTTTATAACGCTATGCAACACCTTTTTGGAGGTTTCCTCTATCGTCCTGGCATTAACAGTAACATTCGTATTCATCATGATAATTGGGGAGGCTCCTCGACTATTCACCTTTACGGGGACTGCAAGTTATCGGATGAAGTCCATACTCGTTGTCGCGACTTTATGATTCGGAACCAAGCATCTTGGGACCCTGTTAAAGTCCGTGCGTACTTTACTTCGGATGATGCCGACTCCATTCTATTCGTTCCTATCATCAATGATACTCGGGACTCCATCCTCTGGAGGCCTAACGATTCTGGTATCTACTCTGTTAGATCTGGCTATCTCTTTCTGCAACGCCCCCCTGAGCCACGTCTTCGGCCCCCTCGGATTTGGAAATTTCTTTCCAAACTCAAGGTTTTACCTAAAGTTAAAACTTTTGGCTGGCGTCTGGGTTCAGAGGCCCTACCTGTTGGGGTTCGCCTTCAGGCTTTTGCACCAGACTCAGGGCCCTGCCCCGTTTGTCATTCTGATTCAGAGACAATCCTCCATGCTCTCCGTGATTGCTCTGGTGCTTCGGAGGCCCTTCATTTGATTGGTCTTCCCATTTCTCTTATTAACAGCACAGCTCCCACCGGCCTCCAATGGCTCGAGGAAGGTGCTGCCCTCCTTTCTCCTGATCTTTTTGGGCTTTTCTTAACTACCCTTTGGAACATTTGGAACAGGCGTAACGACTGGATCCATAATCGACATCTTCAACCCCCATGGCTAATTGCTGTAAACTCCATCAGTCTTCATCGTGACTACTCTGATGCTATATCTTCGTCTTCTTCTTCCATCCCTTTGTCGACTCCTCCAGCTCGATGGAGTCATCCCCCTCAAGGTTATATTAAAGTCAATGTGGATGGGGCTTTTGATCCTTCCACACGTGCAGCGGCGGTTGGCGTTGTAGCCCGTGATGATACGGGGACGGTTGTTGGCGGTCTGGCTTTTCCCCTAGGCAGTTGCTCTGATGCTGTTACGTCTGAAGGGAGAGGTCTTCTTGCTGGTATTACTTTCGCTCAATCCCAAGGATGGAGCCATTTGATTTTCGAGACGGACTGTGCTTCTCTTGCGAATAGAATCAACTCCCTGGGCCCTGATCTATCTCCTATGGGACCGACGATTCTGCAAGCTCATGCTGCTCTGGAGTTTTTTTCTTCTGTGCATGTTCAGTTTGTATGCCGTGAGGCTAATATTGTTGCTCATACGTTGGCTACCCATGCCCTTAGGTCTATGACCTCTATGTCTTTTGGATCCATGTATCCCGCTTGTATTCAAAACGATGTACTTTGCGAGGGTTCACCTCGTTCTTTATAAATATAATATGGGTACTCTTTTCCCCTTTTTAGGTTCCTCCAGGTCTTGTGCCTGGGGATATTAGTAGGGTTTTTAACAAGGCCCGCTTTCTTCAAAAAAAAAAGTCCAACGGGTCCATTTTACGACCTATTTAGACCCGCTCGCCCGAAACCTCTACAAAAAGGACTGAAAAACAAGTTTTAATCAAATCTTAGGAGATCATATAATTGATTATGATCGTTTCAACACGATTATATTGCAAAAACTCAATTTCTGTATTTTTTACGTAGTTAAAAGTCCAACGGGTCCATTTTACGGCCCATTTAGACCCGCTCGCCCGAAACCTCTTCAAAAATGACTGAAAAACAAGTTTTAATCAAATCTTAGGAGTTCATATAATTGATTACGATCTTTTCAACATGATTATATTGCAAAAACTCAATTTTTGTACTTTTTACTCAGTTAAAAGCCCAACGGGTCCATTTTACGGCCCATTTAGACCCGCTGGCCCGAAACCTCTTCAAAAATGACTGAAAAACAAGTTTTAATCAAATTTTAGGAGTTCATATAACTGATAACGATCTTTTCAACACGATTGTATTGCAAAAATTCAATTTCAGTTCTTTTTACTCAGTTATAAGTTTAACGGGTCCATTTTAAGGCCCATTTAGACCCGCTCGTCCGAAACCTCTACAAAAAGGATCGAAAACAAGTTTTGATCAAATTTTAGGAGTTCATATAATTGATTACGAGCTTTTCAACAAGATTATATTGCAAAACCTCAAATTCGGTATTTTTTACTCAGTTAAAAGTCCAACGGGTCCATTTTACGGCCCATTTAGACCCGCTCGCCCGAAACCTCTTCAAAAATGACTGAAAAACAAGTTTTGATCAAATTTTAGGAGTTCATATAATTGATTACGATCTTTTCAAGATGATTATATTGCAAAAAGTAAAGTTTTGTACTTTTTACTAAGTAAAAGTCCAACGGGTCCATTTTACGGCCCATTTAGACCCGCTCGTCCGAAACCTCTACAAAAGGACCGCAAAACAAGTTTTAATCAAAACTTAAGAGTTCATATCCTTGATTACGAGCTTTTCAACACTATTGTATTGCAAAAATTCAATTTCTGTTCTTTTTACGCAGTTATAAGTTCAACGGTTTCATTTTAAGGCCCATTTAGACCCGCTCGTCCGAAACCTCTACAAAAAGGACCGAAAAACAAGTTTTGATCCAATTTTAGGAGTTCATATAATTGATTACGAGCTTTTCAACAAGATTATATTGAAAAAAACTCCTATTCGGTATTTTTTACTCAGTTAAAAGTCCAACTGGTCCATTTTACGGCCCATTTAGACCCGCTCGCCCGAAACCTCTTCAAAAATGACTGAAAAACAAGTTTTAATCAAATTTTAGGAGTTCATATAACTGATTACGATCTTTTCAACACGATTGTATTGCAAAAATTCAATTTCTGTTCTTTTTACGCAGTTATAAGTTCAACGAGTCCATTTTAAGGCCCATTTAGACCCGCTCGTCCGAAACATCTACAAAAAGGATCGAAAACAAGTTTTGATCAAATTTTAGGAGTTCATATAATTGATTACGAGCTTTTCAACAAGATTATATTGCAAAAACTCAAATTCGGTATTTTTTACTCAGTTAAAAGTCCAACGGGTCCATTTTACGGCCCATTTAGACCCGCTCGCCCGAAACCTCTTTAAAAATGACTGAAAAACAAGTTTTAATCAAATTTTAGGAGTTCATATAATTGATTACGATCTTTTCAACACGATTATATTGCAAAAAGTAAATTTTTGTACTTTTTACTCAGTTAAAAGTCCAACGGGTCCATTTTACGGCCCATTTAGACCCGCTCGTCCGAAACCTCTACAAAAGGACCGCAAAACAAGTTTTAATCAAAACTTAAGAGTTCATATCATTGATTACGAGCTTTTCAACACTATTGTATTGCAAAAATTCAATTTATGTTCTTTTTACGCAGTTATAAGTTCAACGGGTCCATTTTAAGGCCCATTTAGACCCGCTCGTCCGAAACCTCTACAAAAAGGACCGAAAATCAAGTTTTGATCCAATTTTAGGAGTTCATATAATTGATTACGAACTTTTCAACAAGATTATATTGCAAAAACTCCTATTCGGTATTTTTTACTTAGTTAAAATTCCAACTGGTCCATTTTACGGCCCATTTAGACCCGCTCGCCCGAAACCTCTTCAAAAATGACCGAAAAATAAGTTTTGACCAAATTTTAGGAGTTCATATAATTGATTACGATCTTTTCAACAAGATTATATTGCAAAAACTCAAATTCGGTATTTTTTACTCAGTTAAAAGTCCAACGGGTCCATTTTACAGCTCATTTAGACCTGATCGCCCGAAACCACTTCAAAAATGACCGAAAAATAAGTTTTAATCAAATTTTAGGACTTCGTATCATTGATTACGATCTTTTCAACACGATTATATTGCAAAAACTCAATTTTTGTACTTTTTACTCAGTTAAAAGTCCAACGGGTACATTTTACGGCCCATTTAGACCCGCTCGTCCGAAACCTCTACAAAAAGGACCGCAAAACAAGTTTTAATCAAAACTTAAGAGTTCATATCGTTGATTACGAGCTTTTCAACACTATTGTTTTGCAAAAATTCAATTTCTGTTGTTTTTACGCAGTTATAAGTTCAACGGGTCCATTTTAAGGCCCATTTAGACCCGCTCGTCCGAAACCTCTACAAAAAGGACCGAAAAACAAGTTTTGATCCAATTTTAGGAGTTCATATAATTGATTACGAGCTTTTCAACAAGATTATATTGTAAAAACTCAAATTCGATATTTTTTACTCAGTTAAAAGTCCAACGGGTCCATTTTACGGCCCATTTAGACCCGCTCGCCCGAAAACTCTTCAAAAATGACTGAAAAACAAGTTTTAATCAAATTTTAGGAGTTCATATAATTGATTACGATCTTTACAACACGATCATATTGCAAAAACTCAATTTTTGTACTTTTTACTCGGTTAAAAGTCCAACGGGTCCATTTTACGGCCCATTTAGACCCCCTCGTCCGAAACTCTACAAAATGGATCGCAAAACAAGTTTTAATCAAAACTTAAGAGTTCATATCGTTGATTACGAGCTTTTTAACACTATTGTATTGCAAAATTTCAAATTTTGTTCTTTTTACGCAGTTATAAGTTCAACGGGTCCATTTTAAGGCCCATTTAGACCCGCTCGTCCGAAACCTCTACAAAAAGGACCGAAATACAAGTTTTGATCCAATTTTAGGAGTTCATATAATTGATTACGTGCTTTTCAACAAGATTATATTGCAAAAACTCAAATTCAGTATTTTTCACTCAGTTAAAAGTCCAACGGGTCTATTTTACGGCCCATTTAGACCTGCTCGTTCGAAACCACTACAAAAATGACCGAAAAAAAGTCTTGATCCAATTTTAGGAGTTCATATAATTGATTACGAGCTTTTCAACAAGATTATATTGCAAAAACTCAAATTAGTTATTTTTTACTTAGTTAAAAGTCCAACGGGTCCATTTTACGGCCCATTTAGACCCGCTCGCCCGAAACCTCTTCAAAACTGACTGAAAAACAAGTTTTAATCAAATTTTAGGACTTCATATCATTGATTACAATCTTTTCAACACGATTATAATGCAAAAACTCAATTTCTGTTGCTTTTACTCAGTTAAAAGTCCAACGGGTCCATTTTACGGCCCATTTAGACCCGCTCGTCCGAAACCTCTACAAAAGGACCATAAAACAAGTTTTAATCAAAACTTAAGAGTTCATATCGTTGATTACGAGCTTTTCAACACTATTGTATTGCAAAAATTCAATTTCTGTTCTTTTTACGCAGTTATAAGTTCAACGGGTCCATTTTAAGGCCCATTTAGACCCGCTCGTCCGAAACCTCTTCAAAAACGACCGAAAAACAAGTTTTGATCCAATTTTAGGAGTTCATATAATTGATTACGAGCTTTTCAACAAGATTATATTGCAAAAACTCAAATTTGGTATTTTTTACTAAGTTAAAAGTCCAACGGGTCCATTTTACGGCCCATTTAGACCCGCTCGCCCGAAACCTCTTCAAAAATGACTGAAAAACAAGTTTTAATCAAATTTTAGGAGTTCATATAATTGATTACGATCTTTACAACACGATCATATTGCAAAAACTCAATTTTTGTACTTTTTACTCGGTTAAAAGTCCAACGGGTCCATTTTACGGCCCATTTAGACCCCCTCGTCCGAAACTCTACAAAAAGGATCGCAAAACAAGTTTTAATCAAAACTTAAGAGTTCATATCGTTGATTACGAGCTTTTCAACACTATTGTATTGCAAAATTTCAAATTCTGTTCTTTTTACGCAGTTATAAGTTCAACGGGTCCATTTTAAGGACCATTTAGACTCGCTCGTCCGAAACCTCTACAAAAAGGACCGAAATACAAGTTTTGATCCAATTTTAGGAGTTCATATAATTGATTACGTGCTTTTCAACAAGATTATATTGCAAAAACTCAAATTCAGTATTTTTCACTCAGTTAAAAGTCCAACGGGTCTATTTTACGGCCCATTTAGACCTGCTCGTTCGAAACCACTACAAAAAGGACCGAAAAAAAAGTCTTGATCCAATTTTAGGAGTTCATATAATTGATTACGAGCTTTTCAACAAGATTATATTGCAAAAACTCAAATTAGTTATTTTTTACTTAGTTAAAAGTCCAACGGGTCCATTTTACGGCCCATTTAGACCCGCTCGCCCGAAACCTCTTCAAAACTGACTGAAAAACAAGTTTTAATCAAATTTTAGGACTTCATATCATTGATTACAATCTTTTCAACACGATTATAATGCAAAAACTCAATTTCTGTTGCTTTTACTCGGTTAAAACTCCAACGGGTCCATTTTACGGCCCATTTAGACCCGCTCGCCCGAAACCTCTTCAAAACTGACTGAAAAACAAGTTTTAATCAAATTTTAGGACTTCATATCATTGATTACAATCTTTTCAACACGATTATAATGCAAAAACTCAATTTCTGTTGCTTTTACTCAGTTAAAATTCCAACGGGTCCATTTTACGGCCCATTTAGACCCGCTCGCCCGAAACCTCTTCAAAAATGACTGAAAAACAAGTTTTAATCAAATTTTAGGAGTTCATATAATTGGTTACGATCTTTTCAACACGATTATATTGCAAAAAGTAAATTTTTGTACTTTTTACTCAGTTAAAAGTCCAACGGGTCCATTTTACGGCCCATTTAAACCCGCTCGTCCGAAACCCCTACAAAAGGACCGCAAAACAAGTTTTAATCAAAACTTAAGAGTTCATATCATTGATTACATGCTTTTCAACACTATTGTATTGCAAAAAATTCAATTTCTGTTCTTTTTACGCAATTATAAGTTCAACGGGTCCATTTTAAGGCCCATTTAGACCCGCTCGTCCGAAACCTCTACAAAAAGGACCGAAAAACAAGTTTTGATCCAATTTTAGGAGTTCATATAATTGATTACGAGCTTTTCAACAAGATTATATTGCAAAAAATCCTATTCGGTATTTTTTACTCAGTTAAAAGTCTAACTGGTCCATTTTACGGCCCATTTAGACCCGCTCGCCCGAAACCTCTTCAAAAATGACTGAAAAACAAGTTTTAATCAAATTTTATGAGTTCATATAACTGATTACGATCTTTTCAACACGATTGTATTGCAAAAATTCAATTTCTGTTCTTTTTACGTAGTTATAAATTCAACGGGTCCATTTTAAGGCCCATTTAGACCCGCTCGTCCGAAACCTCTACAAAAAGGATCGAAAACAAGTTTTGATCAAATTTTAGGAGTTCATATAATTGATTACGAGCTTTTCAACAAGATTATATTGCAAAACCTCAAATTCGGTATTTTTTACTCAGTTAAAAGTCCAACGGGTCCATTTTACGGCCCATTTAGACCCGCTCGCCCGAAACCTCTTCAAAAATGACTGAAAAACAAGTTTTAATCAAATTTTAGGAGTTCATATAATTGATTACGATCTTTTCAACACGATTATATTGCAAAAAGTAAATTTTTGTACTTTTTACTCGGTTAAAAGTCCAACGGGTCCATTTTACGGCCCATTTAGACCCGCTCGTCCGAAACCTCTACAAAAGGACCGCAAAACAAGTTTTAATCAAAACTTAAGAGTTCATATCATTGATTACGAGCTTTTCAACACTATTGTATTGCAAAAATTCAATTTATGTTCTTTTTAGGCAGTTATAAGTTCAACGGGTCCATTTTAGGGCCCATTTAGACCCGTTCGTCCGAAACCTCTACAAAAAGGACCGAAAAACAAGTTTTGATCCAATTTTAGGAGTTCATATAATTGATTACGAGCTTTTCAACAAGATTATATTGCAAAAACTCCTATTCAGTATTTTTTACTCAGTTAAAAGTCCAACTGGTACATTTTACGACCCATTTAGACCCGCTCGCCCGAAACCTATTCAAAAATGACCGAAAAATAAGTTTTGATCAAATTTTAGGAGTTCATATAATTGATTACGATCTTTTCAACAAGATTATATTGCAAAAACTCAAATTCGGTATTTTTTACTCAGTTAAAAGTCCAACGGGTCCATTTTACGGCTCATTTAGACCTAATCGCCCGAAACCACTTCAAAAATGACCGAAAAATAAGTTTTAATCAAATTTTAGGACTTCGTATCATTGATTACGATCTTTTCAACACGATTATATTGCAAAAACTCAGTTTTTGTACTTTTTACTCAGTTAAAAGTCCAACGGGTACATTTTACGGCCCATTTAGACCCGCTCGTCCGAACCTCTACAAAAAGGACCACAAAACAAGTTTTAATCAAAACTTAAGAGTTCATATCGTTGATTACGAGCTTTTCAACACTATTGTATTGCAAAAAATCAATTTCTATTGTTTTTACGCAGTTATAAGTTCAACGGGTCCATTTTAAGGCCCATTTCGACCCGCTCGTCCGAAACCTCTACAAAAAGGACCGAAAAAACAAGTTTTGATCCAATTTTAGGAGTTCATATAATTGATTACGAACTTTTCAACAATATTATATTGCAAAAACTCAAATTCGATATTTTTTACTCAGTTAAAAGTCCAACGGGTCCATTTTACGGCCCATTTAGACCCGCTCGTCCGAAAACTCTTTAAAAATGACTGAAAAACAAGTTTTAATCAAATTTTAAGAGTTCATTTAATTGATTACAATCTTTACAACACGGTCATATTGCAAAAACTCAATTTTTGTACTTTTTACACAGTTAAAAGTCCAACGGGTCCATTTTACGCCCCATTTAGACCCCCTCGTCCGAAACCTCTACAAAAAGGATCGCAAAACAAGTTTTAATAAAAACTTAAGAGTTCATATCGTTGATTACGAGCTTTTCAACACTATTGTATTGCAAAATTTCAAATTTAGTTCTTTTTACGCAGTTATAAGTTCAACGGGTCCATTTTAAGGCCCATTTAGACCCGCTCGTCCGAAACCTCTACAAAAAGGACCGAAATTCAACTTTTGATCCAATTTTAGGAGTTCATATAATTGATTACGAGCTTTTCAACAAGATTATATTGCAAAAACTCCTATTCGGTATTTTTTACTCAGTTAAAAGTCCAACTGGTCCATTTTACGGCCCATTTAGACCCGCTCGCCCGAAACCTCTTCAAAAATGACTGAAAAACAAGTTTTAATCAAATTTTATGAGTTCATATAACTGATTACGATCTTTTCAACACGATTGTATTGCAAAAATTCAATTTCTGTTCTTTTTACGTAGTTATAAATTCAACGGGTCCATTTTAAGGCCCATTAAGACCCGCTCGTTCGAAACCACTACGAAAAGGACCGAAAAACAAGTCTTGATCCAATTTTAGGAGTTCATATAATTGATTACGAGCTTTTCAACAAGATTATATTGCAAAAACTCAAATTCGTTATTTTTTACTTAGTTAAAAGACCAACGGGTCCATTTTACGGCCCATTTAGACCCGCTCGCCCGAAACCTCTTCAAAACTGACTGAAAAACAAGTTTTAATCAAATTTTAGGAGTTCATATAATTGATTTCGATATTTTCAACACGATTATATTGCAAAAACTCAATTTATGTACTTTTTACTCAGTTAAAAGTCCAACGGGTCCATTTTACGGCCCATTTAAACCCGCTCGTCTGAAACCTCTACAAAAAGGACCACAAAACAAGTTTTATTCAAAACTTAAGAGTTCATATCGTTGATCACGAGCTTTTCAACACTATTGTATTGAAAAAATTCAATTTATGTTCTTTTTACGCAGTTATAAGTTCAACGGGTCCATTTTAAGGCCCATTTAGACCCGCTCGTCCGAAACCACTACAAAAAGGACCGAAAAACAAGTTTTGATCAAAACTTAAGAGTTTATATAATTGATTACGAGCTTTTCAACAAGATTATATTGCAAAAAGTCAATTTCTGTATTTTTTACTCAGGTAAAAGTCCAACGGGTCCATTTTACGGCCCATTTAGACCCGATCGCCCAAAACCTCTTCAAAAATGACTGAAAAAAAAGTTTTAATCAAACCTTAGGAGTTCATATAATTGATTACGATCGTTTCAACACGATTATATTTCAAAAACTCAATTTCTGTATTTTTTACTTAGTTAAAAGTCCAACGGGTCCATTTTACGGCCCATTTAGACCCGCTCGTCCGAAACCTCTACAAAAGGACCGCAAAACAAGTTTTAATCAAAACTTAAGAGTTCATATCATTGATTACGAGCTTTTCAACACTATTGTATTGCAAAAATTCAATTTCTGTTCTTTTTACGCAGTTATAAGTTCAACGGGTCCATTTTAAAGCCCATTTAGACCCGCTCGCCCGAAACCTCTACAAAAAGGACCGAAAAACAAGTTTTGATCAAATTTTAGGAGTTCATATAATTGATTACGAGCTTTTCAACAAGATTATATTGCAAAAACTTGAATTCGGTATTTTTTACTCAGTTAAAAGTCCAACGGGTCCATTTTACGGCCCATTTAGACCCGCTCGCCCGAAATCTCTTCAAAAATGACTGAAAAACAAGTTTTAATCAAATATTAGGATTTCATATAACTGATTACGATCTTTTCAACATGATTATATTGCAAAAACTCAAATTCGGTACTTTTTACGCAGTTATAAGTTCAACGGGTCCATTTTAAGGCCCATTTAGACCCGCTCGTCCGAAACCTCTTCAAAAATGACCGAAAAAAAGTTTTAATCAAATTTTAGAACTTCATATAATTGATTACGAGCTTTTCAACAAGATTATATTGCAAAAACTCAAATTCAGTATTTTTTTCTCAGTTAAAAGTTTAACGGGTTTACCTAAAGTCAAAACTTTTGGCTGGCGCTTGGGATCTGAGGCTCTACCTGTCGGGGTTCGCCTACAGGCTTTTTCACCAGACTCAGGTCCCTGCCATGTTTGTCATTCCGGTACAGAATCGATTCTCCATGCTCTCCGTGATTGCTCTGGTGCCTCGGAGGCCATTCGTTTGGTTGGCATCCCTATCTCTCTATTCAACAGCACTGCGTCCACCGGCCTTCAATGGCTAGAGGAAGGTGCTTGCCTCCTCTCCTCTGACCTTTTCGGGCTTTTTTTGACTACTCTGTGGAACATTTGGAATAGGCGCAATGACTGGATCCATAACCGACATCTTCAACCCTCGTGGTTAATTGCTATCAATTCCATCAGTCTTCATCGTGACTACTCTGCCGCTATTTCTTCTCCTACCTCTCCTTCCTCTTTGACGGTCTCTCCTTCTCGCTGGAGACATCCCCCTCGGGGGCACATTAAAATTAATGTGGATGGGGCATTTGACCCTTCCACACGTGCAGCGGCGGTTGGTGTTGTGGCTCGTGATAAAACAGGGATGGTTGTCGACGGACTGGCTTACCCTTTAGGCAGTTGCTCAGATGCCATTACGTCCGAAGGGCAAGGTCTTCTAGCTGGTACTCCCTCCGTCCCATAAAATATGTCTCTTATTGACTTTTTGAATGTCAAAATTTTTAAACTTTGACTATTATTATATTGAATAATTTAAATAATTAATTTTTATAAAATATATATTTAAAAACTACTCGATTAGAGGTTTTTAAAATATATTTTTTCAGATTTTTATTAATGATACATTTTAAATAATTATGAGTCAAAATTGGAAAAAATTGACCAAAAAAAAGTCAATAAGGGACAAAAATTGTGGGACGGAGGGAGTATTACTTTTTCTCAATCTCAAGGATGGAGCCACTTGATTTTCGAGACAGACTGTGCTTCTCTTGCGAATAGGATCAACTCTCTGGGCCCAAATCTTTCTTCTATGGGTCCGACGATTCTGCAAGCTCATGCAGCTTTGGAGTGTTTTTCTTTTTCTCATGTTCAGTTTGTTTGCCGTGAGGCTAATATTGTTGCACATACTTTGGCCTCCCATGCCCTTAGGACCATGACTTCTATGTCTTTTGGGTCCATGTATCCTGATTGTATTCACAATGCTGTACTCTGCGAGGCTTCACCTCGATCTTTATAATTAAATCATGGGTACTCTTTTCCTCTTTTAGGTTTCTCCAGGTCTTGTGCCTGGGGATATTAGTAGGGGTTTTTAACGAGGCCCGCTTTCTTCAAAAAAAGTTCAACGAGTCCATTTTACGGCCCATTTAGACCCGCTCGCCCGAAACCTCCTCAAAAATGACCGAAAAAAAGTTTTAATCAAATTTTAGGACTTTATATCATTGATTACGATCTTTTCAACACGATTATAATGCAAAAACTCAACTTCTGTTGCTTTTACTCAGTTAAAAGTCCAACGGGTCCATTTTACGGCCCATTTAGACCCGCTCGTCCGAAACCTCTACAAAAAGGAACGCAAAACAAGTTTTAATCAAAACTTAAGAGTTCATATCGTTGATTACGAGCTTTTCAACACTATTGTATTGCAAAAATTCAATTTCTGTTGTTTTTACGCAGTTATAAGTTCAACGGGTCCATTTTAAGGCCTATTTAGACCCGCTCGTCCGAAACCTCTACAGAAAGGACCGAAAAACAAGTTTTGATCCAATTTTTGGAGTTCATATAATTGATTACGAGCTTTTCAACAAGATTATATTGCAAAAACTCAAATGCGGTATTTTTTACTCAGTTAAAAGTCCAACGGGTCCATTTTACGGCCCAGTTAGACCCGCTCGCCCGAAACCTCTTCAAAAATGATTGAAAAACAAGTTTTAATCAAAATTTAGGAGTTCATATAATTGATTACGATCTTTTCAACACGATTATATTGCAAAAATTCAATTTTTGTACTTTTTACTCAGTTAAAAGTACAACGGGTCCATTTTACGGCCCATTTATACCCGCTCGTCCGAAAACTCTACAAAAGGACCGCAAAACATGTTTTAATCAAAACTTAAGAGTTCATATCGTTGATTACGAGCTTTTCAACACTATTGTATTGCAAAAATTCAATTTCTGTTGTTTTTACGCAATTATAAGTTCAACGGGTCCATTTTAATGCCCATTTAGACCTGCTCGTCCGAAACCTCTACAAAAAGGACCGAAAAACAAGTTTTGATCCAATTTTACGAGTTCATATAATTTATTACGAGCTTTTCAACAAGATTATATTGCAAAAACTCAAATTCGGTATTTTTTACTCAGTTAAAAGTCCAACGGGTTCATTTTACGGCCCATTTAGACCCGCTCGCCCGAAACCTCTTAAAAAATGACTGAAAACAGGTTTTAATCAAATTTTAGGATTTCATATAATTGATTATGATCTTTTCAACATGATTATATTGCAAAAATTCAATTTTTTTACTTTTTACTCAGTTAAAAGTCCAAGGGATCCATTTTACGGCTTATTTAGACCCGCTCGCCCGAAACCTCTTCAAAAATGACTAAAAAACAAGTTTTAATCAAATTTTAGGAGTTCATATCGTTGATTACGAGCTTTTTAACACGATTGTATTGCAAAAATTCAATTTCTGTTCTTTTTACGTAGTTATAAGTTCAACGGGTCCATTTTAAGGCCCATTTAGACCCGCTCGTCCGAAACCTCTTCAAAAATGACTGAAAAACAAGTTTTGATCAAATTTTAGGAGTTTATATAATTGATTACGAGCTTTTCAACAAGATTATATTGCAAAAACTCAAATTCGGTATTTTTTACTTAGTTAAAAGTCCAACGTGTCCATTTTACGGCCCATTTAGACCCGCTCGCCCGAAACCTTTTCAAAAATGACTGAAAAAAAAGTTATAATCAAATTTTAGGACTTCATATCATTGATTACGATCTTTTCAACACGATTATATTGCAAAAACTCAATTTTTGTACTTTTTACTTAGTTAAAAGTCCAACGGGTCCATTTTACGGCCCATTTAAACCCGCTCCTCCGAAACCTCTACAAAAAGGACCGCAAAACAAGTTTTAATCAAAACTTAAGAGTTAATATCGTTGATTACGAGCTTTTCAACACTATTGTATTGCAAAAATTCAATTTCTGTTCTTTTTACGCAGTTATAAGTTCAATGGGTCCATTTTAAGGCCTATTTGGACCCGCTCGTCCGAAACCTCTACAAAAAGGACCGAAAAACAAGTTTTGATCCAATTTTACGAGTTCATATAATTGATTACGAGCTTTTCAACAAGACTATATTGCAAAAACTCAAATTCGGTATTTTTTACATAGTTAAAAGTCCAACGGGTCCATTTTACGGCCCATTTAGACCCGCTCGCCCGAAACCACTTCAAAAATGACTGAAAACAAGTTTTAATCAAATATTAGGAGTTCATATAATTGATTACGATCTTTTCAACACGATTATACTGCAAAAACTCAATTTTTGTACTTTTTACTCAGTTAAAAGTCCAACGGGTCCATTTTACGGCCCATTTAGACCCGCTCGTCCGAAACCTCTACAAAAAGGACAGCAAAACAAGTTTTATTCAAAACTTAAGATTTCATATCGTTGATTACGAGCTTTTCAACACTATTGCATTGCAAAAATTCAATTTATGTTCTTTTTACGCAGTTATAAGTTCAACGGGTCCATTTTAAGGCCCATTTAGACCCGCTCGTCTGAAACCACTACAAAAAGGATCGAAAAACAAGTTTTGATCCAATTTTAGGAGTTCATATAATTGATTACGAGCTTTTCAACAAGATTATATTGCAAAAAGTCTATTTCTGTATTTTTTACTCAGTTAAAAGTCCAACGGGCCCATTTTACAGCCCATTTAGACCCCCTCGCCCGAAACCTCTTCAAAAATGACCGAAAAATAAGTTTTAATCAAATTTTAGGACTTCATATCATTGATTACGATCTTTTCAACACGATTAAATTGCAAAAACTCAATTTCTGTATTTTTTACTTAGTTAAAAGTCCAACGGGTCCATTTTACGGCCCATTTAGACCCGCTCGCCCGAAACCTCTTCAAAAATGACTGAAAAACAAGTTTTAATCAAATTTAGGAGTTCATATAATTGATTACGATCGTTTCAACACAATTATATTGCAAAAACTCAATTTCTGTATTTTTTACTCAGTTAAAAGTCCAACGGGTCCATTTTACGGCCCATTTACACCTGCTCGTCCGAAACCTCTACAAAAAGGACCGCAAAACAAGTTTTAATCAAAATTAAGAGTTCATATCGTTGATTACGAGCTTTTCAACACTATTGTATTGCAAAAATTCAGTCTATGTTCTTTTTACGAAGTTATAAGTTCAACGGGTCCATTTTAAGGCCCATTTAGACCTGGTCCCCCGAAACCTCTACAAAAAGACCGAAAAACAAGTTTTGATCAAAATTTAGGAGTTCATATAATTGATTCCGAGCTTTTCAACAAGATTATATTGCAAAAACTCAAATTCGGTATTTTTTACTCAGTTAAAAGTCCAACGAGTCCATTTTATGGCCCATTTAGACCCGCTCGCCCGAAACCTCTTCAAAAATGACCGAAAAAAGTTTTAACCAAATTTTAGGACTTCATATCATTGATTACGATCTTTTCAACACGATTATAATGCAAAAACTCAATTTTTGTACTTTTTACTCAGTTAAAAGTCCAACGGGTCCATTTTACGGCCCATTTAGACACGCTCGTCTGAAACCTCTACAAAAAGGACTGCGAAACAAGTTTTAATCAAAACTTAGGAGTTCATATCGTTGATTACGAGCTTTTCAACACTATTGTATTGCAAAAATTCAATTTCTGTTCTTTTTACGCATTTATAAGTTCAACGGGTCTATTTTAAGGCCCATTTAGACCCGGTCGCCCGAAACCTCTACAAAAAGGACCGAAAAACAAGTTTTGATCAAATTTTAGGAGTTCATATAATTGATTACGAGCTTTTCAACAAGATTATATTACAAAAACTCAAATTCGGTATTTTTTACTCAGTTAAAAGTACAACGGGTCCATTTTACGGTCCATTTAGACCCGCTCGCTCGAAACCTCTTCAAAAATGACTGAAAAACAAGTTTTAATCAAATTTTAGGAGTTCATATAATTGATTACGATCTTTTCAACACAATTATATTGCAAAAACTCAATTTTTGTACTTTTTACTCAGTTAAAAGTCCAACGGGTCCATTTTACGGCCCATTTAGACCCGCTCGCCCGAAACCTCTTCAAAAATGACAGAAAAAAAAAGTTATAATCAAATTTTAGGACTTCATATCATTGATTACGATCTTTTCAACACGATTATATTGCAAAAACTCAAATTTTGTACTTTTTTATCAGTTAAAAGTCCAACGGGTCCATTTTACGGCCCATTTAGACTCGCTCGTCCGAAACCTCTACAAAAAGGACCGCAAAACAAGTTTTAATCAAACCTTAAGAGTTCATATCGTTGATTACGAGCTTTTCAACACTATTGTATTGCAAAAATTCAATTTCTGTTCTTTTTACGCAGTTATAAGTTCAACGGGTCCATTTTAAGGCCCATTTAGACCCGCTCGTCCGAAACCTCTACAAAAAGGACCGAAAAACAAGTTTTGATCCAATTTTAGGAGTTCATATAATTGATTAGGAGCTTTTCAACAAGATTATATTGCAAAAACTCAAATTCGGTATTTTTTACTCAGTTAAAAGTCCAACGGGTCCATTTTACGGCCCATTTAGACCCGCTCGCCCGAAACCTCTTCAAAAATGACTGAAAAACAAGTTTTAATCAAATTTTAGGAGTTCATATAATTGATTACGATCTTCTCAACATGATTATATTGCAAAAACTCAATTTTTGTACTTTTTACTTAGTTAAAAGTCCAACGGGTCCATTTTACGGCCCATTTAAACCCGCTCCTCCGAAACCTCTACAAAAAGGACCGCAAAACAAGTTTTAATCAAAACTTAAGAGTTCATATCGTTGATTACGAGCTTTTCAACACTATTGTATTGCAAAAATTCAATTTTTGTTCTTTTTACGCAGTTATAAGTTCAACGGGTCCATTTTAAGGCCTATTTGGACCCGCTCGTCCGAAACCTCTACAAAAGGACCGAAAAACAAGTTTTGATCCAATTTTACGAGTTCATATAATTGATTACGAGCTTTTCAACAAGACTATATTGCAAAAACTCAAATTCGGTATTTTTTACTTAGTTAAAAGTCCAACGAGTCCATTTTACGGCCCATTTAGACCCGCTCGCCCGAAACCTCTTCAAAAATGACTGAAAAACAAGTTTTAATCAAATATTAGGAGTTCATATAATTGATTACGATCTTTTCAACACGATTATATTGCAAAAACTCAATTTTTGTACTTTTTACTCAGTTAAAAGTCCAACGGGTCCATTTTACGGCCCATTTAGACCCGCTCGTCCGAAACCTCTACAAAAAGGACCGAAAAACAAGTTTTGATCAAATTTTAGGAGTTCATATAATTGATTACGAGCTTTTCAACAAGATTATATTACAAAAACTCAAATTCGGTATTTTTTACTCAGTTAAAAGTACAACGGGTCCATTTTACGGTCCATTTAGACCCGCTCGCTCGAAACCTCTTCAAAAATGACTGAAAAACAAGTTTTAATCAAATTTTAGGAGTTCATATAATTGATTACGATCTTTTCAACACAATTATATTGCAAAAACTCAATTTTTGTACTTTTTACTCAGTTAAAAGTCCAACGGGTCCATTTTACGGCCCATTTAGACCCGCTCGCCCGAAACCTCTTCAAAAATGACAGAAAAAAAAAGTTATAATCAAATTTTAGGACTTCATATCATTGATTACGATCTTTTCAACACGATTATATTGCAAAAACTCAAATTTTGTACTTTTTTATCAGTTAAAAGTCCAACGGGTCCATTTTACGGCCCATTTAGACTCGCTCGTCCGAAACCTCTACAAAAAGGACCGCAAAACAAGTTTTAATCAAACCTTAAGAGTTCATATCGTTGATTACGAGCTTTTCAACACTATTGTATTGCAAAAATTCAATTTCTGTTCTTTTTACGCAGTTATAAGTTCAACGGGTCCATTTTAAGGCCCATTTAGACCCGCTCGTCCGAAACCTCTACAAAAAGGACCGAAAAACAAGTTTTGATCCAATTTTAGGAGTTCATATAATTGATTAGGAGCTTTTCAACAAGATTATATTGCAAAAACTCAAATTCGGTATTTTTTACTCAGTTAAAAGTCCAACGGGTCCATTTTACGGCCCATTTAGACCCGCTCGCCCGAAACCTCTTCAAAAATGACTGAAAAACAAGTTTTAATCAAATTTTAGGAGTTCATATAATTGATTACGATCTTCTCAACATGATTATATTGCAAAAACTCAATTTTTGTACTTTTTACTTAGTTAAAAGTCCAACGGGTCCATTTTACGGCCCATTTAAACCCGCTCCTCCGAAACCTCTACAAAAAGGACCGCAAAACAAGTTTTAATCAAAACTTAAGAGTTCATATCGTTGATTACGAGCTTTTCAACACTATTGTATTGCAAAAATTCAATTTTTGTTCTTTTTACGCAGTTATAAGTTCAACGGGTCCATTTTAAGGCCTATTTGGACCCGCTCGTCCGAAACCTCTACAAAAGGACCGAAAAACAAGTTTTGATCCAATTTTACGAGTTCATATAATTGATTACGAGCTTTTCAACAAGACTATATTGCAAAAACTCAAATTCGGTATTTTTTACTTAGTTAAAAGTCCAACGAGTCCATTTTACGGCCCATTTAGACCCGCTCGCCCGAAACCTCTTCAAAAATGACTGAAAAACAAGTTTTAATCAAATATTAGGAGTTCATATAATTGATTACGATCTTTTCAACACGATTATATTGCAAAAACTCAATTTTTGTACTTTTTACTCAGTTAAAAGTCCAACGGGTCCATTTTACGGCCCATTTAGACCCGCTCGTCCGAAACCTCTACAAAAAGGACCGAAAAACAAGTTTTGATCAAATTTTAGGAGTTCATATAATTGATTACGAGCTTTTCAACAAGATTATATTACAAAAACTCAAATTCGGTATTTTTTACTCAGTTAAAAGTACAACGGGTCCATTTTACGGTCCATTTAGACCCGCTCGCTCGAAACCTCTTCAAAAATGACTGAAAAACAAGTTTTAATCAAATTTTAGGAGTTCATATAATTGATTACGATCTTTTCAACACAATTATATTGCAAAAACTCAATTTTTGTACTTTTTACTCAGTTAAAAGTCCAACGGGTCCATTTTACGGCCCATTTAGACCCGCTCGCCCGAAACCTCTTCAAAAATGACAGAAAAAAAAAGTTATAATCAAATTTTAGGACTTCATATCATTGATTACGATCTTTTCAACACGATTATATTGCAAAAACTCAAATTTTGTACTTTTTTATCAGTTAAAAGTCCAACGGGTCCATTTTACGGCCCATTTAGACTCGCTCGTCCGAAACCTCTACAAAAAGGACCGCAAAACAAGTTTTAATCAAACCTTAAGAGTTCATATCGTTGATTACGAGCTTTTCAACACTATTGTATTGCAAAAATTCAATTTCTGTTCTTTTTACGCAGTTATAAGTTCAACGGGTCCATTTTAAGGCCCATTTAGACCCGCTCGTCCGAAACCTCTACAAAAAGGACCGAAAAACAAGTTTTGATCCAATTTTAGGAGTTCATATAATTGATTAGGAGCTTTTCAACAAGATTATATTGCAAAAACTCAAATTCGGTATTTTTTACTCAGTTAAAAGTCCAACGGGTCCATTTTACGGCCCATTTAGACCCGCTCGCCCGAAACCTCTTCAAAAATGACTGAAAAACAAGTTTTAATCAAATTTTAGGAGTTCATATAATTGATTACGATCTTCTCAACATGATTATATTGCAAAAACTCAATTTTTGTACTTTTTACTTAGTTAAAAGTCCAACGGGTCCATTTTACGGCCCATTTAAACCCGCTCCTCCGAAACCTCTACAAAAAGGACCGCAAAACAAGTTTTAATCAAAACTTAAGAGTTCATATCGTTGATTACGAGCTTTTCAACACTATTGTATTGCAAAAATTCAATTTTTGTTCTTTTTACGCAGTTATAAGTTCAACGGGTCCATTTTAAGGCCTATTTGGACCCGCTCGTCCGAAACCTCTACAAAAGGACCGAAAAACAAGTTTTGATCCAATTTTACGAGTTCATATAATTGATTACGAGCTTTTCAACAAGACTATATTGCAAAAACTCAAATTCGGTATTTTTTACTTAGTTAAAAGTCCAACGAGTCCATTTTACGGCCCATTTAGACCCGCTCGCCCGAAACCTCTTCAAAAATGACTGAAAAACAAGTTTTAATCAAATATTAGGAGTTCATATAATTGATTACGATCTTTTCAACACGATTATATTGCAAAAACTCAATTTTTGTACTTTTTACTCAGTTAAAAGTCCAACGGGTCCATTTTACGGCCCATTTAGACCCGCTCGTCCGAAACCTCTACAAAAAGGACCGAAAAACAAGTTTTGATCAAATTTTAGGAGTTCATATAATTGATTACGAGCTTTTCAACAAGATTATATTACAAAAACTCAAATTCGGTATTTTTTACTCAGTTAAAAGTACAACGGGTCCATTTTACGGTCCATTTAGACCCGCTCGCTCGAAACCTCTTCAAAAATGACTGAAAAACAAGTTTTAATCAAATTTTAGGAGTTCATATAATTGATTACGATCTTTTCAACACAATTATATTGCAAAAACTCAATTTTTGTACTTTTTACTCAGTTAAAAGTCCAACGGGTCCATTTTACGGCCCATTTAGACCCGCTCGCCCGAAACCTCTTCAAAAATGACAGAAAAAAAAAAGTTATAATCAAATTTTAGGACTTCATATCATTGATTACGATCTTTTCAACACGATTATATTGCAAAAACTCAAATTTTGTACTTTTTTATCAGTTAAAAGTCCAACGGGTCCATTTTACGGCCCATTTAGACTCGCTCGTCCGAAACCTCTACAAAAAGGACCGCAAAACAAGTTTTAATCAAACCTTAAGAGTTCATATCGTTGATTACGAGCTTTTCAACACTATTGTATTGCAAAAATTCAATTTCTGTTCTTTTTACGCAGTTATAAGTTCAACGGGTCCATTTTAAGGCCCATTTAGACCCGCTCGTCCGAAACCTCTACAAAAAGGACCGAAAAACAAGTTTTGATCCAATTTTAGGAGTTCATATAATTGATTAGGAGCTTTTCAACAAGATTATATTGCAAAAACTCAAATTCGGTATTTTTTACTCAGTTAAAAGTCCAACGGGTCCATTTTACGGCCCATTTAGACCCGCTCGCCCGAAACCTCTTCAAAAATGACTGAAAAACAAGTTTTAATCAAATTTTAGGAGTTCATATAATTGATTACGATCTTCTCAACATGATTATATTGCAAAAACTCAATTTTTGTACTTTTTACTTAGTTAAAAGTCCAACGGGTCCATTTTACGGCCCATTTAAACCCGCTCCTCCGAAACCTCTACAAAAAGGACCGCAAAACAAGTTTTAATCAAAACTTAAGAGTTCATATCGTTGATTACGAGCTTTTCAACACTATTGTATTGCAAAAATTCAATTTTTGTTCTTTTTACGCAGTTATAAGTTCAACGGGTCCATTTTAAGGCCTATTTGGACCCGCTCGTCCGAAACCTCTACAAAAGGACCGAAAAACAAGTTTTGATCCAATTTTACGAGTTCATATAATTGATTACGAGCTTTTCAACAAGACTATATTGCAAAAACTCAAATTCGGTATTTTTTACTTAGTTAAAAGTCCAACGAGTCCATTTTACGGCCCATTTAGACCCGCTCGCCCGAAACCTCTTCAAAAATGACTGAAAAACAAGTTTTAATCAAATATTAGGAGTTCATATAATTGATTACGATCTTTTCAACACGATTATATTGCAAAAACTCAATTTTTGTACTTTTTACTCAGTTAAAAGTCCAACGGGTCCATTTTACGGCCCATTTAGACCCGCTCGTCCGAAACCTCTACAAAAAGGACCGCAAAACAAGTTTTAATCAAAACTTAAGAGTTCAATCGTTGATTACGAGCTTTTCAACACTATTGTATTGCAAAAATTCAATTTATGTTCTTTTTACGCAGTTATAAGTTCAACGGGACCATTTTAAGGCCCATTTAGACCCGTTCGTCCGAAACCACTACAAAAAGGACCGAAAAACAAGTTTTGATCCAATATTAGGAGTTCATATAATTGATTACGAGCTTTTCAACAAGATTATATTGCAAAAAGTCCATTTCTGTATTTTTTACTCAGTTAAAAGTCCAACAGGCTCATTTTACGGCCCATTTAGACCCGCTCGCACGAAACCTCTTCAAAAATGACCGAAAAATAAGTTTTAATCAAATGTTAGGACTTCATATCATTGATTACAATCTTTTCAACACGATTATAATGCAAAAACTTAATTTCTGTATTTTTTACTCAGTTAAAAGTCCAACGGGTCCATTTTACGGCCCATTTAAACCCGCTCGCCCGAAATCTCTTCAAAAATGACTAAAGAACAAGTTTTAATCAAATTTTAGGAGTTCATATAATTGATTACGATCGTTTCAACACGATTATATTGCAAAAACTCAATTTCTTTATTTTTTACTCAGTTAAAAGTCCAACGGGTCCATTTTACGGCCCATTTACACCCGCTCGTCCGAAACCTTTACAAAAAGGACCGCAAAACAAGTTTTAATCAAAACTTAAGAGTTCATATTGTTGATTACGAACTTTTCAACACTATTGTATTGCAAAAATTCAATTTATGTTCTTTTTACGAAGATATAAGTTCAACGGGTCCATTATAAGGACCATTTAGACCTGGTCGCCCGAAACCTCTACAAAAAGGACCGAAAAACAAGTTTTGATCAAACTTTAGGAGTTCATATAATTGATTCCGAGCTTTTCAACAAGATTATATTGCAAAAACTCAAATTCGATATTTTTTTACTCAGTTAAAAGTCCAACGGGTCCATTTTACGGCCCATTTAGACCCGCTCGCCCGAAACCTCTTCAAAAATGACCGAAAAAAAGTTTTAACCAAATTTTAGGACTTCATATAATTGATTACGATCTTTTCAACACGATTATATTGCAAAAACTCAATTTTTGTACTTTTTACTCAGTTAAAAGTCCAACGGGTCCATTTTACGGCCCATTTAGACCCGCTCGTCCGAAACCTCTACAAAAAGGACTGCAAAACAAGTTTTAATCAAAACTTAAGAGTTCATATCGTTGATTACGAGCTTTTCAACACTATTGTATTGCAAAAATTCAATTTCTGTTCTTTTTACGCATTTATAAGTTCAACGGGTCTATTTTAAGGCCCATTTGACCCGGTCGCCCGAAACCTCTACAAAAAGGACCGAAAAACAAGTTTTGATCAAATTTTAGGAGTTAATATAATTGATTTCGAGCTTTTCAATAAGATTATAATGCAAAAACTCAAATTCGGTATTTTTTACTCAGTTGAATGTCCAACGGGTCCATTTTCTGGCCCATTTAGACCCGCTCGCCCGAAACCTCTTCAAAAATGACTGAAAAACAAGTTTTAATCAAATTTTAGGAGTTCTTATAATTGATTACGATCTTTTCAACACAATTATATTGCAAAAACTCATTTTTTGTACTTTTTACTCAGTTAAAAGTCCAACTGGTCCATTTTACGGCCCATTTAGACCTGCTCGCCCAAAACCTCTTCAAAAATGACTGAAAAAAAAAGTTTTAATCAAATTTTAGGAGTTCATATAATTGATTACGAGCTTTTCAACAAGATTATATTGCAAAAACTTAAATTCAGTATTTTTTACTCAGTTAAAAGTCCAACGGGTCCATTTTACGGCCCATTTAGACCCGCTCACCTGAAACCTCTTCAATAAATGACTGAAAAATAGGTTTTAATCAAATTTTAGGAGTTCATATAATTGATTACGATCTTTTCAACACGATTATATTGCAAAAACTTAATTTTTATACTTTTTACTCAGTTAAAAGTCCAACGGGTGTGCGAATGGGGTCTCTCGGTTTTCTCTCAATTTTCTTGGTTCTCTCAAGGGTTTCTGTTGGTATTTGGCTTTGCGTGTTTTTCTTTCTTCCCCCCTTTTCGTTTTCATCCGCCTCCTTTTTCTCTCCTCCTCTCAATCCTCCGCTTCCTTTGCCAATTCCACGTCGTCCGCCTCCCCTTTCTCCTCTCCAGCCGGTGTTCCCTCCGATGCCAAGGACCATGTGCTTCACGACAGAGTAAACAAGAGAGACACCCCCTCCGCGCCGATCGGTATATCCCTCCACTTTTTACCCTTTTTCTTTTTCTATTTTATTTCAATTTCAGTTCTGTTAATTTTTTTCTCTTTTTCTTGTTTCACGAGGATCACCCCCACCATATGCTCCATCCAGTTCGCTTCCCCCTTTCTTTTTGTTTCGGAGATGATGGCCAGATCCAGATCTGGCGTTTCTTTCGAAATCCATCCTTTACCGATTGATGCTTCCGATCGTCTCCCCCATTTTTTTGGTCTCGAAAGGGTTGTGAAACCATTAGTTGCCTTTTTTTGTTGTTGTTGCAGCCGGATAATTTTTATGCGACGTTTGGGAGTCTCTTCTACATCTCCGGATCAGGCTACCTTTTTCAGCCGGGTCTTTCAGATCTGGGTTTTCTCCTCTACCGCTCGTCGGCTGAGAATCTTCTCCTTATCAAAGAAGGGACGCCGGCTCACCGTTCTCCGCCTTCCCCCTCCAGCAGTGGCCGCCTCCGCCTTGTCCCCTGGCGGCCCCATCCGTCTTCCAGTCCCGGCGGACTCAATCGTCCTCCTCCTCCATCACCATTACCCATTTCGGGTTTATCTCCAGATCTATAAGGGTTTCGGAATGGGATTGTTCCCCTGCCCAATTCTATGGTTTTTTTGTTTCTTCATTTTTTATTTTCTTTTGATTCTATTAAAATTAAATCTTATTGTTCTTTACAGTTCTACCATCAGCCGTCCACTGCTCGCTGGGGATTTCTTCCAATCTATAGGTAAATTAATCCTATTTCTTGTTATTCTTATTACCCTCTTTCCAATACATAATTTAAACCTTTATCTATGTTTTATATGTTCTTTAATTGCCCGATTATTCTATCTGTCTTTTTACATGCCTTCTTGCACTCTATGTTTCTGTGTTATTCTTTAGTTTTCTCCTTTTTTTATCTAATATTCTTCTGCCGTTTGCTTATTAGAATGTATTTTAATTCCAATGCATCCATGGTTATTATTCTTCTGCTCATTTGTTTTGTTGCTCAAATTCCACCTATGGAATTTCCATACCACCTGCTTCATTTATGTTATATATGTTTCTTTTCAACCATCCTCCAATTGAGGAACTCTCGATCCCTCTATAGGGAAAAATTATCGATCCACATTGTGGTCTCTTCCATTATGCCTAATATGTTATTTATCTGGATCTCTCTGCAAATTTTTGCTATTAGTTACTCACTATGTAAAGATTCGTATTCTTTTAGTTACTACATCTCAAAATTTGCAACTATGCTTTATGTCCCTTTTCTGGTACTTTCTGATATCTATTACTGTCATTGGTTTTCCCATTTCACTCATCACTATTTTTTTGCCCTATCTCGTTTAGCTTCACCGCATGACATTTTATGTCCCACTCCTATTATCATCACTTACAATATCTCATACAGTGGCATCTACACTTTTCAATCGATTATATACACTTTTACCTATCATGTGTTTTACATCCCTCCTTCTTGTTTCCCTTATTGTGGTTTGATTCATGTTCATGTATTGGTCTCTTACAGCATTCCCGTTCATAGCTACATTTTCATGCTTCTAACTCCTTTCAAATTTGTTTTGCATGTCTTTTTCCTCTCCTGCCCCGACGACATCTATCGAGCCTCTCATCAAAGTTCTATCTGCGGGTCCTCCAGCGTCCAAGGCCTCCCTACCCGCTTAATCTTTCCCCTTTACTTTTTTATTATTTTGTATTATTTTTACCCCCTTTTTTGCTCTTTTGGTCTGTTTTAATTTTCTTTGTCCCCCTTCTCTTTCTATCCTTGGTCTGTAATTATTCTCTTTTTTGTGTTTCTTTTTTTATCTTCTTTTATGCCCTAGCATGCATTTATCTTTCTTACCCTCGTGCGTGTTTTTTTTTCCTTTTTTTTCAATGCTTCTATTTTAGTTGGTTTTTCCTCTTCATGATTGTTTTTATACCCTATTTTGTTCTTCTTATTTTCCATGTTTGCATACTACGTCACTTTACTTCTTTTCTTGATTGCTTGCTAAACCCTCATTTCTCTCCATTTATTTTTTCCTCATATTTCCATGCCTTTTTTTGTGTAGTTACTATATATCATGTTTTATTGCCTCTGCTAGTTAGGTTATTTTTTATGTTGTCCCAATTATCAAGTTTTGATACGTTACCTCTTTTTGCTTACTTTCTAATTCTTGCTCTTCCCCACACCTTATTAGGTGCTATCTTACTATCCCCTGTTGGGGAAATTAATACGATCACCTTCATGGTGAAACCCTATATTCAACTAAAATACTACTTGAAACAAATGACAACAAAACCTTCCATTCCCCCTCCCACTACTAAATTTCATATGGAAAGAAAACATTTAACTAAAATTACTCGCTTATCCCACCATTTGCTTAATGAACCAATCAACTCTCTCTACAAATCTACTAATTTGCTCCCCAACTCGTGGGGTCTAGCATCTACCGTTCTCGATCTCCACCTAAATTACACTCACCCTCGATCTTACAACTGTGTACTTCTTAATTTCTGTCACAATAGATCCTGCTATCTCTACCCCTTTCAATCGGTTATATTTATCCATTTAATAATAATCATAATCTACTTCCAATGCCATCTTAATCATCTATCATTCACCATATTAAATACATTCTTTTTTCCCCTACCAAACTAAAACTAAATCTCTACTCACAATTTTGAAAATATTATCCTCAATACTAATTGATTTGCTCTTAAATCTTATTATCTTTCTTTCCTTTCTCTATTATTGCCATAATCTAACTATAAGCCTTACCATATCTTTTTTTCATTACTTTCCTTTTTTCGTACATTTATTATTAAATTATTTCTTTCCTTTATTATATACCATTTCCAATCGATATCTCACCCACAATCAAAGTTCTTTCTTTCCTCTTTACATCTTACAATATTCCAAATATGTCCTATCTTTAATTTCCATTTTCAACCGTTTCCTATACTTCTCCCTAACTCTAATTTATTCCAAAATCCAATACCTTAAATTCATATTTCTTTTTCCACGATCCTCTCTCCTCCCCTTCTTTAATTTACGCACTTCACTCCCAATTTTTGGGAATTTTGTCTACTTGCATTCCATCTACACTTTTTTCCTTTCCATTTTCCCAATTCTTACCTCATTTCTTTCTATTATTCTCTTTTATAAGGCTCTACCTTTTCTTATTTTCCCTTTTCCTATTTACAACTCCATGTCAATCTTTACTCTGCATTCCCCCCTCTACGACCAAATGGCTTCTTCATCCTCTCCTGCCCACTATACCAACCTAGATCTTACAAACGAGGAAGCAAATGCAACCTATACTCACGACTTTGACTTTTTTGAAGAAGACCCAAAGACCATCCTAATTGGCAAATTCATTTCCACCAAACCGATAGACGACTGGGTTGTTCTCTCAGCCTTTTAAGGCATTTGGAAGAAAAACCATCTTAAGTCAATCTCCATCATTAGAGATTCCTTCTTCAAAATTGAGTTTGCCACAATAAGCAATAGAGACGATGTTTTTGAAAGAGGTCCATGGCTCTATAAAGATGAATGGATGGCTCTAGCTGATTATAACCCTGGTAAAAGCATGGATGAGTACTCTTTCAATCCCATGAGGATTTGGTTCCGTATACATTCTTTACCCAAACCTTTTCTGGAAGATCCCGAAAGAACTCACCTCATGGGACAGTCTCTTGGTGCTATGGTAGGCACTGTACTACGTACTGATACACGTAAAGAAAGAGGGAGCATGACTGGATTTCTACGAGTGAAAATACTCATGGATATATCTAAACCGGTCCGTCGATTCCTCCTTATTGGGAAAGGTACAAGCACCACTTCTTGTCGTTTCCAATATGAGCGTCTTCCCCTACTTTTCCATGGGTGTGGCCTCATTAGTCATATTTTCGAACACTGTCCCAACAAAGCTACGATTGACCCAACCAAACTTCAGTATGGCGAATGGCTCCGTTGGCTCCCCCTGCGTCGCCGAGACTAGGGACCACATGGTCATATCCGCATTGTTGAGCACTCCTCCTCTGCTGATCGCAACCCTCCAATAGGTATTTTACCATTTATTCAATGGATCCAACTGCTTTACTATTTTACACCTAGTTTATATATTAAATTGCTATTATGTACAGCCCCAATGGACAAAGGTAAATCTGTGGAACCCTCTGCTAATGCTAATCAAAATCCGCCGTTAGGTATTCTACCATCTTTATTTTGGTTTCCACTTTTTCATTATTTCCTTCTATGTTATTTTATTGGTTCTCCTTTCTCTTCAGAACCCACATATAAGGGAAAAGCACATGTTGCCTCCGCGCAAGATTCATGTCTTATTCTCATTAAACATCATCATCTTCTTTTCCTCCATCGTTTCCAACATATGAAACTTACTTCCTCTTTTGCTGAATTTTTAGGGAATCTCAACGAAGGGGATGCTGCCTCTTTCGTAGACCTCCCTACTGAGGAAAATAATAATAATGATGAGATGGTGGGGGAGGAATCCTCTGAGTTGCCTCCTACAAATGCGGATTCCCAGCAGCCTCCAAGAGCCCCACTCCCTTCTCGGGTTATTTCTCCACAACCTCTGAATACCATATACCCTGTTCAAGTCGATTTGGATGGCCAAGACGATGGTGTGCCAAGCCCTACTGCTCAACAAGTGAGGAAATTAGATGCTCAATTAAGTAAGCCTTTCCTACAAACCGGTATTTCCTTTTTTGATGCATTTGACTCATGGCTACTTAAGAACTATCCCAATGATGCAGCATCGGCTCCAGCCCCTATCCCTATTCCACCCAACCGTGGTACCAAGAGACGCTCCCCCATCCATGTGGTCCTCCAGCCCAAGAAGTCTAGGCCCTCTCCTTCTCCTACCTTGAAAGCTGGGATGAGCAGCAGTAAAAACTCTCCGGCGGCGGCTGATTCACAGCCCCGCCGAGGGAAATGATCATCTTATGTTGGAACTGTTTGGGTCTCGGGAAGGTCCAGGCAGTTCAACACCTCCAGCAATATGTTCAATTTCATACTCCTGATTTACTTTTTTTATGCGAAACTAAACTTAAAAATACGGCTTGTAGCCGTCTTAGTTCTTTGCTAGGTATGGACCTAGTTTTTCGGTTGATTATTCTGATGAATGCTCTGGACTTTCTTTATTTTCGTTAAAAAATTATGATATTGCTATGCTTGCTTACTCGAATCGTTTTATTCATACTTATGTTAGTTGCAATTCCTCTTCATTTTATTTCACAGGTTTTCATGGTTTTTCTGAAACAAGTAATAAAACTAAAACTTGGGATTTAATTGATTCGCTCAACAATAATGATGGTCTACCTTGGCTTCTCGGTGGTGATTTCAACGAAATCCTATCCGATAATGAAAAACAAGGAGGCTGCCGTCGTGCTAGATCTCAAATTAATCATTTCCGACATTGTCTTTCTCGTAATAACCTTTTCGACTGTAAACCTACAATGGGTTGGTTCACTTGGTCTAAAACGGGGCCCAAAATCCCTACTTTATTTGAAAGATTAGACCACTTCGTCGGGAATATGGCATGGAAAGCAAATAATCCCAATTATAGCATTATTTCCGATTTTGATGCTAAATCTGATCACTGTTTTCTACTCTTGAATACGGAACCGCCACCTCTAACAAATCACCGTCCCCCGCCAACTAAGTTCCGATTTGAAAATTGCTGGGCAACCAATGACGAAGGAATCTCTGTTGTCAAACAAACTTGGTCTTCTACTAAGGGCAATACACTGGATAAAATTAAAGCTATAGGCTCCTGCCTAGGAGACTGGCAATCCCAACAAAGACTTAAGTCCATTGGTCGTATCAACATTCTCACTAAAAAAATCAACAAACTTTTACAACGGCCTCTTTCAGCTTGTGCTGAAAATAGATATATTTCTGCCAAAGCTGAGCTCCACAAATTACTAGAGGAGCAAGAAGTTTACTGGGCACAACGCTCTCGCAACCTATAGCTATCTCAAGGAGATAAAAATACCCGTTTCTTTCATGTCCGAGCTTCTAGTAGGAAGAAAAAGAACACCATCTCTGGCCCTTTTGATTCCAACAACAATTGGTGTACTGACGACTCCGACCTTATGACAATTGCATCCTCATATTTCCACAATCTTTTTACTTCCTCTGACCCACCCTTGTCAGAACAAATTCTTTCAAAAATCATTCCCTCTATTACGTCTGCTATGAATGAGTCCCTCTCCAAGGAATTCACATCAGAAGAAATTATCACCGCTTTCCGCGATATTGATCCTAGAAAAGCCCCTAGTATTGATGGCTTGCCTAGTGGTTTCTTTCGGCAAAATTGGGATACTATAGGGTCCGATGTCATCGCACTCTGCCTTAATCTCCTAAATGGGTCAGCTGATATGGCTTCGGTAAACCAAACAATTCTGGTGCTCATACCCAAGATTAAGGACCCGACCACCATGAGGCACCTAAGGCCCATTAGTCTTTGCATAGTAATCTATAAAATTATTGCCAAAGTTTTAGTTAACCGAATGAAACATACTATTCCCTTCTGCATCAGTTCCAATCAAGCTGCTTTCGTTCAGGGACGTAACATCACAAATAACATTCTTATTGCCCATGAAGTAATTCACTCAATTAATACTGGTACTTCTAAGTCTAATCAAGGTGCTGCCATTAAGCTTGATATGGAAAAGGCTTTCGACAGGGTCGAATGGTCTTTCCTCGAAAATGTCATGAACCGCATGGGTTTTGCACCATCACGGGTATCTCTTATAATGAGATGTATTTCCTCAGTTTCCTTTACGGTTAAGGTCAACAATTCTTTTTCCCCTTTGTTTCATCCTCAACGGGGTCTCCGCCAAGGGGATCCTCTATCTCCCTTTCTCTTCCTTTTTTGTACTCAAGGGCTTTCAGCCTTTTTGTCAGATGCTAAACAACATGGCCTGCTCCCTGGTCTAGGGGCTAGTAAGTACGGACCCAAGGTTAACCACCTCTTATTTGCAGATGATTGTATAGTTTTCCTTAATTCGAAGTCCGAGGAAGCTGTGCATCTTAAATTAGCTCTCCAAACTTATGCTTTTGCCTCTGGACAAGCAGTTAATTTTGACAAGTCTACTATTTTTTACAACCCACGTACTCCTGCTTCGACTCGCCATGCTATTAATTCCTACCTTCAGGTTCGTGAGGTCTCCAACCCTGGTGTCTATCTGGGGGTACCTCTTCTTATGGCAAAAATAAGACATTATCCTTAGGGTTTATACGTGTAACACCCCAAAAGTCGGCCTAGTCGGAATTCGTTTCGGCGATAGGAAATTTTTTTTTAGTTTGATAAAGCTTTAGAGGTTCCTATGGCTAGCTAATTATTGCTATCGAATATTAATCAAGCTTTAAAGCAAACGAATTTAAGCTTTATTATGCAATATTAAGCATCTAGTGACCATATTGTAAGAAATTAAGAAGTAGAGGGCAAATTCATGAAAATAAGAAAAGTGAAGGTCCAATTAAGTAATTAGACCATTTTAAATTTAAGACTCTCCACACGTGGAGTCTTCAGACTTCTTTCCTTCAAATGAAGGAAAGCTTACAATTAAAGATTGAAATTATTAGGCTTTGAGAACCACCGAAAATTTCTTAAGCAAGCTTCACCATCTTCTTCTTTTTTCCCTAAGCACACACCTCCATTGGAGGAGTTTCAAGTTTTGTAATCTCTTAACTTTTTCAATTTCGAACCCTTGCTAGCAACCGGGTAAGTTATATCCTTTAGTTGATTGCTAGATTTTATGGTTAACTCAACCTTAATCTTAAGTTAGGGTTGGTTTATTCATAGATATTTTGATAGGTTGTTCATATTGAATCGAATATCGATTGTGATGTTGTTATATAGATTTCGATATCGAAATATCGATTCTAATGATCTTCCATTAACATTTCCTAGCTCAAGGAGAAGAAATAGGAGCTACACCATCTTCATCTCAAGTTAAGAGCAAAGGAATTTCCATCCGAGAGCCTTGAAGTTTCGGATTGTTAAGGTGAGTGTAATCGAAGTCTCGGGTTAGGCGAAACGCCTTCCCGGATTATCATTTAGTGTTTATTATCTTTTCGCTAAACATTATTATCAAGGCGAAAGCTTCGGATAATAGGTTGGACACTTGGGTGAGTGTCGGTAAGTCAATATTTAAGCATTGATTATAACTAGTATACGTTGTCATTGAGGTAAGTATTATTATGAAACTCTATGTCAAGTTATTTTGTGCAAGAATTTTGAGATATATTGAACTATGAAACTTTATCATGTCATGGATTTATTAAGAATAGTTGGAAAAATATAGATATGTTATGCCTTGGATTGGAATAACTCGGGATACAATTGGCATGCCATAGAATTCATGAGCTCAGTTTTTCGGGTGGACTACGGTCCTAAGGCTACGGCCTATGAAGATTGGCGAGGCGGAGAGATGTATTGTTATTGGTCAATTGGTGAGGTGGAGGAAATAAGACCATTTATGTTTTGGCGAGGCGGGGAATTCGAGTATCCATGAATTTAGTTCCATCCAAGGAAAAATTATGATTGTTTAAGCATTGTACTAATCAACCATGTATTTGAACTAAGTATTGAGATGATAGTATGTAATTTATAATTAATATATCTTTGTCATCCTTTAATGTTGTTATATGATTACCTCACTAGGCATTGAGTGCCTAATGTGTTCACTATCATGCATTTTTCAGGTTAGGAAGTTGTTCTTGAAGAATCGGATCGGTTGCAAGACAAGTCACAGCTCAATACCAAGTAATGTATTATACAATAACTCCTAGGGAAGTGGCAAGGTAGCTAACTTAGTCATTATGCTCTTTTTGTTGTGGAAGTGGCTTGTCCATTTTGTAATAGGCTTAAGGGCTTAAATATGACTACCTAGACTTTTGTTAAACTAGCTTAAATCATACTTGTGGTTTAATAGTAAAAATGGAGTAAACATATTGGGATGATTATGAAAATTTGTATGTTGATAAATATTGGTAGGAGTAAGTTGGGTGCAAAGTTTCAGCTTAATCGGACATGATTTGGTATGGTAAAAGCCTCAAAAACCAGATAAAAATCTGTTATTACAGGTCACCGTATCAAAACGGGTGATGGCGTTTCGGTACGGTTAACCAAAGATAAACCTGAGAGACAGAGCGTTCCGAAACGAAGTGATGCCGTTTCGGAACACTTTTACTACTGTCGACCCCTGTACCGAAACGAGGTGATGCCGTTTCGAAACACTTTCACCACTGGAGACCCTTGTTTCGAAAAGGGTTTCGAAACGGGTCTAAGTCAAGTCAAGGTCAGTCAACCCGTACCGATACGGGTCAAGCCGTATCGATACGATCAAGAAAGAGAAGTCAAAATTTTGACCATGGTCAAGCCGTACCGAAACGGCTTAGGGCGTTTCGATATGGGCAGCTTCTTTTGACTTCTATAAGGTTAAATGGAATAATTTATAAACTCGGTAAGCACTGCAAGAATGATGATTGTTGAAAATTTAGATTATAAGCTCAACAAGTTCATAAAGTCTTAATAAGATAAATTGTTAAGAAAGTTTTCAAGAAAAGGGATTAAAAGATTTCCGTATCGTTTCCGGTAACGCTCTTCGACCCGGGTTCTCTACCAGGCCGGGAAGGGGGTGTTACATTTGTGGTATCAGAGCTAGAGTTTAGTCGGTTCTGGACTAAACATATGCGTGCTTGTATTGTTTATTATGTTACCTTGCCACTAGGAGTTTTATTACGTGTAAATAGTGACTTGCCGACTAATCCGATTTTTCATATAGATATGTCTGCGACGAACGAAGCTCATGTAGATGAGCAAACTGCTGGCTCCTCGACTCATGGCGAGGAGGTTGGAGGAGGGAATCCTCCAAATCCACCGCAACCGCAAGATCTTCCTGAACAGGTTGCTGAGCCTGTAGCACCTACTGCCCATGCTGAATGTTATCAAAACATGGCCAACATGTTTAAGCAGTTTATGACTGCAATGCAAGCGACACCACCAGTCCAGCCTAACCCCCTATTGCTCAGTACGTTAGAGCCCCTGTGGACAAATTGGCTTTATTGCGGGCTTATTCCTTCACAGGGCAAGATGATGATAATCCGGAGATAGCTGAATATTGGTTGGATAACACTCTCCGCATCTTGAATAAACAACTGCAGTGTTCTGATGAACACAAGTTGGAGTGTGCCATAGCTTTGTTGACTGATGAAGCTTTAATGTGGTGGGAGACTACTATTCTTACAGTTCCGGAGGAATCAGTCACCTGGGAATTCTTTCTTAAAGAATTCAGAAATAAGTACATTAGTGAGTACTATCTCGCGGAAAGACGGAGCATCTTCCTCCATCTGAAGCAAGGAGGGAAACCAATTGAGCAGTACATTCATGACTTCTGTAAGTATTGCCGATATGGGGCCGAGTTCATAAAGAAAGAAGAGGACAAATGTCGAATGTTTATTGCTGGGTTGAGTGATGAGTTGCGGCCTATGTTTACTGCTTTGGGGATCACAAATTTCTAGGATTTGGTGAATCGTGTGAAGGCGACCGAAGCTGCACAGAAAATCCAGAGGGGAAACATGTCTAGCAGATCCGAGAAGAGGGCGTGGAGTGAGTCCCGACCTCCCAAATGGAACAAGAAAGGTAAATATCAGGGCTCGAAGCAGACTTCATACTCGCAGCCTTCCCGTACAGGGAATATTGAGAGACCACAGACTATTACTCAGTCTTGGTCCAAGGCGGCTTCTGTAGAAAGTACTGGAGGTTCTAATCGAGTACTATCTCGCGGAAAGACGGAGCATCTTCCTCCATCTGAAGCAAGGAGGGAAACCAATTGAGCAGTACATTCATGACTTCTATAAGTACTGCCGATATGGGGCCGAGTTCATAAAGAAAGAAGAGGACAAATGTCGAATGTTTATTGCTGGGTTGAGTGATGAGTTGCGGCCTATGTTTACTGCTTTGGGGATCACAAATTTCTAGGATTTGGTGAATCGTGTGAAGGCGACCGAAGCTGCACAGAAAATCCAGAGGGGAAACATGTCTAGCAGATCCGAGAAGAGGGCGTGGAGTGAGTCCCGACCTCCCAAATGGAACAAGAAAGGTAAATATCAGGGCTCGAAGCAGACTTCATACTCGCAGCCTTCCCGTACAGGGAATATTGAGAGACCACAGACTATTACTCAGTCTTGGTCCAAGGCGGCTTCTGTAGAAAGTACTGGAGGTTCTAATCGAGATGTTCAGCATCCAGTTTGTAACTTTTGTCAAAAGCGACACGTAGCAGGGCAATGTCGCAGGCAGACAGGAGCGTGCTTCTTCTGTGGAGAGCAGGGACATTTCATTAGGGACTGTCCTCAGAACCCATCAAAGACAGTTGTTGTGCTAGGGGATACTTCATTACCTGCTCAGTCCTTTCGGGGAAAGAGGGCGAGGCAAGGACAGTCAGGAATTTCAGGAAGGCCAGGTGGATCTGGGAAGCAGAACAACAAACAAGAGTCAAAAGCTTCTGCACAAATGTATCATGTAAGGAGTCGTGAGGAAGAAGATGAGCCTGTCGTCATAGCAGGTACCGTTATGTTATATTCATATTCTTTGTATGTATTAATTGATCCTGGATCTACACACTCTTTCATAAGTCTGGAGTTGGTGAGGAAGCATAAGATGTCTAGTGAGCCTTTAGTAACAAAGGTTTCTGTAACAAATCCTTTGGGCGATTGTGTTGTTTTAAACCTAGTATGTAAGAATTGCCCAATTATAATTCAAGGAATTCCGTTCCCTGCGGATTTCTTGGTTTTGCCAATCCACGAGTTTGATGCAATTCTAGGTATGGATTGGCTTGGTAAACACCAAGCATGGGTAGATTGTGGCAAGCAGAAGTTGTATCTTCGAGGACTGGGTAAGGAAAGAATAACCTTGATGGAATCTCGGAATTCTATGTTGTGCACATTGACCATTGAGCCCAAGAATGAACCTCAGATTAATGATATTGATACGGTGAATGAATTTCTGGATGTCTTTCCAGATGAGCTTCCGGGATTGCCCCCAACCCGTGAAGTTGAATTTGGTATTGAAGTGCAACCTGGGACTGCACCAGTCTCTATTGCACGTTATAGAATGGCAGCTGTGGAATTAAAGGAGTTAAAAACTCAAATCCAAGACCTTGTGAATAAGGGCTTTGTTAGACCCAGCTCTTCACCCTGGGGAGCTCCGGTCCTCTTTGTTAAGAAAAAGGATGGTTCCATGCGTTTATGCATTGACTACAGGCAACTAAATAAAGTTACCATCAAGAATAAGTATCCTCTGCCGAGGATCGATGATTTGTTTGATCAGTTAAAGGATGCTTCCGTGTTCTCTAAGATTGATTTAAGGCCGGGGTACTATCAGATGAAAGTCAAGGAGTGTGACGTGCCCAAAACAGCATTTCGTACAAGATATGGACATTTCGAATTCTTAGTGATGCCTTTTGGACTGACGAATGCACCTGCAGCTTTCATGGATCTAATGAATCGTGTGTTTAGGCCATATCTTGATAAGTTTGTTGTTTTCTTCATAGATGACATCTTGATTTATTCAAAGAATGAAGCGGAACATCGTGATCATCTTCGAATTGTACTCCAAACTCTAAGAGAGAAGCAGTTGTACGCAAAATTTTCTAAGTGTGAGTTCTGGCTCACCGAAGTATCCTTTTTGGGGCATGTTGTATCAGCTTCGGGTATTCAAGTGGACCCGAAGAAAATAAAAGCGGTGGTAGATTGGCACCCGCCTAAGAATATGGGGGAGGTTAGGAGCTTTCTTGGACTTGCATGATATTACCGTAGGTTCGTGAAAGGATTCTCTATGTTAGCTGCTCCTTTGACAAAATTGTTGCGGAAGGAGGCACCTTTTGTATGGACTGAAGATCAGCAGCGAAGTTTTGTTCAATTGAAGCAAGTCCTAACCCATACACTTGTCCTGACTCAGCCTGAGTCTGAAAAAGATTATATTGTTTATAGTGACGCTTCGCACCTTGGGTTAGGGTGTGTATTGATGCAAGAAGGTAAGGTTATTGCTTACGCTTCGAGACAGCTTAAGCCCCATGAAATGAATTATCCCACTCATGATCTGGAATTGGCTGTGGTTGTTTTTGCGTTGAAAATTTGGAGGCATTACCTCTACGGAGAGAAATGTTATCTTTTCACTGATCACAAAAGCCACAAGTATCTGTTATCACAGAAGGAGCTCAATTTGCGACAGCGAAGATGGATGGAACTTCTTAAGGACTATGATTTAGTCATTGATTACCATCCGGGAAAGGCCCATGTTGTAGCTGATGCACTCAGCCGCAAACCTTTGCCTGGTAAGTTTGTTCATGAAGTTAAGGTTATAAGTGTATCAAGGCGTGATGATTCATTGTTATCTTTTTCCTTCTTGTAGCTCCTCGAGCCATTAATGCTCATTTCAAGCTTCAAAAACATCAATGTCTTGTAGCTGAACTCCAAGTTCAGTCTACTGTTATTTCTCGAATTAAAGATTTGCAAGAACAAGATCCCGAGCTTCAAACCATTTTTTCTAAATTATCTGATAACTCGGATTTCAGAATTAATGTTGAAGGACTCTTATGTTTTCATGATCGGGTTTGTGTGCCAAATGATGAAACTCTCCGTAGGGACATTCTTGTTGAAGCACATTCAAGTTCTTTCTCTATTCACCCAGGGTCTATGAAAATGTACAAGGATTTACGTGAACTTTTCTGGTGGCCAGGTATGAAACAAGCTATTGTTGATCATATTTCGAAGTGCCTCACTTGTCAACGGGTTAAGGCAGAACATTGTGCTCCTACAGGGCTTTTACAACCCATTGATCCACCAAAGTGGAAATGGGAAAAGATCACCATGGACTTTGTTAGTGGTCTACCATTAACCCCTGCCAAGCATGATGCTATTTGGGTTATTGTAGATCGATTTACAAAGTCAGCTCATTTCATACCTATTAGAATGGACTACGGTCTTCCTAAGCTAGTTGGCTTGTACATTAAGGAAGTGATCCGACTTCATGGTGTGCCTGAATCTATCATTTCGGATCGAGATCCTCGGTTTGCATCTCGATTTTGGAGAACCTTACAAGGAGCCCTGGGCACAAGAGTCAATCTTAGTACAGCCTTCCACCCTCAGACTGATGGGCAGTCAGAAAGAGTTATTCAGATTTTGGAGGATATGCTTCGTGCTTGCATTATTGACTTCGGCGGGACGTGGGAAAAATCCCTACCTCTTGTTGAATTTGCTTATAATAACAGCTACCAAGCGTCCATTCAAATGGCACCGTATGAAGCGTTATATGGTAGACGTTGTAGAACACCCTTGTACTGGTCTGAGCTAGGTGAGGGAAAGGTACTAGGCCCTGAATTGCTTCGTGAGACTGAGGAGCGAGTCGCTATTATTCACGATCGCCTCAAAGCTGCCTTTGATCGTTAAAAAGCTTATGCTGACCTTAAAAGAAGAGACATTCAATACGAAGTAGGAGAAAAGGCCTTTCTTAAAGTATCACCGTGGAAGAAAGTTCTGAGGTTTGGCAAAAAGGGAAAACTGAGCCCTCGTTTCATTGGACCCTTTCAAATTGTTGAAAAGGTCGGCCCGGTGGCATATCGGCTCCTTTTGCCTTCAGAGTTAAATAAAATCCATGATGTCTTCCATGTATCAATGCTTCGGAAGTACCAGTCCGATCCCTCGCACGTTGTGGAACCTGAATCTGTGGAACTTAGGTCAGACCTGTCCTATGAAGAAGAACCGGTGCAGATTCTCGCTAAGGAGACAAAACGACTTCGTAACAAAATTGTACCTTTGGTTAAAGTACTTTGGAGAAGTCACAAAATTGAAGAAGCCACTTGGGAGCCCGAAGAACTTATGAGACAACAATATCCGCATCTCTTCAGTTCAGGTAAAAATTCGAGGACGAATTTTATTTAAGGGGGGATAGTTGTAACACCCTAAAAGTCGGCCTAGTCGGAATTCGTTTCGGCGATAGGAATTTTTTTTTTAGTTTGATAAAGCTTTAGAGGTTCCTATGGCTAGCTAATTATTGCTATCGAATATTAATCAAGCTTTAAAGCAAACGAATTTAAGCTTTATTATGCAATATTAAGCATCTAGTGACCATATTGTAAGAAATTAAGAAGTAGAGGGCAAATTCATGAAAATAAGAAAAGTGAAGGTCCAATTAAGTAATTGGACCATTTTAAATTTAAGACTCTCCACACGTGGAGTCTTCACACTTCTTTCCTTCAAATGAAGGAAAGCTTACAATTAAAGATTGAAATTATTAGGCTTTGAGAACCACTGAAAATTTCTTAAGCAAGCTTCACCATCTTCTTCTTCTTTACCTAAGCACACACCTCCATTGGAGGAGTTTCAAGTTTTGTAATCTCTTAACTTTGTCAATTTCGAACCCTTGCTAGCAACCGGGTAAGTTATATCCTTTAGTTGATTGCTAGATTTTATGGTTAACTCAACCTCAATCTTAAGTTAGGGTTGGTTTATTCATGGATATTTCAATAGGTTGTTCATATTGAATCGAATATCGATTGTGATGTTGTTATATAGATTTCGATATCGAAATATCGATTCTAATGATCTTCCATTAACATTTCCTAGCTCAAGGAGAAGAAATAGGAGCTACACCATCTTCATCTCAAGTTAAGAGCAAAGGAATTTCCATCCGAGAGCCTTGAAGCTTCGGATTGTTAAGGTGAGTGTAATCGGAGTCTCGGGTTAGGCGAAACGCCTTCCCGGATTATCATTTAGTGTTTATTATCTTTTCGCTAAACATTATTATCAAGGTGAAAGCTTCGGATAATAGGTTGGACACTTGGGTGAGTGTCGGTAAGTCAATATTTAAGCATTGATTATAACTAGTATACGTTGTCATTGAGGTAAGTATTATTATGAAACTCTATGTCAAGTTATTTGTGCAAGAATTTTGAGATATATTGAACTATGAAACTTTATCATGTCATGGATTTATTAAGAATAGTTGGAAAAATATAAATATGTTATGCCTTGGATTGGAATAACTCGGGATACAATTGGCATGCCATAGAATTCATGAGCTCAGTGTTTGGGGTGGACTACGGTCCTAAGGCTACGACCTATGATGATTGGCGAGGCGGAGGGATGTATTGTTATTGGTCAATTGGTGAGGCGGAGGAAAGAAGACCATTTATGTTTTGGCGAGGCGGGGAATTCGAGTATCCATGAATTTAGTTCCATCCAAGGAAAAATTATGATTGTTTAAGCATTGTACTAATCAACCATGTATTTGAACTAAGTATTAAGATGATAGTATGGAATTTATAATTAATATATCTTTGTCATCCTTTAATGTTGTTATATGATTACCTCACTAGGCATTGAGTGCCTAATGTGTTCACTATCATGCATTTTTCAGGTTAGGAAGTTGTTCTTGAAGAATCGGATCGGTTGCAAGACAAGTCACAGCTCAATACCAAGTAATGTATTATACTATAACTCCTAGGGAAGTGGCAAGGTAGCTAACTTAGTCATTACGCTCTTTTTGTTGTGGAAGTGGCTTGTGCATTTTGTAATAGGCTTAAGGGCTTAAATATGACTACCTAGACTTTTGTTAAACTAGCTTAAATCATACTCGTGGTTTAATAGTAAAAATGGAGTAAACATATTGGGATGATTATGAAAATTTTTATGTTGATAAATACTGATAGGAGTAACTTGGGTGCAAAGTTTTGGCTTAATCGGACATGATTTGGTATGGTAAAAGCCTCAGAAACCAGATAAAAATCTGTTATTACAGGTCACTGTATCGAAACGGGTGATGGCGTTTCGGTATGGTTAACCAAAGATAAACCTGAGAGACAGAGCGTTCCGAAATGAAGTGATGCCGTTTCGGAACACTTTTACTACTGTCGACCCATGTACCGAAACGAGGTGATGCCGTTTCGGAACACTTTCACCACTGGAGACCCTTGTTTCGAAACGGGTCTAAGTCAAGTCAAGGTCAGTCAACCCGTACCGATACGGTCAAGAAAGAAAAGTCAAAATTTTGACTGTGGTCAAGCCGTACCAAAACGGCTTAGGGCGTTTTGATTCGGGCAGCTTCTTTTGACTTCTATAAGGTTAAATGGAATAATTTATAAACTCGGTAAGCACTGCAAGAATGATGATTGTTGAAAATTTAGATTATAAGCTCAACAAGTTCATAAAGTCTTAATAAGATAAATTGTTAAGAAAGTTTTCAAGAAAAGGGATTAAAAGATTTCTGTATCGTTTCCGGTAACGCTCTTCGACCCGGGTTCTCTACCAGGCCGGGAAGGGGGTGTTACAATACGTGATAAAGTTTATGATAGATTATCCAACTGGGATAATCAGCTCCTTTCCTTCAGTGGCAGGGAAATTTTTATTAAAGCCGTGTTACAATCTCTACCTCAATATGTCATGTCCTGTTATTTATTACCCCAAAATATTATCGATGATATGACATCTACCATTCGACGCTATTGGTGGTCTGGCAAAACTAATAAGAAAGGTTGGCATATGCTCCCTTGGGAACAAGTGTGCTTGCCTAAATCAGTTGGCGGTATGGGTTTTAGGGACCTCAACAATTTTAACATTGCACTTCTCGGTAAACAATTATGGCGTCTTATTTGCGAACCTGACTCCCTCCTGGGTCAAATCTATAAATTCAAATACTTTCCGTCAGGCAACATTCTTAATGCCTCTCGGCCTTCCCGAGGTTCTTTTGCCTGGCAAGGTCTTTATAATGCTATGCAACACCTTGTTGGAGGCTTCCTCTATAGTCCTGGTATTAACAGTAACATACGTATCCATCATGATAATTGGGGAGGCTCTTCGACTATTCACCTTTACGGGGACTATGAGTTATCGGATGAAGTCCAAATCCGTTGTCGCGACTTTATGATAAGGAACCAAGCATCTTGGGACCATGTTAAAGTCCGTGCGTACTTTACATCGGCTGATGCCGACTCCATTCTATACGTTCCTATCATTAATGATACTCGAGACTCCATCCTCTGGAGGCCTAACGATTCTGGTATCTATTCTGTCAGATCTGTCTATCTCTTTCTGCAACGCCCCCCTGAGCCTAGATTGCGGCCCCCTCGGATCTGGAAATTTCTTTCCAAACTCAAGGTTTTACCTAAAGTTAAAACTTTTGGCTGGCGCCTAGGATCAGAGGCCCTACTTGTTGGGGTTCGTCTACAGGCTTTTGCCCCTGACTCAGGGCCCTGCCCCGTTTGCCATTCTGGTTCGGAGTCAATTCTCCATGCTCTCCGAGATTGCTCTGGTGCTTTGGAAGCCCTTCGGTTGATTGGTCTTCCCATTTCTCTTATTAATAGCACTGCTTCCTCCGGCCTTCAATGGCTTGAGGAAGGTGCTTCCCTCCTTTCTCCTAATCTTTTCGGGCTTTTTTTTACTACTCTCTTGAACATTTGGAACAAGCGTAACGACTAGATCCATAATCGACATCTTCAACCCCCATGGCTAATTGCTGTCAATTCCATCAGTCTTCATCGTGATTACTCTGTTGCTATATCTTCATCTACCTCTTCCATCCCTTTGTCGTCGACTCCTCCATCTCGCTGGAGGCATCCCCCTAGAGGTCATATTAAAGTTAATGTGGATGGGGCTTTTGATCCTTCCACACGTGCAGCGGTGGTTGGTGTTGTAGCCCGTGATGAAATAGGGATGGTTATTGGCGGCCTGGCTTTCCCTTTAGGCAGTTGCTCTGATGCTATTACATCTGAAGGGAGAGGACTTCTTGCTGGTATTACTTTCGCTCAATCCCAAGGATGGAGCCATTTGATTTTTGAGACAGACTGTGCTTCTCTTGCGAATATGATCAATTCCCTGGGCCCAGATCTTTCTTCTATGGGTCCAATGATTCTGCAAGCTCATACTGCTCTGGAGTATTTTTCTTCTGCACATGTTCAGTATGTATGCCGTGAGGCTAATATTGTTGCTCATACATTGGCTACCCATGCCCTTAGGTCTATGACTTCTATGTCCTTTGGATCCATGTATCCTGATTGTATTCAAAACGTTGTTCTTTGCGAGGTTTCACCTCGTTATTTATAAATATATTTGGGTACTCTTTTCCCCTTTTAGGTTTCTCCGGGTCTTGTGCCTGGGGATATTAGTAGGGGTTTTTAACGAGGCCCGCTTTCTTCAAAAAAAAGTCCAACGGGTCCATTTTACGGCTCATTTAGACCCGCTCGTCCGAAACCTCTACAAAAAGGACCGCAAAACAAGTTTTAATCAAAACTTAAGAGTTCATATCGTTGATTACGAGCTTTTCAACACTATTGTATTGCAAAAATTCAATTTATGTTCTTGTAACGCAGTTATAAGTTCAACATGTCCACTTTAAGGCCCATTTAGACCCGCTGGTCCGAAACCTCTACAAAAAGGACCGAAAAACAAGTTTTGATCCAATTTTACGAGTTCATATAATTGATTACGAGCTTTTCAACAAGATTATATTGCAAAAACTCAAATTCGGTATTTTTTACTCAGTTAAAAGTCCAACGGGTCCATTTTACAGCCCATTTAGACCCGCTCGCCTGAAACCTCTTCAAAAATTACTGAAAACAAATTTTAATCAAATTTTAGGAGTTCATATAATTGATTACAATCTTTTCAACACGATTACATTGCAAAAATTCAATTTTTTTACTTTTTACTCAGTTAAAAGTCCAAGGGGTCCATTTAGACCCGCTCGCCCGAAACCTCTTCAAAATGACTGAAAAACAAGTTTTCAACAAATTTTAGGAGTTCATATAACTGATTACGATCTTTTCAACAAGATTCTATTGCAAAAATTCAATTTCTGTTATTTTTACGCAGTTATAAGTTCAACGGGTCCATTTTAAGGCCCATTTAGACCCGCTCGTCCGAAACCTCTTAAAAAATGACTGAAAAACAAGTTTTGATCAAATTTTAGGACTTCATATAATTGATTACGAGCTTTTCAACAAGATTATATTGCAAAAATTCAAATTCGGTATTTTTTACCCAGTTAAAATTCCAATGGGTCCATTTTACGGCCCATTTAGACCCGCTCGCCCGAAACCTCTTCACAAATGACAGAAAAACAAGTTTTAATCAAATTTTAGGACTTCATATCATTGATTACAATCTTTTCAACACGATTATATTGCAAAAACTCAATTTTTGTACTTTTTACTCAGTTAAAAGTCCAACGGGTCCATTTTACGGCCCATTTATACCCGCTCATCCGAAACCTCTACAAAAAGAGCCGCAAAACAAGTTTTAATCAAAAATTAAGAGTTCATATCGTTGATTACGAGGTTTTCAACACTATTGTATTGCAAAAATTCAATTTATGTTCTTGTAACGCAGTTATAAGTTCAACAGGTCCATTTTAAGGCCCATTTAGACCCGGTCGTCCGAAACCTCTACAAAAAGGACCGAAAAACAAGTTTTGATCCAATTTTAGGAGTTCATATAATTGATTACGAGCTTTTCAACAAGATTATATTGCAAAAACTCAAATTCGGTATTTTTTACTCAGTTAAAAGTCCAACGGGTCCATTTTACGGCCCATTTAGACCCGCTCGCCCGAAACCTCTTCAAAAATGACTGAAAAACAAGTTTTAATCAAAATTTAGGAGTTCATATAATTGATTACGATCTTTTCAACACGATTATATTGCAAAAACTCAATTTTTGTACTTTTTACTCAGTTAAAAGTTCTAACGGGTCCATTTTACGGCCCATTTAGACCCGCTCGTCCAAAACCACTACAAAAAGGACCGCAAAACATGTTTTAATCAAAACTTAAGAGTTCATATCGTTGATTACGATCTTTTCAACACTATTGTATTGCAAAAATTAAATTTCTGTTGTTTTTACGCAATTATAAGTTCAACGGGTCCATTTTAAGGCCCATTTAGACCCGCTCGTCCGAAACCTCTACAAAAAAGACCGAAAAACAAGTTTTGATCCAATTTTAGGAGTTCATATAATTGATTACGAGCTTTTCAACAAGATTATATTGCAAAAACTCAAATTCGATATTTTTTACTCAGTTAAAAGTCCAACGAGTCCATTTTACGGCCCATTTAGACCTGCTCGCCCGAAACCTCTTCAAAAAATGACTGAAAAACAGGTTTTAATCAAATTTTAGGAGTTCATATAATTGATTACGACCTTTTCAACACGATTAAATTGCAAAAATTAAATTTTTTTACTTTTTACTCTGTTAAAAGTCCAAGGGGTCCATTTTACGGCCCATATAGACCCGCTCGCCCGAAACCTCTTCAAAAATGACTGAAAAACAAGTTTTAATCAAATTTTAGGAGTTCATATAACTGATTACGATCTTTTCAACACGATTGTATTGCAAAAATTCAATTTCTTTTGTTTTTACGCTGTTATAAGTTCAACGGGTCCATTTTAAGGCCCATTTAAACCCGCTTGTCCGAAACCTCTTCAAAAATGACTGAAAAACAAGTTTTGATCAAATTTTAGGACTTCATATAATTGATTACGAGCTTTTCAACAAGATTATACTGCAAAAACTCAAATTCGGTATTTTTTACTCAGTTAAAACTCCAACGGGTCCATTTTACGGCCCATTTAGACCCGCTCGCCCGAAACCTCTTCAAAAATGACCCAAAAAGGTTATAATCAAATTTTAGGACTTCATATCATTGATTACGATCTTTTCAATACGATTATATTGCAAAAAACTCAATTTTTGTACTTTTTACTCAGTTAAAAGTCAAACGGGTCCATTTTACAGCCCATTTAGACCCGCTCGTCCAAAACCTCTACAAAAAGGACTACAAAACAAGTTTTAATCAAAACTTAAGAGTTCATATCGTTGATTACGAGCTTTTCAACACTATTGTATTGCAAAAATTCAATTTCTGTTCTTTTTACGCATTTATAAGTTCAACGGGTCCATTTTAAGGCCCATTTAGACCCGGTCGCCCGAAAACTCTACAAAAAGGATCGAAATCAAGTTTTGATCAAATTTTAGGAGTTCATATAATTGATTACGAGCTTTTCAACAAGATTATATTGCAAAAACTCAAATTCGGTATTTTTTACTCAGTTAAAAGTCCAACGGGTCCATTTTACTGCCCATTTAGACCCGCTCGCCCGAAACCTCTTCAAAAATGACTGAAAACATGTTTTAATCAAATTTTAAGAGTTCATATAATTGATTACGATCTTTTCAACACAATTATATTGCAAAAACTCAATTTTTGTACTTTTTACTCAGTTAAAAGTCCAGCGGGTCCATTTTACTGCCCATTTAGACCCGCTCGCCCGAAACCTCTTCAAAAATGACTGAAAAACAAGTTTTAATCAAATTTTAGGAGTTCTTATAATTGATTACGAGCTTTTCAACAAGATTATATTGCAAAAACTCAAATTCGGTATTTTTTACTCAGTTTAAAGTCCAACGGGTCCATTTTACGGCCAATTTAGACCCGCTCGCCCGAAACCTCTTCAAAAATGACTGAAAACAAGTTTTAATCAAATTTTAGGAGTTCATATAATTGATTACGATCTTTTCAACACGATTATATTGCAAAATCTCAATTTTAGTACTTTTTACTCAGTTAAAAGTCCAATGGGTCCATTTTTACGGCCCATTTAGACCCCCTCGTCCGAAACCTCTACAAATAGGACCGCAAAACAAGTTTTAATCAAAACTTAAGAGTTCATATCGTTGATTACGAGCTTTTCAACACTATTGTATTGCAAAAATTCAATTTATGTTGTTTTTACGCAGTTATAAGTTCAACGGGTCCATTTTAATGCCCATTTAGACCTGCTCGTCCGAAACCTCTAGAAAAAGGACCGAAAAACAAGTTTTGATCCAATTTTACGAGTTCATATAATTGATTACGAGCTTTTCAACAAGATTATATTGCAAAAACTCAAATTCGGTATTTTTTACTCAGTTAAAAGTCAAACGGGTCCATTTTACGGCCCATTTAGACCCACCCGAAACCTCTTCAAAAATGACTGAAAGACAAGTTTTAAGCAAATTTTAGGAGTTCATATAATTGATTACGATCTTTTCAACACGATTATATTGCAAAAACTCAATTTTTAAATTTTTTACTCAATTAAAAGTCCAACGGGTCCATTTTACGGCCCATTTAGACTCGCTCGTTCGAAACCTCTACAAAAAGGACCGCAAAAAAGTTTTAATCAAAACTTAAGAGTTCATATCATTGATTACGAGCTTTTCAACACTATTGTATTGCAAAAATTCAATTTATGTTCTTTTTACACAGTTATAAGTTCAACGGGTCCACTTTAAGGCTCATTTAGACCCGCTCGTCCGAAACTAGTACAAAAAGGACCGAAAAATAAGTTTTTATCCAATTTTAGGAGTTCATATAATTGATTACGAGCTTTTCAACAAGATTATATTGCAAAAAGTCCATTTCTAAATTTTTTACTCAGTTAAAAGTCCAACGGGTCCATTTTACGGCCCATTTAGACCCGGTCGTCCGAAACCTCTATAAAAAGGACCGCAAAACAAGTTTTAATCAAAACTTAAGAGTTCATATCGTTGATTACGAGCTTTTCAACACTATTGTAATGCAAAAATTCAATTTCTGTTGTTTTTACGCAGTTATAAATTCAACGAGTCCATTTTAAGGCCCATTTAGACACACTCGTCCGAAACCTCTACAAAAAGGACCGAAAAACAAGTTTTAATCCAATTTTAGGAGTTCATATAATTGATTACGAGCTTTTCAACAAGATTATATTGCAAAAACTCAAATTTGGTATTTTTTACTCAGTTAAAAGTCCAACGGGTCCATTTTACGGCCCATTTAGACCCGCTCGCCCGAAACCTCTTCAAAAATGACTGAAAAACAAGTTTTAATCAAATTTTAGGAGTTCATATAATTGATTACGATCTTTTCAACACGATTATATTGCAAAAACTTAATTTTTGTACTTTTTACTCAGTTAAAATTCCAACGGGTCCATTTTACGGCTCATTTAGACCCGCTCATCCGAAACCTCTACAAAAAGGATCGCAAAACAAGTTTTAATCAAAACTTAAGAGTTCATATCTTTGATTACGAGCTTTTCAACACTATTGTATTGCAAAAATTCAATTTATGTTCTTTTTACGCAGTTTTAAGTTCAACGGGTCCATTTAAGGCCTATTTAGATCAGCTCATCCGAAACCTCTTCAAAAATGACTGAAAAACAAGTTTTGATCAAATTTTAGGAGTTCATATAATTGATTACGAGCTTTTCAACAAGATTATATTGCAAAAACTCAAATTCGGTATTTTTTACTCAGTTTAAAGTCCAACAGGTCATTTTTAGGGCCCAGTTAGACCCGCTCGCTCGAAACCTCTTTAAAAATGACTGAAAAACAAGTTTTAATCAAATTTTAGGAGTTCATATAATTTATTACGATCGTTTGAACACGATTATATTGCAAAAATTCAAGTTCTATATTTTTTACTGAGTTGAAAGTCCAACGGGTCCATTTTACGGCCCATTTACACCCGCTCATCCGAAACCTCTAAAAAAAGGACCGCAAAACAAGTTTTAACCAAAACTTAAGAGTTCATATCGTTGATTACGAGCTTTTCAACACAATTGTATTGCAAAAATTCAATTTCAGTTCTTTTTACGCAGTTATAAGTTCAACGGGTCCATTTTAAGGCCCATTTAGACCCGGTCGCCCGAAACCTCTACAAAAAGGATCGAAATCAAGTTTTGATCAAATTTTAGGAGTTCATATAATTGATTACGAGCTTTTCAACAAGATTATATTGCAAAAACTCAAATTCGGTATTTTTTACTCAGTTAAAAGTCCAACGGGTCCATTTTACAACCCATTTAAACCCGCTCGCCCGAAACCTCTTCAAAAATGACTGAATAAACAAGTTTTAATCAAATTTTAGTAGTTCATATAATTGATTACGATCTTTTCAACACGATTATATTGCAAAAACTCAATTTATGTACTTTTTACTCAATTAAAAGTCCAACGGGTCCATTGTACAGCCCATTTAGACCCGCTCGCCCGAAACCTCTTCAAAAATGACTGAAAAACAAGTTTTAATCAAATATTAGAAGTTCATATAACTCAATTTTTGTACTTTTTACTCAGTTAAAAGTCCAACGGGTCCATTTTACGGCACATTTAGACCCGCTCGTCCGAAACCTCTACAAAAAGTACCGCGAAACAAGTTTTAATCAAAACTTAAGAGTTCATATCGTTGATTACGAGCTTTTCAACACTATTGTATTGCAAAAATTCAATTTCTGTTCTTTTTACGCAGTTATAAGTTCAACGAGTCCATTTTAAAGCCCATTTAGACCCGCTCGTCCGAAACCTCTACAAAAAGGACCGAAAAACAAGTTTTGATCCAATTTTACGAGTTCATATAATTGATTACGAGCTTTTCAACAAGATTATATTGCAAAAACTCAAATTCGGTATTTTTTACTCAGTTAAAAGTCCAACTGGTCCATTTTACGGCCCATTTAGACCCGCTCACCCGAAACCTCTTCCAAAATAACTGAAAAACAAGTTTTAATCAAATTTTAGGAGTTCGTATAATTGATTACGATCTTTTCAACACGATTATATTGCAAAAACTTAATATTTGTACTTTTTACTAAGGTAAAAGTCCAACAGGTCCATTTTACGGCTAATTTAGACATGCTCGTCCGAAACCTCTACAAAAAGGACCGCAAAACAAGTTTTAATCAAAACTTAAGAGTTCATATCGTTGATTACGAGCTTTTCAACACTATTGTATTGGAAAAATTCAATTTCTGTTGTTTTTACGCAGTTATAAGTTCAACGGGTCCATTTTAAGGCCCATTTAGACCCGCTCGTCCGAAACCTCTACAAAAAGGACCGAAAAACAAGTTTTGATCCAATTTTAGGAGTTCATATAATTGATTACGAGCTTTTCAACAAGATTATATTGCAAAAACTCAAATTCGGTATTTTTTACTCAGTTAAAAGTCCAACGGGTCCATTTTACGGCCCATTTAGACCCGCTCGCCCGAAACCTCTTCAAAAAATGACTGAAAACAGGTTTTAATCAAATTTTAGGACTGCATATCATTGATTACGATATTTTCAACACGATTATATTGCAAAAACTCAAATTTTGTAATTTTTACTCAGTTAAAAGTCCAACGGGTCCATTTTACGGCCCATTTAGACCCGCTCGTCCGAAACCTCTACAAAAAGGACTGCAAAAAAAAGTTTTAATCAAAACTTAAGAGTTCATATCGTTGATTACGAGCTTTTCAACACTATTGTATTGTAAAAATTCAATTTCTGTTGTTTTTGCGCAGTTATAAGTTCAACGAGTCCATTTTAAGGCCCATTTAGACACGCTCGTCTGAAACCTCTACAAAAAGGACCGAAAAACAAGTTTTGATCCAATTTTTGGAGTTCATATAATTGATTACGAGCTTTTCAACAAGATTATATTGCAAAAACTCAAATTCGGTATTTTTTTACTCAGTTAATAGTCCAACGGGTGAGATGGCTCTCAATTCTCTCTCAAAATTTTCCGGGGTCTTTGTTGGGTGTTGGCTTTCTTTTCCTATTTTTCCGGTGGATTTTTCCCCTTTCTTTCCACCAATCCCCTTCCCCCACACGGCACCTCTCCATTTTCTGCCGGTTTTGCCAATATTTTATCAAGATAATTCGATTATATTGATTTCCTTGGAAATCGGGTTGAGAACGCCAAGGGTCATCCCACCCCGTCAATCATTTACAACTTCAGGTTATTTCTCATTTTATATATATATTTTTATTTTCTCTGGATTTTAACATGTATTCTATCTATTTTTTTTGAGGTTTGACTGTATTTAGGTTTTTACAACCTTCCCACCAGATCTGTTTTCTATGGTGGAAGGCTTTTTCTCCCTTTCTGGTTACATTTCTTTTGCCTCGGTTTTCTCTTTTTTTGGTTGTTTTCGACGAGATCCCTCCGACGAACCCCAGATCTGGATTGTAAGATCTGGCCATTTCAACGCCTCCATAACCTCATTAGATCTGTTCCTTCGAATAAAGATCTTGAGGTTTTTTCCCTTTTTCCTTTCAAATCCATTTTTTGGGTGATATCTACATGTCTCCTCCGAAATCTGGTAGGGCTTGAAGGTATGTTCTGCCGGCTTTATATTTTTTATGCTTTTCTTTTCATTTTTTCCTCATTTTCTCACTTTCCCTAATCTATTTTTCCTGTTTTTTTCCTCTTTTGTACCGTTTTCTTTTGCTTCATCGGAGGGCTCTTCTTCCGGCGACGGCCCACGGCGGTTGTAAAATTTACAACCTATCGGTTTTGTATCTCCCTTCATCTATCTTTAATTTATGCTCTGTTTTTTATTATCGATTTATTTCTTTTTTGCCTCTTCTCCTTTTTCCCCAAATCTTTTTAGGGTTTTCCCTTTCCTTATTTTTCAGATCTAATCATCTAATTGTTGTTTTCATCTCACAGATTCTGGATCTTCCAGGCTTCAACGGAGACTCTTCTCTTTTCTTTTTAAATCAATCGTTTCACCATCCATCGATTCAGATAAGTGTTCATGATTTACCTTTATTTTCCTCTTATTCGTTTTTTAATTTCAGTTCTTATAATGTTCCTGTTTCGTCAAATATATCTTTTCCTGATCTAGGGTTTCTACCTTTTTTATTCCTTTGGTTTCTCATATTATCTTTTGTTACCTTCCTGCAGATATCGGTTTCCCTGTTGTTAGATGAACGTTTCCACCCATCTCCATGTGGAAAGTCGTTTCACCTTCTCGAAGCTATACCTCTCTTTTCGCTTCACTGTTTTAACCCTCATCTGTTTATCTCTTCATCTCTGTTTATCTCTTCAATATCTTTTCTTTTAATTTTCATTTTGTTTATGTTACTTACTTATCTTTTCTCCCCCTTTCTCAGATTCAAAGGTATCCAGAACCGTTGGATATTCGGGTACCGTCTTACTTCCTCCTCTCTTCCATTTACCTGGGTTCTGTAATCCTCTTTTGTATTTCTTCTATTCACCTTTTGCATGATTGTATTTTTCTATCTTTGTGGTCGTCCGGTAATATCAATCTCTTTTCCGTTTTCTTTTTTTATCATCCTTATGACCTAGAAATCATTATTTTGTCTTCTGCGTTCTTTTATATCTCTATTTACTGGAATATCAACAATTTCTTGTGGATATCTTATATGGTTCTGCTGCTCCCCTTACCTTGGGTTTACATCCTCCTTAACAAGCTTCTTTCATTTATTATTATCATATTTTGTTTTGCTTCCTCTGAATCTTTCTCCTTGCATTATATTGTTCAAAGGCTAACAATTAATCGAGCCCTTACAGGGAAACTTTTAACCAACCACTCAGTGGGTACTTTACTTTCTAAGTGCAATTCTATTATAAAAATGCATCACACCCTGCTAATAAGATACAATCCTACCTTTTCAATTTTATGTCTCATTCTTAGTTTTTATAAATTTTCTTACTTTTTCTACCTACCATTCCTCCTATTGAATATCATTCTATGCATAACAGCCCTCATCAACATACCAACCTGCTTTCTACTTCCACTTTCAGTAGGTCTTTTCTACCTTACTCTGTGCATTCACCAATTCTAACACTTGCTACACCCTTATGTACTAACAAAATTATAATCCCTTCCTTATCAAATGTGTTGGGCATGTCTTATACTTCTCATTTGGGTATGAATTGCAATCTATATGTTTTGATATGGTACTTTTTCACTGCTACCAGGTATCTCTCACTAACCCCGGTTATGTTAAGACATAATCTAGTTGTGATACATCTATCTTTCGGGCATACTCCCTGTTTATGGTTCTCTTTACTAGTCAACCTCTATTACATTGCTTGGTGTATGTTTCTTTCTTTACTTTTGGTTAATTTCCCTGATTGTTACTTCTCCTTTTTTTCCTGGCCGTCATACACAACTAATTTTAAATCTTTATCTCACAGTTTTATTCCAGGTTGGTTAAATGCTGGAACCATCAGCTGGTATCTTTTCCCCTATTCAAAATTTAATGGTATATGTAATTATTATTTATTTAGTCTCCTTTATCCCCCTTATTTGCTCTTTTGGTATGTAATTTATTTCTTATTCCCGCTTCTCTCTATCCCCGGGTTTGTAATTTTAATTATTTCCCGTTCTTTCCTTGCTTTCTTTCTTGCTTGCCTTTATTTGCTTAATTTTCTTTTATATTGCTTATTTTTATTACATGCTATTTACTATTTTTCTTTTAGCAATGCTCTAAATTTACCTTTTCAGTTTTTCTCATTAATTAAATTCTTCACTAACGCCTCATTAGGCGTCTTAAATCTAGCCCACCTATGGGATCTCATCACTACCATCTTTATGATGGAAAATAAATTAGTTCTATTCATAACAACGTTCAGTTTTTCAAACTCTACTAATTACTTTTTCATTTCCGCATTCATGGTATTTACTCTCTTTTTGACTTATCGAAGCTTTATTATAATGCCTTTTTTAAAATCCTTCACCTTTATTAAGGGTCAACTCTGTATTCCCTCTTTATTCTTTAATATCTTTCTCTTTTACTATTCCCTCTTTACTATTTTAACGAATTTCAGTCCTATATTAATTAAGGAATTTTGCTCATCACAACCAAACTCTTTACCTTTGTTTCCTTTTTTAACCATTACAAATACGGACTATTTCCTTAACCTTCAATTTATATTTTATAACATTAAATTACTCCATATTTCATGGAGTCTACTCCCTTATTTCTTTCCCCTACATTCCACTCTTAAAGAGTCACTTATTACTTTTCCGAATTTTAATCACATATACTTTAAAGAATCCACCCTATCACTATCAACTCTCTCAATTCTTTTTTCCTTTTTATTACAGCACCAATATTATTTCCTTATTTATCTATCTATCTTTATTAACATTATACTACTCCATAATTTATGGACTTTAATTTTATATCTCTTTCCTCTTTTGTCTACTTACCAAAGTATAACCAACACTTTTAAAACCTTTTTACACGATCAACATACTAACACACTACTCCAAACCATTCTCTACCTTACTATTCCTCTCATCCTCTATCAACCATCCATGGCTTCCTCTTCTATCCCCCAACTTAGCTCCATCGACCTTACCAGTGAGGAAGCTGAGCTTCTTTATACTCCGGAATTCGGCTGGGACTTCGTCAAAGAGGACCCCAAACTCTTCCTTCTAGGCTGCTTTATTTCATCCAAAACCATTGACATCTACGTTGTCATCAACGCCTTTGAGGGCATATGGAGGCCAAACAACGTGGTATCTATCTCTGTCCTTCAAGACAATTTTCTCAAAATTAAGTTCAAAGATGTTAAATCTTGTTACGGCGTCCTCAACTGTGGCCCTTGGTTGTACAAGGACAAATGGCTAGCCATTACCGAATATGACCCGGCCAAACCTGTTGGAGAGTATTCTTTCAATACTATGAGAATCTGGATCCGCATCTTCTCTCTTCCTTCCTCACTCTTTGAGGATTTTGACCGATCTCACCTGGTGGGACATGCTTTGGGATCGATGGTTGGTAATGTTATACGCACTGACACTCGTGAAGCTGAAGGAAATATGAAAGACTTCCTGCGGGTTGAAATCTTTTTGAATGTTACCAAACTTGTTACTCGCTTCGTATTCATTGGATCCGGAGCCAATAAAACCATGTGTAGAATCCAATATGAACGCCTTCCTATTTTATGCTTAGGATGTGGCTTAATCAGTCACTCGGTTGAAAATTGCCCTACTCGGTCTTCGCGTGATCTTAATAAGCTGCAATATGGAGAGTGGCTCCGCTACCTCCCACCAAGACGCCGCCCTGTTGGTACCCGGGGGCGCCTTCGCTATGTTGAACCTGAACTCAACCAAAACAATCCCTTACCGAATGGTACCCTCATTTACTTTATTTCAAATTTTTCATATCTCTCACTGTTTTGATATAAAAGTATTTTATCTCTTCCGTTCTTTCTACTTACGTTTTCGCGCTTATTCTACACAGCTAATCCTATTCCAGTTGCTGCTGCCAACACTAATCCTGTTCCACACAATGAACCGAATGCTCTGGGTATACTTTTTTATCCTCCTATCTTCATTAACCTCCGTATCAAAAAATTTCCATTTACTAAACTGTTTTATCTCAATTTTTTTACAGGCTCTCTTAATGAGGGCGATGCTGCATCCTTTTCGGAGCAACCCACCGAGGATGCCCCCAATATAGATACGGCCATGGGTGATGCCCCTGCCAACGATCCACCTGCTACAGATTCAAAGCAGAAAGCCCCTCTCGAGCTCCAACCCTTAAACACCATCTACCCGATTCCTGAAGATGATTCCGATGAGGAATGGGATGCCACGGATGATGGTGTTCCAAGTCCAACTGCCCAACAAATTAAGAAAGTAGAAGCTGAATTACGTAAGCCCCATATTTCTACCGATACCATTTTCAATGATTTTAACCAATGGCTACTGAAAACTTACCCAAATGATGCAGCTTCGGCCCCTGCTCCAGCCCCACCAAATCGTGGCACAAAACGCCGCTCCCCCATTCAAGTGTCGCTCCCGCCAAAGAAATCCAAACCATCCGGTTCCACCCCAAAAGCTGGGATGAGCAGCTCAAAAAACTCTCCGGCGGCGGCTGATTCACAGCCCCGCCGAGGAAAATGAGGCTCCTATGCTGGAGCTGCCAGGGTTTAGGACAAGCCCCGGTGGTTCAACAACTTCGTGACTATGTCCGGCTTTCCGTCCCTGATGTTATTTTCCTATGCGAAACAAAATTAAATAATGTGGCTTGTAGCCAACTTTGCCTTTCCTTAAGTTTTATAAACATTATTTCTATTCCCCCTACGGAGGGGTGTTCCGGTATTGCTCTCTTTGCTACCAACAATATTAATATTAATTTACTTTCGTACTCTCAGCGTTATATACATACTCAAATCACTTCAAACAATTACACCTTTTTATTCACGGGTATACATGGCCATTCCGAAACTAGCCAAAAATATAAAACTTGGGAAATTATTGACTCCTTAAATATAAATAATATTAATGGTCCTTGGCTTCTAGGAGGAGATTTCAATGAAATCTTATCCGATTCAGAAAAGCAAGGTGGCAGTCGAAGGGCTAGATCACAAATAACCAACTTTCGTCAATGTCTTTCTCGCAATAATCTCTTTGACTGTAAGCTAACATCAGGATGGTTTACTTGGACAAAAGTTGGGCCTCTAACCCCAATTATACATGAAAGACTAGACCGATTTGTTGCTAACTCGGCTTGGCAGAATCTCTTCCCTTCATTTCGCATCACAACGGAATATGTGGCCAAGTCTGACCACTGCTTCCTGTCTCTTGATACATCCCCTTCGGTCACCCCATCTCATCGATCACTCAATACATTCCGTTTTGAGAACTGTTGGGCTAATAACGAGGATAACATATCTACTATTAAACGCACTTGGACAAATACCCCTGGAACAGCTATTGATAAAATAAATGTTGTTGGTACAAGCCTGGAGGAATGGCAGAATCAACAGAGACTTAAATCCTCCGGGCGTATTAATTTTCTCACCAAGAAAATAAACAAATTCCTATGTCGTCCCTTAACTACTACAACTGAAGGCATTTATTTAAAATATAGAACTGAACTTAACAAACTGCTAATAGAACAGGAAACTTATTGGGCTCAAAGATCTCGTACGCTTTGGATTTCTCAAGGAGATAAAAATACGAGATTTTTCCATGCACGAGCAAATAATAGAAGGAAAAAAATTCGATTAATGGCTTATTTGACTCCAACTCGAACTGGTGTACGGCTGAGTCAGATCTCATGTCTATTGCTTCTAGTTACTTCCAAAATCTCTTTACATCTTCCAACCCACAAATATTCGATACTATACTCGATAAAATTGCTCCTTCTATCAATCAGACTATGAATGACAATTTACTACGATCCTTCACTAAGGAAGAAATTCTCCACGCTTTTCGGGACATTGATCCTAGGAAAGCTCCTGGTATTGATGGACTACCAAGTAGTTTTTTCCGTCAGCATTGGGACACTGTTGGAGAAGACGTTATTAATCTATGCCTCAACCTACTAAATGGCACAACTGATATGTATTTGGTCAATAAAACTATACTAGTTCTAATTCCCAAAATAAATGACCCAACTACCATGAAACATCTTAGACCAATCAGTCTTTGCACTGTTCTTTACAAAATAGTTGCTAAAACTATTGTAAATAGAATGAAGCAAACTATTCCCATTTGTATTAGCACTAATCAAGCAGCCTTCGTCCAGGGACGCAACATCTCCAATAACATTCTTGTTGCTCATGAAATCATTCACAATATCAAATCAGGGGCAACAAAATCATCTCAAGGCGCTGCTCTTAAACTAGATATGGAGAAAGCCTTCGATCGAGTTGAATGGTCTTTCTTAGCAAATGTTATGGAACGCATGGGTTTTGCATCTGACTGGATTTCCCTCATAATGTGTTGTATAACCACAGTCTCCTTTTCAGTCAAAATCAACAACTCTCTCTCCCCCTTTTTTCAACCTCAACGTGGTTTACGCCAAGGTGATCCTCTTTCCCCTTTCATCTTTCTATTCTGCACTCAAGGGCTCTCTGCCTACCTATCTGCTGCACAACAAACAAACATCCTTCCGGGGCTCGGTGCCTGCAAATATGGACCCAAAGTCAATCATCTTCTTTTTACTGATGACTGTATGGTTTTCATTAATAACTCTATATCTGAAGCCACTCATCTTAAAAGAGCTCTACAAACTTATGCTGCTGCTTCTGGTCAAGCGGTAAATTTTGAGAAATCAACAATCTTTTATAACTCTCGAACCCTCTCCTCTACAAGATCTGCGATAAATAGTCTCATGCAAGTACGTGAGGTGTCCAACCCCGGTGTTTACCTAGGTGTTCCTCTTCTCATAGGGAAGAATAAAACTGAATCACTCGGATTTGTACGTGATAAAGTTCACGACCGCCTTTCTAGCTGGGATAAACATCTTCTTTCCTTTAGTGGTAGAGAGATCTTCATTAATACAGTTCTCCAATCCCTTCCTCAATATGTCATGTCTTGTTATCTTCTTCCACAAAACATTATTGATGATATGACTTCAGCTATCAGGCAATATTGGTGGACCAGTAAATCCAATAAAAAAGGATGGCATATGCTGCCATGGAACCATGTTTGTTTACCTAAGGCTGTTGGAGGTATGGGGTTTAAGGACTTACATGACTTCAATGTCGCTCTCTTGGGCAAACAAATATGGATACTCATCTGTGAACCAAATTCATTACTAGGCCAAATATATCGTGCTAAATATTTACCTTCTGGGAACATCCTCGATGTCTCTAGACCTATTCGTGGTTCCTTCGCCTGGCAAGGTATGTACAATGCTATACAATGCCTCCTCCCAGGTTTCCTATACCGTCCAGGAATTAACAGTAATATAAGAGTACATAAAGACACCTGGGGCGGTCCCTCCCCTATTACCCTCACTGGGGATTACGAAATCTCTAATGAAGTCCATATTCGATGTCGCGACTTTATGCTTCGCAATTAAACTGCTTGGGATCCTATCAAAGTCCATCGTTATTTTAACTCAACCGATGCTGCTGCCATCCTCAGTATACCAATCATTAATGATCCCCGTGACTCTATTCTGTGGTCTCCTAACGATTCGGGTATTTACTCGGTTCGCTCAGGATATCTTTTGCTACAACGGCCTGCGCTTCCACAGATACCACCTACACGGTTTTGGAAATTTCTATCCAAAATCAGGGCCTTGCCTAAAGTTAAAACTTTTGGTTGGCGTATGGCATCCGATGCTTTACCAGTCGGATCCAAAATGCAAGTATTTTCACCTAACTCGGGGCCTTGTCCTATTTGTGGAGGCCACTCGGAGACAGTTCTCCATGCTCTTCGTGATTGTACAGGGGCTTCTGAAGCCCTTCAGCTCTCTGGTATTCCTACAACTCTTTCTAGGAGTTCGGCTATTACCCCATTACAATGGTTCGAGGAAGCCGCCCATCTTCTATCCTCTGATAAGTTTGGCCTTTTCCTCACTACTATTTGGAACATCTGGAACAGACGTAATGACTGGGTACATAATCACCATCTGCAACCATCATGGCTTACAGCCGTTAACTCTATTAGTCTACATAATGACTTCTGCAATGCTTCCTCTCCTTCTATCCCAACTTCCTCTCTTCTATCCCTTCCACGCTGGAATCCTCCTCCCCCTAACCAAATTAAAATAAATGTAGATGGGGCTTTTAACCCCTCGACTCGTGCGGCAGCTGTTGGAGTAGTTGTACGTGACTCTACAGGTACAGTTGTAGGTGGCCTTCCCTTCCCTCTAGGGAGCTGTTTGGATGCCATGGCTTGTGAGGGAGAAAGCCTTCGTGCAGGAATCACCTTCGCCCGTTCTTAAGGATGGTCTCATATATTGCTTGAAACCGATTGTGCTTCTATTGTAAATAGGATTAACAATCCTGGGATGGACCTATCTACCTTGGGGCCTCTTCTTCATCAGATTCGAGAGTCTCTCCATGATTTTGATTTTGCATCTGTTTCCTTTGTACGCCGTGAGGCAAATCATGTGGCCCATTCTTTGGCTACCTTTTCTCTTTGTTCTATGTCTTCTGTATCTTTTCTTTCTGATATTCCTCATTGTATCAAACATCTTGTAACAACTTTATCTTGATATAATAAATCTTAGGCACTCTTTTCCCCTTTTTAGGGTCCTCTAGCTCTGCTTGAAGGACATTAGTAGGGGTTTTTAACGAGGCATTTCTTTTCAAAAAAAAAAGTCCAACGGGTCCATTTTACGGCCCATTTAGACCCGCTCGCCCGAAACCTCTTAAAAATGACTGAAAAACAAGTTTTAATCAAATTTTAAGAGTTCATATAATTAATTACGATCTTTTCAACACGATTATATTGCAAAAACTCAATTTTTGTACTTTTTACTCAGTTAAAAGTCCAACGAGTCCATTTTACGGCCCATTTAGACACGCTCGTCCGAAACCTCTACAAAAAGGACCGCAAAACAAGTTTTAATCAAAACTTAAGAGTTCATATCGTTGATTACGAGCTTTTCAACACTACTGTATTGCAAAAATTCAATTTCTGTTGTTTTTACGCAGTTATAAGTTCAACGGGTCCATTTTAAGGCCCATTTAGACCCGCTCGTCCGAAACCTCTACAAAAAGGAACGAAAAACAAGTTTTGATCCAATTTTACGAGTTCATATAATTGATTACGAGCTTTTCAACAAGATTATATTGCAAAAAGTCCATTTCTGTATTTTTTACTCAGTTAAAAGTCCAACGAGTCAATTTTACGGCCCATTTAGACCCGCTCGCCCGAAACGTCTTCAAAAATGACTAAAAAACAAGTTTTAATCAAATTTTAGGAGTTCATATAACTGATTACGATCTTTTCAACACGATTGTATTGCAAAAATTCAATTTTTGTTTTATTTACGCAGTTATAAGTTCAACGGGTCCATTTTAAGGCCCATTTAGACCCGCTCGTCTGAAACCTCTTCAAAAATGACTGACAAACAAGTTTTGATCAAATTTTAGTAGTTCATATAATTGATTACGAGCTTTTCAACAAGATTATATTGCAAAAACTCAAATTCGGTATTTTTAACTCATTTAAAATTCCAACGGGTCCATTTTATGGCCCATTTAGACCCGCTCACCCAAAACCTCTTCAAAAATGACTGAAAAAAAAAGTTTTAATCAAATTTTAGGACTTCATATCATTGATTACGATCGTTTCAACACGATTATATTGCAAAAACTCAATTTTTGTACTTTTTACTCAGTTAAAAGTCCAACGGGTCCATTTAGACTCGCTCGTCCGAAACCTCTACAAAAAGGACCACAAAACAAGTTTTAATCAAAACTTAAGAGTTCATATTGTTGATTATGAGCTTTTCAACACTATTGTATTGCAAAAATTCAATTTCTGTTCTTTTTACGCAGTTATAAGTTCAACGGGTCCATTTTAAGACCCATTTAGACCTGGTCGCCCGAAACCTCTAAAAAAAGGACCGAAAAACAAGTTTTGATCAAATTTTAGGAGTTCATATAATTGATTACGAGCTTTTCAACATGATTATATTGCAAAAACTCAAATTCGGTATTTTTTACTCAGTTAAAAGTCCAACGGGTTCATTTTACGGCCCATTTAGACCCGCTCGCCCGAAACCTTTTCAAAAAATGACTGAAAACAAGTTTTAATCAAATTTTAGGACTTCATATCATTGATTACGGTCTTTTCAACACGATTATATTGCAAAAACTCAATTTTTGTACTTTTTACACAGTTAAAAGTCCAACGGGTCAATTTTACGGCCCAATTAGACCCGCTCGTCCGAAACCTCTACAAAAAGGACCGCAAACCAAGTTTTAATCAAAAATTAAGAGTTCATATCGTTGATTACGAGCTTTTCAACACTATTGTATTGCAAAAATTCAATTTCTCTTCTTTTTACGCAGTTATAAGTTCAACGGGTCCATTTTAAGGCCCATTTAGACCCGCTCGTCCGAAACCACTACAAAAAGGACTTAAAAACAAGTTTTGATCCAATTTTAGGAGTTCATATAATTGATTACGAGCTTTTCAACAAGATTATATTGCAAAAAGTCCATTTCTGTATTTTTTACTCAGTTAAAAGTCCAACGGGTCCAATTTACGGCCCATTTAGACCCGCTCGTCCGAAACCTCTATAAAAAGAACCGCAAAACAAGTATTAATCAAAACTTAAGAGTTCATATCGTTGATTACGAGCTTTTCAACACTATTGTAATGCAAAAATTCAATTTCTGTTGTTTTACGAAGTTATAAGTTCAACGGGTCCATTTTAAGTTCCATTTAGACCCGCTCGTCCGAAACCTATACAAAAAGTACCGAAAAACAAGTTTTGATCCAATTTTAGGAGTTCATATAATTGATTACGAGCTTTTCAACAAGATTATATTGCAAAAACTCAAATTCGGTATTTTTTACTCAGTTAAAAGTCCAACGAGTCCATTTTACGGCCCATTTAGACCCGCTCGCCCAAAACCTCTTCAAAAAATGACTGAAAAACAGGTTTTAATCAAATTTTAGGACTGCATATCATTGATTACGATCTTTTCAACACGATTATATTGCAAAAACTCAATTTTTGTACTTTTTACTCAGTTAAAAGTCCAACAGGTCCTTTTTACCACCCATTTAGACCCGCTCGTCCGAAACCTCTACAAAAAGGACCGCAAAAAAAGTTTTAATCAAAACTTAAGAGTTCATATCGTTGATTACGAGCTTTTCAACACGATTGTATTGCAAAAATTCAATTTCTGTTATTTTTACGCAGTTATAAGTTCAACGGGTCCATTTTAAGGCCCATTTAGACCCGCTCGTCTGAAACCTCTTCAAAAATGACTGAAAAACAAGTTTTGATCAAATTTTAGGAGTTCAAATAATTGATTACGAGCTTTTCAAAAAGATTATATTGCAAAAACTCAAATACGGTATTTTTTACGTAGTTAAAAGTCCAACGGGTCCATTTTACGGCCCATTTAGACCCGCTCGCCCGAAACCTCTTCAAAAATGACTGAAAAACAAGTTTTAACCAAATTTTAGGAGTTCATATAACTAATTACGATCTTTTCAACATGATTGTATTGCAAAAATTCAATTTATGTTCTTTTTACGCAATTATAAGTTCAACAGGTCCATTTTAAGGCCCATTTAGACCCGCTCGTCCGAAACCTCTTAAAAAATAACTGAAAAACAAGTTTTGATCAAATTTTAGGAGTTCATATAATTGATTACGAGCTTTTTAACAAGATTATATTGCAAAAACTCAAATTCGGTATTTTTAACTCAGTTAAAAGTCCAACGGGTCCATTTTACGGCCCATTTAGACCCGCTCGCCCGAAACCTCTTCAAAAATGACTAAAAAACAAGTTTTAATCAAATTTTAGGAGTTCATATAATTGATTACGATCTTTTCAACCCGATTATATTGCAAAAACTCAATTTTTGTACTTTTTACTCAGTTAAAAGTCCAACGGGTCCATTTTACGGCCCATTTAGACCCACTCGCCCGAAACCTCTTCAAAAATGACTGAAAAACAAGTTTTAATCAAATTTTAGGAGTTCATATAGCTGATTACGATTTTTTCAACACGATTGTATTGAAAAAATTCAATTTTTGTTAATTTTAGGCAGTTATAAGTTCAACGGGTCCATTTTAAGGCCCATTTAGACCCGCTCGTCCGAAACCTCTTCAAAAATGACTGAAAAACAAGTTTTGATCAAATTTTAGGAGTTAATATAATTTATTACGAGCTTTTCAACAAGATTATATTGCAAAAACTCAAATTCGGTATTTTTTACTCAGTTAAAAGTCTAACGGATCCATTTTACGGCCCATTTAGACCCGCTCGCCCGAAACCTCTTCAAAAATGACTGAAAAACAAGTTTTAATCAAATTTTAGGAGTTCATATAACTGATTACGATCTTTTCAACACGATTGTATTGCAAAAATTCAATTTCTGTTATTTTTACGCAGTTATAAGTTCAACGGGTCCATTTTAAGGCCCATTTAGACCCGCTCGTCCGAAACCACTATAAAAAGGACCGGAAAACAAGTTTTGATCCAATTTTACGAGTTCGTATAATTGATTATGAGCTTTTCAACAAGATTATATTCCAAAAACTCAATTTCTGTATTTTTTACTCAGTTAAAAGTCCAACGGGTCCATTTTATGGCCTATTTAGACCCGCTCGCCCGAAACCTCTTCTAAAATGACTGAAAAACAAGTTTTAATCAAATTTTAGGAGTTCATATAATTGATTACGATCGTTTCAACATGATTATATTGCAAAAACTCAATTAAAAGTCCAACGGGTCCACTTTACGGCCCATTTACACCCGCTCGTCCGAAACCAATACAAAAAGGACCGCAAAACAAGTTTTAATCAAAACTTAAGAGTTCATATCGTTGATTACGAGCTTTTCAACACTATTGTATTGCAAAAATTCAATTTCTGTTGTTTTTACGCAGTTATAAGTTCAACGGGTCCATTTTAAGGCCCATTTAGACCAGCTCGTCCGAAACATCTACAAAATGGACCGAAAAACAAGTTTTGATCCAATTTTAGGAGTTCATATAATTGATTACAAGCTTTTCAACAAGATTATATTGCAAAAAAGTCAATTTCTGTATTTTTTTTACTTAGTTAAAAGTCCAACGGGTCCATTATACGGCCCATTTAGACCCGCTCGCCCGAAACCTCTTCAAAAATGACTAAAAAACAAGTTTTAATCAAATAGTAGGAGTTCATATAATTGATTACGATCGTTTCAACACGATTATATTGCAAAAACTCAATTTCTGTATTTTTTACTCAGTTAAAAGTCCAGCGGGTCCATTTTACGGCCCATTTAGACCCGCTCGTCCGAAACCTCTACAAAAAGGACCGCAAAACAAGTTTTAATCAACACTTAAGAGTTCATATCGTTGATTACGAGCATTTCAACACTATTGTATTGAAAAAATTCAATTTTAGTTCTTTTTATGCATTTATAAGTTCAACAGGTCCATTTTAACGCCCATTTAGACCCGCTCGTCCGAAACCACTACAAAAAGGACCGAAAAACAAGTTTTGATCCAATTTTAGGAGTTCATAAAATTGATTACGAGCTTTTCAACAAGATTATATTGCTAAAAGTCAATTTCTGTATTTTTAACTCAGTTAAAAGTCCAACGGGTCCATTTTACGGCCCATTTAGACCCGCTCGCCCGAAACCTCTTCAAAAATGACTGAAAAACAAGTTTTAATCAAATTTTAGGAGTTCATATAATTGATTACGATCTTTTCAACACGATTATATTGCAAAAACTCAATTTTTGTACTTTTTACTCAGTTAAAAGTCCAACGGGTCCATTTTACGGCCCATTTAGACCCGCTCGCACGAAACCTCTTCAAAAATGACTGAGAACCAAGTTTTAATCAAATTTTAGGAGTTCATATAACTGATTACGATCTTTTCAACACTATTTTATTGCAAAAATTTAATTTCTGTTCTTTTTACGCAGCTATAAGTTCAACGGGTCCATTTTAAGGCCCATTTAGACCCTCTCGCCCGAAACCTCTTCAAAAATGACTGAAAAACATGTTTTGATCAAATTTTAAGAGTTCATATAATTGATTACGAGATTTTCAACAAGATTATATTGTAAAAACTCAAGTTCGGTATTTTTTACTCAGTTAGAATTCCAACGGGTCCATTTTATGGCCCATTTAGACCCGCTCGCCCGAAACCTCTTCAAAAATGACTGAAAAACAAGTTTTAATCAAATTTTAGGAGTTCATATAATTGATTACGATCTTTTCAACACGATTATATTGCAAAAACTCAATTTTTGTACTTTTTACTCAGTTAAAAGTCCAACGGGTCCATTTTACGGCCCATTTAGACCCGCTCGCCCGAAACCTCTTCAAAAATGACCGAAAAAAATATTTTAATCAAATTTTAGGACTTCATATCATTGATTACGATCTTTTCAACACGATTATAATGCAAAAACTCAATTTTTTTTTTACTTTTTTTTCAGTTAAAAGTCCAACGGGTCCATTTTACGACCCATTTAGACCCGCTCGCCCGAAACCTCTACAAAAAGGACCGCAAAACAAGTTTTAATCAAAACTTAAGAGTTCATATCGTTGATTATGAGCTTTTCAACACTATTGTATTGCAAAAATTCAATTTTTTTCTTTTTACGCAGTTATAAGTTCAACGGGTCCATTTTAAGGCCCACTTAGACCCGCTCGTCCGAAACCTCTACAAAAAGGACCGAAAAACAAGTTTTGATCCAATTTTAGGAGTTCATATAATTGATTACGAGCTTTTCAACAAGATTATATTGCAAAAACTCAAATTCGGTATTTTTTACATAGTTAAAAGTCCAACGAGTCCATTTTACGGCCCATTTAGACCCACTTGCCCGAAACCTCTTAAAAATGACTAAAAAACAAATTTAAATCAAATTTCAGGAATTCATATAATTGATTACGATCTTTTGAACACGATTATATTGCAAAAACTCAATTTTTGTACTTTTTACTCAGTTAAAAGTTGAACGGGTTCATTTTACGGCCCATTTAGACCTGCTCGTCCGAAATATCTACAAAAGGACCGCAAAACAAGTTTTAATCAAAACTTAAGAGTTCATATCGTTGATTACGAGCTTTTCAACACTATTGTAATGCAAAAATTCAATTTCTGTTCTTTTTACGTAGTTATAAGTTCAACGGGTCCATTTTAAGGCTCATTTAGACCCGCTCGTCCGAAACCTCTACAATAGGACCGAAAAACAAGTTTTGATCCAATTTTAGGAGTTCATATAAGTGATTACAAGCTTTTCAACAAGATTATATTGCAAAAACTCAAATTCGGTATTTTTTACTCAGTTAAAAGTCCAACGGGTCCATTTTACGGCCCATTCGCCCATTTACACCCGCTCGTCCGAAACCTCTACAAAAAGGACCGCAAAACAAGTTTTAATCAAAACTTAAGAGTTCATATCGTTTATTAGAAACTTTTCAACACCATTAAGACCAGCTCGCCCGAAACCTCTTCAAAAATGACTGAAAACAAGTTTTAATCAAATTTTAGAAGTTCATATAATTGATTACGATCTTTTCAACACGATTATATTGCAAAAACTCAAATTTTATACTTTTTACTCAGTTAAAAGTCAACCGAGTCCATTTTACGGCTCATTTAGACCCGCTCGTCCGAAACCTCTACAAAAAGGACCGCAAAACAAGTTTTGATCCAATTTTAGGAGTTCATATAATTGATTACGAGATTTTCAACAAGATTATATTGCAAAAACTCAAATTCGGCATTTCTTACTCAGTTAAAAGTCCAACGGGTCCATTTTACGGCCCATTTAGACCTGCTCGCACGAAACCTCTTCAAAAATGACTGAAAAACAAGTTTTAATCAAATTTTAGGAGTTCATATAATTGATTACGATCTTTTCAACACGATTATATTGCAAAAACTCAATTTTTGTACTTTTTACTCAGTTAAAAGTCCAACGGGTCCATTTTACGGCCCATTTAGACCCGCTCGTCTGAAACCTCTACAAAAAAGACCGCAAAACAAGTTTTAATCAAAACTTAAGAGTTCATATCGTTGATTACGAGCTTTTCAACACTATTATATTGCAAAAATTCAATTTATGTTCTTTTTACGCAATTATAAGTTCAACGGGTCCATTTTAAGGCCCGTTTAGACCCGCTCGTCCGTAACATCTACAAAATGGACCGAAAAACAAATTTTGATCCAATTTTACGAGTTCATAGAATTGATTACGAGCTTTTCAACAAGATTATATTGCAAAAAAGTCAATTTCTGTATTTTTTACTCAGTTAAAAGTCCAACGGGTCCATTTTACGGCCCATTTATACCCGCTCGCCCGAAACCTCTTCAAAAATGACTGAAAAACAAGTTTTAATCAAATTTAGAAGTTCATATAATTGATTACGATCTTTTCAACATGATTATATTGCAAAAACTCAATTTTTGTATGTTTTACTCAGTTAAAAGTCCAACGGGTCCATATTACGGCCCATTTAGACCCGCTTGTCCGAAAACTCTTCAAAAATGACTGATTAACAAGTTTTAATCAAATTTTAGGAGTTCTTATAACTGATTACGATCGTTTCAACACGATTATATTGCAAAAACTAAATTTTTGTATTTTTTACTCCGTTAAAAGTCCAACGGGTCCATTTTACGGCCCATTTAGACCCGCTCGTCCGAAACCTCTACAAAAAGGACCGCAAAACAAGTTTTAATCAAAACTTAAGAGTTCATATCGTTGATTACGAGCTTTTCAACACTATTGTAATGCAAAAATTCAATTTCTGTTCTTTTTACGCAGTTATAAGTTCAATTGTTCCATTTTAAGGCCCATTTACACCCGCTCGTCCGAAACCACTACAAAAAGGACCGAAAAATCAGTTTTGATCCAATTTTAGGAGTTCATATAATTGATTACGAGCTTTTCAACAAGATTATATTGCTAAAAGTCAAATTCTGTATTTTTTACTCAGTTAAAAGTCCAACGGTTCTATTTTACGGCCCATTTATACCCGCTCGCCTGAAACCTCTTCAAAAATTACTGAAAAACAAGTTTTAATCAAATTTTAGGAGTTCATATAATTGATTACGATCTTTTCAACACGATTATATTGCAAAAACTCAATTTTTGTACTTTTTACTCAGTTAAAAGTCCAACATGTCCATTTTACGGCCCATTTAGACCCGCTCGCCCGAAACCTCTTCAAAAATGACTGAAAACCAAGTTTTAATCAAATTTTAGGAGTTCATATAACTGATCATGATCTTTTCAACACTATTGTATTGTAAAAATTTAACTTCTGTTATATTTACGCAGTTATAAGTTCAACGGGTCCATTTTAAGGCCCTTTTAGACCCGCTCGCTCGAAACCTCTTCAAAAATGAATGAAAAATATGTTTTGATCAAATTTTAGGAGTTCATATAATTGATTACGAGCTTTTCAACAAGATTATATTGCAAAAACTCAAGTTCGGTATTTTTTACTCAGTTAAAATTCCAACGGGTCCATTTTACGGCCCATTTAGACCCGCTCGCCCGAAACCTCTTCAAAAATGACGAAAAACAAGATTTAATCAAATTTTAGGAGTTCATATAATTGATCACGATCTTTTCAACACGATTATATTGCAAAAACTCAATTTTTGTACTTTTTACTCAGTTCAAATTCTAACGGGTCCATTTTACGGCCCATTTAGACCCGCTCGTCCGAAACCTCTACAAAAAGGACCGCAAAACAAGTTTTAATCAAAACTTAAGAGTTCATATCGTTGATTACGAGCTTTTCAACACTATTGTATTGCAAAAATTCAATTTCTGTTCTTTTTACGCAGTTATAAATTCAACGGGTCCATTTTAAGGCCCATTTAGACCAGCTCGTCTGAAACCTCTACAAAAAGGACCGAAAAACAAGTTTTGATCCAATTTTAGGAGTTCATATAATTGATTACGATCTTTTCAACACGATTATATTGCAAAAACTCAATTTTTGTACTTTTTACTCAGTTAAAAGTCCAACGGATCCATTTTACGGCCCATTTAGACCCTCTCGTCCGAAACCTCTACAAAAAGGACTGAAAAAAAAGTTTTGATCCAATTTTAGGAGTTCATATAAGTGATTACGAGCTTTTCAACAAGATTATATTGCAAAAACTCAAATTCGGTATTTTTACTCAGTTAAAAGTCCAACGGGTCCATTTTACGGCCCATTCGCCCATTTACACCCACTCGTCCGAAACCTCTACAAAAAGGACCGCAAAACAAGTTTTAATCAAAACTTAAGAGTTCATATCGTTTATTAGAAACTTTTCAACACGATTGTATTGCAAAAATTCAATTTCTGTTATTTTTACGCACTTATAAGTTCAACGGGTCCATTTTAAGGCCCATTTAGACCCGCTCGTCTGAAACCTCTTCAAAAATGACTGAAAAACAAGTTTTGATCAAATTGTAGGAGTTCAAATAATTGATTACGAGCTTTTCAACAAGATTATATTGCAAAAACTCAAATACGGTATTTTTTACGTAGTTAAAAGTCCAACGGGTCCATTTTACGGCCCATTTAGACCCGCTCGCCCGAAACCTCTTAAAAATGACTGAAAAACAAGTTTTATTCAAATTTTAGGAGTTCATATAACTGATTACGATCTTTTCAACACGATTGTATTGCAAAAATTTAATTTATGTTCTTTTTACGCAGTTATAAGTTTAACGGGTCCATTTTAAGGCTCATTTAGACCCGCTCGTCCGAAATCTCTACAAAAAGTTCCGAAAACAAGTTTTGATCAAATTTTAGGAGTTCATATAATTGATTACGAGCTTTTCAATAAGATTATATTGCAAAAACTCAAATTCGGTATTTTTTACTCAGTTAAAAGTCCAACGGGTCCATTTTACGGCCCATTTAGACCCGCTCGTTCAAAACCTCTACAAAAAGGACCGAAAAACAAGTCTTGATCCAATTTTAGGAGTTCATATAATTGATTACGAGCTTTTCAACAAGATTATATTGCAAAAACTCAAATTCTGTATTTTTACTCAGTTAAAAGTCCAACGGGTCCATTTTACGGCCCATTTAGACCCGCTCGTTCGAAACCTCTAAAAAAGGACCGAAAAACAAGTCTTGATCCAATTTTAGGAGTTCATATAATTGATTACGAGCTTTTCAACAAGATTATATTGCAAAAACTCAAATTCGGTATTTTTTACTTAGTTAAAAGTCCAACGGGTCAATTTTACGGCCCATTTGGACCCGCTCGCCCGAAACCTCTTCAAAAATGACTGAAAAACAAGTTTAGTCAAATTTTAGGAGTTCATATAATTGATTACGATCTTTTTAACACGATTATATTGCAAAAACTCAATTTTTGTACTTTTTACTCAGTTAAAAGTCAAACGGGTCCATTTTAGGGCCCATTTAGACCCGCTCGTCCGAAACCTCTACAAAAAGGACCAGAAAACAAGTTTTGATCCAATTTTAGGAGTTCATATAATTGATTACGAGCTTTTCAACAAGATTATATTGCAAAAACTCAAATTCGGTATTTTTTACTCAGTTAAAAGTCCAACGGGTCCATTTTACGGCCCATTTAGACCCGCTGTCCCGAATCATCTTAAAAAATGACTAAAAACAAGTTTTAATCAAATTTTAGGAGTTCATATAATTGATTACGATCTTTTCAACACGAAACCTCTTCAAAAATGACTGAAAACCAAGTTTTAATCAAATTTTAGGAGTTCATATAACTGATTACGATCTTTTCAACATGATTATATTGCAAAAACTCATTTTTTGTATTTTTTACTCAGTTAAAAGTCCAACGGGTCTAGTTTACGGCCCATTTAGACCCGCTCGTCCGAAACCTCTTCATCTTCTTCTCCTTTTTGGGCTTTGCACCTTCTCGGAGGAAATCAAGTATATACCGAAATCTGAAGGCTCTCCTTCTGGTGGCATCATACGATGGTTATAAATTTATCATCCGTCCGGTTTTAAACTTTATATTATCCTTATTTTTATTCTGCCGTTTATTATTTTATCTTTTTGTGTTCCCCCATTTTTCATCCCTTTTTAGGGTTTTCCATCCCCTCGTCTTTCAAGATCTTCTGTCTGTCTTGTGCTTTTTGTTTACAGATTCTGGGTTTCTCTGTCATTGATGAACAACCAATTTCACCTTTTATTAGTCTGTTAACTCCTTATCCTTCACTTCGTATGTGTGCTCAGTTTGTCTTGTTTAAACTTCTTGTTTTTTCTAATTCCTATTTGCAATTTTTGTTTTTCCAGACTCGGAACGCTTCTATCTGCATTGGGTTTAGAAGGTCTGTCTTTCGGAGGTATAAACCCTTTTGGTTTTCACAGCTTTCTCTTTTCTATTTTCTTTCCTTGTTATATATCTATTCATTTCTGTTTACTAGGTTGAATTGCTTTTTTTATTCTATATTCTTTTTCAAGCCTTCTCTGATTGTATATGTCTGTGTTTTAATTTGGGGCTTGTCTATGACTTCCGCACTGCTATTCTCAATTCACCCCTTTGTTTACATTTATTTTCTCCAAATTTCCCTTCAATGTTATGCATTTACATCATATATCATCACAACTTACCATCCCGTCATCCCACATTCTCTTTCACATTACCGCAAAAACATATCTGTTATGCTAGATACATCTGTTATGCCATTGAAACATCTCTTTGTTCTATCTTTACCTCTAAATCTCTTTGATTACACTTCTGTTATACCACTGATTGTTCTATCTTTACCTCTTAATCTCTTTGATAACACTTATGTTATACCACTGAAATCTATTATTGTATCATATATATATCGAGCCCTTCAAGGGAATTTTACACCAGCCCACTTCTTGGGATTTTCAATTATTACATATTACAATCTTTCTCAATATTCCACCTATGGTTATATTTCGCCACTGACCCCTTACAATTCTACTTTGTTTTTTGTATTTCCCATGACTCATCATTGCAAGCATGTCAAAATAGACTCCTCTCTACTCAACCTCAGGAATCCATATCAACAATTACAATGGTAGTTTTCGATAAAGCTCTTAGATGCTACTCATGGTTTCTTGATTTTATAATCCTTTCTCCCACTTGGCTGTCACAGAGATCCATCTCTATCTTTATATATTCTGGCCATGTGTTGGGATTTAATCTTATTACACTTTTTACTTTTGGGATTTATATATACTTTTTGCATTCATTATCCATACCAACCTCTATAATGTTGCTCTCATTTAATCATACCCGTGATATGTTCCATCTCCAAACGACTGTTCCTTTAACAGACTGTCTAACCTACTCATGTAATCCCTTAAATATATATACCACCCTACCAAATACTGTTCTCTTGCCCCCATGTGTAACAACAAATCTATCCAATATTCTAGGATCTTATAAATGGACTTTCAGCTCTAAATCCTCGCTTGTAAGACACAAAATATTATATGAATACCTGATATTGTTTTTTTCCTTTAGCCTTATTATATGCCCTCTTTCTAAATGGATTTTCACTATTGCATATATGCTTTGCTGGTGTAAGTTTTTTAAACATCCTTATAAATCTATTATGTGTAATACTCTTTTAAATATGCTCTACATCTTTATCTCTTATTTTAATTGGTTCCCTTCTCCATTTAATAATCTTCCACAGTATTACCATCTTTTCCCTGGCTGCTTCTTTTATCATTTTATTATGCATAATTTCTGCATGAAGCACACTAATCTTTCTATGCTGGTCACTCCTATGCAGATTACGCACACTTCCGCTAATATAATTGGGCAACATTACGGGACTCCCTCCTCTTTCCTTCTATGGTTTTGTAATTTTTTCTTAGTATTTAATTTTATTTATTTTATTTATTTACCCCCCTATTTGCTTATTTGGTCTGTATTAAATTTCTTTACCCCGCTTCCTCCTCTCACTGGGTATGTATTTCTTTATGGCTGCTTTTTTCCTGTTTTCCCTTTTGCTTCGCTTTTCTTTTGTTTTCTTTATATCCTTAGATGTATGTCTTCATGCCTTTATTCTGTTATGCATGCTTACTACTATTCATTCCATGTATGTTACCATATAGATATATTTCTCTATTCGATTATCACTAAGGAATTATGTTCCTACTACGCCTCTTTAGGTGACTATTTACTAGCCCAATTATGGGATTTTCTCAAATACCTATCTTATAGGGTCCTTTTTTATTCCGAACCTTCCTTTATTCCGAACCTTCATTCTCATATATTTATTACATCTCTCTCCGGCCTTTTATAACATTAATATTTCAAATTTTTTTAATTAATTGCTCTTTCCTTTCCCTTCTTAGCTGTCGTCCTTTTACCTTCGATATCAACCTTCCAGTACTAAAAAATAAATTGATTACTAGACTAATCTGTTATCCTTTAATTCTGCTTTCAAAAATTAAAAGTTACTCAGACTTTTCCTTTTTCTCCTTTAATACGAGTAATTATTTCTTTAATTACACCCTTTATTTCTTTTCAAACTCTCTGGTACAATTTCATCCGTGTCAATAAATCAATTCCTCAAAATATGCCTTAATTTTACCAGCATTCATAACTAGTAATAAAATCTCTCTTTATTTTTATCTATTTATTGTTAATAGAGTATCCTTTAATCAAAATACCCGTTATATTACCAAAATTAGTCAAACTTTTTATAATTACTTTTCTTACTACTTTAAATTTACTACTTTCCCTGAATTTACTAAAGTTTTTTATGTATTAAAGTCAAAATTTTCAAAACTGATTTCCTCCTTATATATTAAATTCCCATATTATTCTGCCGCTTTTCAATCTTTCCCTCCTAAATTCTCCTTAACCCATGATTCATGGGACATAAATCCTTCCTTACTAAACTTTTATTCCCTTCCTTTTTTTTAACACTTACCATAGTATTATTATAGTAAGCCACTTCTTTTTATACGTCCAACAAATAAGCACATTCCCACAATCTTCCTCTTATTCCCTGTTTCTATTCTCTCAACTCCCCTCTGCCATGGCATCCTCATCTATCCCACAACTAAGCTCCCTCAACCTCACTAGTGAGGAAACTGAACTCCTGTATACCCCAGACTTTGGCTGGGACTTTGTCGAGGAGGACCCCAAGGCTTGTCTTTTAGGATGTTTTATCTCCTCCAAAACTGTTGACATCTACACTGTTATCAACGCATTTGAAGGCATCTGGAAGCCAAACAACGTAGTGTCCATCTCTGTTATTCAAGACAGCTATCTGAAGATCAAGTTCAAGGACGTCAAGTCTTGTTACGAGGTCCTTAATCGCGGGCCTTGGTTGTACAAGGATGAATGGTTAGCCATCACTGAGTATGATCCTGCTAAACCGCTTGGGGAGTATTCCTTCAACTCTATGAGGATCTGGATACGCTTCTTCTCACTGCCATCCTCACTCTATGAGGACTTTGATCGCTCGCACCTTGTAGGACATGCCCTTGGGTCCATGGTTGGTAATGTTATCCGAACGGATACCCGCGAAGCTGATGGAAACATGAAAGAATTTTTTCGAGTAGAAATCTTCCTGAATATTACCAAACCAGTCACCCGCTTTGTCTTCATTGGATCGGGTACAAACAAAACTATGTGTCGTATACAATATGAGCGCCTACCCACCTTATGTCCTGGCTGTGGAATCATTAGTCATACGATTGAAAACTGCCCTACTCGTTCATCTCTTGATCTGAACAAATTGCAATACGGGGAATGGCTCCGCTATCTCCCTCCAAGACGCCGCCCAGTTGGTACACGTGGGCGTCTTCGCTATGTCAAACCCGAACTCAACCAGAACAATCCTTTACCGAATGGTACCTTCCCTTACTTTACTTTAAATTTCTCATCCCTTTTACAACTTCAATATAAAATTATTTTAACTCTACTGATTTTTCTATTTATGTTCTCGTATTTATTATTCGCAGCTAATCCTGCCCCTGCCCCAGTTGCTGCTGCCAACACTAATCCTGTTCCAAACAATGAACCTAATGCGATGGATATCTCTTAATTTTCCCATCAACATTAACTTCCTTTTCAAAATATTTTCGTCCACTAAATTATTTTGTCTTAATTCCTCTACAGGCTCTCTAAATGAGGGCGATGCTGCATCCTTCTCGGAACAACCCACCGAGGATGCCCCCAATACGGATACTGCCATGGGGGATGCCCCCTTGCCAATGATCTTCCAGCTGCAGATTCAAAGCAGAAAGCCCCCCTCGAGCCCCAACCTTTAAACACCATCTACCCGATTCCTGAAGATGACTCTGATGGAGAATGGGATACCACGGATGATGGTGTTCCAAGTCCAACTGCCTAGCATATTAAGAAAATAGAAGCTGAATTGCGTAAGCCCCCTATTTCTACTGATACCATATTCAATGATTTTAACCAATGGCTTTTAAAAACTTACCCAAATGATGCAGCTCCTGCCCCTGCTCCAGCCCCACCGAATCGCGGCATGAAACGCCGCTCCCCCATTCAAGTGTCGCTCCCGCCAAAGAAATCCAAACCGTCCGGTTCCACCCCAAAAGCTGGGATGAGCAGCTCAAAAAACTCTCCGGCGGCGGCTGACTCCCAGCCCCGCCGAGCAAAATGAAGCTCTTATGCTGGAACTGCCAGGGTCTAGGACAAGCCCTGGCGGTTCAACATCTTCGAGACTATGTCTGGCAATCCGTCCCTGATGTTATTTTCCTATGCGAAACAAAACTTAATAATGTGGCTTGTAGCCAACTTTTTCTTTCTTTAGGTTTTATAAACATTATTTCTATTCCCCCTACGGAGGGGTCTTCCGGAATTGCATTATTTGCTACCAACAATATCAATATTAATTTACTTTTGTATTCCCAACGTTATATACATACTCAAATTACATCAAATAATATCAATATTTTTTCACGGGTATACACGGCCATTCTGAAACAAGCCAAAATATAAAACTTGGGAAATTATTGATTCTTTAAATACAAATAATAATAATGTCCCTTGGCTATTAGGAGGGGAATTTAACGAAATCTTATCCGATTCCGAAAAGCAAGGTGGAAGTCGAAGGGCTAGATCCCAAATAAATAACTTTCGACAATGTCTCTCACGCAACAATCTTTTTTATTGTAAGCCAACATCGGGATGGTTCACATGGACGAAAGTTGGGCCTTTAACCCCAACTATCCATGAAAGATTAGACTGATTCGTTGCTAACTCGGCTTGGCAGAATCTGTTTCCTTCATTTCGCATCACAACGGATTATGTGGCTAAGTCTGACCACTGCTTTCTGTCTCTCGACACATCCCCCGAGATCACCCCTCTTCATCGCTCACCCAGTTCCTTCCGTTTTGAGAACTGTTGGGCTCATAAGGAGGATAACATCTCAACTATTAGACGCACCTGGACCAATACTACTGGAACGGCTATTGATAAAATTCATGCTGTTCGTGAAAGTCTAGAGGATTGGCAGAACCAACAGAGACTTAAATCTTCCGGGCGTATTAATTTCCTTACCAAGAAAATTAACAAATTCCTATGTCGCCCCCTTACTGCTCCAACCGAAGGCATTTATTTAAAATACCGAACCGAACTCAACAATCTGCTAACGGAACAAGAATCTTACTGGGCTCAAAGATCTCGCACGCTCTGGCTTTCTCAAGGCGATAAAAACACGAGATTTTTTCATGCTCGGGCAAATAATAGAAGGAAAAAAAATTCGATTAATGGATTATTTGACTCTAATTCGAACTGGTGTACGGCTGAATCAGACCTCATGTCTATTGCTTCTAGTTACTTCCAAAATCTATTTACGTCTTCCAATCCTCAAATATCCGATACCATTCTTGATAAAATTACCCCGTCCATTACTCAGTCTATGAATGATAACTTACAACGACCCTTCACTAAGGAAGAAATACTCCACGCTTTCCGGGACATTGACCCTAGGAAAGCTCCCGGTATTGATGGACTACCTAGTAGTTTCTTCCGCCAGCACTGGGACTTGGTTGGAGAAGACGTTATTAATCTCTGTCTCAACCTACTAAATGGCTCTATTGACATGTCTTTGGTCAATAAAACTATTTTGGTTCTCATTCCCAAAATAAATGACCCGACTACCATGCGACACCTTAGACCGATCAGCCTATGTACTGTACTTTATAAAATAGTTGCTAAAACCATTGTTAACAGAATGAAGCAAACAATTCCCATTTGTATAAGCACTAATCAAGCAGCCTTTGTCCAGGGGCGCAACATCTCTGATAACATTCTTGTCGCTCATGAAATAATTCACAATATCAACTCAGGGGCAACTAAATCATCTCAAGGAGCTGCTCTCAAATTAGATATGGAAAAGGCTTTTGATCGAGTTGAATGGTCCTTCTTAGCAAATGTTATGGAACGTATGGGCTTTGCATCTGACTAGATTTCCCTCATAATGCGTTGTATTACCGCAGTTTCATTCTCAGTCAAAATTAATAACTCTTTCTCCCCATTCTTTCAACCTCAACGTGGGTTACGACAAGGTGACCCTCTCTCCCCTTTTCTTTTTCTATTCTGCACACAAGGGCTTTCTGCCTACCTATCTGCCGCTCAACAAACAAACATTCTTCTAGGGCTTGGTGCATGGAAATATGGACCTAAAGTCAACCATCTTCTTTTTGCTGATGATTGCATGGTTTTCATTAATAACTCTGTAACTGAAGCCTCTCATCTCAAAAGAGCTCTGCACACTTATGCTGCCGCCTCCGGTCAAGCAGTAAATTTTGAGAAATCAACTATTTTTTATAACCCCCGTACTCCATCCTCTACTAGATCTGCGATAAATAGTCTTCTGCAAGTACGTGAGGTGCCCAACCCTGGTGTTTATCTAGGTGTCCCTCTTCTCATAGGAAAGAACAAAACTGAATCTCTAGGATTTGTACGTGATAAAGTCCACGACCGTCTTTCTAGCTGGGATAAACACCTTCTGTCTTTCAGTGGCCGAGAGATTTTCATTAAAGCAGTCCTCCGATCCCTACCTCAATATGTTATGTCTTGTTATCTTCTTCCACAAAACATCATTGATGATATGACTTCTGCTATCAAGCAATATTGGTGGTCCGGCAAATCCAACAAAAAAGGATGGCATATGCTACCATGGAACCATGTCTGTTTACCTAAGGCTGCTGGAGGAATGGGGTTTAAGGACCTACATGACTTCAATGTTGCTCTATTGGGTAAACAAATATGGCGTCTCATTTGTGAACCAGATTCTCTTCTAGGCCAAATTTATCGTGCTAAATATTTCCCTTCAGGGAATATCCTTGATTCCTCCAGGCCTACTCGTGGCTCCTTCGCCTGGCAAGGTATGTACAATGCTATACAACGCCTTCTCCCAGGGTTCCTACACCGGCCCGGAATTAATAGTAATATTAGACTACATAAAGACATCTGGGGCGGTCCTTCCCCTATTACCCTTACTGGGGATTATGAACTCTCGGATGAGGTTCATATTCGTTGTCGTGATTTTATGGTCCGTAACCAAACCGCCTGGGATCCTATCAAAGTACATCGTTATTTTAACCCATTAGACGCGTCCACCATTCTCAGTATACCAATTATAAATGATCATCGTGACTCTATTCTTTGGTCCCCTAACGACTCGGGTATTTATTCGGTTCGTTCTGGTTATCTTTTCTTACAACGTTCTATGCCTCCATATACACCACCCACTCGTTTTTGGAAATATCTATCCAAAGTCAGGGCTTTGCCTAAAGTCAAAACTTTTGGTTGGCGTATGGCATCTGGTGCGTTACCAGTTGGTTCTAAAATGCAAGTCTTCTCACCAGACTCGGGGCCTTGCCCCATTTGTGGTGGTCACTCTGAAACTATTTTGCATGCTCTTCGGGATTCCACAGGGGCTGCTGAAGCCCTACAGCTATCTGGTATTCCCATTGTCCTTTACAGAAGCTCGGCTACTACACCTTTACAATGGTTGGAGGAAGCTGCCCATCTACTTCCCTCTGACAAATTTGGACTTTGCCTTACTATTGTCTGGAATGTTTGGAATAGGCGTAATGACTGGATTCATAACCGTCATTTGCAACCATCTTGGCTTATTGCCGTCAATTCCATTAGTTTACATAATGACTTTTACAATGCAGCTGCGCCTTCTACTCCAGCGCCTTCACTTTCTTCCACTCCAAATTGGATTCCTCCTCCATCAAACCACATTAAAATTAATGTAGATGGGGCTTTCAATCCTTCTACACGTGTTGCAGCTGTTGGCGCTGTTGCACGTGACTCCACAGGAGCAGTTATAGGGGGCCTCGCTTTTCCGCTAGGTAGCCGCCCGGATGCAGTTACTTGTGAAGGTGAAAGCCTTCTTGCCGGAGTCACTTTCGCACGCTCTCAAGGTTGGACCCGGATTCTGCTTGAAACCGATTGCGCTTCCATTGCAAATAGAATCAACAATCCAGGATTAGACATGTCTACATCGGGACCTCTCATTCTTCAGATTCGGGAGTCTCTTCATGACTTTGTATCAGCTTCTATTTACTTTGTACGCCGTGAGGCAAATCATATAGCTCATTCTTTGGCTGTTTTTTCGATTGGCAATATGTCTGCCTTAGCTTTTGATTCTGTTATTCCTCCTTGTATCAATCACTTTGTAACAAACCCTTCATGATTTAATAAAACATAGGCACTCTTTTCCCCTTTTTAGGGTCCTCTACCTTTGCTTGAAGGACAATAGTAGGGGTTTTTAACGAGGCCTTTATTTCAAAAAAAAAGTCCAACGGGTCCATTTTACGGCCCATTTAGACCCGCTCGCCCGAAACCTCTTCAAAAATGACCGAAAAATAAGTTTTGATCAAATTTTAGGAGTTCATATAATTGATTACGATCTTTTCAACACGATTATATTGAAAAAACTCATTTTTTGTACTTTTTACTCAGTTAAACGTCCAACGGATCCATTTTACGGCGCATTTAGACCCGCTCGTCCGAAATTTCTACAAAAAGGGCCGCAAAACAAGTTTTAATCAAAACTTAAGAGTTCATATCGTTGATTACGAGCTTTTCAACACTATTGTAATGCAAAAAATCAATTTCTGTTATTTTTACGCAGTTATAAGTTCAACGGGTCCATTTTAAGGCCCATTTAGACCCGATCGTCCGAAACCTCTACAAAAAGGACCGAAAAACAAGTTTTGATCCAATTTTAGGAGTTCATATAATTGATTACGAGATTTTCAACAAGATTATATTGCAAAAACTCAAATTCGGTATTTTTTACTAAGTTAAAAGTCCAACGGGTCCATTTTACGGCCCATTTAGACCCGCTCGTCCGAAACCTCTACAAAAAGGACCGAAAAACAAGTTTTGATCCAATTTTAGGAGTTCATAAAAGTGATTACGAGCTTTTCAACAAGATTATATTGCAAAAACTCAAATTCGGTATTTTTTACTCAGTTAAAAGTCCAACGGGTCCATTTTACGGCCCATTTAGACCCGCTGGCCCGAAACCTCTTCAAAAATGACCGAAAAATAAGTTTTGATCCAATTTTAGGAGTTCATATAATTGATTACGAGCTTTTCAACAAGATTATATTGCAAAAACTTAAATTCGGTATTTTTTACTTAGTTAAAAGTCCAACGGGTCCATTTTACGACCCATTTAGACCCGCTCGTCCGAAGCCTCTACAAAAAGGACCGAAAAACAAGTTTTGATCCAATTTTAGAAGTTCATATAAGTGATTACGAGCTTTTCAACAAGATTATATTGCAAAAACTCAAATTCGGTATTTTTTACTCAGTTAAAAGTCCAACGGGTCCATTTTACGGCCCATTTAGACCCGCTCGTTCGAAACCTCTACAAAAAGGACCGAAAAACAAGTTTTGATCCAATATTAGGAGTTCATATAATTGATTACGAGCTTTTCAACAAGATTATATTGCAAAAACTCAAATTCGGTATTTTTTACTTAGTTAAAAGTCCAACGGGTCCATTTTACGGCCCATTTAGACCCGCTCGCCCAAAACCTCTTCAAAATGACTGAAAAACAAGTTTTAATCAAATTTTAGGAGTTCATATATTTGATTACGATCTTTTCAACACGATTAAATTGCAAAAACTCAATTTATGTACTTTTTACTCAATTAAAAGTCCAACGGGTCCATTTAGACCCGCTCGTCCGAAACCTCTACAAAAAGGACCGAAAAAAAAATTTTGATCCAATTTTAGGAGTTCTTATAATTGATTACGAGATTTTCAACAAGATTATATTGCAAAAACTCAAATTCGGTATTTTTTACTCAGTTAAAAGTCCAACGGGTTCATTTTACGGCCCATTTAGACCCGCTAGTTCCAAACCTCTTCAAAAATGACTAAATAACAAGTTTTAATCAAAACTTAAGAGTTCATATCGTTGATTACGAGCTTTTCAACACTATTGTAATGCAAAAATTCAATTTCTGTTCTTTTTACGCAGTTATAAGTTCAACGGGTCCATTTTAAGGCCCATTTAGACCCGCTCGTCCGAAACCTCTACAAAAAGGACCGAAAAACAAGTTTTGATCCAATTTTAGGAGTTCATATAATTGATTATGAGATTTTCAACAAGATTATATTGCAAAAACTCAAATTCGGTATTTTTTACTCAGTTAAAAGTCCAACGGGCCCATTTAGACCCGCTCGTCCGAAACCTCTACAAAAAGGGCCGAAAAACAAGTTTTGATCCAATTTTAGGAGTTCATATATGTGATTACGAGCTTTTCAACAAGATTATATTGCAAAAACTCAAATTCGGTATTTTTTACTCAGTTAAAAGTCCAACGGGTCCATTTTACGGCCCATTTAGACCCGCTCGTTCGAAACCTCTACAAAAAGGACCGAAAAACAAGTTTTGATCCAATATTAGGAGTTCATATAATTGATTACGAGCTTTTCAACAAGATTATATTGCAAAAACTCAAATTCGGTATTTTTTACTTAGTTAAAAGTCCAACGGGTCCATTTTACGGCCCATTTAGACCCGCTCGCCCAAAACCTCTTCAAAATGACTGAAAAACAAGTTTTAATCAAATTTTAGGAGTTCATATAATTGATTACGATCTTTTCAACACGATTAAATTGCAAAAACTCAATTTATGTACTTTTTACTCAGTTAAAAGTTCAACGGGTCCATTTAGACCCGCTCGTCCGAAACCTCTACAAAAAGGACCGCAAAACAAATTTTAATCAAAACTTAAGAGTTCATATCGTTGATTACGAGCTTTTCAACACTATTGTATTGCAAAAATTCAATTTCTGTTCTTTTTACGCAGTTATAAGTTCAACGGGTCCATTTTAAGGCCCATTTAGACCCGCTCGTCCGAAACCTCTACAAAAAGGACCGCAAAACAAGTTTTGATCCAATTTTAGGAGTTCATATAATTGATTACGAGCTTTTCAACATGAATATATTGCAAAAACTCAAATTCGGTATTTTTTACTCAGTTAAAAGTCCAACGGGTCCATTTTACGGCCCATTTAGACCCGCTGGCCCGAAACCTCTTCAAAAATGACCGAAAAAAAAGTTTTGATCCAATTTTAGGAGTTCATATAATTGATTACGAGCTTTTCAATAAGATTATATTGCAAAAACTTAAATTCGGTATTTTTTACTCAGTTAAAAGTCCAACGGGTCCATTTTACGGCCCATTTAGACCCACTCGCCCGAAATCTCTTCAAAAATGACCGAAAAATAAGTTTTGATCAAATTTTAGGAGTTCATATAATTGATTACGATCTTTTCAACAAGATTATATTGCAAAAACACAAATTCGGTATTTTTTACTTAGTTAAAAGTCCAACGGGTTCATTTTACGGCCCATTTAGACCCGCTCGTTCCAAACCTCTTCAAAAATGACTAAATAACAAGTTTTAATCAAATTTTAGGAGTTGATATAACTGATTACGATCGTTTCAACCCGATTATATTGCAAAAACTAAATTTCTGTATTTTTTACTCCGTTAAAAGTCCAACGGGTCCATTTTACGGCACATTTAGACCCGCTCGTCCGAAACCTCTACAAAAAGGGCCGCAAAACAAGTTTTAATCAAAACTTAAGAGTTCATATCGTTGATTACGAGCTTTTCAACACTATTGTAATGCAAAAATTCAATTTCTGTTTTTTTTACGCAGTTATAAGTTCAACGGGTCCATTTTAAGGCCCATTTAGACCCGCTCGTCCGAAACCTCTACAAAAAGGACCGAAAAACAAGTTTTGATCCAATTTTAGGAGTTCATATAATTGATTACGAGCTTTTCAACAAGATTATATTGCAAAAACTCAAATTCGGTATTTTTTACTCAGTTAAAAGTCCAACGGGTCCATTTTACGACCCATTTAGACTCGCTCGTCCGAAGCCTCTACAAAAAGGACCGAAAAACAAGTTTTGATCCAATTTTAGAAGTTCATATAAGTGATTACGAGCTTTTCAACAAGATTATATTGCAAAAACTCAAATTCGGTATTTTTTACTCAGTTAAAAGTCCAACGGGTCCATTTTACGGCCAATTTAGACCCGCTCGTTCGAAACCTCTACAAAAAGGACCGAAAAACAAGTTTTGATCCAATTTTAGGAGTTCATATAATTGATTACGAGCTTTTCAACAGGATTATATTGCTAAAACTCAAATTCAGTATTTTTTACTTAGTTAAAAGTCCAACAGGTCTATTTTATGGCCCATTTAGACCCGCTCGCCCTAAACCTCTTCAAAAATGACTGAAAAACAAGTTTTAATCAAATTTTAGGAGTTCATATTATTGATTACGATCTTTTCAACACGATTATATTGCAAAAACTCAATTTATGTACTTTTTACTCAGTTAAAAGTCCAACGAGTCCATTTTACGGCCCATTTAGACCCGCTCGTCTGAAACCTCTACAAAAAGGACCGCAAAACAAGTTTTAATCAAAACTGAAGAGTTCATATCGTTGATTACGAGATTTTATACACTATTGTATTGCAAAAATTCAATTTATGTTCTTTTTACGCAGTTATAAGTTCAACGGGTCCATTTTAAGGCCCATTTAGACCCGCTCGTCCGAAACCACTACAAAAAGGACCGAAAAACAAGTTTTGATCCAATTTTCGGAGTTCATATAATTGATTACAAACTTTTCAACAAGATTATATTGCAAAAAAGTCAATTTCTGTATTTTTTACTCAGTTAAAAGTCCAACGGGTCCATTTTACGGCCCATTTAGACCCGCTCGCCCGAAACCTCTTCAAAAATGACCGAAAAAAAGTTTTAATAAAATTTTAGGACTTTATACCATTGATTACGATCTTTTCAACACGATTATATTGCAAAAACTCAATTTTTGTACTTTTTACTCGGTTAAAAGTCCAACGGGTCCATTTTACGGCCCATTTAGACCCGCTCGCCCGAAACCTCTTCAAAAATGACTGAAAAACAAGCTTTAATCAAATTTTAGGAGTTCATATAATTGATTACGATCGTTTCAACATGATTATATTGCAAAAACTCAATTTCTGTATTTTTTACTCAGTTAAAAGTCCAACGGGTTCATTTTACGGCCCATTTAGACCCGCTCGTCCGAAACCTCTACAAAAAGGACCGCAAAACAAGTTTTAATCAAAACTTAAGAGTTCATATCGTTGATTACGAGCTTTTCAACACTATTGTAGTGCAAAAATTCAATTTCTGTTCTTTTTACGCAGTTATAAGTTCAATGGGTCCATTTTAAGGCATATTTAGACCCGCTCGCCCGAAACCTCTACAAAAAGGACCGAAAAACAAGTTTTGATCAAATTTTAGGAGTTCATATAATTGATTACGAGCTTTTCAACAAGATTATATTGCAAAAACTCAAATTCAGTATTTTTTACTTAGTTAAAAGTCCAATGGCTCCATTTTACGGCCCATTTAGACTCGCTCGCCCGAAACCTCTTCAAAAATGACTGAAAAACAAGTTTTAATCAAATTTTAGGAGTTCATATAATTGATTACGATCTTTTCATCATGATTATATTGCAAAAACTCAATTTTTGTACTTTTTACTCAGTTAAAAGTCCAACGGGTCCATTTTACGGCCCATGTAGACCCGCTCGCCCGAAACCTCTTCAAAATGACTGAAAACCAAGTTTTAATCAAATTCTAGGAGTTCATATATCCGATTACAATCTTTTCAACGCGATTGTATTGCAAAAATATAATTTATGTTCTTTTTACGCAGTTATAAGTTCAACGGGTTCATTTTAAGGCCCATTTAGACCCGCTCGTCTGAAACCTCTACAAAAAGGACCGAAAAACAAGTTTTGATCCAATTTTAGGAGTTCATATAATTGATTACGAGCTTTTCAACAAGATTATATTGCAAAAACTTAAATTCGGTATTTTTTACTCAGTTAAAAGTCTAACGGGTCCATTTTATGGCCCATTTAGACTCGCTCGCCTGAAACCTCTTCAAAAATGACCGAAAAATAAGTTTTGATCAAATTTTAGGAGTTTATATAATTGATTACGATCTTTTCAACAAGATTATATTGCAAAAACACAAATTCGGTATTTTTTACTCAGTTAAAAGTCCAACGGGTGCCGATCTTGCCAGCATTTCATCGAGATAACCATAAAGAATTGAATTCCTTGGAAATCGGTAAGAGAATGTCAAGGGTCATCCCATCCCGTCCCAATTTTCTAATTGCTTTATTTCTTATGTTTTTTTCTATGTTTTCTGTTTTTATGGTTTTTTTCCACTACTATGTCTCTTTTTTGCGAGATCTGGCCTTTTTATTGTCCCACAACACCCCCACCAGATTTGAATCATCTGTTGAAGGGCCGGTTCTCTTTGTTTTTCTTCCCACCATCTTCCCTTTTTGGGCGGTATCGACGAAACCCAACCGGAGATAGCTAGGTTTTGACGGTAAGGTTCGTCGGATCCCTCTTTTTTTTGCTTTTCTTTTCAATAATTTCTTTCTAATCTATCCTGATCTATTTCTTGACTTATTTTTTTCTTTGTTTATGGATCTGGTTCCCCTACTGAATCGGAGGGCTTCTCCCCCTGTTGCGACTCACGGCGGATGTAAAAATTCCAACCGTTTGATGAAGGGTTTTTTATCGTTCGATGAACGGCCACTCTCATCCCTCCCCGGAGTGATTCATCCGTTATGGCTACATGCAAACCCCTTTAAGTTCGATCCGATTTATTTTCTGTACACGAATCGTCTCACCCTTCTCTTGGCTTTTCATTTCATTCTTTGTTATTCGTTTTTATCTATTTTGTGTAATAAATCTCACTTATGTTTTTTCCTTTTCAGATCTTCTATTCCGAGGATATGGTCTCTAAATATTTTTTATTTGGGATTTCAGCGGTGGCTATATCTGTTCTCTGATCAACGGTTTTAATCATGGTTTTCCTCAGACCGACGATTCGGCTAGGGTTTCATATCCACACAATTTTCTTAATCTTTTATCATCTTTTAATCTGGATTTATCCATTTACTTTTTCCCTGTTTTTCCTTCTCCAGTTTGGGTTTGTATCTTTCGCCAATTGGACCAAATGTCTTGGACGAAATTCGACTCGAAGGTACAATCCCCCGAGCCTTTTAATCTTAAATTTATTCTTTCTTGCTATTTCTTTCTGTCATTTGCGCTTTTCTTGCTCTGTGTTTTCTTCCACATTTAGTGTTATACAAGTGATTTTAATGTTTAAGTCTCAGTATTTTGCCTGGTGGTTATCATCGATTCTTTCTATCGATTATATATTAAAAAAACCCTGCTTTGGTCTTAATTTTAACTAATTCTTCCTTAGTTTATTTGATGTTTTCCAACAGTATCGAGAATCAATTTTCTATTATATATTTTTCTGTGCTAAGTATTATCCTCTGCTCTGACAATAGATTTCTCTTTAAACTCTGCCTCAATCGTATTTATTCTTCCTTTCATAGGCATTCTTTCGATCTCTTACACATACCATTACTTATATGTGAGCTTTACATATTTTGTTTATTCATATTCTCTTTGACTTTCTTTTATTCTTGTTTTACCTCCTTGCTTCATATTGTTGTCTCTGAAGCTAAGGGAAACTGTACAAATTACTCAAACAGTTATCAATCCCTTATAGGGAACCTTCTACCAGCCCACATCATGGGATATTCACACATTACCTACATTATTAATTGCTTGAACAACCACTTTTTCTTTTTATACATTCGGTCTTCATTGCTTTTTATTCTTCTGCATTTACTGCAACCGGGGCTTTTCTGCAAACAAAATATAGTAATTCACACTTTAAGAAGAACATGAACCTTATCACCCTGATGCAAGATATTAACTTGGACCCTAAGAGAAAAGGTAACCCCTTTGACTACCCTTCCATCATACATGGTGTTTATCAGCTATTACACAGTCTTAATTTGTCACATGCTTTCAGTCTTAACCTGGTGGGAATCTCTCTATATATAAAAGCCTTATGCTATAATATAACTTTATCTAAGTTTAATTCTCACGCTCTGTTTTATTCTATTACATTAATAATTACTGAATTGTCTATTAAAAATATCATATCTTCAATCAATAGTTTATCTACCCTAGGGAGAATTCTATACTTGTACTTTATCACTCAGATGCACAAAATTAATTTGGACCCTACTCGAAAAGGTAAAACATTTATCTACCCTTTCTTCCAAAATATTGCTTATCAGCTATCGTACTTCCCCAATCCGACACAACCCTTTAATTCTAGTTTCTGTCTACCTTACATTGGCACATCTCAATCCCTCTTTTGGAATTTAATAACAACCCTCTTTGTGGTTATTTCTCTCTACTTAATTGCATACTATTATACTCTAACTCCAGCTAAGCTAAATTTTCACTCTCTGCCTTATTTCATCTCAATACTCTTTCCTGAATGGTCCATTACAACTATCACTTTCCCAGTAGATACTCCTAACACTCATAAGCATTCATTTTTGACTATATGTCCTGTAATTAAGAATTTATGTAACTTTTCACTCATTTTTTCCTTTATGTTTGTTATGAACGTTTTGCAGACAATGGAACTTTCTGCTAACATTATCATGCAGCGTTGCAGGAAACTGTGTATTTCCTACTTACCCTCTCCTCTTCGGTTTTATATCTATTTGCTAGTAGTTAATTTTAATTGCATATTCCCCTTTATTTATTTGCTCATTTGGTCTGTAATAATTTTCTTTACCCCGCTTCCTCCTTTCCCTGGGTTTGTAATTTCTTATGGATGTTTTCTTTTTTCTCTACTTTTTATTTGCTTTCTTTATGCCTTTAGATGTATGTCTTCATGCCATAATATTGCATTGCATGCTACTTACAATTTCTACGATGTATGTTATTACAAATATATATGCTTCTACTCGATAAACACAAAGGAATTTTATTCCTACTACGCCTTCTTAGGTGAATCTTCACAAGCCCATTTGAGGGATCTTATCAAAACCCTGCCAAGTAGGGACCTCTTTCCGCTAAATTCTAATCATACTTACAATTTTTCAAAATTCCTTTTCTTTTCTTCAGTTATTATTCGAAACGTTTGGCCGAAATTAATCTCGAAATTAATCTTTTCGTTTCCCTACACACTTACTCCAAGCTTTTTAATGAAATTAATTATTAAAATTTTTCCAATTAATTACCCATTTACTTTTTATCTTATCTGTCATATCTTTCCTCTTTTTCTCAATCTTTCAGCCTTAAATTATATATTAAATTCCAGATTAATTTTCTCCCTTATCAAAATGCCATCAATAATTGCCAATAGTAATTCAGTCTTTCCTTATCTACCCCTTAATATCAATAAATACATCCGCAAATACTTCCTTTATTTCCTATTACACCTTCTTTTACAATTCTTTCTGCATTCAAGGAATACTTCCTTAAATTTTGTTTTAAATTTGTCATTATTTAATCTTTTTAATGAAATTTCTCCTTTTACCTAATTAACTAGATTTAATAGGGAAAGCTTTTCTCAAATTTTCCTTTATGTCATTAAAATAACTCACCCATTCAATACCTTTTTTTATTACTATTCTATCCTTATTACTTTTACTGATTTTATTCATAAATTCTTTAAGGAATCTTACTTATTACAATCAAACTTTTTAATTCTGTTTCCCTCTTTAATCATTCTAATTCTATATTATTCTCTTGATTTTCAAACTTTCCTTTATAATATTAAATTAACCCAAATTTTAAGGACTCTAAATCTTTACCTCTTTCCTTTTCTTACCACTTACCATAGATTAACTAACACAAACAATTCCTTTTTATACGTCCAACATACAAACACGTTACCACAAACCTCCCACTATCCTTCTTCTCTCTTTATCCCCTACCATTCATCTATGACATCCTCCTCTATCCCCCAACTCAGTTCCATCGACCTCACTAATGAGGAAGCAGAACTCCTTTATACCCCAGAATTCGGCTGGGATTTTGTCAAGGAGGATCCCAAGCTATTCCTTTTAGGATGCTTTATCTCATCCAAAACTATTGACATATATGCTGTCATTAACGCTTTTGAAGGCATCTGGAAGCCTAACAATGTGGTGTCTATTTCTGTCATCCAAGACAACTTTCTCAAGATCAAATTCAAGGATGTCAAGTCCTGTTATGAAGTCCTTAACCGCGATCCTTGGTTGTATAAGGACGAATGGTTAGCCATTACTGAGTACGACCCTGCTAAATCTATTGGAGAATATTCCTTCAACGTTATGAGGATCTGGATCCGCATTTTCGCCCTTCCTTCCTCACTCTTTGAGGACATTGATCGATCGCACCTTGTGGGACATGCTCTTGGGTCTATGGTAGGCAACGTCATACGAACTGATACTCGAGAATTTGAAGGAAATATGAAAGACTTCCTGCGGGTAGAAATTTTCCTGAATATCACAAAACCGGTCACTCGTTTCGTCTTCATTGGATTTGGGGCCAACAAAACCATGTGTCGTCTTCAATACGAACACCTTCCCACTTTATGTCCTGGCTGTGGATTAATTAGCCACACAATTGAAAACTGTCCTATTCGTTCTTCTCTAGATCTAAACAAGCTGCAATACGGGGAGTGGCTCCGCTACCTCCCTCCAAGACGTTGCCCAGTTGGTACCCGTGGGCGTATCCGCTATGTTGAGCCTAATCCTAACCAAAACAACCCTCTATTGACCGGTACTCTTTCTTATTCTATTTCCAATATTTCATCTTATTTACGGTTTAGATCTAAACTTACCTTATCATTTTTGCTATCTTTACTTCTGACTCTATATTTATTATTTTCCTTCTTCACAGCTCCTCCTGTTCCAGCTGCTTCTGCCAATACTAATGTTCCCACCAATGGCCCGAATGTTATGGGTATATCTCCCTTTCCTTCTCTTATCATTAACCCCTTTATTAATAAGGTTTCAATATCTAAACTGGTTTTTTGCTACAAACTATCCACAGGCTCTCTAAACGAGGGCGATGCTGCGTCCTTCTCGGAACAACCCACTGAGGAAGCACCCAACAGTGATACAGAAATGGGTGATGTTCCCCCTACCAAAGATCCATCTGCTTCAGAATCGAAACAGAAAGCCCCTCTCGAGCCTCAACACCTAAATACCATCTATCCTATCCCTGAAGATGTATCAGATGATGATTGGGATGCCGCGGATGATGGTGTTCCCAGCCCAACTGCTCAGCAAATTAAGAATATTGAAGCTAAATTGCGTAAGGCCCCTGTTTCTACCGATTCAAATTTCAATGAATTTAACCAATGGCTATTAAAAACTTACCCAAATGATGCAGCTCCTGCCCCTGCTCCAGCCCCACCGAACCGTGGCACAAAACACCGTTCTCCCATCCAAGTGTCGCTCCCACCAAAGAAATCCAAACCCTCCAGATCCACTCCTAAGGATGGGATGAGCAGCTCAAAAAACTCTCCGGCGGCGGCTGATTCCCAGCCCCGCTTAACAAAATGAGGATCCTTTGCTGGAACTGCCAGGGCCTAGGACAAGCCCCGGTAGTTTAACATTTTCGTGACTATGTCCAACAATCCAATCCGGATGTTATCTTCTTATGCGAAACTAAAATTAATAATGCGGCTTGTAGCCGTCTTTGTCTTTCTTTAGGTATGTTAGAAGTTATTGCTATTCCCCCAACGGATGGGTGTTCCGGTATTGCGCTTTTCATCTCGAACAATATTAATATTACTTTAATTTCGTATTCGTCGCGTTATATACATACTCAAATCATATCGAATGATCACATTTTGTTTTTTACGGGAATGCATGGCTACTCCGAAACTAGTCAAAAATACAAAACATGGGAAATTATCGATTCCTTACATATAAATAATAATAATATCCCCTGGCTTCTAGGAGGGGATTTTAATGAAATCTTATCCGACTCTGAAAAGTAAGGTGGTAGCCGAAGGGCTAGATCACAAATAAATAATTTTCGTCATTGTCTTTCACGCAACAATCTTTTTGACTGTAAGCCAACATCGGGGTGGTTTACTTGGACAAAAGTTGGGCCTTTAACTCCAACTATACATGAAAGATTAGACCGGTTCATTCCTAACTCGGCCTGGCAGGATCTTTTTCCTTCATATCGCATCACAACGGACTATGTGGCCAAGTTCGACCACTGCTTCCTGCTTCTTATTACATCCCCCGCGGTTGTTTCTCCCCTTCAGCGACTACCCAACACGTTTCGTTTCGAAAACTGTTGGGCGAATAATGAGAATAACATATCTACTATTAAACGCACTTGGGCCAATACCTCTGGAACAGCCATTGAAAAAATAAAAGCTATTGGTACATGCCTGGAGGAATGGCAGAATCAACAAAGACTAAAGTCTACCGGTCGTATTAATTTTCTTACCAAAAAAATAAACAAATTTTTATGTCGCCCCTTAAATGCCACAACTGAAGAAATTTATATAAAACATAGAACTGAACTTAATAAACTTCTAATGGAACAAGAAATTTATTGGGCTCAAAGATCTCGAACACTTTGGCTCTCTCAAGGGGATAAAAATACGAGGTTCTTCCATGCACGGGCAAACAATAGAAGGAAAAAAAACTCGATCACAGGTCTTTTTGATTCTAATTTGAATTGGTGTACGGCTGATTCAGATCTAATGTCTATTGCTTCTAGCTATTTCCAAAACCTCTTTACGTCCTCCAACCCACAAATTTTTGATAATATACTCGATAAAATTATGCCTTCTATCACTCAATCTATGAATGATACTCTCTTAAGGTCTTTCACAAAAGAAGAAATACTTCATGCTTTCCGGGACATTGATCCTAGGAAAGCGCCTGGTATTGATGGTCTACCAAGTAGTTTTTTTCGTCAACACTGGGATATTGTTGGCGAAGATGTTATTAATCTATGCCTTAACTTACTAAATGGCACTGCTGATATGTCCTTGGTCAATAAAACTATACTGGTATTAATCCATAAAATCCAGGACCCAACTACCATGAAACAACTAAGACCTATCAGTCTATGCACTGTTCTTTATAAAATAGTTGCTAAAACCATTGTCAATAGGATGAAACAAACAATTCCCCTTTTTATTAGCCCTAATCAAGCAGCCTTCGTTCAGGGACGTAACATCTCTGATAACATCCTTGTTGCCCATGAAATTATTCACAATATCAATTCAGGTGCAACTAAATCCTCCCAAGGAGCCGCTCTTAAACTAGATACGGAAAAAGCTTTTGATAGAGTTGAATGGTCTTTTTTAGCAAATGTTATGGAACGCATGGGCTTCGTATCTGATTGGATCTCCCTCATAATGTGATGCATTACCACAATTTCTTTTTCAGTCAAAATTAATAACTCCTTCTCCCCCTATTTTCAACCTCAACGCGGTTTACGTCAAGGTGATCCCTTATCACCTTTCCTTTTCCTATTTTGTACACAAGGGCTCTCTGCGTACCTATCTGCTGCTCAACAAACAAACATCCTACCGGGGCTTGGTGCCTGCAAATATGGCCCCAGAGTCAACCATCTACTCTTTGCTGATGACTGTATGGTCTTCATTAATAATACTCCAACTGAAGCTACTCATCTTAAAAGAGCCCTGCAAACATATGCTGCTGCTTCCGGTCAAGCGGTTAATTTTGAGAAATCGACAATTTTTTATAATCCACGTACCCCATCTTCAACAAGAACCGCGATCAATAGTCTATTGCAGGTACGTGAGGTTTCTAACCCTGGCGTATACCTAGGTGTTCCACTTCTCATTTGGAAGAACAAAACTGAGTCATTAGGGTTTGTGCGTGATAAAGTTCATGACCGTCTTTCTAGCTGGGATAAACATCTCCTGTCTTTTAGTGGTCGGGAGATTTTCATTAAAGCAGTCCTACAATCTCTACCTCAATATGTTATGTTTTGTTATCTTCTTCCACAAAACATTATTGACGATATGACCTCAGCAATCCGGCAATATTGGTGGACTGGCAAATCCAATAAAAAAGGATGGCATATGCTTCCTTGGAATCATGTTTGTTTACCTAAGGCCGCTGGAGGTATGTGGTTTAAGGATTTACATGACTTCAATGTTGCTCTCTTGGGTAAGCAATTATGGAGACTCATTTGCGAGCCAGATTCTTTATTGGGCCAAATATATCGTGCTAAATACTTTCCTTCTGGGAATATTCTCGATGCCTCTAGACCCAACCGAGGCTCATTTGCATGGCAAGGTATGTATAATGCTCTACAACGTTTCTTTCCAGGCTTCCTACATCGTCCAGGTATTAACAGTAATATCAGAGTGCACAAAGACATCTGGGGCGGTCCTTCCCCTATTACCCTTACTGGGGATTATGAAATCTCGGATGAAGTCCATATTCGATGCCGCGATTTCATGCTTCGTAATCAAACTGCTTGGGACCCTGAAAAGGTCCGAAGTTATTTTAACCCAACTAACGCCACTGCCATTCTCCGTATACCAATCATAAATGATCATCGTGATTCTATTCTTTGGTCTCCTAATGATTCGGGTATTTACTCGGTCCGCTCTGGTTATCTTTTTTTACAACGTTCTACGTACCCACATACGTCACCTACACGCTTTTGGAAATTTCTGTCCAAAGTAAAGGCCTTACCTAAGGTCAAAACTTTTGGATGGCGTATGGTGTCTGATGCTCTACCAGTTGGCTCCAAAATGCAAGCTTTTTCACCAACTTCGGGGCCTTGTCCTATCTGTGGAGCCCACTCGGAGTCCATTCTCCATGCTCTTCGTGATTGTGCTAGGGCCTCTGAAGCCCTTCAGCTATCTGGTATTGCCATAACTCTTTCTAGGAGCTTGGCTATTACCCATTACAATGGTTGGAGGAAGCTGCCCACCTCCTATCCTCTGACAAGTTTGGCCTCTTCCTCACAACTATTTAGAACGTCTGGAATAGACATAACGACTGGGTTCATAATCACCATCTACAACCACCATGGCTTATTGCCGTTAACTCCATTAGCTTACATGACGACTTCTGTAATGCCTCTTCTTCTTCCACCCCAACGCCCTCTATCCTTTCTCCTCCATGCTGGAACCCTCCTCCACCTAATCATATAAAAATAAATGTGGATGGGGCTTTTAATCCCTCAACTCGTGCAACGGCTGTTGGCGCCGTGGCACGTGATTCTACAAGTGCAGTTGTGGGTGGCCTCGCTTTTCCACTTGGTAGCTGCTTGGATGCAGTTACTTGTGAAGGTGAAATCCTTCTTGCAGGAATCACCTTCGCCCGATCTCAAGGATGGAATCGAATCTTGCTTGAAACTGACTGTTCTTCTCTTGCAAATAGGATCAACAATCTAGGACTAGACCTTTCTACTTTGGGACCTCTTCTTCACCAGATTCGAGAGTCTCTTCATGCTTATGATTCATCTTCTGTTTCTTTTGTACGCTGTGAGGCAAATCATGTGGCCCATATTTTGGCTACTTATTCGCTGAGTTCTATGTCTTCCATGTCTTTTAATTCTGACATTCATACATGTATCAATCATCTTGTATCAAATTTCTCTATGATATAATAAAACTTAGGCACTCTTTTCCCCTTTTTAGGGTCCTCTAGCTCTGCTTGAAGGATATTAGTAGGGTTTTTAAGGAGGCCTTTTCTTCAAAAAAAAGTCCAACGGGTCTATTTTACAGCCCATTTAGACCCGCTAGCCCGAAACCTCTTCAAAAATGACCGAAAAACATGTTTTAATCAAATTTTAGGACTTCATATAATTGATTACGATCTTTTCAACACGATTATATTGCAAAAAGGCAATTTCTGTATTTTTTACTCAGTTAAAAGTCCAACGGGTCCATTTTACGGCCCATTTAGACCCGCTCGCCCGAAACCTCTTCAAAAATGACTGAAAAAATATTTTGATCAAATTTTAGGACTTCATATCATTGATTACGATCTTTTCAACACAATTATATTGCAAAAACTCAATTTTTGTACTTTTTACTCAGTTAAAAGTCCAACGGGTCCATTTTACGGTCCATTTAGACCCGCTCGCCCGAAACCTCTTCAAAAATGACTGAAAAACAAGTTTTAATCAAATTTTAGGAGTTCATATAACTGATTACGATCTTTTCAACAAGATTGTATTGCAAAATTCAATTTCTGTTCTTTTTACGCAGTTATAAGATCAACGGGTCCATTTAAGGCTCATTTAGACCCGCTCGTCCGAAATCTCTACAAAAAGTTCCGAACTTTTCAACATGATTATGTTTCAAAAACTCAATTTATGTACTTTTTACTCAGTTAAAAGTCCAACGGGTCCATTTTACGGCCCATTTAGACCCGCTCGTCCAAAACCTCTACAAAAAGGACCGCAAAACAAGTTTTAATCAAAACTTAAGAGTTCATATCGTTGATTACGAGCTTTTCAACACTATTGTATTGCAAAAATTCAATTTCAGTTCTTTTTACGCAGTTATAAGTTCAACAGGTCCATTTTAAGGCCCATTTAGACCCGCTCGTCCGAAGCGTCTACAAAAAGGACCGAAAAACAAGTTTTGATCCATTTTTAGGAGTTCATATAATTGATTACGAGCTTTTCAACAAGATTATTTTTCAAAAATTCATTTATGTATTTTTTACTCAGTTAAAAGTCCAACGGGTCCATTTGACGGCCCATTTACACCCGCTCGTCCGAAACCTCTACGAAAAGGACTGGAAAACAAGTTTTAATCAAAACTTAAGAGTTCATATCGTTGATTACGAGCTTTTCAAAACTATTGTATTGCAAAAATTCAATTTCAGTTCTTTTTACGCAGTTATAAGTTCAACGGGTCCATTTTAAGGCCCATTTATACCCGCTCGTCCGAAACCACTACAAAAAGGACCGAAAAACAAATTTTGATCGAATTTTAGGAGTTCATATAATTGATTACGAGCTTTTCAACAAGATTATATAGCAAAACGTCAATTTCTGTATTTTTTACTCAGTTAAAAGTCCAATGGGTCCATTTTACGGCCCATTTAGATCCGCTCGCCCGAAACCTCTTCTAAAATGACTGAAAAACAAGTTTTAATCAAAATTTAGGAGTTCATATAATTGATTCCGATCATTTCAACACGATTATATTGCAAAAACTCAATTTGTGTATTTTTTACTCAATTAAAAGTCCAACGGGTCCATTTTACGGCCCATTTACACCCGCTCGTCCGAAACCTCTACAAAAAGGACCGTAAAACAAGTTTTAATCAAAACTTAAGAGTTCATATCGTTGATTACGAGCTTTTCAAAACTATTGTATTGCAAAAATTCAATTTCTGTTCTTTTTACACAGTTATAAGTTCAACGGGTCCATTTTAAGGCCCATTTAGACCCGGTCGCCCGAAACCTCTACAAAAAGGACCGAAAAACAAGTTTTGATCAAATTTTAGGAGTTCATATAATTGATTACGAGCTTTCCAACAAGATTATATTGCAAAAACTCAAATTCGGTATTTTTACTCAGTTAAAAGTCCAACGGGTCCATTTTACGGCCCATTTAGACCCGCTCGCCCGAAACCTCTTCAAAAATGACTGAAAAACAAGTTTTAATCAAAATTTAGGAGTTCATATAATTGATTACGATCGTTTCAACACGATTATATTGCAAAAACTCAATTTCTGTATTTTTTACTTAGTTAAAAGTCCAACGGGTCCATTTTACGGCCCATTTACACCCGCTCGTCCGAAACCTCTACAAAAAGGACTGGAAAACAAGTTTTAATCAAAACTTAAGAGTTCATATCGTTTATTACGAGCTTTTCAAAACTATTGTATTGCAAAAATTCAATTTCAGTTCTTTTTACGCAGTTATAAGTTCAACGGGTCCATTTTAAGGCCCATTTAGACCCGCTCGTCCGAAACCACTACAAAAAGGACCAAAAAACAAGTTTTGATCCAATTTTAGGAGTTCATATAATTGATTACGAGCTTTTCAACAAGATTATATTGCAAAAAGTCAATTTCTGAATTTTTTTACTCAGTTAAAAGTCCAATGGGTCCATTTTACGGCCCATTTAGACCCGCTCGCCCGAAACCTCTTCTAAAATGACTGAAAAACAAGTTTTAATCAAAATTTAGGAGTTCATATAATTGATTACGATCATTTCAACACAATTATATTGCAAAAACTCAATTTGTGTATTTTTTACTCAATTAAAAGTCCAACGGGTCCATTTTACGGCCCATTTACACCCGCTCGTCCGAAACCTCTACAAAAAGGACCGTAAAACAAGTTTTAATCAAAACTTAAGAGTTCATATCGTTTATTACGAGCTTTTCAACACGATTGTATTGCAAAAATTCTATTTATGTTCTTTTTACGCAGTTATAAGTTTAACGGGTCCATTTTAAGGCCGATTTAGACCCGCTCGTCCGAAACATTTTCAAAAATGACTGAAAAACAAGTTTTGATCAAATTTTAGGAGTTCATATAATTTATTACGAGCTATTCAACAAGATTATATTGCAAAAACTCAAATTCGGTATTTTTTACTTAGTTAAAAGTCCAACGGGTCCATTTTACGGCCCATTTAGACCTGCTCGTCTGAAACCTCTTCAAAATTGACTGAAAAACAAGTTTTAATCAAATTTTAGGAGTTCATAAAACTAATTACGATCTTTTCAACACGATTGTATTGCAAAAATTCAATTTCTGTTCTTTTTACGCAGTTATAAGTTCAATGGGTCCATTTTAAGGCCCATTTAGACCCGCTCATCTGAAACCTCTTAAAAATGACTGGAAAACAAGTTTTGATCAAATTTTAAGAGTTCATATAATTGATTACGAGCTTTTCAACAAGAGTATATTGCAAAAACTCAAATTTGGTATTTGTTACTCAGTTAAAAGTTAAAGGAGTCCATTTTACAGCCCATTTAGACACGCTCGCCCGAAACCTCTTCAAAAATGATCGGAAAAAAAGTTTTAATCAAATTTTAGGACTTCATATCATTGATTACGATCTTTTTAACACTATTATATTGCAAAAACACAATTTTTGTACTTTTTACTCAGTTAAAAGTCCAACGGGTCCATTTTACGGCCCATTTAGACACGCTCGTCCGAAACCTCTACAAAAGGACCGCAAAACAAGTTTTAATCAAAACTTAAGAGTTCATATCGTTGATTACGAGCTTTTCAACACTATTGTATTGCAAAAATTCAATTTCTGATCTTTTTACGCAGTTATAAGTTCAACGGGTCCATTTTAAGGCCCATTTAGACCCGCTCGTCCGAAACCTCTTAAAAAATCACTGAAAAACAAGTTTTGATCAAATTTTACGAGTTCATATAATTGATTACGAGCTTTTCAACAAGATTATATTGCAAAAACTCAAATTCGGTATTTTTTACTTAGTTAAAAGTCTAACGGGTCCATTTTACGGCCCATTTAGACCCGCTCGCCCGAAACCTCTTCAAAAATGACCGAAAAAAAACTTTTAATCAAATTTTAGGGCTTCATATAATTGATTACGATCTTTTCAACACGATTATATTGCAAAAACTCAATTTATGTACTTTTTACTCAGTTAAAAGTCCAACGGGTCCATTTTACGGCCCATTTGGACCCGCTCGTCCGAAGCCTCTACAAAAAGGTCCGCAAAACATGTTTTAATCAAAACTTAAGAGTTCATATCGTTGATTACGAGCTTTTCAACACTATTGTATTGCAAAAATTCAATTTCAGTTCTTTTTACGCAGTTATAAGTTCAACGAGTCCATTTTAAGGCCCATTTAGACCCGCTCGTCCGAAGCCTCTAGAAAACGACCGAAAAACAAGTTTTGATCCATTTTTAGGAGTTCATATAATTGATTACGAGCTTTTCAACAAGATTATTTTTCAAAAATCCATTTATGTATTTTTTACTCAGTTAAAAGTCCAACGGGTCCATTTTACGGCCCATTTAGACCCGCTCGCCCGAAACCTCTTCAAAAATGACTGAAAAACAAGTTTTAATCAAATTTTAGGAGTTCATATAATTGATTACGATCGTTTCAACATGATTATATTGCAAAAACTCAATTTCTGTATTTTTTACTCAGTTAAAAGTCCAACGGGTCCATTTTACGGCCCATTTAGACCCGCTCGTCCGAAACCTCTACAAAAAGGACCGCAAAACATGTTTTAATCAAAACTTAAGAGTTCATATCGTTGATTACGAGCTTTTCAACACTATTGTATTGTAAAAATTCAATTTATGTTATTTTTACGCAGTTATAAGTTCAACGGGTCCATTTTAAGGTCCATTTAGACCCGCTCGTCTGAAAAAACCACTACAAAAAGGACCGAAAAACAAGTTTTGATCCAATTTTAGGAGTTCATATAATTGATTACGAGCTTTCCAACAAGATTATATTGCAAAACGTCAATTTCTGTATTTTTTACTTAGTTAAAAGTCCAACGGGTCCATTTTACGGCCCATTTAGACCCGCTCGCCCGAAACCTCTTCTAAAATGACTGAAAAACAAGTTTTAATCAAATCTTAGGAGTTCATATAATTGATTACGATCGTTTCAACACGATTATATTGCAAAAACTCAATTTGTGTATTTTTTACTCAATTAAAAGTCCAACGGGTCCATTTTACGGCCCATTTACACCCGCTCGTCCGAAACCTCTACAAAAAGGACCGTAAAATAAGTTTTAATCAAAAATTAAGAGTTCGTATCGTTTATTACGAGCTTTTCAACACGATTGTATTGCAAAAATTCAATTTTTGTTCTTTTTACGCAGTTATAACTTCAACGGGTCCATTTTATGGCCCATTTAGACCCGCTCGTCCGAAACCACTACAAAAAGGACCGAAAAACAAGTTTTGATCCAATTTTAGGAGTTCATATAATTGATTACGAGCTTTTCAACAAGATTATATTGCAAAACTTCAATTTCTGTATTTTTTACTCAGTTAAAAGTCCAATGGGTCCATTTTACGGCCCATTTAGACCCGCTTGCCCGAAACCTCTTCTAAAATGACTGAAAAACAAGTTTTCATCAAAATTTAGGAGTTCATATAATTGATTACGATCGTTTCAACACGATTATATTGCAAAAACTCAATTTTGTATTTTTTACTCAATTAAAAGTCCAACGGGTCCATTTTACGGCCCATTTACACCCGCTCGTCCGAGACCTCTACAAAAGGACCGTAAAACAAGTTTTAATCAAAACTTAAGAGTTCATATCGTTTATTACGGGCTTTTCAACACGATTTTATTGCAAAAATTCTATTTCTGTTCTTTTTACGCAGTTATAAGTTCAACGGGTCCATTTGAAGGCCCATTTAAACCCGCTCGTCCGAAACATTTTCAAAAATGACTGAAAAACAAGTTTTGATCAAATTTTAGGAGTTCATATAATTTATTACGAGCTTTTCAACAAGATTATATTGCAAAAACTCAAATTCGGTATTTTTTACTTAGTTAAAAGTCCAACGGGTCCATTTTACGGCCCATTTAGACCCGCTCGCCCGAAACCTCTTCAAAAATGACCGAAAAAAAAACTTTTAATCAAATTTTAGGACTTCATATCATTGATTACGATCTTTTCAACACGATTATATTGCAAAAACTCAATTTTTGTACTTTTTACTCAGTTAAAAGTCCAACGGGTCCATTTTACGGCCCATTTAGACCCGCTCGTCCGAAACCACTACAAAAAGGACCGCAAAACAAGTTATAATCAAAACTTAACAGTTCATATCGTTGATTACGAGCTTTTCAACACTATTGTAATGCAAAAATTCAATTTCTGTTCTTTTTACGCAGTTATAAGTTCAACGAGTCCATTTTAAGGCCCACTTAGACCCGCTCGTCCGAAACCTCTACAAAAAGTACCAAAAAACAAGTTTTGATCCAATTTTACGAGTTCATATAATTGATTACGAGCTTTTCAACAAGATTATATTGCAAAAACTCAAATTCGGTATTTTTTACTCAGTTAAAAGTCCAACGGGTCCATTTTACGACTCATTTAGACCCGCTCACCCGAAACCTCTTCAAAAATGACTGAAAAACAGGTTTTAATCAAATTTTAGGAGTTCATATAATTGATTACGTTCTTTTCAACACGATTATATTGCAAAAACTCAATTTTTGTACTTTTTACTCAGTTAAAAGTCCAACGGGTCCATTTTACGGCCCATTTAGACCCGCTCGTCCGAAACTCTACAAAAAGGACCGCAAAACAAGTTTTAATCAAAACTTAAGAGTTCATATCGTTGATTACGAGCTTTTCAACACTATTGTATTGCAAAAATTCAATTTATGTTGTTTTTACGCAGTTATAAGTTCAACGGGTTCATTTTAAGGCCCATTTAGACCCGCTCGTCCGAAACCTCTACAAAAAGGACCGAAAAACTAGTTTTGATCCAATTTTAGGAGTTCATATAATTGATTATGAGCTTTTCAACAAGATTATAATGCAAAAACTCAAATTCGGTATTTTTTACTCAGTTAAAAGTCCAACGGGTCCATTTTACGGCCCATTTAGACCCGCTCGCCCGAAACTCTTCAAAAATGACTGAAAAACAAGTTTTAATCAAATTTTAGGAGTTCATATAATTGATTACGATCTTTTCATCACGATTATATTGCAAAAACTCAATTTATGTACTTTTTACTCAGTTAAAAGTCCAACGGGTCCATTTTACGGCCCATTTAGACCCGCTCGTCCGAAACCTCTACAAAAGGACCGCAAAACAAGTTTTAATCAAAACTTAAGAGTTCATATCGTTGATTACGAGCTTTTCAACACTATTGTATTGCAAAAATTCAATTTATGTTCTTTTTACGCAGTTATAAGTTCAACGGGTCCATTTTAAGGCCCATTTAGACCCGCTCGTCCGAAACCACTACAAAAAGAACCGAAAAACAAGTTTTGATCCAATTTTACGAGTTCATATAATTGATTACGAGCTTTTCAACAAGATTATATTGCAAAAACTCAAATTTGGTATTTTTTACTCAATTAAAAGTCCAACGGGTCCATTTTACGGCCCATTTAGACCTGCTCGCCCGAAACCTCTTCAAAAATGACAGAAAAAAAGTTTTAATCAAATTTTAGGAGTTCATATAATTGATTACGATCTTTTCAACACGATTATGTTGCAAAAACTCAATTTATGTACTATTTACTCAGTTAAAAGTCCAACGGGTCCATTTTACGGCCCATTTAGACCCGCTCGTCCGAAACCTCTACAAAAAGGACCGTAAAACAAGTTTTAATCAAAACTTAAGAGTTCATATCGTTGATTACGAGCTTTTCAACACTATTGTATTGCAAAAATTCAATTTATGTTCTTTTTACGCAGTTATAAGTTCAACGGGTCCATTTTAAGGCCCATTTAGACCCGCTCGTCCGAAACTACTACAAAAAGGACCGAAAAACAAGTTTTGATCCAATTTTAGGAGTTCATATAATTGATTACGAGCTTTTCAACAAGATTATATTGCAAAAAGTCCATTTCTGTATTTTTTACTCAGTTAAAAGTCTAACGGGTCCATTTTACGGCCCATTTAGACCCGCTCGCCCGAAATCTCTTCAAAAATGACTGAAAAACAAGTTTTAATCAAATTATAAGAGTTCATATAATTGATTACGATCGTTTCAACACGATTATATTGCAAAAACTCTATTTCTGTATTTTTTACTCAGTTAAAAGTCCAACGGGTCCATTTTACGGCCCATTTAGACCCGCTCGTCCGAAACCTCTACAAAAAGGACCGCAAAACAAGTTTTAATCAAAACTTAAGACTTCATATCGTTGATTACGAGCTTTTCAACACTATTGTATTGCAAAAATTCAATTTATGTTCTTTTTACGTAGTTATAAGTTCAACGGGTCCATTTTAAGGCCCATTTAGACCCGGTCGTCCGAAACCTCTACAAAAAGGACCGAAAAACAAGTTTTGATCCAATTTTACAAGTTCATATAGTTGATTATGAGCTTTTCAACAAGATTATATTGCAAAAACTCAAATTCGGTATTTTTTACTCAGTTAAAAGTCCAACGGGTCCATTTTACGGCCCATTTAGACCCGCTCGCCCGAAACCTCTTCAAAAATGACTGAAAAACAAGTTTTAATCAAATTTTAGGAGTTCATATAATTGATTACGATCTTTTCAACACGATTATATTGCAAAAACTCAATTTATGTACTTTTTACTCAGTTAAAAGTCCAACAGGTTCATTTTACTGCCCATTTAGACCCGCTCGTCCGAAACCTCTACAAAAAGGACCACAAAACAAGTTTTAATCAAAACTTAAGAGTTCATATCGTTGATTATGAGCTTTTCAACACTATTGTATTGCAAAAATTCAATTTCTGTTCTTTTTACGCAGTTATAAGTTCAATGGGTCCATTTTAAGGCCCACTTAGACCAGCTCGTCCGAAACCTCTACAAAAAGGACCGAAAAACAAGTTTTGATCCAATTTTACGAGTTCATATAATTGATTACGAGCTTTTCAGCAAGATTATATTGCAAAAACTCAAATTCGGTATTTTTTACTCAGTTAAAAGTCCAACGGGTCCATTTTACGGCCCATTTAGACCCGCTCGCCCAAAACCTCTTCAAAAATGACGGAAAAACAAGTTTTAATCAAATTTTAGGAGTTCATATAATTGATTACGATCTTTTCAACACGATTATGTTTCAAAAACTCAATTTATGTACTTTTTACTCAGTTAAAAGTCCAACGGGTCCATTTTACGGCCCATTTAGACCCGCTCGTCCGAAACCTCTACAAAAGGACCGCAAAACAAGTTTTAATCAAAACTTAAGACTTCATATAGTTGATTACGAGCTTTTCAACACTATTGTATTGCAAAAATTCAATTTATGTTCTTTTTACGCAGTTATAAGTTCAACGGGTCCATTTTAAGGCCCATTTAGACCCGCTCGTCCGAAACCACTACAAAAAGGACCGAAAAACAAGTTTGATCCAATTTTAGGAGTTCATATAATTGATTACGAGCTTTTCAACAAGATTGTATTGAAAAAAGTCCATTTCTGTATTTTTTACTAAGTTAAAAGTCCAACGTGTCCATTTTACGGCCCATTTAGACCCGCTCGCCCGAAACCTCTTCAAAAATGACTGAAAAACAAGTTTTAATCAAATTTTAGGAGTTCATATAATTGATTACGATCGTTTCTACACGATTATATTGCAAAATCTCAATTTCTGTATTTTTTACTCAGTTAAAAGCCCAACGGGTCCATTTTACGGCCCATTTAGACCCGCTCGTCCGAAACCTCTTCAAAAATGACCGAAAAACAAGTTTTAATCAAATTTTAGGAGTTCATACAATTGATTACGATCTTTTCAACACGATTAAATTGCAAAAACTCAATTTATATACTTTTTAATCAGTTAAAAGTCCAACGGGTCCATTTTACGGCCCATTTAGACTCGCTCATTCGAAACCTCTTCAAAAAGGACCGCAAAACAAGTTTTAATCAAAACTTAAGACTTTATATCGTTGATTACGAGCTTTTCAACACTATTGTATTGCAAAAATTCAATTTATGTTCTTTTTACGCAGTTATAAGTTCAACGGGTCCATTTTAAGGCCCATTTAGACCCGCTCGTCCGAAACCACTACAAAAAGGACCGAAAAACAAGTTTTGATCCAATTTTAGGAGTTCATATAATTGATTATGAGCTTTTTAAGAAGATTATATTGCAAAAATCCAAATTCGGTATTTTTTACTCAGTTAAAAGTCCAACGGGTCCATTTTGCGGCCCATTTAGAACTGCTCGCCCAAAACCTCTTCAAAAATGACTGAAAAACAAGTTTTAATCAAATCTTAGGAGTTCATATAATTGATTACGATCTTTTCAACACGATTATATTGCAAAAACTCAATTTTTGTACTTTTTACTCAGTTAAAAGTCCAACGGGTCCATTTTACGGCCCATTTAGACCCGCTCGCCCGAAACTTCTTCAAAAATGACTGAAAAACAAGTTTTAATCAAATTTTAGGAGTTCATATAATTGATTACGATCTTTTCAACACGATTATGTTTCAAAAACTCAATTTATGTACTTTTTACTCAGTTAAAAGTCCAACGGGTCCATTTTACGGCCCATTTAGACCCGCTCGTCCGAAACCTCTACAAAAAGGACCGCAAAACAAGTTTTAATCAAAACTTAAGACTTCATATAGTTGATTACGAGCTTTTCAACACTATTGTATTGCAAAAATTCAATTTATGTTCTTTTTACGCAGTTATAAGTTCAACGGGTCCATTTTAAGGCCCATTTAGACCCGCTCGTCCGAAACCACTACAAAAAGGACCGAAAAACAAGTTTGATCCAATTTTAGGAGTTCATATAATTGATTACGAGCTTTTCAACAAGATTGTATTGAAAAAAGTCCATTTCTGTATTTTTTACTAAGTTAAAAGTCCAACGTGTCCATTTTACGGCCCATTTAGACCCGCTCGCCCGAAACCTCTTCAAAAATGACTGAAAAACAAGTTTTAATCAAATTTTAGGAGTTCATATAATTGATTACGATCGTTTCTACACGATTATATTGCAAAATCTCAATTTCTGTATTTTTTACTCAGTTAAAAGCCCAACGGGTCCATTTTACGGCCCATTTAGACCCGCTCGTCCGAAACCTCTTCAAAAATGACCGAAAAACAAGTTTTAATCAAATTTTAGGAGTTCATACAATTGATTACGATCTTTTCAACACGATTAAATTGCAAAAACTCAATTTATATACTTTTTAATCAGTTAAAAGTCCAACGGGTCCATTTTACGGCCCATTTAGACTCGCTCATTCGAAACCTCTTCAAAAAGGACCGCAAAACAAGTTTTAATCAAAACTTAAGACTTTATATCGTTGATTACGAGCTTTTCAACACTATTGTATTGCAAAAATTCAATTTATGTTCTTTTTACGCAGTTATAAGTTCAACGGGTCCATTTTAAGGCCCATTTAGACCCGCTCGTCCGAAACCACTACAAAAAGGACCGAAAAACAAGTTTTGATCCAATTTTAGGAGTTCATATAATTGATTATGAGCTTTTTAAGAAGATTATATTGCAAAAATCCAAATTCGGTATTTTTTACTCAGTTAAAAGTCCAACGGGTCCATTTTGCGGCCCATTTAGAACTGCTCGCCCAAAACCTCTTCAAAAATGACTGAAAAACAAGTTTTAATCAAATCTTAGGAGTTCATATAATTGATTACGATCTTTTCAACACGATTATATTGCAAAAACTCAATTTTTGTACTTTTTACTCAGTTAAAAGTCCAACGGGTCCATTTTACGGCCCATTTAGACCCGCTCGCCCGAAACTTCTTCAAAAATGACTGAAAAACAAGTTTTAATCAAATTTTAGGAGTTTATATAACTGATTACGATCTTTTCAACACTATTTTATTGCAAAAATTCAATTTCTGTTCTTTTTACGCAGTTATAAGTTCAACGGGTCCATTTTAAGGCCCATTTAGACCCGCTCGTCCGAAACCTCTTCAAAAATGACTGAAAAACAAGTTTTGATCAAATTTTAGGAGTTCATATAATTGATTACAAGCTTTTCAACAAGCTTATATTGCAAAAACTCAAATTCGATATTTTTACTCAGTTAAAAGTCCAACGGGTCCATTTTACGGCCCATTTAGACCCGCTCGCCCGAAACCTCTTCAAAAATGACCGAAAAAACTTTTAATCAAATTTCAGGACTTCATATCATTGATTATGATCTTTTCAACACGATTATATTGCAAAAACTCAATTTTTGTACTTTTTACTCAGTTAAAAGTCCAACAGGTCCATTTTACGTCCCATTTGGACCCGCTCATCCAAAACCTCTACAAAAGGACCGCAAAACAAGTTTTAATCAAAACTTAAGAGTTCATATCGTTGATTACGATCTTTTCAACACTATTTTATTGCAAAAATTCAATTTCAGTTCTTTTTACGCCGTTATAAGTTCAACGAGTCCATTTTAAGGCCCATTTAGACCCGCTCGTCCGAAACCTCTACAAAAAGGACCGAAAAACGAGTTTTGATCCAGTTTTATGAGTTCATATAATTGATTACGAGCTTTTCAACAAGATTATAATGCAAAAACTCAAATTCGGTATTTTTTACTCAGTTAAAAGTCCAACGGGTCCATTTTACGGCCCATTTAGACCCGCTCGCCCGAAACTTCTTCAAAAATGACTGAAAAACAAGGTTTAATCAAATTTTAGGAGTTCATATAACTGATTACGATCTTTTCAACACGATTTTATTGCAAAAATTCAATTTCTGTTCTTTTTACGCAGTTATAAGTTCAACGGGTCCATTTTAAGGCCCATTTAGACCCGCTCGTCCGAAACCTCTTCAAAAATGACTGAAAAACAAGTTTTGATCAAATTTTAGGAGTTCATATAATTGATTACGAGCTTTTCAACAAGCTTATATTGCAAAAACTCAAATTCGGTATTTTTACTCAGTTAAAAGTCCAACGGGTCCATTTTACGGCCCATTTAGACCCGCTCGCCCGAAACTTCTTCAAAAATGACTGAAAAACAAGTTTTAATCAAATTTTAGGAGTTTATATAACTGATTACGATCTTTTCAACACGATTTTATTGCAAAAATTCAATTTTTGTTCTTTTTACGCAGTTATAAGTTCAACGAGTCCATTTTAAGGCCCATTTAGACCCGCTCGTCCGAAACCTCTTCAAAAATGACTGAAAAACAAGTTTTGATCAAATTTTAGGAGTTCATATAATTGATTACGAGCTTTTCAACAAGCTTATATTGCAAAAACTCAAATTCGGTATTTTTACTCAGTTAAAAGTCCAACGGGTCCATTTTACGGCCCATTTAGACCCGCTCGCCCGAAACCTCTTCAAAAATGACCGAAAAAACTTTTAATCAAATTTCAGGACTTCATATCATTGATTATGATCTTTTCAACACGATTATATTGCAAAAACTCAATTTTTGTACTTTTTACTCAGTTAAAAGTCCAACAGGTCCATTTTACGTCCCATTTGGACCCGCTCATCCAAAACCTCTACAAAAGGACCGCAAAACAAGTTTTAATCAAAACTTAAGAGTTCATATCGTTGATTACGATCTTTTCAACACTATTGTATTGCAAAAATTCAATTTCAGTTCTTTTTACGCCGTTATAAGTTCAACGAGTCCATTTTAAGGCCCATTTAGACCCGCTCGTCCGAAACCTCTACAAAAAGGACCGAAAAACGAGTTTTGATCCAGTTTTATGAGTTCATATAATTGATTACGAGCTTTTCAACAAGATTATAATGCAAAAACTCAAATTCGGTATTTTTTACTCAGTTAAAAGTCCAACGGGTCCATTTTACGGCCCATTTAGACCCGCTCGCCCGAAACCGCTTCAAAAATGACTGAAAAACAAGGTTTAATCAAATTTTAGGAGTTCATATAATTGATTACGATCTTTTCATCACGATTATATTGCAAAAACTCAATTTATGTACTTTTTACTCAGTTAAAAGTCCAACGGGTCCATTTATCGGCCCATTTAGACCCGCTCGTCCGAAACCTCTACAAAAAGGACCGCAAAACAAGTTTTAATCAAAACTTAAGACTTCATATCGTTGATTACGAGCTTTTCAACACTATTGTATTGCAAAAATTCAATTTATGTTCTTTTTACGTAGTTATAAGTTCAACGGGTCCATTTTAAGGCCCATTTAGACCCGGTCGTCCGAAATCTCTACAAAAAGGACCGAAAAACAAGTTTTGATCCAATTTTACGAGTTCATATAGTTGATTATGAGCTTTTCAACAAGATTATATTGCAAAAACTCAAATTCGGTATTTTTTACTCAGTTAAAAGTCCAACGGGTCCATTTTACGGCCCATTTAGACCCGCTCGCCTGAAACCTCTTCAAAAATGACTGAAAACATGTTTTAATCAAATTTTAGGAGTTCATATAATTGATTACGATCTTTTCAAGACGATTATATTGCAAAAACTCAATTTATATACTTTTTACTCAGTTAAAAGTCCAACGGGTCCATTTTATGGCCCATTTAGACCCGCTCGTCTGAAACCTCTACAAAAGGACCGCAAAACAAGTTTTAATCAAAACTTAAGAGTTCATATCGTTGATTACGAGCTTTTCAACACTATTGTATTGCAAAAATTCAATTTATGTTCTTTTTACGCAGTTATAAGTTCAACGGGTCCATTTTAAGGCCCATTTAGACCCGCTCGTCCGAAACCACTACAAAAAGGACCGAAAAACAAGTTTTGATCCAATTTTAGGAGTTCATATAATTGATTACGAGCTTTTCAACAAGATTATATTGCAAAAAGTCCATTTCTGTATTTTTTACTCAGTTAAAAGTCTAACGGGTCCATTTTACGGCCCATTTAGACCCGCTCGCCCGAAACCTCTTCAAAAATGACTGAAAAACATGTTTTAATCAAATTATAAGAGTTCATATAATTGATTACGATCGTTTCAACATGATTATATTGCAAAAACTCTATTTCTGTATTTTTTACTCAGTTAAAAGTCCAACGAGTCCATTTTACAGCCCATTTAGACCCGCTCGTCCGAAACCTCTACAAAAGGACCGCAAAACAAGTTTTAATCAAAACTTAAGAGTTCATATCGTTGATTACGAGCTTTTCAACACTATTGTATTGCAAAAATTCAATTTATGTTCTTTTTACGCAGTTATAAGTTCAACGGGTCCATTTTAAGGCCCATTTAGACCCGCTCGTCCAAAACCACTACAAAAAGAACCGAAAAACAAGTTTTGATCCAATTTTACGAGTTCATATTATTGATTACGAGCTTTTCAACAAGATTCTATTGCAAAAACTCAAATTCGGTATTTTTTACTCAGTTAAAAGTCTAACGGGTCCATTTTACGGCCCATTTAGACCCGCTCGCCCGAAACCTCTTCAAAAATGACTAAAAACAAGTTTTAATCAAATTTTAGGAGTTCATATAATTGATTACGATCTTTTCAACACGATTATGTTGCAAAAACTCAATTTATTTACTATTTACTCAGTTAAAAGTCCAACGGGTCCATTTTACGGCCCATTTAGACCCGCTCGTCCGAAACCTTTACAAAAAGGACCGCAAAATAAGTTTTAATCAAAACTTAAGAGTTCATATCGTTGATTACGAGCTTTTCAACACTATTGTAATGCAAAAATTCAATTTATGTTCTTTTTACGCAGTTATAAGTTCAACGGGTCCATTTTAAGGCCCATTTAGACCCGCTCTTCCAAAACCACTACAAAAAGGACCGAAAAACAAGTTTTGATCCAATTTTAGGAGTTCATATAATTGATTACGAGCTTTTCAACAAGATTATATTGCAAAAAGTTCATTTCTGTATTTTTTACTCAGTTAAAAGTCCAACGGGTCCATTTTACTGCCCATTTAGACCCCCTCGCCCGAAACCTCTTCAAAAATGACTGAAAAACAAGTTTTAATCAAATTTTAGGAGTTCATATAATTGATTACGATCTTTTCAACACGATTATGTTGCAAAAACTCAATTTATGTACTATTTACTCAGTTAAAAGTCCAACGGGTCCATTTTACGGCCCATTTAGACCCGCTCGCCCGAAACCTCTTCAAAAATGACTGAAAAACAAGTTTTAATCAAATTATAGGAGTTCATACAATTGATTACGATCTTTTCAACACGATTATATTGCAAAAACTCAATTTATATACTTTTTACTAAGTTAAAAGTCTAACGGGTCCATTTTACGGCCCATTTAGACCCGCTCATCCGAAACCTCTTCAAAAAGGACTGCAAAACAAGTTTTAATCAAAACTTAAGAGTTCATATCGTTGATTACGAGCTTTTCAACATTATTGTATTGCAAAAATTCAATTTATGTTCTTTTTACGCAGTTATAAGTTCAACGGGTCCATTTTAAGGCCCATTTAGACCCGCTCGTCCGAAACCACTACAAAAAGGACCGAAAAAAAGTTTTGATCCTATTTTAGGAGTTTATATAATTGATTACGAGCTTTTCAACAAGATTATATTGCAAAAAGTCCATTTCTGTATTTTTTACTCAGTTAAAAGTCCAACAGGTCCATTTTACGGCCCATTTAGACCCGCTCGCCCGAAACCTCTTCAAAAATGACTGAAAAACAAGTTTTAATCAAATTATAGGAGTTCATATAATTGATTACTATCGTTTCAACACGATTATATTGCAAAAACTCTATTTCTGTATTTTTTACTCAGTTAAAAGTCCAACGGGTCCATTTTACGGCCCATTTAGACCCGCTCGTCCGAAACCTCTACAAAAAGGACCGCAAAACAAGTTTTAATCAAAACTCAAGAGTTCTTATCGTTGAATACGAGGTTTTCAACTCTATTGTATTGCAAAAATTCAATTTCTGTTTTTTTACGCAGTTATAAGTTCAACGGGTCCATTTTAAGGCCCATTTAGACCCGGTCGTACGAAATCTCTACAAAACGGACCGAAAAACAAGTTTTGATCCAATTTTACGAGTTCTTATAATTGATTACGAGCTTTTCAACAAGATTATATTGCAAAAAGTTCATTTCTGTATTTTTTACTCAGTTAAAAGTCCAACGGGTCCATTTTACTGCCCATTTAGACCCCCTCGCCCGAAACCTCTTCAAAAATGACTGAAAAACAAGTTTTAATCAAATTTTAGGAGTTCATATAATTGATTACGATCTTTTCAACACGATTATGTTGCAAAAACTCAATTTATGTACTATTTACTTAGTTAAAAGTCCAACGGGTCCATTTTACGGCCCATTTAGACCCGCTCGCCCGAAACCTCTTCAAAAATGACTGAAAAACAAGTTTTAATCAAATTATAGGAGTTCATACAATTGATTACGATCTTTTCAACACGATTATATTGCAAAAACTCAATTTATATACTTTTTACTCCGTTAAAAGTCTAACGGGTCCATTTTACGGCCCATTTAGACCCGCTCATCCGAAACCTCTTCAAAAAGGACTGCAAAACAAGTTTTAATCAAAACTTAAGAGTTCATATCGTTGATTACGAGCTTTTCAACATTATTGTATTGCAAAAATTCAATTTATGTTCTTTTTACGCAGTTATAAGTTCAACGGGTCCATTTTAAGGCCCATTTAGACCCGCTCGTCCGAAACCACTACAAAAAGGACCGAAAAAAAGTTTTGATCCTATTTTAGGAGTTTATATAATTGATTACGAGCTTTTCAACAAGATTATATTGCAAAAAGTCCATTTCTGTATTTTTTACTCAGTTAAAAGTCCAACAGGTCCATTTTACGGCCCATTTAGACCCGCTCGCCCGAAACCTCTTCAAAAATGACTGAAAAACAAGTTTTAATCAAATTATAGGAGTTCATATAATTGATTACTATCGTTTCAACACGATTATATTGCAAAAACTCTATTTCTGTATTTTTTACTCAGTTAAAAGTCCAACGGGTCCATTTTACGGCCCATTTAGACCCGCTCGTCCGAAACCTCTACAAAAAGGACCGCAAAACAAGTTTTAATCAAAACTCAAGAGTTCTTATCGTTGAATACGAGGTTTTCAACTCTATTGTATTGCAAAAATTCAATTTCTGTTTTTTTTACGCAGTTATAAGTTCAACGGGTCCATTTTAAGGCCCATTTAGACCCGGTCGTACGAAATCTCTACAAAACGGACCGAAAAACAAGTTTTGATTCAATTTTACGAGTTCTTATAATTGATTACGAGCTTTTCAACAAGATTATATTGCAAAAACTCAAATACGGTATTTTTTACTCATTTAAAAGTCCAACGGGTCCATTATACAGCCCATTAAGACCCGCTCGCCCGAAACCTCTTCAAAAATGACTAAAGAACAAGTTTTAATCAAATTTAATGAGTTCATATAATTGTTTACAATCTTTTCAACACGATTATATTGCAGAAACTCAATTTCTGTACTTTTTACTCAGTTAAAAGTCCAACGGGTCCATTTTACGGCCCATTTAGACCCGCTCGCCCGAAACCTCTTCAAAAACGACTGAAAAACAAGTTTTAATCAAATTATAGGAGTTCATACAATTGATTACGATCTTTTCAACACGATTATATTGCAAAAACTCAATTTATATACTTTTTACTCAGTTAAAAGTCTAACGGGTCCATTTTACGGCCCATTTAGACCCGCTCATCCGAAACCTCTTCAAAAAGGACTGCAAAACAAGTTTTAATCAAAACTTAAGAGTTCATATCGTTGATTACGAGCTTTTCAACACTATTGTATTGCAAAAATTCAATTTATGTTCTTTTTACGCAGTTATAAGTTCAACGGGTCCATTTTAAGGCCCATTTAGACCCGCTCGTCCGAAACCACTACAAAAAAGAACCGAAAAACAAGTTTTGATCCAGTTTTACGAGTTCATATAATTGATTACGAGCTTTTCAACAAGATTATATTGCAAAAACTCAATTTTTGTACTTTTTACTCAGTTAAAAGTCCAACGGGTCCATTTTACGGCCCATTTAGACCCGCTCGCCCGAAACCTCTTCAAAAATGACTGAAAAACAAGTTTTAATCAAATTTTAGGAGTTCATAGAACTGATTACGATCTTTTCAACACGATTGTATTGCAAAAATTCAATTTCTGTTCTTTTTACGTAGTTATAAGTTCACGGGTCCTTTTTAAGGCCCATTTAGACCCGCTCGTCCGAAACCTCTTCAAAAATGACTGAAAAACAAGTTTTGATCAAATTTTAGGAGTTCATATAATTGATTACGAGCTTTTCAACAAGCTTATATTGCAAAAACGCAAATTCGATGTTTTTACTCAGTTAAAAGTTCAACGGGTCCATTTAGACCCGCTCGCCCGAAACCTCTTCAAAAATGACCGAAAAAAACTGTTAATCAAATTTTAGGACATCATATCATTGATTACGATCTTTTCAACACGATTATATTGCAAAAACTCAATTTTTGTACTTTTTACTCAGTTAAAAGTCCAACGGGTCCATTTTACGGCCCATTTGGACCCGCTCGTCCAAAGCCTCTACAAAAAGGACCGCAAAACAAGTTTTAATCAAAACTTAAGAGTTCATATCGTTGATTACGATCTTTTCAACACTATTGTATTGCAAAAATTCAATTTCTGTTCTTTGTAAGCAGTTATAAGTTCAACGAGTCCATTTTAAGGCCCATTTAGACCCGCTCGTCCGAAACCTCTACGAAAAGGACCGAAAAACGAGTTTTGATCCAGTTTTACGAGTTCATATAATTGATTACGAGCTTTTCAATAAGATTATAATGCAAAAACTCAAATTCAGTATTTTTTACTCAGTTAAAAGTCCAACGGGTCCATTTTACGGCCCATTTAGACCCGCTCGCACGAAACCTCTTCAAAAAATGACTGAAAAACAAGTTTTAATCAAACTTTAGGAGTTCATATAATTGATTACGATCTTTTCAACACGATTATATTGCAAAAACTCAATTTATGTACTTTTTACTCAGTTAAAAGTCCAACGGGTCCATTTTACGTCCCATTTGGACCCGCTCGTCCGAAGCCTCTACAAAAAGGACCGCAAAACAAGTTTTAATCAAAACTTAAGAGTTCATATCGTTGATTACGATCTTTTCAACACTATTGTATTGCAAAAATTCAATTTCTATTCTTTTTACGCAGTTATAAGTTCAACGAGTCCATTTTAATGCCCATTTAGACCCGCTCGTTCGAAACCTCTACGAAAAGGACCGAAAAACGAGTTTTGATCCAATTTTACGAGTTCATATAATTGATTACGAGCTTTTCAACAAGATTATATTGCAAAAACTCAAATTCGGTATTTTTTACTCAGTTAAAAGTCCAACGGGTCCATTATACAGCCCATTAAGACCCGCTCGCCCGAAACCTCATCAAAAATGACTAAAGAACAAGTTTTAATCAAATTTAATGAGTTCATATCATTGTTTACGATCTTTTCAACACGATTATATTGCAGAAACTCAATTTCTGTACTTTTTACTCAGTTAAAAGTCCAACGGGTCCATTTTACAGCCCATTTAGACCCGCTCGCCCGAAACCTCTTCAAAAATGACTGAAAAACAAGTTTTAATCAAATTATAGGAGTTCATACAATTGATTACGATCTTTTCAACACGATTATATTGCAAAAACTCAATTTATATACTTTTTACTCAGTTAAAAGTCTAACGGGTCCATTTTACGGCCCATTTAGACCCGCTCATCCGAAACCTCTTCAAAAAGGACTGCAAAACAAGTTTTAATCAAAACTTAAGAGTTCATATCGTTGATTACGAGCTTTTCAACACTATTGTATTGCAAAAATTCAATTTATGTTCTTTTTACGCAGTTATAAGTTCAACGGGTCCATTTTAAGGCCCATTTAGACCCGCTCGTCCGAAACCACTACAAAAAGGACCGAAAAACTAGTTTTGATTCCATTTTAGGAGTTCTTATAATTAATTACGAGCTTTTCAACAAGATTATATTGCAAAAAATCAAATTCGGTATTTTTTACTCAGTTAAAAGTCCAACGGGTCCATTTTACGGCCATTTAGACCCGTTCCCCCGAAACCTCTTCAAAAATGACTAAAAAAAACTTTTAATCAAATTTCAGGACTTCATCTCATTGATTACGATCTTTTCAATATGATTATATTGCAAAAACTCAATTTTTGTACTTTTTACTCAGTTAAAAGTCCAACGGGTCCATTTTACGGCCCATTTGGACCCCCTCGTCCAAAACCTCTACAAAAAGGACCGCAAAACAAGTTTTAATCAAAACTTAAAAGTTCATATCGTTGATTACGATCTTTTCAACACTATTGTATCGCAAAAATTCAATTTATGTTCTTTTTACGCAGTTATAAGTTCAACGAGTCCATTTAGACCCGCTCGTCCGAAACCACTACAAAAAGTACCGAAAAACGAGTTTTGATCCAGTTTTACGAGTTCATATAATTGATTACGAGCTTTTCAACAAGATTATAATGCAAAAACTCAAATTCGGTATTTTTTACTCAGTTAAAAGTCCAACGGGTCCATTTTACGGCCCATTTAGACCCGTTAGCCCGAAACCTGTTCAAAAATGACTGAAAAACAAGTTTTAATCAAATTTTAGGAGTTCATATAATTGATTACAATCTTTTCAACACGATTATATTGCAAAAACTCAATTTATGTACTTTTTACTCAGTTAAAAGTCCAACGGGTCCATTTTACGGCCCATTTAGACCCGCTCGTCCAAAACCTCTACAAAAAGGACCGCAAAACAAGTTTTAATCAAAACTTAAGACTTCATATCGTTGATTACGAGCTTTTCAACACTATTGTATTGCAAAAATTCAATTTATGTTCTTTTTACGCAGTTATAAGTTCAACGGGTCCATTTTAAGGCCCATTTAGACCCGGTCGTCCGAAACCACTACAAAAAGGACCGAAAAACAAGTTTTGATCCAATTTTAGGAGTTCATATAATTGATTACGATTGTTTCAACACGATTATATTGCAAAAACTCAATTTAAGTACTTTTTACTTAGTTAAAAGTCCAACGTGTCCATTTTACGGCCCATTTAGACCCGCTCGCCCGAAACCTCTTCAAAAATGACTGAAAAACAAGTTTTAATCAAATTTTAGGAGTTCATATAATTGATTACGATCGTTTCTACACGATTATATTGCAAAAACTAATTTTTTGTATTTTTTACTCAGTTAAAAGTCCAACGGGTCCATTTAGACCCGCTCGTCCGAAACCTCTACAAAAAGGACCGTAAAACAAGTTTTAATCAAAACTTAAGAGTTCATATCGTTGATTACGAGCTTTTCAACACTATTGTATTGCAAAAATTCAATTTCTGTTCTTTTTACGCAGTTATAAGTTCAACGGGTCCATTTTAAGGCCCATTTAGACCCGGTCGTCCGAAACCTCTACAAAAAGGACCGAAAAATAAGTTTTGATCCAATTTTACGAGTTCATATAATTGATTATGAGCTTTTCAACAAGATTATATTGCAAAAACTCAAATTTGGTATTTTTTAGTTAGTTAAAAGTCCAACGGGTCCATTTTACAGCCCATTAAGACCCGCTCGCCCGAAACCTCTTCAAAAATGACTGAAAAACAAGTTTTAATCAAATTTTAGGAGTTCATATAATTGATTACGATCTTTTCAAGACGATTATATTGCAAAAACTCAATTTATATACTTTTTACTCAGTTAAAAGTCCAACGGGTCCATTTTACGGCCCATTTAGACCCGCTCGTCTGAAACCTCTACAAAAGGACCGCAAAACAAGTTTTAATCAAAACTTAAGAGTTCATATCATTGATTACGAGCTTTTCAACACTATTGTATTGCAAAAATTCAATTTATGTTCTTTTTACGCAGTTATAAGTTCAACAGGTCCATTTTAAGGCCCATTTAGACCCGCTCGTCCGAAACCACTTCAAAAAAGAACCGAAAAACAAGTTTTGATCTAGTTTTACGAGTTCATATAATTGATTACGAGCTTTTCAACAAGATTATATTGCAAAAACTCAATTTTTGTACTTTTTACTCAGTTAAAAGTCCAACGGGTCCATTTTACGGCCCATTTAGACCCGCTCGCCCGAAACCTCTTCAAAAATGACTGAAAAACAAGTTTTAATCAAATTTTAGGAGTTCATATAACTGATTATGATCTTTTCAACACGATTGTATTGCAAAAATTCAATTTCTGTTCTTTTTACGCAGTTATAAGTTCATCGGGTCCTTTTTAAGGCCCATTTATACCCGCTCGTCCGAAACCTCTTCAAAAATGACTGAAAAACAAGTTTTGATCAAATTTTAGGAGTTCATATAATTGATTACGAGCTTTTCAACAAGCTTATATTGCAAAAACTCAAATTCGATGTTTTTACTCAGTTAAAAGTTCAACGGGTCCATTTAGACCCGCTCGCCCGAAACCTCTTCAAAAATGACCGAAAAAAACTATTAATCAAATTTCAGGACTTCATATAATTGATTACGATCTTTTCAACACGATTATATTGCAAAAACTCAATTTTTGTACTTTTTACTCAGTTAAAAGTCCAACGGGTCCATTTTACGGCCCATTTGGACCCGCTCGTCCAAAGCCTCTACAAAAAGGACCGCAAAACAAGTTTTAATCAAAACTTAAGAGTTCATATCGTTGATTACGATCTTTTCAACACTATTGTATTGCAAAAATTCAATTTCTGTTCTTTGTAAGCAGTTATAAGTTCAACGAGTCCATTTTAAGGCCCATTTAGACCCGCTCGTCCGAAACCTCTACGAAAAGGACCGAAAAACGAGTTTTGATCCAGTTTTACGAGTTCATATAATTGATTACGAGCTTTTCAACAAGATTATAATGCAAAAACTTAAATTCGGTATTTTTTACTCAGTTAAAAGTCCAACGGGTCCATTTTACGGCCCATTTAGACCCGCTCGCACGAAACCTCTTCAAAAATGACTGAAAAACAAGTTTTAATCAAACTTTAGGAGTTCATATAATTGATTACGATCTTTTCAACACGATTATATTGCAAAAACTCAATTTATGTACTTTTTACTCAGTTAAAAGTCCAACGGGTCCATTTTACGGCCCATTTGGACCCGCTCGTTCGAAGCCTCTACAAAAAGGACCGCAAAACAAGTTTTAATCAAAACTTAAGAGTTCATATCGTTGATTACGATCTTTTCAACACTATTGTATTGCATAAATTCAATTTCTATTCTTTTTACGCAGTTATAAGTTCAACAAGTCCATTTTAAGGCCCATTTAAACCCGCTCGTTCGAAACCTCTACGTAGAGGACCGAAAAACGAGTTTTGATCCAGTTTTACGAGTTCATATAATTGATTACGAGCTTTTCAACAAGATTATAATGCAAAAACTCAAATTCGGTATTTTTTACTCAGTAAAAAGTCCAACGGGTCCATTTTATGGCCCATTTAGACCCGCTCGCCCGAAACCTCTTCAAAAATGACTGAAAAACAAGTTTTAATCAAATTTTAGGAGTTCATATAATTGATTACGATCTTTTCAACACGATTTTATTGCAAAAACTCAATTTTTGTACTTTTTACTCAGTTAAAAGTCCAACGGGTCCATTTTACGGCCCATTTAGACCCGCTCGTCCGAAACCTCTACAAAAAGGACCGCAAAACAAGTTTTAATCAAAACTTAAGACTTCATATAGTTGATTACGAGCTTTTCAACACTATTGTATTGCAAAAATTCAATTTATGTTCTTTTTACGCAGTTATAAGTCCAACGGGTCCATTTTAAGGCCCATTTAGACCCGCTCGTCCGAAACCACTACAAAAAGGACCGAAAAACAAGTTTTGATCCAATTTTAGGAGTTCATATAATTGATTACGATTGTTTCAACACGATTATATTGCAAAAACTCAATTTAAGTACTTTTTACTCAGTTAAAAGTCCAACGTGTCCATTTTACGGCCCATTTAGACCCGCTCCCCCGAAACCTCTTCAAAAATGACTGAAAAACAAGTTTTAATCAAATTTTAGGAGTTCATATAATTGATTACGATCGTTTCTACACGATTATATTGCAAAAACTCAATTTCTGTATTTTTTACTCAGTTAAAAGTCCAACGGGTCCATTTTAAGGCCCATTTAGACCCGCTCGTCCGAAACCACTACAAAAAGGACCGAAAAACAAGTTTTGATCCAATTTTAGGAGTTCATATAATTGATTACGAGCTTTTTCAACAAGATTATATTGCAAAAACTCCATTTATGTATTTTTTACTCAGTTAAAAGTCCAACGGGTCCATTTTACGGCCCATTTAGACCCGCTCGCCCGAAACCTCTTCAAAAATGACTGAAAAACAAGTTTTAATCAAATTTTAGGACTTCATATCATTGATTACGATCTTTTCAACACGATTATGTTGTAAAAACTCAATTTTTGTACTTTTTACTCAGTTAAAAGTCCAACGGGTCCATTTTACGGCCCATTTAGACCCGCTCGTCCGAGACCTCTACAAAAAGGACTGCAAAACAAGTTTTAATCAAAACTTAAGAGTTCATATCGTTGATTACGAGCTTTTCAACACTATTCTATTGCAAAAATTCAATTTCTGTTGGTTTTACGTAGTTATAAGTTCAACGGGTCCATTTTAAGGCCCATTTAGACCCGCTCATCCGAAACCACTACAAAAAGGACCGAAAAACAAGTTTTGATCCATTTTTAGGAGTTCATATAATTGATTACGAGCTTTCCAACAAGATTATATTGCAAAAACTCAAATTCGGTATTTTTTACTCAGTTAAAAGTCCAACGAGTCTATTTTACAGCCCATTAAGACCCCCTCGCCCGAAACCTATTCAAAAATGACTGAAAAACAAGTTTTAATCAAATCTTAGGAGTTCATATAATTGATTACGATCTTTTCAACACGATTATATTGCAAAAACTCAATTTCTGTACTTTTTACTTAGTTAAAAGTCCAACGGGTCCATTTTACAGCCCATTTAGACCCGCTCGTCCGAAACCTCTACAAAAATGACGGCAAGACAAGTTTTAATTAAAACTTAAGAGTTCATATCGTTGATTACGAGCTTTTCAACACGATTGAATTGCAAAAATTCAATTTTTGTTCTTTTTACGCAGTTATAAGTTCAACGGGTCCATTTTAAGGCCCATTTAGACCCGCTCGTCCGAAACCACAACAAAAAGGACCGAAAAACAAGTTTTGATACAATTTTAGGAGTTCATATAATTGATTACGAGCTTTTCAACAAGATTATATTGCTAAAAGTCAATTTCTGTATTTTTAACTCAGTTAAAAGTCCAACGGGTCCATTTTACGGCCCATTTAGACCCGCTCGCCCGAAACCTCTTCAAAAATGACTGAAAAACAAGTTTTAATCAAATTTTAGGACTTCATATCATTGATTACAATCTTTTCAACACGATTATATTGCAAAAACTCAATTTATGTACTTTTTACTCAGTTAAAAGTCCAACGGGTCCATTTCACGGCCCATTTAGACCCGCTCGCCCGAAATCTCTTCAAAAATGACTAAAAAACAAGTTTTAATCAAATTTTAGGAGTTCAAACAATTGATTACGATCTTTTCAACACGATTATATTGCAAAAAGTCAATTTATGTATTTTTTACTGAGTTAAAAGTCCAACGGGTCCATTTTACGGCCCATTTAGACCCGCTCGCCCGAAACCTCTTCTAAAATGACTGAAAAACAAGTTTTAATCAAATTTTAGGAGTTCATATAATTGATTAAGATCGTTTCAACACGATTATAATGCAAAAACTCAATTTCTGTATTTTTTACTCAATTAAAAGTCTAATGGGTCCAATTTACGGCCCATTTACACCCGCTCGTTCGAAACCTCTACAAAAACGACCGTAAAACAAGTTTTAGTCAAAACTTAAGAGTTCATATCGTTGATTACGAGCTTTTCAACACGATTGTATTGCAAAAATTTTATTTATGTTCTTTTTACGTAGTTATAACTTCAACGGGTCCATTTTAAGGCCCATTTAGACCCGCTCGTCCGAAACATTTTCAAAAATGACTGAAAAACAAGTTTTGATCAAATTTTAGGAGTTCATATAATTTATTACGAGCTTTTCAACAAGATTATATTGCAAAAACTCAAATTCGGTACTTTTTATATAGTTAAAAGTCCAACAGGTCCATTTTACGGCCCATTCAGACCCACTCGCCCGAAACCTCTTCGAAAATGACTGAAAAACAAGTTTTAATCAAATTTTAGGAGTTCATATAATTGATTACCATCGTTTCAACACGATTATATTGCAAAAACTCAATTTCTGTATTTTTTACTCAGTTAAAAGTCCAACAAGTCCATTTTACGGCCCATTTACACTCGCTCGTCCGAAACCTCTACAAAAAGGACCACAAAACAAGTTTCAATCAAAACTTAAGAGTTCATATCGTTGATTACGAGCTTTTCAACACTATTGTATTGCAAAAATTCAATTTCTGTTCTTTTTACGCAGTTATCAGTTCAACGAGTCCATTTTAAAGCCCATTTAGACCCGGTCGCCCGAAACCTCTACAAAAAGGACCGAAAAACAAGTTTTGATCCAATTTTAGGAGTTCATATAATTGATTACGAGCTTTTCAACAAGATTATAATGCAAAAACTCAAATTCGGTATTTTTTACATAGTTAAAAGTCCAACAGGTCCATTTTACGGCCCATTTAGACCCGCTCGCCCGAAACCTCTTCAAAAATGACTGAAAAAAAAAGTTTTAATCAAATTTTAGGAGTTCCTATAACTAATTACGATCTTTTCAACACGATTGTATTGCAAAAGTTCAATTTCTATTCTTTTTACGCAGTTATAAGTTCAACGGGTCCATTTTAAGGCCCATTTAGACCCGCTCGTCCGAAATCTCTACAAAAAGGACCGAAAAACAAGTTTTGATCCAATTATACGAGTTCATATAATTGATTACGAGCTTTTCAACAAGATTATATTGCAAAAAATCAAATTCGATATTTTTTACCCAGTTAAAAGTCCAATGGGTCCATTTTACGGCCCATTTAGACTCGCTCGCCCAAAACCTCTACAAAAATGGCCGAAAAACAAGTTTTAATCAAGTTTTAGGAGTTCATATAATTGATTACGATCTTTTCAACCCGATTATATTGCAAAAACTCAATTTTTGTACTTTTTGTTCAGTTAAAAGTCCAACGGGTCCATTTTACGGCCCATTTAGACCCGCTCGTCCGAAACCTCTACAAAAAGGACCGCAAAACAAGTTTTAATCAAAACTTAAGAGTTCATTTCGTTGATTACGAGCTTTTCAACACTATTGTATTGCAAAAATTCAATTTATGTTCTTTTTACGCAGTTATAAGTTCAACGGGTCCATTTTAAGGCCGATTTAGACCCGCTCGTCCGAAACCACTACAAAAAGGATCGAAAAACAAGTTTTGATCACATTTTAGGAGTTCATATAATTGATTATGAGCTTTTCAACAAGATTATATTGCAAAAAGTCCATTTCTGTATTTTTTACTCAGTTAAAAGTCCAACGGGTCCATTTTACGGCTCATTTAGACTCGTTTGCCCGAAACCTCTTCAAAAATGATTGAAAAACAAGTTTTAATCAAATTTTAGGAGTTCATATAATTGATTACGATCTTTTCAACACGATAATATTGCAAAAACTCATTTTTTGTACTTTTTACTTAGTTAAAAGTCCAACAGGTCCATTTTACAGCCCATTTAGACCTGCTCGTCCGAAACCTCTACAAAAAGGACCGCAAAACAAGTTTTAATCAAAACTTAAGAGTTCATATCGTTGATTACGAGCTTTTCAACACTATTGTATTGCAAAAATTCAATTTATGTTCTTTTTACACAGTTATAAGTTCAACGGGTCCATTTTAAGACCCATTTAGACCCGCTCATCCGAAACCTCTACAAAAAGGACCGAAAAACAAGTTTTTTATCCAATTTTATGAGTTCATATAATTGATTACGAGTTTTCAACAAGATTATATTGCAAAAACTCAAATTCGGTATTTTTTACTTAGTTAAAAGTCCATCGGGTCCATTTTACGGCCCATTTAGACCCGCTCGCCCGAAACCTCTTCAAAACTGACTGAAAAACAAGTTTTAATCAAGTTATAGGAGTTCATATAATTGATTACGATCGTTTCAACACGATTATATTGCAAAAACTCAACTTAAGTACTTTTTACTCAGTTAAAAGTCCAACGGGTTCATTTTACGGACCATTTAGACCCGCTCGTCCGAAACCTCTTCAAAAAGGACCGCAAAACAAGTTTTAATCAAAACTTAAGAGCTCATATCGTTGATTACGAGCTTTTCAACACTATTGTATTGCAAAAATTCAATTTATGTTCTTTTTACGCAGTTATAAGTTCAACGAGTCCATTTTAAGGCCCATTTAGGCACGATTGTCCGAAATCTCTACAAAAATGACCGAAAAACAAGTTTTGATCCAATTTTAGGAGTTCATATAATTGATTACGAGCTTTTCAACAAGATTATATTGCAAAAAGTCCAATTCGGTATTTTTTTCTCAGTTAAAAGTCCAACGGGTCCATTTTACGGCCCATTTAGACCCGCTCGCCCGAAACCTATTCAAAAATGACTGGAAAACAAGTTTTAATCAAATTTTAGAAGTTCATATAATTGATTACGATCTTTTCAACACGATTATATTGCAAAAACTCAATTTCTGTACTTTTTACTCATTTAAAAGTCCAACGGGTCCATTTTACGGCCCATTTAGACCCTTCTCGCCCGAAACCTCTTCAAAAATGAATGAAAAACAAGTTTTAATCAAATTTTAGGAGTTCATATAACTGATTACGATCTTTTCAACACGATTGTATTGCAAAAATTCTATTTCTATTCTTTTTACGCAGTTATAGGTTCAACGGGTCAATTTTAAGGCCCATTTAGACCCGGTCGTCCGAAACCTCTAAAAAATGACTGAAAAACAAGTTTTGATTAAATTTTAGGAGTTCATATAATTGATTACGAGCTTTTCAACAAGATTATATTGCAAAAACTCAAAGTCGGTATTTTATACTCAGTTAAAAGTCCAACGGGTCCATTTTACGGCCCATTTAGACCCGCTCGCCCGAAACCTCTTCAAAAATGACCGAAAAAAGTTTTAATCAAATTTTAGGACTTCATATCATTGATTACGATGTTTTCAACACGATTATATTGCAAAAACTCAATTTTTGTACTTTTTACTGAGTTAAAAGTCCAACGGGTACATTTTACGGCCCATTTAGACCCGCTCGTCCGAAACCTCTACAAAAAGGACCGCAAAACAAGCTTTAATCAAAACTTAAGAGTTCATATCGTTGATTACGAGCTTTTCAACACTATTGTATTGCAAAAATTCAATTTCTGTTGTTTTTACGCAGTTATAAGTTTAACGGGTCTATTTTAAGGCCCATTTAGACCCGCTCGTCCGAAACCTCTACAAAAAGGAACGAAAAACAAGTTTTGATCTAATTTTAGGAGTTCATATAATTGATTACGAGCTTTTCAACAAGATTATATTGCAAAAACTCAATTTATGCTCTTTTTACGCAGTTATAAGTTCAACGGGTCCATTTTAAGGCCCATTTAGACCCGCTCGTCCGAAACCTCTTCAAAATTGACCGAAAAAAAAAGTTTTAATCAAATTTTAGAACTTCATATAATTGATTACGAGCTTTTCAACAAGATTATATTGCAAAAACTCAAATTCGGTATTTTTTACTCAGTTAAAAGTTCAACGGGTTTACCTAAAGTCAAAACTTTTGGCTGGCGCTTGGGATCTGAGGCTCTACCTGTCGGGGTTCGCCTACAGGCTTTTGCACCAGACTTAGGTCCCTACCTTGTTTGTCATTCCTGTACGGAATCGATTCTCCATTCTCTCCGTGATTGCTCTGGTGCCTCGAAGGCCCTTCGTTTGGTTCGCATCCCTATCTCTCTAATCAACAGCACTGCGTCCACCGGCCTTCAATGGCTAGAGGAAGGTGCTTGCCTCCTCTCCTCTGACCTTTTCGGGCTTTTTTTGACTACTCTGTGGAACATTTGGAATAGGCAGAATGACTGGATCCATAACCGACATCTTCAACCCTCGTGGTTAATTGCTATCAATTCCATCAGTCTTCATCGTGACTACTCTGCCGCCATTTCTTCTCCTACCTCTCCTTCCTCTTTGACGGTCTCTCCTTCTCGCTGGAGACATCCCCCTCGGGGGCACATTAAAATTAATGTGGATGGGGCTTTTGACCCTTCCACACGTGCAGCGGCGGTTGGTGTTGTGGCCCGTGATGAAACAGGGATGGTTGTCGACGGACTGGCTTACCCTTTAGGCAGTTGCTCAGATGCCATTACGTCCGAAGGGCAAGGTCTTCTAGCTGGTATTACTTTTGCTCAATCTCAAGGATGGAGCCAGTTGATTTTCGAGACAGACTGTGCTTCTCTTGCGAATAGGATCAACTCTCTGGGCCCAGATCTTTCTTCTATGGGTCCGACGATTCTGCAAGCTCATGCAACTTTGGAGTGTTTTTCTTTTTCTCATGTTCAGTTTGTATGCCGTGAGGCTAATATTGTTGCACATACTTTGGCCTCCCATGCCCTTAGGATCATGACTTCTATGTCTTTTGGGTCCATGTATCCTGATTGTATTCACAATGTTGTACTCTGCGAGGCTTCACCTCGATCTTTATAATTAAATCCTGGGTACTCTTTTCCCCTTTTAGGTTTCTCTAGGTCTTGTGCCTGGGGATATTAGTAGGGGTTTTTAACGTGGTCCGCTTTCTTCAAAAAAGTTCAACGAGTCCATTTTACGGCCCATTTAGACCCGCTCGCCCGAAACCTCTTCAAAAATGACCGAAAAAAGTTTTAATCAAATTTTAAGACTTCATATCATTGATTACAATCTTTTCAACACGATTATATTGCAAAAACTCAATTTCTATTGTTTTTACTCAGTTAAAAGTCCAACGGGTCCATTTTACGGCCCATTTAGACCGGCTCGTCCGAAACCTCTACAAAAAGGACCGCAAAACAAGTTTTAATCAAAACTTAAGAGTTCATATCGTTGATTACGAGCTTTTCAACACTATTGTACTGCAAAAATTCAATTTCTGTTCTTTTTACGCAGTTATAAGTTCAACGAGTCCATTTTAAGGCCCATTTAGACCCGCTCATCCGAAACCTCTACAAAAAGGACCGAAAAACAAGTTTTGATCCAATTTTAGGAGTTCATACAATTGATTACGAGCTTTTCAACAAGATTATATTGCAAAAACTCAAATTCGGTATTTTTTACTCAGTTAAAAGTCCAACGGATCCATTTTACGGCCTATTTAGACCCGCTCGCCCGAAACCTCTTAGAAAATGACTGAAAAACAAGTTTTAATCAAAATTTAGGAGTTCACATAATTGATTACGATCTTTTCAACACGATAATATTGCAAAAACTCAATTTTTGTACTTTTTACTCGGTTAAAAGTCCAACGGGTCCATTTTACGGCCCATTTAGACCCGCTCGTACGAAACTTCTACAAAAAGGATCGAAAAACAAGTTTTGATCCAATTTTACGAGTTCAAATTTGATTACGAGCTTTTCAACAAGATTATATTGCAAAAACTCAAATTCGGTATTTTTTACTCAGTTAAAAGTCCAACGGGTCCATTTTACGGCCCATTTAGACCCGCTTGCTCGAAACCTCTTCAAAAATGACTGAAAAACAAGTTTTAATCAAATTTTAGGAGTTCATATAACTGATTACGATCTTTTCAACATGATTGTATTGCAAAAATTCAATTTCTGTTATTTTTATGCAGTTATAAGTTCAACGGTTCCATTTTAATGCCCATATAGACCCGCTCGTTCGAAACCTCTTCAAAAATGACTGAAGAATAAGTTTTCATCAAATTTTAGGCGTTCATATAATTGATTACGAGCTTTTCAACAAAATTATATTGCAAAAACTCAAATTCGGTATTTTTTACTCAGTTAAAAGTCCAACGAGTCCATTTTACGGCCCATTTAGACCCGCTCGCCCGAAACCTTTTCAAAAATGACTGAAAAACAAGTTTTAATCAAAATTTAGGAGTTCACATAATTGATTACGATCTTTTCAACACGATTATATTGCAAAAACTCAATTTTTGAACTTTTTACTCAGTTAAAAGTCCAACGGGTCCATTTTACAGCCCATTTAGACCCGCTCGTCCGAAACCTCTACAAAAGGACCGCAGAACACGTTTTAATCAAAACTTAAGAGTTCATATCGTTGATTACGAGCTTTTCAACACTATTGTATTGCAAAAATTCAATTTCTGTTGTTTTTACGCAATTATAAGTTCAACGGGTCCATTTTAAGGCCCATTTAGACCCGCTCGTCCGAAACCTCTACAAAAAGGATCGAAAAACAAGTTTTGATCCAATTTTACGAGTTCAAATAATTGATTACGAGCTTTTCAAAAAGATTATATTGCAAAAACTCAAATTCGGTATTTTTTGCTCAATTAAAAGTCCAACGGGTCCATTTTACTGCTCATTTAGACCCGCTCGCCCGAAACCTCTTCAAAAATGACTGAAAAACAAGTTTTAATCAAATTTTAGGAGTTCATATAACTGATTACGATCTTTTCAACACGATTGTATTGCAAAAATTCAATTTCTGTTATTTTTATGCAGTTATAAGTTCAACGGTTCCATTTTAATGCCCATATAGACCCGCTCGTCCGAAACCTCTTCAAAAATGACTGAAAAACAAGTTTTCATCAAATTTTAGGAGTTCATATAATTGATTACAAGCTTTTCAACAAGATTATATTGCAAAAACTCAAATTCGGTATTTTTTACTCAGTTAAAAGTCCAACGGGTCCATTTTACGGCCCATTTAGACCCGCTCTCCCGAAACCTCTTCAAAAATGACCAAAAAAAGTTATAATCAAATTTTAGGACATCATATCATTGATTACGATCTTGTCAACACGATTATATTGAAAAAACTCAATTTCTGTACTTTTTACTGAGTTAAAAGTGCAACGGGTCCATTTTACGGCCCATTTAGACCCGCTCGTCCGAAACCTCTACAAAAAGGACCGCAAAACAAGTTTTAATCAAAACTTAAGAGTTCATATCGTTGATTACGAGTTTTTCAACACTATTGTATTGAAAAAATTCAATTTCTGTTCTTTTTACGCAGTTATAAGTTCAACGGGTCCATTTTAAGGCCCATTTAGACCCGCTCGTCCAAAACCTCTACAAAAAGGACCGAAAACAAGTTTTGATCCAATTTTAGGAGTTCATATAATTGATTACAAGCTTTTCAACAAGATTATAATGCAAAAACTCAAATTCGGTATTTTTTACTCAGTTAAAAGTCCAACGGGTCCATTTTACGGCCCATTTAGACACGCTCGCCCAAAACCTCTTCAAAAATGACCGAAAAACAAGTTTTAATAAAATTTTAGGAGTTCATATAATTGATTACGATCTTTTCAACACGATTATATTGGAAAAACTCAATTTATGTACTTTTTACACAGTTAAAAGTCCAACGGGTCCATTTTACGGCCCATTTAGACCCGCTCGTCCGAAACCTCTACAAAAAGGACCGCAAAACAAGTTTTAATCAAAACTTAAGAGTTCATATCGTTTATTACGAGCTTTTCAACACTATTGTATTGCAAAAATTCAATTTATGTTCTTTTTACGCAGTTATAAGTTCAACGGGACCATTTTAAGGCCCATTTAGAACCGTTCGTCCGAAACCGCTACAAAAAGGACCGAAAAACAAGTTTTGATCCAATTTTAGGAGTTCATATAATTGATTACGAGCTTTTCAACAAGATTATATTGCAAAAAGTCTATTTCTGTATTTTTTACTTAGTTAAAAGTCCAACGGGTCCATTTTACGGCCCATTTAGACCCGCTCGCCCGAAACCTCTTCAAAAATGACCGAGAAATAAGTTTTAATCAAATTTTAAGACTTAATAACATTGATTACGATCTTTTCAACACGATTATATTGCAAAAACTCAATTTCTGTATTTTTTACTCCGTTAAAAGTCCGACGGGTCCATTTTACGGCCCATTTAGACCCGCTCGCCCGAAACCTCTTCAAAAATGACTTAAAAACAAGTTTTAATCAAATCTTAGGAGTTCATATATTTGATTACGATCGTTTCAACACGATTATATTGCAAATACTCAATTTCTGTATTTTTTACTCAATTAAAAGTCCAACGGGTCCATTTTACGGCCCATTTACACCCGCTCATCCGAAACCTCTACAAAAAGGACCGCAAAACAAGTTTTAATCAAAACTTAAGAGTTCATATCGTTGATTACGAGCTTTTCAACACTATTGTATTGCAAAAATTCAATTTATGTTCTTTTTACGAAATTATAAGTTCAACAGGTCCATTTTAAGGCCCATTTAGACCCGGTCGCCCGAAACCTCTACAAAAAGGACCGAAAAACAAGTTTTGATCAAACTTTAGGAGTACATATAATTGATTCCGAGCTTTTCAACAGGATTATATTGCAAAAACTTAAATTCGGTATTTTTTACTCAGTTAAAAGTCCAACGGGTCCATTTATGGCCCATTTAGACCCGCTCGCCCGAAACCTCTTCAAAAATGACTGAAAAACAAGTTTTAATCAAATTTTAGGACTTCATATCATTGATTACGATGTTTTCGACACGATTATATTGCAAAAACTCAATTTTTGTACTTTTTACTCAGTTAAAAGTCCAACGGGTTCATTTTACGGCCCATTTAGACCCGCTCGTCCGAAACCTCTTTACAAAAAGAGCCGCAAAACAACTTTTAATCAAAACTTAAGAGTTCATATCGTTGATTACGAGCTTTGCAACACTATTTATTGCAAAAATTCAATTTATATTCTTTTTACGCAGTTATAAGTTCAACAGGTCCATTTTAAGGCCCATTTAGACCCGCTCGTCCGAAACCTCTACAAAAAGGACCGAAAATAAGTTTCGATCCAATTTTAGGAATTCATATAATTGATTACGAGCTTTTCAACAAGATTATATTGCAAAAACTCAAATTCGTTATATTTTACTCAGTTAAAATTCCAACGGGTCCATTTTACGGCCCATTTAGACCCGCTCGCCCGAAACCTCTTCAAAAATGACTGAAAAACAAGTTGTAATCAAAATTTAGGAGTTCATATAATTGATTACGATCGTTTCAACACGATTATATTGCAAAAACTCAATTTTTGTACTTTTTACTCAGTTAAAAGTCCAACGGGTCCATTTTACGGCCCATTTAGACCCGCTCGCCCGAAACCTCTTCAAAAATGACTGAAAAACAAGTTTTCATCAAATTTTAGGAGTTCATATAATTGATTACGATCTTTTCAACCCGATTATATTGCAAAAACTCAATTTATGTACTTTTAACTGAGTAAAAAGTCCAACGGGTCCATTTTACGGCCCATTTAGACCCGCTCGTCCGAAACCTCTACAAAAAGGACCGAAAAACAAGTTTTGATCAAATTTTACGAGTTCATATAATTGATTACGAGCTTTTCAACAAGATTTTAATGCAAAAACTCAAATTCGGTATTTTTTACTTAGTTAAAAGTCCAACGGGTCCATTTTACGGCCCAATTAGACCCGCTCGCTTGAAACCTCTTCAAAAATGAATGAAAAACAAGTTTTAATTAAATATTAGGAGTTCATATAATTGATTACGATCTTTTCAACACGATTATATTGCAAAAACTCAATTTATATACTTTTTACTCAGTTAAAAGTCCAACGGGTCCATTTTACGGCCCATTTAGACCCGCTCGTCCGAAACCTCTTCAAAAAGGACTGCAAAACTGTTTTTAATCAAAACTTAAGAGTTCATATCGTTGATTACGAGCTTTTCAACACTATTGTATTGCAAAAATTCAATTTATGTTCTTTTTACGCAGTTATAAGTTCAACGGGTCCATTTTAAAGCCCATTTAGACCTGCTCGTCTGAAACCACTACAAAAAGGACCGAAAAACAAGTTTTGATCCAATTTTAGTAGTTCATATAATTGATTACGAGCTTTTCAACAAGATTATATTGCAAAAAGTCCAATTATGTATTTTTTACTCAGTTAGAAGTCCAACGGGTCCATTTTACGGCCCACTTAGACTCGCTCGCCCGAAACCTCTTCAAAAATGACTGAAAAACAAGTTCTTATCAAATTTTAGGAGTTCATATAATTGATTACGATCGTTTCAACACGATTATATTGAAAAAAACTCAATTTCTGTATTTTTTACTCAGTTAAAAGTCCAACGGGTCCATTTTACAGCCCATTTAGACCCACTCATCCTAAACCTCTACAAAAAGGACCGCAAAACAAGTTTTAATCAAAACTTAAGAGTTCATATCGTTGATTACGAGCTTTTCAACACTATTGTACTGCAAAAATTAAATTTTTGTTCTTTTTACGCAGTTATAAGTTCAACGAGTCCATTTTAAGGCCCATTTAGACCCGCTCATCCGAAACCTCTACAAAAAGGACCGAAAAACAAGTTTTGATCCAATTTTAGGAGTTCATATAATTGATTACGAGCTTTTCAACAAGATTATATTGCAAAAACTCAAATTCGGTATTTTTTACTCAGTTAAATGTCCAATGGGTCCATTTTACGGCCCATTTAGACCCGCTTGCCCGAAACCTCTTCAAAAATGACCGAAAAAAGGTTTTAATCAAATTTTAGGACTTCATATCATTGATTACGATCTTTTCAACACGATTATATTGCAAAAACTCAATTTTTATACTTTTTACTAAGTTAAAAGTCCAACGGGTCCATTTTACGGCCCATTTAGACCCGCTCGTCCGAAACCTCTACAAAAAGGACCACAAAACAAGTTTTAATCAAAACTTAAGAGTTCATATCGTTGATTACGAGCTTTTCAACACTATTGTATTGCAAAAATTCAATTTATGTTCTTTTTACGCAGTTATAAGTTCAACGAGTCCATTTTAAGGCCCATTTAGACCCGCTCGTCCGAAACCTCTACAAAAAGGACCGAAAAAAAGTTTTGATTCAATTTTACGAGTTCATATAATTGATTACGAGCTTTTCAACAATATTATAATGCAAAAACTCAAATTCGGTATTTTTTCTCAATTAAAAGTCCAACGGGTCCATTTTACGGCCCATTTAGACCTGCTCGCCCGAAACCTCTTCAAAAATGACTGAAAAACAAGTTTTAATCAAATTTTAGGAGTTCATATAATTGATTACGATCTTTTAAACACGATTATATTACAAAAACTCAATTTATGTACTTTTTACTCAGTTAAAAGTCCAACGGGTCCATTTTACGGCCCATTTAGACCCGCTCGTCCGAAACCTCTACAAAAAGGACCGCAAAACAAGTTTTAATCAAAACTTAAGAGTTCATATTGTTGATTACGAGCTTTTCAACACTATTGTATTGCAAAAATTCAATTTCTGTTCTTTTTACGCAGTTATAAGTTCAACGGGTCCATTTTAAGGCCCATTTAGACCCGCTCGTCCGAAACCACTACAAAAAGGACCGAAAAACAAGTTTTGATCCAATTTTAGGAGTTCATATAATTGATTATGAGCTTTTCAACAAGATTATATTGCAAAAAGTCCATTTCTGTATATTTTGCTCAGTTAAAAGTCCAACGGGTCCATTTTACGGCCCATTTAGACCCGCTCGCCCGAAACCTCTTCAAAAATGACTGAAAAACAAGTTTTAATCATATTTTAGGAGTTCATATAATTTATTACGATCTTTTCAACACGATTATATTGCAAAAACTCAATTTATATACTTTTAACTCAGTTAAAAGTCCAACGGGTACATTTTACGGCCCATTTAGACCCGCTCGTCCGAAACCTCTACAAAAAGGACCGCAAAACAAGTTTTAATCAAAACTTAAGAGTTCATATCGTTGATTATGAGCTTTTCAACACTATTGTATTGCAAAAATTAAATTTCTGTTCTTTTTACACAGTTATAAGTTCAACGGGTCCATTTTAAGGCCCATTTAGACCCGCTCGTCCAAAACCTCTACAAAAAGGACCGAAAAACAAGATTTGATCCAATTTTACGAGTTCATGTAATTGATTACGAGCTTTTCAACAAGATTAGAATGCAAAAACTCAAATTCGGTATTTTTTACTCAGTTAAAAGTCTAACGGGTCCATTTTACGGCCCATTTAGACCCGCTTGCCCGAAACCTCTTCAAAAATGACTGAAAAACAAGTTTTAATCATATTTTAGGAGTTCATATAATTGATTACGATCGTTTCAACATGATTATATTGCAAAAACTCAATTTATGTACTTTTCACTCAGTTAAAAGTCCAACGGGTCCATTTTACGGCCCATTTAGACCCGCTCGTCCGAAACATCTACAAAAAGGACCGCAAAACAAGTTTTAATCAAAACTTAAGAGTTCATATCGTTGATTACGAGCTTTTAAACATTATCGTATTGCAAAAATTCAATTTATGTTCTTTTTACGCAGTTATAAGTTCAACGAGTCCATTTTAAGGCCCATTTAGACCCGCTCGTCCGAAACCTCTACAAAAAGGACCGAAAACAAGTTTTGATCCAATTTTACGAATTCATAATTACGAGCTTTTCAACAAGATTATATTGCAAAAACTCAAATTTGGTATTTTTTACTCAGTTAAAAGTCCAACGGGTTTAACAGTAACATACGTATTCATCAAGATAATTGGGGAGGCTCCTCGACTATTCACCTTTAAGGGGACTACGAGTTATCGGATGAAGTCCATACTCGTTGTCGCGACTTTATGATTTGGAACCAAGCATCTTGGGACCCTGTTAAAGTCCGTGCGTACTTTACATCGGATGATGCCGACTCCATTCTATCCGTTCCTATCATCAATGATACTCAGGATTCCATCCTCTGGAGGCCTAACGATTCTGGTATCTACTCTGTCAGATCTGGCTATCTCTTTTTGCAACGCCCCCCTGAGCCACGTCTTCGGCCCCCTCGGATTTGGAAATCTCTTTCCAAACTCAAGGTTTTACCTAAAGTTAAAACTTTTTGCTGGCGTCTGGGCTCAGAGGCCCTACCTGTTGGGGTTCGCCTTCAGGCTTTTGCACCAGACTCAGGGCCTTGCCCCGTTTGTCATTCTGATTCGGAGAGAATTCTCCATGCTCTCTGTGATTGCTCTGGTGCTTTTGAGGCCCTTCGTTTGATTGGTCTTCCCATTTCTTTTATTAATAGCACTGCTCCCACCGGCCTCCAATGGCTCGATGAAGGTGCTGCCCTCCTTTCTCCTGATCTTTTTGGGCTTTTTTGACTACCCTTTGGAACATTTGGAACAGGCGTAACGACTGGATCCATTATCGACATCTTCAACCCCCATGGCTAATTGTTGTCAACTCCATCAGTCTTCATCGTGACTACTCTGATACTATATCTTCATCTTCTTCTTCAATCCCTTTTTCGTCGACTCCTCCATCTCGATGGATTCATCCCCCTCAAGGTTATATTAAAGTCAATGTGGATGGGGCTTTTGATCCTTCCACACGTGCAGCGGCGGTTGGCGTTGTAGCCCGTGATGATACGGGGACGGTTGTTGGCGGTCTGGCTTTTCCTCTAGGTAGTTGCTCTGATGCTATTACGTCTGAAGGGAGAGGTCTGAAGGGAGAGGTCTTCTTGCTGGTATTACTTTCGCTCAATCCCAAGGATGGAGCCATTTGATTTTCGAGACGGACTGTGCTTCTCTTGCGAATAGAATCAACTCCCTGGGCCCAGATCTTTCTCCTATGGGTCCGACGATTCTGCAAGCTCATGCTGCTCTGGCGTATTTTTCTTCTGCGCATGTTCAGTTTGGATGCCGTGAGGCTAATATTGTTGCTCATACGTTGGCTACTCATGCCCTTAGGTCTATGTCTTATATGTCTTTTGGATCCATGTATCCTGCTTGTAATCAAAACACTGTTCTTTGCGAGGGTTCACCTCGTTCTTTATAAATATATTCTGGGTACTCTTTTCCCCTTTTTAGGTTTCTCCAGGTCTTGTGCCTGGGGATATTAGTAGGGGTTTTTAATGAGGCCCGCTTTCTTCAAAAAAAAGTCCAACGGGTCCATTTTACGGCCCATTTAGACCCGCTCGCCCAAAACCTCTTAAAAAATGACAGAAAAACAAGTTTTAATCAAATTTTAGGAGTTCATATAATTGATTAAGATCTTTTCAACACAATTATATTGCAAAAACTCAATTTATGTATTTTTTACTCAATTAAATGTCCAACGGGTCCATTTTACGGCCCATTTAGACCCGCTCGTCCGAAACATCTACAAAAAGGACCGCAAAACAAGTTTTAATCAAAACTTAAGAGTTCATAGCGTTGATTACGAGCTTTTCAACACTATTGTATTGCGAAAATTCAATTTATGTTCTTTTTACGCAGTTATAAGTTCAACGGTTCCATTTTAAGGCCCACTTAGACCCGCTCGTCCGAAACCACTACAAAAAAGACCGAAAAACAAGTTTTGATCCAATTTTAGGAGTTCATATAATTGATTACGAGCTTTTCAACAAGATTATATTGCAAAAAGTCCATTTCTGTATTTTTTACTCATTTAAAAGTCCAACGGGTCCATTTTACGGCCCATTTAGACCCGCTCGCCGGAAACCTCTTCAAAAATGACTTAAAAAATGTTTTAATCAAATTTTAGGAGTTCATATAATTGATTATGATCGTTTCAACATGATTATATTGCAAAAACTCAATTTCTGTATTTTTTACTCAGTTAAAAGTCCAACGGGTCCATTTTACGGCCTATTTAGACTCGCTCGTCCGAAACCTCTACAAAAAGGACTGCAAAACAAGTTTTAATCAAAACTTAAGAGTTCATATCGTTGATTACGATCTTTTCAACACTATTGTATTGCAAAAATTCAATTTCTGTTCTTTTTACGCAGTTATAAGTTCAACGGGTCCATTTTAAGGCCCATTTAGACCCGCTCGTCCGAAACCTCTACAAAAAGGACCGAAAAACAAGTTTTGATCCAATTTTACGAGTTCATATAATTGATTACGAGTTTTTCAACAAGATTATATTGCAAAAACTCAAATTTAGTATTTTTTACTCAGTTAAAAGTCCAACGGGTCCATTTTACAGCCCATTTAGACCCGCTCGCCCGAAACCTCTTCAAAAATGACTGAAAAACAAGTTTTAATCAAATTTTAGGAGTTCATATAATTGATTACGATCGTTTCAACACGATTATATTGCAAAAACTCAATTTCTGTATTTTTAACTCAGTTAAAAGTCCAACGGGTCCATTTTACGGCCCATTTAGACTCGCTCGTCCGAAACCTCTACAAAGAGGACCGCAAAACAAGTTTTAATCAAAACTTAAGAGCTCATATCGTTGATTACGAGCTTTTCAACACTATTGTATTGCAAAAATTCAATTTCTGTTCTTTTTACGCAGTTATAAGTTCAACGGTTCCATTTTAAGGCCCATTTAGACCCGCTCGTCCGAAACCACCACAAAAAGGACCAAAAAACAAGTTTTGATCCAATTTTATGAGTTCATATAATTGATTACGAGCTTTTCAACAAGATTATATTGCAAAAACTCAAATTCGGTATTTTTTACTCAGTTAAAAGTCCAACGGGTCCATTTTACGGCCCATTTAGACCCGCTCGTCCGAAACCTCTTCAAAAATGACTAAAAAACAAGTTTTAATCAAATTCTAGGAGTTCATATAATTGATTACGATCGTTTCAACACGATTATATTGCAAAAACTCAATTTCTGTATTTTTAACTCAGTTAAAAGTCCAACGGGTCCATTTTACGGCCCATTTAGACTCGCTCGTCCGAAACCTCTACAAAGAGGACCGCAAAACAAGTTTTAATCAAAACTTAAGAGCTCATATCGTTGATTACGAGCTTTTCAACACTATTGTATTGCAAAAATTCAATTTCTATTCTTTTTACGCAGTTATAAGTCAAACGGGTCCATTTTAAGGCCCATTTAGACCCGCTCGTCCGAAACCTCTACAAAAAGGACCGAAAAACAAGTTTTGATGCAATTTTACGAGTTCATATAATTGATTACGAGCTTTTCAACAAGATTATATTGCAAAAACTCAAATTTAGTATTTTTTACTCAGTTAAAAGTCCAACGGGTCCATTTTACAGCCCATTTAGACCCGCTCGCCCGAAACCTCTTCAAAAATGACTGAAAAACAAGTTTTAATCAAATTTTAGGAGTTCATATAATTGATTACAATCTTTTCAACATGATTATATTGCAAAAACTCAATTTATGTACTTTTTACTCAGTTAAAAGTCCAACGGGTCCATTTTACGGCCCATTTAGACCCGCTCGTCCGAAACCTCTACAAAAAGGACCGCAAAACAAGTTTTAATCAAAACTTAAGAGTTCATATCGTTGATTACGAGCTTTTCAACACTATTGTATTGCAAAAATTCAATTTATGTTCTTTTTACGCAGGTATAAGTTCAACGGTTCCATTTTAAGGCCCATTTAAACCCGCTCGTCCAAAACCACTACAAAAAGGACCAAAAACAAGTTTTGATCCAATTTTAGGAGTTCATATAATTGATTTCGAACTTTTCAACAAGATTATATTGCAAAAAGTCCATTTCTGTATTTTTTACTCATTTAAAAGTCTAACGGGTCCATTTTAAGGCCCATTTAGACCCGCTCGTGCAAAACCTCTACAAAAAGGACCGAAAAAACAAGTTTTGATCCAATGTTACGAGTTCATATAATTGATTACGAGCTTTTCAACAAGATTATAATGCAAAAACTCAAATTCGGTATTTTTTACTCAGTTAAAAGTCCAACGGGTCCATTTTACGGCCCATTTAGACCCGCTCGCCCGAAACCTCTTCAAAAATGACTGAAAAACAAGTTTTAATCAAATTTTTGGTGTTCATATAATTTATTACGATCTTTTCAACACGATTATATTGCAAAAACTCAATTTATGTACTTTTTACTCAGTTAAAAGTCCAACGGGTCCATTTTACGGCACATTTAGACCCGCTCGTCCGAAACCTCTACAAAAAGTTCCGCAAAACAAATTTTAATCAAAACTTAAGAGTTCATATCGTTGATTACGAGCTTTTCAACACTATTGTATTGTAAAAATTCAATTTATGTTCTTTTTACGCAATTATAAGTTCAACGGGTCCATTTTAAGGCCCATTTAGACCCGCTCGTCCGAAACCACTACAAAAAGGATCGAAAAACAAGTTTTGATCCAATTTTAGGAGTTCATATAATTGATTACAAGCTTTTCAACAAGATTATATTGCAAAAAGTCCATTTCTGTATTTTTTACTCATTTAAAAGTCCAACGGGTCCATTTTACGGCCCATTTAGACCCGCTCGCCCGAAACCTCTTCAAAAATGACTGAAAAACAAGTTTTAATCAAATTTTAGGAGTTCATATAATTGATTACGAGCTTTTCAACAAGATTATATTGCAAAAGGTCCATTTCTGTATTTTTTACTCATTTAAAAGTCCAACGGGTCCATTTTACGGCCCATTTAGACACGCTCGTCCGAAACCTCTACAAAAAGGACCGCAAAACAAGTTTTAATCAAAACTTAAGAGTTCATATCGTTGATTACGAGCTTTTCAACACTATTCTATTGTAAAAATTCAATTTCTGTTCTATTTACGCAGTTATAAGTTCAACGGGTCCATTTTAAGGCCCATTTAGACCCGCTCGTCCGAAACCTCTACAAAAAGGACCGAAAAACCAGTTTTATTCCAATTTTACGAGTTCATATAATTGATTACGAGCTTTTCAACAAGATTATAATGCAAAAACTCAAATTCGGTATTTTTTACTTAGTTAAAAGTCCAACGGGTCCATTTTACGGCCCATTTAGACCCGCTCGCCCGAAACCTCTTCAAAAATGACTGAAAAACAAGTTTTAATCAAATTTAAGGTGTTCATATAATTGATTAAGATCTTTTCAACACAATTATATTGCAAAAACTCAATTTATGTACTTTTTACTCAGTTAAAAGTCCAACGGGTCCATTTTACGGCCCATTTAGACCCGCTCGTCCGAAACCTCTACAAAAAGGACCGCAAAACAAGTTTTAAACAAAACTTAAGAGTTCATATCGTTGATTACGAGCTTTTCAACACTATTGTATTGCAAAAATTCAATTTATGTTCTTTTTACGCAATTATAAGTTCAACGGGTCCATTTTAAGGCCCATTTAGACCCGCTCGTCCGAAACCACTACAAAAAGGACCGAAAAACAAGTTTTGATCCAATTTTAGAAGTTCATATAATTGATTACGAGCTTTTCAACAAGATTATATTGCAAAAAGTACAATTCTGTATTTTTTACTCAGTTAGAAGTCCAACGGGTCCATCTTACGGCCCATTTAGACCCGCTCGCCCGAAACCTCTTCAAAAATGACTGAAAAACAAGTTTAATCAAATTTTAGGAGTTCATATAATTGATTACGATCGTTTCAACACGATTATATTGAAAAAAAACTCAATTTCTGTATTTTTTACTTAGTTAAAAGTCCAACGGGTCCATTTTACAGCCCATTTAGACCCGCTCATCCTAAACCTCTACAAAAAGGACCGCAAAACAAGTTTTAATCAAAACTTAAGAGTTCTTATCGTTGATTACGAGCTTTTCAACACTATTGTACTGCAAAAATTAAATTTCTGTTCTTTTTACGCAGTTATAAGTTCATCGAGTCCATTTTAAGGCCCATTTAGACCCGCTCATCCGAAACCTCTACAAAAAGGACGGAAAAACAAGTTTTGATCCAATTTTAGGAGTTCATATAATTGATTACGAGCTTTTCAACAAGTTTATATTGCAAAAACTCAAATTCGGTATTTTTTTACTTAGTTAAAAGTCCAATGGGTCCATTTTACGGCCCATTTAGACCCGCTTGCCCGAAACCTCTTCAAAAATGACCGAAAAAAGGTTTTAATCAAATTTTAGGACTTCATATCATTGATTACGATCTTTTCAACACGATTATATTGCAAAAACTCAATTTTTGTACTTTTTACTAAGTTAAAAGTCCAACGGGTCCATTTTACGGCCCATTTAGACCCGCTCGTCCGAAACCTCTACAAAAAGGACCGCAAAACAAGTTTTAATCAAAACTTAAGAGTTCATATCGTTGATTACGAGCTTTTCAACACTATTGTATTGCAAAAATTCAATTTCTGTTCTTTTTACGCAGTTATAAGTTCAACGAGTCCATTTTAAGGCCCATTTAGACCCGCTCGTCCGAAACCTCTACAAAAAGGACCGAAAAAAAAGTTTTGATCCAATTTTACGAGTTCATACAATTGATTACGAGCTTTTCAACAATATTATAATGCAAAAACTCAAATTCGGTATTTTTTCTCAATTAAAAGTCCAACGGGTCCATTTTACGGCCCATTTAGACCCGCTCGCCCGAAACCTCTTCAAAAATGACTGAAAACAAGTTTTAATCAAATTTTAGGAGTCCATATAATTGATTACGATCGTTTAAACATGATTGTATTACAAAAACTCAATTTATGAACTTTTTACTCAGTTAAAAGTCCAACGGGTCCATTTTACGGCCATTTAGACCCCCTCGCCCGAAACCTCTTCAAAAATGACTGAATAACAAGTTTTAATCAAATTTTAGGAGTTCATATAACTGATTACGATCTTTTCAACACGATTGTATTGCAAAAATTCAATTTCTGTTCTTTTTACTCAGTTATGAATTCAACGGGTCCATTTAGACCCGGTCGTCCGAAACCTCTCAAAAATGACTGAAAAACAAGTTTTGATCAAATTTTAGGAGTTCATATAATTGACTACGAGCTTTTCAACAAGATTATATTGCAAAAACTCAAATTCGGTATTTTATACTCAGTTAAAAGTCCAACGGGTCAATTTTACGGCCCATTTAGACCCGCTTGCCCGAAACCTCTTCAAAAATGACCGAAAAAAGGTTTTAATCAAATTTTTGGACTTCATATCATTGATTACGATCTTTTCAACACGATTATATTGCAAAAACTCAATTTTTGTACTTTTTACTAAGTTAAAAGTCCAACGGGTCCATTTTACGGCCCATTTAGACCCGCTCGTCCGAAACCTCTACAAAAGGGATCGCAAAACAAGTTTTAATCAAAACTTAAGAGTTCATATCGTTGATTACGAGCTTTTCAACACTATTGTATTGCAAAAATTCAATTTATGTTCTTTTTACGAAGTTATAAGTTCAACGAGTCCATTTTAAGGCCCATTTAGACCAGCTCGTCCGAAACCTCTACAAAAAGGACCGAAAAAAAAGTTTTGATCTAATTTTACGAGTTCATATAATTGATTACGAGCTTTTCAACAAGATTATAATGCAAAAACTCAAATTCGGTATTTTTTTCTCAGTTAAAAGTCCAACGGGTCCATTTTACGGCCCATTTAGACCCGCTCGCCCGAAACATATTCAAAAATGACTGAAAAACAAGTTTTAATCAAATTTTAGGAGTTCATATAATTGATTACGATCGTTTAAACACGATTATATTACAAAAACTCAATTTATGTACTTTTTACTCAGTTAAAAGTCCAACGGGTCCATTTTACGGCCCATTTAGACCCGCTCGTCCAAAACATCTACAAAAAGGACCGCAAAACAAGTTTTAATCAAAACTTAAGAGTTCATATCGTTGATTACGAGCTTTTCAACACTATTGTATTGCAAAAATTCAATTTCTGTTCTTTTTACGCAGTTATAAGTTCAACGGGTCCATTTTAAGGCCCATTTAGACCCACTCGTCCGAAACCACTACAAAAAGGACCGAAAAACAAGTTTTGATCCAATTTTAGGAGTTCATATAATTGATTACGAGCTTTTCAACAAGATTATATGGCAAAAAGTCCATTTCTGTATTTTTTGCTCAGTTAAAAGTCCAACGGGTCCATTTTACGGCCCATTTAGACTCGCTCGCCCGAAACCTCTTCAAAAATGACTGAAAAACAAGTTTTAATCATATTTTAGGAGTTCATATAATTGATTACGATCTTTTCAACACGATTATATTGCAAAAACTCAATTTATGTACATTTTACTCAGTTAAAAGTCCAACGAGTCCATTTTACGGCCCATTTAGACCCGCTCGTCCAAGACCTCTACAAAAAGGACCGCAAAACAAGTTTTAATCAAAACTTAAGAGTTCATATCGTTGATTACGAGCTTTTCAACACTATTGTATTGCAAAAATTAAATTTCTGTTCTTTTTACACAGTTATAAGTTCAACGGGTCCATTTTAAGGCCCATTTAGACCCGCTCGTCCAAAACCTCTACAAAAAGGACCGAAAAACAAGTTTTGATCCAATTTTACGAGTTCATGTAATTGATTACGAGCTTTTCAACAAGATTATAATGCAAAAACTCAAATTCGGTATTTTTTACTCAGTTAAAAGTCTAACGGGTCCATTTTACGGCCCATTTAGACCCGCTTGCCCGAAACCTCTTCAAAAATGACTGAAAAACAAGTTTTAATCATATTTTAAGAGTTCATATAATTGATTACGATCGTTTCAACACGATTATATTGCAAAAACTCAATTTATGTACTTTTTACTCAGTTAAAAGTCCAACGGGTCCATTTTACGGCCCATTTAGACCCGCTCGTCCGAAACCTCTACAAAAAGGACCGCAAAACAAGTTTTAATCAAAACTTAAGAGTTCATATCGTTGATTACGAGCTTTTCAACACTATTGTATTGCAAAAATTCAATTTATGTTCTTTTTACGCAGTTATAAGTTCAACGGGTCCATTTTAAGGCCCATTTAGACCCGCTCGTCCGAAACCTCTACAAAAAGGACCGAAAACAAGTTTTGATCCAATTTTACGAGTTCATAATTACGAGCTTTTCAACAAGATTATATTGCAAAAACTCAAATTTGGTATTTTTTACTCAGTTAAAAGTCCAACGGGTTTAACAGTAACATACGTATTCATCAAGATAATTGGGGAGGCTCCTCGACTATTCACCTTTAAGGGGACTACGAGTTATCGGATGAAGTCCATACTCGTTGTCGCGACTTTATGATTTGGAACCAAGCATCTTGGGACCCTGTTAAAGTCCGTGCGTACTTTACATCGGATGATGCCGACTCCATTCTATCCGTTCCTATCATCAATGATACTCGGGGCTCCATCCTCTGGAGGCCTAACGATTCTGGTATCTACTCTGTCAGATCTGGCTATCTCTTTCTGCAACGCCCCCCTGAGCCACGTCTTCGGCCCCCTCGGATTTGGAAATTTCTTTCCAAACTCAAGGTTTTACCTAAAGTTAAAACTTTTTGCTGGCGTCTGGGCTCAGAGGCCCTACCTGTTTGGGTTCGCCTTCAGGCTTTTGCACCAGATTCAGGGCCTTGCCCCGTTTGTCATTCTGATTCGGAGACAATTCTCCATGCTCTCTGTGATTGCTCTGGTGCTTTGGAGGCCCTTCGTTTGATTGGTCTTCCCATTTCTTTTATTAATAGCACTGCTCCCATCGGCCTCCAATGGCTCGATGAAGGTGTTGCCCTCCTTTCTCCTGATCTTTTTGGGCTTTTTTGACTACCCTTTGGAACATTTGGAACAGGCGTAACGACTAGATCCATTATCGACATCTTCAACCCCCATGGCTAATTGTTGTCAACTCCATCAGTCTTCATCGTGACTACTCTGATACTATATCTTCATCTTCTTCTTCCATCCCTTTGTCGTCGACTCCTCCATCTCGATGGATTCATCCCCCTCAAGGTTATATTAAAGTCAATGTGGATGGGGCTTTTGATCCTTCCACACGTGCAGCGGCGGTTGGCGTTGTAGCCCGTGATGATACGGGGACGGTTGTTGGCGGTCTGGCTTTTCCTCTAGGTAGTTGCTCTGATGCTATTACGTCTGAAGGGAGAGGTCTTCTTGTTGGTATTACTTTCGCTCAATCCCAAGGATGGAGCCATTTGATTTTCGAGACGGACTGTGCTTCTCTTGCGAATAGAATCAACTCCCTGGGCCCAGATCTTTCTCCTATGGATCCGACGATTCTGCAAGCTCATGCTGCTCTGGCGTATTTTTCTTCTGCGCATGTTCAGTTTGGATGCCGTGAGGCTAATATTGTTGCTCATACGTTGGCTACTCATGCCCTTAGGTCTATGTCTTCTATGTCTTATGGATCCAAGTATCCTGCTTGTATTCAAAACGCTGTTCTTTGCGAGGGTTCACCTCGTTCTTTATAAATATATTCTGGGTACTCTTTTCCCCTTTTTAGGTTTCTCCAGGTCTTGTGCTTGGGGATATTAGTAGGGGTTTTTAATGAGGCCCGCTTTCTTCAAAAAAAAGTCCAACGGGTCCATTTTACGGCCCATTTAGACCCGCTCGCCCAAAACCTCTTCAAAAATGACAGAAAAACAAGTTTTAATCAAATTTTAGGAGTTCATATAATTGATTAAGATCTTTTCAACACAATTATATTGCAAAAACTCAATTTATGTACTTTTTTACTCAGTTAAATGTCCAACGGGTCCATTTTACGGCCCATTTAGACCCGCTCGTCCGAAACATCTACAAAAAGGACCGCAAAACAAGTTTTAATCAAAACTTAAGAGTTCATATCGTTGAATACGAGCTTTTCAACACTATTGTATTGCAAAAATTCAATTTATGTTCTTTTTACGTAGTTAAAAGTTCAACGGTTCCATTTTAAGGCCCATTTAGACCCGCTCGTCCGAAACCACTACAAAAAGGACCGAAAAACAAGTTTTGATCCAATTTTAGGAGTTCATATAATTGATTACGAGCTTTTCAACAAGATTATATTGCAAAAAGTCCATTTCTGTATTTTTTACTCATTTAAAAGTCCAACGGGTCCATTTTACGGCCCATTTAGACCCGCTCGCCGGAAACCTCTTCAAAAATGACTTAAAAATGTTTTAATCAAATTTTAGGAGTTCATATAATTGATTATGATCGTTTCAACACGATTATATTGCAAAAACTCAATTTTTGTACTTTTTACTAAGTTAAAAGTCCAACGGGTCCATTTTACGGCCCATTTAGACCCGCTCGTCCGAAACCTCTACAAAAGGGATCGCAAAACAAGTTTTAATCAAAACTTAAGAGTTCATATCGTTGATTACGAGCTTTTCAACACTATTGTATTGCAAAAATTCAATTTATGTTCTTTTTACGAAGTTATAAGTTCAACGAGTCCATTTTAAGGCCCATTTAGACCAGCTCGTCCGAAACCTCTACAAAAAGGACCGAAAAAAAAGTTTTGATCTAATTTTACGAGTTCATATAATTGATTACGAGCTTTTCAACAAGATTATAATGCAAAAACTCAAATTCGGTATTTTTTTCTCAGTTAAAAGTCCAACGGGTCCATTTTACGGCCCATTTAGACCCGCTCGCCCGAAACATATTCAAAAATGACTGAAAAACAAGTTTTAATCAAATTTTAGGAGTTCATATAATTGATTACGATCGTTTAAACACGATTATATTACAAAAACTCAATTTATGTACTTTTTACTCAGTTAAAAGTCCAACGGGTCCATTTTACGGCCCATTTAGACCCGCTCGTCCAAAACATCTACAAAAAGGACCGCAAAACAAGTTTTAATCAAAACTTAAGAGTTCATATCGTTGATTACGAGCTTTTCAACACTATTGTATTGCAAAAATTCAATTTCTGTTCTTTTTACGCAGTTATAAGTTCAACGGGTCCATTTTAAGGCCCATTTAGACCCACTCGTCCGAAACCACTACAAAAAGGACCGAAAAACAAGTTTTGATCCAATTTTAGGAGTTCATATAATTGATTACGAGCTTTTCAACAAGATTATATGGCAAAAAGTCCATTTCTGTATTTTTTGCTCAGTTAAAAGTCCAACGGGTCCATTTTACGGCCCATTTAGACTCGCTCGCCCGAAACCTCTTCAAAAATGACTGAAAAACAAGTTTTAATCATATTTTAGGAGTTCATATAATTGATTACGATCTTTTCAACACGATTATATTGCAAAAACTCAATTTATGTACATTTTACTCAGTTAAAAGTCCAACGAGTCCATTTTACGGCCCATTTAGACCCGCTCGTCCAAGACCTCTACAAAAAGGACCGCAAAACAAGTTTTAATCAAAACTTAAGAGTTCATATCGTTGATTACGAGCTTTTCAACACTATTGTATTGCAAAAATTAAATTTCTGTTCTTTTTACACAGTTATAAGTTCAACGGGTCCATTTTAAGGCCCATTTAGACCCGCTCGTCCAAAACCTCTACAAAAAGGACCGAAAAACAAGTTTTGATCCAATTTTACGAGTTCATGTAATTGATTACGAGCTTTTCAACAAGATTATAATGCAAAAACTCAAATTCGGTATTTTTTACTCAGTTAAAAGTCTAACGGGTCCATTTTACGGCCCATTTAGACCCGCTTGCCCGAAACCTCTTCAAAAATGACTGAAAAACAAGTTTTAATCATATTTTAAGAGTTCATATAATTGATTACGATCGTTTCAACACGATTATATTGCAAAAACTCAATTTATGTACTTTTTACTCAGTTAAAAGTCCAACGGGTCCATTTTACGGCCCATTTAGACCCGCTCGTCCGAAACCTCTACAAAAAGGACCGCAAAACAAGTTTTAATCAAAACTTAAGAGTTCATATCGTTGATTACGAGCTTTTCAACACTATTGTATTGCAAAAATTCAATTTATGTTCTTTTTACGCAGTTATAAGTTCAACGGGTCCATTTTAAGGCCCATTTAGACCCGCTCGTCCGAAACCTCTACAAAAAGGACCGAAAACAAGTTTTGATCCAATTTTACGAGTTCATAATTACGAGCTTTTCAACAAGATTATATTGCAAAAACTCAAATTTGGTATTTTTTACTCAGTTAAAAGTCCAACGGGTTTAACAGTAACATACGTATTCATCAAGATAATTGGGGAGGCTCCTCGACTATTCACCTTTAAGGGGACTACGAGTTATCGGATGAAGTCCATACTCGTTGTCGCGACTTTATGATTTGGAACCAAGCATCTTGGGACCCTGTTAAAGTCCGTGCGTACTTTACATCGGATGATGCCGACTCCATTCTATCCGTTCCTATCATCAATGATACTCGGGGCTCCATCCTCTGGAGGCCTAACGATTCTGGTATCTACTCTGTCAGATCTGGCTATCTCTTTCTGCAACGCCCCCCTGAGCCACGTCTTCGGCCCCCTCGGATTTGGAAATTTCTTTCCAAACTCAAGGTTTTACCTAAAGTTAAAACTTTTTGCTGGCGTCTGGGCTCAGAGGCCCTACCTGTTTGGGTTCGCCTTCAGGCTTTTGCACCAGATTCAGGGCCTTGCCCCGTTTGTCATTCTGATTCGGAGACAATTCTCCATGCTCTCTGTGATTGCTCTGGTGCTTTGGAGGCCCTTCGTTTGATTGGTCTTCCCATTTCTTTTATTAATAGCACTGCTCCCATCGGCCTCCAATGGCTCGATGAAGGTGTTGCCCTCCTTTCTCCTGATCTTTTTGGGCTTTTTTGACTACCCTTTGGAACATTTGGAACAGGCGTAACGACTAGATCCATTATCGACATCTTCAACCCCCATGGCTAATTGTTGTCAACTCCATCAGTCTTCATCGTGACTACTCTGATACTATATCTTCATCTTCTTCTTCCATCCCTTTGTCGTCGACTCCTCCATCTCGATGGATTCATCCCCCTCAAGGTTATATTAAAGTCAATGTGGATGGGGCTTTTGATCCTTCCACACGTGCAGCGGCGGTTGGCGTTGTAGCCCGTGATGATACGGGGACGGTTGTTGGCGGTCTGGCTTTTCCTCTAGGTAGTTGCTCTGATGCTATTACGTCTGAAGGGAGAGGTCTTCTTGTTGGTATTACTTTCGCTCAATCCCAAGGATGGAGCCATTTGATTTTCGAGACGGACTGTGCTTCTCTTGCGAATAGAATCAACTCCCTGGGCCCAGATCTTTCTCCTATGGATCCGACGATTCTGCAAGCTCATGCTGCTCTGGCGTATTTTTCTTCTGCGCATGTTCAGTTTGGATGCCGTGAGGCTAATATTGTTGCTCATACGTTGGCTACTCATGCCCTTAGGTCTATGTCTTCTATGTCTTATGGATCCAAGTATCCTGCTTGTATTCAAAACGCTGTTCTTTGCGAGGGTTCACCTCGTTCTTTATAAATATATTCTGGGTACTCTTTTCCCCTTTTTAGGTTTCTCCAGGTCTTGTGCTTGGGGATATTAGTAGGGGTTTTTAATGAGGCCCGCTTTCTTCAAAAAAAAGTCCAACGGGTCCATTTTACGGCCCATTTAGACCCGCTCGCCCAAAACCTCTTCAAAAATGACAGAAAAACAAGTTTTAATCAAATTTTAGGAGTTCATATAATTGATTAAGATCTTTTCAACACAATTATATTGCAAAAACTCAATTTATGTACTTTTTTACTCAGTTAAATGTCCAACGGGTCCATTTTACGGCCCATTTAGACCCGCTCGTCCGAAACATCTACAAAAAGGACCGCAAAACAAGTTTTAATCAAAACTTAAGAGTTCATATCGTTGAATACGAGCTTTTCAACACTATTGTATTGCAAAAATTCAATTTATGTTCTTTTTACGTAGTTAAAAGTTCAACGGTTCCATTTTAAGGCCCATTTAGACCCGCTCGTCCGAAACCACTACAAAAAGGACCGAAAAACAAGTTTTGATCCAATTTTAGGAGTTCATATAATTGATTACGAGCTTTTCAACAAGATTATATTGCAAAAAGTCCATTTCTGTATTTTTTACTCATTTAAAAGTCCAACGGGTCCATTTTACGGCCCATTTAGACCCGCTCGCCGGAAACCTCTTCAAAAATGACTTAAAAATGTTTTAATCAAATTTTAGGAGTTCATATAATTGATTATGATCGTTTCAACACGATTATATTGCAAAAACTCAATTTCTGTATTTTTTACTCAGTTAAAAGTCCAACGGGTCCATTTTACGGCCTATTTAGACTCGCTCGTCCGAAACCTCTACAAAAAGGACCGCAAAACAAGTTTTAATCAAAACTTAAGAGTTCATATCGTTGATTACGAGCTTTTCAACATTATTGTATTGCAAAAATTCAATTTCTGTTCTTTTTACGAAGTTATAAGTTCAACGGGTCCATTTTAAGGCCCATTTAGACTCGCTCGTCCGAAACTTCTACAAAAAGGACCGAAAAACAAGTTTTGATCCAATTTTACGAGTTCATATAATTGATTACGAGCTTTTCAACAAGATTATATTGCAAAAACTCAAATTTAGTATTTTTTACTCAGTTAAAAGTCCAACGGGTCCATTTTACAGCCCATTTAGACCCGCTCGCCCGAAACCTCTTCAAAAATGACTGAAAAAAAAGTTTTAATCAAATTTTAGGAGTTCATATAATTGATTACGATCTTTTCAACACGATTATATTGCAAAAACTCAATTTATGTACTTTTTACTCAGTTAAAAGTCCAACGGGTCCATTTTACGGCCCATTTAGACCCGCTCGTCCGAAACCTCTACAAAAAGGACCGCAAAACAAGTTTTAATCAAAACTTAAGAGTTCATATCGTTGATTACGAGCTTTTCATCACTATTGTATTGCAAAAATTCAATTTATGTTCTTTTTACGCAGTTATAAGTTCAACGGTTCCATTTTAAGGCCCATTTAAACCTGCTCGTCCAAAACCACTACAAAAAGGACCAAAAACAAGTTTTGATCCAATTTTAGGAGTTCATATAATTGATTTCGAACTTTTCAACAAGATTATATTGCAAAAAGTCCATTTCTGTATTTTTTACTCATTTAAAAGTCCAACGGGTCCATTTTACGGCCCATTTAGAGCCGCTCGCCGGAAACCTCTTCAAAAATGACTTAAAAATGTTTTAATCAAATTTTAGGAGTTCATATAATTGATTATGATCGTTTCAACACGATTATATTGCAAAAACTCAATTTCTGTATTTTTTACTTAGTTAAAAGTCCAACGGGTCCATTTTACGGCCTATTTAGACTAGCTCGTCCGAAACCTCTACAAAAAGGACCGCAAAACAAGTTTTAATCAAAACTTAAGAGTTCATATCGTTGATTACGAGCTTTGCAACACTATTGTATTGCAAAAATTCAATTTCTGTTCTTTTTACGCAGTTATAAGTTCAACGGGTCCATTTTAAGGCCCATTTAGACCCGCTCGTCCGAAACCTCTACAAAAAGGACCGAAAAACAAGTTTTGATCCAATTTTACGAGTTCATATAATTGATTACGAGCTTTTCAACAAGATTATATTGCAAAACCTCAAATTTAGTATTTTTAACTCAGTTAAAAGTCCAACGGGTCCACTTTACAGCCCATTTAGACCCGCTCGCCCGAAACCTCTTCAAAAATGACTGAAAAAAAAGTTTTAATCAAATTTTAGGAGTTCATATAATTGATTACGATCTTTTCAACACGATTATATTGCAAAAACTCAATTTATGTACTTTTTACTCAGTTAAAAGTCCAACGGGTCCATTTTACGGCCCATTTAGACCCGCTCGTCCGAAACCTCTACAAAAAGGACCGCAAAACAAGTTTTAATCAAAACTTAAGAGTTCATATCGTTGATTACGAGCTTTTCATCACTATTGTATTGCAAAAATTCAATTTATGTTCTTTTTACGCAGTTATAAGTTCAACGGTTCCATTTTAAGGCCCATTTAAACCCGCTCGTCCGAAACCACTACAAAAAGGACCAAAAAACAAGTTTTGATCCAATTTTAGGAGTTCATATAATTGATTACGAGCTTTTCAACAAGATTATATTGCAAAACTCCATTTCTGTATTTTTTACTCATTTAAAAGTCCAACGAGTCCATTTTACGGCCCATTTAGACCCGCTCACCCGAAACCTCCTCAAAAATGACTGCAAAAAAGTTTTAATCAAATTCTAGGAGTCATATAATTGATTACGATCGTTTCAACACGATTATATTGCAAAAACTCAATTTCTGTATTTTTAACTCAGTTAAAAGTCCAACGGGTCCATTTTACGGCCCATTTAGACTCGCTCGTCCGAAACCTCTACAAAAAGGACCGCAAAACAAGTTTTAATCAAAACTTAAGAGTTCATATCGTTGATTACGAGGTTTTCAACACTATTGTATTGCAAAAATTCAATTTCTGTTCTTTTTACGCAGTTATAAGTTCAACGGGTCCATTTTAAGGCCCATTTAGACCCGCTCGTCCGAAACCTCTACAAAAAGGACCGAAAAACAAGTTTTGATCCAATTTTACGAGTTTATATAATTGATTACGAGCTTTTCAACAAGATTATATTGCAAAAACTCAAATTTAGTATTTTTTACTCAGTTAAAAGCCCAACGTGTCCATTTTACAGCCCATTTAGACCCGCTCGCCCGAAACCTCTTCAAAAATGACTGAAAAACAAGTTTTAATCAAATTTTAGGAGTTCATATAATTGATTACGATCTTTTCAACCCGATTATATTGCAAAAACTCAATTTATGTACTTTTTACTCAGTTAAAAGTCCAACGGGTCCATTTTACGGCCCATTTAGACCCGCTCGTCCGAAACCTCTACAAAAAGGACCGAAAAACAAGTTTTGATCCAATTTTAGGAGTTCATATAATTGATTACGAGCTTCTCAAAAAGATTATATTGCAAAAAGTCCATTTCTGTATTTTTTACTCATTTAAAAGTCCAACGGGTCCATTTTACGGCCCATTTAGACCTGCTCGCCCGAAACCTCTTCAAAAATGACTGAAAAAAAAAGTTTTAATCAAATTTTAGGAGTTCATATAATTGATCACGATCGTTTCAACACGATTATATTGCAAAAACTAATTTCTGTATTTTTTACTCAATTAAAAGTCCAACGGGTCCATTTTACGGCCCATTTAGACTCACTCGTCCGAAACCTCTACAAAAATGACCGCAAAACAAGTTTTAATCAAAACTTAAGAGTTCATATCGTTGATTATGAGCTTTTCAACACTATTGTATTGCAAAAATTCAATTTCTGTTCTTTTTACGCAGTTATAAGTCCAACGGGTCCATTTTAAGGCCCATTTAGACCCGCTCGTCCGAAACCTCTACAAAAAGGACCGAAAAACAAGTTTTGATCCAATTTTACGAGTTCATATAATTGATTATGAGCTTTTCAACAAGATTATATTGCGAAAACTCAAATTTAGTATTTTTACTCAGTTAAAAGTCCAACGGGTCCATTTTACAGCCCATTTAGACCCGCTCGCCCGAAACCTCTTCAAAAATGACTGAAAAACAAGTTTTAATCAAATTTTAGGAGTTCATATAATTGATTACGATCTTTTCAACATGATTATATTGCAAAAACTCAATATATGTACTTTTTACTCAGTTAAAAGTCCAACGAGTCCATTTTACGGCCCATTTAGATCCGCTCGTCCGAAACCTCTACAAAAAGGACCGCAAAACAAGTTTTAATCAAAACTTAAGAGTTCATATCATTGATTACGAGCTTTTCAACACTATTGTATTGCAAAAATTCAATTTCTGTTCTTTTTATGCAGTTATAAGTTCAACGGTTCCATTTTAAGGCCCATTTAGACCCGCTCGTCCGAAACCACTACAAAAAGGACCAAAAAACAAGTTTTGATCCAATTTTAGGAGTTCATATAATTGATTACGAGCTTTTCAACAAGATTATATTGCAAAAACTCAAATTCGGTATTTTTTACTCAGTTAAAAGTCCAACGGGTCCATTTTACGGCCCATTTAGACCCGCTCGCCCGAAACCTCTTCAAAAATGACTGAAAAACAAGTTTTAATCAAATTCTAGGAGTTCATATAATTCGTTACGATCTCTTCAACACGATTATATTGCAGAAACTCAATTTATGTACTTTTTACTCAGTTAAATGTCCAACGGGTCCATTTTACGGCCCATTTAGACCCGCTCGTCCGAAACCTCTACAAAAATGACCGCAAAACAAGTTTTAATCAAAACTTAAGAGTTCATATCGTTGATTACAAGCTTTTCAACACTATTGTATTGCAAAAAATTCAATTTCTGTTCTTTTTACGTAGTTATAAGTTCAACGGGTCCATTTTAAGGCCCATTTAGACCCGCTCGTCCGAAACCTCTACAAAAAGGACCGAAAAACAAGTTTTGATCCAATTTTACGAGTTCATATAATTGATTACGAGCTTTTCAACAAAATTATATTGCAAAAACTCAAATTTAGTATTTTTTACTCAATTAAAAGTCCAACGGGTCCATTTTACAGCCCATTTAGACCCGCTCGCCCGAAACCTCTTCAAAAATGACTGAAAAACAAGTTTTAATCAAATTTTAGGAGTTCATATAATTGATTACGATCTTTTCAACACGATTATATTGCAAAAACTCAATTTATGTGCTTTTTACTCAGTTAAAAGTCCAACGGGTCCATTTTACGGCCCATTTAGACCCGCTCGTCCGAAACCTCTACAAAAAGGACCGCAAAACAAGTTTTAATCAAAACTTAAGAGTTCATATCGTTGATTACGAGCTTTTCAACACTATTGTATTGCAAAAATTCAATTTATGTTCTTTTTACGCAGGTATAAGTTTAACGGTTCCATTTTAAGGCCCATTTAAACCCGCTCGTTCAAAACCACTACAAAAAGGACCAAAAAACAAGTTTTGATCCAATTTTAGGAGTTCATATAATTAATTTCGAACTTTTCAACAAGATTATATTGCAAAAAGTCCATTTATGTATTTTTTACTCATTTAAAAGTCTAACGGGTCCATTTTACGGCCCATTTAGACCCGCTCACCCGAAACCTCTTCAAAAATGACTGAAAAAAAATTTTAATCAAATTCTAGGAGTTCATATAATTGATTACGATCGTTTCAACACGATTATATTGCAAAAACTCGATTTCTATATTTTTAACTCAGTTAAAAGTCCAACGGGTCCATTTTACGGCACATTTAGACCCGCTCGTCCGAAACCTCTACAAAAAGGACCACAAAACAAGTTTTAAGCAAAACTTAAGAGTTCATATCGTTGATTACGAGCTTTTCAACACTATTGTATTGCAAAAATTCAATTTCTGTTCTTTTTACGCAGTTATAAGTTCAACGGGTCCATTTTAAGGCCCATTTAGACCCGCTCGTCCAAAACCTCTACAAAAAGGACCGAAAACAAGTTTTGATCCAATGTTACGAGTTCATATAATTGATTACGAGCTTTTCAACAAGATTATAATGCAAAAACTCAAATTCGGTATTTTTTACTCAGTTAAAAGTCCAACGGGTCCATTTTACGGCCCATTTAGACCCGCTCGCCCGAAACCTCTTCAAAAATGACTGAAAAACAAGTTTTAATCAAATTTTTGGTGTTCATATAATTGATTACGATCTTTTCAACATGATTATATTGCAAAAACTCAATTTATGTACTTTTTACTCAGTTAAAAGTCCATTGGGTCCATTTTACGGCCCATTTAGACCCGCTCGTCCGAAACCTCAACAAAAAGTTTCGCAAAACAAGTTTTAATCAAAACTTAAGAGTTCATATCGTTGATTACGAGCTTTTCAACACTATTGTATTGTAAAAATTCAATTTATGTTCTTTTTACGCAATTATAAGTTCAACGGGTCCATTTTAAGGCCTATTTAGACCCGCTCGTCCGAAACGACTACAAAAAGGATCGAAAAACAAGTTTTGATCCAATTTTAGGAGTTCATATAATTGATTACAAGCTTTTCAACAAGATTATATTGCAAAAAGTCAATATCTGTATTTTTTACTCATTTAAAAGTCCAACGGGTCCATTTTACGGCCCATTTAGACCCGCTCGCCCGAAACCTCTTCAAAAATGACAGAAAAACAAGTTTTAATCAAATTTTAGGAGTTCATATAATTGATTAAGATCTTTTCAACACAATTATATTGCAAAAACTCAATTTATGTACTTTTTTACTCAGTTAAATGTCCAACGGGTCCATTTTACGGCCCATTTAGACCCGCTCGTCCGAAACATCTACAAAAAGGACCGCAAAACAAGTTTTAATCAAAACTTAAGAGTTCATATCGTTGAATACGAGCTTTTCAACACTATTGTATTGCAAAAATTCAATTTATGTTCTTTTTACGTAGTTAAAAGTTCAACGGTTCCATTTTAAGGCCCATTTAGACCCGCTCGTCCGAAACCACTACAAAAAGGACCGAAAAACAAGTTTTGATCCAATTTTAGGAGTTCATATAATTGATTACGAGCTTTTCAACAAGATTATATTGCAAAAAGTCCATTTCTGTATTTTTTACTCATTTAAAAGTCCAACGGGTCCATTTTACGGCCCATTTAGACCCGCTCGCCGGAAACCTCTTCAAAAATGACTTAAAAATGTTTTAATCAAATTTTAGGAGTTCATATAATTGATTATGATCGTTTCAACACGATTATATTGCAAAAACTCAATTTCTGTATTTTTTACTCAGTTAAAAGTCCAACGGGTCCATTTTACGGCCTATTTAGACTCGCTCGTCCGAAACCTCTACAAAAAGGACCGCAAAACAAGTTTTAATCAAAACTTAAGAGTTCATATCGTTGATTACGAGCTTTTCAACATTATTGTATTGTAAAAATTCAATTTCTGTTCTTTTTACGCAGTTATAAGTTCAACGGGTCCATTTTAAGGCCCATTTAGACTCGCTCGTCCGAAACTTCTACAAAAAGGACCGAAAAACAAGTTTTGATCCAATTTTACGAGTTCATATAATTGATTACGAGCTTTTCAACAAGATTATATTGCAAAAACTCAAATTTAGTATTTTTTACTCAGTTAAAAGTCCAACGGGTCCATTTTACAGCCCATTTAGACCCGCTCGCCCGAAACCTCTTCAAAAATGACTGAAAAAAAAGTTTTAATCAAATTTTAGGAGTTCATATAATTGATTACGATCTTTTCAACACGATTATATTGCAAAAACTCAATTTATGTACTTTTTACTCAGTTAAAAGTCCAACGGGTCCATTTTACGGCCCATTTAGACCCGCTCGTCCGAAACCTCTACAAAAAGGACCGCAAAACAAGTTTTAATCAAAACTTAAGAGTTCATATCGTTGATTACGAGCTTTTCATCACTATTGTATTGCAAAAATTCAATTTATGTTCTTTTTACGCAGTTATAAGTTCAACGGTTCCATTTTAAGGCCCATTTAAACCTGCTCGTCCAAAACCACTACAAAAAGGACCAAAAACAAGTTTTGATCCAATTTTAGGAGTTCATATAATTGATTTCGAACTTTTCAACAAGATTATATTGCAAAAAGTCCATTTCTGTATTTTTTACTCATTTAAAAGTCCAACGGGTCCATTTTACGGCCCATTTAGAGCCGCTCGCCGGAAACCTCTTCAAAAATGACTTAAAAATGTTTTAATCAAATTTTAGGAGTTCATATAATTGATTATGATCGTTTCAACACGATTATATTGCAAAAACTCAATTTCTGTATTTTTTACTCAGTTAAAAGTCCAACGGGTCCATTTTACGGCCTATTTAGACTAGCTCGTCCGAAACCTCTACAAAAAGGACCGCAAAACAAGTTTTAATCAAAACTTAAGAGTTCATATCGTTGATTACGAGCTTTGCAACACTATTGTATTGCAAAAATTCAATTTCTGTTCTTTTTACGCAGTTATAAGTTCAACGGGTCCATTTTAAGGCCCATTTAGACCCGCTCGTCCGAAACCTCTACAAAAAGGACCGAAAAACAAGTTTTGATCCAATTTTACGAGTTCATATAATTGATTACGAGCTTTTCAACAAGATTATATTGCAAAACCTCAAATTTAGTATTTTTTACTCAGTTAAAAGTCCAACGGGTCCACTTTACAGCCCATTTAGACCCGCTCGCCCGAAACCTCTTCAAAAATGACTGAAAAAAAAGTTTTAATCAAATTTTAGGAGTTCATATAATTGATTACGATCTTTTCAACACGATTATATTGCAAAAACTCAATTTATGTACTTTTTACTCAGTTAAAAGTCCAACGGGTCCATTTTACGGCCCATTTAGACCCGCTCGTCCGAAACGTCTACAAAAAGGACCGCAAAACAAGTTTTAATCAAAACTTAAGAGTTCATATCGTTGATTACGAGCTTTTCATCACTATTGTATTGCAAAAATTCAATTTATGTTCTTTTTACGCAGTTATAAGTTCAACGGTTCCATTTTAAGGCCCATTTAAACCCGCTCGTCCGAAACCACTACAAAAAGGACCAAAAAACAAGTTTTGATCCAATTTTAGGAGTTCATATAATTGATTACGAGCTTTTCAACAAGATTATATTGCAAAACTCCATTTCTGTATTTTTTACTCATTTAAAAGTCCAACGAGTCCATTTTACGGCCCATTTAGACCCGCTCACCCGAAACCTCCTCAAAAATGACTGCAAAAAAGTTTTAATCAAATTCTAGGAGTTCATATAATTGATTACGATCGTTTCAACAGGATTATATTGCAAAAACTCAATTTCTGTATTTTTAACTCAGTTAAAAGTCCAACGGGTCCATTTTACGGCCCATTTAGACTCGCTCGTCCGAAACCTCTACAAAAAGGACCGCAAAACAAGTTTTAATCAAAACTTAAGAGTTCATATCGTTGATTACGAGGTTTTCAACACTATTGTATTGCAAAAATTCAATTTCTGTTCTTTTTACGCAGTTATAAGTTCAACGGGTCCATTTTAAGGCCCATTTAGACCCGCTCGTCCGAAACCTCTACAAAAAGGACCGAAAAACAAGTTTTGATCCAATTTTACGAGTTTATATAATTGATTACGAGCTTTTCAACAAGATTATATTGCAAAAACTCAAATTTAGTATTTTTTACTCAGTTAAAAGCCCAACGGGTCCATTTTACAGCCCATTTAGACCCGCTCGCCCGAAACCTCTTCAAAAATGACTGAAAAACAAGTTTTAATCAAATTTTAGGAGTTCATATAATTGATTACGATCTTTTCAACCCGATTATATTGCAAAAACTCAATTTATGTACTTTTTACTCAGTTAAAAGTCCAACGGGTCCATTTTACGGCCCATTTAGACCCGCTCGTCCGAAACCTCTACAAAAAGGACCGAAAAACAAGTTTTGATCCAATTTTAGGAGTTCATATAATTGATTACGAGCTTCTCAAAAAGATTATATTGCAAAAAGTCCATTTCTGTATTTTTTACTCATTTAAAAGTCCAACGGGTCCATTTTACGGCCCATTTAGACCTGCTCGCCCGAAACCTCTTCAAAAATGACTGAAAAAAAAGTTTTAATCAAATTTTAGGAGTTCATATAATTGATCACGATCGTTTCAACACGATTATATTGCAAAAACTAATTTCTGTATTTTTTACTCAATTAAAAGTCCAACGGGTCCATTTTACGGCCCATTTAGACTCACTCGTCCGAAACCTCTACAAAAATGACCGCAAAACAAGTTTTAATCAAAACTTAAGAGTTCATATCGTTGATTATGAGCTTTTCAACACTATTGTATTGCAAAAATTCAATTTCTGTTCTTTTTACGCAGTTATAAGTCCAACGGGTCCATTTTAAGGCCCATTTAGACCCGCTCGTCCGAAACCTCTACAAAAAGGACCGAAAAACAAGTTTTGATCCAATTTTACGAGTTCATATAATTGATTATGAGCTTTTCAACAAGATTATATTGCGAAAACTCAAATTTAGTATTTTTACTCAGTTAAAAGTCCAACGGGTCCATTTTACAGCCCATTTAGACCCGCTCGCCCGAAACCTCTTCAAAAATGACTGAAAAACAAGTTTTAATCAAATTTTAGGAGTTCATATAATTGATTACGATCTTTTCAACATGATTATATTGCAAAAACTCAATATATGTACTTTTTACTCAGTTAAAAGTCCAACGAGTCCATTTTACGGCCCATTTAGATCCGCTCGTCCGAAACCTCTACAAAAAGGACCGCAAAACAAGTTTTAATCAAAACTTAAGAGTTCATATCATTGATTACGAGCTTTTCAACACTATTGTATTGCAAAAATTCAATTTCTGTTCTTTTTATGCAGTTATAAGTTCAACGGTTCCATTTTAAGGCCCATTTAGACCCGCTCGTCCGAAACCACTACAAAAAGGGCCAAAAAACAAGTTTTGATCCAATTTTAGGAGTTCATATAATTGATTACGAGCTTTTCAACAAGATTATATTGCAAAAACTCAAATTCGGTATTTTTTACTCAGTTAAAAGTCCAACGGGTCCATTTTACGGCCCATTTAGACCCGCTCGCCCGAAACCTCTTCAAAAATGACTGAAAAACAAGTTTTAATCAAATTCTAGGAGTTCATATAATTCGTTACGATCTCTTCAACACGATTATATTGCAGAAACTCAATTTATGTACTTTTTACTCAGTTAAATGTCCAACGGGTCCATTTTACGGCCCATTTAGACCCGCTCGTCCGAAACCTCTACAAAAATGACCGCAAAACAAGTTTTAATCAAAACTTTAGAGTTCATATCGTTGATTACAAGCTTTTCAACACTATTGTATTGCAAAAAATTCAATTTCTGTTCTTTTTACGTAGTTATAAGTTCAACGGGTCCATTTTAAGGCCCATTTAGACCCGCTCGTCCGAAACCTCTACAAAAAGGACCGAAAAACAAGTTTTGATCCAATTTTACGAGTTCATATAATTGATTACGAGCTTTTCAACAAAATTATATTGCAAAAACTCAAATTTAGTATTTTTTACTCAATTAAAAGTCCAACGGGTCCATTTTACAGCCCATTTAGACCCGCTCGCCCGAAACCTCTTCAAAAATGACTGAAAAACAAGTTTTAATCAAATTTTAGGAGTTCATATAATTGATTACGATCTTTTCAACACGATTATATTGCAAAAACTCAATTTATGTGCTTTTTACTCAGTTAAAAGTCCAACGGGTCCATTTTACGGCCCATTTAGACCCGCTCGTCCGAAACCTCTACAAAAAGGACCGCAAAACAAGTTTTAATCAAAACTTAAGAGTTCATATCGTTGATTACGAGCTTTTCAACACTATTGTATTGCAAAAATTCAATTTATGTTCTTTTTACGCAGGTATAAGTTCAACGGTTCCATTTTAAGGCCCATTTAAACCCGCTCGTTCAAAACCACTACAAAAAGGACCAAAAAACAAGTTTTGAACCAATTTTAGGAGTTCATATAATTAATTTCGAACTTTTCAACAAGATTATATTGCAAAAAGTCCATTTATGTATTTTTTACTCATTTAAAAGTCTAACGGGTCCATTTTACGGCCCATTTAGACCCGCTCACCCAAAACCTCTTCAAAAATGACTGAAAAAAAATTTTAATCAAATTCTAGGAGTTCATATAATTGATTACGATCGTTTCAACACGATTATATTGCAAAAACTCGATTTCTATATTTTTAACTCAGTTAAAAGTCCAACGGGTCCATTTTACGGCACATTTAGACCCGCTCGTCCGAAACCTCTACAAAAAGGACCACAAAACAAGTTTTAAGCAAAACTTAAGAGTTCATATCGTTGATTACGAGCTTTTCAACACTATTGTATTGCAAAAATTCAATTTCTGTTCTTTTTACGCAGTTATAAGTTCAACGGGTCCATTTTAAGGCCCATTTAGACCCGCTCGTCCAAAACCTCTACAAAAAGGACCGAAAACAAGTTTTGATCCAATGTTACGAGTTCATATAATTGATTACGAGCTTTTCAACAAGATTATAATGCAAAAACTCAAATTCGGTATTTTTTACTCAGTTAAAAGTCCAACGGGTCCATTTTACGGCCCATTTAGACCCGCTCGCCCGAAACCTCTTCAAAAATGACTGAAAAACAAGTTTTAATCAAATTTTTGGTGTTCATATAATTGATTACGATCTTTTCAACATGATTATATTGCAAAAACTCAATTTATGTACTTTTTACTCAGTTAAAAGTCCATTGGGTCCATTTTACGGCCCATTTAGACCCGCTCGTCCGAAACCTCAACAAAAAGTTTCGCAAAACAAGTTTTAATCAAAACTTAAGAGTTCATATCGTTGATTACGAGCTTTTCAACACTATTGTATTGTAAAAATTCAATTTATGTTCTTTTTACGCAATTATAAGTTCAACGGGTCCATTTTAAGGCCTATTTAGACCCGCTCGTCCGAAACGACTACAAAAAGGATCGAAAAACAAGTTTTGATCCAATTTTAAGAGTTCATATAATTGATTACAAGCTTTTCAACAAGATTATATTGCAAAAAGTCAATTTCTGTATTTTTTACTCATTTAAAAGTCCAACGGGTCCATTTTACAGCCCATTTAGACCCGCTCGCCCGAAACCTCATCAAAAATGACTGAAAAACAAGTTTTAATCAAATTTTAGGAGTTCATATAATTGATTACGAGCTTTTCAACAAGATTATATTGCAAAAGGTCCATTTCTGTATTTTTTACTCATTTAAAAGTCCAGCGGGTCCATTTTACGGCCCATTTAGACTCGCTCGTCCGAAACCTCTACAAAAAGGACCGCAAAACAAGTTTTAATCAAAACTTAAGAGTTCATATCGTTGATTACGAGGTTTTCAACACTATTGTATTGCAAAAATTCAATTTCTGTTCTTTTTACGCAGTTATAAGTTCAACGGGTCCATTTTAAGGCCCATTTAGAACCGCTCGTCCAAAACCTCTACAAAAAGGACCGAAAAACAAGTTTTATTCCAATTTTACGAGTTCATATAATTGATTACGAGCTTTTCAACAAGATTATATTGCAAAAACTCAAATTCGGTATTTTTTACTCAGTTAAAAGTCCAACGGGTCCATTTTACGGCCCATTTAGACCCGCTCGCCCGAAACCTCTTCAAAAATGACTGAAAAACAAGTTTTAATCATATTTTAGGAGTTCATATAATTGATTACGATCTTTTCAACACGATTATATTGCAGAAACTCAATTTATGTACTTTTTACTCAGTTAAAAGTCCAACTGGTCCATTTTACGGCCCATTTAGATCCGCTCGTCCGAAACCTCTACAAAAAGGACCGCAAAACAAGTTTTAATCAAAACTTAAGAGTTCATATCGTTGATTACGAGCTTTTCAACACTATTGTATTGCAAAAATTCAATTTATGTTCTTTTTACGCAGTTATAAGTTCAACGGTTCCATTTTAAGGCCCATTTAGACCCACTCGTCCGAACCACTACAAAAAGGACCGAAAAACAAGTTTTGATCCAATTTTAGGAGTTCATATAATTGATTACGAACTTTTCAACAAGATTATGTTGCAAAAAGTCCATTTCTGTATTTTTTTACTCATTTAAAAGTCTAACGGGTCTATTTAGACCCACTCGCACGAAACCTCTTCAAAAATGACTGAAAAAAAGTTTTAATCAAATTCTAGGAGTTCATATAATTGATTACGATCGTTTCAACACGATTATATTGCAAAAACTCAATTTTTGTATTTTTTACTCAGTTAAAAGTCCAACGGGTCCATTTTACGGCCCATTTAGACTCGCTCGTCCGAAACCTCTACAAAAAGGACCACAAAACAAGTTTTAATCAAAACTTAAGAGTTCATATCGTTGATTACGAGCTTTTCAACACTATTGTATTGCAAAAATTCAATTTCTGTTCTTTTTACGCAGTTATAAGTTCAACGGGTCCATTTTAAGGCCCATTTAGACCCGCTCGTCCGAACCTCTACAAAAAGGACCGAAAAACAAGTTTTGATCCAATGTTACGAGTTCATATAATTGATTACGAGCTTTTCAACAAGATTATAATGCAAAAACTCAAATTCGGTATTTTTTACTTAGTTAAAAGTCCAACGGGTCCATTTTACGGCCCATTTAGACCCGCTCGCCCGAAACCTCTTCAAAAATGACTGAAAAACAAGTTTTAATCAAATTTTTGGTGTTCATATAATTGATTACGATCTTTTCAACATGATTATATTGCAAAAACTCAATTTATGTACTTTTTACTCAGTTAAAAGTCCATTGGGTCCATTTTACGGCCCATTTAGACCCGCTCGTCCGAAACCTCAACAAAAAGTTTCGCAAAACAAGTTTTAATCAAAACTTAAGAGTTCATATCGTTGATTACGAGCTTTTCAACACTATTGTATTGTAAAAATTCAATTTATGTTCTTTTTACGCAATTATAAGTTCAACGGGTCCATTTTAAGGCCTATTTAGACCCGCTCGTCCGAAGCGACTACAAAAAGGATCGAAAAACAAGTTTTGATCCAATTTTAGGAGTTCATATAATTGATTACAAGCTTTTCAACAAGATTATATTGCAAAAAGTCAATATCTGTATTTTTTACTCATTTAAAAGTCCAACGGGTCCATTTTACGGCCCATTTAGACCCGCTCGCCCGAAACCTCATCAAATATGACTGAAAAACAAGTTTTAATCAAATTTTAGGAGTTCATATAATTGATTACGAGCTTTTCAACAAGATTATATTGCAAAAGGTCCATTTCTGTATTTTTTACTCATTTAAAAGTCCAACGGGTCCATTTTACGGCCCATTTAGACTCGCTCGTCCGAAACCTCTACAAAAAGGACCGCAAAACAAGTTTTAATCAAAACTTAAGAGTTCATATCGTTGATTACGAGGTTTTCAACACTATTGTATTGCAAAAATTCAATTTCTGTTCTTTTTACGCAGTTATAAGTTCAACGGGTCCATTTTAAGGCCCATTTAGAACCGCTCGTCCGAAACCTCTACAAAAAGGACCGAAAAACAAGTTTTATTCCAATTTTACGAGTTCATATAATTGATTACGAGCTTTTCAACAAGATTATATTGCAAAAACTCAAATTCGGTATTTTTTACTCAGTTAAAAGTCCAACGGGTCCATTTTACGGCCCATTTAGACCCGCTCGCCCGAAACCTCTTCAAAAATGACTGAAAAACAAGTTTTAATCATATTTTAGGAGTTCATATAATTGATTACGATCTTTTCAACACGATTATATTGCAGAAACTCAATTTATGTACTTTTTACTCAATTAAAAGTCCAACGGGTTCATTTTACGGCCCATTTAGACCCGCTCGTCCAAAACATCTACAAAAAGGACCGCAAAACAAGTTTTAATCAAAACTTAAGAGTTCATATCGTTGATTACGAGCTTTTCAACACTATTGTATTGCAAAAATTCAATTTCTGTTCTTTTTACGCAGTTATAATTTCAACGGGTCCATTTTAAGGCCCATTTAGACCCGCTCGTCCGAAACCACTACAAAAAGGACCGAAAAACTAGTTTTGATCCAATTTTAGGAGTTCATATAATTGATTACGAGCTTTTCAACAAGATTATATTGCAAAAAGTCCATTTCTGTATTTTTTGCTCAGTTAAAAGTCCAACGGGTCCATTTTACGGCCCATTTAGACCCGCTCGCCCGAAACCTCTTCAAAAATGACTGAAAAACAAGTTTTAATCATATTTTAGGAGTTCATATAATTGATTACGATCTTTTCAACATGATTATATTGCAAAAACTCAATTTATGTACTTTTTACTCAGTTAAAAGTCCAACGAGTCCATTTTACGGCCCATTTAGACCCGCTCGTCCGAAACCTCTACAAAAAGGACCGTAAAACAAGTTTTAATCAAAACTTAAGAGTTCATATCGTTGATTACGAGCTTTTCAACACTATTGTATTGCAAAAATTAAATTTCTGTTCTTTTTACACAGTTATAAGTTCAACGGGTCCATTTTAAGGCCCATTTAGACCCGCTCGTCCAAAACCTCTACAAAAAGGACCGAAAAACAAGTTTTGATCCAATTTTACGAGTTCATGTAATTGATTACGAGCTTTTCAACAAGATTATAATGCAAAAACTCAAATTCGGTATTTTTTACTCAGTTAAAAGTCTAACGGGTCCATTTTACGGCCTATTTAGACCCGCTCGCCCGAAACCTCTTCAAAAATGACTGAAAAACAAGTTTTAATCATATTTTAGGAGTTCATATATTTGGTTACGATCTTTTCAACACGATTATATTGCAAAAACTCAATTTATGTACTTTTTACTCAGTTAAAAGTCCAACGGGTCCATTTTACGGCCCATTTAGACCCGCTCGTCCGAAACCTCTACAAAAAGGAACGCAAAACAAGTTTTAATCAAAACTTAAGAGTTCATATCGTTGATTACGAGCTTTTCAACACTATTGTATTGCAAAAATTCAATTTATGTTCTTTTTACGCAGTTATAAGTTCAACGGGTCCATTTTAAGGCCCATTTAGACCGGCTCGTCCGAAACCTCTACAAAAAGGACCGAAAACAAGTTTTGATCCAATTTTACGAGTTCATAATTACGAGCTTTTCAACAAGATTATATTGCAAAAACTCAAATTTGGTATTTTTTACTCAGTTAAAAGTCCAACGGGTTTAACAGTAACATACGTATTCATCAAGATAATTGGGGAGGCTCCTCGACTATTCACCTTTAAGGGGACTACGAGTTATCGGATGAAGTCCATACTCGTTGTCGCGACTTTATGATTTGGAACCAAGCATCTTGGGACCCTGTTAAAGTCCGTGCGTACTTTACATCGGATGATGCCGACTCCATTCTATCCGTTCCTATCATCAATGATACTCGGGACTCCATCCTCTGGAGGCCTAACGATTCCGGTATCTACTCTGTCAGATCTGGCTATCTCTTTCTGCAACGCCCCCCTGAGCCACGTCTTCGGCCCCCTCGGATTTGGAAATTTCTTTCCAAACTCAAGGTTTTACCTAAAGTTAAAACTTTTTGCTGGCGTCTGGGCTCAGAGGCCCTACCTGTTGGGGTTCGCCTTCAGGCTTTTGCACCAGACTCAGGGCCTTGCCCCGTTTGTCATTCTGATTCGGAGACAATTCTCCATGCTCTCTGTGATTGCTCTGGTGCTTCGGAGGCCCTTCGTTTGATTGGTCTTCCCATTTCTTTTATTAATAGCACTGCTCCCACCGGCCTCCAATGGCTCGATGAAGGTGATGCCCTCCTTTCTCCTGATCTTTTTGGGCTTTTTTTGACTACCCTTTGGAACATTTGGAACAGGCGTAACGACTGGATCCATTATCGACATCTTCAACCCCCATGGCTAATTGTTGTCAACTCCATCAGTCTTCATCGTGACTACTCTGATACTATATCTTCATCTTCTTCTTCCATCCCTTTGTCGTCGACTCCTCCATCTCGATGGAGTCATCCCCCTCAAGGTTATATTAAAGTCAATGTGGATGGGGCTTTTGATCCTTCCACACGTGCAGCGGCGGTTGGCGTTGTAGCCCGTGATGATACGGGGACGGTTGTTGGCGGTCTGGCTTTTCCTCTAGGTAGTTGCTCTGATGCTATTACGTCTGAAGGGAGAGGTCTTCTTGCTGGTATTACTTTCGCTCAATCCCAAGGATGGAGCCATTTGATTTTCGAGACGGACTGTGCTTCTCTTGCGAAGAGAATCAACTCCCTGGGCCCAGATCTTTCTCCTATGGGTCCGACGATTCTGCAAGCTCATGCTGCTCTGGCGTATTTTTCTTCTGCGCATGTTCAGTTTGGATGCCGTGAGGCTAATATTGTTGCTCATACGTTGGCTACTCATTCCCTTAGGTCTATGTCTTCTATGTCTTTTGGATCCATGTATCCTGCTTGTATTCAAAACGCTGTTCTTTGCGAGGGTTCACCTCGTTCTTTATAAATATATTATGGGTACTCTTTTCCCCTTTTTAGGTTTCTCCAGGTCTTGTGCCTGGGGATATTAGTAGGGGTTTTTAATGAGGCCCGCTTTCTTCAAAAAAAAGTCCAACGGGTCCATTTTACGGCCCATTTAGACCCGCTCGCCCAAAACCTCTTCAAAAATGACAGAAAAACAAGTTTTAATCAAATTTTAGGAGTTTATATAATTGATTAAGATCTTTTCAACACAATTATATTGCAAAAACTCAATTTATGTACTTTTTACTCAGTTAAATGTCCAACGGGTCCATTTTACGGCCCATTTAGACCCGCTCGTCCGAAACATCTACAAAAAGGACCGCAAAACAAGTTTTAATCAAAAATTAAGAGTTCATATCGTTGATTACGAGCTTTTCAACACTATTGTATTGCAAAAATTCAATTTATGTTCTTTTTACGCAGTTATAAGTTCAACGGTTCCATTTTAAGGCCCATTTAGACCCGCTCGTCCGAAACCACTACAAAAAGGACCGAAAAACAAGTTTTGATCCAATTTTAGGAGTTCATATAATTGATTACGAGCTTTTCAACAAGATTATATTGCAAAAAGTCCATTTCTGTATTTTTTACTCATTTAAAAGTCCAACGGGTCCATTTTACGTCCCATTTAGACCCGCTCGCCCGAAACCTCTTCAAAAATGACTGAAAAACAAGTTTTAATCAAATTTTATGAGTTCATATAATTGATTACGAGCTTTTCAACAAGATTATATTGCAAAAGGTCCATTTCTGTATTTTTTACTCATTTAAAAGTCCAACGGGTCCATTTTACGGCCCATTTAGACTCGCTCGTCCGAAACATCTACAAAAAGGACCGCAAAACAAGTTTTAATCAAAACTTAAGAGTTCATATCGTTGATTACGAGCTTTTCAACACTATTGTATTGCAAAAATTCAATTTCTGTTCTTTTTACGCAGTTATAAGTTCAACGGGTCCATTTTAAGGCCCATTTAGACCCGCTCGTCCGAAACCTCTACAAAAAGGACCGAAAAACAAGTTTTATTCCAATTTTACGAGTTCATATAATTGATTAAGAGCTTTTCAACAAGATTATATTGCAAAAACTCAAATTCGGTATTTTTTACTCAGTTAAAAGTCCAACAGGTCCATTTTACGGCCCATTTAGACCCACTTGCCCGAAACCTCTTCAAAAATGACTGAAAAATAAGTTTTAATCAAATTTTAGGAGTTCATATAATTGATTACGATCTTTTCAACACGATTATATTGCAGAAACTGAATTTATGTACTTTTTACTCAGTTAAAAGTCCAACGGGTCCATTTTACGGCCCATTTAGACCCACTCGTCCGAAATATCTACAAAAAGGACCGCAAAACAAGTTTTAATCAAAAATTAAGAGTTCATATCGTTGATTACGAGCTTTTCAACACTATTGTATTGCAAAAATTCAATTTATGTTCTTTTTACGCAGTTATAAGTTCAACGGTTCCATTTTAAGGCCCATTTAGACCCGCTCGTCCGAAACCACTACAAAAAGGACCGAAAAACAAGTTTTGATCCAATTTTAGGAGTTCATATAATTGATTACGAGCTTTTCAACAAGATTATATTGCAAAAAGTCCATTTATGTATTTTTTACTCATTTAAAAGTCCAACGGGTCCATTTTACGTCCCATTTAGACCTGCTCGCCCGAAACCTCTTCAAAAATGACTGAAAAACAAGTTTTAATCAAATTTTATGAGTTCATATAATTTATTACGAGCTTTTCAACAAGATTATATTGCAAAAGGTCCATTTCTGTATTTTTTACTCATTTAAAAGTCCAACGGGTCCATTTTACGGCCCATTTAGACTCGCTCGTCCGAAACATCTACAAAAAGGACCGCAAAACAAGTTTTAATCGAAACTTAAGAGTTCATATCGTTGATTACGAGCTTTTCAACACTATTGTATTGCAAAAATTCAATTTCTGTTCTTTTTACGCAGTTATAAGTTCAACGGGTCCATTTTAAGGCCCATTTAGACCCGCTCGTCCGAAACCTCTACAAAAAGGACCGAAAAACAAGTTTTATTCCAATTTTACGAGTTCATATAATTGATTAAGAGCTTTTCAACAAGATTATATTGCAAAAACTCAAATTCGGTATTTTTTACTCAGTTAAAAGTCCAACAGGTCCATTTTACGGCCCATTTAGACCCACTTGCCCGAAACCTCTTCAAAAATGACTGAAAAAAAAAGTTTTAATCAAATTTTAGGAGTTCATATAATTGATTACGATCTTTTCAACACGATTATATTGCAGAAACTCAATTTATGTACTTTTTACTCAGTTAAAAGTCCAACGGGTCCATTTTACGGCCCATTTAGACCCGCTCGTCCGAAACCTCTACAAAAATGACCGCAAAAAAAGTTTTAATCAAAACTTAAGAGTTCATATCGTTGATTACAAGCTTTTCAACACTATTGTATTGCAAAAAATTCAATTTATGTTCTTTTTACGCAGTTATAAGTTCAACGGGTCCATTTTAAGGCCCATTTAGACCAGCTCGTCCGAAACCACTAGAAAAAGGACCGAAAAACAAGTTTTGATTCAATTTTAAGAGTTCATATAATTGATTATGAGCTTTTCAACAAGATTATATTGCAAAAAGTCCATTTCTGTATTTTTTACTTAGTTAAAAGTCCAACGGGTCCATTTTACGGCCCGTTTACACCCGCTCGCCCGAAACCTCTTCAAAAATGACTGAAAAACAAGTTTTAATCAAATTTTAGGAGTTCATATAATTGATCACGATCGTTTCAACACGATTATATTGCAAAAACTAATTTCTGTATTTTTTACTCAATTAAAAGTCCAACGGGTCCATTTTACGGCCCATTTAGACTCGCTCGTCCGAAACCTCTACAAAAATGACCGCAAAACAAGTTTTAATCAAAACTTAAGAGTTCATATCGTTGATTACGAGCTTTTCAACACTATTGTATTGCAAAAATTCAATTTCTGTTCTTTTTACGCAGTTATAAGTCCAACGGGTCCATTTTAAGGCCCATTTAGACCCGCTCGTCCGAAACCTCTACAAAAAGGACCGAAAAACAAGTTTTATTCCAATTTTACGAGTTCATATAATTGATTACGAGCTTTTCAACAAGATTATATTGCAAAAACTCAAATTTAGTATTTTTTACTCAATTAAAAGTCCAACGGGTCCATTTTACAGCCCATTTAGACCCGCTCGCCCGAAACCTCTTCAAAAATGACTGAAAAACAAGTTTTAATCAAATTTTAGGAGTTCATATAATTGATTACGATCTTTTCAACACGATTATATTGCAGAAACTCAATTTATGTACTTTTTACTCAGTTAAAAGTCCAACGGGTCCATTTTACGGCCCATTTAGACCCGCTCGTCCGAAACCTCTACAAAAAGGACCGTAAAACAAGTTTTAATCAAAACTTAAGAGTTCATATCGTTGATTACGAGCTTTTCAACACTATTGTATTGCAAAAATTCAATTTATGTTCTTTTTACGCAGGTATAAGTTCAACGGTTCCATTTTAAGGCCCATTTAAACCCGCTCGTCCAAAACCACTACAAAAAGGACCAAAAAACAAGTTTTGATCCAATTTTAGGAGTTCATATAATTGATTTCGAACTTTTCAACAAGATTATATTGCAAAAAGTCCATTTCTGTATTTTTTACTCATTTAAAAGTCTAACGGGTCCATTTTACGGCCCATTTAGACCCGCTCACCCGAAACCTCTTCAAAAATGACTGAAAAAAAGTTTTAATCAAATTCTAGGAGTTCATATAATTGATTACGATCGTTTCAACACGATTATATTGCAAAAACTCAATTTCTGTATTTTTAACTCAGTTAAAAGTCCAACGGGTCCATTTTACGGCACATTTAGACCTGCTCGTCCGAAACCTCTACAAAAAGGACCACAAAACAAGTTTTAAGCAAAACTTCAGAGTTCATATCGTTGATTACGAGCTTTTCAACACTATTGTATTGCAAAAATTCAATTTCTGTTCTTTTTACGCAGTTATAAGTTCAACGGGTCCATTTTAAGGCCCATTTAGACCCGCTCGTCCGAAACCTCTACAAAAAGGACCGAAAAACAAGTTTTGATCCAATTTTACGAGTTCATATAATTGATTATGAGCTTTTCAACAAGATTATATTGCAAAAACTCAAATTTGGTATTTTTTAGTTAGTTAAAAGTCCAACGGGTCCATTTTACGGCCCATTTAGACCCGCTCGCCCGAAACCTCTTCAAAAATGACTGAAAAACAAGTTTTAATCAAATTTTTGGTGTTCATATAATTGATTACGATCTTTTCAACACGATTATATTGTAGAAACTCAATTTATGTACTTTTTACTCAGTTAAAAGTCCAACGGGTCCATTTTACGGCCCATTTAGACCCGCTCGTCCGAAACCTCTACAAAAAGGACCGCAAAACAAGTTTTAATCAAAACTTAAGAGTTCATATCGTTGATTACGAGCTTTTCAACACTATTGTATTGCAAAAATTCAATTTATGTTCTTTTTACGCAGTTATAAGTTCAACGGGTCCATTTTAAGGCCCATTTAGACCCGCTCGTCCGAAACCTCTACAAAAAGGACCGAAAAACAAGTTTTATTCCAATTTTACGAGTTCATATAATTGATTACGAGCTTTTCAACAAGATTATATTGCAAAAACTCAAATTTAGTATTTTTTACTCAATTAAAAGTCCAACGGGTCCATTTTACAGCCCATTTAGACCCGCTCGCCCGAAACCTCTTCAAAAATGACTGAAAAACAAGTTTTAATCAAATTTTATGAGTTCATATAATTGATTACGAGCTTTTCAACAAGATTATATTGCAAAAGGTCCATTTCTGTATTTTTTACTCATTTAAAAGTCCAACGGGTCCATTTTACGGCCCATTTAGACTCGCTCGTCCGAAACCTCTACAAAAAGGACCGCAAAACAAGTTTTAATCAAAACTTAAGAGTTCATATCGTTGATTACGAGCTTTTCAACACTATTTTATTGCAAAAATTCAATTTCTGTTCTTTTTACGCAGTTATAAGTTCAACGGGTCCATTTTAAGGCCCATTTAGACCCGCTCGTCCGAAACCTCTACAAAAAGGACCGAAAAACAAGTTTTATTCCAATTTTACGAGTTCATATAATTGATTAAGAGCTTTTCAACAAGATTATATTGCAAAAACTCAAATTCGGTATTTTTTACTCAGTTAAAAGTCCAACAGGTCCATTTTACGGCCCATTTAGACCCACTTGCCCGAAACCTCTTCAAAAATGACTGAAAAATAAGTTTTAATCAAATTTTAGGAGTTCATATAATTGATTACGATCTTTTCAACACGATTATATTGCAGAAACTCAATTTATGTACTTTTTACTCAGTTAAAAGTCAAACGGGTCCATTTTACGGCCCATTTAGACCCGCTCGTCCGAAACCTCTACAAAAATGACGGCAAAAAAAGTTTTAATCAAAACTTAAAAGTTCATATCGTTGATTACGAACTTTTCAACACTATTGTATTGCAAAAATTCAATTTATGTTCTTTTTAGGCAGTTATAAGTTCAACGGGTCCATTTTAAGGCCCATTTAGACCAGCTCGTCCGAAACCACTAGAAAAAGGACCGAAAAACAAGTTTTGATTCAATTTTAAGAGTTCATATAATTGATTATGAGCTTTTCAACAAGATTCTATTGCAAAAAGTCCATTTCTGTATTTTTTACTTAGTTAAAAGTCCAACGAGTCCATTTTACGACCCATTTAGACCCGCTCGCCCGAAACCTCTTCAAAAATGACTTAAAAACAAGTTTTAATCAAATTTTAGGAGTTCATATAATTGATTACGATCGTTTCAACACGATTATATTGCAAAAACACAATTTCTATATTTTTTACTCAATTAAAACTCTAACGGGTCCATTTTACGGCCCGTTTACACCCGCTCGTCCGAAACCTCTACAAAAAGGACCGCAAAACAAGTTTTAATCAAAACTTAAGACTTCATATCGTTGATTACGAGCTTTTAAACACTATTGTATTGCAAAAATTCAATTTCTGTTCTTTTTACGCAGTTATAAGTTCAACGGGTCCATTTTAAGGCCCATTTAGACCCGCTCGTCCGTAAACTCTACAAAAAGGACCGAAAAACAAGTTTTGATCCAATTTTACGAGTTCATATAATTGATTACGAGCTTTTCAACAAGATTATATTGCAAAAACTCAAATTCAGTAATTTTTACTCAGTTAAAAGTCCAACGGGTCCATTTTACGGCCCATTTTGACCCGCTCGCCCGAAACCTCTTCCAAAATGACTAAAAAACCAGTTTTAATCAAATTTTAGGAGTTCATATAATTGATTACGATCTTTTCAACACAATTGAATTGCAAAAACTCAATTTATGTACTTTTTACTCAGTTAAAAGTCCAACGGGTCCATTTTACGGCCCATTTAGACCCGCTCGTCCGAAACCTCTACAAAAAGGACCGCAAAACAAGTTTTAATCAAAACTTAAGAGTTCATATCGTTGATTACGAGCTTTTCAACACTATTGTATTGCAAAAATTCAATTTATGTTCTTTTTACGCAGTTATAAGTTCAACGGGTCCATTTTAAGGCCCATTTAGACCCGCTCGTCCGAAACCTCTACAAAAAGGACCGAAAAACAAGTTTTATTCCAATTTTACGAGTTCATATAATTGATTACGAGCTTTTCAACAAGATTATATTGCAAAAACTCAAATTTAGTATTTTTTACTCAATTAAAAGTCCAACGGGTCCATTTTACAGCCCATTTAGACCCGCTCGCCCGAAACCTCTTCAAAAATGACTGAAAAACAAGTTTTAATCAAATTTTATGAGTTCATATAATTGATTACGAGCTTTTCAACAAGATTATATTGCAAAAGGTCCATTTCTGTATTTTTTACTCATTTAAAAGTCCAACGGGTCCATTTTACGGCCCATTTAGACTCGCTCGTCCGAAACCTCTACAAAAAGGACCGCAAAACAAGTTTTAATCAAAACTTAAGAGTTCATATCGTTGATTACGAGCTTTTCAACACTATTGTATTGCAAAAATTCAATTTCTGTTCTTTTTACGCAGTTATAAGTTCAACGGGTCCATTTTAAGGCCCATTTAGACCCGCTCGTCCGAAACCTCTACAAAAAGGACCGAAAAACAAGTTTTATTCCAATTTTACGAGTTCATATAATTGATTAAGAGCTTTTCAACAAGATTATATTGCAAAAACTCAAATTCGGTATTTTTTACTCAGTTAAAAGTCCAACAGGTCCATTTTACGGCCCATTTAGACCCACTTGCCCGAAACCTCTTCAAAAATGACTGAAAAATAAGTTTTAATCAAATTTTAGGAGTTCATATAATTGATTACGATCTTTTCAACACGATTATATTGCAGAAACTCAATTTATGTACTTTTTACTCAGTTAAAAGTCAAACGGGTCCATTTTACGGCCCATTTAGACCCGCTCGTCCGAAACCTCTACAAAAATGACGGCAAAAAAAGTTTTAATCAAAACTTAAAAGTTCATATCGTTGATTACGAGCTTTTCAACACTATTGTATTGCAAAAATTCAATTTATGTTCTTTTTAGGCAGTTATAAGTTCAACGGGTCCATTTTAAGGCCCATTTAGACCAGCTCGTCCGAAACCACTAGAAAAAGGACCGAAAAACAAGTTTTGATTCAATTTTAAGAGTTCATATAATTGATTATGAGCTTTTCAACAAGATTCTATTGCAAAAAGTCCATTTCTGTATTTTTTACTTAGTTAAAAGTCCAACGAGTCCATTTTACGACCCATTTAGACCCGCTCGCCCGAAACCTCTTCAAAAATGACTTAAAAACAAGTTTTAATCAAATTTTAGGAGTTCATATAATTGATTACGATCGTTTCAACACGATTATATTGCAAAAACACAATTTCTATATTTTTTACTCAATTAAAACTCTAACGGGTCCATTTTACGGCCCGTTTACACCCGCTCGTCCGAAACCTCTACAAAAAGGACCGCAAAACAAGTTTTAATCAAAACTTAAGACTTCATATCGTTGATTACGAGCTTTTCAACACTATTGTATTGCAAAAATTCAATTTCTGTTCTTTTTACGCAGTTATAAGTTCAACGGGTCCATTTTAAGGCCCATTTAGACCCGCTCGTCCGTAAACTCTACAAAAAGGACCGAAAAACAAGTTTTGATCCAATTTTACGAGTTCATATAATTGATTACGAGCTTTTCAACAAGATTATATTGCAAAAACTCAAATTCAGTAATTTTTACTCAGTTAAAAGTCCAACGGGTCCATTTTACGGCCCATTTTGACCCGCTCGCCCGAAACCTCTTCCAAAATGACTAAAAAACCAGTTTTAATCAAATTTTAGGAGTTCATATAATTGATTACGATCTTTTCAACACAATTGAATTGAAAAAACTCAATTTATGTACTTTTTACTCAGTTAAAAGTCCAACGGGTCCATTTTACGGCCCATTTAGACCTGCTCGCCCGAAACCTCTTCAAAAATGACTAAAAAATAAGTTTTAATCAAATTTTAGGAGTTCATATAACTGATTACAATCTTTTCAACATGATTGTATTGCAAAAATTCAATTTCTGTTCTTTTTACGCAATTATAAGTTCAACGGGTCCATTTTAAGGCTCATTTAGACCCGGTCGTTCGAAACCTCTTCAAAAATGACTGAAAAACAAGTTTTGATCAAATTTTAGGAGTTCATATAATTGATTACGAGCTTTTCAACAAGATTATATTGCAAAAACTCAAATTCGGAATTTTTTACTCAGTTAAAAGTCCAACGGGTCCATTTTACGGCCCATTTAGACCCGCTCTCCCCAAACCTCTTCAAAAATGACCGAAAAAAAGTTTTAATCAAATTTTAGGACTTCATATCATTGACTACGATCTTTTCAACACGATTATATTGCAAAAACTCAATTTTTGTATGTTTTACTCAGTTAAAAGTCCAACGGGTCCATTTTACGGCCCATATAGACCCGCTCGTCCGAAACCTCTACAAAAAGGACCGCAAAACAAGTTTTAATCAAAACTTAAGAGTTCATATCATTGATTACGAGCTTTTCAACACTATTTTATTGCAAAAATTCAATTTCTGTTCTTTTTACGCAATTATAAGTTCAACGAGTCCATTTTAAGGCCCATTTAGACCCGCTCGTCCGAAACCTCAACAAAAAGGACCGAAAAACAAGTTTTGATCCAATTTTACAAGTTCATATAATTGATTACGAGCTTTTCAACAAGATTATAATGCAAAAACTCAAATTCGATATTTTTTACTCAGTTAAAAGTCCAACGAGTCCATTTTACGGCCCATTTAGACCCGCTCGCCCGAAACCTCTTCAAAAATGACTGAAAAACAAGTTTTAATCAAATTTCAGGAGTTCATATAATTGATTATGATCTTTTCAACACGATTATATTGCAAAAAATCAATTTATGTACTTTTTACTCAGTTAAAAGTCCAACGGGTTAACTCTTTCTACCCCTTTTTTCAACCTCAACGCGGATTACGTCAAGGTGACCCTTATCACCTTTCCTTTTCCTATTTTGTACACAAGGGCTCTCTGCTTACCTATCTTCTGCCCAACAAACAAACATCCTACCGGGGCTTGGTGCCTGCAAATACGGCCCCAAAGTCAACCATCTACTCTTTGCTGATGATTGTATGGTTTTCATTAATAATACTCCAACCGAAGCTACACATCTTAAAAGAGCCCTGCAAACATATGCTGCTGCTTCTGGTCAAGCGGTTATTTTTGAGAAATCGACAATTTTTTATAATCCACGTACCCCATACTCAACAAGAACTGCGATCAACAGTCTATTGCAAGTACGTGAGGTATCTAACCATGGTGTATACCTGGGTGTTCCACTTCTCATTGGGAAGAACAAAACTGAGTCATTAGGCTTTGTGCATGATAAAGTTCATGACCGTCTTTCTAGCTGGGATAAACAACTCCTTTCTTTTAGTGGTCGGGAGATTTTCATTAAAGTAGTTCTACAATCTCTACCTCAATATGTTATGTCTTGTTATCTTCTTCCACAAAACGTTATTGACGATATGACCTCAGCAATTCGACAATATTGGTGGACTGGCAAATCCAATAAAAAAGGATGGCATATGCTTCCATGGAATCATGTTTGTTTACCTAAGGCCGCTGGAGGCATGGGGTTTAAGGATTTACATGACTTCAATGTTGCTCTCTTGGGTAAGCAATTATGGAGACTCATTTGCGAACCAGATTCTTTATTGGGCCAAATATATCGTGCTAAATACTTTCCTTCGGGGAATATCATCGATGCCTCTAGACCCAATCGAGGTTCCTTTGCATGGCAAGGTATTTATAATGCTCTACAACGACTCCTTCCAGGCTTCTTATATCGTCCAGGTATTAATAGTAATATCAGAGTGCACAAAGACATATGGGGTGGACCTTCCCCTATTACCCTTACTGGGGATTACGAAATCTCGGATGAAGTCCATATTCGATGTCGTGATTTCATGCTTCGTAATCAAACTACTTGGGACCCTGAAAAGGTTCGTCGTTATTTTAACGCAACTGATGCCACTGCCATTCTCCGTATACCAATCATAAATGATCATCATGATTCTATTCTTTGGTCTCCTAATGATTCGGGTATTTACTCGGTCCGCTCTGGTTATCTTTTCTTACAACGCTCTACGTACCCACATACATCACCTACTCGTTTTTGGAAATTTCTATCCAAAGTCAAGGCCTTACCTAAGGTCAAAACTTTTGGATGGCGTATGGCGTCTGATGCTCTACCAGTTGGGTCCAAAATGCAAGTTTTTTCACCAAATTCGGGGCTATGTCCTATCTGTGGAGCCCACTCAGAGTCCATTCTCCATGCGCTTCGTGATTGTGCAGGGGCTTATGAAGTCCTTCAGCTCTCTGGTATTCCCGTTTCTCTATCTAGGAGTTTGGCTATTACCCCATTACAATGGTTGGAAGAAGCTGCCCACCTCCTATCCTCTGACAAGTTTGGCCTTTTCCTCACAACTATTTGGAACGTCTGGAATAGACGTAACGACTGGGTTCATAATAACCATCTTCAACCACCATGGCTTATTGCAGTTAACTCCATTAGTTTACATGACGACTTCTGTAAGGCCTCTTCTTCCACCCCAACGCCCTCTATCCTATCTCCTCCATGCTGGAACCCTCCTCCACCTAACCATATAAAAATAAATGTAGATGGGGCTTTTAATCCCTCAACTCGTGTAGCGGCTGTTGGCGCCGTGGCACGTGATTCTACAGGTGTAGTTGTGGGTGGCCTAGCTTTTCCGCTTGGTAGCTGTTTGGATGCAGTTACTTGTGAAGGTGAAAGCCTTCTTGCAGGAATCACCTTCGCCCGATCTCAAGGATGGAATCGGATCTTGCTTGAAACTGACTGTGCTTCTCTTGCAAATAGGATCAACAATCCAGGTCTGAACCTTTCTACATTGGGACCTCTTCTTCACCAGATTCGAGAGTCTCTTCAAGCTTTTGATTCATCTTCTGTTTCTATTGTACGCCGTGAGGCAAATCATGTGGCCCATACTTTGGCTACTTACTCGCTGAGTTCTATGTCTTCCATGTCTTTCAATTCTATTGTATTGCAAAAATTCAATTTATGTTCTTTTTACGCAGTTATAAGTTCAACGGGTCCATTTTAAGGCCCATTTAGACCCGCTCGTCCGAAACCTCTACAAAAAGGACCGAAAAATAAGTTTTCATCCAATTTTAGGAGTTTATAAAATTGGTTACGAGCTTTTCAACAAGATTATATTGCAAAAACTCAAATTCGGTATTTTTTACTCAGTTAAAAGTGCAACGGGTCCATTTTACGGCCCATTTAGACCCACTCGCCCGAAACCTCTTCAAAAATGACTGAAAAACAAGTTATAATCAAATTTTAGGAATTCATATAATTGATTACGATCGTTTTAACACAATTATATTGCAAAAACTCAATTTTTGTATTTTTTACTCAGTTAAAAGTCCAACGGGTCCATTTTACGGCCCATTTAGACCAGCTCGTCCGAAACCTCTACAAAAAGGACCGCAAAACAAGTTTTAATCAAAACTTAAGAGTTCATATCGTTGATTACGAGCTTTTTCAACACTATTGTATTGCAAAAATTCAATTTCTGTTCTTTTTACGCATTTATAAGTTCAACGGGTCCATTTTAAGGCCCATTTAGACCCGCGCGTCCGAAACCTCTACAAAAAAGACCGAAAAATATGTTTTGATCCAATATTAGGAGTTCATATAATTGATTACGAGCTTTTCAACAAGATTATATTGCAAAAACTCAAATTCGGTATTTTTAACTTAGTTAAAAGTCCAACGGGTCCATTTTACGGCCCATTTAGACCCGGTCGCCCGAAACCTCTTCAAAAATGACCGAAATCAAGTTTTGATCAAATTTTAGGAGTTCATATAATTGATTACGAGCTTTTCAACAAGATTATATTGCAAAAACTCAAATTCGGTATTTTTTACTCAGTTAAAAGTCCAACGGGTCCATTTTACGACCCATTTAGACCTGCTCGCCCGAAACCTCTTAAAAAATGACCGAAAAACAAGTTTTAATCAAATTTTAGGACTTCATATCATTGATTACGATCTTTTCAACACGATTATATTGCAAAAACTCAATTTTTATACTTTTTACTCAGTTAAAAGTCCAACGGGTCCATTTTAAGGTCCATTTAGACTCACTCGTCCGAAACCTCTACAAAAAGGACCGAAAAACAAGTTTTGATCCAATTTTAGGAGTTCGTATAATTGATTACGAGCTTTTCAACAAGATTATATTGCAAAAACTCAAATTCGGTATTTTTTACTCAGTTAAAAGTCCAACAGGTTTATTTTACGGCCCATTTAAACCCGCTCGCCCGAAACCTCTTCAAAAATGACCGAAAGGAAAGTTTTAAACAAATTTTACGACTTCATATCATTGATTACGATCTTTTAACACGATTATATTGCAAAAACTCAATTTTGTACTTTTTACTCAGTTAAAAGTCCAACGAGTCCATTTTACGGCCCATTTAGACCCGCTCGTCCAAAATCTCTACAAAAAGGACCGCAAAACAAGTTTTAATCAAAACTTAAGAGTTCATATCGTTGATCACGAGCTTTTTCAACACTATTGTATTGCAAAAATTCAATATATGCTCTTTTTACGCAGTTATAAGTTCAACGGGTCCATTTTAAGGCCCATTTAGACCCGCTCGTCCGAAACCTCTACAAAAAGGACCGAAAAATAAGTTTTGATCCAATTTTAGGAGTTTATATAATTGGTTACGAGCTTTTCAACAAGATTATATTGCAAAAACTCAAATTTGGTATTTTTTACTCAGTTAAAAGTGCAACAGGTCCATTTTACGGCCCATTTAGACCCACTCGCCCGAAACCTCTTCAAAAATGACTGAAAAACGAGTTATAATCAAATTTTAGGAGTTCATATAATTGATTACGATCGTTTCAACACAATTATATTGCAAAAACTCAATTTCTGTATTTTTTACTCAGTTAAAAGTCCAACGGGTCCATTTTACGGCCCATTTAAACCCGCTCGTCCGAAACCTCTACAAAAAGGACCGCAAAACAAGTTTTAATCAAAACTTAAGAGTTCATATCGTTGATTACGAGCTTTTCAACACTATTGTATTGCAAAAATTCAATTATGTTCTTTTTACGCAGTTATAAGTTCAACGGGTCCATTTTAAGGCCCATTTAGACCCGCTCGTCCGAAACCTCTACAAAAAAGACCGAAAAATAAGTTTTGATCCAATATTAGGAGTTCATATAATTGATTACGAGCTTTTCAACAGATTATATCGCAAAAACTAAAATTCGTTATTTTTTACTTAGTTAAAAGTCCAACGGGTCCATTTTATGGCCCATTTAGACCCGCTCGCCCAAAACCTCTTCAAAAATGACCGAAAAACAAGTTTTGATCAAATTTTAGGAGTTCATATAATTGATTACGAGCTTTTCAACAAGATTATATTGCAAAAACTCAAATTCGGTATTTTTTACTCAGTTAAAAGTCCAACGGGTCCATTTTACGGCCCATTTAGACCTGCTCGCCCGAAACCTCTTCAAAAATGACCGAAAAACAAGTTTTAATCAAAATTTAGGACTTCATATCATTGATTACGATCTTTTCAACACGATTATATTGCAAAAACTCAATTTTTGTACTTTTTACTCAGTTAAAAGTCCAACGGGTCCATTTTACGGCCCATTTAGACCCGCTCGTCCGAAACCTCTACAAAACGGACCGCAAAACAAGTTTTAATCAAAACTTAAGAGTTCATATCGTTGATTATGAGCTTTTCAACACTATTGTATTGAAAAAAATTCAATTTCTGTTCTTTTTACGCAGTTATAAGTTCAACGGGTCCATTTTAAGGCCCATTTAGACTCACTCGTCCGAAAACTCTACAAAAAGGACCGAAAAACAAGTTTTGATCCAATTTTAGGAGTTCGTATAATTGATTACGAGCTTTTCAACAAGATTATATTGCAAAAACTCAAATTCGGTATTTTTTACTTAGTTAAAAGTCCAACGGGTTTATTTTACGGCCCATTTAGACCCGCTCGCCCGAAACCTCTTCAAAAATGACCGAAAAGAAAGTTTTAATCAAAATTTAGGACTTCATATCATTGATTACGATCTTTTAACACGATTATATTGCAAAAACTCAATTTTGTACTTTTTACTCAGTTAAAAGTCCAACGGGTCAATTTTGGGGCCCATTTAGACCCGCTCGTCCAAAACCTCTACAAAAAGGACCGCAAAACAAGTTTTAATCAAAACTTAAGAGTTCATATCGTTGATCAAGAGCTTTTCAACACTATTGCATTGCAAAAATTCAATTTATGTTCTTTTTACGCAGTTATAAGTTCAACGGGTCAATTTTAAGGCCTATTTAGACCCGCTCGTCCGAAACCTCTACAAAAAGGACCGAAAAATAAGTTTTGATCCAATTTTAGGAGTTCATATAATTGATTACGAACTTTTCAACAAGATTATATTGCAAAAACTCAAATTCGGTATTTTTTACTAAGTTAAAAGTGCAACGGGTCCATTTTACGGCCCATTTAGACCCGCTCGCCCGAAACCTCTTCAAAAATGACTAAAAAACAAGTTATAATCAAATTTTAGGAGTTCATATAATTGATTACGATCGTTTCAACACAATTATATTGCAAAAACTCAATTTCTATATTTTTTACTTAGTTAAAAGTCCAACGGGTCCATTTTACGGCCCATTTAGACCCGCTCGTCCGAAATCTCTACAAAAAGGACCGCAAAACAAGTTTTAATCAAAACTTAAGAGTTCATATCGTTGATTACGAGCTTTTCAACACTATTGTATTGCAAAAATTAAAATTCTGTTCTTTTTGCGCAGTTATAAGTTCAATAGGTCCATTTTAAGCCCCATTTAGACCCGCTCGCCCGAAACCTCTACAAAAAGGACCGAAAAATAAGTTTTGATCCAATTTTAGGAGTTCATATAATTGATTACGAGCTTTTCAACAAGATTATATTGCAAAAACTCAAATTTGGTATTTTTTATTTAGTTAAAAGTCCAACGGGTCCATTTTACGGCCCATTTAGACCCGCTTGCCCGAAACCTCTTCAAAAATGACCGAAAAACAAGTTTTGATCAAATTTTAGGAGTTCATATAATTGATTACGAGCTTTTCAACAAGATTATTTTGCAAAAACACAAATTCGGTATTTTTTACACAGTTAAAAGTCCAACGGGTCCATTTAACGGCCCATTTAGACCTGCTCGCCCGAAACCTCTTCAAAAATGACCGAAAAATAAGTTTTAATCAAATTTTAGGACTTCATATCATTGATTACGATCTTTTCAACACGATTATATTGCAAAATCTCAATTTATGTACTTTTTACTCAGTTAAAAGTCCAACGGGTCCATTTTACGGCCCATTTAGACCCGCTCGTCCGAAACCTCTACAAAAAGGACCGCAAAACAAGTTTTAATCAAAACTTAAGAGTTCATACCGTTGATTACGAGCTTTTCAACACTATTGTATTGCAAAAATTCAATTTCTGTTCTTTTTACGCAGTTATAAGTTCAATAGGTCCATTTTAAGGCCCATTTAGACCCGCTCGCCCGAAATATCTACAAAAAGGACCGAAAAATAAGTTTTGATCCAATTTTAGTAGTTCATATAATTGATTACGAGCTTTTCAACAAGATTATATTGCAAAAACTCAAATTCGGAATTTTTTACTTAGTTAAAAGTCCAACGGGTCCATTTTACGGCCCATTTAGACCCGCTCGCCCGAAAACTCTTCAAAAATGACCGAAAAGAAAGTTTTAATCAAATTTTAGGACTTCATATCATTGATTACGATATTTTCAACACGATTATATTGCAAAAACTCAATTTTTGTACTTTTTACTCAGTTAAAAGTCCAACGGGTCCATTTTACGGCCCATTTAGACCTGCTCGCCCGAAACCTTGTCAAAAATGACCGAAAATAGGTTTTAATCAAATTTTAGGACTTCATATCATTGATTACGATCTTTTCAACACGATTATATTGCAAAAACTCAATTTATGTACTTTTTACTCAGTTAAAAGTCCAACGGGTCCATTTTACGGCCCATTTAGACCCGCTCGTCCGAAACCTCTACAAAAAGGACCGCAAAACAAGTTTTAATCAAAACTTAAGAGTTCATATCGTTGATTACGAGCTTTTGAACACTGTTGTATTGAAAAAATTCAATTTCTGTTCTTTTTACGCAGTTATAAGTCCAACGGGTCCATTTTACGGCCTATTTAGACCCGCTCGCCCGAAACCTCTTCAAAAATGACTGAAAAACAAGTTTTAATCATATTTTAGGAGTTCATATAATTGATTACGATCTTTTCAACACGATTATATTGCAAAAACTCAATTTATGTACTTTTTACTCAGTTAAAAGTCCAACGGGTCCATTTTACGGCCCATTTAGACCCGCTCGTCTGAAACCTCTACAAAAGGACCGCAGAACAAGTTTTAATCAAAACTTAAGAGTTCATATCGTTGATTACGAGCTTTTGAGCACTGTTGTATGAAAAAATTGAATTTATGTTCTTTTTACGCAATTATAAGTTCAACGAGTCCATTTTAAGGCCCATTTACACTCGCTCGTCCGAAACCTCTACAAAAAGGACCGAAAAATAAGTTTTGATCCAATTTTAGGAGTTCATATAATTGATTACGAGCTTTTCAACAAGATTATATTGCAAAAAGTCCATTTCTGTATTTTTTACTCATTTAAAAGTCTAACGGGTCCATTTTACGGCCCATTTAGACCCGCTCACCCGAAACCTCTTCAAAAATGACTGAAAAAAAGTTTTAATCAAATTCTAGGAGTTCATATCATTGATTACGAACTTTTCAACAAGATTATATTGCAAAAACTCAAATTCGGTATTTTTTACTTAGTTAAAAGTGCAACGGGTCAATTTTACGGCCCATTTAGACCCGCTCGCCCGAAACCTCTTCAAAAAAGACTAAAAAACAAGTTATAATCAAATTTTAGGAGTTCATATAATTGATTACGATCGTTTCAACACAATTATATTGCAAAAACTCAATTTCTATATTTTTTACTCAGTTAAAAGTCCAACTGGTCCATTTTACGGCCCATTTAGACCCGCTCACCCGAAACCTCTTCAAAAATGACAGAAAAAAAGTTTTAATCAAACTCTAGGAGTTCATATCATTGATTACGATCTTTTCAACATGATTATATTGCAAAAACTCAATTTTGTACTTTTTACTCAGTTAAAAGTCCAACGGGTCCATTTTACGGCCCATTTAGACCCGCTCGTCCAAAACCTCTACAAAAAGGACCGCAAAACAAGTTTTAATGAAAACTTAAGAGTTCATATCGTTGATCAAGAGCTTTTCAACACTATTGCATTGCAAAAATTCAATTTATGTTCTTTTTACGCAGTTATAAGTTCAACGGGTCAATTTTAAGGCCTATTTAGACCCGCTCGTCCGAAACCTCTACAAAAAGGACCGAAAAATAAGTTTTGATCCAATTTTAGGAGTTCATATAATTGATTACGAACTTTTCAACAAGATTATATTGCAAAAACTCAAATTCGGTATTTTTTACTCAGTTAAAAGTGCAACGGGTCCATTTTACGGCCCATTTAGACCCGCTCGCCCGAAACCTCTTCAAAAATGACTAAAAAACGAGTTATAATCAAATTTTAGGAGTTCATATAATTGATTACGATCGTTTCAACACAATTATATTGCAAAAACTCAATTTCTATATTTTTTACTCAGTTAAAAGTCCAACGGGTCCATTTTACGGCCCATTTAGACCCGCTCGTCCGAAACCTCTACAAAAAGGACCGCAAAACAAGTTTTAATCAAAACTTAAGAGTTCATATCGTTGATTACGAGCTTTTCAACACTATTGTATTGCAAAAATTAAATTTCTGTTCTTTTTACGCAGTTATAAGTTCAATAGGTCCATTTTAAGGCCCATTTAGACCCGCTCGCCCAAAACCTCTACAAAAAGGACCGAAAAATAAGTTTTGATCCAATTTTAGGAGTTCATATAATTGATTACGAGCTTTTCAACAAGATTATATTGCAAAAACTCAAATTTGGTATTTTTTATTTAGTTAAAAGTCCAACGGGTCCATTTTACGGCCCATTTAGCCCGCTTGCCCGAAACCTCTTCAAAAATGACCGAAAAACAAGTTTTGATCAAATTTTAGGAGTTCATATAATTGATTACGAGCTTTTAAACAAGATTATATTGCAAAAACACAAATTCGATATTTTTTACACAGTTAAAAGTCCAACGGGTCCATTTTACGGCCCATTTAGACATGCTCGCCCGAAACCTCTTCAAAAATGACCGAAAAATAAGTTTTAATCAAATTTTAGGACTTCATATCATTGATTACGATCTTTTCAACACGATTATATTTCAAAAACTCAATTTATGTACTTTTTACTCAGTTAAAAGTCCAACGGGTCCATTTTACGGCCCATTTAGACCCGCTCGTCCGAAACCTCTACAAAAAGGACCGCAAAACAAGTTTTAATCAAAACTTAAGAGTTCATATCGTTGATTACGAGCTTTTCAACACTAATGTTTTGCAAAAATTCAATTTCTGTTCTTTTTACGCAGTTATAAGTTCAATAGGTCCATTTTAAGGCCCATTTAGACCCGCTCGCCCGAAATATCTACAAAAAGGACCGAAAAATAAGTTTTGATCCAATTTTAGGAGTTCATATAATTGATTACGAGCTTTTCAACAAGATTATATTGCAAAATTCAAATTCGGAATTTTTTACTTAGTTAAAAGTCCAACGGGTCCATTTTATGGCCCATTTAGACCCGCTCGCCCGAAACCTCTTCAAAAATGACCGAAAAGAAAGTTTTAATCAAATTTTAGGACTTCATATCATTGATTACGATCTTTTCAACACGATTATATTTCAAAAACTCAAATTTTGTACTTTTTACTCAGTTAAAAGTCCAACGGGTCCATTTTACGGCCCATTTAGACTTGCTCGCCCGAAACCTCGTCAAAAATGACCGAAAATAGGTTTTAATCAAATTTTAGGACTTCATATCATTGATTACAATCTTTTCAACACGATTATATTGCAAAAACTCAATTTATGTACTTTTTACTCAGTTAAAAGTCCAACGGGTCCATTTTGCGGCCCATTTAGACCCGCTCGTCCGAAACCTCTACAAAAAAGACCGCAAAACAAGTTTTAATCAAAACTTAAGAGTTCATATCGTTGATTACGAGCTTTTGAACACTGTTGTATTGAAAAAATTCAATTTCTGTTCTTTTTACGCAGTTATAAGTTCAACGGGTCCATTTTAAGGCCCATTTAGACTTGCTCGTCCGAAACCTCTACAAAAAGGACCGAAAAACAAGTTTTGATCCAATTTTAGGAGTTCATATAATTGATTACGAGCTTTTCAACAAGATTATATTGCAAAAACTCAAATTCTGTATTTTTTACTCAGTTAAAAGTCCAACGGGTCCATTTTACGTCCCATTTAGACCCGCTCGCCCGAAACCTCTTCAAAAATGACCGAAAAGAAAGTTTTAATCAAAATTTAGGACTTCATATCATTGATTACGATCCTTCCAACACGATTATATTGCAAAAACTCAATTTTGTACTTTTTACTCAGTTAAAAGTCCAACGGGTCCATTTTACGGCCCATTTAGACCCGCTCGTCCGAAACCTCTACAAAAAGGACCGCAAAACAAGTTTTAATCAAAACTTAAGAGTTCATATCGTTGATTACGAGCTTTTCAACACTATTGTATTGCAAAAATTCAATTTATGTTCTTTTTACGCAGTTATAAGTTCAACAGGTCCATTTTAAGGCCCATTTAGACCCGCTCGCCCGAAACCTCTACAAAAAGGACCGAAAAATAAGTTTTGATCCAATTTTAGGAGTTCATATAATTGATTACGAGCTTTTCAACAAGATTATATTGCAAAAACTCAAAAATCGGTATTTTTTACTTAGTTAAAAGTCCAACGGGTCCATTTTACGGCCCATTTAGACCTGCTCGCCCGAAACCTCTTCAAAAATGACCAAAAAATAGGTTTTAATCAAATTTTAGGACTTCATATCATTGATTACGATCTTTTCAACACGATTATATTGCAAAAACTCAATTTATGTACTTTTTACTCAGTTAAAAGTCCAACAGGTCCATTTTACGGCCCATTTAGACCCGCTCGTCCGAAACCTCTACAAAAGGACCGCAGAACAAGTTTTAATCAAAACTTAAGAGTTCATATCGTTGATTACGAGCTTTTGAACACTGTTGTATTGAAAAAATTGAATTTATGTTCTTTTTACGCAATTATAAGTTCAACGAGTCCATTTTAAGGCCCATTTAGACTCGCTCGTCCGAAACCTCTACAAAAAGGACCGAAAAACAAATTTTGATCCAATTTTAGGAGTTCATATAATTGATTACGAGCTTTTCAACAAGATTATATTGCAAAAACTCAAATTCTGTATTTTTTACTCAGTTGAAAGTCCAACGGGTCCATTTTACGGCCCATTTAGACCCGCTCGCCCGAAACCTCTTCAAAAATGACCGAAAACAAGTTTTAATCAAATTTTAGGACTTCATATCATTGATTACGATCCTTTCAACACGATTATATTGCAAAAACTCAATTTTGTAGTTTTTACTCAGTTAAAAGTCCAACGGGTCCATTTTACGGCCCATTTAGACCCGCTCGTCCAAAACCTCTACAAAAAGGACCGCAAAACAAGTTTTAATCAAATCTTAAGAGTTCATATCGTTGATCACGAGCTTTTCAACACTATTGTATTGCAAAAATTAAATTTATGTTCTTTTTACGCAGTTACAAGTTCAACGGGTCCATTTTAAGGCCCATTTAGACCCGCTCGCCCGAAACCTCTACAAAAAGGACCGAAAAATAAGTTTTGATCCAATTTTAGGAGTTCATATAATTGATTACGAGCTTTTCAACAAGATTATATTGCAAAAACTCAAAAATCGGTATTTTTTAATTAGTTAAAAGTCCAACGGGTCCATTTTACGACCCATTTAGACCCGCTCGCCTGAAACCTCTTCAAAAATGACCGAAAAAACAAGTTTTGATCAAATTTTAGGAGTTCATATAATTGATTACGAGATTCTCAACAAGATTATATTGCAAAAACACAAATTCGGTATTTTTTTACTCAGTTAAAAGTCCAACGGGTCCATTTTACGGCCCATTTAGACCTGCTCGCCCGAAACCTCTTCAAAAATGACCGAAAAACAAGTTTTAATCAAATCTTAGGACTTCATATCATTGATTACGATCTTTTCAACACGATTATATTGCATAAACTCAATTTTTGTACTTTTTACTCAGTTAAAAGTCCAACGGGTCCATTTTACGGCCCATTTAGACCCGCTCGCCCGAAACCTCTACAAAAAGGACAGCAAAACAAGTTTTAATCAAAACTTAAGAGTTCATATCGTTGATTATGAGCTTTTCAACACTATTGTATTTCAAAAATTCAATTTATGTTCTTTTTACGCAGTTATATGTTCAACGGATCCATTTTAAGGCCCATTAAACCCGCTCGTCCAAAACATCTACAAAAAGGACCGAAAAACAAGTTATGATCCAATTTTAGGAGTTCAGATAATTGATTACGAGCTTCTCAACAAGATTATATTGCAAAAAATCAAAATCGGTGTTTTTTACTCAGTTAAAAGTCCAACGGGTCTATTTTATGGCCCATTTAGACCCGCTCGCCCGAAACCTCTTCAAAAATGACTGAAAAACAAGTTTTGATCAAATTTTAGGAGTTCATATAATTAATTACGACCTTTTCAACAAGATTGTATTGCAAAAATACAAATTCGGTATTTTTTACTCAGTTAAAAGTCCAATGGATCCATTTTACGGCCCATTTAGACTCGCTCGCCCGAAACCTCTTCAAAAATGACCGAAAAACAAGTTTTAATCAAATTTTAGGACTTCATATCTTTGATTACGATCTTTTCAACATGATTATATTGCACAAACTCAATTTTTGTACTTTTTACTTAGTTAAAAGTCCAACGGGTCCATTTTACGGCCCATTTAGACCCGCTCGTCCGAAACCTCTAAAAAAAGAACCGCAAAAAAAGTTTTAATCAAAACTTAAGAGTTAATATCGTTGATTACGAGCTTTTCAACACTATTGTATTGCAAAAATTCAATTTCTATTTTTTTACGCAGTTATAAGTTCAACGGGTCCATTTTAAGGCCTATTTAGACTCGCTCGTCCGAAACCTCTACAAAAAGGACCGAAAAACAAGTTTTGATGCAATTTTAGGAGTTCATATAATTGATTACGAGCTTTTCAACAAGATTATATTGCAAAAACTCAAATTTGGTATTTTTTACTCAGTTAAAAGTCCAACGGGTCCATTTTACGGCCCATTTAGACTCGTTCGTTCGAAACCTCTACAAAAAGGACCGAAAACAAGTTTTGATCCAATTTTAGGAGTTCATATAATTGATTACGAGCTTTTCAACAATATTATATTGCAAAAACTCAAATTTGGCATTTTTTACTTAGTTAAAAGTCTAACGGGTCCATTTTACGGCCCATTTAGACCCGCTCGCCCGAAACCTCTTCAAAAATGACTGAAAAACAAGTTTTAATCTAATTTTAGGAGTTCATATAATTGATTACAATCGTTTCAACACGATTATATTGCAAAACTCAATTTCTGTATTTTTTATTCAGTTAAAAGTCCAACGGGTCCATTTTACGGCACATTTTGACTCGCTCGTCCGATACCTCTACAAAAAGGACCGCAAAACAAGTTTAAATCAGAACTTAAGAGTTCATATCGTTGATTACGAGCTTTTCAACACTATTGTATTGCAAAAATTCAATTTCTGTTCTTTTTACGCAATTATAAGTTCAACGGGTCCATTTTAAGGCCATTTACACCCGCTCGTCCTAAACCTCTACAAAAAGTACCGAAAAACAAGTTTTGATCCAATTTTAGGAGTTCATATAATTGATTACGAGTTTTTCAACAAGATTATATTGCAAAAACACAAATTCGGTATTTTTTACTTAGTTAAAAGTCCAACGGGTCCATTTTACGGCCCATTTAGACCCGCTCGTTCGAAACCTCTTCAAAAAGGACCGAAAACAAGTTTTGATCCAATTTTAGGAGTTCATATAATTGATTACAAGCTTTTCAACAAGATTATATTGCAAAAACTCAAATTCGGCATTTTTTACTTAGTTAAAAGTCCAACGGGTCCATTTTACGGCCCATTTAGACCCGCTCGCCCGAAACCTCTTAAAAAATGATTGAAAAACAAGTTTTAATCAAATTTTAGGAGTTAATATAATTGATTACGATCTTTTCAACACGATTATATTGCAAAAACTCAATTTATGTACTTTTTACTCAGTTAAAAGTCCAACGGGTCCATTTTACGGCCGATTTAGACTTGCTCGTCCAAAACCTCTACAAAAAGGACCGCAAAACAAGTTTTAATCAAAACTTAAGAGTTCATATCGTTGATTATGAGCTTTTCAACACTATTGTATTGCAAAAATTCAATTTATGTTCTTTTTACGCAGTTATAAGTTCAACGGGTTCATTTTAAGGCCCATTTAGACCCGCTCGTCCGAAACCACTACAAAAAGGACCGAAAAACAAGTTTTGATCCAATTTTAGGGGTTCATATAATTGATTACGAGCTTTTCAACAAGATTGTATTGCAAAAAGTCAATTTCTGTATTTTTTACTCAGTTAAAATTCCAACGGGTCCATTTTACGGCCCATTTAGACCCGCTCGCCCGAAACCTCTTAAAAAATGACTGAAAAACAAGTTTTAATCAAATTTTAGGAGTTCATATAATTGATTACGATCGTTTCAACACGATTATATTGCAAAAACTCAATTTCTGTATTTTTTACTTAGATATGGAGAAACAGTAATGGCCTCTTTAATGTTTTTGTATGTTCATTACTTGATTATATTGCAACTTAACTCTATTTCTTTATCTTCTCTTTCCTTTTGTACTTATCGTATTTTTAAAGGGCATCATTTCGCTAACTATATGTGTTTTCTTTTTGCTTTCTTCATTGTCGCCTATCATTATGTACCAACAATGGATGCCATGACACAAGCTACTAAGCAGCTGCTCAATGAATATTGGATCTCCTATACTCACGGAATAAGATTTAATTTCAATTTCTTTAAATTTCTTAGTATTCCCCCTATATTTTTTTGCTCTTTTGGTCTGTATTTATTTTCTTATCCCCGCCTCTTCATTCCCCTGGTTCTGTAATTATTTTTTTCTTGTTTTTTTTTCTTTTCTGCTCTCTTTTTATTTTCTCTATGCCTTCATCTGCATTATAGCTTATATTAATACTGCCATGCATGATCTATACTCCCCATTAGATGTATGTATGTCTGTTAACGGAATTTACTTATTGATAAGCGCGCTAAACATCCCTTCCCACTACACCTCTTTAGGTGAAAATTCACAAGCCCACTTTTGGGACCCTATTCAAATCCTATCTAATAGGAGACTTTCATTTACATATTATATTTGCTCTACAAACTTTTTAATATTCTGTTGTTCTACTTTTCCAGAAATATTTTCAAAATTTATCCACAAACTTCTTCTTCAGCTTTTTTCAAACTTTAAGAATTATCTATCAATATATTCTTCTGTTCAAAGCTCTCTAAATCGTTATTTCACTATTATCTTCCTCTTACTTTGCCGGTATATAATCATAACCAATAAACCAGCTTTCCCTCCTTTTATCAAAAAATATAAAAGCCAATCCCTATCATTTATATTCAAATCTTCTTCTTTATGTTTTTATGCTTACCTAAATTCTCATAAACTCCCTGTTAGGAAAGTTTCAAATACGGATAACGGTATTATTATCCTATTGTTTTTACTCTTTTTACTACAACCATCTTTATTGACAAATTTATTCCCCGTAAAATTTGCCTTTTATCTTGCTACATTAATACCATTTATGAAAATAATTTTCAGCAATTACATAATTTATTTCCCTATATTTGCTCCATCAAATTTTATTCTTCGCTTTAAATATTCGATTTTTAAAAGTTTCCCTTCTATTACCAAAGCCACTCTGTTCTTACTATTTTTAACCCTTTTTTACAGCCATTATTTCAATCAAATCCTTTTAATACTATCATTAAAGCTTAACAAATACTTTTTTAGATCTTTAAAATACTTTCCATCAATAATTCATAGAGTTTATTCTTTTTCCATGTCTTATACTTCTTTTAAGGAAAGAACATTAAATAATTTACCTTTTGATAGTAGTAATTCTTATCTTTTACAATCGTTAATTATTCCTCTGAATCTTTCTCACCATACTTCCCATATCTCATCTCCCTTAGCTGTTTTCGTCTTCTTTATATACTTGCACTACAATTACACCAACCCACTACAACTCCTACCTATCTCGTATTTCTCATACCCTCTAAATATCTCAATGGCTTCACCCTCCTCCATCCCCCAACTCAACTCGATCAATCTTACCAATGAAGAATCAGAACTGCTGTACACACCTGATTTCGACTTCATCAAGGAAGATCCCAAGCTCATTGTAATTGGTCGTTTTATATCGTCCAAGGCTTTAGTCATTTATGCTGTTATCAACGCTTTCGAAGGTATCTGGAAACCTAATGAAGTTGTATCCATCTCAGTGATACAAGACAACTTTCTCAAAATCAAGTTCAAGGAAATCAAGAATTGCTACGAGATTATCAATCGTGGACCTTGGCTGTACAAGGATGAATGGCTAGCAGTAACCGAATATGATCCAGCCAAATCCTTAAACGACTACAACTTCAACACCATGAGAATCTGGATCCGAATTTTCTCCCTCCCCGACTCACTTTTTGCTGATGCTGACCGATCCCATCTGGTGGGACATACTCTAGGATCAATGGTTGGTCAAGTTCTCCGAACGGATACCCGCCAAATCGATGGGAATATGAATGAATTCCTTCGAGTTGAAATTTTGCTCAATATTACAAGACCTGTCACCCGATTTGTGTTTATTGGATCTGGCGAAAACAAAATTATGTGCCGTCTTCAGTATGAAAGGCTTCCGACTCTATGTCCTGGTTGTGGTATTATCAGCCACACCCTAGAAAACTGTCCTATCCGTTCTTCTCTCGATCCCACCAAGTTACAGTACGGAGAATGGCTCCGCTACCTTCCACCTAGACGTCGCCCAGCTGTTATTCGGGGACGTATCCGCAATGTGGAACCAAATCTGATTCCAAACATCCCTCCAGTCAATGGTAACTTTACATTAACATTTACAATAACCTCTTTTTTCACTTGTTTTTTCATCCCTCTTTTTCTATCAATTTACCTAACTACTGCTTTTATCGTAGTGGCCCCAATGAATATCCCAGCAGCTCCGGCCAATCCAACAGCTCCCCTTAACGAACAGAACAATTTGGGTAAATTATTTTACTCCCTCTTCATCCCTTACAAAAACATTCTTAAGTTTCTAATCACAATTATTCTCCGCTGCATAGGCTCTCTAAATGAAGGCGATGCAACTTCATTTACGGAACAAGCAACCGAAGAAGCCCAAAACGTCGACACGACTATGGATGATGGCCCTAATTCTGTGAAAGACCCCCCTGCTACTGATTTGAAGCAAAAAGCTCCTCTTGTGGCCCAACCCCTGAACACCATCTATCCCATTCCGAAAGATGGTTCTGATGAGGATTGGGACACTACGGATGATTATGGTGTCCCTAGCCCTACTGCCGAGCAGATTAAAAAGTTTGACTCTGAATCGAGTAAGCCTTCTAAACCCACTGATACAATATTCTATGACTTTAATCAGTGGTTACTTAAAACTTACCCGAATGATGCAGCCCCTGCACCTGTTCCTGCACCAGCACCCGCACCTACACCTGCTCCAGCCCAAACAAACCGAGGCATGAAACGCCGCTCCCCAATACAAGTTTCGCTCCCGCCGAAAAAATCCAAACAGTCAGGATCTACCCCAAAAGCTGGGATGAGCAGCTCTAAAAACTCTCCGGCGGCGGCTGATTCCCAGCCCCGCCGAGCAAAATGAGGATCCTATGCTGGAACTATCAGGGTCTTGGACAAGCCCCGACGGTTCAACATTTTCGGTCCTATGTCCAACAAACCAAACCCGATATCATTTTCTTATGCGAGACTAAATTAAATAATGCGGATTGTAACCGCTTATGTCTTTCATTAGGTATGTTAGACATTATTTCTATTTCCCCTACGGAAGGGTGTTCCGGAATTTCCTTATTTGCTGCAAACAACATTAATATAAGTTTAATTTCCTATTCGCCGCGTTACATTCATATTCAAATTACAAAGAATAACTCCACTATGTTTTTCACTGGTATGCATGGTTTTCCGGAAACTAGCCAAAAATATAAAACATGGGAGCTATTTGATTCTTTATACCCTTCTACTAAAGATAACCCTTGGCTTCTCGGTGGAGATTTCAATGAAATTTTAACGGATTCAGAAAAACAAGGGGGTCCCCGTAGAGCTCGATCCCAAATTAAAAACTTTCGCAATTGTTTAACTCGAAACAACCTCTTTGATTGTAAGCCAACTTCGGGTGGGTTCACATGGACAAAAGTGGGACCCTTAACCCCGGTAATACATGAAAGACTAGACCGTTTTATCGCTAATTCCGCATGGCAAGATCTCTTCCCTTCTCATCGAATCACCACAGAATATGTTTCTAAATCTGATCATTGTTTCCTTCTCCTCGAATTAGATACTACGTCTACCACACCCAAAATACAACCTCCCAAGAATTTCAGATTCGAAAGTTGCTGGGCTAATAATAAAGATAATATCCAAACAATTAAAAGGGCATGGGCCGATACCCCCGGAACAGCCATAAACAAAATTGAAGCGGTAGGTACTTATCTAGAAGAATGGCAAAACCAACAACGTTTTAAATCAACCGGACGAATTAATTTTCTCACTAAAAAAATAAATAAATTACTATGCCGTCCCTTAACAGCCACAAATGAACAAGTTTACTTAAATTATAGAACTGAATTAAATAAACTTTTAACAGAGCAAGAAGTTTATTGGGCTCAAAGATCCCGAACTCTTTGGCTCTCCCAAGGGGACAAAAACACCAAGTTCTTCCATGCTCGAGCTTCCAATAGGAACAAGAAAAATTCAATCATAGGCCTTTACGATGCCAATTCCAATTGGCGCACTTCTGAATCGGACATTATGAATATCGCTTCTGATTACTTCCAAAACTTGTTCACAACATCTAGTCCCCAAATCTCGAACATCATTCTTGACAAAATTCACCCTTCCATCAATTCTTCAATGAATGAAAACCTTCTAAAGGCGTTTACTAGAGAGGAAATTCTTCATGCTTTTAAAGATATTGACCCTAGGAAAGCTCCTGGCTCTGATGGTCTACCCAGTAGCTTCTTTAGACAACACTGGGATACAGTGGGAGACGATGTTATTAACCTTTGTATTAATCTATTAAATGGCAACGCTAATATGGCCTCAGTAAACAAAACAATTTTGGTACTAATACCTAAAGTACAGGACCCAACCTCCATGAAACATCTCAGACCAATTAGCCTCTGCACTGTACTCTATAAAATTGTCGCCAAAACAATAGTCAACAGAATGAAACAGGCTATACCTCTATGCATTAGCCCTAATCAAGCAGCCTTTGTCCAGGGACGCAACATATCTGACAACATCCTTGTTGCTCATGAAATTATCCACAATATTAACTCAGGAGCTACTAAATCCTCTCAAGGAGCTGCTCTCAAGCTAGACATGGAAAAAGCTTTCGATAGAGTAGAATGGTCTTTTCTCACAAATGTAATGGAACGTATGGGCTTTGCATCCGAATGGATCGAGCTTATAATGCGTTGTATTACTACAGTATCTTTTTCAGTTAAAATTAATAATTTGTTTTCACCCACCTTTCAACCTCAACGTGGTCTTCGCCAGGGGGATCCTCTATCCCCTTTCCTCTTTCTCTTCTGTACTCAAGGCCTCTCAGCTTACTTAGCTGCTGCTTAACAAACTAAAATACTTCCTGGACTAGGCGCTAGTAAACATGGGCCCAAAGGCAACCACCTTCTTTTTGCTGATGATTGTATGGTATTTATAAATACTAATCGGTCTGAAGCGTCCCTTCTGAAAAATGCTCTTCAAGCATATGCTAATGCATCCGGTCAAGCAGTCAATTTTGAGAAGTCAACAATTTTCTATAATCCGCGTACACCATCTGCAACAGGAAATGCAATTAACAGCCTTTTACAAGTACGCGAGGTTACTAACCCTGGAGTATACCTAGGCATCCCGCTCCTAATAGGGAAAAATAAAACTGAATCTTTAGGTTTTGTACGTGATAAAGTACATGATCGTCTCTCTAGTTGGGACAAACACCTACTATCCTTTAGTGGCCGAGAGATTTTCATCAAAGCTGTTTTACAATCTCTCCCACAATATGTTATGTCTTGCTATCTTCTACCACAAAATATCATCGACGACATGACTACATCAATCCGTCAATACTGGTGGACAGGTAAATCCAACAAAAAAGGTTGGCATATGTTACCTTGGAACCGGATATGCTTACCTAAATCTGCTGGCGGCATGGGTTTTAAAGATTTACATGACTTTAACATTGCTCTCTTGGGCAAGCAAATTTGGAAACTCATCTGTGAACCACATTCCTTATTAGGACAAATATACCGGTCTAAATACTTCCTTCAGGCAACATTCTGGATGCACCAAAACCCAACAGGGGCTCATTCGCCTGGCAAGGTATATATAACGCTCTTCAGCGTCTTTTCCCCGGCTTTCTTCACCGGCCTGGTATAAACAGTAATATTAGAATACACAAAGATATATGGGGAGGGTCTTCCCCGATTGAACTTACTGGGGATTACGAAATCTCCGAAGAATTTCACATTCGATGTCGTGATTTTATGATACGTAACCAAACCGCCTGGGATACGACTAAGATAAACAATTATTTCACTCCAATTGATGCCGATGCCATTCTCCGTATTCCCATCATAAATGATCATCGGGACTCAATACTTTGGTCTCACAACGACTCGGGTATCTATTCAGTCCGTTCTGGTTATATTTTCTTACAACGTTCTATAACCTAACCTTTGCCACCAACTCGCTTTTGGAAGTTTTTATCCAAAATCAAAGCTTTACCCAAAGTTAAAACTTTTGGCTGGCGTATGGCTTCTGATGCTCTACCAGTTGGATCTAAAATGCAAACCTTTTCCCCTAGTTCGGGGCCTTGCTCTATCTGTGGTAGCCACTCGGAATCGATTCTTCATGCGCTTCGTGACTGCCCTGGGGCATCTGAAGCCCTCCAAATTGGTGGTATCCCTATCTCTCTCTTTAAGAGTCTAGCTCCTACGCCCTTGCAATGGTTAGAGGAAGCAGCCTCTACAATTTCATCTGACAAATTTGGTCTCTTCCTTACTATTCTATGGAATATATGGAACAGACGAAATGACTGGATTCACAACCACCATCTACAACCTCCATGGCTGATTGCGGTCAATTCAATTAGTTTACATGACGAATTCTGTAAATCTTTACACTCGATCGACCCAGCTCCATCTACATTCTTTAATTCCTCCCGTACACGTAATCATATCAAAATAAATGTGGACGGTGCCTTTAACCCATCAACTCGTACAGCAGCCGTTGGCGTTGTTGCTCGTGATTCTGCAGGAGCAGTCGTGGGTGGTCTTGCTTTCCCTCTTGGTAGCTGCCAGGACGCTATCACCAGTGAAGGGGAAAGCATCCTAGCTGGTCTCACCTTTGCCCGTTCTCAAGGATGGAATCGTATCTTGATCGAAACTGACTGCGCTTCTCTTGCGAATAGGATCAACAATCCTGCTCAGGACCTCTCTACTATGGGACCAACTATTCTTCAGATACAAGCTGCTTTTCACGACTTTGACTTTATTTCTATTTCTTTTGTACGCCGTGAGGCAAATATTATAGCCCATACTTTGGCTACCTTTTCTCTGAATTCAATGACCTCTACGTCATTTGAATCGGATATCCCACATTGTATTCAACATCTTGTAACAAATCTTCATTGATTAATAATATTTGGGCACTCTTTTCCCCTTTTTAGGGTCCTCTAGCTCTGCTTGAAGAACAGTAGTAGGGGTTTTTAATGAGGCCTTTTCTTCAAAAAAAAAAGTCCAACAGGTCCATTTTACGGCCCATTTAGACCCGCTCGTCCGAAACCTCTACAAAAAGGACCGCAAAACAAGTTTTAATCAAAACTATTGTATTGCAAAAATTCAATTTCTGTTCTTTTTATGCAGTTATAAGTTCAACGGGTCCATTTTAAGGCCCATTTAGACTCGCTCGTCCTAAACCTCTACAAAAAGGACCGAAAAACAAGTTTTGATCCAATTTTAGGATTTCATATAATTGATTACGAGCTTTTCAACAAGATTATATTGCAAAAACTCAAATTCGGTGTTTTTTACTCAGTTAAAAGTCCAACGGGTCCATTTTATGGCCTATTTAGACCCGCTCGCCCGAAACCTCTTCAAAAATGACTGAAAAACAAGTTTTAATCAAATATTAGGAGTTCATATAAATGATTACGATCGTTTCAACACGATTATATTGCAAAAACTCAATTTCTGTATTTTTTACTCAGTTAAAAGTCCAACGGGTTCATTTTACAGCCCATTTAGACCCGCTCGTCTGAAACCTCTACAAAAAGGACCGCAAAACAAGTTTTAATCAAAACTTAAGAGTTCATATCGTTGATTACGAGCTTTTCAACACTATTGTATTGCAAAAAATCAATTTCTGTTTTTTTACGCAGTTATAAGTTCACCGGGTCCATTTTAAGGCCCATTTAGAACCGCTCACCCGAAACCTCTACAAAAAGGACTGAAAAATAAGTTTTGATCCAATTTTAGGAGTTCATATAATTGATTACGAACTTTTCAACAAGATTATTTTGCAAAAACTCAAATTTGATATTTTTTACTCAGTTAAAAGTTCAACGGGTCCATTTTACGGCCCATTTAGACCCGCTCACCCGAAACCTCTTCAAAAATGACTAAAAAACAAGTTTTAATCAAATTTTAGGAATTCATATAATTGATTACGATCTTTTAAACACGATTATATTGCAATAACTCAATTTTTATACTTTTTTACTCAGTTAAAAGTCCAACGGGTAACGGGTGTGGGATGGCTCTCGGAATTCTCTCTCTCTCGGGTTTCTCTCGGTTTGGTGTGAGGTTTTTTGCTTTTGCGTTTTCCCTTCATTTTCTCTTTCCCCCGTGCTCTTTCCCCTTCCCCCCTTTCTTTTGTCTTTCGCCTCTCTGCCGCTTCATTCCCCTTTACCATGCCGACCACCTGCTCTCACTCCTCCTCACCAGACGGCGGTCCCCATGAGAACCCAGCACTTCATGGTAAGAATCTCTCGAAAAGCCATCCCACCCTTCCCCTGTTTTATCTATTCTTTGATTTTCTCCTTGATTTTTTTCTTTATATTCTTTATTCTATTTTTTTATAGTTTTTTTGCCCCGGTCGTTTTATATTCTTGCTAATCCCCAACTTTTTGTGGTTTGTTGCGAGATACATATATGGTTCCCTCAGATCTGCCATCTACCCCGTGCCATTGGTCTCTCCAGCCGCCAGATTTCCCACCCTTTCCTTGTTTTATCTTTTCATTCATTTTCTTTTTCATATTGTTTATTCTGAATTTTTTGGGTCTTTTTGCTCCGATCGTTTTGTGTTCTTGCTAACCCCAAATATTTGGTGGTTTTTGCGAGATACAAATATGGGCTTCACAGATCTGCCATCTATCAAGAGCCACCGGATTTTCCAGCCGTCAGATCTCTATCCGCCGTCGGACACCAGGCCACAAGCCGCACACCCCTTTTTCAATCTTCCTTCTCTCTTCCTCTACTTTTAACGTTGTCTTATGTTTTCTTTCACGTTTGCAGGATCTCCGATCCGGTTTCGATTACATGCGCTGTATACCGTCTTCTAGGGCTTACCAGCCACTGCTGCTCAGCGGAAAATTGGGACAAATCCCCTTCTCCCAATTTTATTATGCAAATTTTTATAGGGCTTTATTTCATTCGATATTCCATGTTGCGCTTCTAACTCTTTGTATATTTTCAGATATTTCCTTGGGTTTTCCCCCTTCCCTAACGGCCGTAAGAAGGATTGCAACCCCAACTACATCTGGTAATATCCTTTCACTCCCACATTTCAATTTTCGATTTTCCTTTTTTTTACCCCCTGCTTCTTTTTACAATTACAATCATTCAATTTTCGTTTGCTGCCACTGTTTCATCCCATCATTATATCCAATTACTCTGTTTCAATTTTTCCCTATTAGTATTTTTTACTCTATTTCTATATTTTGTTTACATGTATGCTCTCAATTACATTATATCCAACTATGTTTTCTCCTCTCTATTATATTTAATGATATGGTTACTTTTGATTTTTGTTGGGATCTGCCCCCATTTTTTTCTACTATTGTATGTTTCTTCACTGCTGCCTACCGATCCCATCTTGGGAAACTTCTATCGACCCTCCATGTGGGAATATTTTTCAATCCTTTTGGGAATACACTTTTTCTCTGCAACTATTTTAATTTTAGGCATATACTACTATTGCACCACAGGTTTGGCCTCAATATTACACCTCCATGTCAATTTGATTTTTTCTCTTTACAATTTTTACTATCACTACTGTTATTTTGTTTTATTCTATTCATCAATACTTATGGTCTTTCACATACTGGTTCTTGCATTTTTCACTTATTAATATCAATTCTTTATCTGATTTTTCCCCCTATTGTATTTGGTTTATTGTGGCTTACACACCATCTTTTTTTTGCTTCGAGCTTTTATTCACCAGACTTTCGATGTATCTTTGTGATCTTCGGATATTGTATGGCCACTTTATGTTTTGGGGCAATCCCCTTGTTTTATATATATTTGCTCTCGATTCTAAGTCTTTCTTACCTGTTTCTTTGGTTAAATCTGCTCTTACCATCCTTTCAACAGTGGGTCGTTGTTTAACTAACCTCCTCAGGGTTTTGTTTTCTTTTTATATTCATTATTATGCTAAATGTTCTATCCATCATTTTCCTATTTGGGTTTTACCAATTTTACATATCCTAAGATTATGATTTGTGTGTTTAATTTCTTATTGTTTTCAGTGTGCAACTTATCTTCCTATATTGTTAATATCACCATGATCATTGGTCTCTTTCGATCCCTCAAAGGGAATTTTGCTACGACCCACCACATGGGAACCTTCATAACTATTGATCTCTATCCTACTTTTATGTACAATATGTTCACTGATGATCCCTCCTATTCTGCACATATCATCCTCATCAGGCCTTTTGGCTCTTTGTGGTGTTGCATCATATTGCTTTGCTTTTTTGGCTCCCATACCTTTATTCTGCTTCTCTTTGTTTACCGAGTTTTCTCTACTTTTTATAAGAACGGTTCCCTTTCGTTACATGCTCCACATTATAATGTTATGCTTACCTCTTCATATTTACCACACCATATTTCTTTGCCTCCTTTTATTTTTGCTATAATGGTTGGATTGTTTCATTACTTTTATCACTCTACATACCATGCTTATCCACCCTCTTTGCTATGAGACTTTGGAACCCTCTGTTTCCTATTATATTTTGTACCACTGTATGGCCTTTTCTATACTACAATATTTTTTCGTCATCTTACGCCTTTCTTCTTGTCTTGCAAGTTACATACCCCACCCGTGTGGCTGTCGTTCTACAAAGCTAGTCGCATAGCTGCGTCTGCTACCTCTACCCATGTCTAGCTGCCTTTATTTTTTATATGTTCCTCTTTTATTGCTTATGGGCCTGTAATTATTCTTTTACCCCCTTTCCTTTGCTCATTTGGTATGTACTAAGTTTCTTCTCCCCTCTTCTCTCTATCCCATGGTTTGTAATCCTTATTTTTTGTGTGTGCCTTTTCTCTGCTTGCTTCTTCCTTTACTCTTGCTTTATGCGTTCTTTTTTACTCTTATTTCATGCTTAGTTTCTTTACTTGATGATATGCTTCCTGGTATTATTTTCTTTCTGTTTAGTTTCTCCAATACCAATACCACATCCTCTATTTATTTTTGGCCTTATTTGTTATCTACGTACATTATGTCTTTTACCCTCATCATGCATTTATTCTATGGTTGGTTCGTTAGTTTTTTTATGGTTTTATTTTTCCTCATACACTTAAGATCTTCAATTACGTTATTCATATCTTTTAACCTTAATATGTTCTTGTTGTGTTCTCCTGTTACCCACTACACCTATTCTGGTGCCATTAATCGAACCCTTTTAAGGGGGCTTACTACGATCACCTCCCAGGTGAAAACAATCTATTACACAAAACTATTGTACAGTAATATCCCCAATCCTTTTATCATTATTTCTCTTCAATCTTCTCCCGACAAAATTTACAAAATTTTATCAAAATTTGTTAAAATTGCAAGGCCGTACTCAGACATTTCATTAATACGGTCTCAAGTTTCATCAAAATTATATGCTCTCAATCAGACTCTGCCCTCTTTATTTGTTAGACAAAAGGTCAAACGCTACCCAATCCTTCAAATTCAATCCCTGATATTTAGGCTTTTGAATGCTATCAATTTTAAAGTCAGCTCTCCTTACGTAACACATCCTTCCCTCTTTCACCTTATGGTGCCAACCTGTGACTCACTAACACCCTCTTACAACAATTACTATTTTTCGTTTCTTCCACCAATGCCTACATTTACCCCCATCCCTTAATTATCTTCATAATTTATTTCCCACTTTATCTCATGCCTCTAGTGATCCTCACTATTACCATAAATACAAATATCTTATCTGTCAAAGCTGTGAATCTACTTGCCTTTTGGAATATTTTGCCTTTTACCTTATTTGTCCTACAAAATTACTTGGATATCTCTCTTCCCAGATTCTATTATAATTTCAAATTGTATACAGCACTTACCTTAATTATTTCTTACACTTCCCCCATTTATGAATTTCCTTCCTCAAATTATCCCCTATTATTTTTCTTCACACTATCCTTTTATACGTTCCCCCATTATTTAAGGGGCTTCTTTCCATACCACACCTTATATGATTTCCCAATTGAACTTTCTTTCTTTACCATATTCACCCTCCTACTTTTCTTTCTTTCCTTATCGATATATCCTATACCCCAGATTCTTAATTCCATCCGTCCAATCCCCACGATTCTCCCTTCTTTCCTTATTTGCATACGATCTTCATATCCAAATTTTGGAAACTTTCCCTCCTCTTATTCCACAATCCATCTCATTAATTTCACATGTCAATTTCCCACGATTCTCTCTCCTATCAATCTTAATCTACGAACTTCATTTCTAAATTATGGAAACCTTTTCTCCTCTCATTCCAATTACATTTCTTTCCCTTCCCTTAACTACATAGTTACCTTCTTTCTTTATGCAATTTTTCTTTATAAGGTACCTTTCTTCCTCATTTTCCTTTTCCCAGTCTTCCACTATTCGTCAACCTTAACTTCTCACTCTCCTTTCTTCGACCAAATGGCTTCTTCATCCTCTCTTCCCCACTACATCAACCTCGACCTTACAAATGAGGAAGCAAATGTTGTCTATACTCCAGATTTTGACTTCTTTGAGGAGGATCTGAAAACAATTCTAATTGGTAAATTCATCTCCACAAAGCCGATTGATGACTGGGCTGTTCTCTCTGCTTTTGAAGGTATTTGGAAAAAGAATAATCTCAAGTCAATTTCCATTATTAGAGATTCTTTTTTCAGAATTGAGTTTGCCACAATTAGTGATCGAGATGATGTTTTTGAACGAGGCCCCTGGCTTTATAAAGATGAATGGATGGCTCTTGCTGAATATAACCCTGGAAAAAGCATGGATGAATATTCCTTCAATCATATGCGGATCTGGTTCCGTATACTTGCTCTACCCAAACCTTTTTTGGAAGATCCCGATAGAACTCACCTAGTGGGCCAATCTCTTGGTGCTATGGTTGGCACTGTCCTCAGAACTGACACACGAAGAGAAAGAGGAAATATGACCGAATTTTTACGAGTTGATATTCTCATGGACATCTCTAAGCCTGTCCGTCGATTTCTACTTATTGGGAAAGGTACACGTACTACTTCTTGTCATCTCCAATTTGAGCGTCTTCCTCTACTTTGCCACGGGTGTGGCCTCATTAGTCATATCTTCGAACACTGTCCCAACAAAGCCACGATTGATCTGGCTAAACTTCAGTATGGCTATTGGCTCCGTTGGCTTCCCCCGCGTCGCCGGGATCAGGGAACACGTGGTCGTATCCAAACTGTCGAGCCCTCTACTAATGCTAGTCGCCACCCACCGATAGGTATTTTATCAATTGTTTTCTGGATCCAACAACTTATCTATTTTTCACCTTGTTCATATACGGATTCTCTTTTTTATACAGATTCAACGGACAAGGGTAAATCTGTTGAGGCCCCTGCTAATGCTAACCAGCACCCACCGATAGGTATTTTGCCACCTTTATTCTGGCACCTACAAATTCTCTATTTTCTTTTATGTTTTTTTATTGATTCCTCCTTCTCTACAGACCCAAAGGACAAGGGTAAATCTGTTGTTGAACCCGTGGCCTCTGTGCAAGATTCGGGTTTGACTCTTATAAAACACCATCATTTACTTTTTATCCAACGATTCCCACAATTGAAACTCATTTCCTCTTTCTCTGAATTCTTAGGGAAACTCAACGAAGGGGATGTTACCACTTTTGTAGATCTTCCTACTGAGGATATTAACAATAATGATGAGATAATAGGGGAGGAATCTTCTGAGCCGCCCACTACTAAACTGGAAGCCCAGATTCCATCACGAGCTCCACTCCCTCCTCGGGTTATATCACCACAACCCTTGAATACCATATACCCTATCCCTGAGGACTCTGAGCAAGGCGACTTGGAAGGGCAAGATGATGGTGTGCCAAGCCCTACTGCTCAACAAGTACAGAAACTGGATGCTCAATTAAGTAAGCCTTTCCTTCAAACCGGTATTTCTCTTTTTGATGCATTTGACTCTTGGCTTCTTAAGAACTATCCCAATGATGCAGCATCGGCTCCTGCTCCTATCCCTATCCCTCCCAACCGTGGCACTAAGAGACGCTCCCCTATCCATGTGATCATCCAGCCAAAGAAGTCCAGGCCCTCTCATTCTCTAACCCTGAAAGCTGGGATGAGCAGCGGAAAAAACTCTCCGGCGGCGGCTGACTCACAGCCCTGCCGAGGGAAATGATCATCTTATGCTGGAACTTTCAGGGTCTTGGGAAGGTCTAGGCAGTTCAACACCTCCAGCAATATATTCATCTTCATTCTCCTGATTTACTTTTTTTATGTGAAATTAAACTTAAAAATACGGCTTGTAGCCGTCTTAGTTCTTTGCTAGGTATGGATTTGGTTTTAGGTTGATTACTCTGATAACTGCTATGGTATTGCTTTATTTTCCTTGAATAATTATGATATTTCTATGCTTGCTTATTCGGATCGTTTCATTCATACTTATGTTAGATGCAATTCTTATTCGTTTTATTTCACTGGAATATATGGTTATTCTGAAACAAGTAATAAAACTAAAACTTGGGATTTAATTGATTCGCTAAACAACAACGATGGTCTACCTTGGCTTCTCGGTGGTGATTTCAACGAAATCCTATCTGATAATGAGAAACAAGGCGGCTGTCGTCGTGCAAGATCTCAAATCAATAATTTCCGACAATGCCTCTCCCGTAATAACCTTTTTGACTGCAAACCTTCCAAGGGTTGGTTCACTTGGTCTAAACTTGGGCCTAAAACTCCTACTTTATTTGAGAGATTAGACCGTTTTGTAGGAAATATGGCATGGAAAGCTAATAATCCCAATTATAACATTATTTCCGATTTTAATGCTAAATCTGATAAATGCTTTCTACTCTTGAATACGGAACCACCACCTCTAACAAACCACCGACCCCCGCCATCTAATTTCCGTTTTGAAAATTGCTGGGCAACCAATGACGATGGCATCTCTGTTGTCAAACAAACTTGGACTTCTACTAAGGGCAATACCCTTGATAAAATTAAAGCTATTGGCTCATGCTTAGGAGATTGGCAATCCCAACAAAGATTTAAGTCCACTGGTCGTATCAATATTCTCACTAAGAGAATCAACAAATTTTTACAGCGACCTCTCTCGGCTATTGCTGAAGGTAAATACATTGCTGCCAAAACTGAGCTCCACAAATTACTAAATGAGCAGGAAGTGTACTGGGTGCAGCGCTCTCGCAACCTATGGTTATCTCAAGGAGACAAAAAAACCCATTTTTTTCATGCCCGCGCTACTAGCAAGAAAAAAAAGAATACCATCACTAGCCTTTTTGATGCCAACAACAATTGGTGTACTGCCGACTCTGATCTTATGACAATTGCATCCTCATACTTCCACACTCTTTTTACTTCCTCTAACCCCTCCTTATCAGATCAAATTCTATAAAAAAATCCCTCCCTCCATTACGCCTGCTATGAATGAGTCCCTCTCTAGGGAATTCACAACGGATGAGATCATCACCGCTTTCCGTGATATTGATCCAAGAAAAGCCCCTGGCATTGATGGCTTGCCTAGCGGTTTCTTTCGACAACACTGGGATACAGTTGGGTCAGATGTCACCACGCTCTGCCTTAATCTTCTCAATGGGTCAGCAGATATGGCTTCGGTAAACCAAACAATTTTGGTACTCATACCTAAGATTAAGGATCCAACTTCTATGAGGCATCTCAGGCCCATTAGTCTCTGCACAGTAATATACAAAATTATTGCCAAGGTTTTAGTTAATAGGATGAAACATACTATCCCCTTTTGCATTAGTTCCAACCAAGCTGTCTTCGTTCAGGGACGTAATATCATAGATAATATTCATATTGCTCACGAAATAGTTCACTCTATTAACACTGGTACTTCTAAGTCTACTCAAGGTGTTGCTCTTAAGCTTGATATGGAAAAGGCCTTTGATAGGGTTGAATGGTCTTTCCTTGAAAATGTCATGAACCGTATGGGCTTTGCACCATCATGGGTATCTCTTTTAATGCGATGTATCTCCTCAGTTTCTTTTACGGTTAAGGTCAACAACTCCTTCTCCCCCTTTTTTCGGCCTCAACGGGGTCTCCGCCAAGGTGACCCTTTATCTCCTTTTGTTTTCCTTTTTTGCACTCAAGGGCTTTCAGCTTTTTTGTCTGATGCTAAACAACATGGTCTGCTTCCTGGACTTGGTGCCAGCATGCATGGACCCAAGGTTAACCAACTTCTATTTGCAGATGATTGTATAGTTTTTTTCAACTCGAAACCAGAAGAAGCCGCTCATCTTAAATTAGCTCTCCAAACATACGCTTCTGCCTCTGGACAAGCAGATAATTTTGATAAGTCCACTATTTTTTACAATCCACGCACTCCCAGTTCGACTCGCCATGCTATTAATTCCTACCTTCAAGTTTGTGAGGTCTCCAACCCTGGTGTCTATCTGGGGGTACCTCTTCTTATTGGTAAAAATAAGACCTTATCCTTAGGGTTTATACGAGATAAAGTTCATGAAAGATTGTCCAAATGGGAAAAACAACTCCTTTCCTTCAGTGGTAGGGAAATCTTTATTAAAGCTGTGTTACAATCTCTACCTCAATATGTTATGTCATGTTATTTATTACCCCAAAACATTATTGATGATATGACCTCTGCCATTCGACGATATTGGTGGTCTGGCAAAACTAATAAGAAAGGTTGGCACATGCTCCCTTGGTAACAGGTGTGCTTGCCTAAATCAGTAGGAGGTATGGGATTTAGGGATCTCAATAACTTTAACATTGCACTTCTTGATAAACAATTATGGCGCCTTATATGCGAACCAGATTCCTTTCTGGGTCAAATTTATAAATCCAAATACTTTCCTTCAGGCATCATTCTTAATGCATCTCGGCCTTCTCGTGGATCTTTTGCCTGGCAAGGTCTTTATCATGCTATGCAACATCTTTTTGGAGGTTTCCTCTATCGACCTGGTATTAATAGTAACATACGACTCCATCAAGACAACTGGGGAGGCTCCTCGCCTATACACCTTTATGGGGATTATGAGATATCAGATGAAGTCCACATTCGTTGTCGCGACTTTATGATTCGGAACCAAGCATCTTGGGACCCTACTAAAGTCCGTGGGTACTTTACAATGGCCGATGCCGACTCAGTTTTATCAATTCCTATTATCAATGATACTCGTGACTCCATCCTATGGAGCCCTAATGATTCTGGTATTTATTTAGTTAGATCTGGCTATCTCTTTTTGCAACTCCCCCCAGAACCTATAATTTGCCCTCCACGGATTTGGAAGTTTCTCTCCAAACTCAAGGTCTTACCTAAAGTCAAAACTTTTGGCTGGCGCTTGGGATCTGAGGCTCTACCTGTCGGGGTTCGCCTACAGGCTTTTGCACCAGACTCAGGTCCCTGCCCCGTTTGTCATTCCAGTACGGAATCGATTCTCCATGCTCTCCGTGATTGCTCTGGTGCCTCGGAGGCCCTTCGTTTGATTGGCCTTCCTATCTCTCTAATCAACAGCACTGCTTCCATCGGCCTTCAATGGCTAGAGGAAGGTGCTGGCCTCCTTTCCTCTGACCTCTTCGGGCTTTTCTTGACTACTCTGTGGAACATTTGGAACAGGCGCAACGACTGGATCCATAACCGACATCTTCAACCGCCATGGTTAATTGCTGTCAATTCCATCAGTCTTTATCGTGACTACTCTGAAGCTATATCTTCACCTACCTCTCCTACCCCCTTGACGGTCTCTCCTTCTCGTTGGAGACATCCCCCTCGGGGTCACATTAAAGTTAATGTGGATGGGGCTTTCGACCCTTCCACACGTGCAGCGACGGTTGGTGTTGTAGCCCGTGATGAGTCAGGGATGGTTGTCGGTGGTCTGGATTACCCTTTAGGCAGATGCTCAGATGCTATTACGTCCGAAGGGAAAGGTCTTCTTGCTGGTATTACTTTTGCTCAATCCCAAGGATGGAGCCACTTGATTTTCGAGACACTCTGTGCTTCTCTCGCGAATAGGATCAACTCTCTGGGCACAGATCTTTCTTCTATGGGTCCGACGATTCTGCAAGCTCATGCAGCTTTGGATTGTTTTTCTTTTGCTCATGTTCAGTTTATTTGCCGTGAGGCTAATATTGTTGCACATACTTTGGCTACCCATGCCCTTAGGACCATGACTTCTATGTCTTTTGGGTCCATGTATCCTGATTGTATTCAAAACGCTGTACTTTGCGAGGATTCACCTCGTTCTTTATAAATAAATTCTGGGTACTCTTTTCCACTTTTAGGGTTTCTCCAGGTCTTGTGCCTGGGGATATTAGTAGGGGTTTTTAACGAGGCCCGCTTTCCTCAAAAAAAAAGTCCAACGTGTCCATTTTACGGCCCAATTAGACCCGCTCGTCCGAAACCTCTACAAAAAGGACCGCAAAACAAGTTTTAATCAAAACTTAAGAGTTCATATCGTTGATTACGAGCTTTTCAACACTATTGTATTGCAAAAATTCAATTTTTGTTCTTTTTACGCAGTTATAAGTTCAACGGGTCCATTTTAAGGCCCATTTAGACCCGCTCGTCCGAAACCTCTACAAAAAGGACCGAAAAACAAGTTTTGATCCAATTTTAGGAGTTCATATAATTGATTACGAGCTTCTCAACAAAATTATATTGCAAAAACTCAAATTCGGTATTTTTTACTCAGTTAAAAGTCCAACAGGTCCATTTTACGGCCCATTTAGACCCGCTCGTTCGAAACCTCTACAAAAAGGACCGAAAAACAAGTTTTGATCCAATTTTAGGAGTTCATATAATTGATTACGAGCTTTTCAACAAGATTATATTGCAAAAACTCAAATTCAGCATTTTTTACTTAGTTAAAAGTCTAACGGGTCCATTTTACGGCCCATTTAGACCCGCTCGCCCAAAACATCTTCAAAAATGACTGAAAAACAAGTTTTAATCAAATTTTAGGAGTTCATATAACTGATTACGATCTTTTCAACACGATTATATTGCAAAAACTCAATTTATGTACTTTTTTTCTCAGTTAAAAGTCTAACGGGTCCATTTAGACCCGCTCGTCCGAAACCTCTACAAAAAGGACCGCAAAACAAGTTTTAATCAAAACTTAATAGTTCATATCATTGATTACGAGTTTTTCAACACTAATGTATTGCAAAAATTCAATTTATGTTCTTTTTACGCAGTTATAAGTTCAAAGGGTCCATTTTAAGGCCCATTTAGGCCCGCTCGTAAGAAACAACTACAAAAAGGACCGAAAAACAAGTTTTGATCCAATTTTAGGAGTTCATATAATTGATTACGAGCTTTTCAACAAGATTATATTGCAAAAAGTCAATTTATGTATTTTCTACTCAGTTAAAAGTCCAACGGGTCCATTTTACGGCCCATTTAGACCCGCTCGCCCGAAATCTCTTCAAAAATGACTGAAAACAAGTTTTAATCAAATTTTAGGAGTTCATATAATTGATTACGATCATTTCAACACGATTATATTGCAAAAACTCAATCTATGTATTTTTTACTCAGTTCAAAGTCCAACGGGTCCATTTTACGGCCCATTTAGACCCGCTCGTCCAAAACCTTTACAAAAAGGACTACAAAACAAGTTTTAATCAAAACTTAAGAGTTCATATTGTTGATTACGAGCTTTTCAAAACTATTGTATTGCAAAAATCAATTTCTGTTCTTTTTACGCAGTTATAAGTTCAACGGGTCCATTTTAAGGCCCATTTAGACTCGCTCGTCCGAAACCTCTACAAAAAGGACCGAAAAACAAGTTTTGATCCAATTTTAGGAGTTCATATAATTGATTACGAGCTTTTCAACAAAATTATATTGCAAAAACTTAAATTCTGTGTTTTTTACTCAGTTAAAAGTCCAACGGGTCCATTTTACGGCCCATTTAGACCCGTTCGCCCGAAACCTCTTCAAAAATGACTGAAAACAAGTTTTAATCAAATTTTAGGAGTTCATATAATTGATTACGATCTTTTCAACACGATTATATTGCAAAAACTCAATTTATATACTTTTTACTCAGTTAAAAGTCCAACGGGTCCATTTTACGGCCCATTTAGACCCGCTCGTCCGAAACCTCTACAAAAAGTACCGCAAAACAAGTTTTAATCAAAACATAAGAGTTCATATCGTTGATTACGAGCTTTTCAACACTATTGTATTGCAAAAATTCAATTTATGTTCTTTTTACGCAGTTATAAGTTCAACTGGTCCATTTTAAGGCCTATTTAGACCCGCTCGTTCGAAACCTCTACAAAAAGGACCGAAAAACAAGTTTTGATCCAATTTTAGGAGTTCATATAATTGATTACGAGCTTTTCAACAAGATTATATTGCAAAAACTCAAATTCGACATTTTTTACTTAGTTAAAAGTCCAACGGGTCCATTTTACGGCCCATTTAGACCCGCTCGCCCGAAACCTCTTCAAAAATGACTGAAAACAAGTTTTAATCAAATTTTAGGAGTTCATATAATTGATTACGATCGTTTACACATGATTATATTGCAAAAACTCAATTTTTGTATTTTTTACTCAGTTCAAAGTCCAACAAGTTCATTTTACGGCCCATTTAGACTCGTTCGTCCGAAACCTCTACAAAAAGAACCGCAAAACAAGTTTTAATCAAAACTTAAGAGTTCATATCGTTGATTACGAGCTTTTGAACACTATTGTAATTCAAAAATTCAATTTCTGTTCTTTTTACGCAGTTATAAGTTCAACGGGTCCATTTTAAGGCCCATTTAGACTCGCTCGTCCGAAACCTCTACAAAAGGACCGAAAAACAAGTTTTTATCCAATTTTAGGAGTTCATATAATTGATTACGAGCTTTTCAACAAGATTATATTGCAAAAAACTCAAATTCGATGTTTTTTACTCAGTTAAAAGTCCAACGGGTCCATTTTATGGCCCATTTAGACCCGCTCGCCCGAAACCTCTTAAAAATGACTGAAAAACAAGTTTTTATCAAATTTTAGGAGTTCATATAATTGATTACGATCGTTTCAACACGATTATATTGCAAAAACTCAATTTCTGTATTTTTTACTCAATTAAAAGTCCAACGGGTCCATTTTACGGCCCATTTAGACCCGCTCGTCCCAAACCTCAACAAAAAGGACAACAAAACAAGTTTTAATCAAAACTTAAGAGTTCATATCGTTGATTACGAGCTTTTCAACACTATTGTATTGCAAAAATTCAATTTCTGTTCTTTTTACGCAGTTATAAGTTCAATGGGTCCATTTTAAGGCCCATTTAGACCCGCTTGTCCGAAACCTCTACAAAAAGGACCGAAAAACAAGTTTTGATCCAATTTTAGGAGTTCATATAATTGATTACGAGCTTTTCAACAAGATTATATTGAAAAAATCAAATTCGGTATTTTTAATTAGTTAAAAGTCCAACGGGTCCATTTTACGGCCCATTTAGACCCGCTCGTTCGAAACCTCTACAAAAAGGACCGAAAAACAAGTTTTGATCCAATTTTAGGAGTTCATATAATTGATTACGAGCTTTTCAACAAGATTATATTGTAAAAACTAAAATTCGGCATTTTTTACTTAGTTAAAAGTCCAACGGGTCTATTTTACGGCCCATTTAGACCCGCTCGCCCGAAACCACTTCAAAAATGACTGAAAAACAAGTTTTAATCAAATTTTAGGAGTTCATATAATTGATTAGGATCTTTTCAACACGATTATATTGCAAAAACTCAATTTATGTACTTTTTACTTAGTTAAAAGTCCAACGGGTACATTTTACGACCCATTTAGACCCGCTCGACCGAAACCTCTACAAAAAGGACCGCAAAACAAGTTTTAATCAAAACTTAAGAGTTCATATCGTTGATTACAAGCTTTTCAACACTATTGTATTGCAAAAATTCAATTTATGTTCTTTTTACGCAGTTATAAGTTCAATGGGTCCATTTTAAGGCCCATTTAGACCCGCTCGTCCGAAACCACTAAAAAAAGGACCGAAAAACAAGTTTTGTTCCAATTTTAAGAGTTCATATAATTGATTACGAGCTTTTCAACAAGATTATATTACAAAAAGTCAATTTCTGTATTTTTTACTCAGTTAAAAGTCCAACGGGTCCATTTTACGGCCCATTTAGACCCGCTCGCCCGAAACCTCTTCAAAAATGACTGAAAAACAAGTTTTAATCAAATTTTAGGAGTTCATATAATTGATTACGATCGTTTACACGCGATTATATTGCAAAAACTCAATTTCTGTATTTTTTTACTCAGTTCAAAGTCCAACGGGTCCATTTTACGGCCCATTTAGACTCGCTCGTCTGAAACCTCTACAAAAAGGACCATAAAACAAGTTTTAATCAAAACTTAAGAGTTCATATCGTTTATTACGAGCTTTTGAACACTATTGTATTGCAAAAATTCAATTTTTGTTCTTTTTACGCAGTTATAAGTTCAACGGGTCCATTTTAAGGCCAATTTAGACTCGCTCGTCCGAAACCTCTACAAAAAGGACCAAAAAACAAGTTTTGATCCAATTTTAGGAGTTCATATAATTGATTACGAGCTTTTCAACAAGATTATATTGCAAAAACTCAAATCTGGTGTTTTTACCCAGTTAAAAGTCCAACGGGTCCATTTTACGGCCAATTTAGACCCGCTCGCCCGAAACCTCTTAAAAAATGACTGAAAAACAAGTTTTAATCAAATTTTAGGAGTTCATATAATTGATTACGATCGTTTCAACACGATTATATTGCAAAAACTCAATTTCTGTATTTTTTACTCAGTTAAAAGTCCAACGGGTCCATTTTACGGCCCATTTAGACACGCTCGTCCGAAACCTCTACAAAAAGGACCGCAAAACAAGTTTTAATCAAAACTTAAGAGTTCATATCGTTGATTACGAGCTTTTCAACACTATTGTATTGCAAAAATTCAATTTCTGTTCTTTTTACGCAGTTATAAGTTCAACTGGTCCATTTTAAGGCCCATTTAGACCCGCTCGTTCGAAACCTCTACAAAAAGAACCGAAAAACAAGTTTTGATCCAATTTTAGGAGTTCATATAATTGATTACGAGCTTTTCAACAAGATTATATTGCAAAAACTCAAATTCGACATTTTTTACTTAGTTAAAACTCCAACGGGTCCATTTTACGGCCCATTTAGACCCGCTCGCCCGAAACCTCTTCAAAAATGACTGAAAACAAGTTTTAATCAAATTTTAAGAGTTCATATAATTGATTACGATCGTTTACACATGATTATATTGCAAAAACTCAATTTTTGTATTTTTTACTCAGTTCAAAGTCCAACGGGTCCATTTTACAGCCCATTTAGACTCGTTCGTCCGAAACCTCTAAAAAAAGAACCGCAAAACAAGTTTTAATCAAAACTTTAGAGTTCATATCGTTGATTACGAGCTTTTGAACACTATTGTATTGCAAAAATTCAATTTCTGTTCTTTTTACGCAGTTCTAAGTTCAACGGGTCCATTTTAAGGCCCATTTAGACTCGCTCGTCCGAAACCTCTACAAAAGGACCGAAAAACAAGTTTTTATCCAATTTTAGGAGTTCATATAATTGATTACGAGCTTTTCAACAAGATTATATTGCAAAAACTCAAATTCGATGTTTTTTACTCAGTTAAAAGTCCAACGGGTCCATTTTATGGCCCATTTAGACCCGCTCGCCCGAAACCTCTTCAAAAATGACTGAAAAACAAGTTTTTATCAAATTTTAGGAGTTCATATAATTGATTACTATCGTTTCAACACGATTATATTGCAAAAACTTAATTTCAGTATTTTTTACTCAGTTAAAAGTCCAACGGGTCCATTTTACGGCCCATTTAGACCCGCTCGCCCGAAACCTCTTCAAAAATGACTGAAAACAAGTTTTAATCAAATTTTAGGAGTTCATATAATTGATTACTATCGTTTCAACACGATTATATTGCAAAAACTTAATTTCTGTATTTTTTACTCAGTTAAAAGTCCAACGGGTCCATTTTAAGGCCCATTTAGACTCGCTCGTCCGAAACCTCTACAAAAGGACCGAAAAACAAGTTTTTATCCAATTTTAGGAGTTCATATAATTGATTACGAGCTTTTCAACAAGATTATATTGCAAAAAACTCAAATTCGATGTTTTTTACTCAGTTAAAAGTCCAACGGGTCCATTTTATGACCCATTTAGACCCGCTCGCCCGAAACCTCTTAAAAAATGACTGAAAAACAAGTTTTTATCAAATTTTAGGAGTTCATATAATTGATTACGATCGTTTCAACACGATTATATTGCAAAAACTCAATTTCTGTATTTTTTACTCAATTAAAAGTCCAACGGGTCCATTTTACGGCCCATTTAGACCCGCTCGTCCCAAACCTCAACAAAAAGGACAACAAAACAAGTTTTAATCAAAACTTAAGAGTTCATATCGTTGATTACGAGCTTTTCAACACTATTGTATTGCAAAAATTCAATTTCTGTTCTTTTTACGCAGTTATAAGTTCAATGGGTCCATTTTAAGGCCCATTTAGACCCGCTTGTCCGAAACCTCTACAAAAAGGACCGAAAAACAAGTTTTGATCCAATTTTAGGAGTTCATATAATTGATTACGAGCTTTTCAACAAGATTATATTGAAAAAACTCAAATTCGGTATTTTTTAATTAGTTAAAAGTCCAACGGGTCCATTTTACGGCCCATTTAGACCCGCTCGTTCGAAACCTCTACAAAAAGGACCGAAAAACAAGTTTTGATCCAATTTTAGGAGTTCATATAATTGATTACGAGCTTTTCAACAAGATTATATTGCAAAAACTAAAATTCGGCATTTTTTACTTAGTTAAAAGTCCAACGGGTCTATTTTACGACCCATTTAGACCCGCTCGCCCGAAACCACTTCAAAAATGACTGAAAAACAAGTTTTAATCAAATTTTAGGAGTTCATATAATTGATTAGGATCTTTTCAACACGATTATATTGCAAAAACTCAATTTATGTACTTTTTACTTAGTTAAAAGTCCAACGGGTCCATTTTACGACCCATTTAGACCCGCTCGACCGAAACCTCTACAAAAAGGACCGCAAAACAAGTTTTAATCAAAACTTAAGAGTTCATATAGTTGATTACAAGCTTTTCAACACTATTGTATTGCAAAAATTCAATTTATGTTCTTTTTACGCAGTTATAAGTTCAATGGGTCCATTTTAAGGCCCATTTAGACCCGCTCGTCCGAAACCACTAAAAAAGGACCGAAAAACAAGTTTTGTTCCAATTTTAAGAGTTCATATAATTGATTACGATCTTTTCAGCAAGATTATATTACAAAAAGTCAATTTCTGTATTTTTTACTCAGTTAAAAGTCCAACGGGTCCATTTTACGGCCCATTTAGACCCGCTCGCCCGAAACCTCTTCAAAAATGACTGAAAAACAAGTTTTAATCAAATTTTAGGAGTTCATATAATTGATTACGATCGTTTACACGCGATTATATTGCAAAAACTCAATTTCTGTATTTTTTTACTCAGTTCAAAGTCCAATGGGTCCATTTTACGGCCCATTTAGACTCGCTCGTCTGAAACCTCTACAAAAAGGACCGTAAAACAAGTTTTAATCAAAACTTAAGAGTTCATATCGTTTATTACGAGCTTTTGAACACTATTGTATTGCAAAAATTCAATTTTTGTTCTTTTTACGCAGTTATAAGTTCAACGGGTCCATTTTAAGGCCAATTTAGACTCGCTCGTCCTAAACCTCTACAAAAAGGACCGAAAAACAAGTTTTGATCCAATTTTAGGAGTTCATATAGTTGATTACGAGCTTTTCAACAAGATTATATTGCAAAAACTCAAATCTGGTGTTTTTACCCAGTTAAAAGTCCAACGGGTCCATTTTACGGCCAATTTAGACCCGCTCGCCCGAAACCTCTTAAAAAATGACTGAAAAACAAGTTTTAATCAAATTTTAGAAGTTCATATAATTGATTACGATCGTTTCAACACGATTATATTGCAAAAACTCAATTTCTGTATTTTTTACTCAGTTAAAAGTCCAACGGGTCCATTTTACGGCCCATTTAGACACGCTCGTCCGAAACCTCTACAAAAAGGACCGCAAAACAAGTTTTAATCAAAACTTAAGAGTTCATATCGTTGATTACGAGCTTTTCAACACTATTGTATTGCAAAAATTCAATTTATGTTCTTTTTACGCAGTTATAAGTTCAACTGGTCCATTTTAAGGCCCATTTAGACATGCTCGTTCGAAACCTCTACAAAAAGGACCGAAAAACAAGTTTTGATCCAATTTTAGGAGTTCATATAATTGATTACGAGCTTTTCAACAAGATTATATTGCAAAAACTCAAATTCGACATTTTTTACTTAGTTAAAACTCCAACGGGTCCATTTTACGGCCCATTTAGACCCGCTCGCCCGAAACCTCTTCAAAAATGACTGAAAACAAGTTTTAATCAAATTTTAAGAGTTAATATACTTGATTACGATCGTTTACACATGATTATATTGCAAAAACTCAATTTTGTATTTTTTACTCAGTTCAAAGTCCAACGGGTCCATTTTACGGCCCATTTAGACTCGTTCGTCCGAAACCTCTAAAAAAAGAACCGCAAAACAAGTTTTAATCAAAACTTAAGAGTTCATATCGTTGATTACGAGCTTTTGAACACTATTGTATTGCAAAAATTCAATTTCTGTTCTTTTTACGCAGTTATAAGTTCAACGGGTCCATTTTAAGGCCCATTTAGACTCGCTCGTCCGAAACCTCTACAAAAGGACCGAAAAACAAGTTTTTATCCAATTTTAGGAGTTCATATAATTGATTACGAGCTTTTCAACAAGATTATATTGCAAAAACTCAAATTCGATGTTTTTTACTCAGTTAAAAGTCCAACGGGTCCATTTTATGGCCCATTTAGACCCGCTCGCCCGAAACCTCTTCAAAAATGACTGAAAAACAAGTTTTTATCAAATTTTAGGAGTTCATATAATTGATTACTATCGTTTCAACACGATTATATTGCAAAAACTCAATTTCTGTATTTTTTACTCAGTTAAAAGTCCAACGGGTCCATTTTACGGCCCATTTAGACCCGCTCGTCCCAAACCTCAACAAAAAGGACCGCAAAAAAGTTTTAATCAAAACTTAAGAGTTCATATCGTTGATTACTAGCTTTTCAACACTATTGTATTGCAAAAATTCAATTTCTGTTCTTTTTACGCGGTTATAAGTTCAATGGGTCCATTTTAAGGCCCATTTAGACCCGCTCGTCCGAAACCTCTACAAAAAGGACCGAAAAACAAGTTTTGATCCAATTTTAGGAGTTCATATAATTGATTACGAGCTTTTCAACAAGATTATATTGCAAAAACTCAAATTCGGTATTTTTTAATTAGTTAAAAGTCCAACGGGTCCATTTTACGGCCCATTTAGAACCGCTCGTTCGAAACCTCTACAAAAAGGACCGAAAAACAAGTTTTGATCCAATTTTAGGAGTTCATATAATTGATTACGAGCTTTTAACCAAGATTATATTGCAAAAACTCAAATTCGGCATTTTTTACTTAGTTAAAAGTCCAACGGGTCATTTTACGGCCCATTTAGACCCGCTCGCCTGAAACCACTTCAAAAATGACTGAAAAACAAGTTTTAATCAAATTTTAGGAGTTCATATAATTGATTACGATCTTTTCAACACGATTATATTGCAAAAACTCAATTTATGTACTTTTTACTTAGTTAAAAGTCCAACGGGTCCATTTTACGACCCATTTAGACCCGCTCGTCCGAAACCTCTACAAAAAGGACCGCAAAACAAGTTTTAATCAAAACTTAAGAGTTCATATCGTTGATTACAAGCTTTTCAACACTATTGTATTGCAAAAATTCAATTTATGTTCTTTTTAAGCAGTTATAAGATCAACGGGTCCATTTTAAGGCCCATTTAGACCCGCTCGTCCGAAACCACTAAAAAAAGGACCGAAAAACAAGTTTTGTTCCAATTTTAAGAGTTCATATAATTGATTACAAGCTTTTCAACAAGATTATATTACAAAAAGTCAATTTCTGTATTTTTTACTCAGTTAAAAGTCCAACGGGTCCATTTTAAGGCCCATTTAGACCCGCTCGTCCGAAACCTCTACAAAAAGGACCGAAAAACAAGTTTTGATCCAATTTTAGGAGTTCATATAATTGATTACGAGCTTTTCAACAAGATTATATTGCAAAAACTCAAATTCGATATTTTTTAATTAGTTAAAAGTCCAACGGGTCCATTTTACGGCCCATTTAGACCCGCTCGTTCGAAACCTCTTCAAAAAGGACCGAAAAACAAGTTTTGATCCAATTTTAGGAGTTCATATAATTGATTACGAGCTTTTCAACAAGATTATATTGCAAAAACTCAAATTCGGCATTTTTTACTTAGTTAAAAGTCCAACGGGTCCATTTTACGGCCCATTTAGACCCGCTCGCCCGAAACCACTTCAAAAATGACTGAAAAACAAGTTTTAATCAAATTTTAGGAGTTCATATAATTGATTACGATCTTTTCAACACGATTATATTGCAAAAACTCAATTTATGTACTTTTTACTTAGTTAAAAGTCCAACGGGTCCATTTTACGACCCATTTTTACCCGCTCGTCCGAAACCTCTACAAAAAGGACCGCAAAACAAGTTTTAATCAAAACTTAAGAGTTCATATCGTTGATTACAAGCTTTTCAACACTATTGTATTGCAAAAATTCAATTTATGTTCTTTTTAAGCAGTTATAAGATCAACGGGTCCATTTTAAGGCCCATTTAGACCCGCTCGTCCGAAACCACTAAAAAAAGGACCGAAAAACAAGTTTTGTTCCAATTTTAAGAGTTCATATAATTGATTACGAGCTTTTCAACAAGATTATATTACAAAAAGTCAATTTCTGTATTTTTTACTCAGTTAAAAGTCCAACGGGTCCATTTTACGGCCCATTTAGACCCGCTCGCCCGAAACCTCTTCAAAAATGACTGAAAAACAAGTTTTAATAAAATTTTAGGAGTTCATATAATTGATTACGATCGTTTACACACGATTATATTGCAAAAACTCAATTTCTGTATTTTTTTACTCAGTTCAAAGTTCAACAGGTCCATTTTAAGGCCCATTTAGACTCGCTCGTCCGAAACCTCTACAAAAGGACCGAAAAACAAGTTTTTATCCAATTTTAGGAGTTCATATAATTGATTACGAGCTTTTCAACAAGATTATATTGCAAAAACTCAAATTAGGTATTTTTTAATCAGTTAAAAGTCCAACGGGTCCATTTTACGGCCCATTTAGACCCGCTCATTCGAAACCGCTACAAAAAGGACCGAAAAATAAGTTTTGATCCAATTTTAGGAGTTCATATAATTGATTACGATCGTTTACACTCGATTATATTGCAAAAACTCAATTTCTGTATTTTTTACTCAGTTCAAAGTCCAACGGCTCCATTTTACGGCCCATTTAGACTCGCTCGTCCAAAACCTCTACAAAAAGGACCGTAAAACAAGTTTTAATCAAAACTTAAGAGTTCATATCGTTTATTACGAGCTTTTGAAAACTATTGTATTGCAAAAATTCAATTTTTGTTCTTTTTACGCAGTTATAAGTTCAACGGGTCCATTTTAAGGCCCATTTAGACTCGCTCGTCCGAAACTTCTACAAAAAGGACCGAAAAACAAGTTTTGATCCAATTTTAGGAGATCATATAATTGATTACGAGCTTTTCAACAAGATTATATTGCAAAAACTCAAATCTGGTGTTTTTACCCAGTTAAAAGTCCACCGGGTCCATTTTACGGCCAATTTAGACCCGCTCGCCCGAAACCTCTTAAAAAATGACTGAAAATCAAGTTTTAATCAAATTTTAGGAGTTCATTAATTGATTACGATCGTTTCAACACGATTATATTGCAAAAACTCAATTTCTGTATTTTTTACTCAGTTAAAAGTCCAACGGGTCCATTTTACGGCCCATTTAGACCCGCTCGTCCGAAACCTCTACAAAAAGGACTGCAAAACAAGTTTTAATCAAAACTTAAGAGTTCATATCGTTGATTACGAGCTTTTCAACACTATTGTATTACAAAAATTCAATTTCTGTTCTTTTTACGCAGTTATAAGTTCAACTGGTCCATTTTAAGGCCCATTTAGACCCGCTCGTTCGAAACCTCTACAAAAAGGACCGAAAAACAAGTTTTGATCCAATTTTAGGAGTTCATATAATTGATTACGAGCTTTTCAACAAGATTATATTGCAAAAACTCAAATTCGACATTTTTTACTTAGTTAAAAGTCCAACGGGTCCATTTTACGGCCCATTTAGACCCGCTCGCCCGAAACCTCTTCAAAAATGACTGAAAACAAGTTTTAATCAAATTTTAAGAGTTTCATATAAAATGATTACGATCGTTTACACATGATTATATTGCAAAAACTCAATTTTTGCATTTTTTACTCAGTTAAAAGTCCAACGGGTCCATTTTACGGCCCATTTAGACCCGCTCGCCCGAAACCACTTCAAAAATGACTGAAAAACGAGTTTTAATCAAATTTTAGGAGTTCATTTAATTGATTACGATCTTTTCAACACGATTATATTGCAAAAACTCAATTTATGTACTTTTTACTTAGTTAAAACTCCAACGGGTCCATTTTACGACCCATTTAGACCCGCTCGTCCGAAACCTCTACAAAAAGGACCGCAAAACAAGTTTTAATCAAAACTTAAGAGTTCATATCGTTGATTACAAGCTTTTCAACACTATTGTATTGCAAAAATTCAATTTATGTTCTTTTTACGCAGTTATAAGATCAACGGGTCCATTTTAAGGCCCATTTAGACCCGCTCGTCCGAAACCACTAAAAAAAGGACCGAAAAACGAGTTTTGTTCCAATTTTAAAAGTTCATATAATTGATTACGAGCTTTTCAACAAGATTATATTACAAAAAGTCAATTTCTGTATTTTTTACTCAGTTAAAAGTCCAACGGGTCCATTTTACGGCCCATTTAGACCCGCTCGCCCGAAACCTCTTCAAAAATGACTGAAAAACAAGTTTTAATCAAATTTTAGGAGTTCATATAATTGATTAAGATCTTTTCAACACGATTATATTGCAAAAACTCAATTTAAGTACTTTTTACTTAGTTAAAAGTCCAACGGGTCCATTTTACGACCCATTTAGACCCGCTCGTCCGAAACCTCTACAAAAAGGACCGCAAAACAAGTTTTAATCAAAACTTAAGAGTTCATATCGTTGATTACGAGCTTTTCAACACTATTGTATTGCAAAAATTCAATTTCTGTTCTTTTTACGCAGTTATAAGTTCAACGGGTCCATTTTAAGGCCCATTTAGACCCGCTCGTCCGAAACCTCTACAAAAAGGACCGAAAAACAAGTTTTGATCCAATTTTAGGAGTTCATATAATTGATTACGAGCTTTTCAACAAGATTATATTGAAAAACCTCAAATTCGGTATTTTTTACTCAGTTAAAAGTTAAACGGGTCCATTTTACGGCCCATTTAGACCCACTCGCCCGAAACCTCTTCAAAAATGACTAAAAAAAAGTTTTGATCAAATTTTAGGAGTTCATATAATTGATTACAAGCTTTTCAACAAGATTATATTGCAAAAACACAAATTCGGTATTTTTTACTCAGTTAAAAATCCAACGGGTCCATTTTACGGCCCATTGAGACCCGCTCGCCCGAAACCTCTTAAAAAATGACCGAAAAACAAGTTTTAATCAAATTTTGGGACTTCATATCATTGATTACGATCTTTTCAACATGATTATATTGCAAAAACTCAATTTTTGTTCTTTTTACTCAGTTAAAAGTCCAACGGGTCCATTTTACGGCCCATTTAGACCCGCTCGTCCGAAACCGCTACAAAAAGCACCGCAAAACAAGTTTTAATCAAAACTTAAGATTTCATATCGTTGATTACGAGCTTTTGAACACTTTCGTATTGCAAAAATTCAATTTCTGTTCTTTTTACGCAGTTATAAGTTCAACGGGACCATTTTAAGGCCCATTTAGACTCGCTCGTCCTAAACCTCTACAAAAAGGACCGAAAAACAAGTTTTGATCCAATTTTAGGAGTTCATATAATTGATTACGAGCTTTTCAACAAGATTATATTGCAAAAAGTCAATTTCTGTATTTTTTACTCAGTTAAAAGTCCAACGGGTCCATTTTACGGCCCATTTAGACCCGCTCGCCCGAAACCTCTTCAAAAATGACTGAAAAACAAATTTTAATCAAATTTAGGAGTTCATATAATTGATTACGATCGTTTCAACACGATTATATTGCAAAAACTCAATTTTTGTATTTTTTACTCAGTTAAAAGTCCAACGGGTCCATTTTATGGCCCATTTAGACCCGCTCGTCTGAAACCTCTACAAAAAGGACCACAAAACAAGTTTTAATCAAAACTTAAGAGTTCATATCTTTGATTACGAGCTTTTCAACACTATTGTATTGCAAAAATTCAATTTCTGTTCTTTTTACGCAGTTATAAGTTCAACGGGTCCATTTTAAGGCCTATTTAGACCCGCTCGTCCGAAACCACTACAAAAAGGACCGAAAAACTAGTTTTGATCCAATTTTAGGAGTTCATATAATTGATTACGAGCTTTTCAACAAGATTATATTGCAAAAACTCAAATTCGGTATTTTTTACTCAGTTAAAAGTCCAACGGGTCCATTTTACGGCCCATTTAGACCCGCTCGCCCGAAAACTCTTCAAAAATGACTAAAAAACAAAATTTAATCAAAATTTAGGAGTTCATATAATTGATTACGATCGTTTCAACACGATTATATTGCAAAAACTCAATTTCTGTATTTTTTACTCAGTTAAAAGTCCAACGGGTCCATTTTACGGCCCATTTTGACCCGCTCGTCCGAAACCTCTACAAAAAGGACCACAAAACAAGTTTTAATCAAAACTTAAGATTTCATATCGTTGATTACGAGATTTTCAACACTATCGTATTGCAAAAATTCAATTTATGTTCTTTTTACGCAGTTATAAGTTCAACGGGTCCATTTTAAGGCCCATTTAGACCTGCTTGTCCTAAACCTCTACAAAAAGGACAGAAAAACAAGTTTTGATCCAATTTTAGGAGTTCATATAATTGATTACGAGCTTTTCAACAAGATTATATTGCAAAAAGTCAATTTCTATATTTTTTACTCAGTTAAAAGTCCAACGGGTCCATTTTACGGCCCATTTAGACCCGTTCGCCCGAAACCTCTTCAAAAATGACTGAAAAACAAGTTTTAATCAAATTTAGGAGTTCATATAATTGATTACGATCGTTTCAACACGATTATATTGCAAAAACTCAATTTCTGTATTTTTTACTCAGTTAAAAGTCCAACGGGTCCATTTTATGGCCCATTTTGACCCGCTCGTCCAAAACCTCTACAAAAAGGACCGCAAAACAAGTTTTAATCAAACTTAAGAGTTTATATCGTTGATTACGAGCTTTTGAACACTATTGTATTAAAAAAATTCAATTTCTGTTCTTTTTACGCAGTTATAATTTCAACGGGTCCATTTTAAGGTCCATTTAGACTCGCTCGTCCGAAACCTCTACAAAAAGGACCGAAAAACAAGTTTTGATCCAATTTTAGGAGTTCATATAATTGATTACGAGCTTTTCACCAAGATTATATTGCAAAAACTCAAATTTGTTGTTTTTTACTTAGTTAAAAGTCCAACGGGTCCATTTTACTGCCCATTTAGACCCGCTCGCCCGAAACCTCTTCAAAAATGACTGAAAAACAAGTTTTAATCAAATTTTACGAGTTCATATTATTTATTACGATCGTTTCAACACGATTATGTTGCAAAAACTCAATTTCTGTATTTTTTACTTAGTTCAAAGTCCAACGGGTCCATTTTACGGCCCATTTAGACTCGCTCGTCCGAAACCTCTACAAAAAGGACCGCAAAACAAGTTTTCATCAAAACTTAAGAGTTCATATCGTTGATTACGAGCTTTTGAACACTATTGTATTGCAAAAATTCAATTTCTCTACTTTTTACGCAGTTATAAGTTCAACGGGTCCATTCTAAGGCCCATTTAGACTCGCTCGTCCGAAACCTCTACAAAAAGGACCGAAAAACAAGTTTTGATCCAATTTTAGGAGTTCATATAATTGATTACAAGCTTTTCAACAAGATTATATTGCAAAAACTCAAATCTGGTGTTTTTACCCAGTTAAAAGTCCAACGGGTCCATTTTACGGCCCATTTAGACCCGCTCGCCCGAAACCTCTTCAAAATGATTGAAAAACAAGTTTTAATCAAATTTTAGGAGTTCATATAATTTATTACGATCTTTTCAACGCGATTATATTGCAAAAACTCAATTTTTGTACTTTTTTACTCAGTTAAAACTCAAACGGGTCCATTTTACGGCCCATTTAGACACGCTCGCCCGAAACCACTTAAAAAATGACTTAAAAAACAAGTTTTAATCAAATTTTAGGAGTTCATATAATTGATTACGATCGTTTCAACACGATTATATTGCAAAAACTCAATTTCTGTATTTTTTACTCAGTTAAAAGTCCAGCGGGTCCATTTTACGGCCCATTTAGACCCGCTCGTCCGAAACCTCTACAAAAAGGACCGCAAAACAAGTTTTAATCAAAACTTAAGAGTTCATATCGTTGATTACGAGCGTTTCAACACTATTGTATTGCAAAAATTCAATTTTTGTTCTTTTTACGCAGTTATAAGTTCAACGAGTCCATTTTAAGGCCCATTTAGACCCACTCGTCCGAAACCTCTACAAAAAGGACCGAAAAATAAGTTTTGATCCAATTTTAGGAGTTCATATAATTGATTACGAGCTTTTCAACAAGATTATATTGCAAAAACTCAAATTCAGTATTTTTTACTCAGTTAAAAGTCCAACGGGTCCATTTTACGGCCCATTTAGACCCGCTCGACCGAAACATCTTCAAAAATGACTGAAAAACAAGTTTTAATCAAATTTTAGGAGTTCATATAATTGATTACGATCGTTTCAACACGAATTTATTGCAAAAACTCAATTTCTGTATTTTTTACTCAGTTAAAAGTCCAACGGTCCATTTTACGGCCCATTTAGACCCGCTCGTCCGAAACTGCTACAAAAAGCACCGCAAAACAAGTTTTAATCAAAACTTAAGAGTTCATATCGTTGATTACGAGCTTTTCAACACTATTGTATTGCAAAAATTCAATTTCTGTTCTTTTTACGCAGTTATAAGTTCAACGGGTCCATTTTAAGGCCCATTTAGACCCGCCCATCTGAAACCTCTACAAAAAGGACCGAAAAACAAGTTTTGATCCAATTTTAGGAGTTCATATAATAGATTACGAGCTTTTCAACAAGATTATATTGCAAAAACTCAAATTCAATATTTTTTACTTAGTTAAAAGTCCAACGGGTCCATTTTACGGCCCATTTAGACCCGCTCGTTCGAAACCTCTACAAAAAGGACCGAAAAACAAGTTTTGATCCAATTTTAGGAGTTCATATAATTGATTACGAGCATTTCAACAAGATTATATTGCAAAAAGTCAATTTCTGTATTTTTTACTCAGTTAAAAGTCCAACGGATCCATTTTACGGCCCATTTAGACTCGCTCGTCCGAAACCTCTACAAAAAGGACCGCAAAATAAGTTTTAATCCAGTTTTAGGAGTTCATATAATTGATTACGAGCCTTTCAACAAGATTATATTGCAAAAACTCAAATTCAGGATTTTTTACTCAGTTAAAAGTCCAACGGGTCCATTTTACGGCCCATTTAGACCCGCTCGCCCGAAACATCTTCAAAAATGACTGAAAAACAAGTTTTAATCAAATTTTAGGATTTCATATATTTTATTACGATCTTTTCAACGCGATTATATTGCAAAAACTCAATTTTTGTACTTTTTTACTCAGTTAAAAGTCCAACGGGTCCATTTTACGGCCCATTTAGACCCGCTCGTCCGAAACCGCTACAAAATGCACCGCAAAACAAGTTTTAATCAAAACTTAAGAGTTCATATCGTTGATTACGAGCTTTTCAACACTATTGTATTGCAAAAATTCAATTTCTGTTCTTTTTACGCAGTGATAAGTTCAACGGGTCCATTTTAAGGCCCATTTAGACCCGCCCGTCTGAAACCTCTACAAAAAGGACCGAAAAACAAGTTTTGATCCAATTTTAGGAGTTCATATAATAGATTACGAGCTTTTCAACAAGATTATATTGCAAAAACTCAAATTCAGTATTTTTTACTTAGTTAAAAGTCCAACGGGTCCATTTTACGGCCCATTTAGACCCGCTCATTCGAAACCTCTACAAAAAGGACCGAAAAACAAGTTTTGATCCAATTTTAGGAGTTCATATAATTGATTATGAGCTTTTCAACAAGATTATATTGCAAAAAGTCAATTTCTGTATTTTTTACTCAGTTAAAAGTCCAAGGGATCCATTTATGGCCCATTTAGACTCGCTCGTCCGAAACCTCTACAAAAAGGACCGCAAAACAAGTTTTAATCCAGTTTTAGGAGTTCATATAATTGATTACGAGATTTTCAACAAGATTATATTGCAAAAACTCAAATTCGGTGTTTTTTACTCAGTTAAAAGTCCAACGGGTTTATTTTACGGCCCATTTAGACCCGCTCTCCCGAAACCTCTTCAAAAATGACTGAAAAACAAGTTTTAATCAAATTTTAGTAGTTCATATAATTGATTACGATCATTTCAACACGATTATATTGCAAAAACTCAATTTCTGTATTTTTTACTCAGTTAAAAGTCCAACGGGTCCATTTTACGGCCCATTTAGACCCGTTCGTCCGAAACCGCTACAAAAGCACCGCAAAACAAGTTTTAATCAAAACTTAAGAGTTCATATCGTTGATTACGAGCTTTTCAACACTATTGTATTGCAAAAATTCAATTTATGTTCTTTTTACGCAGTTATAAGTTCAACGGGTCCATTTTAAGGCCCATTTAGACCCGCCCGTCTGAAACCTCTGCAAAAAGGACCGAAAAACAAGTTTTGATCCAATTTTAGGTGTTCATATAATAGATTACGAGCTTTTCAACAAGATTATATTGCAAAAACTCAAATTTAGTATTTTTTACTTAGTTAAAAGTCCAACGGGTCCATTTTACGGCCCATTTAGACCCGCTCGTCCGAAACCTCTACAAAAAGGATCTAAAAACAAGTTTTGATCCAATTTTAGGATTTCATAAAATTGATTACGAGCATTTCAACAAGATTATATTGTAAAAACACAAATTCGGTATTTTTTACTCAGTTAAAATTCCAACGAGTCCATTTTACGGCCCATTAGACCCGCTTACCCGAAACCTCTACAAAAAGGACCGAAAAATAAGTTTTGATCCAATTTTAGGAGTTCATATAATAGATTACGAGTTTTTCAACAAGATTATATTGCAAAAACTCAAATTCAGTATTTTTTACTTAGTTAAAAGTCCAACGGGTCCATTTTACGGCCCATTTAGACCCGCTCGTCCGAAACCTCTACAAAAAGGATCTAAAAACAAGTTTTGATCCAATTTTAGGAGTTCATATAATTGATTACGAGCATTTCAACAAGATTATATTGTAAAAACACAAATTCGGTATTTTTTACTCAGTTAAAATTCCAACGGGTCCATTTTACGGCCCATTAGACCCGCTCACCCGAAACCTCTACAAAAAGGACCGAAAAATAAGTTTTGATCCAATTTTAGGAGTTCATATAATTGATTACGAGCTTTTCAAGAAGATTATATTGCAAAAACTCAAATTTAATATTTTTTACTCAGTTAAAAGTCCAACGGATCCATTTTACGGCCCATTTAGACTCGCTCGTCCGAAACCTCTACAAAAAGGACCGCAAAAAAAGTTTTAATCCAGTTTTAGGAGTTCATACAATTGATTACGAGCCTTTCAACAAGATTATATTGTAAAAACTCAAATTCGGTATTTTTTACTCAGTTAAAAGTCCAACGGGTCCATTTTACGGCCCATTTAGATCCGCTCGCCCGAAACCTCTTAAAAAATGACTGAAAAACAAGTTTTAATCAAATTTTAGGAGTTCATATAATTTATTACGATCTTTTCAACGCGATTATATTGCAAAAACTCAATTTTTGTACTTTTTTGCTCAGTTAAAAGTCCAACGGGTCCATTTTACTGCCCATTAGACCCGCTCACCCGAAACCTCTACAAAAAGGACTGAAAAATAAGTTTTGATCCAATTTTAGGAGTTCATATAATTGATTACGAGCTTTGCAACAAGATTATATTGCAAAAACTCAAATTTAGTATTTTTTACTCAGTTAAAAGTCCAACGGGTCCATTTTACGGCCCATTTAGACCCGCTCGCCCGAAACATCATCAAAAATGACTGAAAAACAAGTTTTAATCAAATTTTAGGAGTTCATATAATTTATTACGATCTTTTCAACGCGATTATATTGCAAAAACTCAATTTTTGTACTTTTTTACTCAGTTAAAAGTCAAACGGGTCCATTTTACGGCCCATTTAGACCCGCTCGTCCGAAACCTCTACAAAAAGGACCGCAAAACAAGTTTTAATCAAAACTTAAGAGTTCATATCGTTGATTACGAGCTTTTCAACACTATTGTATTGCAAAAATTCAATTTTTGTTCTTTTTACGCGGTTATTAGTTCAACGGGTCCATTTTAAGGCCCATTTAGACCCGCTGACCCGAAACCTCTACAAAAAGGACCGAAAAATAAATTTTGATCCAATTTTAGGAGTTCATATAATCGATTATGAGCTTTTCAACAAGATTATATTGCAAAAACTCAAATTCAGTATTTTTTACTCAGTTAAAAGTCCAACGGGTCCATTTTACGGCCCATTTAGACCCGCTCGCCCGAAACCTCTTCAAAAATGACTGAAAACAAGTTTTAATCAAATTTTAGGAGTTCATATAATTGATTACGATCTTTTCAACACGGTTATATTGACAAACTCAATTTTTGTACTTTTTACTCAGTTAAAAGTCCAACGGGTCCATTTTACGGCCCATTTAGACCCGCTCGTCCGAAACCGCTACAAAAAGCACCGCAAAACAAGTTTTAATCAAAACTTAAGAGTTCATATCGTTGATTACGAGCTTTTCAACACTATTGTATTGCAAAAATTCAATTTCTGTTCTTTTTACGCAGTTATAAGTTTAACGGGTCCACTTTAAGGCCCATTTAGACCCGCCCGTCTGAAACCTCTACAAAAAAGACCGAAAAACAAGTTTTGATCCAATTTTAGGAGTTCATATAATAGATTACGAGCTTTTCAACAAGATTATATTGCAAAAACTCAAATTCAGTATTTTTTTACTTAGTTAAAAGTCCAACGGGTCTATTTTACGGCCCATTTAGACCCGCTCGCCCGAAACCTCTTCAAAAATGACTGAAAAACAAGTTTTAATCAAATTTTAGGAGTTCATATAATTGATTACGATCGATTCAACATGATTATATTGCAAAAACTCAATTTCTATATTTTTTACACAGTTAAAAGTCCAACGGGTTCATTTTACGGCCCATTTAGACCCGCTCGTCCGAAACCTCTACAAAAAGGACCGCAAAACAAGTTTTAATCAAAACTTAAGATTTCATATCGTTGATTACGAGCTTTTCAACACTATTGTATTGCAAAAATTCAATTTATGTTCTTTTTACGCAGTTATAAATTCAACTGGTCCATTTTAAGGCCCATTTAGACGCGCTCGTCCGAAACCTCTACAAAAAGGATCGTAAAACAAGTTTTGATCCAATTTTAGGAGTTCATATAATTGATTACGAGCATTTCAACAAGATTATATTGCAAAAACTCAAATTCGGTATTTTTTACTCAGTTAAAAGTCCAATGAGTCCATTTTACGGCCCATTAGACCCGCTCACCCGAAACCTCTACAAAAAAGACCGAAAAATAAGTTTTAATCCAGTTTTAGGAGTTCATATAATTGATTACGAGCTTTTCAACAAGATTATATTGCAAAAACTCAAATTCGGTGTTTTTTACTCAGTTAAAAGTCCAACGGGTCTATTTTACGGCCCATTTAGACCCGCTCTCCCGAAACGTCTTCAAAAATGACTGAAAAACAAGTTTTAATCAAATTTTAGTAGTTCATATAATTGATTACGATCGTTTCAACACGATTATATTGCAAAAACTCAATTTCTGTATTTTTTACTCAGTTAAAAGTCCAACGGGTCCATTTTACGGCCCATTTAGACCCGCTCGTCCGAAACCGCTACAAAAGCACCGCAAAACAAGTTTTAATCAAAACTTAAGAGTTCATATCGTTGATTACGAGCTTTTCAACACTATTGTATTGCAAAAATTCAATTTCTGTTCTTTTTACGCAGTTATAAGTTCAACGGGTCCATTTTAAGGCCCATTTAGACCCGCCCGTCTGAAACCTCTACAAAAAGGACCGAAAAATAAGTTTTCATCCAATTTTAGGAGTTCATATAATAGATTACGAGCTTTTCAACAAGATTATATTGCAAAAACTCAAATTCAGTATTTTTTACTTAGTTAAAAGTCCAACGGGTCCATTTTACGGCCCATTTAGACTCGCTCGTCCGAAACCTCTACAAAAAGGATCTAAAAACAAGTTTTGATCCAATTTTAGGAGTTCATATAATTGATTACGAGCATTTCAACAAGATTATATTGTAAAAACACAAATTCGATATTTTTTACTCAGCTAAAATTCCAACGGGTCCATTTTACGGCCCATTAGACCCGCTCACCCGAAACCTCTACAAAAAGGACCGAAAAATAAGTTTTGATCCAATTTTAGGAGTTCATATAATGGATTACGAGCTTTTCAACAAGATTATATTGCAAAAACTCAAATTCAGTATTTTTTACTTAGTTAAAAGTCCAACGGGTTCATTTTACGGCCCATTTAGACCCGCTCGTCCGAAACCTCTACAAAAAGGGTCTAAAAACAAGTTTTGATCCAATTTTAGGAGTTCATATAATTGATTACGAGCATTTCAACAAGATTATATTGCAAAAACACAAATTCGGTATTTTTTACTCAGTTAAAATTCCAACGGGTCTATTTTGCGGCCCATTAGACCTGCTCACCCGAAACCTCTACAAAAAGGACCGAAAAATAAGTTTTGATCCAATTTTAGGAGTTCATATAATTGATTACGAGCTTTTCAACAAGATTATATTGTAAAAACTCAAATTTAGTATTTTTTACTCAGTTAAAAGTCCAACGGATCCATTTTACGGCCCATTTAGACTCGCTCGTCCGAAACCTCTACAAAAAGGACCGCAAATCAAGTTTTAATCCAGTTTTAGGAGTTCATATAATTGATTACGAGCCTTTCAACAAGATTATATTGCAAAAACTCAAATTCGGTATTTTTTACTCAGTTAAAAGTCCAACGGGTCCATTTTACGGCCCATTTAGATTCGCTCGCCCGAAACCTCTTCAAAAATGACTGAAAAACAAGTTTTAATCAAATTTTAGGAGTTCATATAATTTATTACGATATTTTCAACGAGATTATATTGCAAAAACTCAATTTTTGTACTTTTTTACTTAGTTAAAAGTCCAACGGGTCCATTTTACTGCCCATTAGACCCGCTCACCCGAAACCTCTACAAAAAGGACTGAAAAATAAGTTTTGATCCAATTTTAGGAGTTCATATAATTGATTACGAGCTTTGCAACAAGATTATATTGCAAAAACTCAAATTCAGTATTTTTTACTCAGTTAAAAGTCCAACGGGTCCATTTTACGGCCCATTTAGACCCGCTCGCCCGAAACATCATCAAAAATGACTGAAAAACAAGTTTTAATCAAATTTTAGGAGTTCATATAATTTATTACGATCTTTTCAACGCGAATATATTGCAAAAACTCAATTTTTGTACTTTTTTACTCAGTTAAAAGTCAAACGGGTCCATTTTACGGCCCATTTAGACCCGCTCGTCCGAAACCACTACAAAAAGGACCGCAAAACAAGTTTTAATCAAAACTTAAGAGTTCATATCGTTGATTACGAGCTTTTCAACACTATTGTATTGCAAAAATTCAATTTCTGTTCTTTTTACGCTGTTATTAGTTCTACGGGTCCATTTTAAGGCCCATTTAGACCCGCTCACCCGAAACCTCTACAAAAAGGACCGAAAAATAAGTTTTGATCCAATTTTAGGAGATCATATAATTGATTACGAGCATTTCAACAAGATTATATTGCAAAAACTCAAATTCGGTATTTTTTACTCAGTTAAAAGTCCAATGAGTCCATTTTACGGCCCATTAGACCCGCTCACCCGAAACCTCTACAAAAAAGACCGAAAAATAAGTTTTAATCCAGTTTTAGGAGTTCATATAATTGATTACGAGCTTTTCAACAAGATTATATTGCAAAAACTCAAATTTAGTATTTTTTACTCAGTTAAAAGTCCAACGGATCCATTTTACGGCCCATTTAGACTCGCTCGTCCGAAACCTCTACAAAAAGGACCGCAAAACAAGTTTTAATCCAGTTTTAGGAGTTCATATAATTGATTACGAGCCTTTCAACAAGATTATATTGCAAAAACTCAAATTCGGTATTTTTTACTCAGTTAAAAGTCCAACGGGTCCATTTTACGGCCCATTTAGATCCGCTCGCCCGAAACCTCTTAAAAATGACTGAAAAACAAGTTTTAATCAAATTTTAGGAGTTCATATAATTTATTACGATCGTTTCAACACGATTATATTGCAAAAACTCAGTTTCTGTATTTTTTACTTAGTTAAAAGTCCAACGGGTCCATTTTACGGCCCATTTAGACCCGCTCGTCCGAACCCGCTACAAAAAGCACCGCAAAACAAGTTTTAATCAAAACTTAAGAGTTCATATCGTTGATTACGAGCTATTCAACACTATTGTATTGCAAAAATTCAATTTCTGTTCTTTTTACGCAGTTATAAGTTCAACGGGTCCATTTTAAGGCCCATTTAGACCCGCCCGTCTGAAACCTCTACAAAAAGGACCGAAAAACAAGTTTTGATCCAATTTTAGAAGTTCATATAATAGATTACGAGCTTTTCAACAAGATTATATTGCAAAAACTCAAATTCAGTATTTTTTACTTAGTTAAAAATCCAACGGGTCCATTTTACGGCCCATTTAGACCCGCTCGTCCGAAACCTCTAAAAAAAGGATCTAAAAACAAGTTTTGATCCAATTTTAGGAGTTCATATAATTGATTACGAGCATTTCAACAAGATTATATTGCAAAAACACAAATTCGGTATTTTTTACTCAGTTAAAATTCCAACGGGTCCATTTTACGGCCCATTAGACCCGCTCACCCGAAACCTCTACAAAAAGGACCGAAAAATAAGTTTTGATCCAATTTTAGGAGTTCATATAATTGATTACGAGCTTTTCAACAAGATTATATTGCAAAAACTCAAATTCAATATTTTTACTCTGTTAAAAGTCCAACGAGTTCATTTTATGGCCCATTTAGACCCGCTCGCCCGAAACATCATCAAAAATAACTGAAAAACAAGTTTTAATCAAATTTTAGGAGTTCATATAATTTATTACGATCTTTTCAACACGATTAATTTAAAAACTCAATTTTTGTATTTTTTACTCAGTTAAAAGTCCAACGGGTCCATTTTACGGCCCATTTAGACCCGCTCGTCCGAAACCTCTACAAAAAGGACCACAAAACAAGTTTTAATCAAAACTTAAGATTTAATATCGTTGATTACGAGCTTTTGAACACTATTGTATTGCAAAAATTCAATTTTTGTTCTTTTTACGCAGTTATAAGTTCAACGGGTCCATTTTAAGGCCCATTTAGACTCGCTCGTCCTAAACCTCTACAAAAAGGATCGAAAAACAAGTTTTGATCCAATTTTAGGATTTCATATAATTGATTACGAGCTTTTCAACAAGATTATATTGCAAAAAGTCAATTTCTGTATTTTTTACTCAGTTAAAATTCCACGGGTCCATTTTACGGCCCATTTAGACCCGCTCGCCCGAAACCTCTTCAAAAATGACTGAAAAACAAGTTTTAATCAAATTTTAGGAGTTCATATAATTGATTATGATCGTTTCAACACGATTATATTGCAAAAACTCAATTTCTGTATTTTTTACTCAGTTAAAAGTCCACTGGTCCATTTTACGGCCCATTTAGACCCGCTCGTCCGAAACCTCAACAAAAAGGACCGCAAAACAAGTTTTAATCAAAACTTAAGAGTTCATATCGTTGATTACGAGCTTTTCAACACTATTGTATTGCAAAATTTCAATTTATGTTCTTTTTACACAGTTATAAGTTCAAAGGGTCCATTTTAAGGCTCATTTAGACCCGCTCGTTCGAAACCTCTTCAAAAAGGATCGAAAAACAAGTTTTGATCCAATTTTAGGAGTTCATATAATTGATTACGAGCATTTCAACATGATTATATTGCAAAAACACAAATTCGGTATTTTTTACTCAGTTAAAAAATTCCAACGGGTCCATTTTAAGGCCCATTTAGACCCGCCCGTCTGAAACCCCTACAAAAAGGACCGAAAAACAAGTTTTGATCCAATTTTAGGAGTTCATATAATAGATTACGAGCTTTTCAACAAGATTATATTGCAAAAACTCAAATTCAGTATTTTTTACTTAGTTAAAAGTCCAACGGGTCCATTTTATGGCCCATTTAGACCCGCTCGTTCGAAGCCTCTACAAAAAGGACCGAAAAACAAGTTTTGATCCAATTTTAGGAGTTCATATAATTGATTATGAGCTTTTCAACGGGATTATATTGCAAAAACTCAATTTTTGTACTTTTTTACTCAGTTAAAAGTCAAACGAGTCCATTTTACGGCCCATGTAGACCCGCTCGTCCGAAACCTCTACAAAAAGGACCGCAAAACAAGTTTTAATCAAATCTTAAGAGTTCATATCGTAGATTACGAGCTTTTCAACACTATTATATTGCAAAAATTCAATTTCTATTCTTTTTACGCGGTTATAAGTTCAACGGGTCCATTTTAAGGCCCATTTAGACCCGCTCACCCGAAACCTCTACAAAAAGGACCGAAAAATAAGTTTTGATCCAATTTTAGGAGTTCATATAATTGATTACGAGCTTTTCAACAAGATTATATTGCAAAAACTCAAATTCAGTATTTTTTACTCAGTTAAAAGTCCAACGGGTCCATTTTACGGCCCATTTAGACCCGCTCGCCCGAAACATCTTCAAAAATGACTGAAAAACAAGTTTTAATCAAATTTCAGGATTTCATATAATTTATTACGATCTTTTCAACGCGATTATATTGCAAAAACTCAATTTTTGTACTTTTTTACTCAGTTAAAAGTCCAACGGGTCCATTTTACGGCCCATTTAGACCCGCTCGTCCGAAACCGCTACAAAATGCACCGCAAAACAGGTTTTAATCAAAACTTAAGAGTTCATATCGTTGATTACGAGCTTTTCAACACTATTGTATTGCAAAAATTCAATTTCTGTTCTTTTTACGCAGTTATAAGTTCAACGGGTCCATTTTAAGGCCCATTTAGACCCGCCCGTCTGAAACCTCTACAAAAAGGACCGAAAAACAAGTTTTGATCCAATTTTAGGAGTTCATATAATAGATTACGAGCTTTTCAACAAGATTATATTGCAAAAACTCAAATTCAGTATTTTTTACTTAGTTAAAAGTCCAACGGGTCCATTTTACGGCCCATTTAGACCCGCTCGTTCGAAACCTCTACAAAAAGGACCGAAAAACAAGTTTTGATCCAATTTTAGGAGTTCATATAATTGATTATGAGCTTTTCAACAAGATTATATTGCAAAAAGTCAATTTCTGTATTTTTTACTCAGTTAAAAGTCCAAGGGATCCATTTATGGCCCATTTAGACTCGCTCGTCCAAAACCTCTACAAAAAGGACCGCAAAACAAGTTTTAAACCAGTTTTAGGAGTTCATATAATTGATTACGAGATTTTCAACAAGATTATATTGCAAAAACTCAAATTCGGTGTTTTTTACTCAGTTAAAAGTCCAACGGGTCTATTTTACGGCCCATTTAGACCCGCTCTCCCGAAACCTCTTCAAAAATGACTGAAAAACAAGTTTTAATCAAATTTTAGTAGTTCATATAATTGATTACGATCGTTTCAACACGATTATATTGCAAAAACTCAATTTCTGTATTTTTTACTCAGTTAAAAGTCCAACGGGTCCATTTTACGGCCCATTTAGACCCGCTCGTCCGAAACCGCTACAAAAGCACCGCAAAACAAGTTTTAATCAAAACTTAAGAGTTCATATCGTTGATTACGAGCTTTTCAACACTATTGTATTGCAAAAATTCAATTTCTATTCTTTTTACGCAGTTATAAGTTCAACGGGTCCATTTTAAGGCCCATTTAGACCCGCCCGTCTGAAACCTCTGCAAAAAGGACCGAAAAACAAGTTTTGATCCAATTTTAGGAGTTCATATAATAGATTACGAGCTTTTCAACAAGATTATATTGCAAAAACTCAAATTCAGTATTTTTTACTTAGTTAAAAGTCCAACGGGTCCATTTTACGGCCCATTTAGACCCGCTCCTCCGAAACCTCTACAAAAAGGATCTAAAAACAAGTTTTGATCCAATTTTAGGATTTCATATAATTGATTACGAGCATTTCAACAAGATTATATTGTAAAAACACAAATTCGGTATTTTTTACTCAGTTAAAATTCCAACGGGTCCATTTTACGGCCCATTAGACCCGCTCACCCGAAACCTCTACAAAAAGGACCGAAAAATAAGTTTTGATCCAATTTTAGGACTTCATATAATAGATTACGAGCTTTTCAACAAGATTATATTGCAAAAACTCAAATTCAGTATTTTTTACTTAGTTAAAAGTCCAACGGGTCCATTTTACGGCCCATTTAGACCCGCTCCTCCGAAACCTCTACAAAAAGGATCTAAAAACAAGTTTTGATCCAATTTTAGGATTTCATATAATTGATTACGAGCATTTCAACAAGATTATATTGTAATAACACAAATTCGGTATTTTTTACTCAGTTAAAAGTCCAACGGGTCCATTTTACGGCCCATTTAGACCCGCTCGCCCGAAACATCTTCAAAAATGACTGAAAAACAAGTTTTAATCAAATATTAGGATTTCATATATTTTATTACGATCTTTTCAACGCGATTATATTGCAAAAACTCAATTTCTGTATTTTTTACTCAGTTAAAAGTCCAACGGTCCATTTTACGGCCCATTTAGACCCGCTCGTCCGAAACCGCTACAAAAAGCACCGCAAAACAAGTTTTAATCAAAACTTAAGAGTTCATATCGTTGATTACAAGCTTTTCAACACTATTGTATTGCAAAAATTCAATTTCTGTTCTTTTTACGCAGTTATAAGTTCAACGGGTCCATTTTAAGGCCCATTTAGACCCGCCCATCTGAAACCTCTACAAAAAGGACCGAAAAACAAGTTTTGATCCAATTTTAGGAGTTCATATAATAGATTACGAGCTTTTCAACAAGATTATATTGCAAAAACTCAAATTCAATATTTTTTACTTAGTTAAAAGTCCAACGGGTCCATTTTACGGCCCATTTAGACCCGCTCGTTCGAAACCTCTACAAAAAGGACCGAAAAACAAGTTTTGATCCAATTTTAGGAGTTCATATAATTGATTACGAGCATTTCAACAAGATTATATTGCAAAAAGTCAATTTCTGTATTTTTTACTCAGTTAAAAGTCCAACGGATCCATTTTACGGCCCATTTAGACTCGCTCGTCCGAAACCTTTACAAAAAGGACCGCAAAACAAGTTTTAATCCAGTTTTAGGAGTTCATATAATTGATTACGAGCCTTTCAACAAGATTATATTGCAAAAACTCAAATTCGGTATTTTTTACTCAGTTAAAAGTCCAACGGGTCCATTTTACGGCCCATTTAGATCCGCTCGCCCGAAACCTCTTAAAAAATGACTGAAAAACAAGTTTTAATCAAATTTTAGGAGTTCATATAATTTATTACGATCTTTTCAACGCGATTACATTGCAAAAACTCAATTTTTGTACTTTTTTACTCAGTTAAAAGTCCAACGGGTCCATTTTACTGCCCATTAGACCCGCTCACCCGAAACCTCTACAAAAAGGACTGAAAAATAAGTTTTGATCCAATTTTAGGAGTTCATATAATTGATTACGAGCTTTGCAACAAGATTATATTGCAAAAACTCAAATTTAGTATTTTTTTACTCAGTTAAAAGTCCAACGGGTCCATTTTACGGCCCATTTAGACCCGCTCGCCCGAAACATCATAAAAAATGATTGAAAAACAAGTTTTAATCAAATTTTAGGAGTTCATATAATTTATTACGATCTTTTCAACGCGATTATAATGCAAAAACTCAATTTTTGTACTTTTTTACTCAGTTAAAAGTCAAACGGGTCCATTTTACGGCCCATTTAGACCCGCTCGTCCGAAACCTCTACAAAAAGGACCGCAAAACAAGTTTTAATCAAAACTTAAGAGTTCATATCGTTGATTACGAGCTTTTCAACACTATTGTATTGCAAAAATTCAATTTTTGTTCTTTTTACCCGGTTATTAGTTCAACGGGTCCATTTTAAGGCCCATTTAGACCCGCTGACCCGAAACCTCTACAAAAAGGACCGAAAAATAAGTTTTGATCCAATTTTAGGAGTTCATATAATTGATTATGAGCTTTTCAACAAGATTATATTGCAAAAACTCAAATTCAGTATTTTTTTACTCAGTTAAAAGTCCAACGGGTCCATTTTACGGCCCATTTAGACCCGCTCGCCCGAAACCTCTTCAAAAATGACTGAAAACAAGTTTTAATCAAATTTTAGGAGTTCATATAATTGATTACGATCTTTTCAACACGGTTATATTGACAAACTCAATTTTTGTACTTTTTACTCAGTTAAAAGTCCAACGGGTCCATTTTACGGCCCATTTAGACCCGCTCGTCCGAAACCGCTACAAAAAGCACCGCAAAACAAGTTTTAATCAAAACTTAAGAGTTCGTATCGTTGATTACGAGCTTTTCAACAATATTATATTGCAAAAATTCAATTTCTATTCTTTTTACGCAGTTATAAGTTCAACGGGTCCACTTTAAGGCCCATTTAGACCCGCCCGTCTGAAACCTCTACAAAAAAGACCGAAAAACAAGTTTTGATCCAATTTTAGGAGTTCATATAATATATTACGAGCTTTTCAACAAGATTATATTGCAAAAACTCAAATTCAGTATTTTTTACTTAGTTAAAAGTCCAACGGGTCTATTTTACGGCCCATTTAGACCCGCTCGCCCGAAACCTCTTCAAAAATGACTGAAAAACAAGTTTTAATCAAATTTTAGGAGTTCATATAATTGATTACGATCGATTCAACATGATTATATTGCAAAAACTCAATTTCTATATTTTTTACTCAGTTAAAAGTCCAACGGGTTCATTTTACGGCCCATTTAGACCCGCTCGTCCGAAACCTCTTCAAAAAGGACCGCAAAACAAGTTTTAATCAAAACTTAAGATTTCATATCGTTGATTACGAGCTTTTCAACACTATTGTATTGCAAAAATTCAATTTATGTTCTTTTTACGCAGTTATAAATTCAACTGGTCCATTTTAAGGCCCATTTAGACCCGCTCGTCCGAAACCTCTACAAAAAGGATCGTAAAACAAGTTTTGATCCAATTTTAGGAGTTCATATAATTGATTACGAGCATTTCAACAAGATTATATTGCAAAAACTCAAATTCAGTATTTTTTACTCAGTTAAAAGTCCAATGAGTCCATTTTACAGCCCATTAGACCCGCTCACCCGAAACCTCTACAAAAAAGACCGAAAAATAAGTTTTAATCCAGTTTTAGGAGTTCATATAATTGATTACGAGCTTTTCAACAAGATTATATTGCAAAAACTCAAATTCGGTGTTTTTTACTCAGTTAAAAGTCCAACGGGTCTATTTTACGGCCCATTTAGACCCGCTCTCCCGAAACCTCTTCAAAAATGACTGAAAAACAAGTTTTAATCAAATTTTAGTAGTTCATATAATTGATTACGATCGTTTCAACACGATTATATTGCAAAAACTCAATTTCTGTATTTTTTACTCAGTTAAAAGTCCAACGGGTCCATTATACGGCCCATTTAGACCCGCTCGTCCGAAACCGCTACAAAAGCACCGCAAAACAAGTTTTAATCAAAACTTAAGAGTTCATATCGTTGATTACGAGCTTTTCAACACTATTGTATTGCAAAAATTCAATTTCTGTTCTTTTTACGCAGTTATAAGTTCAACGGGTCCATTTTAAGGCCCATTTAGACCCGCCCGTCTGAAACCTCTACAAAAAGGACCGAAAAATAAGTTTTGATCCAATTTTAGGAGTTCATATAATAGATTACGAGCCTTTCAACAAGATTATATTGCAAAAACTCAAATTCGGTATTTTTTACTCAGTTAAAAGTCCAACGGGTCCATTTTACGGCCCATTTAGACCCGCTCGCCCGAAACATCATAAAAAATGACTGAAAAACAAGTTTTAATCAAATTTTAGGAGTTCATATAATTTATTACGATCTTTTCAACGCGATTATATTGCAAAAACTCAATTTTTGTACTTTTTTACTCAGTTAAAAGTCAAACAGGTCCATTTTACGGCCCATTTAGACCCGCTCGTCCGAAACCACTAGAAAAAGGACCGCAAAACAAGATTTAATCAAAACTTAAGAGTTCATATCGTTGATTACGAGCTTTTCAACACTATTGTATTGCAAAAATTCAATTTCTGTTCTTTTTACGCTGTTATTAGTTCAACGGGTCCATTTTAAGGCCCATTTAGACCCGCTCACCCGAAACCTCTACAAAAAGGACCAAAAAATAAGTTTTGATCCAATTTTAGGAGTTCATATAATTGATTACGAGCATTTCAACAAGATTATATTGCAAAAACTCAAATTCGGTATTTTTTACTCAGTTAAAAGTCCAATGAGTCCATTTTACGGCCCATTAGACCCGCTCACCCGAAACCTCTACAAAAAAGACCGAAAAATAAGTTTTAATCCAGTTTTAGGAGTTCATATAATTGATTACGAGCTTTTCAACAAGATTATATTGCAAAAACTCAAATTCGGTGTTTTTTACTCAGTTAAAAGTCCAACGGGTCTATTTTACGGCCCATTTAGACCCGCTCTCCCGAAACCTCTTCAAAAATGACTGAAAAACAAGTTTTAATCAAATTTTAGTAGTTCATATAATTGATTACGATCGTTTCAACACGATTATATTGCAAAAACTCAATTTCTGTATTTTTTACTCAGTTAAAAGTCCAACGGGTCCATTTTACGGCCCATTTAGACCCGCTCGTCCGAAACCGCTACAAAAGCACCGCAAAACAAGTTTTAATCAAAACTTAAGAGTTCATATCGTTGATTACAAGCTTTTCAACACTATTGTATTGCAAAAATTCAATTTCTGTTCTTTTTACGCAGTTATAAGTTCAACGGGTCCATTTTAAGGCCCATTTAGACCCGCCCGTCTGAAACCTCTACAAAAAGGACCGAAAAATAAGTTTTGATTCAATTTTAGGAGTTCATATAATAGATTACGAGCTTTTCAACAAGATTATATGGCAAAAACTCAAATTCAGTATTTTTTACTTAGTTAAAAGTCCAACGGGTCCATTTTACGGCCCATTTAGACCCGCTCGTCCGAAACCTCTACAAAAAGGATCTAAAAACAAGTTTTGATCCAATTTTAGGAGTTCATATAATTGATTACGAGCATTTCAACAAGATTATATTGTAAAAACACAAATTCAGTATTTTTTACTCAGCTAAAATTCCAACGGGTCCATTTTACGGCCCATTAGACCCGCTCACCCGAAACCTCTACAAAAAGGACCGAAAAATAAGTTTTGATCCAATTTTAGGAGTTCATATAATGCATTACGAGCTTTTCAACAAGATTATATTGCAAAAACTCAAATTCAGTATTTTTTACTTAGTTAAAAGTCCAACGGGTCCATTTTACGGCCCATTTAGACCCGCTCATCCGAAACCTCTACAAAAAGGATCTAAAAACAAGTTTTGATCCAATTTTAGGAGTTCATATAATTGATTACGAGCATTTCAACAAGATTATATTGCAAAAACACAAATTCGGTATTTTTTACTCAGTTAAAATTCCAACGGGTCTATTTTACGGCCCATTACACCTGCTCACCCGAAACCTCTACAAAAAGGACCGAAAAATAAGTTTTGATCCAATTTTAGGAGTTCATATAATTGATTACGAGCTTTTCAACAAGATTATATTGCAAAAACTCAAATTTAATATTTTTTACTCAGTTAAAAGTCCAATGGATCCATTTTACGGCCCATTTAGACTCGCTCGTCCGAAACCTCTACAAAAAGGACCGCAAAACAAGTTTTAATCCAGTTTTAGGAGTTCATATAATTGATTACGAGCCTTTCAACAAGATTATATTGCAAAAACTCAAATTCGGTATTTTTTACTTAGTTAAAAGTCCAACGGGTCCATTTTACGGCCCATTTAGATCCGCTCGCCCGAAACCTCTTCAAAAATTACTGAAAAACAAGTTTTAATCAAATTTTAGGAGTTCATATAATTTATTACGATCTTTTCAACGCGATTATATTGCAAAAACTCAATTTTTGTACTTTTTTACTCAGTTAAAAGTCCAACGGGTCCATTTTACTGCCCATTAGACCCGCTCACCCGAAACCTCTACAAAAAGGACTGAAAAATAAGTTTTGATCCAATTTTAGGAGTTCATATAATTGATTACGAGCTTTGCAACAAGATTATATTGCAAAAAGTCAAATTCAGTATTTTTTACTCAGTTAAAAGTCCAACGGGTCCATTTTACGGCCCATTTAGACCCGCTCGCCCGAAACATCATCAAAAATGACTGAAAAACAAGTTTTAATCAAATTTTAGGAGTTCATATAATTTATTACGATCTTTTCAACAAGATTATATTGCAAAAACTCAATTTTTGTACTTTTTTACTCAGTTAAAAGTCAAACGGGTCCATTTTACGGCCCATTTAGACCCGCTCGTCCGAAACCACTACAAAAAGGACCGCAAAACAAGATTTAATCAAAACTTAAGAGTTCATATCGTTGATTACGAGCTTTTCAACACTATTGTATTGCAAAAATTCAATTTCTGTTCTTTTTACGCTGTTATTAGTTCAACGGGTCCATTTTAAGGCCCATTTAGACCCGCTCACCCGAAACCTCTACAAAAAGGACCGAAAAATAAGTTTTGATCCAATTTTAGGAGTTCATATAATTGATTACGAGCATTTCAACAAGATTATATTGCAAAAACTCAAATTCGGTATTTTTTACTCAGTTAAAAGTCCAATGAGTCCATTTTACGGCCCATTAGACCCGCTCACCCGAAACCTCTACAAAAAAGACCGAAAAATAAGTTTTAATCCAGTTTTAGGAGTTCATATAATTGATTACGAGCTTTTCAACAAGATTATATTGCAAAAACTCAAATTCGCTGTTTTTTACTCAGTTAAAAGTCCAACGGGTCTATTTTACGGCCCATTTAGACCCGCTCTCCCGAAACCTCTTCAAAAATGACTGAAAAACAAGTTTTAATCAAATTTTAGTAGTTCATATAATTGATTACGATCATTTCAACACGATTATATTGCAAAAACTCAATTTCTGTATTTTTTACTCAGTTAAAAGTCCAACGGGTCCATTTTACGGCCCATTTAGACCCGCTCGTCCGAAACCGCTACAAAAGCACCGCAAAACAAGTTTTAATCAAAACTTAAGAGTTCATATTGTTGATTACGAGCTTTTCAACACTATTGTATTGCAAAAATTCAATTTCTGTTCTTTTTACGCAATTATAAGTTCAACGGGTCCATTTTAAGGCCCATTTAGACCCGCCCGTCTGAAGCCTCTACAAAAAGGACCGAAAAATAAGTTTTGATCCAATTTTAGGAGTTCATATAATAGATTACGAGCTTTTCAACAAGATTATATTGCAAAAACTCAAATTCAGTATTTTTTACTTAGTTAAAAGTCCAACGGGTCCATTTTACGGCCCATTTAGACCCGCTCGTCCGAAACCTCTACAAAAAGGATCTAAAAACAAGTTTTGATCCAATTTTAGGAGTTCATATAATTGATTACGAGCATTTCAACAAGATTATATTGTAAAAACACAAATTCGGTATTTTTTACTCAGCTAAAATTCCAACGGGTCCATTTTACGGCCCATTAGACCCGCTCACCCGAAACCTCTACAAAAAGGACCGAAAAATAAGTTTTGATCCAATTTTAGGAGTTCATATAATGGATTACGAGCTTTTCAACAAGATTATATTGCAAAAACTCAAATTCAGTATTTTTTACTTAGTTAAAAGTCCAACGGGTCCATTTTACGGCCCATTTAGACCCGCTCGTCCGAAACCTCTACAAAAAGGATCTAAAAACAAGTTTTGATCCAATTTTAGGAGTTCATATAATTGATTACGAGCATTTCAACAAGATTATATTGTAAAAACACAAATTCGGTATTTTTTACTCAGCTAAAATTCCAACGGGTCCATTTTACGGCCCATTAGACCCGCTCACCCGAAACCTCTACAAAAAGGACCGAAAAATAAGTTTTGATCCAATTTTAGGAGTTCATATAATGGATTACGAGCTTTTCAACAAGATTATATTGCAAAAACTCAAATTCAGTATTTTTTACTTAGTTAAAAGTCCAACGGGTCCATTTTACGGCCCATTTAGACCCGCTCGTCCGAAACCTCTACAAAAAGGATCTAAAAACAAGTTTTGATCCAATTTTAGGAGTTCATATAATTGATTACGAGCATTTCAACAAGATTATATTGCAAAAACACAAATTCGGTATTTTTTACTCAGTTAAAATTCCAACGGGTCTATTTTGCGGCCCATTAGACCTGCTCACCCGAAACCTCTACAAAAAGGACCGAAAAATAAGTTTTGATCCAATTTTAGGAGTTCATATAATTGATTACGAGCTTTTCAACAAGATTATATTGCAAAAACTCAAATTTAGTATTTTTTACTCAGTTAAAAGTCCAACGGATCCATTTTACGGCCCATTTAGACTCGCTCGTCCGAAACCTCTACAAAAATGACCGCAAAACAAGTTTTAATCCAGTTTTAGGAGTTCATATAATTGATTACGAGCCTTTCAACAAGATTATATTGCAAAAACTCAAATTCGGTATTTTTTACTCAGTTAAAAGTCCAACGGGTCCATTTTACGGCCCATTTAGATCCGCTCGCCCGAAACCTCTTCAAAAATGACTGAAAAACAAGTTTTAATCAAATTTTAGGAGTTCATATAATTTATTACGATCTTTTCAACGCGATTATATTGCAAAAACTCAATTTTTGTACTTTTTTACTCAGTTAAAAGTCCAACGGGTCCATTTTACTGCCCATTAGACCCGCTCACCCGAAACCTCTACAAAAAGGACTGAAAAATAAGTTTTGATCCAATTTTAGGAGTTCATATAATTGATTACGAGCTTTGCAACAAGATTATATTGCAAAAAGTCAAATTCAGTATTTTTTACTCAGTTAAAAGTCCAACGGGTCCATTTTACGGCCCATTTAGACCCGCTCGACCGAAACATCTTCAAAAATGACTGAAAAACAAGTTTTAATCAAATTTTAGGAGTTCATATAATTGATTACGATCTTTTCAACACGGTTATATTGACAAACTAAATTTTTGTACTTTTCACTCAGTTAAAAGTCCAACGGGTCCATTTTACGGCCCATTTAGACCCGCTCGTCCGAAACCGCTACAAAAAGCACCGCAAAATAAGTTTTAATCAAAACTTAAGAGTTCATATCGTTGATTACGAGCTTTTCAACACTATTGTATTGCAAAAATTCAATTTCTATTCTTTTTACGCAGTTATAAGTTCAACGGGTCCACTTTAAGGCCCATTTAGACCCGCCCGTCTGAAACCTCTACAAAAAAGACCGAAAAACAAGTTTTGATCCAATTTTAGGAGTTCATATAATAGATTACGAGCTTTTCAACAAGATTATATTGCAAAAACTCAAATTCAGTATTTTTTACTTAGTTAAAAGTCCAACGGGTCTATTTTACGGCCCATTTAGACCCGCTCGCCCGAAACCTATTCAAAAATGACTGAAAAACAAGTTTTAATCAAATTTTAGGAGTTCATATAATTGATTACGATCGATTCAACATGATTATATTGCAAAAACTCAATTTCTGTATTTTTTACTCAGTTAAAAGTCCAACGGGTTCATTTTACGGCCCATTTAGACCCGCTCGTCCGAAACCTCTACAAAAAGGACCGAAAACAAGTTTTAATCAAAACTTAAGATTTCATATCGTTGATTACGAGCTTTTCAACACTATTGTATTGCAAAAATTCAATTTCTGTTCTTTTTACGCAGTTATAAATTCAACGGGTCCATTTTAAGGCCCATTTAGACCCGCTCGTCCGAAACCTCTACAAAAAGGATCGTAAAACAAGTTTTGATCCAATTTTAGGAGTTCATATAATTGATTACGAGCATTTCAACAAGATTATATTGCAAAAACTCAAATTCGTTGTTTTTTACTCAGTTAAAAGCCCAACGGGTCCATTTTACGGCCCATTTAGACCCGCTCACCCGAAACCTCTTCAAAAATGACTGAAAAACAAGTTTTAATCAAATCTTAGGAGTTCATATAATTGATTACGAGCTTTGCAACAAGATTATATTGCAAAAACTCAAATTCAGTACTTTTTACTCAGTTAAAAGTCCAACAGGTCCATTTTACGGCCCATTTAGACCCGCTCGCCCGAAACATCATAAAAAATGACGGAAAACAAGTTTTAATCAAATTTTAGGAGTTCATATAATTTATTACGATCTTTTCAACGCGATTATATTGCAAAAACTCAATTTTTGTACTTTTTTACTCAGTTAAAAGTCCAACGGGTCCATTTTACGGCCCATTTAGACACGCTCGTCCGAAACCTCTACAAAAAGGACCGCAAAACAAGTTTTAATCAAAACTTAAGAGTTCATATCGTTGATTACGAGCTTTTTAACACTATTGTATTCCAAAAATTCAATTTCTGTTCTTTTTACGCAGTTATAAGTTCAACGGGTCCATTTTAAGTCTCATTTAGACTCGCTCGTCCGAAACCTCTACAAAAGGACCGCAAAACAAGTTTTGATCCAATTTTAGGAGTTCATATAATTGATTACGAGCTTTTCAACAAGATTATATTGCAAAAACTCAAATTCGTTGTTTTTTACTCAGTTAAAAGCCCAACGGGTCCATTTTACGGCCCATTTAGACCCGCTCACCCGAAACCTCTTCAAAAATGACTTTAAAACAAGTTTTAATCAAATTTTAGGAGTTCATATAATTTATTACGATCTTTTCAACGCGATTATATTGCAAAAACTCAATTTTTGTACTTTTTTACTCAGTTAAAAGTCCAACGGGTCCATTTTACGGCCAATTTAAACCCGCTCGTCCGAAACCTCTACAAAAAAGGATCGCAAAACAAGTTTTAATCAAAACTTAAGAGTTCATATCGTTGATTACGAGCTTTTCAACACTATTGTATTGCAAAAATTCAATTTCTGTTATTTTTACGCAGTTATAAGTTCAACAGGTCCATTTTAAGGCCCATTTAGACCCGCTCGTCCGAAACCTCTACAAAAAGGATCGAGAAACAAGTTTAGATCCAATTTTAGGAGTTCATATAATTGATTACGAGCATTTCAACAAGATTATATTGCAAAAACTCAAATTCGGTAGTTTTTACTCAGTTAAATGTCCAACGGGTCCATTTTACGGCCCATTAGACCCGCTCACCCGAAACCTCTACAAAAAGGACCGAAAAATAAGTTTTGATCCAATTTTAGGAGTTCATATAATTGATTACGAGCTTTGCAACAAGATTATATTGCAAAAAGTCAAATTCAGTATTTTTTACTCAGTTAAAAGTCCAACGGGTCCATTTTACGGCCCATTTAGACCCGCTCGACCGAAACATCTTCAAAAATGACTGAAAAACAAGTTTTAATCAAATTTTAGGAGTTCATATAATTTATTACGATCTTTTCAACACGATTATATTGCAAAAACTCAATTTTTGTACTTTTTACTCAGTTAAAAGTCCAACGGGTCCATTTTACGGCCCATTTAGATCCGCTCGTCCGAAACCGCTACAAAAAGGACCGCAAAACAAGTTTTAATCAAAAGTTAAGAGTTCATATCGTTGATTACGAGCTTTTCAACACTATTGTATTGCAAAAATTCAATTTCTGTTCTTTTTACGCAGTTATAAGTTTAACGGGTCCATTTTAAGGCCCATTTAGACCCGCTCGTCCGAAACCTCTACAAAAAGGACCGAAAAACAAGTTTTGATCCAACTTTAGGAGTTCATATAATAGATTACGAGCTTTTCAACAAGATTATATTGCAAAAACTCAAATTCGGTATTTTTTACTCAATTAAATGTCCAACGGGTCCATTTTACGGCCCATTTAGACCCGCTCGTTCGAAACCTCTACAAAAACGACAGAAAAACAAGTTTTGATCCAATTTTAGGAGTTCATATAATTGATTATGAGCTTTTCAACAAGATTATATTGTAAAAAGTCAATTTCTGTATTTTTTACTCATTTTAAAGTCCAACGGGTCCATTTTACGGCCCATTTAGTCCCACTCGCCCGAAACCTCTTCAAAAATTACTGAAAAACAAGTTTTGATCAAATTTTAGGAGTTCATATAATTGATTACGAGCTTTTCAACAAGATTATATTGCAAAAAAACACATTCGGTATTTTTTACTCAGTTAAAAGTCCAACGGGTCCACTTTACGGCCCATTTAGACCCACTCGCCCGAAACCTCTTCAAAAATTACTGAAAAACAAGTTTTGATCAAATTTTAGGAGTTCATATAATTGATTACGAGCTTTTCAACAAGATTATATTGCAAAAAAACACATTCGGTATTTTTTACTCAGTTAAAATTCCAACAAGTTTTAATCAAAACTTAAGAGTTCATATCGTTGATTACGAGCTTTTGAACACTATTGTATTGCAAAAATTCAATTTATGTTCTTTTTACGCAGTTATAAGTTCAACGGGTCCATTTTAAGTCTCATTTACACTCGCTCGTCCAAAACCTCTACAAAAAGGACCGCAAAACAAGTTTTGATCCAATTTTAGGAGTTCATATAATTGATTACGAGCTTTTCAACAAGATTATATTGCAAAAACTCAAATTCAGTATTTTTTACTTAGTTAAAAGTCCAACGGGTCCATTTTACGGCCCATTTAGACCCGCTCGTTCGAAACCTCTACAAAAAGGACCGAAAAACAAGTTTTGATCCAATTTTAGGAGTTCATATAATTGATTATGAGCTTTTCAACAAGATTATATTTCAAAAAGTCAATTTCTGTATTTTTTACTCAGTTAAAAGTCCAACGGATCCATTTTACGGCCCATTTAGACTCGCTCGTCCGAAACCTCTACAAAAAGGACCGCAAAACAAGTTTTAATCCAGTTTTAGGAGTTCATATAATTGATTACGAGCCTTTAACCAAGATTATATTGCAAAAACTCAAATTCTGTATTTTTTACTTAGTTAAAAGTTCAACGGGTCCATTTTACGGCCCATTTAGATCCGCTCGCCCGAAACCTCTTCAAAAATGACTGAAAAACATGTTTTAATCAAAACTTAAGAGTTCAAATCGTTTATTTCGAGCTTTTCAACACTATTGTATTGCAAAAATTCAATTTATGTTCTTTTTACTCAGTTATAAGTTCAACGGTTCCATTTTAAGGCTCATTTAGACCCGCTCGTCCGAAACCACTACAAAAAGGACCGAAAAACAAGTTTTGATCCAATTTTAGGAGTTCATATAATTGATTACGAGCTTTTCAACAAGATTAAATTGCAAAAATTCAATTTTTGTCTTTTTTACTCAGTTAAAAGTCTAACGGGTCCATTTTACGGCCCATTTAAATCCGCTTGCCCGAAACCCCTTCAAAAATGACTGAAAAACAAGTTTTAATCAAATTTTAGGAGTTCATTTAATTGATTACGATCGTTTCAACACGATTATATTGCAAAAACTCAATTTCTGTATTTTTTACACAGTTAAAAGTCCAACGGGTTCATTTTACGGCCCATTTAGACCCGCTCGTCCGAAACCTTTACAAAAAGGACCGCAAAACAAGTTTCAATCAAAACTTAAGAGTTCATATCGTTGATTACGAGCTTTTCAACACTATTGTATTGCAAAAATTCAATTTATGTTGTTTTTACGCAGTTATAAGTTCAACGGGTCCATTTTAAGGCCCATTTAGACCCACTCGTCCGAAACCACTACAAAAAGGACTGAAAAACAAGTTTTGATCCAATTTTAGGAGTTCATAGAATTGATTACGAGCTTTTCAACAAGATTATATTGCAAAAAGTCAATTTCTGTATTTTTTACTCAGTTAAAAGTCCAACGGGTCCAATTTACGGCCCATTTAGATCCGCTCGCCCGAAACCTCTTCAAAAATGATTGAAAAACAAGTTTTAATCAAATTTTAGGAGTTAATATAATTGATTACGATCGTTTCAACACGATTATATTGCAAAAACTCAATTTCTGTATTTTTTACTCAGTTAAAAGTCTAACGGGTCCATTTTATGGCCCATTTAGACCTGCTCGTCCGAAACCTCTACAAAAAGGACCGCAAAACAAGTTTTAATCAAAACTTAAGAGTTCATATCATTCATTACGAGCTTTTCAACACTGTTGTATTGCAAAAATTCAATTTCTGTTCTTTTTAAGTAGTTATAAGTTCAACGGGTCCATTTTAAGGCCCATTTAGACCCGCTCGCCCGAAACCTCTACAAAAAGGACCGAAAAACAAGTTTTGATCAAATTTTAGGAGTTCATATAATTGATTACGAGCTTTTCAACAAGATTATATTGCAAAAAGTCAATTTCTGTATTTTTTACTCAGTTTAAAGTCTAACGGGTCCATTTTAAGGCCCATTTAGACCCGCTCGCCCGAAACCTATTCAAAAATGACTGAAAAACAAGTTTTAATCAAATTTTAGGAGTTCATATAATTGATTACGATCTTTTCAACTCGATTATATTGCAAAAACTCAATTTCTGTATTTTTTACACAGTTAAAAGTCCAACGGGTCCATTTTAAGGCACATTTAGACCCGCTCGTCCGAAACCTCTACAAAAAGGACCGAAAAACAAGTTTTGATCCAATTTTAGGAGTTCATATAATTGATTACGAGCTTTCCAACAAGATTATATTGTAAAAACTCAAATTCGGTATTTTTTACTCAGTTAAAAGTCCAACGGGTCCATTTTACGGCCCATTTAGACCCGCTCGCCCGAAACCTCTTCAAAAATGACTGAAAAACAAGTTATAATCAAATTTTAGGAGTTCATATAATTGATTACGATCTTTTCAACACGATTATATTGCAAAAACTCAATTTTTGTATTTTTTACACAGTTAAAAGTCCAACGGGTCCATTTTAAGGCACATTTAGACCCGCTCGTCCGAAACTTCTACAAAAAGGACCGAAAAACAAGTTTTGATCCAATTTTAGGAGTTCATATAATTGATTACGAGCTTTTCAACAAGATTATATTGCAAAAACTCAAATTCGGTATTTTTTACTTAGTTAAAAGTCTAACGGGTACATTTTACGGCCCATTTAGACCCGCTCGCCCGAAACCTCTTTAAAAATGACTGAAAAACAAGTTTTAATCAAATTTTAGGAGTTCATATAATTGATTAAGAACTTTTCAACACGATTATATTGAAAAAACTCAATTGATGTACTTTTTACTCAGTTAAAAGTCCAACGGGTCCATTTTACGGCCCATTTAGACCCGCTCGTCCGAAACCTCTACAAAAAGGACCGCAAAACAAGTTTTAATCAAAACTTAAGAGTTCATATCGTTTATTACGAGCTTTTCAATACTATTGTATTGCAAAAATTCAATTTCTGTTCTTTTTACGCAATTATAAGTTCAACGGGTCCATTTTAAGGCCCATTTAGACCCGCTCGTCCGAAACCTCTACAAAAAGGATCGAAAAACAAGTTTTTGATCCAATTTTAGGAGTTCATATAATTGATTACGAGCATTTCAACAAGATTATATTTCAAAAATTCAATTTATGTTCTTTTTACGCAGTTATAAGTTCAACGGGTCCATTTTAAGGCCCATTTAGACTCGCTCGTCCGAAACCTCTACAAAAAGGACCGAAAAACAAGTTTTGATCCAATTTTAGGAGTTCATATAATTGATTACGAGCTTTTCAACAAGATTATATTGCAAAAACTCAAATTCGGTATTTTTTACTTAGTTAAATGTCTAACGGGTCCATTTTACGGCCCATTTAGACCCGCTCGCCCGAAACCTCTTCAAAAATGACTGAAAAACAAGTTTTAATCAAATTTTAGGAGTTCATATAATTGATTAAGATCTTTTGAACACGATTATATTGAAAATACTCAATTTATGTACTTTTTACTCAGTTAAAAGTCCAACGGGTCCATTTTACGGCCCATTTAGACCCGCTCGTCCGAAACCTCTACAAAAAGGACCGCAAAACAAGTTTTAATCAAAACTTAAGAGTTCATATCCTTGATTACGAGCTTTTCAATACTATTGTATTGCAAAAATTCAATTTCTGTTCTTTTTACGCAGTTATAAGTTCAACGGGTCCATTTTAAGGCCCATTTAGACCCGCTCGTCCGAAACCTCTACAAAAAGGATCGAAAAACAAGTTTTTGATCCAATTTTAGGAGTTCATATAATTGATTACGAGCATTTCAACAAGATTATATTTCAAAAATTCAATTTATGTCCTTTTTACGCAGTTATAAGTTCAACGGGTCCATTTTAAGGCTCATTTAGACTCGCTCGTCCGAAACCTTTACAAAAAGGACCGAAAAACAAGTTTTGATCCAATTTTAGGAGTTCATATAATTGATTACGAGCTTTTCAACAAGATTATATTGCAAAAACTCAAATTCGGTATTTTTTACTTAGTTAAAAGTCTAACGGGTACATTTTACGGCCCATTTAGACCCGCTCGCGCGAAACCTCTTTAAAAATGACTGAAAAACAAGTTTTAATCAAATTTTAGGAGTTCATATAATTGATTAAGAACTTTTCAACACGATTATATTGAAAAAACTCAATTGATGTACTTTTTACTCAGTTAAAAGTCCAACGGGTCCATTTTACGGCCCATTTAGACCCGCTCGTCCGAAACCTCTACAAAAAGGACCGCAAAACAAGTTTTAATCAAAACTTAAGAGTTCATATCGTTGATTACGAGCTTTTCAATACTATTGTATTGCAAAAATTCAATTTCTGTTCTTTTTACGCAATTATAAGTTCAACGGGTCCATTTTAAGGCCCATTTAGACCCGCTCGTCCGAAACCTCTACAAAAAGGATCGAAAAACAAGTTTTTGATCCAATTTTAGGAGTTCATATAATTGATTACGAGCATTTCAACAAGATTATATTTCAAAAATTCAATTTATGTTCTTTTTACGCAGTTATAAGTTCAACGGGTCCATTTTAAGGCCCATTTAGACTCGCTCGTCCGAAACCTCTACAAAAAGGACCGAAAAACAAGTTTTGATCCAATTTTAGGAGTTCATATAATTGATTACGAGCTTTTCAACAAGATTATATTGCAAAAACTCAAATTCGGTATTTTTTACTTAGTTAAATGTCTAACGGGTCCATTTTACGGCCCATTTAGACCCGCTCGCCCGAAACCTCTTCAAAAATGACTGAAAAACAAGTTTTAATCAAATTTTAGGAGTTCATATAATTGATTAAGATCTTTTGAACACGATTATATTGAAAATACTCAATTTATGTACTTTTTACTCAGTTAAAAGTCCAACGGGTCCATTTTACGGCCCATTTAGACCCGCTCGTCCGAAACCTCTACAAAAAGGACCGCAAAACAAGTTTTAATCAAAACTTAAGAGTTCATATCCTTGATTACGAGCTTTTCAATACTATTGTATTGCAAAAATTCAATTTATGTTCTTTTTACGCAGTTATAAGTTCAACGGGTCCATTTTAAGGCCTATTTAGACCCGCTCGTCCGAAACCTCTACAAAAAGGATCGAAAAACAAGTTTTTGATCCAATTTTAGGAGTTCATATAATTGATTACGAGCATTTCAACAAGATTATATTTCAAAAATTCAATTTATGTTCTTTTTACGTAGTTATAAGTTCAACGGGTCCATTTTAAGGCTCATTTAGACTCGCTCGTCCGAAACCTTTACAAAAAGGACCGAAAAACAAGTTTTGATCCAATTTTAGGAGTTCATATAATTGATTACGAGCTTTTCAACAAGATTATATTGCAAAAACTCAAATTCGGTATTTTTTACTTAGTTAAAAGTCCAACGGGTCCATTTTACGGCCCATTTAGACCCGCTCGCCCGAAACCTCTTTAAAAGTGACTGAAAAACAAGTTTTAATCAAATTTTAGGAGTTCATATAATTGATTAAGATCTTTTCAACACGATTATATTGCAAAACCTCAATTTATGTACTTTTTACTCAGTTAAAAGTCCAACAGGTCCATTTTACGGCCCATTTAGACCCGCTCGTCCGAAACCTCTACAAAAAGGACCACAAAACAAGTTTTAATCAAAAAATAAGAGTTCATATCGTTGCTTACGAGCTTTTCAACACTATTGTATTGCAAAAATTCAATTTATGTTCTTTTTACGCAGTTATAAGTTCAACGGGTCCATTTTAAGGCCCATTTAGACTCACTCGTCCGAAACCTCTACAAAAAGGACCGAAAAACAAGTTTTGATCCAATTTTAGGAGTTCATATAATTGATTACGAGATTTTCAAAAGGATTATATTGTAAAAACTCAAATTCGGTATTTTTTACTTAGTTAAAAGTCCAACGGGTCCATTTAGACCCGCTCGCCCGAAACCTCTTCAAAAATGACTGAAAAACAATTTTAATCAAATATTAGGAGTTCATATAATTGATTACGATCTTTTCAACACGATTATATTGCAAAAATTCAATTTATGTACTTTTTACTCAGTTAAAAGTCCAACGGGTCCATTTTACGGCCCATTTAGACCCGCTCGTCCGAAACCTCTACAAAAAGGACCGCAAAACAAGTTTTAATCAAAACTTAAGAGTTCATATCGCTGATTACGAGCTTTTCAACACTAATGTATTGCAAAAATTCAATTTCTGTTCTTTTTACACAGTTATAAGTTCAACGGGTCCATTTTAAGGCCCATTTAGACCCGCTCGTCCGAAACCTCTACAAAAAGGATCGAAAAACAAGTTTTTGATCCAATTTTAGGAGTTCATATAATTGATTACGAGCATTTCAACAAGATTATATTGCAAAAACTCAAATTCGATATTTTTTACTCAGTTAAAAGTCCAACGAGTCCATTTTACGGCCCATTTGGACCCGCTCGTTCGAAATTTCTACAAAAAGGACCGAGAAACAAGTTTTGATCCAATTTTAGGAGTTCATATAATTGATTACGAGATTTTCAACAAGATTATATTGTAAAAACTCAAATTCGGTATTTTTTACTTAGTTAAAAGTCCAACGGGTCCATTTAGACCCGTTCACCCGAAACCTATTCAAAAATGAATGAAAAACAAGTTTTAATCAAATTTTAGGAGTTCATATAATTGATTACGATCTTTTCAACACGATTATATTGCAAAAACTAAATTTTGGTACTTTTTACTCAGTTAAAAGTTTAACGGGTCCATTTTACGGCCCATTTAGACCCGCTCGTCCGAAACCTCTAAAAAGGACCGCAAAACAAGTTTTAATCAAAACTTAAGAGTTCATATCGTTGATTACGAGCTTTTCAACACTATTGTATTGCAAAAATTCAATTTATGTTCTTTTTACGCAGTTATAAGTTCAACGGGTCCATTTTAAGGCCCATTTAGACCCGCTCGTCCGAAACCTCTACAAAAAGGATCGAAAAACAAGTTTTTGATCCAATTTTAGGAGTTCATGTAATTGATTACGAGCTTTTCAATAAGATTATATTGCAAAAACACAAATTATGTTTTTTTTACTTAGTTAAAAGTCCAACGGGTCCATTTTACGGCCCATTTAGACCTGCTCGCCCGAAACCTCTTCAAAGATGAAAGAAAAATAACTTTTAATCAAATTTTAGGAGTTCATATAATTGATTACGATCGTTTCACCACGATTATATTGCAAAAACTCAATTTATGTACTTTTTACTCAGTTAAAAGTCCAACGGGTCCATTTTACAGCCCATTTAGACCCGCTCGTCCGAAACCTCTACAAAAAGGACCAAAAAACAAGTTTTGATCCAATTTTAGTAGTTCATATAATTGATTACGAGCTTTTCAACAAGATTATATTGCAAAAACTCAAATTAGGTATTTTTTACTTAGTTAAAAGTCCAACGGGTCAATTTTACGGCCCATTTAGACCCGCTCGTTCGAAACCTCAACAAAAAGGACCGAAAAACAAGTTTTGATCCAATTTTAGGAGTTCATATAATTGATTACGAGCTTTTCAACAAGATTATATTGCAAAAACTCAAATTCGGCATTTTTTACTTAGTTAAAAGTCCAACGGGTCCATTTTACGGCCCATTTAGACCAGCTCGCCCGAAACCTCTTCAAAAATGACTGAAAAATAAGTTTTAATCAAATTTCAGGAGTTCATATAATTGATTACGATCTTTTCAACACGATTATATTGCAAAAACTCAATTTATGTACTTTTTACTCAATTAAAAGTCCAACGGGTCCATTTTATGGCCCATTTAGACCCGCTCGTCCGAAACCACAACAAAAAGGACCGAAAAACAAGTTTTGATCCAATTTTAGGAGTTCATATAATTGATTATGATCGTTTCAACACGATTATATTGCAAAAACTCAAATTCGGTATTTTTTACTCAGTTAAAAGTCCAACGGGTCCATATTACGGCCCATTTAGACCCGCTCGTCCGAAACCTCTACAAAGAGGACCGCAAAACAAGTTTTAATCAAAACTTAAGAGTTCATATCGTTGATTACGAGCTTTTCAACACTATTGTATTGCAAAAATTCAATTTCTGTTCTTTTTATGGAGTTATAAGTTCAACGGGTCCATTTTAAGGCCCATTTAGACCCGCTCGTCCGAAACCTCTAATAAAAGGAGCAAAAAACAAGTTTTGATCCAATTTTAGGAGTTCATATATTTGATTACGAGCTTTTCAACAAGATTATATTGCAAAATCTCAAATTTGGTATTTTTTACTTAGTTAAAAGTCCAACGGGTGCATTTTACGGCCCATTTAGACCCGCTCGCCCGAAACCTCATCAAAAATGACTGAAAAACATGTTTTAATCAAATTTTAGGAGTTCATATAATTGATTACCATCTTTTCAACACGATTATATTGCAAAAACTAAATTTATGTACTTTTTACTAAGTTAAAAGTCCAACGGGTCCATTTTACGGCTCATTTAGACTCGCACGCCCGAAACCTCTTCAAAAATGACTGAAAAACAAGTTTTAATCAAATTTTAGGAGTCCATATAATTGATTACGATCGTTTCAACAAAATTATATTGCAAAAACTCAATTTCTGTATTTTTTACTCAGTTAAAAGTCTAACGGGTCCATTTTACGGCCCATTTAGACCCGCTCGTCCGAAACCTCTACAAAAAGGACCGCAAAACAAGTTTTAATCAAAACTTATGAGTTCATATCGTTGATTACGAGCTTTTCAACACTATTGTATTGCAAAAATTCAATTTCTGTTCTTTTTACGTAGTTATAAGTTCAACGGGTCCATTTTAAGGCCCATTTAGACTCACTCATCTGAAACCTCTACAAAAAGGACCGAAAAACAAGTTTTGATACAATTTTAGGAGTTCATATAATTGATTACGAGCTTTTCAATTGTAAAAACTCAAATTCGGTATTTTTTACTCAGTTAAAAGTCCAACGGGTCCATTTTACGACCCATTTAGACCCGCTCGCCCGAAACCTCTTCAAAAATGACATAAAAACAAGTTTTAATCAAATATTAGGAGTTCATATAATTGATTACGATCTTTTCAACACGATTATATTGTAAAAACTCAATTTCTGTATTTTTTACTCGGTTAAAAGTCCAACGGGTCCATTTAGACCCGCTCGTCCGAAACCTCTACAAAAAGGACCGGAAAACAAGTTTTAATCAAAACTTAAGAGTTCATATCGTTGATTACGAGCTTTTCAACACTATTGTATTGCAAAAATTCAATTTCTGTTCTTTTTACGCAGTTATAAGTTCAACGGGTCCACTTTAAGGCCCATTTAGACCCGCTCGTTCGAAACCTCTACAAAAAGGATCGAAAAACAAGTTTTTGATCCAATTTTAGGAGTTCATATAATTGATTATGAGCATTTCAACAAGATTATATTGCAAAGACTCAAATTCGATATTTTTTACTCAGTTAAAAGTCCAACGGGTCCATTTTACGGCCCATTTGGACCCCCTCGTTCGAAATCTCTACAAAAAGGACCGAAAAACAAGTTTTGATCCAATTTTAGGAGTTCATATAATCGATTACGAGCTTTTCAACAAGATTATATTGCAAAAACTGAAATTCGGTATTTTTTACTTAGTTAAAAGTCCAATGGGTCCATTTTACGGCCCATTTAGACCCATTCGCCCGAAACCTCTTAAAAATGACTGAAAAACAAGTTTTCATCAAATTTTAGGAGTTCATATAATTTATTACGATCTTTTCAACACGATTATATTGCAAAAACTAAATTTCGGTACTTTTTACTCAGTTAAAAGTTCAACGGGTCCATTTTACGGCCCATTTAGAGCTGCTCGTCCGAAACCTCTACAAAAAGGACTGCAAAACAAGTTTTAATCAAAACTTAAGAGTTCATATCGTTGATTACGAGCTTTTCAACACTATGTATTGCAAAAATTCAATTTATTTTCTTTTTACGCAGTTATAAGTTTAACGGGTCCATTTTAAGGCCCATTTAGACCCGCTCGTCCAAAACCTCTACAAAAAGGACCAAAAAACAAGTTTTGATCCAATTTTAGGAGTTCATGTAATTGACTAAGAGCTATTCAACAAGATTATATTGCAAAAACTAAAATTCAGTTTTTTTACTTAGTTAAAAGTCCAACGGGTCCATTTTACGGCCCATTTAGACCTGCTCGCCCGAAACCTCTTCAAAACTGACTGAAAAACAAGTTTTAATCAAATTTTAGGAGTTCATATAATTGATTACGATCGTTTCAACACGATTATATTGCAAAATCTCAATTTTTGTAATTTTTACTCAGTTAAAAGTCCAAAGGGTCCATTTTACGGCCCATTTAGACCCGCTCGTCCGAAACCTCTACAAAAAGGACCGAAAAACAAGTTTTGATCCAATTTTAGGAGTTCATATAATTGATTACGAGCTTTTCAACAAGATTATATTGCAAAAACTCAAATTCGGTATTTTTTACTCAGTTAAAAGTCCAACGGGTCAATTTTACGGCCAATTTAGACCCGCTCGTTCGAAACCTCTACAAAAAGGACCGAAAAACAAGTTTTTATCAAATTTTAGGAGTTCATATAATTGATTACGAGCTTTTCAACAAGATTATATTGCAAAAACTCAAAAACGGTATTTTTTACTCAGTTAAAAGTCCAACGGGTCCATTTTATGGCCCATTTAGAACCGCTCGTCCGAAACCTATACAAAAAGGACCGCAAAACAAGTTTTAATCAAAACTTAAGAGTTCATATCGTTGATTACGAGCTTTTCAACACTATTGTATTGCAAAAATTCAATTTATGTTCTTTTTACGCAGTTATAAGTTCAACGGGTCCATTTTAAGCCCATTTAGACCCGCTCGCCCGAAACCTCTACAAAAAGGACCGCAAGACAAATTTTAATCAAAACTTAAGAGTTCATATCGTTGATTACGAGCTTTTCAACACTATTGTATTACAAAAATTCAATTTCTGTTGTTTTTACGCAGTTATAAGTTCAACAGGTCCATTTTAAGCCATTTAGACCCGCTCGTCCGAAACCTCTACAAAAAGGACCGAAAAACAAGTTTTGATCCAATTTTAGGAGTTCATATAATTGATTACGAGCTTTTCAACAAGATTATATTGCAAAAACTCAAATTCGGTATTTTTTACTCAGTTAAAAGTCCAACAGGTCCATTTTACGGCCCATTTAGACCCGCTCGTTCGAAACCTCTACAAAAAGGACCGAAAAACAAGTTTTGATCCAATTTTACGAGTTCATATAATTGATTACGAGCTTTTCAACAAGATTATATTTCAAAAACTCAAATTCGACATATTTTTACTTAGTTAAAAGTTCAACGGATCCATTTCACGGCCCATTTAGACCCGTTCGTCCAAAACCTCTACAAAAAGGACCGCAAAACAAGTTTTAATCAAAACTTAAGAGTTCATATCGTTGATTACGAGCTTTTCAACACTATTGTATTGCAAAAATTCAATTTATGTTCTTTTTACGCAGTTATAAGTTCAACGGGTCCATTTTAAGGCCCAATTAGACCCGCTCGTCCAGAACGTCTACAAAAAGGACCGAAAAATAAGTTTTGATCAAATTTTAGGAGTTTATATAATTGATTACGAGCTTTTCAACAAGATTATATAATTGATTACGATCAAATTTAGACCAGCTAGCCCGAAACCTCTTCAAAAATGACTGAAAAACAAGTTTTAATCAAATTTTAGGAGTTCATATAATTGATTACGATCGTTTCAACACAATTTTATTGCAAAAACTCAATTTCTGTATTTTTTACTAAGTTAAAAGTCCAAGGGTCCATTTTACGGACCATTTAGACCCGCTTGTCCGAAACCTCTACACAAAGGACCGCAAAACAAGTTTTAATCAAAACTTAAGAGTTCATATCGTTGATTACGAGCTTTTCAACACTATTGTATTTTAAAAATTCAATTACTGTTCTTTTTACGCAGTTATAAGTTCAACGGGTCCATTTTAAGGCCCATTTAGACCCGCTCATCTGAAACCTCTACAAAAAGGATTGAAAAACAAGTTTTGATCCAATTTTAGGAGTTAATATAATTGATTACGAGCTTTTCAACAAGATTATATTGCAAAAACTCAAATTCGGTATTTTTTACTTAGTTAAAAGTCCAACGGGTCAATTTTACGGCCCATTTAGACCCGCTCGTTCGAACCTCTACAAAAAGGACCGAAAAACAAGTTTTGATCCAATTTTAGGAGTTCATGTAATTGATTACCATCTTTTCTACACGATTATATTGCAAAAACTCAAATTCGGCATTTTTTACTTAGTTAAAAGTCCAACGGGTCCATTTTATGGCTCATTTAAACCCGCTCGCCCGAAACCTCTTCAAAAATGACTGAAAAACAAGTTTTAATCTAACTTTAGGGGTTCATATAATTGATTACGATCGTTTCAACATGATTATATTGCAAACACTTAATTTCTATATTTTTTACTCAGTTAAAAGTCCAACGGGTCCATTTTATGGCCCATTTAGACCCGCTCTTCCGAAACCTCTACAAAAAGAACCGCAAAACAAGTTTTAATCAAAACTTAAGAGTTCATATCGTTGATTATGAGATTTTCAACACTATTGTATTGCAAAAATTCAATTTCTATTCTTTTTACGTAGTTATAAGTTCAACGGGTCCATTTTGAGGCCCATCTAGACCCGCTCCTCCGAAACCTCTACATAAAGGACCGAAAAACAAGTTTTGATCCAATTTTAGGAGTTCATATAATTGATTACGAGCTTTTCAACAAGATTATATAGCAAAAACTCAAATTCGGTATTTTTTACTCGGTTAAAAGTCCAACGGGTCAATTTTACGGCCCATTTAGACCCTCTCGTTCGAAACCTCTACAAAAAGGACCGAAAAACAAGTTTTGATCCAATATTAGGAGTTCGTATAATTGATTACGAGCTTTTCAACAAGATTATATTGCAAAAACTCAAATTCGGCATTTTTTACTTAGTTAAAAGTCCAACGGGTCCATTTTACGGCCCATTTAGACCCGCTCGCCCGAAACCTCTTCAAAAATGACTGAAAAAGAAGTTTTAATCAAATTTTAGGAGTTCATATAATTGATTACGATCTTTTCAACACGATTATATTGCAAAAACTCAATTTATGTACTTTTTACTCAGTTAAAAGTCCAACGGGTCCATTTTACGGCCCATTTAGACCCGCTCATCCGAAACCTCTACAAAAAGGACCGCAAAACAAGTTTTAATCAAAACTTAAGAGTTCATATCGTTGATTACGAGCTTTTCAAAACTATTGTATTGCAAAAATTCAATTTATGTTCTTTTTACGCAGTTATAAGTTCAACGGGTCCATTTTAAGGCCCATTTAAACCCGCTCGTCCGAAACCATTACAAAAATGACCGAAAAACAAGTTTTGATCCAATTTTAGGAGTTCGTATAATTGATTACAATCGTTTCAACACGATTATATTGCTAAAACTCAAATTCGGTATTTTTTTACTCAGTTAAAAGTCCAACGGGTCCATTTTACGGCCCATTTAGACCCGCTCGTCCGAAACCTCTACAAAAAGAATCGCAAAACAAGTTTTAATCAAAACTTAAGAGTTCATATCGTTGATTACGAGCTTTTCAACACTATTGTATTGCAAAAATTCAATTTCTGGTTTTTTTACGCAGTTATAAGTTCAACGGGTCCATTTTAAGCCCATTTAGACCCTCTCGTCCGAAACCTCTACAAAAAGGACCGAAAAACAAGTTTTGATCCAATTTTAGGAGTTCATATAATTGATTACGAGCTTTTCAACACGATTATATTGCAAAAACTCAAATTCGATATTTTTTACTTATTTAAAAGTCCAACGGGTCCATTTTACGGCCCATTTAGACCCGCTCACTTGAAACCTCTTCAAAAATGACTGAAAAACAAGTTTTTATCCAATTTTAGGAGTTCATATAATTGATTACGATCTTTTCAACACGATTATATTGCAAAAACTAAACTTTTGTACTTTTTACTCAGTTGAAAGTCCAACGGGTCCATTTAGACCCGCTCGTCCGAAACCTCTACAAAAAGAACCGCAAAACAAGTTTTAATCAAAACTTAAGAGTTCATATCGTTGATTACGAGCTTTTAAACACTATTGTATTGCAGAAATTCAATTTATGTTCTTTTTACGCAGTTATAAGTACAACGGGTCCATTTTAAGGCCCATTTAGACCCGCTCGTCCGAAACCTCTACAAAAAGGCTCGAAAAACAAGTTTTGATCCAATTTTAGGAATTCATATAATTGATTACGAGCTTTTGAACAAGATTATATTACAAAAACTCAAGTTCAGTATTTTTTATTCAGTTAAAAGTCCAACGGGTCAATTTTACGGCTCATTTAGACCCGCTCGTTCAAAACCTCTACAAAAAGAACCGAAATACAAGTTTTGATCCAATTTTAGGAGTTCATATAATTGATTACGAGCTTTTCAACAAGGTTATATTGCAAAAACTCAAATTCGGTATTTTTTACTCAATTAAAAGTCCAACGGGTCCATTTTACGGCCCATTTAGACCCGCTCATTCGAAACCTCTACAAAAAGGAACGAAAAAACAAGTTTTGATCCAATTTTAGGAGTTCATAAAATTGATTAAGAGCTTTTCAATAAGATTATATTGCAAAAACTCAAATTCGGTATTTTTTACTCAGTTAAAAGTCCAACGGGTCCATTTTACGGCCCATTTAGACCCGCTCGTTCGAAACCTCTACAAAAAGGACCGAAAAACAAGTTTTGATCCAATTTTAGGAGTTCATATAATTGATTACGAGCTTTTCAACAAGATTATATTGCAAAAACTCAAATTCGGTATTTTATTACTTAGTTAAAAGTCCAACGGGTTCATTTCACGGCCCATTTAGACCCGCTCGTCCAAAACCTCTACAAAAAGGACCGCAAAACAAGTTTTAATCAAAACTTAAGAGTTCATATCGTTAATTACGAGCTTTTCAACACTATTGTATTGCAAAAATTCAATTTATGTTCTTTTTATGCAGTTATAAGTTCAACGGGTCCATTTTAAGACCCATTTAGACCCGCTCGTCCGAAACCTCTGCAAAAAGGACCGAAAAATAAGTTTTGATCCAATTTCAGGAGTTTACATAATTGATTACGAGCTTTTCTACAAGATTATATTGTAAAAACTCAAATTTGGTATTTTTTTCTCAGTTAAAAGTCCAACGGGTCCATTTTACGGCCCATTTAGACCCGCTCGCCCGAAACCTCTTCAAAAATGACCGAAAAACAAGTTTTAATCAAATTTTAGGAGTTCATATAATTGATTACGATCTTTTCAACACGATTATATTGCAAAAACTAAATTTTTGTACTTTTTACTTAGTTAAAAGTCCAACGGGTCCATTTATGGCCCATTTAGACCCGCTCGTCCGAAACCTCTTCAAAAATAAATGAAAAACAAGTTTTAATCAAATTTTAGGAGTTCATATAATTGATTACGATCTTTTCAACACGATTATATTGCAAAAACTCAATTTATGTACTTTTTACGTAGTTAAAAGTCCAACGGGTCCATTTTATGGCCCATTTAGACCCGCTCGTCCGAAACCTCTACAAAAAGGACCGCAAGACAAGTTTTAATCAAAACTTAACAGTTCGTATCGTTGATTACGAGCTTTTCAACAATATTGTATTGCAAAAATTCAATTTATGTACTTTTTACGCAGTTATAAGTTCAACGGGTCCATTTTAAGGCCCATTTAGACCCGCTCGTCCGAAACCACTACAAAAAGGACCGAAAAACAAGTTTTGATCCAATTTTAGGAGTTCATATAATTGATTACGATCGTTTCAACATGATTATATTGCAAAAACTCAAATCGGTATTTTTCACTCAGTTAAAAGTCCAACGGGTCCATTTTACGGCCCATTTAGACCTGCTCGTCCAAAACCTCTACAAAAAGGACCGCAAAACAAGTTTTAATCAAAACTTAAGAGTTCATATCGTTGATTACGAGCTTTTGAACACTATTGTATTGCAAAAATTCAATTTATGTTCTTTTTACGCAGTTATAAGTTCAAAGGGGTCCATTTTAAGGCCCATTTAGACTCGCTCGTCCGAAACCTCTACAAAAAGGACCGAAAAACAAGTTCTAATCCAATTTTAGGAGTTCATATAATTGATTACGAGCTTTTCAACAAGATTATATTGCAAAAACTCAACTTCGGTATTTTTTACTTATTTAAAAGTCCAACGGGTCCATTTTACGGCCCATTTAGACCCACTCGCCCGCAACCTCTTCAAAAATGACTGAAAAACAAGTTTTGATCAAATTTTAGGAGTTCATATAATTGATTACAAGCTTTTCAACAAGATTATATTGCAAAAACACAAATTCGGTATTTTTTACCTAGTTAAAAGTCCAACGAGTCCATTTTACGGCCCATTTAGACCTGCTCGCCCGAAACATCTTCAAAAATGACCGAAAAACAAGTTTTAATCAAATTTTAGGACTTCATATCATTGATTACAAATTTTTCAACACGATTATATTGCAAAAACTCAATTTTTGTACTTTTTACTCAATTAAAAGTCCAACGGGTCCATTTTACGACCCATTTAGACCCGCTCGTCCGAAACCGCTACAAAAAGGACCGCAAAACAAGTTTTAATCAAAACTTAAGAGTTCATATCGTTGTTTACGAGCTCTTCAACACTATTGTATTGCAAAAATTCAATTTATGTTCTTTTTACGCAGTTATAAGTTCAACGGGTCCATTTTAAGGCCCATTTTGACCCGCTCGTCCGAAACCTCTACAAAAAGGACCGAAAAACAAGTTTTGATCCTATTTTATGAGTTCATATAATTGATTACGATCGTTTCAACACGATTATATTGCAAAAACTCAAATTCGGTATTTTTTACTTAGTTAAAAGACCAACGGGTCCATTTTACGGCCCATTTAGACCCGCTCGTCCAAAACCTCTACAAAAAGGACCGCAAAACAAGTTTTAATCAAAACTTAAGAGTTAATATCGTTGATCACGAGCTTTTCAACACTATTGTATTGCAAAAATTCAATTTATGTTCTTTTTACGCAGTTATAAGTTCAACGGGTCCATTTTAAGGCCCATTTAGACCCACTCGTCCGAAATTGCTACAAAAAGGACCGAAAAATAAGTTTTGATCCAATTTTAGGAGTTCATATAATTGGTTACGAGCTTTTCAACTAGATTATATTGCAAAAACTCAAATTTGGTATTTTTTACTCAGTTAAAAGTGCAACGAGTCCATTTTACGGCCCATTTAGACCCGCTCGCCCGAAACCTCTTCAAATATGACTGAAAAACAAGTTTTAATCAAATTTTAGGAGTTCATACAATTGATTACGATCGTTTCAACACAATTATATTGCAAAAACTCAATTTCTGTATTTTTTACTCAGTTAAAAGTCCAACAGGTCCATTTTACGGCCCATTTAGACCCGCTCGTCCGAAACCTCTACAAAAAGGACTACAAAACAAGTTTTAATCAAAACTTAAGAGTTCATATCGTTGATTATGAGCTTTTCAACACTATTGTATTGCAAAAATTCAATTTATGTTCTTTTTACGCAGTTATAAGTTTAACGGGTCTATTTTAACGCCCATTTAGGCCCGCTCGTCCGAAACCACTACAAAAAGGACCGAAAAACAAGTTTTGATCCAATTTTACGAGTTCATATAATTGATTACGAGCTTTTCAACAAGATTATATTGCAAAAACTCAAATTAAGTATATTTTACTCAGTTAAAAATCCAACGGGTCCATTTTACGGAACATTTAGACCCGCTCGCCCGAAACCTCTTTAAAAATGACTGAAAAACAAGTTTTAATCAAGTTTTAGGAGTTCATATAATTGATTACGATCTTTTCAACATGATTAAATTGCAAAAACTAAATTTTTGTACTTTTTACTCAGTTAAAAGTCCAACGGGTCCATTTTACGGCCCATTTAGACCCGCTCGTCCGAAACATCTACAAAAAGGACCGCAAAACAAGTTTTAATCGAAACTTAAGAGTTCATATCGTTGATTACGAGCTTTTGAACACTATTATATTGCAAAAATTCAATTTCTGTTCTTTTTACGCAGTTGTAAGTTCAACGGGTCCATTTTAAGGCCCATTTAGACTCACTCGTCCGAAACCTCTACAAAAAGGACCGAAAAACAAGCTTTGATCAAATTTTAGGAGTTCATATAATTGATTACGAGCTTTTCAACAAGATTATATTGCAAAAACTCAAATTCGGTATTTTTTACTCAGTTAAAAGTCCAACGGGTCTATTTTACGGCCCATTTAGACCCGCTCGCCCGAAACCTCTTCAAAAATGACTGAAAAACAAGTTTTAATCAAATTTTAGGAGTTCATATAATTGATTACGATCTTTTCAACACGATTATATTGCAAAAACTCAATTTTTGTACTTTTTACTCAGTTAAAAGTCCAACGGGTCCATTTTACGGCCCATTTAGACCCGCTCGTCCGAAACCTCTACAAAAGGAGCGCAAAACAAGTTTTAATCAAAACTTAAGAGTTCATATCGTTGATTATGAGCTTTTCAACACTATTGAATTGCAAAAATTCAATTTCTGTTCTTTTTACGCAGTTATAAGTTCAACGGGTCCATTTTACGGCCCATTTAGACCCGCTCGCCCGAAACCTCTTCAAAAATGACTGAAAAACAAGTTATAATCAAATTTTAGGAGTTCATATAATTGATTACGATCGTTTCATCACAATTATATTGCAAAAACTCAATTTATGTATTTTTTATTTAGTTAAAAGTCCAACGGGTCCATTTTACGGCCCATTTAGACCCGCTCGTCCGAAACCTCTACAAAAAGGACCGCAAAACAAGTTTTAATCAAAACTTAAGAGTTCATATCGTTGATTACGAGCTTTTCAACACTATTGTATTGGAAAAATTCAATTTATGTTCTTTTTACGCAGTTATAAGTCAAACGGGTCCATTTTAAGGCCCATTTAGACCCGCTCGTCCGAAACCTCTACAAAAAGGACCGAAAAATAAGTTTTGATCCAATTTTAGGAGTTCATTTAATTGGTTACGAGCTTTTCAACAAGATTAAATTGCAAAAACTCAAATTCTGTATTTTTTACTTAGTAAAAAGTGCAACGGGTCCATTTAACAGCCCATTTAGACCCGCTCGCCCGAAACCTCTTCAAAAATGACTGAAAAACAAGTTATAATCAACTTTTAGGAGTTCATATAATTGATTACGATCGTTTCAACACAATTATATTGCAAAAACTCAATTTCTATATTTTTTACTCAGTTAAAAGTCCAACGGGTCCATTTTACGGCCTATTTAGACCCGCTCGTCTGAAACCTCTACAAAAAGGACCGCAAAACAAGTTTTAATCAAAACTTAAGAGTTCATATCGTTGATTACGAGCTTTTGAACACTATTGTATTGAAAAAATTCAATTTCTGTTCTTTTTACGAAGTTATAAGTTCAACGGGTCTATCTTAAGGCCCATTTAGACTCGCTCGCCCGAAACCTCTACAAAAAGGACCGAAAAACAAGTTTTGATCGAATTTTAGGAGTTCATATAATTGATTACGAGCTTTTCAACAAGATTATATTGCAAAAACTCAAATTAGGTATTTTTTACTTAGTTAAAAGTCCAACGGGTCAATTTTACGGCCCATTTAGACCCGCTCGTCCGAAACCACTACAAAAAGGACCGAAAAACAAGTTTTGATCCAATTTTAGGAGTTCATATAATTGATTACGATCGTTTCAACACGATTATATTGCAAAAACTGAAATTCGGTATTTTTTACTCAGTTAAAAGTCCCACGGGTCCATTTTACGGCCCATTTAGACCCGCTCGTCCGAAACCTCTACAAAAAGGACCGCAAAACAAGTTTTAATCAAAACTTAAGAGTTCATATCGTTGATTACGAGCTTTTCAACACTGTTGTATTGCAAAAATTCATTTTATGTTCTTTTTACGCAGTTATAAGTTCAACGGGTCCATTTTAAGGCCCATTTAGACCCGCTCGTCTGAAACCTCTACAAAAAAGACCGAAAAACAAGTTTTGATCGAATTTTAGGAGTTCATATAATTGATTACGAGCTTTTCAACAAGATTATATTGCAAAAACTCAAATTCGGTATTTTTTTCTTAGTTAAAAGTCCAATGGGTCAATTTTACGGCCCATTTAGACCCGCTCGTTCGAACCTCTACAAAAAGGACCGAAAAACAAGTTTTGATCCAATTTTAGGAGTTCATATAATTGATTACCATCTTTTCTACACGATTATATTGCAAAAACTCAAATTCGGCATTTTTTACTTAGTTAAAAGTCCAACGGGTCCATTTTACGGCTCATTTAGACCCGCTCACCCGAAACCTCTTCAAAAATGACTGAAAAACAAGTTTTAATCTAACTTTAGGGGTTCATATAATTGATTACGATCGTTTCAACATGATTATATTGCAAACACTTAATTTCTATATTTTTTACTCAGTTAAAAGTCCAACGGGTCCATTTTACGGCCCATTTAGACCCGCTCGTCCGAAACCTCTACAAAAAGAACCGCTAAACAAGTTTTAATCAAAACTTAAGAGTTCATATCGTTGATTACGAGATTTTCAACACTATTGGATTGCAAAAATTCAATTTCTATTCTTTTTACGTAGTTATAAGTTCAACGGGTCCATTTTGAGGCCCATTTAGACCCGCTCCTCCGAAACCTCTACATAAAGGACCGAAAAACAAGTTTTGATCCAATTTTAGGAGTTCATATAATTGATTACGAGCTTTTCAACAAGATTATATTGCAAAAACTCAAATTCGGTATTTTTTACTCGGTTAAAAGTCCAACGGGTCAATTTTACGGCCCATTTAGACCCTCTCGTTCGAAACCTCTACAAAAAGGACCGAAAAACAAGTTTTGATCCAATATTATGAGTTCGTATAATTGATTACGAGCTTTTCAACACGATTATATTGCAAAAACTCAATTTATGTACTTTTTACTCAGTTAAAAGTCCAACGGGTCCATTTTACGGCCCATTTAGACCCGCTCGTCCGAAACCTCTACAAAAAGGACCGCAAAACAAGTTTTAATGAAAACTTAAGAGTTCATATCGTTGATTACGAGCTTTTCAAAACTATTGTATTGCAAAAATTCAATTTATGTTCTTTTTACGCAGTTATAAGTTCAACGGGTCCATTTTAAGGCCCATTTAAATCCGCTCGTCCGAAACCATTACAAAAATGACCGAAAAACAAGTTTTGATCCAATTTTAGGAGTTCGTATAATTGATTACAATTGTTTTAACACGATTATATTGCTAAAACTCAAATTCCGTATTTTTTACTCAGTTAAAAGTCCAACGGGTCCATTTTACGGCCCATTTAGACCCGCTCGTCCGAAACCTCTACAAAAAGAATCGCAAAACAAGTTTTAATCAAAACTTAAGAGTTCATATCGTTGATTACGAGCTTTTCAACACTATTGTATGGCAAAAATTCAATTTTTGGTTTTTTTACGCAGTTATAAGTTTAAAGGGTCCATTTTAAGCCCATTTAGACTCGCTCGTCCGAAACCTCTACAAAAAGGACCGAAAAACAAGTTTTGATCCAATTTTAGGAGTTCATATAATTGATTACGAGCTTTTCAACACGATTATATTGCAAAAACTCAAATTCGGTATTTTTTACTTATTTAAAAGTCCAACGGGTCCATTTTACGGCCCATTTAGACCCGCTCACTCGAAACCTCTTCAAAAATGACTGGAAAAACAAGTTTTTATCCAATTTTAGGGGTTCATATAATTGATTACGATCTTTTCAACACGATTATATTGCAAAAACTAAACTTTTGTACTTTTTACTTAGTTGAAAGTCCAACGGGTCCATTTTACGGCCCATTTAGACCCGCTCGTCCGAAACCTCTACAAAAAGAACCGCAAAACAAGTTTTAATCAAAACTTAAGAGTTCATATCGTTGATTACGATCTTTTCAACACTATTGTATTGCAGAAATTCAATTTATGTTCTTTTTACGCAGTTATAAGTACAACGGGTCCATTTTAAGGCCCATTTAGACCCGCTCGTCCGAAACCTCTACAAAAAGGACCGAAAAACAAGTTTTGATCCAATTTTAGGAGTTCATATAATTGATTACGAGCTTTTGAACAAGATTATATTACAAAAACTCAAATTCAGTATTTTTTATTTAGTTAAAAGTCCAACGGGTCAATTTTACGGCTCATTTAGACCCGCTCGTTTGAAACCTCTACAAAAAGAACCGAAATACAAGTTTTGATCCAATTTTAGGAGTTCATATAATTGATTACGAGCTTTTCAACAAGGTTATATTGCAAAAACTCAAATTCGGTATTTTTTACTCAGTTAAAAGTCCAACGGGTCCATTTCACGGCCCATTTAGACCCGCTCATTCGAAACCTCTACAAAAAGGACCGAAAAACAAGTTTTGATCCAATTTTAGGAGTTCATATAATTGATTACGAGCTTTTCAACAAGATTATATTGCAAAAACTCAAATTCGGTATTTTTTACTCAGTTAAAAGTCCAACGGGTCCATTTTACGGCCCATTTAGACCCGCTCGTTCGAAACCTCTACAAAAAGGACCGAAAAACAAGTTTTGATCCAATTTTAGGAGTTCATATAATTGATTACGAGCTTTTCAACAAGATTATATTGCAAAAACTCAAATTTGGTATTTTTTACTTAGTTAAAAGTCCAACGGGTCCATTTCACGGCCCATTTAGACCCGCTCGTCCAAAACCTCTACAAAAAGGACCGCAAAACAAGTTTTAATCAAAACTTAAGAGTTCATATCGTTAATTACGAGCTTTTCAACACTATTGTATTGCAAAAATTCAATTTATGTTCTTTTTATGCAGTTATAAGTTCAACGGGTCCATTTTAAGGCCCATTTAGACCCGCTCGTTCGAAACCTCTGCAAAAAGGACCGAAAAACAAGTTTTGTTCCAATTTTAGGAGTTCATATAATTGATTACGAGCTTTTCAACAAGATTATATTGCAAAAACTCAAATTCGGTATTTTTTACTCAGTTAAAAGTCCAACGGGTCCATTTTACAGCCCTTTAGACCCGCTCGTTCGAAACCTCTACAAAAGACCTGAAAAACAAGTTTTGATCCAATTTTAGGAGTTCATATAATTGATTACGAGCTTTTCAACAAGATTATATTGCAAGAACTCAAATTAGGCATTTTTTACTTAGTTAAAAGTCCAACGGGTCCATTTTACGGCCCATTTAGACCCGCTCGTTCGAAACCTCTACAAAAAGGACCGAAAAAACAAGTTTTGATCCAATTTTAGGAGTTCATATAATTGATTACGAGCTTTTCAACAAGATTATATTGCAAAAACTCAAATTCGGTATTTTTTTTACTTAGTTAAAAGTCCAACGGGTCCATTTCACGGCCCATTTAGACCCGCTCGTCCAAAACCTCTACAAAAAGGACCGCAAAACAAGTTTTAATCAAAACTTAAGAGTTCATATCGTTGATTACGAGCTTTTCAACACTATTGTATTGCAAAAATTCAATTTATGTTCTTTTTACGCAGTTATAAGTTCAACGGGTCCATTTTAAGGCCCATTTAGACCCGCTCGTCCGAAACCTCTACAAAAAGGACCGAAAAATAAGTTTTGATCCAATTTCAGGAGTTTATATAATTGATTACGAGCTTTTCAACAAGATTATATTGTAAAAACTCAAATTTGGTATTTTTTTCTAAGTTAAAAGTCCAACGGGTCCATTTTACGGCCCATTTAGACCCGCTCGCCCGAAACCTATTAAAAATGACTGAAAAACTTGTTTTAATCAAATTTTAGGAGTTCATATAATTGATTACGATCGTTTCAACACAATTATATTGCAAAAACTCAATTTCTGCATTTTTTACTAAGTTAAAAGTCCAACGGGTCCATTTTACGGCCCATTTAGACCCGCTCATCCGAAACCTCTACAAAAAGGACCGCAAAACAAGTTTTAATCAAAACTTAAGAGTTCATATCGTTGATTACTGTTGCGACTAAAAAATACCTCGGTGTCACTTAGAAGAACCGGGTTTTAATGGTTTTTTGGAAATTTTAATCGGATTCGTATAAAAATAGAGGAGTCGCCACCGGCCATTTAAGAATGGTAGACCAGACACCGAAATAAAACCAGAGATTCTTTTTTTTGAAAAAATGGGTTCGGGAGTCGGTTACACGCGAGGAAGGATTAGCACCCTCGACGTGCCCAAAATTGGTACCAAAAACATTACCGCTTAATTAATATTAAACTTTGCGAATTAAAGTGACGAATCGTATTGAAATTTGGTTATACGAGCGAGTAAATTTTAAAGGTCTCAATATTCGAGAAAGAACGTCCGAACCACCACCACTACGACTGGTACTGGCCTCGTTCGTTCCCGAATAAAGAGACACTCGCATTGCAATTTAAAAAAAACCGGATGCAATTTAGTGTAATACATAACCACATATATACCGAAAATAAATAAACAACACGTAATAATACAAACAAATCAAAAAGCACATAAAATAAACATAGCATAAAAACAAATATATAAACAAAGCTACTTAAGTGCATGGACAAATATATACGAAATAAATACATGAAGTAGATATAGCATAAAAAGAAAAACGAGCATATGAACTAAGGCATTCAAATGCATGAACATATATGTACAAAATAAATGTAAGTCTGAAAATGGTTAAAAAGTAATTCTGGACGGTTTCCAGGGACTGATTAAAGGAATAAACCATAAAAAAACCCGCATTGAATCACTAAAAACAGTGACCGAAATAAGAAAACACCATAAACTGGAGGGAACAAAATGGGTATTAAGCCATTCGGCAAAGGCTAAAACAAATTTGAGGACGAAACTGCAAAAAGGTTTAAAATATCAGTGACCAAGGACGTGATTTCAAAAAACGGAAACCCCTTTAGTGGGAATATGGAAACACGGAAGGACTTAAAAAAGGGTTAAACCATTTTCAAAAAAAAACGAGGTAGTATAAACACCCTCTTTTAAAACCATTTTGCCTCTTTTGGGGTATTTTTTGAAACCCTAAAAAAGGAAAAAAGAAAAGAAAAAAAAACCCACCTGCTTTTATATATCCACCCGATTAGGGTTTTGAGAAAAACTTTCTGGCGCCGTCGGCCGCTAACCGGCGCCGGTGACCTCAAGAAGAAACTAAAAAAAAACCTTCCCCACTTTCTCCTTTAAACAGAAACAAAAGATAAAGCCCCACAAACTCCTTTCGTTCGAATCTTAAGAAAAAAAGAAAAGAGTCGAATGGTGACTCCGGTGGCTCACCCGTCGGTTTCCGAGACGGAGACCAGAGGTTGATTGTCGGAAACGCAAAGATCCAAAGAGGTAACGTGATGGCTCCGGTGGCTCACCCGACGGTTTCCGAGACGGAAACCTAAGGCTTATCGCCGGCGGCACCAGAAAAGTCAGAGGGAGGAAGAGAGAGCTTTTCGGAAGGTAAAAAAAACAAAAAACTTCTTTATTACTCATGCATGCATTGGATTGAAAGTTGAAATTTTGGGTACCTCTGGAAAATGAGTTTTTCTATTGCTATGAAAAATCCTCTTCTTTTTTCTGCTTAGAAGAAGCATTACAAAGTGTTGTTCGGGCTCCTTTATACCCGAATTACATAGGAAATAACCAGACAATATGAATCCTCTCTCTCTCCCTCTTTTCTTTTTGTCGGTTTACATTTCTATTCTTGGTCTCTGATTGAGTTTTTTCTTTTCTGTTTACATGACAAAACCGCCCCAAAACGGTGTTAGCATAGGGGCAGCCGAGGGTGCGCGGCGGGGCAGAAAGGCAGAGGCATGCAGTCGAGGGGTCACGGGCATAGCTACGCGCGCGTGATGGGAGCCGGATCGTCTCAGGCGCGCGTGGAACACGAACGGGCGTCGGGTACATTGCACGCGCAGATTTGGTCCGTTAGATCAGATCTGGATCTAACGGTGGGGGAGGCGTGCGGCACGGATCCATACCCTATTAGGGTTTCCTTCAGATCTGATCTGGGCCGTTGATCTCGCCCAGATCGGACGGTTGGGGCTTGGCGGCGTGAAGGATAAGAGGGCCTCCCTAGGGTTTTCTTTGAGATTCGATATGGGCCGTCAGATCTTAGCAGATCTGACGGCTGTGGATGAAGACAGCGGCTGCACCAACAAGGATAAGGGGTGTTAGGGTTTCTAACAGATTAGGGCTTAGGGCTTAATCGGGCCAAATGGGCTTTGTAAATGTTTTTTGGTTTTTATATTATGTAATGGACATTAATTTAACAAACTGGGCTCTTATTTAATTAAAGTTGGGCTTTTATTATTTAATCTTTTTGTGTTTTTCAAATTTGATTAATAATAATAATAGTAAATATAATAATAGAATGTGGTAATAGATAATAGTGAATATCAGCAATAGTAAAATAGTGATGATAATAATATAATACTAGTAATAGCAGATGATGATAATAATATAATAATAGTGATAATAAAGTTAATGACAAGAACAAATAATGAGATTAGTAATTAATTAATCTTTTTCATTTTTCCTATTTCTAGCCACGATATATAAAACCCATTAAGGAAAAAATGGGTTTTGATACCCCGGACAAAATAGGTGATTACAATTACGAGCTTTTCAACACTATTGTATTGCAAAAATTCAATTACTGTTCTTTTTACGCAATTATAAGTTCAACGGGTCCATTTTAAGGCCCATTTAGACCCGCTCATCCGAAACCTCTACAAAAAGGATCGAAAAACAAGTTTTGATCCAATTTTAGGAGTTCATATAATTGATTACGAGCTTTTCAACAATATTATATTGCAAAAACTCAAATTCGGTATTTTTTACTCAGTTAAAAGTCCAACGGGTCCATTTTACGGCCCATTTAGACCCGCTCATCCGAAACCTCTTCAAAAATGACCGAAAAACAAGTTTTGATCAAATTTTAGGAGTTCATATAATTGATTACGAGCTTTTCAACAAGATTATATTGCAAAAACTAAAATTCGGTATTTTTTACATAGTTAAAAGTCCAACAGGTCCATTTTACAGCCCATTTAGACCCGCTCGCCCGAAACCTCTTCAAAAATGACCGAAAAACAAGTTTTAATCAAATTTTAGGAGTTCATATAATTGATTACGAGCTTTTCAACAAGATTATATTGCAAAAACTCAAATTCGGTATTTTTTACACAGTTAAAAGTCCAACGGGTCCATTTTACAGCCCATTTAGACCCGCTCGCCCGAAACCTCTTCAAAAATGACCGAAAAACAAGTTTTAATCAAATTTTAGGAGTTCATATAATTGATTACGATCTTTTCAACACGATTATATTGCAAAAACTAAATTTTTGTACTTTTTACTTAGTTAAAAGTCCAACGGGTCCATTTTATGGCCCATTTAGACCCGCTCGTCCGAAACCTCTTCAAAAATAAATGAAAAACAAGTTTTTATCAAATTTTAGGAGTTCATATAATTGATTACGATCTTTTCAACACGATTATATTGCAAAAACTCAATTTATGTACTTTTTACGTAGTTAAAAGTCCAACGGGTCCATTTTACAGCCCATTTAGACCCGCTCGTCCGAAACCTCTACAAAAAGGACCGCAAGACAAGTTTTAATCAAAACTTAAGAGTTCGTATCGTTGATTACGAGCTTTTCAACAATATTGTATTGCAAAAATTCAATTTATGTACTTTTTACGCAGTTATAAGTTCAACGGGTCCATTTTAAGGCCCATTTAGACCCGCTCGTCCGAAACCACTACAAAAAGGACCGAAAAACAAGTTTTGATCCAATTCTAGGAGTTCATATAATTGATTACGATCGTTTCAACACGATTATATTGCAAAAACTCAAATCAGTATTTTTTACTCAGTTCAAAGTCCAACGGGTCTATTTTACGGCCCATTTAGACCCGCTCGTCCGAAACCTCTACAAAAAGGACCGCAAAAAAATTTTAATCAAAACTTAAGAGTTCATATCGTTGATTACGAGCTTTAGAACACTGTTGTATTGAAAAAATTCAATTTCTGTTCTTTTTACGAAGTTATAAGTTCAACGGGTCTATCTTCAGGCCCATTTAAACTCACTCGTCCGAAACCTCTACAAAAAGGACCGTAAAACAAGTTTTGATCCAATTTTAGGAGTTCATATAATTGATTACGAGCTTTTCAACAAGATTATATTGCAAAAACTCAAATTCGGTATTTTTTACTCAGTTAAAAGTCGAACGGGTCCATTTTACGGCCCATTTAGACCCTCTCGTTCGAAACATCTACAAAAAGGACCGAAAAACAAGTTTTGATCAAATTTTTGGAGTTCATATAATTGATTACGAGCTTTTCAACAAGATTATATTGCAAAAACTCAAATTCGGCTTTTTTTACTTAGTTAAAAGTCCAACGGTTCCATTTTACGGTGCATTTAGACCCGCTCGCCCGAAACCTCTTCAAAAATGTCTGAAAAATAAGTTTTAATAAAATTTTAGGAGTTCATATAATTGATTACGATCTTTTCAACACGATTATATTGAAAAAACTCAATTTATGTACTTTTTACTTAGTTAAAAGTCCAACGGGTCCATTTTACGACCCATTTAGACCAGCTCGTCCGAAACCTCTACAAAAAGGACCGCAAAACAAGTTTTAATCAAAAATTAAGAGTTCATATCGTTGATTACGAGCTTTTCAACAATATTGTATTGCAAAAATTCAATTTATGTACTTTTTACGCAGTTATAAGTTCAACCGGTCCATTTAGACCCGCTCGTCCGAAACCTCTTTAAAAATGACTGAAAAACAAGTTTTGATCACAAATTCGGTGTTTTTTACTCAGTTAAAGGTCCAACGGGTCCATTTTACGGCCCATTTAGACCCGCTCGCCCGAAACCTCTTCAAAAATGACCGAAAAACAAGTTTTAATCAAATTTTAGGACTTCATATCATTGATTACGATCTTTTCAACATGATTATATTGCAAAAACTCAATTTTTGTACTTTTTACTTAGTTAAAAGTCCAACGGGTCCATTTTACGGCCCATTTAGACCCGCTCGTCTGAAACCTCTACAAAAAGAACCGTAAAACAAGTTTTAATCAAAACTTAAGAGTTCATATCGTTGATTACTAGCTTTTCAACACTATTGTATTGCAAAAATTCAATTTCTGTTTTTTTACGCAGTTATAAGTTCAACGGGTCCATTTTAAGGCCCATTTAGACTCACTCGTCCGAAACCTCTACAAAAAGGACCGAAAAACAAGTTTTGATCCAATTTTAGGAGTTTATATAATTGATTACGAGCTTTTTAACAATATTAAATTGCAAAAACTCAAATTAGGTATTTTTTACTCAGTTAAAAGTCCAACGGGTCCATTTTACGGCCCATTTAGACACGCTCGCCCGAAACCTCTTCAAAAATGACTGAAAAACAAGTTTTAATCAAATTTTAGGAGTTAATATAATTGATTACGATCTTTTCAACACGATTATATTGCAAAAACTCAATTTTTGTACTTTTTACTAAGTTAAAAGTTCAACGGGTCCATTTTACGGCCCATTTAGACCCGCTCGTCCGAAACTTCTACAAAAAGGACCGCAAAACAAGTTTTAATCAAAACTTAAGAGTTCATATCGTTGATCACAAGCTTTTCAACACTATTGTATTGCAAAAATTCAATTTATGTTCTTTTTACGCAGTTATAAGTTCAACGGGTCCATTTTAAGGCCCATTTAGACCCGCTCGTCCGAAACCTCTACAAAAAGGACCGAAAAATAAGTTTTGATCCAATTTTAGGAGTTCATATAATTGGTTACGAGCTTTTCAACATGATTATATTGCAAAAACTCAAATTCGGTATTTTTTACTTAGTTAAAAGTCCAACGGGTCCATTTTACGGCCCATTTAGACACGCTCGCCCGAAACCTCTTCAAAAATGACTGAAAAACAAGTTTTAATCAAATTTTAGGAGTTAATATAATTGATTACGATCTTTTCAACACGATTATATTGCAAAAACTCAATTTTTGTACTTTTTACTAAGTTAAAAGTTCAACGGGTCCATTTTACGGCCCATTTAGACCCGCTCGTCCGAAACTTCTACAAAAAGGACCGCAAAACAAGTTTTAATCAAAACTTAAGAGTTCATATCGTTGATCACAAGCTTTTCAACACTATTGTATTGCAAAAATTCAATTTATGTTCTTTTTACGCAGTTATAAGTTCAACGGGTCCATTTTAAGGCCCATTTAGACCCGCTCGTCCGAAACCTCTACAAAAAGGACCGAAAAATAAGTTTTGATCCAATTTTAGGAGTTCATATAATTGGTTACGAGCTTTTCAACATGATTATATTGCAAAAACTCAAATTCGGTATTTTTTACTCAGTAAAAAGTGCAACGGGTCCATTTTACGGCCCATTTAGACCCGCTCGCCCGAAACCTCTTCAAAAATGACTGGAAAACAAGTTATAATCAAATTTTAGGAGTTCATATAATTGATTACGATCGTTTCAACACAATTATATTGCAAAAACTCAATTTATGTATTTTTTTTTAGTTAAAAGTCCAACGGGTCCATTTTACGGCCCATTTAGACCCGCTCGTCCGAAGCCTCTACGAAAAGGACCGCAAAACAAGTTTTAATCAAAACTTAAGAGTTCATATCGTTGATTACGAGCTTTTCAACACTATTGTATTGCAAAAATTCAATTTATGTTCTTTTTACGCAGTTATAAGTTCAACGGGTCCATTTTAAGGCCCATTTAGACCCGCTCGTCCGAAACCTCTACAAAAAGGACCGAAAAATAAGTTTTGATCCAATTTTAGGAGTTCATATAATTGGTTACGAGCTTTTCAACATGATTATATTGCAAAAACTCAAATTCGGTATTTTTTACTTAGTTAAAAGTCCAACGGGTCCATTTTACGGCCCATTTAGACACGCTCGCCCGAAACCTCTTCAAAAATGACTGAAAAACAAGTTTTAATCAAATTTTAGGAGTTAATATAATTGATTACGATCTTTTCAACACGATTATATTGCAAAAACTCAATTTTTGTACTTTTTACTAAGTTAAAAGTTCAACGGGTCCATTTTACGGCCCATTTAGACCCGCTCGTCCGAAACTTCTACAAAAAGGACCGCAAAACAAGTTTTAATCAAAACTTAAGAGTTCATATCGTTGATCACAAGCTTTTCAACACTATTGTATTGCAAAAATTCAATTTATGTTCTTTTTACGCAGTTATAAGTTCAACGGGTCCATTTTAAGGCCCATTTAGACCCGCTCGTCCGAAACCTCTACAAAAAGGACCGAAAATAAGTTTTGATCCAATTTTAGGAGTTCATATAATTGGTTACGAGCTTTTCAACATGATTATATTGCAAAAACTCAAATTCGGTATTTTTTACTCAGTAAAAAGTGCAACGGGTCCATTTTACGGCCCATTTAGACCCGCTCGCCCGAAACCTCTTCAAAAATGACTGGAAAACAAGTTATAATCAAATTTTAGGAGTTCATATAATTGATTACGATCGTTTCAACACAATTATATTGCAAAAACTCAATTTATGTATTTTTTTTTAGTTAAAAGTCCAACGGGTCCATTTTACGGCCCATTTAGACCCGCTCGTCCGAAACCTCTACGAAAAGGACCGCAAAACAAGTTTTAATCAAAACTTAAGAGTTCATATCGTTGATTACGAGCTTTTCAACACTATTGTATTGCAAAAATTCAATTTATGTTCTTTTTACGCAGTTATAAGTCAAACGGATCCATTTTAAGGCCCATTTAGACCCGCTCGTCCGAAAACTCTACAAAAAGGACCGAAAAATAAGTTTTAATCCAATTTTAGGAGTTCATAAAATTGGTTACGAGCTTTTCAACAAGATTATATTGCAAAAACTCAAATTCGGTATTTTTTACTCAGTAAAAAGTGCAACGGGTCCATTTTACGGCCCATTTAGACACGCTCGCCCGAAACCTCTTCAAAAATGACTGAAAAACAAGTTATAATCAACTTTTAGGAGTTCATATAATTGATTACGATCGTTTCAACACAATTATATCGCAAAAACTGAATTTTTGTATTTTTTACTCTGTTAAAAGTCCAACGGGTTCATTTTACGGCCTATTTAGACCCGCTCGTCCGAAACCTCTACAAAAAGGACCGCAAAACAAGTTTTAATCAAAACTTAAGAGTTCATATCGTTGATTACGAGCTTTAGAACACTGTTTTATTGAAAAAATTCAATTTCTGTTCTTTTTACGAAGTTATAAGTTCAACGGGTCTATCTTCAGGCCCATTTAAACTCACTCGTCCGAAACCTCTACAAAAAGGACCGTAAAACAAGTTTTGATCCAATTTTAGGAGTTCATATAATTGATTACGAGCTTTTCAACAAGATTATATTGCAAAAACTCAAATTCGGTATTTTTTACTCAGTTAAAAGTCGAACGGGTCCATTTTACGGCCCATTTAGACCCGCTCACCCGAAACCTGTTCAAAAATGACTGAAAAACAAGTTTTAATCAAATTTTAGGAGTTCATATAATTGATTACGATCTTTTCAACACGATTATATTGCAAAAACTAAATTTTTGTACTTTTTACTCAGTTAAAAGTCCAACGGGTCCATTTTACGGCCCATTTAGACCCGCTCGACCGAAACCTCTACAAAAAGGACCGCAAAACAAGTTTTAATCAAAACTTAAGAGTTCATATTGTTGATTACGAGCTTTTGAACACTATTGTATTGCAAAAATTCAATTTTTGTTCTTTTTACGCAGTTATAAGTTCAACGGGTCCATTTTAAGGCCCATTTAGACTCGCTCGTCCAAAACCTCTACAAAAAGGACCGAAAAACAAGCTTTGATCCAATTTTAGGAGTTCATATAATTGATGACGAGCTTTTCAACAAGATTATATTGCAAAAACTCAAATTCGGTATTTTTTACTCAGTTAAAAGTCCAACGGGTCTATTTTACGGCCCATTTAGACTCGCTCGCCCGAAACCTGTTAAAAAAATAACTGAAAAACAAGTTTTAATCAAATTTTAGGAGTTCATATAATTGATTACGATCTTTTCAACACGATTATATTGCAAAAACTCAATTTTTGTACTTTTTACTCAGTTAAAAGTCCAACGGGTCCATTTTACGGCCCATTTAGACCCGCTCGTCCGAAACCTCTACAAAAAGGAGCGCAAAACAAGTTTTAATAAAAACTTAAGAGTTCATATCGTTGATTATGAGCTTTTCAACACTATTGTATTGCAAAAATTCAATTTCTATTCTTTTTACGCAGTTATAAGTTCAACGGGTCCATTTTAAGGCCCATTTAGACCCGCTCGTCCGAAACCTCTACAAAAAGGACCGAAAACAAGTTTTGATCCAATTTTAGGAGTTCATATAATTGATTACGAGCTTTTCAACAAGATTATATTGCAAAAACTCAAATTCGGAGTTTTTTACTCAGTTAAAAGTCCAACGGGTCCATTTTACGGCCCATTTAGACACGCTCGCCCGAAACCTCTTCAAAAATGACTGAAAAACAAGTTTTAATCAAATTTTAGGAGTTAATATAATTGATTACGATCTTTTCAACACGATTATATTGCAAAAACTCAATTTTTGTACTTTTTACTAAGCTAAAAGTTCAACGGGTCCATTTTACGGCCCATTTAGACCCGCTCGTCCGAAACTTCTACAAAAAGGACCGCAAAACAAGTTTTAATCAAAACTTAAGAGTTCATATCGTTGATCACAACCTTTTCAACACTATTGTATTGCAAAAATTCAATTTATGTTCTTTTTACGCAGTTATAAGTTCAACGGGTCCATTTTAAGGCCCATTTAGACCCGCTCGTCCGAAACCTCTACAAAAAGGACCGAAAAACAAGTTTTGATCCAATTTTAGGAGTTCATATAATTGGTTACGAGCTTTTCAACATGATTATATTGCAAAAACTCAAATTCGGTATTTTTTACTCAGTAAAAAGTGCAACGGGTCCATTTTACGGCCCATTTAGGCCCGCTCGCCCGAAACCTCTTCAAAAATGACTGGAAAACAAGTTATAATCAAATTTTAGGAGTTCATATAATTGATTACGATCGTTTCAACACAATTATATTGCAAAAACTCAATTTATGTATTTTTTTTTTAGTTAAAAGTCCAACGGGTCCATTTTACGGCCCATTTAGACCCGCTCGTCCGAAACCTCTACGAAAAGGACCGCAAAACAAGTTTTAATCAAAACTTAAGAGTTCATATCGTTGATTACGAGCTTTTCAACACTATTGTATTGCAAAAATTCAATTTATGTTCTTTTTACGCAGTTATAAGTCAAACGGGTCCATTTTAAGGCCCATTTAGACCCGCTCGTCCGAAACCTCTACAAAAAGGACCGAAAAATAAGTTTTAATCCAATTTTAGGAGTTCATAAAATTGGTTACGAGCTTTTCAACAAGATTATATTGCAAAAACTCAAATTCGGTATTTTTTACTCAGTAAAAAGTGCAACGGGTCCATTTTACGGCCCATTTAGACACGCTCGCCCGAAACCTCTTCAAAAATGACTGAAAAACAAGTTATAATCAACTTTTAGGAGTTCATATAATTGATTACGATCGTTTCAACACAATTATATTGCAAAAACTGAATTTTTGTATTTTTTACTATGTTAAAAGTCCAACGGGTCCATTTTACGGCCTATTTAGACCCGCTCGTCCGAAACCTCTACAAAAAGGACCGCAAAACAAGTTTTAATCAAAACTTAAGAGTTCATATCGTTGATTACGAGCTTTAGAACACTGTTGTATTGAAAAAATTCAATTTCTGTTCTTTTTACGAAGTTATAAGTTCAACGGGTCTATCTTCAGGCCCATTTAAACTCACTCGTCCGAAACCTCTACAAAAAGGACCGTAAAACAAGTTTTGATCCAATTTTAGGAGTTCATATAATTGATTACGAGCTTTTCAACAAGATTATATTGCAAAAACTCAAATTCGGTATTTTTTACTCAGTTAAAAGTCGAACGGGTCCATTTTACGGCCCATTTAGACCCGCTCACCCGAAACCTGTTCAAAAATGACTGAAAAACAAGTTTTAATCAAATTTTAGGAGTTCATATAATTGATTACGATCTTTTCAACACGATTATATTGCAAAAACTAAATTTTTGTACTTTTTACTCAGTTAAAAGTCCAACGGGTCCATTTTACGGCCCATTTAGACCCGCACGTCCGAAACCTCTACAAAAAGGACCGCAAAACAAGTTTTAATCAAAACTTAAGAGTTCATATTGTTGATTACGAGCTTTTGAACACTATTGTATTGCAAAAATTCAATTTTTGTTCTTTTTACGCAGTTATAAGTTCAACGGGTCCATTTTAAGGCCCATTTAGACTCGCTCGTCCAAAACCTCTACAAAAAGGATCGAAAAACAAGCTTTGATCCAATTTTAGGAGTTCATATAATTGATGACGAGCTTTTCAACAAGATTATATTGCAAAAACTCAAATTCGGTATTTTTTACTCAGTTAAAAGTCCAACGGGTCTATTTTACGGCCCATTTAGACTCGCTCGCCCGAAACCTATTAAAAAATAACTGAAAAACAAGTTTTAATCAAATTTTAGGAGTTCATATAATTGATTACGATCTTTTCAACACGATTATATTGCAAAAACTCAATTTTTGTACTTTTTACTCAGTTAAAAGTCCAACGGGTCCATTTTACGGCCCATTTAGACCCGCTCGTCCGAAACCTCTACAAAAAGGAGCGCAAAACAAGTTTTAATAAAAACTTAAGAGTTCATATCGTTGATTATGAGCTTTTCAACACTATTGTATTGCAAAAATTCAATTTCTATTCTTTTTACGCAGTTATAAGTTCAACGGGTCCATTTTAAGGCCCATTTAGACCCGCTCGTCCGAAACCTCTACAAAAAGGACCGAAAACAAGTTTTGATCCAATTTTAGGAGTTCATATAATTGATTACGAGCTTTTCAACAAGATTATATTGCAAAAACTCAAATTCGTAGTTTTTTACTCAGTTAAAAGTCCAATGGGTCCATTTTACGGCCCATTTAGACCCGCTTGCCCGAAACCTCTTCAAAAATGACAAAAAAACAAGTTTTGATAAAATTTTAGGAGTTCATATAATTAATTACGAGCTTTTCAACAAGATTATATTGAAAAAACACAAATTCGGTATTTTTTACTCAATTAAAAGTCCAACGGGTCCATTTTACGGCCCATTTAGACCCGCTCGCCCGAAACCTCTTCAAAAATGACCGAAAAACAAGTTTTAATAAAATTTTAGGACATCATATCATTGATTACGATCTTTTCAACACGATTATATTGCAAAAACTCAATTTTTGTACTTTTTACTCAGTTAAAAGTCCAACGAGTCCATTTTACGGCCCATTTAGACCCGCTCGTCTGAAACCTCTACAAAAAGAACCGCAAAACAAGTTTTAATCAAAACTTAAGAGTTCATATCGTTGATTACGAGCTTTTCAACACTATTATATTGCAAAAATTCAATTTCTGTTTTTTTACGCAGTTATAAGTTCAACGGGTCCATTTTAAGGCCCATTTAGACTTGCTCGTCCGAAACCTCTACAAAAAGGACCGAAAAACAAGTTTTGATCCAATTTTAAGAGTTCATATAATTGATTAAGAGCTTTTCAACAAGATTATATTGCAAAAACTCAAATTCGGTATTTTTTACTTAGTTAAAAGTCCAACGGGTCCATTTTAAGGCCCATTTAGACCCGCTCGTCCGAAACCTCTACAAAAAGGACCGAAAAACAAGTTTTGATCAAATTTTAGGAGTTCATATAATTGATTACGATCTTTTCAACACGATTATATTGCAAAAACTCAATTTTTGTACTTTTTACTCAGTTAAAATTCCAACGGGTTTATTTTACGGCTCATTTAGACCCGCTCGTCCGAAACCTCTACAAAAATGACCGCAAAACAAGTTTTAATCAAAACTTATGAGTTCATATCGTTGATTACGAGCTTTTCAACACTATTGTATTGCAAAAATTCAATTTCTGTTCTTTTCACGCAGTTATAAGTTCAACGGGTCCATTTTAAGGCCCATTTAGACCCGCTCGTCCGAAACCTCTACAAAAAGGACCGAAAAACAAGTTTTGATCCAATTTTAGGAGTTAATATAATTAATTACGAGCTTTTCAACAAGATTATATTGCAAAAACTCAAATTCGGTATTTTTTACCCAGTTAAAAGTCCAACGGGTCCATTTTAAGGCCCATTTAGACCCGCTCGTCCGAAACATCTACAAAAAAGACCGAAAAACAAGTTTTGATCCAATTTTACGAGTTCCTATAATTGATTACGAGCTTTTCAACAAGATTAAATTGCAAAAACTCAGATTCAGTATTTTTTACTCAGTTAAAAGTCCAACGGGTCCATTTTACGGCCCATTTAGACCCGCTCGCCCGAAACCTCTTCAAAAATGACTGAAAAACAAGTTATAATCAAATTTTAGGAGTTCATACAATTGATTACGATCTTTTCAACACGATTATATTGCAAAAACTCAATTTTGTACTTTTTACTAAGTTAAAAGTCCAACGGGTCCATTTTACGGCCCATTTAGACCCGCTCCTCCGAAACCTCTACAAAAGGACCGTAAAACAAGTTTTAATCAAAACTTAAGAGTTCATATTGTTGATTACGAGCTTTTCAACACTATTGTATTACAAAAATTCAATTTCTATTCTTTTTCCGCAGTTATAAGTTCAACGGGTCCATTTTAAGGCCCATTTAGACCCGCTCGTTCGAAACCTCTACAAAAAGGACCGAAAAACAAGTTTTGATCCAATTTTAGGAGTTCATATAATTGATTACGAGCTTTTCAACAAGATTATATTGCAAAAACTCAAACTCGGTATTTTTTACTCAGTTAAAAGTCCAACGGGTCTATTTTACGGCCCATTTAGACCCGCTCGTCCAAAACCTCTTCAAAAATGACCGAAAAGAAAGTTTTAATCAAATTTTAGGACTTCATATCATTGATTACGTTCTTTTCAACACGATTATATTGCAAAAATTCAATTTATGTTCTTTTTACGCAGTTATAAGTTCAACAGGTCCATTTTACGGCCCATTTAGACCCGCTCGTCCGAAACCTCTATAAAAAGGACCGAAAAATAAGTTTTGATCCAATTTTAGTAGTTCATATAATTGGTTACGAGCTTTTCAAAAAGATTATATTGCAAAAACTCAAATTCGGTATTTTTTACTTAGTAAAGAGTGCAACGGGTCCATTTTACGGCACATTTAGACCTGCTCGCCCGAAACCTCTTCAAAAATGACTAGAAAACAAGTTATAATCAAATTTTAGGAGTTCATATAATTGATTACGATCGTTTCAACACAATTATATTGCAAAAACTCAATTTATGTATTTTTTACTTAGTTAAAAGTCCAATGGGTCCATTTTACGACCCATTTAGACCCGCTCGCCCGAAACCTCTTCAAAAATGACTGAAAAACAAGTTTTAATAAAATTTTAGGAGTTCATATAATTGATTACGATCGTTTCAAGACGATTATATTGCAATAACTCAATTTCTGTATTTTTTACTGAGTTAAAATTCCAACGGGTCCATTTTACGGCCCATTTAGACTCGCTCGCCCGAAACCTCTTCAAAAATGACTGAAAAACAAGTTTTAATCAAATTTTAGGAGTTCATATAATTGATTACGATCTTTTCAACACGATTATATTGCAAAAACTCAATTTTTGTTCTTTTTACTCAGTTAAAAGTCCAAGGGTCCATTTTACGGCCCATTTAGACCCGCTCGTCTGGAACCTCTACAAAAAGGAGCGCAAAACAAGTTTTAATCAAAACTTAAGAGTTCATATCGTTGATTATGAGCTTTTCAACACTAATGTATTACAAAAATTCAATTTCTGTTGTTTTTACGCAGTTATAAGTTCAACGGGTCCATTTTAAGGCCCATTTAGACCCGCTCGTCCGAAACCACTACAAAAAGGACCGAAAAACAAGTTTTGATCCAATTTCAGGAGTTCATATAATTGATTACGAGCTTTTCAACAAGATTATATTGCAAAAACTCAAATTCGGTGTTTTTTACTTTGTTAAAAGTCCAACGGGTCCATTTTACGGCCAATTTAGACCCGCTCGCCCGAAACCTCTTCAAAAATGACTGAAAAACAAGTTTTGATCAAATTTTAGGAGTTCATATAATTAATTACGAGCTTTTCAACAAGATTATATTGCAAAAACACAAATTTGGTCTTTTTTACTCAATTAAAATTCCAACGGGTCCATTTTACGGCCCATTTAGACCCGCTCGCCCGAAACCTCTTCAAAAATGAGCGAAAAACAAGTTTTAATCAAATTTTAGGACTTCATATCATTGATTACGATCTTTTCAACACGATTATATTGAAAAAAACTCAATTTCTGCACTTTTTACTCAGTTAAAAGTCCAACGAGTCCATTTTACGGCCCATTTAGACTCGCTTATCCGAAACCTCTACAAAAAGGACCGAAAAACATGTTTTGATCCAATTTTAGGAGTTCATATAATTGATTACGAGCTTTTCAACAAGATTATATTGCAAAAACTCAAATTCGGTATTTTTTACTTAGTTAAAAGTCTAACGGGTCCATTTTAAGGCCCATTTAGACCCGCTCGTCCGAAACCTCTACAAAAAGGACCGAAAAACAAGTTTTGATCCAATTTTAGGAGTTCATATAATTGATTACGAGCTTTTCAACAAGATTAAATTGCAAAAACTCAAATTCGGCATTTTTTACTCAGTTAAAAGTCCAACAGGTCCATTTTACGGCCCATTTAGACCCGCTCGCCCGAAACCTCTTAAAAAATGACTGAAAAACAAGTTTTAATCAAATTTTAGGAGTTCTTATAATTGATTACGAGCTTTTCAACAAGATTAAATTGCAAAAACTCAACTTCGGTATTTTTTACTCAGTTAAAAGTCCAACGGGTCCATTTTACGGCCCATTTAGACCCGCTCGCCCGAAACCTCTTCAAAAATGACTGAAAAACAAGTTTTAATCAAAACTTAAGAGTTCATATTGTTGATTACGAGCTTTTAAACACTATTGAATTGCAAAAATTCAATTTCTGTTCTTTTTACGCAGTTATAAGTTCAACGGGTCCATTTTAAGGCCCATTTAGACCCGCTCGTCCTAAACCTCTACAAAAAGGACCGAAAAACAAGTTTTGATCCAATTTTAGGAGTTCATATAATTCATTACGAGCTTTTCAACAAGATTATATTGCAAAAAGTCAATTTCTGTATTTTTACTCAATTAAAAGTCCAACGGGTCCATTTTACGGCCCATTTAGACCCGCTCGCCCGAAACCTCTTCAAAAATGACTGAAAAACAAGTTTCAATCAAACTTTAGGAGTTCATATAATTGATTACGATCGTTTCAACACGATTTAATTGCAAAAACTTAATTTCTGTATTTTTTACTCAGTTAAAAGTCCAACGGGTCCATTTTACGGCCCATTTAGACCCGCTCGTTCGAAACCTCTACAAAAAGGACCGAAAAACAAGTTTTAAGCAAAACTTAAGAGTTCATATCGTTGATTACGATCTTTTGAACACTATTGTATAGCAAAAATTCAATTTCTGTTCTTTTTACGCAGTTATAAGTTCAACGGGTCCATTTTAAGGCTCATTTAGACTCGCTCGTCCGAAACCTCTACAAAAAGGACCGAAAAACAAGTTTTGATCCAATTTTAGGAGTTCATATAATTGATTACGAGCTTTTCAACAAGATTATATTGCAAAAACTCAAATTCGGTGTTTTTTACTCAGTTAAAATTCCAACGGGTCCATTTTACGGCCCATTTAGACCCGCTCGCCCGAAACCTCTTCAAAAATGACTGAAAAACAAGTTTTAATCAAATTTTAGGACTTCATATAATTGATTACGATCTTTTCAACACGTTTATATTGCAAGAACTCAATTTTTGTACTTTTTACTCAGTTAAAAGTCCAAGGGTCCATTTTACGGCCCATTTAGACCCGCTCGTCTGGAACCTCTACAAAAAGGAGCGCAAAACAAGTTTTAATCAAAACTTAAGAGTTCATATCGTTGATTATGAGCTTTTCAACACTAATGTATTGCAAAAATTCAATTTATGTTGTTTTTACGCAGTTATAAGTTCAACGGGTTCATTTTAAGGCCCATTTAGACCCGCTCGTCCGAAACCACTACAAAAAGGACCGAAAAACAAGTTTTGATCCAATTTCAGGAGTTCATATAATTGATTACGAACTTTTCGACAAGATTATATTGCAAAAACTCAAATTCGATATTTTTTACTCAGTTAAAAGTCTAACGGGTCCATTTTACGGCCCATTTAGACCCGCTCGCCCGAAAACTCTTCAAAAATGACTGAAAAACAAGTTTTGATCAAATTTTAGGAGTTCATATAATTAATTACGAGCTTTTCAACAAGATTAAATTGCAAAATCTCAAATTCGGTATTTTTTACTCAGTTAAAAGTCCAACGGGTCCATTTTACGGCCCATTTAGACCCGCTCGCCCGAAACCTCTTCAAAAATGACTGAAAAACAAGTTTTAATCAAATTTTAGGAGTTCATATATTTGATTACGATCTTTTCAACACGATTATATTGCAAAAACTCAATTTTTGTACTTTTTACTAAGTTAAAAGTCCAACGGGTCCATTTTACGGACCATTTAGACCCGCTCGTCCGAAACCTCTAGAAAAAGGACCGTAAAACAAGTTTTAATCAAAACTTAAGAGTTCATATCGTTGATTACGAGCTTTTCAACACTATTGTCTTGGAAAAATTCAATTTCTGTTCTTTTTACGTAGTTATCAGTTCAACGGGTCGATTTTAAGGCCCATTTAGACCCGCTCGTCCGAAACCTCTACAAAAAGGACCGAAAAACAAGTTTTGATCCAATTTTAGGAGTTCATATAATTGATTACGAGCTTTTCAACAAGATTATATTGCAAAAACTCAAATTCGGTATTTTTTACTCAATTAAAAGTCCAACGGGTCCATTTTACGGCCCATTTAGACCCGCTCGCCCGAAACCTCTTCAAAAATGACCGAAAAGAAAGTTTTAATCAAATTTTAGGACTTCATATCATTGATTATGATCTTTTCAACACGATTATATTGCAAAAACTCATTTTTTGAACTTTTTAGTCAGTTAAAATCCAACGGGTCCATTTTACGGCCCATTTAGACCCGCTCGTCCAAAACCTCTACAAAAAGGACCGCAAAACAAGTTTTAATCAAAACTTAAGAGTTCATATCGTTGATCACGAGCTTTTGCAACACTATTGTATTGCAAAAATTCAATTTATGTTCTTTTTACGAAGTTATAAGTTCAACGGGTCCATTTTAAGGCCCATTTAGACCCGCTCGTCCGAAACCTCTTAAAAAAGGACCGAAAAATAAGTTTTGATCCAATTTTAGGAGTTCATATAATTGGTTACGAGCTTTTCAACAAGATTATATTGCAAAAACTCAAATTCGGTATTTTTTACTTAGTACAAAGTGCAACGGGTCCATATAGACCCGCTCGCCCGAAACCTCTTCAAAAATGATTGAAAAACAAGTTATAATCAAATTTTAGTTGTTCATATAATTGATTACGATCGTTTCAACACAATTATATTGCAAAAACTCAATTTCTGTATTTTTTAATCAGTTAAAAGTCCAACGGGTCCATTTTACGGCCCATTTAGACCCGCTCGTCCGAAACCTCTACAAAAAGGACCGCAAAACAAGTTTTAATCAAAACTTAAGAGTTCATATCGTTGATTACGAGCTTTTCAACACTATTGTATTGCAAAAATTCAATTTCTGTTCTTTTTACGCAGTTATAAGTTCAACAGGTCCATTATAAGGCCCATTTAGTCTCGCTCCCCCGAAACCTCTACAAAAAGGATCGAAAAATAAGTTTTGATCCAATTTTAGGAGTTCATATAACTGATTACGAGCTTTTCAACAAGATTATATTGCAAAAACTCAAATTCGGTATTTTTTACTCAGTTAAATGTCCAACGGGTCCATTTTACGGCCCATTTAGATCCTCTCGCCCGAAACCTCTTCAGAAATGACTGAAAAACAAGTTTTAATCAAATTTTAGGAGTTCATATAATTGATTACGATCGTTTCAACACAATTATATTGCAAAAACTCAATTTCTGTATATTTTACTCAGTTAAAAGTCCAACGGGTCCATTTTACGGCCCATTTAGACTCGCTCGTCCGAAACCTCTACAAAAAGGACCGCAAAAAAAGTTTTAATCAAAACTTAAGAGTTCATATAGTTGATTACGAGCTTTTGAACACTATTGTATTGCAAAAATTCAATTTCTGTTCTTTTTACGCAGTTATAGGTTTAACGGGTCCATTTTAAGGCCCATTTAGACTCGCTCGTCCGAAACCTCTACAAAAAGGACCGAAAAGGAAGTTTTGATCCAATTTTAGGAGTTCATATAATTGATTACGAGCTTTTAAACAAGATTATATTGCAAAAACTCAAATTTGGTATTTTTTACTCAGTTAAAAGTCCAACGGGTCCATTTTACGGCCCATTTAGACCCGCTCTCCCGCAACCTCTTCAAAAATGACTGAAAAACAAGTTTTGATCAAATTTTAGGAGTTCATATAATTGATTACAAGCTTTTCAACAAGATTATATTGCAAAAACAAAAATTCGGTATTTTTTACTCAGTTAAAAGTCCAACGGGTCCATTTTCCGGCCCATTTAGACCTGCTCGCCCGAAACCTCTTCAAAAATGACCGAAAAACAAGTTTTAAACAAATTTTAGGACTTCATATCATTGATTACGATCTTTTCAACATGATTACATTGCAAAAACTCAATTTTTGTACTTTTTACTCAGTTAAAAGTCCAACGGGTCCATTTTACAGCCCATTTAGACCTGCTCGTCCGAAACCTCTACGAAAAGGACAGCAAAACAAGTTTTAATCAAAACTTAAGAGTTCATATCGTTGATTACGAGCTTTTGAACACTATTGTATTGAAAAAATTCAATTTCTGTTCTTTTTACGAAGTTATAAGTTCAACGGGTCCATTTTAAGGCCCATTTTGACCCGCTCGTCCGAAACCTCTACAAAAAGGACCGAAAAACAAGTTTTGATCCAATTTTAGAGTTCGTATAATTGATTACAAGCTTTTCAACAAGATTATATTGCAAAAACTCAAATTCGGTATTTTTTACTCAGTTAAAAGTCCAACGGGTCCATTTTACGGCCCATTTAGACCCTCTCGCTCGAAACCTCTTCAAAAATGACCGAAAAGAGAGTTTTAATCAAATTTTAGGACTTCATATCATTGATTACGATCTTTTCAACATGATTATATTGCAAAACCTCAATTTTTGTACTTTTTACTCAATTAAAAGTCCAACGGGTCCATTTTACGACCCTTTTAGACACGCTCGTCCAAAACCTCTACAAAAAAGACCGCAAAACAAGTTTTAATCAAAACTTAAGAGTTCATATCGTTGATCACGAGCTTTTCAACACTATTGTATTGCAAAAATTCAATTTATGTTCTTTTTACATAGTAATAAGTTCAACGGGTCCATTTTAAGGCCCATTTAGACCCGCTCGTCCGAAACCACTACAAAAAGGACCGAAAAATAAGTTTTGATCCAATTTTAGGTGATCATATAATTGATTGCGAGCTTTTCAACAAGATTATATTGCAAAAACTCAAATTCGGTATTTTTTACTCAGTAAAAAGTGCAAGGGGTCCATTTTACGGCCCATTTAGACCCGCTCGCCCGAAACCTCTTCAAAAATGACTGAAAAACAAGTTATAATCAAATTTTAGGAGTTCATATAATTGATTACAATCGTTTCAACACAATTATATTGCAAAAACTCAATTTTTGTATTTTTTACTTAGTTAAAAGTCCAACGGGTCCATTTTACGGCCCATTTACACCCGCTCGTCCGAAACCTCTACAAAAAGGACCGTAAAACAAGTTTTAATCAAAACTTAAGAGTTCATATCGTTGATTACGCGCTCTTCAACACTATTGTATTGCAAAAATTCAATTTATGTTCTTTTTACGCAGTTATAAGTCAAACGGGTCCATTTTAATGCCCATTTAGACCCGCTCGTCCGAAACCTCTACAAAAAGTACCGAAAAATAAGTTTTGATCCAATTTTAGGAGTTCATATAATTGGTTACGAGCTTTTCAACAAGATTATATTGCAAAAACTTAAATTCGGTATTTTTTACTCAGTAAAAAGTGCAACGGTTCCATTTTATAGCCCATTTAGACCCGCTCGCCCGAAACCTCTTCAAAATGACTGAAAAACAAGTTATAATCAAATTTTAGGAATTCATATAATTGATTACGATCGTTTCAACACAATTATATTGCAAAAACTTAATTTCTGTATTTTTCACTCAGTTAAAAATCCAACGGGTCCATTTTACGGCCCATTTAGACCCGCTCGTCCGAAACCTCTACAAAAAGGACCGCAAAACAAGTTTTATTCAAAACTTAAGAGTTCATATCGTTGATTACGAGCTTTTGAACACTGTTGTATTGAAAAAATTCAATTTCTGTTCTTTTTACGAAGTTATAAGTTCAACGGGTCCATTTTAAGGCCCATTTAGACTCGCTCGTCCGAAACCTCGACAAAAAGGACCGATAAACAAGTTTTGATCCAATTTTAGGAGTTCATATAATTGATTATGAGCTTTTCAACAAGATTATATTGCAAAAACTCAAATTCGGTATTTTTTACTCAGTTAAAAGTCTAACGGGTCCATTTTACGGTCCATTTAGACCTGCTCGCCCGAAACCTCTTCAAAAATGACTGAAAAACAAGTTTTAATCAAATTTTAGGAGTTCATATAATTGATTACGATCTTTTCAACACGATTATATTGCAAAAACTAAATTTTTGTACTTTTTACTCAGTTAAAAGTCCAACGGGTCGATTTTACGGACCATTTATACCCGCTCGTCCAAAACCTCTACAAAAAGGACCGCAAAACAAGTTTTAATCAAAACTTAAGAGTTCATATCGTTGATTACGAGCTTTTGAACACTATTGTATTGCAAAAATTCAATTTCTGTTCATTTTACGCAGTTATAAGTTCAACGGGTCCATTTTAAGGCCCATTTAGACTCGCTCGTCCGAAACCTCTACAAAAATGACCGAAAAACAAGCTTTGATCCAATTTTAGGAGTTCATATAATTGATTATGAGCTTTTCAACAAGATTATATTGCAAAAACACAAATCAGTATTTTTTACTTACTTAAAAGTCCAACGGGTCCATTTTACGGCCCATTTAGACCCGCTCGTTCGAAACCTCTACAAAAAGGACCGAAAAACAAGTTTTAACCAAAACTTAAGAGTTCATATCGTTGATTACGATCTTTTGAACAATATTGTATTGCAAAAATTCAATTTCTGTTCTTTTTACGCAGTTATAAGGTCAACGGGTTCATTTTAAGGCCCATTTAGACTCGCTCGTCCGAAACCTCTACAAAAAGGACAGAAAAACAAGTTTTGATCCAATTTTAGGAGTTCATATAATTGATTACGAGCTTTCAACAAGATTATATTGCAAAAACTCAAATTCGGTGTTTTTTACTCAGTTAAAATTCCAACGGGTCCATTTTACAGCTCATTTAGACCCGCTCGCCCGAAACCTCTTTAAAAATGACTGAAAAACAAGTTTTAATCAAATTTTAGGAGTTTATATAATTGATTACGATCTTTTCAACACGATTATATTGCAAAAACTCAATTTTTGTACTTTTTACTCAGTTAAAAGTCCAAGGGTCCATTTTAGTGCCCATTTAGACCCGCTCGTCCGGAACCTCTACAAAAAGGAGCGCAAAACAAGTTTTAATCAAAACTTAAGAGTTCATATCGTTTATTATGAGCTTTTCAACACTATTGTATTGCAAAAATTTAATTTCTGTTGTTTTTATGCAGTTATAAGTTCAACGGGTCCATTTTAAGGCCCATTTAAACCCGCTCGTCCGAAACCTCTACAAAAAGGACCGAAAAACAAGTTTTGATCCAATTTCAGGAGTTCATATAATTGATTACGAGCTTTTCAACAAGATTATATTGCAAAAACTCAAATTCGGTGTTTTTTATTCAGTTAAAAGTCCAACGGGTCCATTTTACGGCCCATTTAGACCCGCTCGCCTGAAACCTCTTCAAAAATGACTGAAAAACAAGTTTAGATCCAATTTTAGGAGTTCATATAATTGATTACGAGCATTTCAACAAGATTATATTGCAAAAACTCAAATTCGGTATTTTTTACTCAGTTAAAAGTCCAACGGGTCCATTTTACGGCCCATTTAGACCCGCTCGTCCGAAACCTCTACAAAAAGGACCGAAAAACATGTTTTGATCCAATTTTAGGAGTTCATATAATTGATTACGAGCTTTTCAACATGATTATATTGCAAAAACTCAAATTCGGTATTTTTTACTCAGTTAAAAGTCCAACGGGTCCATTTTAAGGCCCATTTAGACCCGCTCGTCCGAAACCTCTACAAAAAGGACCGAAAAACAAGTTTTGATCCAATTTTGGGAGTTCATATAATTGATTACGAGCTTTTCAACAAGATTAAATTGCAAAAACTCAATTTCGGTATTTTTTACTCAGTTAAAAGTCCAACGGGTCCATTTTACGGCCCATTTAGACCTGCTCGCCCGAAACCTCTTAAAAAATGACTGAAAATCAAGTTTTAATCAAATTTTAGGAGTTCATATAATTGATTACGATCTTTTCAACATGATTATATTGCAAAACTTTAATTTTTGTACTTTTTACTAAGTTAAAAGTCCAACGGGTCCATTTTACGGCCGATTTAGACCCGCTCGTCCGAAACCTCTACAAAAAGGACCCCAAACAAGTTTTAATCAAAACTTAAGAGTTCATATCGTTGATTACGAGCTTTTTAACACTATTGTCTTGCAAAAATTCAATTTCTGTTCTTTTTACGTAGTTATAACTTCAACGGGTCCATTTTAAGGCCCATTTAGACCCGCTCGTCCGAAACCTGTACAAAAAGGACCGAAAATCAAGTTTTGATCCAATTTTAGGAGTTCATATAATTGATTACGAGCTTTTCAACAAGATTATATTGCAAAAACTCAAATTCAGTATTTTTTACTCAGTTAAAAGTCCAACGGGTCCATTTTACGGCCCATTTAGACCCGCTCGCCCGAAACCTCTTCAAAAATGACCGAAAAGAAAGTTTTAATCAAATTTCAGGACTTCATATCATTGATTACGATCTTTTCAACACGATTATATTGCAAAAACTCAATTTTTGTACTTTTTAGTCAGTTAAAAGTCCAACGGGTCCATTTTACGGCCCATTTAGACCCGCTCGTCCAAAACCTCTACAAAAAGGACCGCAAAACAAGTTTTAATCAAAACTTAAGAGTTCATATCGTTGATCACGACCTTTTCAACACTATTGTATTGCAAAAATTCAATTTATGTTCTTTTTACTAAGTTATAAGTTCAACGGGTCCATTTTAAGGCACATTTAGACCCGCTCGTCCGAAACCTCTACAAAAAGGACCGAAAAATAAGTTTTGATCCAATTTTAGGAGTTCATATTATTGGTTACGAGCTTTTCAACAAGATTATATTGCAAAAACAAAAATTCGGTATATTTTACTCAGTTAAAAGTCCAACGGGTCCATTTTACGGCCCATTTAGACTCGCTAGCCCGAAACCTCTTCAAAAATGACTGAAAAACAAGTTTTAATCAAATTTTAAGAGTTCATATAATTGATTACGATCTTTTCAACACGATTATATTGCAAAAACTCAAATTCGGTGTTTTTTACTCAGTTAAAATTCCAACGGGTCCATTTTACGGCCCATATAGACCCGCTCGCCCGAAACCTCTTCAAAAATGACTGAAAAACAAGTTTTAATCAAATTTTAGGACTTCATATAATTGATTACGATCTTTTCAACACGTTTATATTGCAAGAACTCAATTTTTGTACTTTTTACTCAGTTAAAAGTCCAAGGGTCCATTTTACGGCCCATTTAGACCCGCTCGTCTGGAACCTCTACAAAAAGGAGCGCAAAACAAGTTTTAATCAAAACTTAAGAGTTAATATCGTTGATTATGAGCTTTTCAACACTATTTTATTGCAAAAATTTAATTTCTATTGTTTTTACGCAATTATAAGTTCAACGGGTCCATTTTAAGGCCCATTTAGACCCGCTCGTCCGAAACCTCTACAAAAAGGACCGAAAAACAAGTTTTGATCCAATTTCAGGAGTTCATATAAATGATTATGAGCTTTTCAACAAGATTATATTGCAAAAACTCAAATTCGGTGTTTTTTACTCAGTTAAAATTCCAACGGGTCCATTTTACGGCCCATTAAGACCCGCTCGCCCGAAACCTCTTCAAAAATGACTGAAAAACAAGTTTTTATCAAATTTTTGGAGTTCATATAATTAATTACGAGCTTTTCAACAAGATTATATTGCAAAAACACAAATTTGGTCTTTTTTACACAGTTAAAAGTCCAACGGGTCCATTTTACGGCCCATTTAGACCTGCTCGCCCGAAACCTCTTCAAAACTGACCGAAAAACAAGTTTTAATCAATATTTAGGACTTCATATCATTGATTACGATCTTTTCAACACGATTATATTGAAAAAACTCAATTTTTGTACTTTTTACTCAGTTAAAAGTCCAACGGGTCCATTTTACGGCCCATTTAGACCCGCTCCTCCGAAACCTCTACAAAAAGGACCGAAAAACATGTTTTGATCCAATTTTAGGAGTTCATATAATTGAATAGGAGCTTTTCAACATGATTATATTGCAAAAACTCAAATTCGGTAGATTTTACTCAGTTAAAAGTCCAACGGGTCCATTTTAAGGCCCATTTAGACCCGCTCGTCCAAAACCTCTACAAAAAGGACCGAAAAACAAGTTTTGATCCAATTTTAGGAGTTCATATAATTGATTACGAGCTTTTCAACAAGATTATATTGCAAAAACTCAAATTCGGTGTTTTTTATTCAGTTAAAAGTCCAACGGGTCCATTTTACGGCCCATTTAGACCCGCTCGCCTGAAACCTCTTCAAAAATGACTGAAAAACAAGTTTAGATCCAATTTTAGGAGTTCATATAATTGATTACGAGCATTTCAACAAGATTATATTGCAAAAACTCAAATTCGGTATTTTTTACTCAGTTAAAAGTCCAACGGGTCCATTTTACGGCCCATTTAGACCCGCTCGTCCGAAACCTCTACAAAAAGGACCGAAAAACATGTTTTGATCCAATTTTAGGAGTTCATATAATTGATTACGAGCTTTTCAACATGATTATATTGCAAAAACTCAAATTCGGTATTTTTTACTCAGTTAAAAGTCCAACGGGTCCATTTTAAGGCCTATTTAGACCCGCTCGTCCGAAACCTCTACAAAAAGGACCGAAAAACAAGTTTTGATCCAATTTTGGGAGTTCATATAATTGATTACGAGCTTTTCAACAAGATTAAATTGCAAAAACTCAATTTCGGTATTTTTTACTCAGTTAAAAGTCCAACGGGTCCATTTTACGGCCCATTTAGACCTGCTCGCCCGAAACCTCTTAAAAAATGACTGAAAATCAAGTTTTAATCAAATTTTAGGAGTTCATATAATTGATTACGATCTTTTCAACATGATTATATTGCAAAACTTTAATTTTTGTACTTTTTACTAAGTTAAAAGTCCAACGGGTCCATTTTACGGCCGATTTAGACCCGCTCGTCCGAAACCTCTACAAAAAGGACCCCAAACAAGTTTTAATCAAAACTTAAGAGTTCATATCGTTGATTACGAGCTTTTTAACACTATTGTCTTGCAAAAATTCAATTTCTGTTCTTTTTACGTAGTTATAACTTCAACGGGTCCATTTTAAGGCCCATTTAGACCCGCTCGTCCGAAACCTGTACAAAAAGGACCGAAAATCAAGTTTTGATCCAATTTTAGGAGTTCATATAATTGATTACGAGCTTTTCAACAAGATTATATTGCAAAAACTCAAATTCAATATTTTTTACTCAGTTAAAAGTCCAACGGGTCCATTTTACGGCCCATTTAGACCCGCTCGCCCGAAACCTCTTCAAAAATGACCGAAAAGAAAGTTTTAATCAAATTTCAGGACTTCATATCATTGATTACGATCTTTTCAACACGATTATATTGCAAAAACTCAATTTTTGTACTTTTTAGTCAGTTAAAAGTCCAACGGGTCCATTTTACGGCCCATTTAGACCCGCTCGTCCAAAACCTCTACAAAAAGGACCGCAAAACAAGTTTTAATCAAAACTTAAGAGTTCATATCGTTGATCACGACCTTTTCAACACTATTGTATTGCAAAAATTCAATTTATGTTCTTTTTACTAAGTTATAAGTTCACGGGTCCATTTTAAGGCACATTTAGACCCGCTCGTCCGAAACCTCTACAAAAAGGACCGAAAAATAAGTTTTGATCCAATTTTAGGAGTTCATATTATTGGTTACGAGCTTTTCAACAAGATTATATTGCAAAAACAAAAATTCGGTATATTTTACTCAGTTAAAAGTCCAACGGGTCCATTTTACGGCCCATTTAGACTCGCTAGCCCGAAACCTCTTCAAAAATGACTGAAAAACAAGTTTTAATCAAATTTTAAGAGTTCATATAATTGATTACGATCTTTTCAACACGATTATATTGCAAAAACTCAAATTCGGTGTTTTTTACTCAGTTAAAATTCCAACGGGTCCATTTTACGGCCCATATAGACCCGCTCGCCCGAAACCTCTTCAAAAATGACAGAAAAACAAGTTTTAATCAAATTTTAGGAGTTTATATAATTGATTACGATCTTTTCAACACGATTATATTGCAAAAACTCAATTTTTGTACTTTTTACTCAGTTAAAAGTCCAAGGGTCCATTTTACGGCCCATTTAGACCCGCTCGTCAGGAAGCTCTACAAAAAGGAGCGCAAAACAAGTTTTAATCAAAACTTAAGAGTTCATATCGTTGATTATGAGCTTTTCAACACTATTTTATTGCAAAAATTTAATTTCTATTGTTTTTACGCAGTTATAAGTTCAACGGGTCCATTTTAAGGCCCATTTAGACCCGCTCGTCCGAAACCTCTACAAAAAGGACCGAAAAACAAGTTTTGATCCAATTTCAGGAGTTCATATAAATGATTATGAGCTTTTCAACAAGATTATATTGCAAAAACTCAAATTCGGTGTTTTTTACTCAGTTAAAATTCCAACGGGTCCATTTTACGGCCCATTAAGACCCGCTCGCCCGAAACCTCTTCAAAAATGACTGAAAAACAAGTTTTTATCAAATTTTTGGAGTTCATATAATTAATTACGAGCTTTTCAACAAGATTATATTGCAAAAACACAAATTTGGTCTTTTTTACACAGTTAAAAGTCCAACGGGTCCATTTTAAGGCCCATTTAGACCCGCTCGTCCAAAACCTCTACAAAAAGGACCGAAAAACAAGTTTTGATCCAATTTTAGGAGTTCATATAATTGATTACGAGCTTTTCAACAAGATTATATTGCAAAAACTCAAATTCGGTGTTTTTTATTCAGTTAAAAGTCCAACGGGTCCATTTTACGGCCCATTTAGACCCGCTCGCCTGAAACCTCTTCAAAAATGACTGAAAAACAAGTTTAGATCCAATTTTAGGAGTTCATATAATTGATTACGAGCATTTCAACAAGATTATATTGCAAAAACTCAAATTCGGTATTTTTTACTCAGTTAAAAGTCCAACGGGTCCATTTTACGGCCCATTTAGACCCGCTCGTCCGAAACCTCTACAAAAAGGACCGAAAAACATGTTTTGATCCAATTTTAGGAGTTCATATAATTGATTACGAGCTTTTCAACATGATTATATTGCAAAAACTCAAATTCGGTATTTTTTACTCAGTTAAAAGTCCAACGGGTCCATTTTAAGGCCCATTTAGACCCGCTCGTCCGAAACCTCTACAAAAAGGACCGAAAAACAAGTTTTGATCCAATTTTGGGAGTTCATATAATTGATTACGAGCTTTTCAACAAGATTAAATTGCAAAAACTCAATTTCGGTATTTTTTACTCAGTTAAAAGTCCAACGGGTCCATTTTACGGCCCATTTAGACCTGCTCGCCCGAAACCTCTTAAAAAATGACTGAAAATCAAGTTTTAATCAAATTTTAGGAGTTCATATAATTGATTACGATCTTTTCAACATGATTATATTGCAAAACTTTAATTTTTGTACTTTTTACTAAGTTAAAAGTCCAACGGGTCCATTTTACGGCCGATTTAGACCCGCTCGTCCGAAACCTCTACAAAAAGGACCCCAAACAAGTTTTAATCAAAACTTAAGAGTTCATATCGTTGATTACGAGCTTTTTAACACTATTGTCTTGCAAAAATTCAATTTCTGTTCTTTTTACGTAGTTATAACTTCAACGGGTCCATTTTAAGGCCCATTTAGACCCGCTCGTCCGAAACCTGTACAAAAAGGACCGAAAATCAAGTTTTGATCCAATTTTAGGAGTTCATATAATTGATTACGAGCTTTTCAACAAGATTATATTGCAAAAACTCAAATTCAGTATTTTTTACTCAGTTAAAAGTCCAACGGGTCCATTTTACGGCCCATTTAGACCCGCTCGCCCGAAACCTCTTCAAAAATGACCGAAAAGAAAGTTTTAATAAAATTTCAGGACTTCATATCATTGATTACGATCTTTTCAACACGATTATATTGCAAAAACTCAATTTTTGTACTTTTTAGTCAGTTAAAAGTCCAACGGGTCCATTTTACGGCCCATTTAGACCCGCTCGTCCAAAACCTCTACAAAAAGGACCGCAAAACAAATTTTAATCAAAACTTAAGAGTTCATATCGTTGAGCACGACCTTTTCAACACTATTGTATTGCAAAAATTCAATTTATGTTCTTTTTACTAAGTTATAAGTTCACGGGTCCATTTTAAGGCACATTTAGACCCGCTCGTCCGAAACCTCTACAAAAAGGACCGAAAAATAAGTTTTGATCCAATTTTAGGAGTTCATATTATTGGTTACGAGCTTTTCAACAAGATTATATTGCAAAAAAAAAATTCGGTATATTTTACTCAGTTAAAAGTCCAACGGGTCCATTTTACGGCCCATTTAGACTCGCTAGCCCGAAACCTCTTCAAAAATGACTGAAAAACAAGTTTTAATCAAATTTTAAGAGTTCATATAATTGATTACGATCTTTTCAACACGATTATATTGCAAAAACTCAAATTCGGTGTTTTTTACTCAGTTAAAATTCCAACGGGTCCATTTTACGGCCCATATAGACCCGCTCGCCCGAAACCTCTTCAAAAATGACAGAAAAACAAGTTTTAATCAAATTTTAGGAGTTTATATAATTGATTACGATCTTTTCAACACGATTATATTGCAAAAACTCAATTTTTGTACTTTTTACTCAGTTAAAAGTCCAAGGGTCCATTTTACGGCCCATTTAGACCCGCTCGTCAGGAAGCTCTACAAAAAGGAGCGCAAAACAAGTTTTAATCAAAACTTAAGAGTTCATATCGTTGATTATGAGCTTTTCAACACTATTTTATTGCAAAAATTTAATTTCTATTGTTTTTACGCAGTTATAAGTTCAACGGGTCCATTTTAAGGCCCATTTAGACCCGCTCGTCCGAAACCTCTACAAAAAGGACCGAAAAACAAGTTTTGATCCAATTTCAGGAGTTCATATAAATGATTATGAGCTTTTCAACAAGATTATATTGCAAAAACTCAAATTCGGTGTTTTTTACTCAGTTAAAATTCCAACGGGTCCATTTTACGGCCCATTAAGACCCGCTCGCCCGAAACCTCTTCAAAAATGACTGAAAAACAAGTTTTTATCAAATTTTTGGAGTTCATATAATTAATTACGAGCTTTTCAACAAGATTATATTGCAAAAACACAAATTCGGTCTTTTTTACACAGTTAAAAGTCCAACGGGTCCATTTTACGGCCCATTTAGACCTGCTCGCCCGAAACCTCTTCAAAACTGACCGAAAAACAAGTTTTAATCAATATTTAGGACTTCATATCATTGATTACGATCTTTTCAACACGATTATATTGAAAAAACTCAATTTTTGTACTTTTTACTCAGTTAAAAGTCCAACGGGTCCATTTTACGGCCCATTTAGACCCGCTCCTCCGAAACCTCTACAAAAAGGACCGAAAAACATGTTTTGATCCAATTTTAGGAGTTCATATAATTGAATAGGAGCTTTTCAACATGATTATATTGCAAAAACTCAAATTCGGTAGATTTTACTCAGTTAAAAGTCCAACGGGTCCATTTTAAGGCCCATTTAGACCCGCTCGTCCAAAACCTCTACAAAAAGGACCGAAAAACAAGTTTTGATCCAATTTTAGGAGTTCATATAATTGATTACGAGCTTTTCAACAAGATTAAATTGCAAAAACTCAAATTCGGTATTTTTTACTCAGTTAAATGTCCAACAGGTCCATTTTACGGCCCATTTAGACCCGCTCGCCCGAAACCTCTTCAAAAACGACTGAAAATCAAGTTTTAATCAAATTTTAGGAGTTCATATAATTGATTACGATCTTTTCAACACGATTATATTGCAAAAACTCAATTTTTGTACTTTTTACTAAGTTAAAAGTCCAACGGTTCCATTTTACGGCCCATTTAGACCCGCTCGTCCGAAACCTCTACAAAAAGGACCGCAAATCAAGTTTTAATCAAAACTTAAGAGTTCATATCGTTGATTACGAGCTTTTCAACACTATTGTATTGCAAAAATTCAATTTCTGTTCTTTTTACGCAGTTATAAGTTCAACGGGTCCATTTTAAGGCCCATTTAGACCCGCTCGTCCGAAACCTGTACAAAAAGGACCGAAAATCAAGTTTTGATCCAATTTTAGGAGTTCATATAATTGATTACGAGCTTTTCAACAAGATTATATTGCAAAAACTCAAATCCTGTATTTTTTACACAGTTAAAAGTCCAACGGGTCCATTTTACGGCCCATTTAGACTCGCTCGCCCGAAACCTCTTCAAAAATGACCGAAAAGAAAGTTTTAAACAAATTTTAGGACTTCATATCATTGATTACGATCTTTTCAACATGATTATATTGCAAAAACTTAATTTTTATACTTTGTAGTCAGTTAAAAGTCCAACGGGTCCATTTTACGGCCCATTTAGACCCGCTCGTCCAAAACCTCTACAAAAAGGACCGCAAAACAAGTTTTAATCAAAACTTAAGAGTTCATATCGTTGATCACGAGCTTTTCAACACTATTGTATTGCAAAAATTCAATTTATGTTCTTTTTACGAAGTTATAAGTTCAACGGGTCCATTTTAAGGCCCATTTAGACCCGCTCGTCTGAAACCTCTACAAAAAGGACCGAAAAATAAGTTTTGATCCAATTTTAGGAGTTCATATAATTGGTTACGAGCTTTTCAACAAGATTATATTGAAAAAACTCAAATTCGGTATTTTTTACTTAGTAAAAAGTTCAACGGGTCCATTTTACGGCCCATTTAGACCCGCTCGCCTGAAACCTCTTCAAAAATGATTGAAAAATAAGTTATAATCAAATTTTAGGAGTTCATATAATTGATTACGATCGTTTCAACACAATTATATTGCAAAAACTCAATTTCTGTATTTTTTACTCAGTTAAAAGTCCAACGGGTCCATTTTACGGCCCATTTAGACCCGCTCGTCCGAAACCTCTACAAAAAGGACCGCAAAATAAGTTTTAATCAAAACTTAAGAGTTCATATCGTTGATTACGAGCTTTTGAACACTATTGTATTGCAAAAATTCAATTTTTGTTCTTTTTACACAGTTATAGGTTTAACGGGTCCATTTTAAGGCCCATTTAGACTCGCTCGTCCGAAACCTCTACAAAAAGGACCGAAAAGCAAGTTTTGATCCAATTTTAGGAGTTCATATAATTGATTACGAGCTTTTCAACAAGATTATATTGCAAAAATTCAAATTCGGTATTTTTTATTCAGTTAAAACTCTAACGGGTCCATTTTACGGCCCATTTAGACTCGCTAGCCCGCAACCTCTTAAAAACTGACTGAAAAACAAGTTTTGATCAAATTTTAGGAGTTCATATAATTGATTACGAGCTTTTCAACAAGATTATATTGCAAAAACACAAATTCAGTATTTTTTACTCAGTTAAAAGTCCAACGGGTCCATTTTCCGGCCCATTTAGACCTGCTTGCCCGAAACCTCTTCAAAAATGACCGAAAAACAAGTTTTAATCAAATTTTAGGACTTCATATCATTGATTACGATCTTTTCAACATGATTATATTGCAAAAACTCAATTTTTGTACTTTTTACTCAGTTAAAAGTCCAACAGGTCCATTTTACGGCCCATTTAGACCCGCTCGTCCGAAACCTCCACAAAAAGGACCGCAAAACAAGTTTTAATCAAAACTTAAGAGTTCATATCGTTGATTACGAGCTTTTGAACACTATTGTATTGCAAAAATTCAATTTATAGTCTTTTTACGCAGTTATAGGTTTAACGGGTCCATTTTAAGGCCCATTTAGACTCGCTCGTCCGAAACCTCTACAAAAAGGACCGAAAAGCAAGTTTTGATCCAATTTTAGGAGTTCATATAATTGATTACGAGCTTTTCAACAAGATTATATTGCAAAAACTCAAATTCGGTATTTTTTACTCAGTTAAAAGTCCAACGGGTCCATTTTACGGCCCATTTAGACCCGCTCGCCCGCAACCTCTTCAAAACTGACTGAAAAACAAGTTTTGATCAAATTTTAGGAGTTCATATAATTGATTACGAGCTTTTCAACAAGATTATATTACAAAAACACAAATTCGGTATTTTTAACTCAGTTAAAAGTCCAACAGGTCCATTTAGACCTGCTCGCCCGAAACCTCTTCAAAAATGACCGAAAAACAAGTTTTAATCAAATTTTAGGACTTCATATCATTGATTACGATCTTTTCAACACGATTATATTGCAAAAACTCAATTTTTGTACTTTTTACACAGTTAAAAGTCCAACGGGTCCATTTTACGGCCCATTTAGACCCGCTCGTCCGAAACCTCTACAAAAAGGACCGCAAAACAAGTTTTAATCAAAACTTAAGAGTTCATATCGTTGATTACGAGCTTTTCAACACTATTGTATTGCAAAAATTCAATTTATGTTCTTTTTACGCAGTTATAAGTTCAAAGGGTCCATTTTAAGGCCCATTTAGACCCGTTCGTCCGAAACCTCTACAAAAAGGACCGAAAAACAAGTTTTGATCCAATTTTAGGAGTTCATATAATTGATTACGAGCTTTTCAACAAGATTATATTCCAAAAACTCAAATTCGGTATTTTTTACTCATTTAAAAGTCCAATGGGTCCGTTTTACGGCCCATTTAGACCCGTTCGTTCGAAACTTCTACAAAAAGGATCGAAAAACAAGTTTTGATCCAATTTTAGGAGTTCATATAATTGATTACGAGCTTTTCAACAAGATTATATTGCAAAAACTCAAATTTTGCATTTTTTACTTAGTTAAAAGTCCAACGGGTCCATTTTACGGCCCATTTAGACCCGCTCGTCCGAAGCCTCTACAAAAAGGACCGCAAAACAAGTTTTAATCAAAACTTAAGAGTTCATATCGTTGATTACGAGCTTTTGAACACTATTGTATTGCAAAAATTCAATTTATGTTCTTTTTACGTAGTTATAAGTTCAACGGGTCCATTTTAAGGCCCATTTAGACTCGCTCGTCCGAAACCTCTACAAAAAGGACCGAAAAACAAGTTTTGATCCAATATTAGGAGTTCATATAATTGATTACGAGCTTTTCAACAAGATTATATTGCAAAAACTCAAAATCGATGTTTTTTACTCAGTTAAAAGTCTAACGAGTCAATTTTACGGCCCATTTAGACCCGCTCGTTTGAAACCTCTACAAAAAGGACCGTAAAATAAGTTTTGATCCAAATTTAGGAGTTCATATGATTGATTATGAGCTTTTCAACAAGATTATATTGCAAAAACTCAAATTCAGTATTTTTTACTTAGTTAAAAGTCCAACGGGTCCATTTTACGGCCCATTTAGACCCGCTTGTTCGAAACCTCTACAACAAGGACCGAAACAAGTTTTGATCCAATTTTAGGAGTTCATATAATTGATTACGAGCTTTTCAACAAAATCATATTGCAAAATGTCAATTTCTGTATTTTTTAATCAGTTAAAAGTCCAACGGGTCCATTTTAAGGCCCATTTAGACCCGCTCGCCCGAAACCTCTTCAAAAATGACTGAAAAACAAGTTTTAATCAAATTTAAGGAGTTAATATAATTGATTAAGATCGTTTCAACACGATTATATTGCAAAAACTCAATTTATGTATTTTTTACTCAGTTCAAAGTCCAACGGGTCCTTTTGACGGCCCATTTAGACCCGCTCGTCCGAAACCTCTACAAAAAGGACCGCAAAACAAGTTTTAATCAAAACTTAAGAGTTCATATCGTTGCTTATGAGCTTTTGAACACTATTGTATTGCAAAAATTCAATTTATGTTCTTTTTACGCAGTTATAAGTTCAACGGGTCCATTTTAAGGCCCATTTAGACTCGCTCGTCCGAAACCTCTAGAAAAAGGACCGAAAAACAAGTTTTCATCCAATATTAGGAGTTCATATAATTGATTACGAGCTTTTCAACAAGATTATATTGCAAAAACTCAAATTCGGTGTTTTTTACTCAGTTAAAAGTCCAACGAGTCCATTTTACGGCCCATTTAGACCCGCTCGCCTGAAACCTCTTCAAAAATGACTGAAAAACAAGTTTAGATCCAATTTTAGGAGTTCATATAATTGATTACGAGCATTTCAACAAGATTATATTGCAAAAACTCAAATTCGGTATTTTTTACTCAGTTAAAAGTCCAACGGGTCCATTTTACGGCCCATTTAGACCCGCTCGTCCGAAACCTCTACAAAAAGGACCGAAAAACATGTTTTGATCCAATTTTAGGAGTTCATATAATTGATTACGAGCTTTTCAACATGATTATATTGCAAAAACTCAAATTCGGTATTTTTTACTCAGTTAAAAGTCCAACGGGTCCATTTTAAGGCCCATTTAGACCCGCTCGTCCGAAACCTCTACAAAAAGGACCGAAAAACAAGTTTTGATCCAATTTTGGGAGTTCATATAATTGATTACGAGCTTTTCAACAAGATTAAATTGCAAAAACTCAATTTCGGTATTTTTTACTCAGTTAAAAGTCCAACGGGTCCATTTTACGGCCCATTTAGACCTGCTCGCCCGAAACCTCTTAAAAAATGACTGAAAATCAAGTTTTAATCAAATTTTAGGAGTTCATATAATTGATTACGATCTTTTCAACATGATTATATTGCAAAACTTTAATTTTTGTACTTTTTACTAAGTTAAAAGTCCAACGGGTCCATTTTACGGCCGATTTAGACCCGCTCGTCCGAAACCTCTACAAAAAGGACCCCAAACAAGTTTTAATCAAAACTTAAGAGTTCATATCGTTGATTACGAGCTTTTTAACACTATTGTCTTGCAAAAATTCAATTTCTGTTCTTTTTACGTAGTTATAACTTCAACGGGTCCATTTTAAGGCCCATTTAGACCCGCTCGTCCGAAACCTGTACAAAAAGGACCGAAAATCAAGTTTTGATCCAATTTTAGGAGTTCATATAATTGATTACGAGCTTTTCAACAAGATTATATTGCAAAAACTCAAATTCAGTATTTTTTACTCAGTTAAAAGTCCAACGGGTCCATTTTACGGCCCATTTAGACCCGCTCGCCCGAAACCTCTTCAAAAATGACCGAAAAGAAAGTTTTAATAAAATTTCAGGACTTCATATCATTGATTACGATCTTTTCAACACGATTATATTGCAAAAACTCAATTTTTGTACTTTTTAGTCAGTTAAAAGTCCAACGGGTCCATTTTACGGCCCATTTAGACCCGCTCGTCCAAAACCTCTACAAAAAGGACCGCAAAACAAATTTTAATCAAAACTTAAGAGTTCATATCGTTGAGCACGACCTTTTCAACACTATTGTATTGCAAAAATTCAATTTATGTTCTTTTTACTAAGTTATAAGTTCACGGGTCCATTTTAAGGCACATTTAGACCCGCTCGTCCGAAACCTCTACAAAAAGGACCGAAAAATAAGTTTTGATCCAATTTTAGGAGTTCATATTATTGGTTACGAGCTTTTCAACAAGATTATATTGCAAAAAAAAAATTCGGTATATTTTACTCAGTTAAAAGTCCAACGGGTCCATTTTACGGCCCATTTAGACTCGCTAGCCCGAAACCTCTTCAAAAATGACTGAAAAACAAGTTTTAATCAAATTTTAAGAGTTCATATAATTGATTACGATCTTTTCAACACGATTATATTGCAAAAACTCAAATTCGGTGTTTTTTACTCAGTTAAAATTCCAACGGGTCCATTTTACGGCCCATATAGACCCGCTCGCCCGAAACCTCTTCAAAAATGACAGAAAAACAAGTTTTAATCAAATTTTAGGAGTTTATATAATTGATTACGATCTTTTCAACACGATTATATTGCAAAAACTCAATTTTTGTACTTTTTACTCAGTTAAAAGTCCAAGGGTCCATTTTACGGCCCATTTAGACCCGCTCGTCAGGAAGCTCTACAAAAAGGAGCGCAAAACAAGTTTTAATCAAAACTTAAGAGTTCATATCGTTGATTATGAGCTTTTCAACACTATTTTATTGCAAAAATTTAATTTCTATTGTTTTTACGCAGTTATAAGTTCAACGGGTCCATTTTAAGGCCCATTTAGACCCGCTCGTCCGAAACCTCTACAAAAAGGACCGAAAAACAAGTTTTGATCCAATTTCAGGAGTTCATATAAATGATTATGAGCTTTTCAACAAGATTATATTGCAAAAACTCAAATTCGGTGTTTTTTACTCAGTTAAAATTCCAACGGGTCCAATTTACGGCCCATTAAGACCCGCTCGCCCGAAACCTCTTCAAAAATGACTGAAAAACAAGTTTTTATCAAATTTTTGGAGTTCATATAATTAATTACGAGCTTTTCAACAAGATTATATTGCAAAAACACAAATTCGGTCTTTTTTACACAGTTAAAAGTCCAACGGGTCCATTTTACGGCCCATTTAGACCTGCTCGCCCGAAACCTCTTCAAAACTGACCGAAAAACAAGTTTTAATCAATATTTAGGACTTCATATCATTGATTACGATCTTTTCAACACGATTATATTGAAAAAACTCAATTTTTGTACTTTTTACTCAGTTAAAAGTCCAACGGGTCCATTTTACGGCCCATTTAGACCCGCTCCTCCGAAACCTCTACAAAAAGGACCGAAAAACATGTTTTGATCCAATTTTAGGAGTTCATATAATTGAATAGGAGCTTTTCAACATGATTATATTGCAAAAACTCAAATTCGGTAGATTTTACTCAGTTAAAAGTCCAACGGGTCCATTTTAAGGCCCATTTAGACTCGCTCGTCCAAAACCTCTACAAAAAGGACCGAAAAACAAGTTTTGATCCAATATTAGGAGTTCATATAATTGATTACGAGCTTTTCAACAAGATTATATTGCAAAAACTCAAAATCGATGTTTTTTACTCAGTTAAAAGTCTAACGAGTCAATTTTACGGCCCATTTAGACCCGCTCGTTTGAAACCTCTACAAAAAGGACCGTAAAATAAGTTTTGATCCAAATTTAGGAGTTCATATGATTGATTATGAGCTTTTCAACAAGATTATATTGCAAAAACTCAAATTCAGTATTTTTTACTTAGTTAAAAGTCCAACGGGTCCATTTTACGGCCCATTTAGACCCGCTTGTTCGAAACCTCTACAACAAGGACCGAAACAAGTTTTGATCCAATTTTAGGAGTTCATATAATTGATTACGAGCTTTTCAACAAAATCATATTGCAAAATGTCAATTTCTGTATTTTTTAATCAGTTAAAAGTCCAACGGGTCCATTTTAAGGCCCATTTAGACCCGCTCGCCCGAAACCTCTTCAAAAATGACTGAAAAACAAGTTTTAATCAAATTTAAGGAGTTAATATAATTGATTAAGATCGTTTCAACACGATTATATTGCAAAAACTCAATTTATGTATTTTTTACTCAGTTCAAAGTCCAACGGGTCCTTTTGACGGCCCATTTAGACCCGCTCGTCCGAAACCTCTACAAAAAGGACCGCAAAACAAGTTTTAATCAAAACTTAAGAGTTCATATCGTTGCTTATGAGCTTTTGAACACTATTGTATTGCAAAAATTCAATTTATGTTCTTTTTACGCAGTTATAAGTTCAACGGGTCCATTTTAAGGCCCATTTAGACTCGCTCGTCCGAAACCTCTAGAAAAAGGACCGAAAAACAAGTTTTCATCCAATATTAGGAGTTCATATAATTGATTACGAGCTTTTCAACAAGATTATATTGCAAAAACTCAAATTCGGTGTTTTTTACTCAGTTAAAAGTCCAACGAGTCCATATTACGGCCCATTTAGACCTGCTCGCCCGAAACCTCTTCAAAATGGACCGAAAAATAAGTTTTGATCCAATTTTAGGAGTTCATATAATTTATTACGAGCTTTTCAACAAGATTATATTGCAAAAACACAAATTCGGTATTTTTTACTCAGTTAAAAGTCCAACGGGTCCATTTTACGGCCCATTTAGACCCGCTCGCCCGAAACCTCTTCAAAAATGACCGAAAAACAAGTTTTAATAAAATTTTAGGACTTCATATCATTGATTACGATCTTTTCAACACGATTATATTGAAAAAACTCAATTTTTGTACTTGTTACTCAGTTAAAAGTCCAACGGGTCCATTTTACGGCCCATTTAGACCCGCTCGTCTGAAACCTCTACAAAAAGAACCGCAAAACAAGTTTTAATCAAAACTTAAAAGTTCATATCGTTTATTACGAGCTTTTGAACACTATTGTATTGCAAAAATTCAATTTCTGTTTTTTTACGCAGTTATAAGTTCAATGGGTCCATTTTAAGGCCCATTTAGATTCGCTCGTCTGAAACCTCTACAAAAAGGACCGAAAAACAAGTTATGATCCAATTTTAGGAGTTCATATACTTGATTACGAGCTTTTCAACAAATTTATATTGCAAAAACTCATTCGGTATTTTTTACTCAGTTAAAAGTCAACCGGGTCCATTTTACGGCCCATTTAGACCCGCTCACCCGAAATCTCTTTAAAAATGACTGAAAAACAAGTTTTAATCAAATTTTAGGAGTTCATATAATTGATTACGATCGTTTCAACACGATTATATTCCAAAAACTCAATTTCTGTATTTTTTACTCAGTTCAAAGTCCAACGGGTCCATTTTACGGCCCATTTAGACCTGCGCATTCCAAACCTCTACAAAAAGGACCGAAAAACAAGTTCTGATCCAATTTTAGGGGTTCATATAATTGATTACGAGCTTTTCAACAAGGTTATATTGCAATAATTCATTCGGTATTTTTTACTCAGTTAAAAGTCAACCGGGTCCATTTTACGGCCCATTTAAACCCGCTCGCCCGAAATCTCTTCAAAAATGACTGAAAAACAAGTTTTAATCAAATTTTAGGAGTTCATATAATTGATTACGATCGTTTCAACACGATTATATTGCAAAAACTCAAATTCGGTATTTTTTACTCAGTTAAAAGTCCAACGGGACCATTTTACGGCCCATTTAGACCCGCTCGCCCGAAACCTCTTTAAAAATGACTGAAAAACAAGTTTTACTCAAATTTTAGGACTTCATATCATTGATTACGATCTTTTCAACATGATTATATTGCAAAAACTCAATTTTTGCACTTTTTACTCAGTTAAAAGTCCAACGGGTCCATTTTACGGCCCATTTAGACCTGCTCGTCCGAAACCTCTACAAAAAGGACCGCAAAACAAGTTTTAATCAAAACTTAAGAGTTCATATCGTTGATTACGAGCTTTTGAACGCTATTGTATTGCAAAAATTCAATTTCTGTTCTTTTTACGCAGTTATAAGTTCAACGGGTCCATTTTAAGGCCCATTTAGACCCGCTCGTCCGAAACATCTACAAAAAGGACCGAAAAACATGCTTTGATCCAATTTTAGGAGTTCATATAATTGATTACGAGCTTTTCAAAAAGATTATATTGCAAAAACTCAAATTCGGTATTTTTTACTCAGTTAAAAGTCCAACGGGTCCATTTTACGGCCCATTTAGACCCGCTCGCCCGAAACCTCTTCAAAAATGACTGGAAAATAAGTTTTAATCAAATTTTAGGAGTTCATATAATTGATTACGATCGTTTCAACACGATTATATTGCAAAAACCCAATTTCTGTATTTTTTACTCAGTTCAAAGTCCAACGGGTCCATTTTACGGCCCATTTAGACCCCCTCGTCCGAAACCTCTACAAAAAGGACCGCAAAACAAGTTTTAATCAAAATTTAAAAGTTCATATCGTTGATTACGAGCTTTTGAACACTATTGTATTGCAAAAATTCAATTTCTGTTCTTTTTACGCAGTTATAATTTCAACGGGTCCATTTTAAGGCCCATTTAGACTCGCTCGTCCGAAACCTCTACAAAAAGGACCGAAAAACAAGTTTTGATCCAATTTTAGGAGTTCGTATAATTGATTACGAGCTTTTCAACAAGATTATATTGCAAAAAGTCAATTTCTATATTTTTTACTCAGTTAAAAGTCCAACGGGTCCGTTTTACGGCCCATTTAGACCCGCTCGCCCGAAACCTCTTCAAAAGTGACTGAAAAACAAGTTTTAATCAAATTTTAGGAGTTCATATAATTGATTAAGATCTTTTCACCACGATTATATTGCAAAAACTCAATTTATGTACTTTTTTCTCAGTTAAAAGTCCAACGGGTCCATTTTACGGCCCATTTAGACCCGCTCGTCCGAAACCTCTACAAAAAGGACCGCAAAACAAGTTTTAATCAAAACTTAAGAGTTCATATCGTTGATTACGAGCTTTTCAACACAATTGTACTGCAAAAATTCAATTTATGTTCTTTTTACGCAGTTATAAGTTCAACGAGTCCATTTTAAGGCTCATTTAGACCCACTCGTCCGAAACCTCAACAAAAAGGACCGAAAAACAAGTTTTGATCCAATTTTAGGAGTTCATATAATTGATTACGAGCTTTTCCACAAGATTATATTGCAAAAACTCAAATTCGATATTTTTTACTCAGTTAAAAGTCCAACGGGTCCATTTTACGGCCCATTTAGACCTGCTCGCCCGAAACCTCTTCAAAAATGACTGGAAAACAAGTTTTAATCAAATCTTAGGAGTTCATATAATTGATTACGAGCTTTTCAACAAGATTATATTGCAAAAACTCAAATTCGGTATTTTTTACTCAGTTAAAAGTCCAACGGGTCCATTTTACGGCCCATTTAGACTCGCTCGCCCGAAACCTCTTCAAAAATGACTGAAAAACAAGTTTTAATCAAATTTTAGGAGTTCATATAATTGATTACGATCTTTTCAACACGATTATATTGCTAAAACTAAATTTTGGTACTTTTTACTCAGTTAAAAGTCCAACAGGTCCATTTTACGGCCCATTTAGACATGCTCGTCCAAAACCTCTACAAAAAGGACCGCAAAACAAGTTTTAATCAAAACTTAAGAGTTCATATCGTTGATTACGAGCTTTTCAACACTATTGTATTGCAAAAATTCAATCACTGTTCTTTTTAAGCAGTTATAAGTTCAACGGGTCCATTTAAATGCCCATTTAGACCCGCTCGTCCGAAACCTCTACAAAAAAGATCGAAAAACAAGTTTTTGATCCAATTTTAGGAGTTCATATAATTGATTACGAGCATTTCAACAAGATTATATTTCAAAAACTCAAACTCGGTATTTTTTTACTTAGTTAAAAGTCCAACATGTCCATTTTATGGCCCATTTAGACCCGCTCGTCCGAAACCTCTACAAAAAGGACCGAAAAACAAGTTTTGATCCAATTTTAGGAGTTCATATAATTGATTACGAGCTTTTCAACAAGATTATATTGGAAAAACTCCAATTCGGTATTTTTTACTCAGTTAAAAGTCCAACGAGTCCATTTTACGGCCCATTTAGACCCGCTCGCCCGAAACCTCTTCAAAAATGACTAAAAAACAAGTTTTAATCAAATTTTAGGAGTTCATATAATTGAGTACGATCTTTTCAACACGATTATATTGCTAAAACTAAATTTTGGTACTTTTTACTCAGTTAAAAGTCCAACAGGTCCATTTTACGGCCCATTTAGACATGCTCGCCCGAAACCTCTACAAAAAGGACCGCAAAACAAGTTTTAATCAAAAATTAAGAGTTCATATCGTTGATTACGAGCTTTTCAACACTATTGTACTGCAAAAATTCAATTTCTGTTCTTTTTACGCAGTTATAAGTTCAACGAGTCCATTTTAAGGCTCATTTAGACCCACTCGTCCGAAACCTCAACAAAAAGGACCGAAAAACAAGTTTTGATCTAATTTTAGGAGTTCATATAATTGATTACGAGCTTTTCCACAAGATTATATTGCAAAAACTCAAATTCGGTATTTTTTACTCAGTTAAAAGTCCAACGGGTCCATTTTACGGCCCATTTAGACCCGCTCGCCCGAAACCTCTTCAAAAATGACTGGAAAACAAGTTTTAATCAAATTTTAGGAGTTCATATAATTGATTACGAGCTTTTCAACAAGATTATATTGCAAAAACTCAAATTCGGTATTTTTTACTCAGTTAAAAGTCCAACGGGTCCATTTTACGGCCCATTTAGACTCGCTCGCCCAAAACCTCTTCAAAAATGACTGAAAAACAAGTTTTAATCAAATTTTAGGAGTTCATATAATTGATTACGATCTTTTCAACACGATTATATTGCTAAAACTAAATTTTGGTACTTTTTACTCAGTTAAAAGTCCAACAGGTCCATTTTACGGCCCATTTAGACATGCTCGTCCGAAACCTCTACAAAAAGGACCGCAAAACAAGTTTTAATCAAAACTTATGAGTTCATATCGTTGATTACGAGCTTTACAACACTATTTTATTGCAAAAATTCAATCTCTATTCTTTTTAAGCAGTTATAAGTTCAATGGGTCCATTTAAATGCCCATTTAGACCCGCTCGTCCGAAACCTCTACAAAAAAGATCGAAAAACAAGTTTTTGATCCAATTTTAGGAGTTCATATAATTGATTACGAGCATTTCAACAAGATTATATTGCAAAAACTCAAATTCGGTATTTTTTTACTTAGTTAAAAGTCCAACGGGTCCATTTTACGGCCCATTTAGACCCGCTCGTTCGAAACCTCTACAAAAAGGACCGAAAAACAAGTTTTGATCCAATTTTAGGAGTTCATATAATTGATTACGAGCTTTTCAACAGGATTATATTGCAAAAACTCAAATTCGGTATTTTTTTACTTAGTTAAAAGTCCAACGAGTCCATTTTACGGCCCATTTAGACCCGCTCGCCCGAAACCTCTTCAAAAGTGACTGAAAAACAAGTTTTAATCAAATTTTAGGAGTTCATATAATTGATTAAGATCTTTTCAACACGATTATATTGCAAAAACTCAATTTATGTACTTTTTACGCAGTTATAAGTTCAACGGGTCCATTTTAAGGCCCATTTAGACCCGCTCGTCCGAAACCTCTACAAAAAGGATCGAAAAACAAGTTTTTATCCAATTTTAGGAGTTCATATAATTGATTACGAGCATTTCAACAAGATTATATTGCAAAAACTCAAATTCGGTATTTTTTACTCAGTTAAAAGTCCAATATGTCCATTTTACGGCCCATTTAGACCCGCTCGTTCGAAACCTCTACAAAAAGGACCGAAAAACAAGTTTTGATCCAATTTTAGGAGTTCATATAATTGATTACGAGCTTTTCAACAGGATTATATTGCAAAAACTCAAATTCGGTATTTTTTTACTTAGTTAAAAGTCCAACGGGTCCATTTTACGGCCCATTTAGACCCGCTCGCCCGAAACCTCTTCAAAAGTGACTAAAAAACAAGTTTTAATCAAATTTTAGGAGTTCATATAATTGATTAAGATCTTTTCAACACGATTATATTGCAAAAACTCAATTTATGTTCTTTTCACTCAGTTAAAAGTCCAACGGGTCCATTTGACGGCCCATTTAGACCCGCTCGTCCGAAACCTCTACAAAAGAGACCATAAAACAAGTTTTAATCAAAACTTAAGACTTCATATCGTTGATTACGAGCTTTTCAACACTATTGTATTGCAAAAATTCAATTTCTGTTCTTTTTACGCAGTTATAAGTTTAACGGGTCCATTTTAAGGCCCATTTAAACTCACTCGTCCGAAACCTCTACAAAAAGGACCGCAAAACAAGTTTTAATCAAAACTAAAGAGTTCATTTCGTTGATTACAAGCTTTTGAACACTATTGTATTGCAAAAATTCAATTTATGTTCTTTTTACGTAGTTATAAGTTCAACGGGTCAACTTTAAGGCCCATTTAGACTCGCTCGTCCGAAACCTCTACAAAAAGGACCGAAAAACAAGTTTTGATCCAATATTAGGAGTTCATATAATTGATTACGAGCTTTTCAACAAGATTATATTGCAAAAACTCAAAATCGATGTTTTTTACTCAGTTAAAAGTCTAACGAGTCAATTTTACGGCCCATTTAGACCCGCTCGTTTGAAATCTCTACAAAAAGGACCGAAAAAAAAGTTTTGATCCAATTTTAGGAGTTCATATGATTGATTATGAGCTTTTCAACAAGATTATATTGCAAAAACTCAAATTCAGTATTTTTTACTTAGTTAAAAGTCCAACGGGTCCATTTTACGGCCCATTTAGACCTGCTTGATCGAAACCTCTACAACAAGGACCGAAAACAAGTTTTGATCCAATTTTAGGAGTTCATATAATTGATTACGAGCTTTTCAACAAAATCATATTGCAAAAAGTCAATTTCTGTATTTTTTAATCAGTTAAAAGTCCAACGGGTCCATTTTACGGCCCATTTAGACCCGCTCGCCCGAAACCTCTTCAAAAATGACTGAAAAACAAGTTTTAATCAAATTTAAGGAGTTAATATAATTGATTAAGATCGTTTCAACACGATTATATTGCAAAAACTCAATTTCTGTATTTTTTACTCAGTTCAAAGTCCAACGGGTCCATTTTACGACCCATTTAGACCCGCTCGTCCGAAACCTCTACAAAAAGGACCGCAAAACAAGTTTTAATCAAAACTTAAGAGTTCATATCGTTGATTACGAGCTTTTGAACACTATTGTATTGCAAAAATTCAATTTTTGTTCTTTTTACGCAGTTATAAGTTCAAGGGGTCCATTTTAAGGCCCATTTAGACTCGCTCGTCCGAAACCTCTAGAAAAAGGACCAAAAACAAGTTTTCATCCAATATTAGGAGTTCATATAATTGATTACGAGCTTTTCAACAAGATTATATTGCAAAAACTCAAATTCGGTGTTTTTTACTCAGTTAAAAGTCCAACGAGTCCATTTTACGGCCCATTTAGACCCGCTCGCCCGAAACCTCTTCAAAATGGACCGAAAAATAAGTTTTGATCCAATTTTAGGAGTTCATATAATTTATTACGAGCTTTTCAACAAGATTATATTGCAAAAACACAAATTCGGTATTTTTTACTCAGTTAAAAGTCCAACGGGTCCATTTTACGGCCCATTTAGACCCGCTCGCCCGAAACCTCTTCAAAAATGACCGAAAAACAAGTTTTAATAAAATTTTAGGACTTCATATCATTGATTACGATCTTTTCAACACGATTATATTGAAAAAACTCAATTTTTGTATATGTTACTCAGTTAAAAGTCCAACGGGTCCATTTTACGGCCCATTTAGACCCGCTCGTCTGAAACCTCTACAAAAAGAACTGCAAAACATGTTTTAATCAAAACTTAAAAGTTCATATCGTTGATTACGAGCTTTTGAACACTATTGTATTGCAAAAATTCAATTTTTGTTTTTTTACGCAGTTATAAGTTCAACGGGTCCATTTTAAGGCCCATTTAGACTCGCTCGTCCGAAACCTCTACAAAAAGGACCGAAAAACAAGTTTTGATCCAATTTTAGGAGTTCATATACTTGATTACGAGCTTTTCAACAAGATTATATTGCAAAAACTCATTCGGTATTTTTTACTCAGTTAAAAGTCAACCGGGTCCATTTTACGGCCCATTTAGACCCGCTCACCCGAAATCTCTTCAAAAATGACTGAAAAACAAGTTTTAATCAAATTTTAGGAGTTCATATAATTGATTACGATCGTTTCAACACGATTATATTCCAAAAACTCAATTTCTGTATTTTTTACTCAGTTCAAAGTCCAACGGGTCCATTTTACGGCCCATTTAGACTTGCGCGTTCGAAACCTCTACAAAAAGGACCGAAAAACAAGTTGTGATCCAATTTTAGGGGTTCATATAATTAATTACGAGCTTTTCAACAAGGTTATATTGCAAAAACTCATTCGGTATTTTTTACTCAGTTAAAAGTCAACGGGGTCCATTTTACGGCCCATTTAAACCCGCTCGCCCGAAATCTCTTCAAAAATGACTGAAAAACAAGTTTTAATCAAATTTTAGGAGTTCATATAATTGATTACGATCGTTTCAACACGATTATATTGCAAAAACTCAAATTCGGTATTTTTTACTTAGTTAAAAGACCAACGGGTCCATTTTACGGCCCATTTAGACCCGCTCGTCCAAAACCTCTACAAAAAGGACCGCAAAACAAGTTTTAATCAAAACTTAAGAGTTAATATCGTCGATCACGAGCTTTTCAACACTATTGTATTGCAAAAATTCAATTTATGTTCTTTTTACGCAGTTATAAGTTCAACGGGTCCATTTTAAGGCCCATTTAGACCCGCTCGTCCGAAACCTCTACAAAAAGGACCGAAAAACAAGCTTTGATCCAATTTTAGGAGTTCATATAATTGATTACGAGCTTTTCAACAGGATTATATTGCAAAAACTCAATTCTGTATTTTTTTTACTTAGTTAAAAGTCCAATGGGTCCATTTTACGGCCCATTTAAACCCGCTCGCCCGAAATCTCTTCAAAAATGACTGAAAAACAAGTTTTAATCAAATTTTAGGAGTTCATATAATTGATTACGATCGTTTCAATACGATTATATTGCAAAAACTCAAATTCGGTATTTTTTACTCAGTTAAAAGTCCAATGGGTCCATTTTACGGCCCATTTAGACCTGCTCGCCCGAAACATCTTCAAAAATGACCGAAAAACAAGTTTTAATCAAATTTTAGGACTTCATATCATTGATTACAAATTTTTCAACACGATTATATTGCAAAAACTCAATTTTTGTACTTTTTACTCAATTAAAAGTCCAACGGGTCCATTTTACGGCCCAATAAGACCCGCTCGTCCGAAACCGCTACAAAAAGGACCGCAAAACAAGTTTTAATCAAAACTTAAGAGTTAACATCGTTGATCACGAGCTTTTCAACACTATTGTATTGCAAAAATTCAATTTATGTTCTTTTTACGCAGTTATAAGTTCAACGGGTCCATTTTAAGGCCCATTTTGACCCGCTCGCCCGAAATCTCTTCAAAAATGACTGAAAAACAAGTTTTGATCCTATTTTAGGAGTTCATATAATTGATTACGATCGTTTCAACACGATTATATTGCAAAAACTCAAATTCTGTATTTTTTACTCAATTAAAAGTCCAATGGTTCCATTTTACGGCCCATTTAGACCTGCTCGCCCGAAACATCTTCAAAAATGACCGAAAAACAAGTTTTAATCAAATTTTAGGACTTCATATCATTGATTACAAATTTTTCAACACGATTATATTGCAAAAACTCAATTTTTGTACTTTTTACTCAATTAAAAGTCCAACTGGTCCATTTTACGGCCCATTTAGACCCGCTCGTCTGAAACCGCTACAAAAAGGACCGCAAAACAAGTTTTAATCAAAACTTAAGAGTTCATATCGTTGTTTACGAGCTTTTCAACACTATTGTATTGCAAAAATTCAATTTATGTTCTTTTTACGCAGTTATAAGTTCAACGGGTCCATTTTAAGGCCCATTTTGACCCGCTCGTCCGAAACCTCTACAAAAAGGACCGAAAAACAAGTTTTGATCCTATTTTATGAGTTCATATAATTGATTACGATCGTTTCAACACGATTATATTGCAAAAACTCAAATTCGGAATTTTTTACTTAGTTAAAAGACCAACGGGTCCATTTTACGGCCCATTTAGACCCGCTCGTCCAAAACCTCTACAAAAAGGACCGCAAAACAATTTTTAATCAAAACTTAAGAGTTAATATCGTTGATCACGAGCTTTTCAACACTATTGTATTGCAAAAATTCAATTTATGTTCTTTTTACGCAGTTATAAGTTCAACGGGTCCATTTTAAGGCCCATTTAGACCCGCTCGTCCGAAATCGCTACAAAAAGGGCCGAAAAATAAGTTTTGATCCAATTTTAGGAGTTCATATAATTGGTTACGAGCTTTTCAACTAGATTATATTGCAAAAACTCAAATTTGGTATTTTTTACTCAGTTAAAAGTGCAACGAGTCCATTTTACGGCCCATTTAGACCCGCTCGCCCGAAACCTCTTCAAATATGACTGAAAAACAAGTTTTAATCAAATTTTAGGAGTTCATACAATTGATTACGATCGTTTCAACACAATTATATTGCAAAAACTCAATTTCTGTATTTTTTACTCAGTTAAAAGTCCAACAGGTCCATTTTACGGCCCATTTAGACCCGCTCGTCCAAAACCTCTACAAAAAGGAATGCAAAACAAGTTTTAATCAAAGCTTAAGAGTTCATATCGTTGATTATGAGCTTTTCAACACTATTGTATTGCAAAAATTCAATTTATGTTCTTTTTACGCAGTTATAAGTTTAACGGGTCTATTTTAACGCCCATTTAGGCCCGCTCGTCCGAAACCACTACAAAAAGGACCGAAAAACAAGTTTTGATCCAATTTTAGGAGTTCATATAATTGATTACGAGCTTTTCAACAAGATTATATTGCAAAAAGTCAATTTTTGTATTTTTTACTCAATTAAAAGTCCAACGGGTCCATTTTACGGCCCATTTAGACCCGCTCGTCCGAAACCTCTACAAAAAGGACCGAAAAACAAGTTTTGATCCAATTTTACGAGTTCATATAATTGATTACGAGCTTTTCAACAAGATTATATTGCAAAAACTCAAATTAAGTATATTTTACTCAGTTAAAAGTCCAACGGGTCCATTTTACGGAACATTTAGACCCGCTCGCCCGAAACCTCTTCAAAAATGACTGAAAAACAAGTTTTAATCAAGTTTTAGGAGTTCATATAATTGATTACGATCTTTTCAACATGATTAAATTGCAAAAACTAAATTTTTGTACTTTTTACTCAGTTAAAAGTCCAACGGGTCCATTTTACGGCCCATTTAGACCCGCTCGTCCGAAACATCTACAAAAAGGACCGCAAAACAAGTTTTAATCGAAACTTAAGAGTTCATATCGTTGATTACGAGCTTTTGAACACTATTATATTGCAAAAATTCAATTTCTGTTCCTTTTACGCAGTTATAAGTTCAACGGGTCCATTTTAAGGCCCATTTAGACTCACTCGTCCGAAACCTCTACAAAAAGGACCGAAAAACAAGATTTGATCAAATTTTAGGAGTTCATATAATTGATTACGAGCTTTTCAAAAAGATTATATTGCAAAAACTCAAATTCGGTATTTTTTACTCTGTTAAAAGTCCAACGGGTCCATTTTACGACCCATTTAGACCCGCTCGCCCGAAACCTCTTCAAAAATGACTGGAAAACAAGTTTTAATCAAATTTTAGGAGTTCATATAATTGATTACGATCGTTTCAACACGATTATATTGCAAAAACCCAATTTCTGTATTTTTTACTCAGTTCAAAGTCCAACGGGTCCATTTTACGGCCCATTTAGACCCGCTCGTCCGAAACCTCTACAAGAAGGACCGCAAAACAAGTTTTAATCAAAACTTAAAAGTTCATATCGTTGATTACGAGCTTTTGAACACTATTGTATTGCAAAAATTCAATTTCTGTTCTTTTTACGCAGTTATAATTTCAACGGGTCCATTTTAAGGCCCATTTAGACTCGCTCGTCCGAAACCTCTACAAAAAGGACCGAAAAACAAGTTTTGATCCAATTTTAGGAGTTCATATAATTGATTACGAGCTTTTCAACAAGATTATATTGCAAAAAGTGAATTTCTATATTTTTTACTCAGTTAAAAGTCCAACGGGTCCGTTTTACGGCCCATTTAGACCCGCTCGCCCGAAACCTCTTCAAAAGTGACTGAAAAACAAGTTTTAATCAAATTTTAGGAGTTCATATAATTGATTAAGATCTTTTCAACACGATTATATTGCAAAAACTCAATTTATGTACTTTTTACTCAGTTAAAAGTCCAACGGGTCCATTTTACGGCCCATTTAGACCCGCTCGTCCGAAACCTCTACAAAAAGGACCGCAAAACAAGTTTTAATCAAAACTTAAGAGTTCATATCGTTGATTACGAGCTTTTCAACACTATTGTACTGCAAAAATTCAATTTCTGTTCTTTTTACGCAGTTATAAGTTCAACGAGTCCATTTTAAGGCTCATTTAGACCCACTCGTCCGAAACCTCAACAAAAAGGACCGAAAAACAAGTTTTGACCAATTTTAGGAGTTCATATAATTGATTACGAGCTTTTCCACAAGATTATATTGCAAAAACTCAAATTCGGTATTTTTTACTCAGTTAAAAGTCCAACGGGTCCATTTTACGGCCCATTTAGACCCGCTCGCCCGAAACCTCTTCAAAAATGACTGGAAAACAAGTTTTAATCAAATTTTAGGAGTTCATATAATTGATTACGAGCTTTTCAACAAGATTATATTGCAAAAACTCCAAATTCGGTATTTTTTACTCAGTTAAAAGTCCAACGGGTCCATTTTACGGCCCATTTAGACTCGCTCGCCCGAAACCTCTTCAAAAATGACTGAAAAACAAGTTTTAATCAAATTTTAGGAGTTCATATAATTGATTACGATCTTTTCAACACGATTATATTGCTAAAACTAAATTTTGGTACTTTTTACTCAGTTAAAAGTCCAACAGGTCCATTTTACGGCCCATTTAGACATGCTCGTCGAAAACCTCTACAAAAAGGACCGCAAAACAAGTTTTAATCAAAACTTAAGAGTTCATATCGTTCATTTCGAGTTTTTCAACACTATTGTATTGCAAAAATTCAATTTCTGTTCTTTTTAAGCAGTTATAAGTTCAACGGGTCCATTTAAATGCCCATTTAGACCCGCTCGTCCGAAACCTCTACAAAAAGGATCGAAAAACAAGTTTTTGATCCAATTTTAGGAGTTCATATAATTGATTACGAGCATTTCAACAAGATTATATTGCAAAAACTCAAATTCGGTATTTTTTACTCAGTTAAAAGTCCAACATGTCCATTTTACGGCCCATTTAGACCCGCTCGTTCGAAACCTCTACAAAAAGGACCGAAAAACAAGTTTTGATCCAATTTTAGGAGTTCATATAATTGATTACGAGCTTTTCAACAGGATTATATTGCAAAAACTCAAATTCGGTATTTTTTACTTAGTTAAAAGTCCAACGGGTCCATTTTACGGCCCATTTAGACCCGCTCGCCCGAAACCTCTTCAAAAGTGACTAAAAAACAAGTTTTAATCAAATTTTAGGAGTTCATATAATTTATTAAGATCTTTTCAACATGATTATATTGCAAAAACTCAATTTATGTACTTTTTACTCAGTTAAAAGTCCAACGGGTCCATTTGACGGCCCATTTAGACCCGCTCGTCCGAAACCTCTACAAAAGAGACCATAAAACAAGTTTTAATCAAAACTTAAGACTTCATATCGTTGATTACGAGCTTTTCAACACTATTGTATTGCAAAAATTCAATTTATGTTCTTTTTACGCAGTTATAAGTTCAACGGGTCCATTTTAAGGCCCATTTAAACTCACTCGTCCGAAACCTCTACAAAAAGGACCGCAAAACAAGTTTTAATCAAAACTTAAGAGTTCATATCGTTGATTACGAGCTTTTGAACACTATTGTATTTCAAAAATTCAATTTATGTTCTTTTTACGTAGTTATAAGTTCAACGGGTCAATTTTAAGGCCCATTTAGACTCACTCGTCCGAAACCTCTACAAAAAGGACAGAAAAACAAGTTTTGATCCAATATTAGGTGTTCATATAATTGATTACGAGCTTTTCAACAAGATTATATTGCAAAAACTCAAAATCGATGTTTTTTACTCAGTTAAAAGTCTAACGAGTCAATTTTACGGCCCATTTAGACCCGCTCGTTTGAAACCTCTACAAAAAGGACCGAAAAATAAGTTTTGATCCAATTTTAGGAGTTCATATGATTGATTATGAGCTTTTCAACAAGATTATATTGCAAAAACTCAAATTCAATATTTTTTACTTAGTTAAAAGTCCAACGGGTCCATTTTACGGCCCATTTAGACCCGCTTGTTCGAAACCTCTACAACAAGGACTGAAAACAAGTTTTGATCCAATTTTAGGAGTTCATATAATTGATTATGAGCTTTTCAACAAAATCATACTGCAAAAAGTCAATTTCTGTATTTTTTAATCAGTTAAAAGTCCAACGGGTCCATTTTACGGCCCATTTAGACCCGCTCGCCCGAAACCTCTTCAAAAATGACTGAAAAACAAGTTTTAATCAAATTTAAGGAGTTAATATAATTGATTAAGATCGTTTCAACACGATTATATTGCAAAAACTCAATTTCTGTATTTTTTACTCAATTCAAAGTCCAACGGGTCCATTTTACGGCCCATTTAGACCCGCTCGTCCGAAACCTCTACAAAAAGGACCGCAAAACAAGTTTTAATCAAAACTTAAGAGTTCATATCGTTGATTACGAGCTTTTGAACACTATTGTATTGCAAAAATTCAATTTCTGTTCTTTTTACGCAGTTATAAGTTCAACGGGTCCATTTTAAGGCCCATTTAGACTCGCTCGTCCGAAACCTCTAGAAAAAGGACCGAAAAACAAGTTTTCATCCAATATTAGGAGTTCATATAATTGATTACGAGATTTTCAACAAGATTATATTGCAAAAACTCAAATTCGGTGTTTTTTACTCAGTTAAAAGTCCAACGAGTCCATTTTACGGCCCATTTAGACCCGCTCGCCCGAAACCTCTTCAAAATGGACCGAAAAATAAGTTTTGATCCAATTTTAGGAGTTCATATAATTTATTACGAGCTTTTCAACAAGATTATATTGCAAAAACACAAATTCGGTATTTTTTACTCAGTTAAAAGTCCAACGGGTCCATTTTACGGCCCATTTAGACCCGCTCGCCCGAAACCTCTTCAAAAATGACCGAAAAACAAGTTTTAATAAAATTTTAGGACTTCATATCATTGATTACGATCTTTTCAACACGATTATATTGAAAAAACTCAATTTTTGTACTTGTTACTTAGTTAAAAGTCCAACGGGTCCATTTTACGGCCCATTTAGACCCGCTCGTCTGAAACCTCTACAAAAAGAACCGCAAAACAACTTTTAATCAAAACTTAAAAGTTCTTATCGTTGATTACGAGCTTTTGAACACTATTGTATTGCAAAAATTCAATTTCTGTTTTTTTACGCAGTTATAAGTTCAACGGGTCCATTTTAAGGCCCATTTAGACTCGCTCGTCCGAAACCTCTACAAAAAGGACCGAAAAACAAGTTTTGATCCAATTTTAGGAGTTCATATACTTGATTATGAGCATTTCAACAAGATTATATTGCAAAAACTCATTCGGTATTTTTTACTCAGTTAAAAGTCAACCGGGTCCATTTTACGGCCCATTTAGACCCGCTCACCCGAAATCTCTTCAAAAATGACTGAAAAACAAGTTTTAATCAAATTTTAGGAGTTCAGATAATTGATTACGATCGTTTCAACACGATTATATTCCAAAAACTCAATTTATGTATTTTTTACTCAGTTCAAAGTTCAACGGGTCCATTTTACGGCCCATTTAGACTTGCGCGTTCGAAACCTCTACAAAAAGGACCGAAAAACAAGTTGTGATCCAATTTTAGGGGTTCATATAATTGATTACGAGCTTTTCAACAAGGTTATATTGCAAAAACTCATTCGGTATTTTTTACTCAGTTAAAAGTCAACAAGGTCCATTTTACGGCCCATTTAAACCCGCTCGCCCGAAATCTCTTCAAAAATGACTGAAAAACAAGTTTTAATCAAATTTTAGGATTTCATATAATTGATTACGATCGTTTCAACACGATTATATTGCAAAAACTCAAATTCGGTATTTTTTACTCAGTTAAAAGTCCAACGGGTCCATTTTACGGCCCATTTAGACCCGCTCGCCCGAAACCTCTTCAAAAATGACTGAAAAACAAGTTTTACTCAAATTTTAGGACTTCATATCATTGATTACGATCTTTTCAACATGATTATATTGCAAAAACTCAATTTTTGCACTTTTTACTCAGTTAAAAGTCCAACGGGTCCATTTTACGGCCCATTTAGACCTGCTCGTCCGAAACCTCTACAAAAAGGACCGCAAAACAAGTTTTAATCAAAACTTAAGAGTTCATATCGTTGATTACGAGCTTTTGAACGCTATTGTATTGCAAAAATTCAATTTCTGTTCTTTTTACGCAGTTATAAGTTCAACGGGTCCATTTGTAGGACCATTTAGACCCGCTCGTCCGAAACCTCTACAAAAAGGACCGAAAAACAAGCTTTGATCCAATTTTAGGAGTTCATATAATTGATTACGAGCTTTTCAAAAAGATTATATTGCAAAAACTCAAATTCGGTATTTTTTACTCAGTTAAAAGTCCAACGGGTCCATTTTACGGCCCATTTAGACCCGCTCGCCCGAAACCTCTTCAAAAATGACTGGAAAACAAGTTTTAATCAAATTTTAGGAGTTTATATAATTGATTACGATCGTTTCAACACGATTATATTGCAAAAACCCAATTTCTGTATTTTTTACTCAGTTCAAAGTCCAACGGGTCCATTTTACGGCCCATTTAGACCTGCTCGTCCGAAACCTCTACAAAAAGGACCGCAAAACAAGTTTTAATCAAAACTTAAAAGTTCATATCGTTGATTACGAGCTTTTGAACACTATTGTATTGCAAAAATTCAATTTCTGTTCTTTTTACGCAGTTTTAATTTCAACGGGTCCATTTTAAGGCCCATTTAGACTCGCTCGTCCGAAACCTCTACAAAAAGGACCGAAAAACAAGTTTTGATCCAATTTTAGGAGTTCATATAATTGATTACGAGCTTTTTAACAAGATTATATTGCAAAAAGTCAATTTCTATATTTTTTACTCAGTTAAAAGTCCAACGGGTCCGTTTTACGGCCCATTTAGACCCGCTCGCTCGAAACCTCTTCAAAAGTGACTGAAAAACAAGTTTTAATCAAATTTTAGGAGTTCATATAATTGATTAAGATCTTTTCAACATGATTATATTGCAAAAACTCAATTTATGTACTTTTTACTCAGTTAAAAGTCCAACGGGTCCATTTTACGGCCCATTTAGACCCGCTCGTCCGAAACCTCTACAAAAAGGACCGCAAAACAAGTTTTAATCAAAACTTAAGAGTTCATATCGTTGATTACGAGCTTTTCAACACTATTGTACTGCAAAAATTCAATTTCTGTTCTTTTTACGCAGTTATAAGTTCAACGAGTCCATTTTAAGGCTCATTTAGACCCACTCGTCCGAAACCTCAACAAAAAGGACCGAAAAACAAGTTTTGATCCAATTTTAGGAGTTCATATAATTGATTACGAGCTTTTCCACAAGATTATATTGCAAAAACTCAAATTCGGTATTTTTTACTCAGTTAAAAGTCCAACGGGTCCCTTTTACGGCCCATTTATACCCGCTCGCCCGAAACCTCTTCAAAAATGACTGGAAAACAAGTTTAATCAAATTTTAGGAGTTCATATAATTGATTACGAGCTTTTCAACAAGATTATATTGCAAAAACTCAAATTCAGTATTTTTTACTCAGTTAAAAGTCCAACGGGTCCATTTTACGGCCCATTTAGACTCGCTCGCCCGAAACCTCTTCAAAAATAACTAAAAAACAAGTTTTAATCAAATTTTAGGAGTTCATATAATTGATTACGATCTTTTCAACACGATTATATTGCTAAAACTAAATTTTGGTACTTTTTACTCAGTTAAAAGTCCAACAGGTCCATTTTACGGCCCATTTAGACATTCTCGTCCGAAACCTCTACAGAAAGGACCGCAAAACAAGTTTTAATCAAAACTTAAGAGTTCATATCGTTGATTACGAGCTTTTCAACACTATTGTATTGCAAAAATTCAATCTCTGTTCTTTTTAAGCAGTTATAAGTTCAACGGGTCCATTTAAATGCCCATTTAGACCCGCTCGTCCGAAACCTCTACAAAAAAGATCGAAAAACAAGTTTTTGATCCAATTTTAGGAGTTCATATAATTGATTACAAGCATTTCAACAAGATTATATTGCAAAAACTCAAATTCGGTATTTTTTACTCAGTTAAAAGTCCAACATGTCCATTTTACGGCCCATTTAGACCCGCTCGTTCGAAACCTCTACAAAAAGGACCGAAAAACAAGTTTTGATCCAATTTTAGGAGTTCATATAATTGATTACGAGCTTTTCAACAGGATTATATTGCAAAAACTCAAATTCGGTATTTTTTTTACTTAGTTAAAAGTCCAATGGGTCCATTTTACGGCCCATTTAGACCCACTCGCCCGAAACCTCTTCAAAAGTGACTGAAAAACAAGTTTTAATCAAATTTTTGGAGTTCATATAATTGATTAAGATCTTTTCAACACGATTATATTGCAAAAACTCAATTTATGTACTTTTTACTCAGTTAAAAGTCCAACGGGTCCATTTGACGGCCCATTTAGACCCGCTCGTCCGAAACCTCTACAAAAGGGACCGCAAAACAAGTTTTAATCAAAACTTAAGACTTCATATCGTTGATTACGAGCTTTTCAGCACTATTGTATTGCAAAAATTCAATTTCTGTTCTTTTTACGCAGTTATAAGTTCAACGGGTCCATTTTAAGGCCCATTTAAACTCACTCGTCCGAAACCTCTACAAAAAGGACCGAAAAACAAGTTTTGATCCAATTTTAGGAGTTCATATAATTGATTACGAGCTTTTCAACAAGATTATACTGTAAAAACTCCAATTCGGTATTTTTTACTCAGTTAAAAGTCCAACGGGTCCATTTTACGGCCCATTTAGACCCGCTCTCCCGAAACCTCTTCAAAAATGACTAAAAACAATTTTTAATCAAATTTTAGGAGTTCATATAATTGAGTACGATCTTTTCAACACGATTATATTGCAAAAACTCAATTTTTGTGCTTTTTACTCAGTTAAAAGTCCAACGGGTCCATTTTATGGCCCATTTAGACCCGCTCGTCCGAAACCCCTACAAAAAGGAACGCAAAACAAGTTTTAATCAAAACTTAAGAGTTCATATCGTTGATTACGAGCTTTTCAACACTATTTTATTGCAAAAATTCAATTTATGTTCTTTTTACGCAGTTATAAGTTCAACGGGTCCATTTTAAGGCCCATTTAGACCCGCTCGTCCGAAATCTCTACAAAAAGGACCGAAAAACAAGTTTTGATCCAATTTTAGGAGTTCATATAATTGATTACGAGCTTTTCCACAAGATTATATTGCAAAAACTCAAATTCGGTATTTTTTACTTAGTTAAAAGTCCAACGGGTCCATTTTACGGCCCATTTAGACTCGCTCGCCCGAAACCTCTTCAAAAATGACTGAAAAACAAGTTTTAATCAAATTTTAGGAGTTCATATAATTGATTACGATCTTTTCAACACGATTATATTGCTAAAACTAAATTTTGGTACTTTTTACTCAGTTAAAAGTCCAACAGGTCCATTTTACGGCCCATTTAGACATGCTCGTCCGAAACCTCTACAAAAAGGACCGCAAAACAAGTTTTAATCAAAACTTAAGAGTTCATATCGTTCATTTCGAGCTTTTCAACACTATTGTATTGCAAAAATTCAATTTCTGTTCTTTTTAAGCAGTTATAAGTTCAACGGGTCCATTTAGACCCGCTCGTCCGAAACCTCTACAAAAAGGATCGAAAAACAAGTTTTTGATCCAATTTTAGGAGTTCATATAATTGATTACGAGCATTTCAACAAGATTATATTTCAAAAACTCAAATTCGGTATTTTTTACTCAGTTAAAAGTCCAACATGTCCATTTTACGGCCCATTTAGACCCGCTCGTTGGAAACCTCTACAAAAAGGACCGAAAAACAAGTTTTGATCCAATTTTAGGAGTTCATATAATTGATTACGAGCTTTTCAACAGGATTATATTGCAAAAACTCAAATTCGGTATTTTTTTACTTAGTTAAAAGTCCAACGGGTCCATTTTACGGCCCATTTAGACCCGCTCGCCCGAAACCTCTTCAAAAGTGACTAAAAAACAAGTTTTAATCAAACTTTAGGAGTTCATATAATTGATTAAGATCTTTTCAACACGATTATATTGCAAAAACTCAATTTATGTACTTTTTACTCAGTTAAAAGTCCAACGGGTCCATTTTATGGCCCATTTAGACCCGCTCGTCCGAAACCCCTACAAAAAGGAACGCAAAACAAGTTTTAATCAAAACTTAAGAGTTCATATCGTTGACTTCGAGCTTTTCAACACTATTGTATTGCAAAAATTCAATTTATGTTCTTTTTACGCAGTTATAAGTTCAACGGGTCCATTTTAAGGCCCATTTAGACCCGCTCGTCCGAAACCTCTACAAAAAGGACCGAAAAACAAGTTTTGATCCAATTTTAGGAGTTCATATAATTGATTACGAGCTTTTCAACAAGATTATATTGCAAAAACTCAAATTCGGTATTTTTTACTCAGTTAAAAGTCCAACGGGGTCCATTTTAAGGCACATTTAAACCTGCTCGTCTGAAACCTCTACAAAAGGACCGCAAAACAAGTTTTGATCCAATTTTAGGAGTTCATATAATTGATTACGAGCTTTTCAACAAGATTATATTGCAAAAACTCAAATTCAGTATTTTTTACTCTGTTAAAAGTCCGACGGGTCCATTTTACGGCCCATTTAGACCCGCTCGTTTGAAACCTCTTCAAAAATGACTGAAAAACAAGTTTTAATCAAATTTTAGGAATTCATATAATTGATTACGATCTTTTCAACACGATTATATTGCAAAAACTCAATTTTTGTAATTTTTACTCAGTTAAAAGTCAAACGGGTCCATTTTAAGGCCCATTTAGACCCGCTCGTCCGAAAGCTCTACAAAAAGGACCGCAAAACAAGTTTTAATCAAAACTTAAGAGTTCATATCGTTGATTACGAGCTTTTCAACACTATTGTGTTGCAAAAATTCAATTTATGTTCTTTTTACGCAGTTATAAGTTCAAAGGGTCCATTTTAAGGCCCATTTATACCCGCTCGTCCAAAACCTCTACAAAAAGGACCGAAAACAAGTTTTGATCCAATTTTAAGAGTTCATATAATTGGTTACGAGCTTTTCAACAAGATTATATTGCAAAAACTCAAATTCAATATTTTTTACTCAGTTAAAAGTCCAACGGGTCCATTTTACGGCCCATTTAGACCCGCTCGTTTGAAACCTCTACAAAAATGACCGAAAAACAAGATTTGATCCAATTTTAGGAGTTCATATTATTGATTACGAGCTTTTCAACAAGATTATATTGCAAAAACTCAAATTCGGTATTTTTTACTCAGTTAAAAGTCCAACAGGTCCATTTTAAGGCCCATTTAGACCCGCTCGTCCGAAACCTCTACAAAAGGACCGAAAAACAAGTTTTGATCCAATTTTAGGAGTTCATATAATTGATTACGAGCTTTTCAACAAGATTATATTGCAAAAACTCAAATTCGGTATTTTTTACTTAGTTAAAAGTCCAACGGGTCAATTTTACGGCCCATTTAGACCCGCTCGCCCAAAAACTCTTCAAAAATGACTGAAAAACAAGTTTTAATCAAATTTTAGGAGTTCATATAATTGATTACGATCTTTTCAACACGATTATATTGCAAAAACTCAATTTATGTACTTTTTACTCAGTTAAAAGTCCAACGGGTCCATTTTACGTCCCATTTAGACCCGCTCGTCCGAAACCTCTACAAAAAGGACCGCAAAACAAGTTTTAATCAAAACTTAAGAGTTCATATCGTTGATTACGAGCTTTTCAACACTATCGTATTGCAAAAATTCAATTTCTGTTCTTTTTACGCAGTTATAAGTTCAACGGCTCCATTTTAAGGCCCATTTAGACTAGCTTGCCCGAAAACTCTACAAAAAGGACCGAAAAACAGGTTTTGATCAAATTCTAAGAGTTCATATTATTGATTACGAGCTTTTCAACAAGATTATATTGCAAAAACTCAAATTCGGTGTTTTTTACTCAGTTAAAAGTCCAACGGGTCCATTTTACGGCCCATTTAGACCCGCTCGCCCGAAACCTCTTCAAAAATGACTGAAAAACAAGTTTTAATCAAATTTTAGGAGTTCATATAATTGATTACGATCTTTTCAACACGACTGTATTGCAAAAACTCAACTTTTGTACTTTTTACTCAGTTAAAAGTCCAACGGGTCCATTTTACGGCCTATTTAGACCCGCTCGCCCGAAACCTCTTCAAAAATGACCGAAAAACAAGTTTTAATCAAAATTTAGGACTTCATACCATTGATTACGATCTTTTAAACACGATTGTATTGCAAAAATTTAATTTCTGTTCTTTTTACGCATTTATAAGTTCAACGGGTCCATTTTAAGGCCCATTTAGACCCGCTCGTCCGAAACCTCTTCAAAAATGACTGAAATACAAGTTTTGATCAAATTTTAGGAGTTCATATAATTGATTAAGAGCTTTTCAACAAGATTATATTGCAAAAACTCAAATTCGGTATTTTTTACTCAGTTAAAAGTCCAACGGTTCCATTTTACGGCCCATTTAGACCCGCTCGTTCGAAACCTCTACCAAAAGGACCGAAAAACAAGTTTTGATCCATTTTTAGGAGTTCATATAATTGATTACGAGCTTTTCAACAAGATTATATTGCAAAAACTCAAATTCAGTATTTTTTACTTAGTTAAAAGTCCAACGGGTCCGATCATACATGAAAGATTAGATCGATTTATAGCTAATTCAGCTTGGCAAGACCTCTACCCTTCCTACCGTATTACCACAGAGTATGTAGCAAATCTGACCATTGTTTCCTTCTCCTTGATTTAGACCCTTCGGTTTCTACCCCCAAAAAACAGCCTTCCAATAATTTCTGCTTCGAAAACTGCTGGGCTAATAATGTGGATAATATTCACACAATTAAAAGGGCTTGGGCCAATACTCCCGGAACTGTCATTGACAAAATCGAAGCTGTTGGCACATACCTAGAAGAATGGCAAAATCAACAACGTTTTAAATCAATCGGAAGGATTAAGTTCCTCACTAAAAAAATTAATAAATTACTATACCGTCACTTAACTGCCACAAATGAACAAGTATACTTAAATTATAGAACTGAACTAAATAAACTCTTAACAGAACAAGAAATTTATTGGGCTCAAAGATCTCGCACTCTCTGGCTTTCCCAAGGGGATAAAAATACCAAGTTCTTCCATGCCCGAGCTACTAATAGGAACAAGAAAAATTTGATTACAGGCCTTTACGACGCTAACTCGAATTGGCGCACGTCTGATTCAGATCTTATGAATATCGCTTCTACATATTTTCAAAATCTTTTCACAACATCCAATCCCCAAATCTCGAATAATATTCTTGATAAAATTCACCCTTCCATCAATCAATCAATGAATGAAACTCTTCTAAGGACTTTCACTAAAGAGGAAATTCTCCACGCCTTTCAAGATATTGACCCTAGGAAAGCACCTGGTATCGATGGCCTACCCAGTAGCTTTTTTCGACAACACTGGGACACAGTGGGCGAAGATGTTATTAATCTTTGTATTAATCTTCTAAACGGCAAAGCTGATATGGCCTCAGTCAACAAAACTATATTAGTTCTAATCCCCAAAGTTCAGGATCCAACCTCCATGAAACAACTCAGACCAATCAGTCTCTGCACTGTCCTTTATAAAATAGTTGCCAAAACAATAGTCAATAGAAGGAAACAGGCTATACCTCTATGCATAAGCCCTAATCAAGCAGCCTTTATCCAGGGACGTAACATATCAGACAACATCCTCGTTGCACATGAAATTATTCACAATATTAACTCAGGAGCTACTAAGTCCTCTCAAGGTGCTGCTCTTAAACTAGACATGGAGAAAGCTTTTGATAGAGTAGAATGGTCCTTTCTTGCAAATGTTATAGAACGTATGGGCTTCGCCTCCGAATGGATCGACCTTATAATGCGTTTCATTACTACAGTCTCCTTTTCAGTTAAAATTAATAATTCCTTCTCCCCACCCTTTCAACCTCAACGTGGTCTTCGTCAGGGGGATCCCCTATCCCCTTTCCTTTTCCTCTTTTGTACTCAAGGCCTATCGGCTTATTTAGCTGCTGCTCAACAAACTAAAATTCTACTAGGACTAGGTGCCTGTAAATACGGGCCTAAAGTCAACCACTTGCTTTTTGTCGATGATTGCATGATATTCATTAATACTAATCAATCTGAAGCGACTCTTCTTAAAAAAGCTCTTCGAACTTATGCTAATGCATCCGGTCAAGCGGTTAATTTTGAGAAATCAACAATTTTTTATAACCCGTGTACACCATCAGCAACAAGAAATGCGATCAACAACCTCTTACAAGTACGTGAGGTTACTAACCCTGGAGTATATCTAGGCATCCCACTTCTAATTGGAAAAAACAAAACTGAATCGTTAGGATTTGTGCGCGATAAAGTACATGATCGTCTCTCTAGTTGGGACAAACATCTCCTCTCTTTTAGTGGCTGAGAGATATTCATCAAAGCAGTCTTACAATCCCTTCCACAATATGTTATGTCCTGCTATCTTCTCCCACAAAACATCATTGATGACATGACTACATCAATCCGTCAATACTGGTGGACTGGCAAATCCAACAAAAAAGGTTGGCATATGATCCCATGGAATCATGTATGTTTACCTAAATCTGCTGGAGGCATGGGTTTTAAGGATTTGCACGATTTTAACATTGCTCTTTTGGGCAAGCAACTTTGGAAACTCATTTGCGAACCAGATTCTCTATTAGGACAAATATACCGTTCTAAATACTTTCCCTCAGGCAATATCCTAGATGCATCAAAACCCAATCGGGGTTCTTTTGCTTGGCAAGGTATGTATAACGCGCTTCAGCATCTATTCCCCGGCTTTCTACACCGTCCAGGTATAAACAGTACTATTAGAATACACAAAGATATATGGGGAGGGTCTTCCCCGATTGAGCTCACTGGAGATTACGAAATCTCAGATGAATTCCATATTCGATGTCGCGATTTTATGATTCGTAACCAAACAGCTTGGGATACGGATAAGGTAAGGAATTACTTCAATCCAACTGATGCCGATGCTATTCTTCGTATCCCCATCATAAATGATCATCGTGATTCAATACTCTGGTCTCCTAATGACTCGGGTATCCACTCAGTCCGTTCTGGATATATTTTCCTGCAGCGCTCCATAAACCCACCTACGTCACCTACTCGGCTCTGGAAGTTTTTATCCAAAGTCAAAGCTTTGCCCAAAGTCAAAACTTTTGGTTGGCGTATGGCATCTGATGCTCTACCAGTTGGAGTTAAAATGCAAGCCTTTTCTCCTAATTCGGGACCTTGCCCTATCTGTGGTAGCCACTCGGAATCGATCCTTCATGCGATTCGTGACTGCCCTGGGGCGTCTGAAGTCCTCCAAATATGTGGTATCCCCATTACTCTCTATAGGAGTATAGCTCCTACCCCTCTGCAATGGTTAGAGGAAGCAGCTACTACACTTTCCTCACATAAATTTGGTCTCTTCCTTACTGCTTTATGGAATATATGGAATAGACGTAACGACTGGGTACATAACCAACATCTACAACCACCCTGGCTAATTGCCGTTAATTCCATTAGTTTACATGATGATTTTTGTAAAGCTTTAAAGACGACTGCCCCAGCTCCATCTGCCTTTTCTAAACCATCCTGGATCCCTCCCCCACTTCATCATATCAAAATAAATGTGGACGGAGCTTTTAATCCATCGACTCGTACAGCTGCCGTTGGCGCCGTTGCTCGTGATTCTGCAGGAACAGTTGTGGGTGGCCTTGCATTCCCATTTGGTAGCTGTCAGGACGCTATCACTAGTGAAGGGGAAAGCATCCTTGCTGGTCTCACCTTTGCCCAATCTCAAGGCTGGAACCGTCTTTTGATTGAAACTGACTACGCTTCTCTCGCGAATAGGATCAACAATCCTGCTCAGGACCTTTCTACCATGGGACCTATTATTCTTCAGATTCAAGCATCTCTTCACGATTTTGACTTTGTAACTATTTCTTTTGTACGCCGTGAGGCAAATATTATAGCCCATACTTTGGCTACTTCTTTGCTGAATTCTATGACTTCTATGTCATTCAATTCGGATATTCCATCTTGTATCCAACACTTTGTAACAAATCATTCTTGATTAATAATATTTGGGCACTCTTTTCCCCTTTTTAGGGTCCTCTAGCTCTGCTTGAAGGACAGTAGTAGGGGTTTTTAATGAGGCCTTTTCTTCACATAAAAAAAGTCCAACGGGTCCATTTTACAACCCATTTAGACCCGCTCGTTCGAAACCTCTACAAAAAGGACCGAAAAACAAGTTTTGATCCAATTTTAAGAGTTCATATAATTGATTACGAGCTTTTCAACAAGATTATATTGCAAAAACTCAAATTTGGTATTTTTTACTCAGTTAAAAGTCCAACGGGTCCATTTTACGGCCCATTTAGACCCGCTCGTTCGAACCTCTTCAAAAAAGACCGAAAAACAAGTTTTGATCCAATTTTAGGAGTTCATATAATTGATTACGAGCTTTTCAACAAGATTATATTGCAAAAACTCAAATTCGGTATTTTTTACTCAGTTAAAAGTACAACGGGTCCATTTTATGGACCATTTAGACTCGCTCGCGCGAAACCTCTTCAAAAATGACCGAAAAAAAAGTTTAATCAAATTTTGGGACTTCATATCATTGATTACGATCTTTTCAACACGATTATATTGCAAAACCTCAATTTTTGTACTTTTTAGTCAGTTAAAAGTCCAACGGGTCCATTTTACGACCCATTTATACCCGCTCATCCGAAACCTCTACAAAAAGGACCACAAAACAAGTTTTAATCAAAAATTAAGAGTTCATATCGTTGATTACGAGCTTTTCAACACTATTGTATTGCAAAAATTCAATTTCTGTTGTTTTTACGCAGTTATAAGTTCAACGGGTCCATTTTAAGGCCCATTTAGACCCGCTCGTACAGTACCTCTACAAAAAGGACCGAAAAACAAGTTTTGATCCAATTTTAGGAGTTCATATAATTGATTACGAGCTTTTCAACAAGATTATATTGCAAAAACTCAAATTCGGTATTTTTTACTCAGTTAAAAGTCCAACGAGTCCATTTTACGGCCCATTTAGACCCGCTCGTTCGAAACCTCTACAAAAAGGACCAAAAAACAAGTTTTAATCAAATTTTAGGAGTTCATATAATTTATTACGAGCTTTTCAACAAGATTATATTACAAAAACTCAAATTCGGTATTTTTTACTCAGTTAATAGTCCAACGGGTTCATTTTACGGCCCATTTAGACCCACTCGCCCGAAATCTCTTCAAAAATGATTGAAAAACAAGTTTTGATCAAATTTTAGGAGTTCATATAATTGATTACGAGCTTTTCAACAAGATTATATTGCAAAAACACAAATTCGGTATTTTTTACTCAGTTAGACCCGCTCGCCCGAAACCTCTTCAAAAATGACTGAGAGACAAGTTATAATCAAATTTTAGGAGTTCATATTACTGATTACGATCTTTTCAACACGATTATATTGCAAAAACTCAATTTTCGTACTTTTTACTCAGTTAAAAGTCCAACGGGTCCATTTTACGGCCCATTTAGTCCCGCTCGTCCGAAACCTCTACAAAAAGGACCGCAAAACAAGTTTTCAGAAAAACATAAGAGTTCATATCGTTGATTACGAGCTTTTCAACACTACTGTATTGCAAAAATTCAATTTTTGTTCTTTTTACGCAGTTATAAGTTCAACGGGTCCATTTTAAGGCCCATTTAGACCCGCTCGTCCAAAACCTCTACAAAAAGGACCGCAAAACAAGTTTTGATCCAGTTTTAGAAGTTCATATAATTGATTACGAGCTTTTCAACTAGATTGTAATGCAAAAACTCAAATTCGGTATTTTTTACTCAGTTAAAAGTCCAATGGGTCCATTTTATGGCCCATTTAGACCCGCTTGTTCGAAACCTCTAAAAAAAGGACCGAAAACAAGTTTTGATCCAATTTTAAGAGTTCATATAATTGATCCAATTCTAAAAAAAGGATCGAAAACAAGTTTTGATCCAATTTTAAGAGTTCATATAATTGATTACGAGCTTTTCAACAAGATTATATTGCAAAAACTCAAATTCGATATTTTTTACTTAGTTCAAAGTCCATCGGGTCCATTTTACGGCCCATTTAGACCCGCTCGCCCGAAACATCTTCAAAAATGACTGAAAAAAAAGTTTTAATCAAATTTTAGGAGTTCATATAATTGATTACGATCTTTTTCAACACGATTATATTGCAAAAACACAATTGATGTACTTTTTACCTAGTTAAAAGTCCAACGGGTCCATTTTACGGCCCATTTAGACCCGCTCGTCCGAAACCTCTACAAAAAGGACCGCAAAACAAGTTTTAATCAAAACTTAAGAGTTCATATCGTTGATTACGAGCTTTTCAACACTATTGTATTGCAAAAATTCAATTTATGTTCTTTTTACGCAGTTATAAGTTCAACGGGTCAATTTTAAGTCCCATTTAGACCCGCTCGTCCGAAACCTCTACAAAAAGGACCGAAAAACAAGTTTTGATCCAATTTTAGGAGTTCATATAATTGATTACGAGATTTTCAACAAGATTATATTGCAAAAACTCAAATTCGGTATTTTTTACTTAGTTAAAACTCCAACGGGTCCATTTTACGGCCCATTTAGCCTCGCTCGCACGAAACCTCTTCAAAAATGACTGAAAAACAAGTTTTAATCAAATTTTAGGAGTTCATATAATTGATTACGATATTTTCAACACGATTATATTGCAAAAACTAAATTTTTGTACTTTTTACTCTGTTAAAAGTCCAACGGGTTCATTTTACGGCTCATTTAGACCCGCTGGCCCGAAACCTTTTCAAAAATGACCGAAAAAATATTTTAATCAAATTTTAGGACTTCATATCATTCATTACGATCTTTTCAACACAATTATATTGCAAAAACTCAATTTTTGTACTTTTTACTCAGTTAAAAGTACAACGGGTCCATTTTACGGCCCATTTAGACCCGCTCGCCCGAAACCTCTTCAAAAATGACTGAAAAACAAGTTTTAATCAAATTTAAGGAGTTCATATAATTGATTACGATCGTTTCAACACGATTATATTGCAAAAACTCAATTTCTGTATTTTTTACTCAGTTAAAAGTCCAACGGGTCCATTTTACGGCCCATTTAGACCCGCTCGCCCGAAACCTCTTCAAAAATGACTGAAAAATAAGATTTAATCAAATTTTAGGAGTTCATATAATTAATTACGATCTTTTCAACACGATTATATTGCAAAAACTCAATTTTTGTACTTTTTACTCAGTTTAAAGTCCAACGGGTCCATTTTACGGCCCATTTTAACCCGCTTGCCCGAAACCTTTTCAAAAATGGCTGACAATCAAGTTTTAATCAAATTTTAGGAGTTCATATAACTGATTACGAGCTTTTCAACAAGATTATATTTGCAAAAACTCAAGTTTTGATTCTGTCTCTGTTTCATTTGTACGCCGTGAGGCAAATCACTTAGCCCATACCTTGGCTACTTTTTCTTTGAGCTCTATGACTTCCATGTCATTTAAGTCTGATGTTCCAACTTGTATCCAACATCTTGTAACAAATTCTTTATGATTAATAAAACTTAGGCACTCTTTTCCCCTTTTTAGGGTCCTCTAGCTCTACTTGAAGAACATTAGTAGGGGTTTTTAATGTGGCCTTTTCTTCAAAAAAAAGTCCAACGGGTCCATTTTACGGCACATTTAGACCCGCTCGTCCGAAACCTCTACAAAAAGGACCGGAAAACAAGTTTTATTCAAAACTTAAGAGTTCATATCGTTGATTACGAGCTTTTCAACACTATTGTATTGCAAAAATTCAATTTCTGTTCTTTTTACGCAGTTATAAGTTCAACGACTCCATTTTAAGGCGCATTTAGACCCGCTCGTCCCAAACCTGTACAAGAAGGACCGGCAAACAAGTTTTGATTCAATTTTAGGATTTCATATAATTGATTACGAGCTTTTCAACAAGATTATATTGCAAAAACTCAAATTCGGTATTTTTTACTCAGTTAAAAGTCCAACGGGTCCATTTTACGGCCCATTTAGACTCGCTCGCCCGAAACCTCTTCAAAAATGACTGAAAAACAAGTTTTAATCAAATTTTAGGAGTTCATATAATTGATTACGATCTTTTCAACATGATTATATTGCTAAAACTAAATTTTGGTACTTTTTACTCAGTTAAAAGTCCAACGGGTCCATTTTACGGCCCATTTAGACCCGCTCGTCCGAAACCTCTACAAAAAGGAATGCAAAACAAGTTTTAATCAAAACTTAAGAGATCATATCGTTATTTACGAGCTTTTCAACACTATTGTATTGCAAAAATTCAATTTATGTTCTTTTTACGCAGTTATAAGTTCAACGGGTCCATTTTGAGGCCCATTTAGACCCGCTCGTCCGAAACCTCTACAAAAAGGACCGAAAAACAAGTTTTGATCCAATTTTAGGAGTTCATATAATTGATTACGAGCTTTTCAACAAGATTATATTGCAAAAAGTAAATTTCTGTATTTTTTACTCAGTTAAAAGTCCAACGGGTCCATTTTACGGCCCATTTAGACCCGCTCGCCCGAAACCTCTTCAAAAATGACTGAAAAACAAGTTTTCATCAAATTTAAGGAGTTTATATAATTGATTACGATCTTTTCAACACGATTATATTGCAAAAACACAATTTATATACTTTTTACTTAGTTAAAAGTCCAACGGGTCCATTTTACGGCCCATTTAGACCCGCTCGTCCGAAACCTCTACAAAAAGGACCGCAAAACAAGTTTTAATCAAAACTTAAGAGTTCATATCGTTGATTACGAGCTTTTCAACACAATTGTACTGCAAAAATTCAATTTATGTTCTTTTTACGCAGTTATAAGTTCAACGAGTCCATTTTAAGGCTCATTTAGACCCACTCGTCCGAAACCTCAACAAAAAGGACCGAAAAACAAGTTTTGATCCAATTTTAGGAGTTCATATAATTGATTACGAGCTTTTCCACAAGATTATATTGCAAAAACTCAAATTCGATATTTTTTACTCAGTTAAAAGTCCAACGGGTCCATTTTACGGCCCATTTAGACTCGCTCGCCCGAAACCTCTTCAAAAATGACTGAAAAACAAGTTTTAATCAAATTTTAGGAGTTCATATAATTGATTACGATCTTTTCAACACGATTATATTGCTAAAACTAAATTTTGGTACTTTTTACTCAGTTAAAAGTCCAACAGGTCCATTTTACGGCCCATTTAGACATGCTCGTCCAAAACCTCTACAAAAAGGACCGCAAAACAAGTTTTAATCAAAACTTAAGAGTTCATATCGTTGATTACGAGCTTTTCAACACTATTGTATTGCAAAAATTCAATCACTGTTCTTTTTAAGCAGTTATAAGTTCAACGGGTCCATTTAAATGCCCATTTAGACCCGCTCGTCCGAAACCTCTACAAAAAAGATCGAAAAACAAGTTTTTGATCCAATTTTAGGAGTTCATATAATTGATTACGAGCATTTCAACAAGATTATATTTCAAAAACTCAAACTCGGTATTTTTTTACTTAGTTAAAAGTCCAACATGTCCATTTTATGGCCCATTTAGACCCGCTCGTCCGAAACCTCTACAAAAAGGACCGAAAAACAAGTTTTGATCCAATTTTAGGAGTTCATATAATTGATTACGAGCTTTTCAACAAGATTATATTGGAAAAACTCCAATTCGGTATTTTTTACTCAGTTAAAAGTCCAACATGTCCATTTTACGGCCCATTTAGACCCGCTCGTTGGAAACCTCTACAAAAAGGACCGAAAAACAAGTTTTGATCCAATTTTAGGAGTTCATATAATTGATTACGAGCTTTTCAACAGGATTATATTGCAAAAACTCAAATTCGGTATTTTTTTTTACTTAGTTAAAAGTCCAACGGGTCCATTTTACGGCCCATTTAGACCCGCTCGCCCGAAACCTCTTCAAAAGTGACTAAAAAACAAGTTTTAATCAAACTTTAGGAGTTCATATAATTGATTAAGATCTTTTCAACACGATTATATTGCAAAAACTCAATTTATGTACTTTTTACTCAGTTAAAAGTCCAACGGGTCCATTTTATGGCCCATTTAGACCCGCTCGTCCGAAACCCCTACAAAAAGGAACGCAAAACAAGTTTTAATCAAAACTTAAGAGTTCATATCGTTGACTTCGAGCTTTTCAACACTATTGTATTGCAAAAATTCAATTTATGTTCTTTTTACGCAGTTATAAGTTCAACGGGTCCATTTTAAGGCCCATTTAGACCCGCTCGTCCGAAACCTCTACAAAAAGGACCGAAAAACAAGTTTTGATCCAATTTTAGGAGTTCATATAATTGATTACGAGCTTTTCAACAAGATTATATTGCAAAAACTCAAATTCGGTATTTTTTACTCAGTTAAAAGTCCAACGGGGTCCATTTTAAGGCACATTTAAACCTGCTCGTCTGAAACCTCTACAAAAGGACCGCAAAACAAGTTTTGATCCAATTTTAGGAGTTCATATAATTGATTACGAGCTTTTCAACAAGATTATATTGCAAAAACTCAAATTCAGTATTTTTTACTCTGTTAAAAGTCCGACGGGTCCATTTTACGGCCCATTTAGACCCGCTCGTTTGAAACCTCTTCAAAAATGACTGAAAAACAAGTTTTAATCAAATTTTAGGAATTCATATAATTGATTACGATCTTTTCAACACGATTATATTGCAAAAACTCAATTTTTGTAATTTTTACTCAGTTAAAAGTCAAACGGGTCCATTTTAAGGCCCATTTAGACCCGCTCGTCCGAAAGCTCTACAAAAAGGACCGCAAAACAAGTTTTAATCAAAACTTAAGAGTTCATATCGTTGATTACGAGCTTTTCAACACTATTGTGTTGCAAAAATTCAATTTATGTTCTTTTTACGCAGTTATAAGTTCAAAGGGTCCATTTTAAGGCCCATTTATACCCGCTCGTCCAAAACCTCTACAAAAAGGACCGAAAACAAGTTTTGATCCAATTTTAAGAGTTCATATAATTGGTTACGAGCTTTTCAACAAGATTATATTGCAAAAACTCAAATTCAATATTTTTTACTCAGTTAAAAGTCCAACGGGTCCATTTTACGGCCCATTTAGACCCGCTCGTTTGAAACCTCTACAAAAATGACCGAAAAACAAGATTTGATCCAATTTTAGGAGTTCATATTATTGATTACGAGCTTTTCAACAAGATTATATTGCAAAAACTCAAATTCGGTATTTTTTACTCAGTTAAAAGTCCAACAGGTCCATTTTAAGGCCCATTTAGACCCGCTCGTCCGAAACCTCTACAAAAGGACCGAAAAACAAGTTTTGATCCAATTTTAGGAGTTCATATAATTGATTACGAGCTTTTCAACAAGATTATATTGCAAAAACTCAAATTCGGTATTTTTTACTTAGTTAAAAGTCCAACGGGTCAATTTTACGGCCCATTTAGACCCGCTCGCCCAAAAACTCTTCAAAAATGACTGAAAAACAAGTTTTAATCAAATTTTAGGAGTTCATATAATTGATTACGATCTTTTCAACACGATTATATTGCAAAAACTCAATTTATGTACTTTTTACTCAGTTAAAAGTCCAACGGGTCCATTTTACGTCCCATTTAGACCCGCTCGTCCGAAACCTCTACAAAAAGGACCGCAAAACAAGTTTTAATCAAAACTTAAGAGTTCATATCGTTGATTACGAGCTTTTCAACACTATCGTATTGCAAAAATTCAATTTCTGTTCTTTTTACGCAGTTATAAGTTCAACGGCTCCATTTTAAGGCCCATTTAGACTAGCTTGCCCGAAAACTCTACAAAAAGGATCGAAATCAAGTTTTGATCAAATTTTAGGAGTTCATATAATTGATTACGAGCTTTTCAACAAGATTATATTGCAAAAACTCAAATTCGGTATTTTTTACTCAGTTAAAAGTCCAACGGTTCCATTTTACGGCCCATTTAGACCCGCTCGTTCGAAACCTCTACCAAAAGGACCGAAAAACAAGTTTTGATCCATTTTTAGGAGTTCATATAATTGATTACGAGCTTTTCAACAAGATTATATTGCAAAAACTCAAATTCAGTATTTTTTACTTAGTTAAAAGTCCAACGGGTCCGATCATACATGAAAGATTAGATCGATTTATAGCTAATTCAGCTTGGCAAGACCTCTACCCTTCCTACCGTATTACCACAGAGTATGTAGCAAATCTGACCATTGTTTCCTTCTCCTTGATTTAGACCCTTCGGTTTCTACCCCCAAAAAACAGCCTTCCAATAATTTCTGCTTCGAAAACTGCTGGGCTAATAATGTGGATAATATTCACACAATTAAAAGGGCTTGGGCCAATACTCCCGGAACTGTCATTGACAAAATCGAAGCTGTTGGCACATACCTAGAAGAATGGCAAAATCAACAACGTTTTAAATCAATCGGAAGGATTAAGTTCCTCACTAAAAAAATTAATAAATTACTATACCGTCACTTAACTGCCACAAATGAACAAGTATACTTAAATTATAGAACTGAACTAAATAAACTCTTAACAGAACAAGAAATTTATTGGGCTCAAAGATCTCGCACTCTCTGGCTTTCCCAAGGGGATAAAAATACCAAGTTCTTCCATGCCCGAGCTACTAATAGGAACAAGAAAAATTTGATTACAGGCCTTTACGACGCTAACTCGAATTGGCGCACGTCTGATTCAGATCTTATGAATATCGCTTCTACATATTTTCAAAATCTTTTCACAACATCCAATCCCCAAATCTCGAATAATATTCTTGATAAAATTCACCCTTCCATCAATCAATCAATGAATGAAACTCTTCTAAGGACTTTCACTAAAGAGGAAATTCTCCACGCCTTTCAAGATATTGACCCTAGGAAAGCACCTGGTATCGATGGCCTACCCAGTAGCTTTTTTCGACAACACTGGGACACAGTGGGCGAAGATGTTATTAATCTTCTAAACGGCAAAGCTGATATGGCCTCAGTCAACAAAACTATATTAGTTCTAATCCCCAAAGTTCAGGATCCAACCTCCATGAAACAACTCAGACCAATCAGTCTCTGCACTGTCCTTTATAAAATAGTTGCCAAAACAATAGTCAATAGAAGGAAACAGGCTATACCTCTATGCATAAGCCCTAATCAAGCAGCCTTTATCCAGGGACGTAACATATCAGACAACATCCTCGTTGCACATGAAATTATTCACAATATTAACTCAGGAGCTACTAAGTCCTCTCAAGGTGCTGCTCTTAAACTAGACATGGAGAAAGCTTTTGATAGAGTAGAATGGTCCTTTCTTGCAAATGTTATAGAACGTATGGGCTTCGCCTCCGAATGGATCGACCTTATAATGCGTTTCATTACTACAGTCTCCTTTTCAGTTAAAATTAATAATTCCTTCTCCCCACCCTTTCAACCTCAACGTGGTCTTCGTCAGGGGGATCCCCTATCCCCTTTCCTTTTCCTCTTTTGTACTCAAGGCCTATCGGCTTATTTAGCTGCTGCTCAACAAACTAAAATTCTACTAGGACTAGGTGCCTGTAAATACGGGCCTAAAGTCAACCACTTGCTTTTTGTCGATGATTGCATGATATTCATTAATACTAATCAATCTGAAGCGACTCTTTTTAAAAAAGCTCTTCGAACTTATGCTAATGCATCCGGTCAAGCGGTTAATTTTGAGAAATCAACAATTTTTTATAACCCGTGTACACCATCAGCAACAAGAAATGCGATCAACAACCTCTTACAAGTACGTGAGGTTACTAACCCTGGAGTATATCTAGGCATCCCACTTCTAATTGGAAAAAACAAAACTGAATCGTTAGGATTTGTGCGCGATAAAGTACATGATCGTCTCTCTAGTTGGGACAAACATCTCCTCTCTTTTAGTGGCTGAGAGATATTCATCAAAGCAGTCTTACAATCCCTTCCACAATATGTTATGTCCTGCTATCTTCTCCCACAAAACATCATTGATGACATGACTACATCAATCCGTCAATACTGGTGGACTGGCAAATCCAACAAAAAAGGTTGGCATATGATCCCATGGAATCATGTATGTTTACCTAAATCTGCTGGAGGCATGGGTTTTAAGGATTTGCACGATTTTAACATTGCTCTTTTGGGCAAGCAACTTTGGAAACTCATTTGCGAACCAGATTCTCTATTAGGACAAATATACCGTTCTAAATACTTTCCCTCAGGCAATATCCTAGATGCATCAAAACCCAATCGGGGTTCTTTTGCTTGGCAAGGTATGTATAACGCGCTTCAGCATCTATTCCCCGGCTTTCTACACCGTCCAGGTATAAACAGTACTATTAGAATACACAAAGATATATGGGGAGGGTCTTCCCCGATTGAGCTCACTGGAGATTACGAAATCTCAGATGAATTCCATATTCGATGTCGCGATTTTATGATTCGTAACCAAACAGCTTGGGATACGGATAAGGTAAGGAATTACTTCAATCCAACTGATGCCGATGCTATTCTTCGTATCCCCATCATAAATGATCATCGTGATTCAATACTCTGGTCTCCTAATGACTCGGGTATCCACTCAGTCCGTTCTGGATATATTTTCCTGCAGCGCTCCATAAACCCACCTACGTCACCTACTCGGCTCTGGAAGTTTTTATCCAAAGTCAAAGCTTTGCCCAAAGTCAAAACTTTTGGTTGGCGTATGGCATCTGATGCTCTACCAGTTGGAGTTAAAATGCAAGCCTTTTCTCCTAATTCGGGACCTTGCCCTATCTGTGGTAGCCACTCGGAATCGATCCTTCATGCGATTCGTGACTGCCCTGGGGCGTCTGAAGTCCTCCAAATATGTGGTATCCCCATTACTCTCTATAGGAGTATAGCTCCTACCCCTCTGCAATGGTTAGAGGAAGCAGCTACTACACTTTCCTCACATAAATTTGGTCTCTTCCTTACTGCTTTATGGAATATATGGAATAGACGTAACGACTGGGTACATAACCAACATCTACAACCACCCTGGCTAATTGCCGTTAATTCCATTAGTTTACATGATGATTTTTGTAAAGCTTTAAAGACGACTGCCCCAGCTCCATCTGCCTTTTCTAAACCATCCTGGATCCCTCCCCCACTTCATCATATCAAAATAAATGTGGACGGAGCTTTTAATCCATCGACTCGTACAGCTGCCGTTGGCGCCGTTGCTCGTGATTCTGCAGGAACAGTTGTGGGTGGCCTTGCATTCCCATTTGGTAGCTGTCAGGACGCTATCACTAGTGAAGGGGAAAGCATCCTTGCTGGTCTCACCTTTGCCCAATCTCAAGGCTGGAACCGTCTTTTGATTGAAACTGACTACGCTTCTCTCGCGAATAGGATCAACAATCCTGCTCAGGACCTTTCTACCATGGGACCTATTATTCTTCAGATTCAAGCATCTCTTCACGATTTTGACTTTGTAACTATTTCTTTTGTACGCCGTGAGGCAAATATTATAGCCCATACTTTGGCTACTTCTTTGCTGAATTCTATGACTTCTATGTCATTCAATTCGGATATTCCATCTTGTATCCAACACTTTGTAACAAATCATTCTTGATTAATAATATTTGGGCACTCTTTTCCCCTTTTTAGGGTCCTCTAGCTCTGCTTGAAGGACAGTAGTAGGGGTTTTTAATGAGGCCTTTTCTTCACACAAAAAAAGTCCAACGGGTCCATTTTACAACCCATTTAGACCCGCTCGTTCGAAACCTCTACAAAAAGGACCGAAAAACAAGTTTTGATCCAATTTTAAGAGTTCATATAATTGATTACGAGCTTTTCAACAAGATTATATTGCAAAAACTCAAATTTGGTATTTTTTACTCAGTTAAAAGTCCAACGGGTCCATTTTACGGCCCATTTAGACCCGCTCGTTCGAACCTCTTCAAAAAAGACCGAAAAACAAGTTTTGATCCAATTTTAGGAGTTCATATAATTGATTACGAGCTTTTCAACAAGATTATATTGCAAAAACTCAAATTCGGTATTTTTTACTCAGTTAAAAGTACAACGGGTCCATTTTATGGACCATTTAGACTCGCTCGCGCGAAACCTCTTCAAAAATGACCGAAAAAAAAGTTTAATCAAATTTTGGGACTTCATATCATTGATTACGATCTTTTCAACACGATTATATTGCAAAACCTCAATTTTTGTACTTTTTAGTCAGTTAAAAGTCCAACGGGTCCATTTTACGACCCATTTATACCCGCTCATCCGAAACCTCTACAAAAAGGACCACAAAACAAGTTTTAATCAAAAATTAAGAGTTCATATCGTTGATTACGAGCTTTTCAACACTATTGTATTGCAAAAATTCAATTTCTGTTGTTTTTACGCAGTTATAAGTTCAACGGGTCCATTTTAAGGCCCATTTAGACCCGCTCGTACAGTACCTCTACAAAAAGGACCGAAAAACAAGTTTTGATCCAATTTTAGGAGTTCATATAATTGATTACGAGCTTTTCAACAAGATTATATTGCAAAAACTCAAATTCGGTATTTTTTACTCAGTTAAAAGTCCAACGAGTCCATTTTACGGCCCATTTAGACCCGCTCGTTCGAAACCTCTACAAAAAGGACCAAAAAACAAGTTTTAATCAAATTTTAGGAGTTCATATAATTTATTACGAGCTTTTCAACAAGATTATATTACAAAAACTCAAATTCGGTATTTTTTACTCAGTTAATAGTCCAACGGGTTCATTTTACGGCCCATTTAGACCCACTCGCCCGAAATCTCTTCAAAAATGATTGAAAAACAAGTTTTGATCAAATTTTAGGAGTTCATATAATTGATTACGAGCTTTTCAACAAGATTATATTGCAAAAACACAAATTCGGTATTTTTTACTCAGTTAGACCCGCTCGCCCGAAACCTCTTCAAAAATGACTGAGAGACAAGTTATAATCAAATTTTAGGAGTTCATATTACTGATTACGATCTTTTCAACACGATTATATTGCAAAAACTCAATTTTCGTACTTTTTACTCAGTTAAAAGTCCAACGGGTCCATTTTACGGCCCATTTAGTCCCGCTCGTCCGAAACCTCTACAAAAAGGACCGCAAAACAAGTTTTCAGAAAAACTTAAGAGTTCATATCGTTGATTACGAGCTTTTCAACACTACTGTATTGCAAAAATTCAATTTTTGTTCTTTTTACGCAGTTATAAGTTCAACGGGTCCATTTTAAGGCCCATTTAGACCCGCTCGTCCAAAACCTCTACAAAAAGGACCGCAAAACAAGTTTTGATCCAGTTTTAGAAGTTCATATAATTGATTACGAGCTTTTCAACTAGATTGTAATGCAAAAACTCAAATTCGGTATTTTTTACTCAGTTAAAAGTCCAATGGGTCCATTTTATGGCCCATTTAGACCCGCTTGTTCGAAACCTCTAAAAAAAGGACCGAAAACAAGTTTTGATCCAATTTTAAGAGTTCATATAATTGATCCAATTCTAAAAAAAGGATCGAAAACAAGTTTTGATCCAATTTTAAGAGTTCATATAATTGATTACGAGCTTTTCAACAAGATTATATTGCAAAAACTCAAATTCGATATTTTTTACTTAGTTCAAAGTCCATCGGGTCCATTTTACGGCCCATTTAGACCCGCTCGCCCGAAACATCTTCAAAAATGACTGAAAAAAAAGTTTTAATCAAATTTTAGGAGTTCATATAATTGATTACGATCTTTTTCAACACGATTATATTGCAAAAACACAATTGATGTACTTTTTACCTAGTTAAAAGTCCAACGGGTCCATTTTACGGCCCATTTAGACCCGCTCGTCCGAAACCTCTACTAAAAGGACCGCAAAACAAGTTTTAATCAAAACTTAAGAGTTCATATCGTTGATTACGAGCTTTTCAACACTATTGTATTGCAAAAATTCAATTTATGTTCTTTTTACGCAGTTATAAGTTCAACGGGTCAATTTTAAGTCCCATTTAGACCCGCTCGTCCGAAACCTCTACAAAAAGGACCGAAAAACAAGTTTTGATCCAATTTTAGGAGTTCATATAATTGATTACGAGATTTTCAACAAGATTATATTGCAAAAACTCAAATTCGGTATTTTTTACTTAGTTAAAACTCCAACGGGTCCATTTTACGGCCCATTTAGCCTCGCTCGCACGAAACCTCTTCAAAAATGACTGAAAAACAAGTTTTAATCAAATTTTAGGAGTTCATATAATTGATTACGATCTTTTCAACACGATTATATTGCAAAAACTAAATTTTTGTACTTTTTACTCTGTTAAAAGTCCAACGGGTTCATTTTACGGCTCATTTAGACCCGCTGGCCCGAAACCTTTTCAAAAATGACCGAAAAAATATTTTAATCAAATTTTAGGACTTCATATCATTCATTACGATCTTTTCAACACAATTATATTGCAAAAACTCAATTTTTGTACTTTTTACTCAGTTAAAAGTACAACGGGTCCATTTTACGGCCCATTTAGACCCGCTCGCCCGAAACCTCTTCAAAAATGACTGAAAAACAAGTTTTAATCAAATTTAAGGAGTTCATATAATTGATTACGATCGTTTCAACACGATTATATTGCAAAAACTCAATTTCTGTATTTTTTACTCAGTTAAAAGTCCAACGGGTCCATTTTACGGCCCATTTAGACCCGCTCGCCCGAAACCTCTTCAAAAATGACTGAAAAATAAGATTTAATCAAATTTTAGGAGTTCATATAATTAATTACGATCTTTTCAACACGATTATATTGCAAAAACTCAATTTTTGTACTTTTTACTCAGTTTAAAGTCCAACGGGTCCATTTTACGGCCCATTTTAACCCGCTTGCCCGAAACCTTTTCAAAAATGGCTGACAATCAAGTTTTAATCAAATTTTAGGAGTTCATATAACTGATTACGAGCTTTTCAACAAGATTATATTTGCAAAAACTCAAGTTTTGATTCTGTCTCTGTTTCATTTGTACGCCGTGAGGCAAATCACTTAGCCCATACCTTGGCTACTTTTTCTTTGAGCTCTATGACTTCCATGTCATTTAAGTCTGATGTTCCAACTTGTATCCAACATCTTGTAACAAATTCTTTATGATTAATAAAACTTAGGCACTCTTTTCCCCTTTTTAGGGTCCTCTAGCTCTACTTGAAGAACATTAGTAGGGGTTTTTAATGTGGCCTTTTCTTCAAAAAAAAGTCCAACGGGCCCATTTTACGGCACATTTAGACCCGCTCGTCCGAAACCTCTACAAAAAGGACCGGAAAACAAGTTTTATTCAAAACTTAAGAGTTCATATCGTTGATTACGAGCTTTTCAACACTATTGTATTGCAAAAATTCAATTTCTGTTCTTTTTACGCAGTTATAAGTTCAACGACTCCATTTTAAGGCGCATTTAGACCCGCTCGTCCCAAACCTGTACAAGAAGGACCGGCAAACAAGTTTTGATTCAATTTTAGGATTTCATATAATTGATTACGAGCTTTTCAACAAGATTATATTGCAAAAACTCAAATTCGGTATTTTTTACTCAGTTAAAAGTCCAACGGGTCCATTTTACGGCCCATTTAGACTCGCTCGCCCGAAACCTCTTCAAAAATGACTGAAAAACAAGTTTTAATCAAATTTTAGGAGTTCATATAATTGATTACGATCTTTTCAACATGATTATATTGCTAAAACTAAATTTTGGTACTTTTTACTCAGTTAAAAGTCCAACGGGTCCATTTTACGGCCCATTTAGACCCGCTCGTCCGAAACCTCTACAAAAAGGAATGCAAAACAAGTTTTAATCAAAACTTAAGAGATCATATCGTTATTTACGAGCTTTTCAACACTATTGTATTGCAAAAATTCAATTTATGTTCTTTTTACGCAGTTATAAGTTCAACGGGTCCATTTTGAGGCCCATTTAGACCCGCTCGTCCGAAACCTCTACAAAAAGGACCGAAAAACAAGTTTTGATCCAATTTTAGGAGTTCATATAATTGATTACGAGCTTTTCAACAAGATTATATTGCAAAAAGTAAATTTCTGTATTTTTTACTCAGTTAAAATTCCAACGGGTCCATTTTACGGCCCATTTAGACCCGCTCGCCCGAAACCTCTTCAAAAATGACTGAAAAACAAGTTTTCATCAAATTTAAGGAGTTTATATAATTGATTACGATCTTTTCAACACGATTATATTGCAAAAACACAATTTATATACTTTTTACTTAGTTAAAAGTCCAACGGGTCCATTTTACGGCCCATTTAGACCCGCTCGTCCGAAACCTCTACAAAAAGGACCGCAAAACAAGTTTTAACCAAAATTTAAGAGTTAATATCGTTGATTACGAGCTTTTCAACACTATTGTATTGCAAAAATTCAATTTATGTTCTTTTTACGCAGTTATAAGTTCAACGGGACAATTTTAAGGCCCATTTAGACCCGCTCGTCTGAAACCTCTACAAAAAGGACCGAAAAACAAGTTTTGATCCAATTTTAGGAGTTCATATAATTGATTACGAGCTTTTCAACAAGATTATATTGCAAAAAGTCAATTTTTGTATTTTTTTACTCAGTTAAAAGTCCAACGGGTCATTTTACGGCCCATTTAGACCCGCTCGCCCGAAACCTCTTCAAAAATGACTGAAAACAAGTTTTAATCAAATTTTAGGAGTTCATATAATTGATCACGATCGGTTCAACAGGATTATATTGCAAAAAATCAATTTCTATATTTTTTACTCAGTTAAAAGTCCAACGGGTCCATTTTACGGCCCATTTAGACCCGCTCGTTCGAAACCTCTACAAAAAGGACCGCAAAACAAGTTTTAATCAAAACTTAAGAGTTTATATCGTTGATTACGAGCTTTTCAACACTATGGTATTGCAAAAAATTCAATTTCTGTTCTTTTTACGCAATTATAAGTTCAACGGGTCCATTTTAAGGCCCATTTAGACCCGCTCGTCCGAAACCACTACATAAAGGACCGAAAACAAGTTTTGATCCAATTTTAGGTGTTCATATAATTGATTACGAGCTTTTCAACAAGATTATAATGCAAAAACTCAAATTCGGTATTTTTTACTCAGTTAAAAGTCCAATGGGTCCATTTTACGTCCCATTTAGACCCGCTCGCCCGAAACCTCTTCAAAAATGACTGAAAAACAAGTTTAATCAAATTTTAGGAGTTCATATAATTGATTACGATATTTTCAACACGATTATATTGCAAAAACTAAATTTTGGTACTTTTACTCAGTTAAAAGTCCAACGGGTCCATTTTACGGCCCATTTAGACCCGCTCGTCCGAAACCTCTACAAGAAGGACTACAAAACAAGTTTTAATCAAAACTTAAGAGTTCATATCGTTGGTTACGAGCTTTTCAACACTATTGTATTGCAAAAATTCAATTTTTGTTCTTTTTATGCAGTTATAAGTTCAACGGGTCCATTTTAAGGCCTATTTAGACTCGCTCGTCCAAAACCTCTACAAAAAGGACCGAAAAACAAGTTTTGATCCAATTTTAGGAGTTCATATAATTGATTACGAGCTTTTCAACAAGATTATATTGCAAAAACTCAAATTCGGTATTTTTTACTCAGTTAAAAGTCCAACGGGTCCATTTTACGGCCCATTTAGACCCGCTAGTTCGAAACCTCTACAAAAAGGACCGAAAAACAAGTTTTGATCCAATTTTAGGAGTTCATATAATTGATTACGAGCTTTTCAACACGATTATATTGCAAAAACTCAATTTTTGTACCTTTTACTCAGTTAAAAGTCCAACGGGTCCATTTTACGGCCCATTTAGACTCGCTCGTCCGAAACCTCTACAAAAAGGACCGCAAAACAAGTTTTAATCAAAACTTTAGAGTTCATATCGTTGATTACGAGCTATTCAACACTATTGTATTGCAAAAATTCAAATTATGTTCTTTTTATGCAGTTATAAGTTCAACGGGTCAATTTTAAGGCCAATTTAGACCCGCTCGTCCGAAAGCTCTACAAAAAGGACCGAAAAACAAGTTTTGATCCAATTTTAGGAGTTCATATAATTGATTACGAGCTTTTCAACAAGATTATATTGCAAAAAGTCAATTTCTGTATTTTTTACTCAGTTAAAAGTCCAACGGGTCCATTTTACGGCCCATTTAGACCCGCTCGCCCGAAACCTCTTCAAAAATGACTGAAAAACAAGTTTTAATCAAATTTTATGAGCTCATATAATTGATTACGATCTTTTCAGCACGATTATATTGCAAAAACTCAATTATTGTACCTTTTACTCAGTTAAAAGTCCAACGGGTCCATTTTACAGCCCATTTAGACCCGCTCGTCCGAAACCTCTACAAAATGGACCAGAAAACAAGTTTTAATCAAAACTTAAGAGTTCATATCGTTGATTACGAGCTTTTGAACACTATTGTATTGCAAAAAACTAAATTTCCGTTCTTTTTACGCAGTTATAAGTTCAACGGGTCCATTTTAAGGCCCATTTAGACCCGCTCGTCCAAAACCACTACAAAAAGGACCGAAAACAAGTTTTGATCCAATTTTAGGAGTTCATATAATTGATTACGAGCTTTTCAATAAGATTATATTGCAAAAACTCAAATTCGGTATTTTTTACTCAGTTAAAAGTCCAATGGATCCATTTTACGGCCCATTTAGACCCGCTCGCCCGAAACCTCTTCAAAAATGACTGAAAACAAGTTTTAATCAAATTTTAGGAGTTCATATAATTGATTACGATCTTTTCAACACGATTATGTTGCTAAAACTAAATTTTGGTACTTTTTACTCAGTTAAAAGTCCAACGGGTCCATTTTACGGCCCATTTAGACCCGCTCGTCCGAAACCTCTACAAAAAGGAATGCAAAACAAGTTTTAATCAAAACTTAAAACTTCATATCGTTATTTACGAGCTTTTCAACACTATTGTATTGCAAAAATTCAATTTCTGTTCTTTTTACGCAGTTATAAGTTCAACGGGTCCATTTTGAGGCCCATTTAGACCCGCTCGTCCAAGACCTCCACAAAAAGGACCGAAAAACAAGTTTTGATCGAATTTTAGGAGTTCATATAATTGATTAGGAGCATTTCAACAAGATTATATTGCAAAAACTCAAATTCGGTATTTTTACTCAGTTAAACGTCCAACGGGTCCATTTTACGGCCCATTTAGACCCGCTCGTTTGAAACCTCTACAAAAAGGACCGAAAAAAAAGTTTTGTTACAATTTTAGGAGTTCATATAACTGATTACGAGCTTTTCAACAAGATTATATTGCAAAAACTCAAATTCGGTATTTTTTACTTAGTTAAAAGTCCAACGGGTCCATTTTACGGCCCATTTAGACCCGCTCGCCGAAAACCTCTTCAAAAATGACTGAAAAACAAGTTTTCATCAAATTTTAGGAGTTCATATATTTGATTACGATCTTGTCAACACGATTATATTGCAAAAACACAATTTTTATAATTTTTACTCAGTTAAAAGTCCAACGGGTCCATTTTACGGCCCATTTAGACCCGCTCGTCCGAAACCTCTACAAAAAGGACCGCAAAACAAGTTTTAATCAAAACTTAAGAGTTCTTATCGTTGATTACGATCTTTTCAACACTATTGTATTGAAAAAATTCAATTTATGTTCTTTTTATGCAGTTATCTACAAAATGGACCACAAAACAAGTTTTAATCAAAACTTAAGAGTTCATATCGTTGATTACGAGCTTTTGAACACTATTGTATTGCAAAAAATTCAATTTATGTTCTTTTTACGCAGTTATAAGTTCAATGGGTCCATTTTAAGGCCCATTTAGACCCGCTCGTCCGAAACCACTACAAAAAGGACCGAAAACAAGTTTTGATCCAATTTTAGGAGTTCATATAATTGATTACGAGCTTTTCAACAAGATTATATTGCAAAAACTCAAATTCGGTATTCTTTACTCAGTTAAAAGTCCAATGGATCCATTTTACGGCCCATTTAGACCCGCTCGCCTGAAACCTCTTCAAAAATGACTGAAAAACAAGTTTTAATCAAATTTTAGGAGTTCATATAATTGATTACGATCTTTTCAACACGATTATATTGCTAAAACTAAATTTTGGGACTTTTTACTCAGTTAAAAGTCCAACGGGTCCATTTTACGGCCCATTTAGACCAGCTCGTCCGAAACCTCTACAAAAAGGAATGCAAAACAAGTTTTAATCAAAACTTAAAAGTTCATATCGTTATTTACGAGCTTTTCAACACTATTGTATTGCAAAAATTCAATTTCTGTTCTTTTTACTTAGTTAAAAGTCCAACGGGTCCATTTTAAGGCCCATTTAGACCCGCTCGTCCGAAACCTCTACAAAAAGGGCCAAAAAACAAGTTTTGATCCAATTTTAGGAGTTCATATAATTGATTACGAGCTTTTCAACAAGAATATATTGCAAAAACTCAAATTCGGTATTTTTTTCTCAGTTAAAAGTCCAACGGGTCAATTTTACGGCCCATTTAGACCCGCTCGCCTGAAACCTCTTCAAAAATGACCGAAAAACAAGTTTTAATCAAATTTTAGGACTTCATATAATTGATTACGAGCTTTTCAACAAGATTATATTGCAAAAACACAAATTCGATTTTTTTACTCAGTTAAAAGTCCAACTGGTCTATTTTACGGCCCATTTAGACCCGCTCATCCGAAACCTCTACAAAAAGGACCGCAAAACAAGTTTTAATCAAAACTCAAGAGTTCATATCGTTGATTACGAGCTTTTGAACACTATTGTATTGAAAAATTCAATTTCTGTTCTTTTTACGCAATTATAAGTTCAACAGGTCCATTTTAAGGCCCATTTAGACCAGCTCGTAAGAAACCTCTACAAAAAGGACCGAAAACAAGTTTTGATCCAATTTTAGGAGTTCATATATTTGATTACGAGCTTTTCAACAAGATTATATTGCAAAAACTCAAATTCGGTATTTTTTACTCAGTTAAAAGTCCAACGGGTCCATTTTACAGCCAATTTAGACCCGCTCGCCCGAAACCTCTTCAAAAATGACTGAAAAACAAGTTTTAATCAAATTTTAGGAGTTCATATAATTGATTACGATCTTTTCAACACGATTATATTGCAAAAACTAAATTTTGGTACTTTTTACTCAGTTAAAAGTCCAACGGGTCCATTTTACGGCCCATTTAGACCCGCTCGTCCGAAACCTCTACAAAAAGGACCGCAAAACAAGTTTTAATCAAAACTTAAGAGTTCATATCGTTGATTACGAGCTTTTCAACACTATTGTATTGCAAAAAAGTCAATTTATGTTCTTTTTACGCATTTATAAGTTCAACGGGTCCATTTTAAGGCCCATTTAGACCTGCTCGTTCGAAACCTCTACAAAAAGGACAGAAAAACAAGTTTTGATCCAATTTTAGGAGTTCATATAATTGATTACGAGCTTTTCAACAAGATTATATTGCAAAAAGTCGAATTCGGTATGTTTTACTTAGTTAAAAGTCCAACGAGTCCATTTTACGGCCCATTTAGACTAGCTCAATCGAAACCTCTACAAAAAGGACCGAAAAACAAGTTTTGATCCAATTTTAGGAGTACATATAATTGATTACGAGCTTTTCAAAAAGATTATATTGCAAAAACTCAAATTCGGTAGCTCAATCGAAACCTCTACAAAAAGGACCGAAAAACAAGTTTTGATCCAATTTTAGGAGTACATATAATTGATTACGAGCTTTTCAAAAAGATTATATTGCAAAAACTCAAATTCGGTATTTTTTTACTTAGTTAAAAGTCCAACGGGTCCATTTTACGGCCCATTTAGACCCGTTCGCCCGAAACCTCTACAAAAAGGACTGAAAACAAGTTTTCATCAAATTTTAGGAGTTCATATAATTGATTACGATCTTTTCAACACTATTGTATTGCAAAAATTCAATTTCTGTTCTTTTTACGTAGTTATAAGTTCAACGGGTCCATTTTAAGGCCCATTTAGACCCGTTCGTCCAAAACCTCTACAAAAAGGACAGAAAAACAAGGTTTTATCCAATTTTAGGAGTTCATATCGTTGAATACGAGCTTTTCAACAAGATTATATTGCAAAAACTCAAATTCGTTATTTTTTACTCAATTAAATGTCCTACGGGTCCAATTTACGGCCCATTTAGACCCGCTCGTTCGAAACCTCTACAAAAAGGACCGAAAAACAAGTTTGATCCAATTTTAGGAGTTCATATAATTGATTACGAGCTTTTCAGCAAGATTATATTGCAAAAACAAGAATTTGGTATTTTTTACTTAGTTAAAAGTCCAACGGGTCCATTTTATATCCCATTTAGACCCGCTCGCCCGAAACCTCTTCAAAAATGACTGAAAAACAAGTTTTAATCAAATTTTAGAAGTTCATATAATTGATTACGATCTTTTCAACACGATTATATTGCAAAAACTCAATTTTTGTACTTTTTACTCAGTTAAAAGTCAAACGAGTCCATTTTACGGCCCATTTAGACCCTCTCGTCTGAAACCTTTACAAAAAGGACCGCAAAACAAGTTTTAATCAAAACTTAAGAGTTCATATCGTTGATTACGAGCTTTTCAACAATATTGTATTGGAAAAATTCAATTTCTGTTATTTTTACGCAGTTATAAGTTCAACGGTTCCATTTTAAGGCCCATTTAGACCCGCTCGTCCGAAACCTCTACAAAAAGGACCGCAAAACAAGTTTTGATCCAGTTTTAGGAGTTCATATAATTGATTACGAGCTTTTCAACAAGATTATATTGCAAAAAGTCAAATTCGGTATTTTTTACTTAGTTAAAAGTCCAACGGGTCCATTTTACGGCCCATTTAGACCCGCTCGTTCGAAATCTCTACAAAAAGGACCGAAAATAAAAGTTTTGATCCAATTTTAGGAGTTCATATAATTGATTATGAGCTTTTCAACACAATTATATTGCAAAAACTCAATTTTTGTACCTTTTACTCAGTTAAAAGTCCAACGGGTCCGTTTTACGGCCCATTTAGACCCGCTCGTCCGAAACCTCTACAAAAAGGACCGCAAAACAAGTTTTAATCAAAACTTAAGAGTTCATATAGTTGATTACGAGCTTTTCAACACTATTGTATTGCAAAAATTAAAATTATGTTCTTTTTACGCAGTTATAAGTTCAACGGGTCAATTTTAAGGCCAATTTAGACCCGCTCGTCCGAAAGCTCTACAAAAAGGACCGAAAAACAAGTTTTAATCAAAACTTAAGAGTTCATATCGTTGATTACGAGCTTTTCAACACTATTGTATTGCAAAAATTCAATTTATGTTCTTTTTACGCAGTTATAAGTTCAACGGGTCCATTTTAAGGCCCATTTAGACCCGCTCGTCCGAAACCACTACAAAAAGGACCGAAAAACAAGTTTTGATCCAATTTTAGGAGTTCATATAATTGATTACGAGCTTTTCAACAAGATTATATTGCAAAAACTCAAATTCGGTATTCTTTACTCAGTTAAAAGTCCAATGGATCCATTTTACGGCCCATTTAGACCCGCTCGCCTGAAACCTCTTCAAAAATGACTGAAAAACAAGTTTTAATCAAATTTTAGGAGTTCATATAATTGATTACGATCTTTTCAACACGATTATATTGCTAAAACTAAATTTTGGGACTTTTTACTCAGTTAAAAGTCCAACGGGTCCATTTTACGGCCCATTTAGACCAGCTCGTCCGAAACCTCTACAAAAAGGAATGCAAAACAAGTTTTAATCAAAACTTAAAAGTTCATATCGTTATTTACGAGCTTTTCAACACTATTGTATTGCAAAAATTCAATTTCTGTTCTTTTTACTTAGTTAAAAGTCCAACGGGTCCATTTTAAGGCCCATTTAGACCCGCTCGTCCGAAACCTCTACAAAAAGGGCCAAAAAACAAGTTTTGATCCAATTTTAGGAGTTCATATAATTGATTACGAGCTTTTCAACAAGAATATATTGCAAAAACTCAAATTCGGTATTTTTTTCTCAGTTAAAAGTCCAACGGGTCAATTTTACGGCCCATTTAGACCCGCTCGCCTGAAACCTCTTCAAAAATGACCGAAAAACAAGTTTTAATCAAATTTTAGGACTTCATATAATTGATTACGAGCTTTTCAACAAGATTATATTGCAAAAACACAAATTCGATTTTTTTACTCAGTTAAAAGTCCAACTGGTCTATTTTACGGCCCATTTAGACCCGCTCATCCGAAACCTCTACAAAAAGGACCGCAAAACAAGTTTTAATCAAAACTCAAGAGTTCATATCGTTGATTACGAGCTTTTGAACACTATTGTATTGAAAAATTCAATTTCTGTTCTTTTTACGCAATTATAAGTTCAACAGGTCCATTTTAAGGCCCATTTAGACCAGCTCGTAAGAAACCTCTACAAAAAGGACCGAAAACAAGTTTTGATCCAATTTTAGGAGTTCATATATTTGATTACGAGCTTTTCAACAAGATTATATTGCAAAAACTCAAATTCGGTATTTTTTACTCAGTTAAAAGTCCAACGGGTCCATTTTACAGCCAATTTAGACCCGCTCGCCCGAAACCTCTTCAAAAATGACTGAAAAACAAGTTTTAATCAAATTTTAGGAGTTCATATAATTGATTACGATCTTTTCAACACGATTATATTGCAAAAACTAAATTTTGGTACTTTTTACTCAGTTAAAAGTCCAACGGGTCCATTTTACGGCCCATTTAGACCCGCTCGTCCGAAACCTCTACAAAAAGGACCGCAAAACAAGTTTTAATCAAAACTTAAGAGTTCATATCGTTGATTACGAGCTTTTCAACACTATTGTATTGCAAAAAAGTCAATTTATGTTCTTTTTACGCATTTATAAGTTCAACGGGTCCATTTTAAGGCCCATTTAGACCTGCTCGTTCGAAACCTCTACAAAAAGGACAGAAAAACAAGTTTTGATCCAATTTTAGGAGTTCATATAATTGATTACGAGCTTTTCAACAAGATTATATTGCAAAAAGTCGAATTCGGTATGTTTTACTTAGTTAAAAGTCCAACGAGTCCATTTTACGGCCCATTTAGACTAGCTCAATCGAAACCTCTACAAAAAGGACCGAAAAACAAGTTTTGATCCAATTTTAGGAGTACATATAATTGATTACGAGCTTTTCAAAAAGATTATATTGCAAAAACTCAAATTCGGTAGCTCAATCGAAACCTCTACAAAAAGGACCGAAAAACAAGTTTTGATCCAATTTTAGGAGTACATATAATTGATTACGAGCTTTTCAAAAAGATTATATTGCAAAAACTCAAATTCGGTATTTTTTTACTTAGTTAAAAGTCCAACGGGTCCATTTTACGGCCCATTTAGACCCGTTCGCCCGAAACCTCTACAAAAAGGACTGAAAACAAGTTTTCATCAAATTTTAGGAGTTCATATAATTGATTACGATCTTTTCAACACTATTGTATTGCAAAAATTCAATTTCTGTTCTTTTTACGTAGTTATAAGTTCAACGGGTCCATTTTAAGGCCCATTTAGACCCGTTCGTCCAAAACCTCTACAAAAAGGACAGAAAAACAAGGTTTTATCCAATTTTAGGAGTTCATATCGTTGAATACGAGCTTTTCAACAAGATTATATTGCAAAAACTCAAATTCGTTATTTTTTACTCAATTAAATGTCCTACGGGTCCAATTTACGGCCCATTTAGACCCGCTCGTTCGAAACCTCTACAAAAAGGACCGAAAAACAAGTTTGATCCAATTTTAGGAGTTCATATAATTGATTACGAGCTTTTCAGCAAGATTATATTGCAAAAACAAGAATTTGGTATTTTTTACTTAGTTAAAAGTCCAACGGGTCCATTTTATATCCCATTTAGACCCGCTCGCCCGAAACCTCTTCAAAAATGACTGAAAAACAAGTTTTAATCAAATTTTAGAAGTTCATATAATTGATTACGATCTTTTCAACACGATTATATTGCAAAAACTCAATTTTTGTACTTTTTACTCAGTTAAAAGTCAAACGAGTCCATTTAACGGCCCATTTAGACCCTCTCGTCTGAAACCTTTACAAAAAGGACCGCAAAACAAGTTTTAATCAAAACTTAAGAGTTCATATCGTTGATTACGAGCTTTTCAACAATATTGTATTGGAAAAATTCAATTTCTGTTATTTTTACGCAGTTATAAGTTCAACGGTTCCATTTTAAGGCCCATTTAGACCCGCTCGTCCGAAACCTCTACAAAAAGGACCGCAAAACAAGTTTTGATCCAGTTTTAGGAGTTCATATAATTGATTACGAGCTTTTCAACAAGATTATATTGCAAAAAGTCAAATTCGGTATTTTTTACTTAGTTAAAAGTCCAACGGGTCCATTTTACGGCCCATTTAGACCCGCTCGTTCGAAATCTCTACAAAAAGGACCGAAAATAAAAGTTTTGATCCAATTTTAGGAGTTCATATAATTGATTATGAGCTTTTCAACACAATTATATTGCAAAAACTCAATTTTTGTACCTTTTACTCAGTTAAAAGTCCAACGGGTCCGTTTTACGGCCCATTTAGACCCGCTCGTCCGAAACCTCTACAAAAAGGACCGCAAAACAAGTTTTAATCAAAACTTAAGAGTTCATATAGTTGATTACGAGCTTTTCAACACTATTGTATTGCAAAAATTAAAATTATGTTCTTTTTACGCAGTTATAAGTTCAACGGGTCAATTTTAAGGCCAATTTAGACCCGCTCGTCCGAAAGCTCTACAAAAAGGACCGAAAAACAAGTTTTAATCAAAACTTAAGAGTTCATATCGTTGATTACGAGCTTTTCAACACTATTGTATTGCAAAAATTCAATTTATGTTCTTTTTACGCAGTTATAAGTTCAACGGGTCCATTTTAAGGCCCATTTAGACCCGCTCGTCCGAAACCACTACAAAAAGGACCGAAAAACAAGTTTTGATCCAATTTTAGGAGTTCATATAATTGATTACGAGCTTTTCAACAAGATTATATTGCAAAAAGTCAATTTCTGTATTTTTTACTCAGTTAAAAGTCCAACGGGTCCATTTTACGGCCCATTTAGACCGGCTCGCCCGAAACCTCTTCAAAAATGACTGAAAAACAAGTTTTAATCAAATTTCAGGAGTTCATATAATTGATTACGATCTTTTCAACACGATTATATTGCTAAAACCTAATTTTCGTACTTTTTACTCAGTTAAAAGTCCAACGGGTCCATTTTAAGGCCCATTTAGACCCGCTCGTCCGAAACCTCTACAAAAAGGAATGCAAAACAAGTTTTAATCAAAACTTAAAAGTTCATATCGTTATTTACGAGCTTTTCAACACTATTGTATTGCAAAAATTCAATTTTCGTTCTTTTTACGCAGTTATAATTTCAACGGGTCCATTTTGAGGCCCATTTAGACCCGCTCGTCCAAGACCTCCACAAAAAGGACCGAAAAACTCCAATTTTAGGAGTTCAGATAATTGATTAGGAGCATTTCAACAAGATTATATTGCAAAAACTCAATTTCGGTATTTTTTTTACTCAGTTAAAAGTCCAACGGGTCCATTTTACGGCCCATTTAGACCCGCTCGTTCGAAACCTCTACAAAAAGGACCGAAAAAAAGTTTTGATACAATTTTAGGAGTTCATATAACTGATTACGAGCTTTTCAACAAGATTATATTGCAAAAATTCAAATTCGGTATTTTTTACTTAGTTAAAAGTCCAACGGGTCCATTTTACGGCCAATTTAGACCCGCTCGCCCGAAACCTCTTCAAAAATGACTGACAAACAAGTTTTCATCAAATTTTAGGAGTTCATATAATTGATTACGATCTTTTCAACACGATTATATTGCAAAAACACAATTTATATACTTTTTACTCAGTTAAAAGTCCAACGGGTCCATTTTACGGCCCATTTAGACCCGCTCGTCCAAAACCTCTACAAAAAGGACCGCAAAACAAGTTTTAATCAAAACTTAAGAGTTCATATCGTTGATTACGAGCTTTTCAACACTATTGTATTGCAAAAATTCAATTTATGTTCTTTTTACGCAGTTATAAGTTCAACGGGACAATTTTAAGGCCCATTTAGACCTGCTCGTCCGAAACCTCTACAAAAAGGAATGAAAAACAAGTTTTGATCCAATTTTAGGAGTTCATATAATTGATTACGAGCTTTTCAACAAGATTATATTGCAAAAAGTTAATTTTTGTACTTTTTTACTTAGTTAAAAGTCCAACGGGTCCATTTTACGGCCCATTTAGACCCGCTCGCCCGAAACCTCTTCAAAAAATGACTGAAAACAAGTTTTAATCAAATTTTAGGAGTTCATATAATTGATCACGATCGTTTCAACAGGATTATATTGCAGAAACTCAATTTCTATATTTTTTACTCAGTTAAAGTCCAACGGGTCCATTTTACGGCCCATTTAGACCCGCTCGTTCGAAACCACTACATAAAGGACCGAAAACAAGTTTTGATCAAATTTTAGGAGTTCATATAATTGATTACGAGCTTTTCAACAAGATTATAATGCAAAAACTCAAATTTGGTATTTTTTACTCAGTTAAAAGTCCAATGGGTCCATTTTACGGCCCATTTAGACCCGCTCGCCCGAAACCTCTTCAAAAATGACTGAAAAACAAGTTTAATCAAATTTTAGGAGTTCATATAATTGATTACGATCTTCTCAACACGATTATATTGCAAAAACTAAATTTTGGTACTTTTTACTCAGTTAAAAGTCCAACGGGTCCATTTTACGGCCCATTTAGACCCGCTCGTCCGAAACCTCTACAAGAAGGACTACAAAATAAGTTTTAATCAAAACTTAAGAGTTCATATCGTTGGTTACGAGCTTTTCAAAACTATTGTATTGCAAAAATTCAATTTTTTTTTCTTTTTATGTAGTTATAAGTTCAACGGGTCCATTTTAAGGCCTATTTATACTCGCTCGTCCAAAACCTCTACAAAAAGAACCGAAAAACAAGTTTTGATCCAATTTTAGGAGTTCATATAATTGATTACGAGCTTTTCAACAAGATTATATTGCAAAATCTAAAATTCGGTATTTTTTACTCAGTTAAAAGTCCAACGGGTCCATTTTACGGCCCATTTAGACTCGCTCGTTCGAAACCTCTACAAAAAGGACCGAAAAACAAGTTTTGATCCAATTTTAGGAGTTCATATAATTGATTACCAGCTTTTCAACAAGATTATATTGCAAAAAGTCAAAAAAAAATTTACTCAGTTAAAAGTCCGACGGATCCATTTTACGGCGCATTTAGACCCGCTCGCCCGAAACCTCTTCCAAAATGACTGAAAATAAGTTTTAATCACATTTTAGGAGTTCCTATAATTGATCACGATCGTTTCAACAGGATTATATTGCAAAAACTCAATTTATGTATTTTTTACTCAGTTAAAAGTCCAACGGGTCCATTTTACGGCACATTTAGACTCGCTCGTCCGAAACCTCTACAAAAAGGACCGCAAAACAAGTTTTAATCAAAACTTAAGAGTTTATATCGTTGATTACGAGCTTTTCAACACTATTGTATTGCAAAAAAATCAATTTCTGTTCTTTTTACGCAATTATAAGTTCAACGGGTTCATTTAAAGGCCCATTTAGACCCGCTCGTCCGAAACCACTACATAAAGGACCGAAAACAAGTTTTGATCCAATTTTAGGTATTCATATAATTTATTACGAGCTTTTCAACAAGATTATAATGCAAAAACTCAAATTCGGTATTTTTTACTCAGTTAAAAGTCCAACGGGTCCATTTTACGGCCCATTTAGACCCGCTCGCCCGAAACCTCTTCAAAAATGACTGAAAAACAAGATTAATCAAATTTTAGGAGTTCATATAATTGATTACGATCTTTTCAACACGATTATATTGTAAAAACTAAATTTTGGTACTTTTTACTCAGTTAAAAGTCCAACGGGTCCATTTACGGCCCATTTAGACCCGCTCGTCCGAAACCTCTACAAGAAGGACTACAAAACAAGTTTTAATCAAAACCTAAGGGTTCATATCGTTGGTTACGAGCTTTTCAACACTATTGTATTGCAAAAATTCAATTTTTGTTCTTTTTACGCAGTTATAAGTTCAACGGGTCCATTTGAAGGCCTATTTAGACTCGCTCATCCAAAACCTCTACAAAAAGGACAGAAAAACAAGTTTTGATCCAATTTTAGGAGTTCATATAATTGATTACGAGCTTTTCAACAAGATTATATTGCAAAAACTCAAATTCGGTATTTTTTACTCAGTTAAAAGTCCAACGGGTCCATTTTACGGCCCATTTAGACCCGCTCGTTCAAAACCTCTACAAAAAGGACCGAAAAACAAGTTTTGATCCAATTTTAGGAGTTTATATAATTGATTACGAGCTTTTCAACATGATTATATTGCAAAAACTAAATTTTGGTACTTTTTACTCAGTTAAATTTCCAACGGGTCCATTTTACGGCCCATTTAGACCCGCTCGTCCGAAACCTCTACAAAAAGGACTGCAAAACAAGTTTTAATCAAATCTTAAGAGTTCATATCGTTGGTTACGAGCTTTTCAACACTATTGTATTGCAAAAATTCAATTTCTGTTCTTTTTACGCAGTTATAAGTTCAACGGGTCCATTTTAAGGCCCATTTAGACTCGCTCGTCCGAAACCTCTACAAAAAGGGCCGAAAAACAAGTTTTGATCCAATTTTAGAAGTTCATATAATTGATTACGAGCTTTTCAAAAAGATTATATTGCAAAAACTCAAATTCGGTATTTTTTACTCAGTTAAAAGTCCAACGGGTCCATTTTACGGCCCATTTAGACCCGCTCGTTCGAAACCTCTACAAAAAGGACCGAAAAACAAGTTTTGATCCAATTTTAGGAGTTCTTATAATTGATTACGAGCTTTTCAACACGATTATCTTGCAAAAACTCAATTTTTGTACCTTTAACTCAGTTAAAAGTCCAACGGGTCTATTTTACGGCCCATTTAGACCCGCTCGTCCGAAACCTCTACAAAATGGACGACAAAACAAGTTTTAAAAAAAACTTCAGAGTTCATATCGTTGATTACGAGCTTTTCAACACTATTGTATTGCAAAAATTCAATTTATGTTCTTTTTACACAGTTATAAGTTCAACGGGTCCATTTTAAGGCCCATTTAGACCCGCTCGTCCGAAACCTCTACAAAAAGGACCGAAAAACAAGTTTTGATCCATTTTTAGGAGTTCATATAATTGATTACGAGCTTTTCAACAAGATTATATTGCAAAAACTCAAATTCGGTATTTTTTACTTAGTTAAAAGTCCAACGGGACCATTTTAAGGCCCATTTAGACCCGCTCGTCCGAAACCTCTACAAAAAGGACCGAAAACAAGTTTTGATCCAATTTTAGGAGTTCATATAATTGATTACGAGCTTTTCAACAAGATTATATTGCAAAAACTCAAATTCGGTATTTTTTACTCAGTTAAAAGTCCAACGGGTCCATTTTACGGCCCATTTAGACCCGCTCGCCCGAAACCTCTTAAAAAATGACCGAAAAACAAGTTTTAATCAAATTTTAGGACTTCATATAATTGATTACGAGCTTTTCAACAAGATTATATTGCAAAAACACAAATTCGATATTTTTTACTTAGTTAAAAGTCCAACCGGTCCATTTTACGGCCCATTTAGACCCGCTCGTCCGAAACCTCTACAAAAAGGACCGCAAAACAAGTTTTAATCAAAACTTAAGAGTTCATATCGTTGATTACGAGCTTTTGAACACTATTGTATTGCAAAATTCAATTTCTGTTCTTTTTACGCAGTTATAAGTTCAACAGGTCCATTTTAAGGCCCATTTAGACCCGCTCGTAAGAAACCTCTACAAAAAGGACCGAAAAACAAGTTTTGATCCAATTTTAGGAGTTCATAAAATTGATTACAAGCTTTTCAACAAGATTATATTGCAAAAACTCAAATTCGGTATTTTTTACTCAGTTAAAAGTCCAACGTGTCCATTTTACGGCCCATTTAGACTCGCTCGTTCGAAACCTCTACAAAAAGGACCGAAAAACAAGTTTTGATCCAATTTTAGGAGTTCATATAATTGATTACGAGCTTTTCAACACGATTATATTGCAAAAACTCAATTTTTGTACCTTTTACTCAGTTAAAAGTCCAACGGGTCCATTTTACGGCCCATTTAGACTCGCTCGTCCGAAAACTCTACAAAAAGGACCGCAAAACAAGTTTTAATCAAAACTTAAGAGTTCATATCGTTGATTACGAGCTTTTCAACACTATTGTATTGCAAAAAAGTCAATTTCTGTTCTTTTTACGCAGTTATAAGTTCAACGGGTCCATTTTAAGGCCCATTTAGACCCGCTCGTTCGAAACCTCTACAAAAAGGACCAAAAAACAAGATTTGATCCAATTTTAGGAGTTCATATAATTGATTACGAACTTTTCAACAAGATTATATTGCAAAAACTCAAATTCGGTATTTCTTACTTAGTTAAAAGTCGAACGGGTCCATTTTACTGCCGCTCGTTCGAAACCTCTACAAAAAGGACCGAAAACAAGTTTTGATCCAATTTTAGGAATTCATATAATTGATTACGAGCTTTTCAACAAGATTATATTGCAAAAACTCAAATTCGGTATTTTTTACTCAGTTAAAAGTCCAACGGGTTTATTTTACGGCCCATTTAGACCCGCTCGCCCGAAACCTCTTCAAAAATGACCGAAAAGAAAGTTTTAATCAAATTTTAGGACTTTATATCATTCATTACGATCTTTTCAACACTATTGTATTGCAAAAATTCAATTTCTATTCTTTTTACGTAGTTATAAGTTCAACGGGTCCATTTTAAGGCTCATTTAGACACGCTCGTCCAAAACCTCTACAAAAAGGACCGAAAAACAAGGTTTGATCCAATTTTAGGAGTTCAAATCGTTGAATACGAGCTTTTCAACAAGATTATATTGCAAAAACTCAAATTCGGTATTTTTTACTCGATTAAAAGTCCAACGGGTCCAATTTACGGCCCATTTAGACCCGCTCGTTCGAAACCTCTACAAAAAGGACCGAAAAACAAGTTTTGATCCAATTTTAGGAGTTCATATAATTGATTACGAACTTTTCAACAAGATTATATTGCAAAAAGTCAATTTATGTATTTTTTACTCAGTTAAAAGTCCAACGGGTCCATTTAGACTCTCTCGCCCGAAACCTCTTCAAAAATGACCGAAAAAAAGTTTTAATCAAATTTTAGGACTTCATATCATTGATTACGATCTTTTTAACATGATGATATTGCAAAAACTCAATTTTTGTACTTTTTACTCAGTTAAAAGTCCAACGGGTCCATTTTACGATCTTTTTAACATGATGATTTTTGTACTTTTCAACACTATTGTATTGCAAAAAAGTCAATTTATGTTCTTTTTACGCAGTTATAAGTTAAACGGGTCCATTTTAAGGCCCATTTAGACCCGCTCGTTCGAAACCTGTACAAAAAGGACCAAAAAACAAGATTTGATCCAATTTTAGGAGTTCATATAATTGATTACGAACTTTTCAACAAGATTATATTGCAAAAACTCAAATTCGGTATTTTTTACTTAGTTAAAAGTCCAACGGGTCCATTTTAAGGCCCATTTAGACCCGCTCGTCCGAAACCTCTACAAAAAGGACCGAAAAACAAGTTTTGATCCAATTTTAGGAGTTCATATAATTGATTACGAGCTTTTCAACAAGATTATATTGAAAAAACTCAAATTCGGTATTTTTTACTCAGTTAAAAGTCCAACGGGTCCATTTTACAGCCCATTTAGACCCGCTCGCCTGAAACCTCTTCAAAAATGACCGAAAAATAAGTTTTAATCAAATTTTAGGACTTCATATAATTGATTACAAGCTTTTCAACAAGATTATATTGCAAAAACACAAATTCGATATTATTTACTCAGTTAAAAGTCCAACGGGTCCATTTTACGGCCCATTTAGACCCACTCGTCCGAAACCTCTACAAAAAGGACCGCAAAACAAGTTTTAATCAAAACTTAAGAGTTCATATCGTTGATTACGAGCTTTTGAACACTATTGTATTGTAAAATTCAATTTCTGTTCTATTTATGCAGTTATAAGTTCAACAGGTCCATTTTAAGGCCCATTTAGACCCGCTCGTAAGAAACCTCTACAAAAAGGACCGCAAAACAAGTTTTGATCCAATTTTAGGAGTTCATATAGTTGATTACGAGCTTTTCAAAAAGATTATATTGCAAAAACTCAAATTCGGTATTTTTTACTCAGTTAAAAGTCCAACGGGTCCATTTTACGGCCCATTTAGACCCACTCGCCCGAAACCTCTTCAAAAATGACTGAAAAACAAGTTTTAATCAAATTTTAGGAGTTCATATAATTGATTACGATCTTTTCAACACGATTATATTGCAAAAACTAAATTTTGGTACTTTTTACTCAGTTAAAAGTCCAACGAGTCCATTTTACGGCCCATTTAGACCCGCTCGTCCGAAACCTCTACAAAAAGGACCGCAAAACAAGTTTTAATCAAAACTTAAGAGTTCATATCGTTGATTACGAGCTTTTCAACACTATTGTATTGCAAAAAAGTCAATTTCTGTTCTTTTTACGCAGTTATAAGTTCAACGGGTCCATTTTACGGCCCATTTAGACCCGCTCGCCCGAAACTTCTTCAAAAATGGCTGAAAATCAATTTTTAATCAAATTTTAGGTGTTCATATAACTGATTACGAGCTTTTCAACAAGATTATATTGCAAAAACTCAAATTCGGTATTTTTTACTCAGTTAAAAGTCCAACGGGTCCATTTTACGGCCCATTTAGACCCGCTCGTTCGAAACCTCTACAAAAAGGACCGAAAAACAAGTTTTGATCCAATTTTAGTAGTTCATATAATTGATTACGAGCTTTTCAACAAGATTATATTGCAAAAAGTCAATTTATGTATTTTTTACTCAGTTAAAAGTCCAACGGGTCCATTTCGACCCTCTCGCCCGAAACCTCTTCAAAAATGACCGAAAAAAAGTTTTAATCAAATTTTAGGACTTCATATCATTGATTACGATCTTTTTAACATGATGATATTGCAAAAACTCAATTTTTGTACTTTTTACTCAGTTAAAAGTCCAACGGGTCAATTTTACGGCCCATTTAGACCCGCTCGTCCGAAACCTCTACAAAAATGATCGCAAAACAAGTTTTAATCAAAACTTAAGAGTTCATATCGTTGATTACAAGCTTTTGAACACTATTGTATTGCAAAAATTCAATTTCTGTTGTTTTTACGCAGTTATAAGTTCAACGAGTCCATTTTAGGGCCCATTTAGACCCGCTCGTCCGAAACCTCTACAAAAAAGGACCGAAAAACAAGTTTTGATCCAATTTTAGGAGTTCATATAATTTATTACGAGCTTTTCAACAAGATTATATTGCAAAAAGTCAATTTTTGTATTTTTTTACTCAGTTAAAAGTCCAACGGGTCCATTTTACGGCCCATTTAGACCCGCTCGCCTGAAACCTCTTCAAAAATGACCGAAAAACAAGTTTTAATCAAATTTTAGGACTTCATATCATTGATTACGATCTTTTCAACACAAGTATATTGCAAAAACTCAATTTTTGCACTTTTTACTCAGTTAAAAGTCCAACAGCTCCATTTTACGGCCCATTTAGACCCGCTCGTCCGAAACCTCTACAAAAAGGACCGAAAAACAAGTTTTAATCAAAACTTAAGAGTTCATATCATTGATTACGAGCTTTTGAACACAATTGTATTGGAAAAATTCAATTGCTGTTCTTTTTACACAGTTATAAGTTCAACGGGTCAATTTTAAGGCCCATTTAGACCTGCTCGTCCGAAACCTCTACAAAAGCGACCGAAAAACAAGTTTTGATCCAATTTTAGGAGTTCATATAATTGATTACGAGCTTTTCAACAAGATTATATTGCAAAAACTCAAATTCGGTATTTTTTACTCAGTTAAAAGTCCAACGTGTCCATTTTACGGCCCATTTAGACTCGCTCGCCTGAAACATCTTCAAATATGACCGAAAAACAAGTTTTAATCAAATTTCAGGAATTCATATCATTGATTACAATCTTTTCAACACGATTATATTGCAAAAACTCAATTTTTGTATTTTTTACTCAGTTTAAAGTCCAACAGGTCCATTTTACGGCCCATTTAGACCCGCTCGTTCGAAACTCCTACAAAAAGGACCGCAAAACAAGTTTTAATCAAAACTTAAGAGTTCATATCGTTGTTTACGAGCTTTTCAACACTATTGTATTGCAAAAAATTCAATTTCTGTTCTTTTTACGCAGTTATAAGTTCAACGGGTCCATTTTAAGGCCTATTTAGACCCGCTCGTCCGAAACCTCTACAAAAAGGACCGAAAACAAGTTTTGATCCAATATTAGGAGTTCATATAATTGATTACGTGCTTTTCAACAAGATTATATTGCAAAAACTCAAATTCTGTATTTTTTACTTAGCTAAAAGTCCAACGGGTCCATTTTACGGCCCATTTAGACCCGCTCGTTCGAAACCTCTACAAAAAGAACCGAAAAACAAGTTTTGATCCAACTTTAGGAGTTCATATAATTGATTACGAGCTTTTCAACAGGATTATATTTCAAAAACTCAAATTCGGTATTTTTTTACTCAGTTAAAAGTCCAACGGGTCCATTTTATGGCCCATTTAGACTCGCTCCCCCGAAACCTCTTCAAAAATGACTGAAAAATAAGTTTTAATCAAATTTTAGGAGTTCATATAATTGATTACGATCTTTTCAACAAGTTTATATTGCAAAAACTCATTTTTTGTACTTTTTACTCAGTTAAAAGTCCAACGGGTCCAATTTACATCCCATTTAGACCCACTCGCCCGAAACCTCTTCAAAAATGACTGAAAAACAAGTTTTGATCAAATTTTAGAAGTTCATATAATTGATTACGATCTTTTCAAAGATTATATTGAAAAAACACAAATTCGGTATTTTTTACTCAGTTAAAAGTCTAACGGGTCCATTTTACGGCCCATTTAGACCCGCTCGCCCGAAACCTCTTAAAAAATGACCGAAAAACAAGTTTTAATCAAATTTTAGGACTTCATATCATTGATTACGATCTTTTCTACACAAGTATATTGCAAAAACTCAATTTTTGTACTTTTTACTCAGTTAAAAGTCCAACGGGTCCATTTTACGGCCCATTTAGACCCGCTCGTCCGAAACTCCTACAAAAAGGACCGCAAAACAAGTTTTAATCAAAACTTAAGAGTTCATATTGTTGATTACGAGCTTTTGAACACTATTGTATTGCAAAAATTCAATTTCTGTTCTTTTTACGCAGTTATAAGTTCAACGGGTCCATTTTAAGGCCCATTTAGACCCGCTCGTCCGAAACCTCTAAAAAAAGGACCGAAAACAAGTTTTGATCCAATTTTAGGAGTTCATATAATTGATTACGAGCTTTTCAACAAGATTATATTGCAAAAACTCAAAATTCGGTATTTTTTACTCAGTTAAAAGTCCAACGGGTCCATTTTACGGCCCATTTAGACCTGCTCGCCCGAAACCTCTTCAAAAATGACTGAGAGACAAGTTATAATCAAATTTTAGGATTTCATATAATTGATTACGATCTTTTCAACACGATTATATTGCAAAAACTCAATTTTTGTACTTTTTACTCAGTTAAATGTCCAACGGGTCCATTTTACGGACTATTTAGACCCGCTCGCCCGAAACCTCTTCAAAAATGACTGAAAAATAAGTTTTGATCAAATTTTAGGAGTTCATATAATTAATTACGATCTTATCAACACGATTATATTGCAAAAACTCAATTTTTGTACTTTTTACTCAGTTAAAAGTCCAACGGGTCCATTTTACGGCCCATTTAGACCCGCTCGTCCGAAACTCCTACAAAAAGGACCGCAAAACAAGTTTTAATCAAAACTTAAGAGTTCATATTGTTGATTACGAGCTTTTGAACACAATTGTATTGCAAAAATTCAATTTCTGTTATTTTTACGCAGTTATAAGTTCAACGGGTCCATTTTAAGGCCCATTTAGACCCGCTCGTCCGAAACCTCTAAAAAAAGGACCGAAAAACAAGTTTTGATCCAATTTTAGGAGTTCATATAATTGATTACGAGCTTTTCAACAAGATTATATTGCAAAAACTCAAATTCGGTGTTTTTTTCTCAGTTAAAAGTCCAACGTGTCCATTTTACGTCCCATTTAGACCCGCTCGCCCGAAACCTCTTCAAAAATGACTGAAAAACAAGTTTTAATCAAATTTTAAGAGTTCATATAATTGATTAAGATCGTTTCAACACGGTTATATTGCAAAAACTCAATTTCTGTATTTTTTACTTAGTTAAAAGTCCAACGGGTCCAATTTACGGACTATTTAGACCCGCTCGCCTGAAACCTCTTCAAAAATGACTGAAAAATAAGTTTTAATCAAATTATAGGAGTTCATATAATTAATTACGATCTTATCAACACGATTATATTGCAAAAACTCAATTTTTGTACTTTTTACTCAGTTAAAAGTCCAACGGGTCCATTTTACGGCCCATTTAGACCCGCTCGCCCGAAACATCTTCAAAAATGGCTGAAAATCAAGTTTTAATCAAATTTTAGGAGTTCATATAACTGATTACGAGCTTTTCAACAAGATTATATTGCAAAAACTCTAATTCGGTATATTTTACTCAGTTAAAAGTCCAACGGGTCCATTTTACGGCCCATTTAGACCCGCTCGTTCGAAACCTCTACAAAAATGACCGAAAAACAAGTTTTGATCCAATTTTAGGAGTTCATATAATTGATTACGAGCTTTTCAACAAGATTATATTGCAAAAAGTCAATTTCTGTATTTTTTACTCAGTTAAAAGTCCAACGGGTCCATTTTACGTCCCATTTAGACCCGCTCGCCCGAAACCTCTTCAAAAATGACCGAAAAACAAGTTTTAATCAAATTTTAGGACTTTAAATCATTGATTACGATCTTTTCAACACGATGATATTGCAAAAACTCAATTTTTGTACTTTTTACTCAGTTAAAAGTCCAACGGGTCCAGTTTACGGCCCATTTAGACTCGCTCGTCCGAAACCTCTACAAAAAGAACCGAAAAAAGTTTTAATCAAAACTTAAGAGTTCATATCGTTGATTACGAGCTTTTGAACACTATTGTATTGCAAAAATTCAATTTATGTTCTTTTTACGCAGTTATAAGTTCAACGGGTCCATTTTAAGGCCCATTTAGACCCGCTCGTTCGAAACCTCTACAAAAAGGACCGAAAAACAAGTTTTGATCCAATTTTAGGAGTTCATATAATTGATTACGAGATTTTCAACAAGATTATATTGCAAAAACTCAAATTCTGTATTTTTTACTCATTTAAAAGTCCAACGTGTCCATTTTACCGCCCATTTAGACCCGCTCGCCCGAAACCTCTTCAAAAATGACCGAAAAACAAGTTTTAATCAAATTTTAGGAATTCATATCATTGATTACGATCTTTTCAACACGATTATATTGCAAAAACTCAATTTTTGTACTTTTTACTCAGTTAAAAATTCCAACAGGTCCATTTTACGGCCCATTTAGACTAGCTCGTCCGAAACTCCTACAAAAAGGACCACAAAACAAGTTTTAATCAAAACTTAAGAGTTCATATCATTGATTACGAGCTTTTCAACACTATTGTATTGCAAAAATTCAATTTCTATTCTTTTTACGCAGTTATAAGTTCAACGGGTCCATTTTAAGGCCCATTTAGACCCGCTCGTCCGAAACCTCTACAAAAAGGACCGAAAAACAAGTTTTGATCCAATTTTAGGAGTTCATATAATTGATTACGAGCTTTTCAACAAGATTATATTGAAAAAACTCAATTTTTGTACTTTTAACTCTATTAAAAGTCCAACGGGTCCATTTTACGGCCCATTTAGACCCGCTCGTCCGAAACCTCTACAAAAAGGACCGCAAAACAAGTTTTAATCAAAACTTAAGAGTTCATATCGTTGATTACGAGCTTTTAAACACTATTGTATTGCAAAAATTCAATTTCTGTTCTTTTTACGCAGTTATAAGTTCAACTGGTCCATTTTAAGGCCCATTTAGACCCGCTCGTCCGAAACCTCTACAAAAAGGACCGAAAAACAAGTTTTGATCCAATTTTAGGAGTTCTTATAATTGATTACGAGCTTTTCAACAAGATTATATTGCAAAAACTCAAATTCGGTATTTTTTACTAAGTTAAAAGTCCTATGTGTCCATTTTACCGCTCATTTAGACCCGCTCGCTCGAAACCTCTTCAAAGATGACCGAAAAACAAGTTTTAATCAATTTTTTGGAATTCATATCATTGATTACGATCTTTTCAACACGATTATATTGCAAAAACTCAATTTTTGTGCTTTTTACTCAGTTAAAAGTCCAACAGGTCCATTTTAAGGCCCATTTAGACCCGCTCGCCCGAAACCTCTTCAAAAATGACCGAAAAAAAAGTTTTAATTAAATTTTAGGACTTTAAATCATTGATTACGATCTTTTCAACACGATGATATTGCAAAAACTCAATTTTTGTACTTTTTACTCAGTTAAAAGTCCAACGGGTCCATTTTACGGCCCATTTAGACCCGCTCGTCTGAAACCTCTACAAAAAGGACTGCAAAACAAGTTTTAATCAAAACTTAAGAGTTCATATCGTTGATTACAAGCTTTTCAACACTATTGTATTGCAAAAATTCAATTTTTGTTGTTTTTACGCAGTTATAAGTTCAACGGGTCCATTTTAAGGCCCATTTAGACCCTCTCGTCCGAAACCTCTACAAAAAGGACCGAAAAACAAGTTTTGATCCAATTTTAGGAGTTCATATAATTGATTACGAGCTTTTCAACAAGATTATATTGCAAAAAGTCAATTTCTGTATTTTTTACTCAGTTAAAAGTCCAACGGGTCCATTTTACAGCCCATTTAGACCCGCTCGCCCGAAACCTCTTCAAAAATGACGGAAAAACAAGTTTTAATCAAATTTTAGGAGTTCATATAATTAATTACGATCTTTTCAAAACGATTATATTGCAAAAACTCATTTTTTTGTACTTTTTACTCAGTTAAAAGTCCAACAGGTCCATTTTACGGCCCATTTAGACCCACTCGCCCGAAACCTCTTCAAAAATGACTGAAAAACAAGTTTTGAACAAATTTTAGGAGTTCATATAATTGATTACGAGCTTTTCAACAAGATTATATTGAAAAAATACAAATTCGGTATTTTTTACTCAGTTAAAAGTCCAACGGGTCTATTTTACGGCCCATTTAGACCCGCTCGCCCGAAACCTCTTCAAAAATGACCGAAAAACAAGTTTTAATCAAATTTTAGGACTTCCTAACTTTGATTACGATCTTTTCAACACAAGTATATTGCAAAAACTCAATTTTTGTACTTTTTACTCAGTTAAAAGTCCAACGGCTCCATTTTACGGCCCATTTAGAGCCGTTCGTCCGAAACCTCTACAAAAAGGACCGCAAAACAAGTTTTAATCAAAATTTAAGAGTTCATATCGTTGATTACGAGCTTTTGAACACTATTGTCTTGCAAAAATTCAATTTCTGTTCTTTTTACGCATTTATAAGTTCAACGGGTGCATTTTAAGGCCCATTTAGACCTGCTCGTCCGAAACCTCTACAAAAATGACCGAAAAACAAGTTTTGATCCAATTTTAGGAGTTCATATAATTGATTATGAGCTTTTCAACAAGGTTATATTGCAAAAACTCAAATTCGGTATTTTTTACTTAATTAAAAGTCCAACGGATCCATTTTACGGCCCATTTAGACCCGCTCGCCTGAAACCTCTACAAAAATGACTGAGAGACAAGTTATAATCAAATTTTAGGAGTTCATATAATTGATTACGATCTTTTCAACACGATTATATTGCAAAAGCTCAATTTTTGTACTTTTTAATTAGTTAAAAGTCCAACGGGTCCATTTTACGGCCCATTTAGACCCGCTCGTCCGAAACTCCTACAAAAAGGACCGCAAAACAAGTTTTAATCAAAACTTAAGAGTTCATATCATTGATTACGAGCTTTTCAACACTATTGTATTGCAAAAATTCAATTGATGTTCTTTTTACGCAGTTATAAGTTCAACGGGTCCATTTTAAGGCTCATTTAGACCCGATCGTCCGAAACCTCTACAAAAAGAACCGAAAAACAAGTTTTGATCCAATTTTAGGAGTTCATATAATTGATTACGAGCTATTCAACAAGATTGTATTGCAAAAACTCAAATTCGGTATTTTTTACTCAGTTAAAAGTCCAACGTGTCCATTTTACGGCCCATTTAGACCTGCTCGCCCGAAACCTCTTCAAAAATGACGGAAAACAAGTTTTGATCCAATTTTAGGAGTTCATATAATTAATTACGATCTTTTCAACACGATTATATTGCAAAAACTCATTTTTTGTACTTTTTTACTCAATTAAAAGTCTAACGGGTCCATTTTACGGCCCATTTAGACCCACTCGCCCGAAACCACTTCAAAAATGACTGAAAAACAAGTTTTGATCAAATTTTAGGAGTTCATATAATTGATTACGAGCTTTTCAACAAGATTATATTGGAAAAACACAAATTTAGTATTTTTTACTCAGTTAAATGTCCAACGGGTCCATTTTACGGCCCATTTAGACCCGCTCGCCCGAAACCTCTTCAAAAATGACCGAAAAACAAGTTTTAATCAAAATTCAGGACTTCATATCATTGATTACGTTCTTTTCAACACAAGTATATTGCAAAAACTCAATTTTTTTTACTTTTTACTCAGTTAAAAGTCCAACAGGTCCATTTTACGGCCCATTTAGACCCGCTCGTCCGAAACTCCTACAAAAAGGACCGCAAACAAGTTTTAATCAAAACTTAAGAGTTCATATCGTTGATTACGAGCTTTTCAACACAATTGTATTGTAAAAATTCAATTTCTGTTCTTTTTACGCAGTTATAAGTTCAACGGGTCCATTTTAAGGCCCATTTAGACCCGCTCGTCCGAAACCTCTACAAAAAGGACCGAAAAACAAGTTTTGATCCAATTTTAGGAGTTCATATAATTGATTACGAGCTTTTCAACAAGATTATATTGCAAAAACTCAAATTCGGTATTTTTTACTTAATTAAAAGTCCAACGGATCCATTTTACGGCCCATTTAGACCCGCTCGCCTGAAACCTCTACAAAAATGACTGAGAGACAAGTTATAATCAAATTTTAGGAGTTCATATAATTGATTACGATCTTTTCAACACGATTATATTGCAAAAGCTCAATTTTTGTACTTTTTACTTAGTTAAAAGTCCAACGGGTCCATTTTACGGCCCATTTAGTCCCGCTCGTCCGATACCTCTACAAAAAGGACCGAAAAACAAGTTTTAATCAAAAATTAAGAGTTCATATCATTGATTACGAGCTTTTCAACACTATTGTATTGCAAAAATTCAATTTTTGTTCTTTTTACGCAGTTATAAGTTCAACGGGTCCATTTTAAGGCCCATTTAGACCCGCTCGTCCAAAACCTCTACAAAAAGGACCGCAAAACAAGTTTTGATCCATTTTTAGAAGTTCATATAATTGATTACGAGCTTTTCAACAAGATTATATTGCAAAAACTCAAATTCGATATTTTTTACTTAGTTAAAAGTCCAACGGGTCCATTTTACGGCCCATTTAGACCCGCTCGCCCGAAACCTCTTCAAAAATGACTGAAAAACAAGTTTTAATCAAATTTTAGGAGTTCATATAATTGATTACGATCTTTTCAACACGATTATATTGCAAAAACACAATTTATGTTCTTTTTACGCAGTTATAAGTTCAACGGGTCAATTTTAAGTCCCATTTAGACCCGCTCGTCCGAAACCTCTACAAAAAGGACCGAAAAACAAGTTTTGATCCAATTTTAGGAGTTCATATAATTGATTACAAGCTTTAAAACAAGATTATATTGCAAAAAGTCAATTTCTGTACTTTTTACTCAGTTAAAAGTCCTGATGCAACATCGCCATTGCTGGCAGAAGGAACAGCCGCTGATGTTGCTGTTGATGCAGCAGCTGCACAGATGGAGCCACTGGATGTTGCACCACTGGACATGATTCCAGCAGATGAAGAGTCCGTTGTTAACGGCTCGAAGGAGGCTGATGTGGATGACGGCCTCCCTGTGCAGCCTTACAAATCCGATACACCGCCGGACAAACGCTTCATTTTGATTGATGAGGATGCTATCCCAGTGCCAATCGTGGATGACACGGCCATAGGGGAAAGCTCGAACAAAGGTAAAGGTCCGAAGGACAAAGGTAAGGAACCGGTCAATCCGGAATTTGAAGTTTGGTTGGCTGTCACGACTGATAAAGAACCGGATGCTGCGGTCCTTAAGAAGTCCAAGCGCACGTCACCTATTATTACCGGAGGAATTGCCAAACGGCCGCGAACATCACCTCTGGTTGCCGGTAAAGCAATGAAACAAGGCGACAAAAATCAAAGGAAAGCTGGGATGAGCAGCAAAAACTCTTCGACGGTGGTTGACGGTCAACCCCGCCGAGAGAAATGAGGGCCATATGTTGGAACTGTCGGGGACTTGGTATGCCCTCGGCGGTTCACGAACTTCGTTCTATTATTTTCCGTTTATGTCCAGATTTCATTTTCCTTTCAGAAACTCGTTTGAACTCTTCTAAGTTTGATTCTCTTAAACTTTACCTTGAAATGGAGGGTTTTTTTGCTGTGGATAGCAGCCCTTCTTGTGCAGGTTTATGCCTGCTTTTTAATAAAAACATTACATTAGATCTTCTCTCGTCATCGACGAGATACATTGATGTTATTGTGAATGGTTTAAATTGTCGCTTTCGCTTTACTGGTATTTACGGGTACGCAGCCACGAACATGAAAAAAACACTTGGGAACTCATTGACTCCCTTAAAACAAAATCAAATCTTCCTTGGCTCATCGGCGGTGACTTAAATGACATCTTAGATGACTCAGAAAAACAAGGGGGTAATCGTAGGCCTAGATCGCAAATCCTCAACTTTCGTGAATGTCTCACACGAAATAATTTGTTCGATTGTAAACCGAACAATGGTTGGTTTACTTGGACCCGCACGGGGCCTAATGTTAACCCGGTATGTGAAAGACTTGACCGTTTTGTGGTATGTTCCCAATGGTTGCACGATTTTCCCAACTTCAGTCATTTTCATTCATTCTCCCACGAATCGGACCATAGCGTTATCATCTTGGACACTGACAACGCCAACACAACGAACCATTACACCACACAGGCTATGGATCATTTTCGGTTTGAAGCCTGTTGGGCTAACGACCCGACAGGCATCCAAGTGTGTAAATAAACTTGGGCTACCACGCACGGGTCCATTCTGGATAAACTGACGGCATTGGGACATAATCTCCAAGAATGGCAACACGAACAACGTAAGTTGTCCACTCTCCGCATGCAAAAGCTGCAACTCTCTATTAATGCTCTTCTACGTCGCCGCCATCTTTCTCGGAAAGCTCTTTCTACGCTTCACAGCGCTAAAATGGAACTCCGGAAATTGACAGTGGCTAAAGAGGCGTACTGGGCTCAACGCTCTCGCATTTCCTGGTTATCCAACGGGATAAGAATACCACCTACTTCCATGCAAGGGCCACAAAAAGGCGTCGGAAAAACGCAATCCGGGGACTATTAGACTCGAACGGAGTTTGGCAAACTTCCACTACTGATACGTTACAGATTGCGTCGTCCTATTTTCAAGAAATATTTTCATCATCTTGTCTGGTGTCTTCACCGAAATTGCTGCACAACATTCACCCTACAGTGACTACGGAAATGAACGCTACTCTTCTACGCCCCTTCACTGTAGATGAAATCCGCGCCGCTTTTTTGGATATCAATCCTAAAAAAGCGCTAGGGATTGACGGTTTCCCTAGTAGTTTCTACAGACAACATTGGGATATGATTGGTCCTGATTTCCTATCTCTTTGCATGGATCTCCTACAAGGGAAAGCTGATATGGCGTCAGTTAACCGATCGGTCATTGTGCTTATACCCAAGATATCTGACCCCACCACTATGAAGCACTTTCGACCAATCAGTTTGTGTACTGTCATATACAAGACGGTTTCAAAGGTTCTTGTTAATCGCCTTAAACTGTCACTATCTTCCTGTATCAGTGATTCTCAGGCTGCGTTCATCAGCGGTCGCAATATCACTGATAACATTCTAATTGCACATGAGTTGGTACACTCCCTTCACTCTAGTGTCATAATATCTTCCCAAGGGGCGGCTGTCAAGCTCGATATGGAAAAAGCCTTTGATAGGGTCGAATGGTCCTTTTTAAGGGATGTCATGCTCCATATGGGGTTTGCTAGGGACTGGGTCAACCTTATCCTACGATGTGTCTCCTCGGTCTCCTTTTCGGTAAGAGTTAATGGCACGCTATCAGAGGAATTCTTCCCTACCAGGGGTATCCGTCAAGGAGATCCTCTGTCACCTTTCCTATTCCTCATTTGTTCCCAAGGGCTCTCAGCGGCCTTGGAAACGGAGCAAAAGGAAGGGCGCCTTTCGGGACTTAGCGCTAGCCGCCGTGGGCCCAGGGCTACCCATCTGCTCTTCGCAGATGATAGTATTGTGTTCCTACGCAATGAGCCAGCGGAGGTGAATAGATTACGATACGTCCTCTCCCAGTACGCCTCATCCTCCGGTCAAACGGTAAATTTTGATAAGTCCACCGCCTACTGCAGTCACAGGTGTTCCTCTGACTTTCTCCATGCTATGCGTTCAACTCTGGGTGTACGCTTAGTAGATGATCCAGGCATATATTTGGGGGTTCCTCTTTTAATTAAAAGGAATAGGACCGCCTCCTTAGGCTTTGTGAGGGATAAAGTCCAATCCCGGATGAGCAAATGGGATAACAGCTTCCTTTCATATAGTGGAAGAGAAATTCTCATTAAGTCGGTTGCCCAAGCAATGCCACAATATGTGATGTCCTGCTACCTATTGCCCCAAAACATAATTGATGACATTACTATGTCCATACGGCGTTACTGGTGGTCAGGGCGTAGTAATAAGCGAGGCTGGCCGCTTTTATCGTGGGAGTCTCTCTGCACGCCCAAGAATGTGGGAGGCCTAGGTTTCCGCGACCTGCGCACCTTTAACATTGCCCTTTTGGGGAAGCAAATTTGGCATCTGCTATCACACCCGGATTCTCTTTTGGCACGGGTCCTTCGCGCTAAATACTACCCATCAGGTGACCTTCTGAATGCATCAGCGGACAAACGGGCTTCGTTTGCATGGAAAGGTATACACCAGGAAATTCACTCCCTTGGGCCGGGTTATTTTTGGCGGCCAGGAGTCAAGAATTTGATACGTCTGCTCAGCGATAACTGGGGCGGGGATAAACCTCTTACGCTCTTTGGACAATATATGGACAATGAAGAGCTCCCGTTGCGTTGTCGGGACTATATGTCACGTGACTCCACGTCCTGGGATGAGTCCAAACTTCGGAAGAACTTCGACAAGGATGATGTCGACAGTATCCTTGGGGTTCCGATTTATCAGAATAGGCCGGATAAACTTGTTTGGGGACAACATGACTCTGGATGCTATACCGTCAGGTCAGGATACTTTTTTCTCCATAAACCTGCGAGACCGGTGACGCGACCTACACGTCTTTGGAAAGTAATATCTAAATCTCCGACTTTACCAAAAATTCGCTCCTTCAGTTGGCGAGCGGGCCGTGATGCTTTACCCACTGGGGACAAGCTCCGAACAATACATCATACGGATGGACATTGTCCTTTTTGCCCAGCAGTGCTGGAATCCGCTATGCATGCCCTTCGTGATTGCCCAAACGCTCAGGATGTTCTTCGCCTAGTGGGGCTTCCGTCAAGCGTGTATACCAGTCACACCGGCACAATGGCGGCATGGTTGTCGGAAGGAACTTACTGTTTGGACACTTCAGGATTTGCTCTGCTCCTCACAACGATTTGGAATATCTGGAATCGTCGTAATGACTGGGTCCACTCCCAAAGACTTCAGCCAACCTGGCTTACGGCCATGAATGCTACAGGTCTTCTACAGGAATACGCCGCCGCTAACGCTCTCCCCGCCGTGTCAGCAGCCATACCAGCAGCAGCCCACCCTCGATGGACGACGCCAAGCCCGGGATGTATAAAGATAAATGTTGACGGAGCCTTCCATCCAGGATCTGATGCTGCAGCTATCGGAGTCATTGCTAGGGATACACATGGCTCGATTGTTGGAGAATGTGCTGTCCATAAGGCAGGGTGTCATGATGCCACCATGGTCGAGCTACATGCCATTGTTGCGGGTATAATGTTGACCCGAGATAGAGGATGGGGCGAGGTGCTCATTGAATCCGACTCAGCTACAGTGATCAACAAGCTCTCGCGCACCACTAACGACAACTCCCTGCTGGGACCGCATATTGCAGATACGAAGGCCTTGCTTAGGTCTTTTCCTTTGATCTCGCTATCTTTTGTTCCTAGATCGGCCAATTTTATGGCTCATAATTTAGCCGCTTGGGCTTTACGCTGTACTTCTTCTGTGTATTTTGATTCAGTTGCTCCTGACTTTATTAACGTTGATGTACTGGCTGACTCTCAACCTTTTTCTTGTTATAATAATAATAACAACACTCAGGGCACTCTTTTCCCCTTAGGTTCATCTTGTGTTACGGCACAAGGTGGTTAGAGGGGTTTTTAACGAGGCCCTTTTTCTTCAAAAAAAAAAGTCAAACGAGTCCATTTTACGGCCCATTTAGACCCGCTCGCCCGAAACCTCTTCAAAAATGACTGAAAAAAAAGTTTTAATCAAATTTTAGGAGTTCATATAATTGATTACGATCGTTTCAACATGATTATATTGCAAAAACTCAATTTCTGAATTTTTTACTCAGTTAAAAGTCCAACGGGTCCATTTTACGGCCCATTTAGACCCGCTCGCCCGAAACCTCTTTAAAAATGACTGAAAAATAAGTTTTAATCAAATTTTAGGAGTTCATATAATTAATTACGATCTTTTCAACACGATTATATTGCAAAAACTCAATTTTTGTACTTTTTACTCTGTTAAAAGTCCAACGGGTCCATTAAGACCCGCTCGCCCGAAACCTCTTCAAAAATGGCTGAAAATCATATTTTAATCAAATTTTAGGAGTTCATATAACTGATTACGAGCTTTTCAACAAGATTATATTGCAAAAACTCAAATTCGGTATTTTTTACTCAGTTAAAAGTCCAACGGGTCCATTTTACGGCCCATTTAGACCCGCTCGTTCGAAACCTCTACAAAAAGGACCGAAAAACAAGTTTTGATCCAATTTTAAGAGTTCATATAATTGATTACGAGCTTTTCAACAAGATTATATTGCAAAAAGTCAATTTCTGTATTTTTTACTCAGTTAAAAGTCCAACGGGTCCATTTTACGGCCCATTTAGACCCGCTCGCCCGAAACCTCTTCAAAAATGACCGAAAAAAAGTTTTAATCAAATTTTAGAACTTCATATCATTGATTACGATCTTTTCAACACGATGATATTGCAAAAACTCAATTTTTGTACTTTTTACTCAGTTAAAAGTCCAACGGGTCCATTTTACGGCCCATTTAGACCCGCTCGTCCGAAACCTCTACAAAAAGGACCGCAAAACAAGTTTTAATCAAAACTTAAGAGTTCATATCGTTGATTACGAGCTTTTCAACACTATTGTATTGCAAAAATTCAATTTCTGTTCTTTTTACGCAGTTATATGTTCAACGAGTCCATTTTAAGGCCCATTTAGATCCGCTCGTCCGAAACCTCTACAAAAGGACCGAAAAACAAGTTTTGATCCAATTTTAGGAGTTCATATAATTGATTACGATCTTTTCAACACGATTATATTGCTAAAACTAAATTTTGGTACTTTTTACTCAGTTAAAAGTCCAACGGTTCCATTTTACGGCCCATTTAGAGCCGCTCGTCCGAAACCTCTACAAAAAGGACCGAAAAACAAGTTTTGATCCAATTTTAGGAGTTCATATAATTGATTAGGAGCTTTTCAACAAGATTATATTGCAAAAACTCAAATTCGGTATTTTTTACTCAGTTAAAAGTCCAACGGGTCCATTTTACGGCCCATTTCGACCCGCTCGTTCGAAACCTCTACAAAAAGGACCGAAAAACAAGTTTTGATCCAATTTTAGGAGTTCATATAACTGATTACGAGCTTTTCAACAAGATTATATTGCAAAAACTCAAATTCGGTATTTTTTACTTAGTTAAAAGTCCAACGGGTCCATTTTACGGCCCATATAGACCCGCTCGCCCGAAACCTCTTCAAAAATGACGGAAAACAAGTTTTAATCAAATTTTAGGAGTTCATATAATTAATTACGATCTTTTCAACACGATTATATTGCAAAAACTCATTTTTTGTACTTTTTACTCAGTTAAAAGTCCAACGGGTCCATTTTACGGCCCATTTAGACCCACTCGCCCGAAACCTCTTCAAAAATGACTGAAAAACAAGTTTTGATCAAATTTTAGGAGTTCATATAATTGATTACGAGCTTTTCAACAAGAATATATTGCAAAAACACAAATTCGGTATTTTTTACTCAGTTAAAAGTCCAACGGGTCCATTTTACGGCCCATTTAGACCCGCTCGCCCGAAACCTCTTCAAAAATGACCGAAAACAAGTTTTAATCAAAATTCAGGACTTCATATCATTGATTACGATCTTTTCAACACAAGTATATTGCAAAAACTCAATTTTTGTACTTTTTACTCAGTTAAAAGTCCAACAGGTCCATTTTACGGCCCATTTAGACCCGCTCGTCCGAAACTCCTACAAAAAGGACCGCAAAACAAGTTTTAATCAAAACTTAAGAGTTCATATCATTGATTACGAGCTTTTGAACACTATTGTATTGAAAAAATTCAATTTCTGTTCTTTTTACGCAGTTATAAGTTCAACGGGTCCATTTTAAGGGCCATTTAGACTCGCTCGTCCGAAACCTCTACAAAAAGGACCGAAAAAAAAGTTTTGATCCAATTTTAGGAGTTCATATAATTGAGTACGAGCTTTTCAACAAGATTATATTGCAAAAACTCAAATTCGGTGTTTTTTACTCAGTTAAAAGTCCAACGGGTCCATTTTACGGCCCATTTAGACCCACTCGCCCGAAACCTCTTCAAAATTGACTGAAAAACAAGTTTTGATCAAATTTTAGGATTTCATATAATTGATTACGAGCTTTTCAACAAGATTATATTGCAAAAACACAAATTCGGTATTTTTTACTCAGTTAAAAGTCCAACGTGTCCATTTTACGACCCATTTAGACCCGCTCGCCCGAAACCTCTTCAAAAATGACCGAAAACAAGTTTTAATCAAATTTTAGGAATTCATATCATTGATTACGATCTTTTCAACACGATTATATTGTAAAAACTCAATTTTTGTACTTTTTACTCAGTTAAAAGTCCAACAGGTCCATTTTACGGCCCATTTAGACCCGCTCGTCCGAAACTCCTTCAAAAAGGACCGCAAAACAAGTTTTAATCAAAACTTAAGAGTTCTTATCGTTGATTACATTCTTTTCAACACAATTGTATTGTAAAAATTCAATTTATGTTCTTTTTACGCAGTTATAAGTTCAACGGGTCCATTTTAAGGCCCATTTAGACCCGCTCGTCCGAAACCTCTACAAAAAGGACCGAAAAACAAGTTTTGATCCAATTTTAGGAGTTCATATAATTGATTACGAGCTTTTCAACAAGATTATATTGCAAAAACTCAAATTCGGTATTTTTTACTTAGTTAAAAGTCCAACGGATCCATTTTACGGCCCATTTAGACCCGCTCGCCCGAAACCTCTACAAAAATGACTGATAGACAAGTTATAATCAAATTTTAGGAGTTTATATAGTTGATTACGATCTTTTCAACACGATTATATTGTAAAAACTCAATTTTTGTACTTTTTACTAAGTTAAAAGTCCAACGGGTCCATTTTACAGCCCATTTAGACCCGCTCGCCCGAAACCTCTTCAAAAATGAGTGAAAAACAAGTTTAATCAAATTTTAGGAGTTCATATAATTGATTACGATCTTTTCAACACGATTATATTGCAAAAACTAAATTTTGGTACTTTTTAGTTAGTTAAAAGTCCAACGGGTCCATTTTACGGCCCATTTAGTCCCGCTCGTCCGATACCTCTACAAAAAGAACCGCAAAACAAGTTTTAATAAAAAATTAAGAGTTCATATCATTGATTACGAGCTTTTCAACACTATTGTATTGCAAAAATTCAATTTTTGTTCTTTTTACGCAGTTATAAGTTCAACGGGTCCATTTTAAGGCCCATTTAGACCCGCTCGTCCAAAACCTCTACAAAAAGGACCGCAAAACAAGTTTTGATCCATTTTTAGAAGTTCATATAATTGATTACGAGCTTTTCAACAAGATTATATTGCAAAAACTCAAATTCGGTATTTTTTACTTAGTTAAAAGTCCAACGGGTCCATTTAGACCCGCTCGTTCGAAACCTCTACAAAAAGGACCGAAAAACAAGTTTTGATCCAATTTTAAGAGTTCATATAATTGATTACGAGCTTTTCAACAAGATTATATTGCAAAAACTCAAATTCGATATTTTTTACTTAGTTAAAAGTCTAACGTTTACTTAGTTAAAATTCCAACGGGTGGGTGGGATGGCTCTCAATTCTCTCTCAAAATTTTCCGGGTTCCTTGTTTGGTTTTGGCTCTCTCTTCCTTTTTTTCCGGTGGATTTTTTCACCAACCCCCTTCCCCCACACGGCAACCTTTCACCTTCTGCCGGTTTTGCCAACAAATATTCAAGATGCACGGTTTTACTGATTTCCTTGGAAATCGGGATGAGAATCCCAAGGGCCATCCTACCCAGCCAACCACTTCCATTATCAGGTTATTTCTATCCTTTTATTTTTTATTGTTATTTTCTGATATCATTTCGGCGTCTTTCATTTTTTTATGAGACTTGGGCGACTTTAGGGTTTCATAACATTATCACCAGATTTGTTCCCCATTTTTTATGGTCTTTTTGCTTCTGGATTTGTTTTTTCTGGTTATTTCCGATGAGCCCCTTCCAGCAATCCACAGATCAGGGTTGTAAAGTTAGACCTTTTCTAAGTCTTCTTAACCATCTTAGATCTGGGTTTGAAGGTATGATCTGTTGTTCATTTCCTTTGCATATCTTCTGTTTCATTTTATATTTTGATCTAACCTTTGGTATTTGGTTTTCTCTTCCTTTATTCCGCTTCTGTTTGCATTACCGAAGGGCTCTTTTTCCGGCGACGATCCTTGGTGTTTTTAATTTTTTTATTCTCTCGGTTTTGGTGTTCTTTCTCCTCCGGAATCCGATTGGCTTTAACGGTATGTTCTGCCGCCCTTTTTCTATTTTCGTTTCTAGTTTTATCCCATCCCTCTTTATTCCCTTTTATCTAATCGATGGGTTTTGGCTTTCTCAATCCATGCTATGTTTTCGTTGCTTCATCGGAGGACTCCTCTTCCGGCGTTGGCCCGTGGCCGCTGTAGTTTATATAAACCTTTGGTTTCTTCTACCCTTTCTTCATTTAATTTTAACATTCGATTTTTTTCTTATCTGCCTTTATTCCTTTTTTCCCAAAAATTTTTTATGGTTCCCCATTTGCTTATTTTTTATATCTAATATTCCTTTCGTTGTCTTCCGCTCTCAGATTCTTGTCAAAGATTTGGCTCTGATGATTATTCGTAGGGCTTCCTCCTCGAAGGTGGAACATGGCGGCTACTTTAAAACCAAAAGCCTGACGAAGGATCTAATTCACCCTTTAGGGTTTCATGCAATCTCCGATTTTCTCATCTCCGTTTTTATCCTCTCATTTACTTTTTTCTATTTTCATATACTATTTTCGCGTTGTTTTTCTAACTTTCTTCTTTTTTGTTTCAGAAATCTCTTTCTTTTCTGTAAATCATCAATCGATCTTCTAATCGGTTACACCATGGCTTTCATCCCTCCCCTTTATTTTTCTCATTCCTTTTCGAATATCCTCTTATTTATTTTTCTGTTGTCTTTTCGCCAGATCGAATGTGATTTCTTTTCCCTTTGGGATGTTTGTATTGACTGGCTATTATTTCGAAGGTATGTTCTTTTACATTCCTGTTTTTATTACTCTCTTCGTGCGATCACTGGCTTGTTTTATCCTTTATTTTTTATATTCTGCATCTATATCCTTTTCTTTACCAGTTCCACCTCATCATAGGGTTAGCTTGTTGGTTGCCTATCTCTTTTCCAGTCTGTTCTATGCAAAATGTTTATGTTTCTTTAAGATTATTCATTTTTGATGTCTCTAGCTCTTCCTTTAATATTTATTTCAGACTATTACATATATCTTTGCATAAGATTATCTTACCTACTATCTCTGCAAATAATGATCTTTTCACATACTGCTCATACAACCATCCAGCCCTTTCAGGGAAACAATTACCAGCCCATTTATTGGGATTTCTTTTAGTTATACATATAATACAAAAAATGTATCACCTAAGAAATAATCTGCATCTTATTTTATCTCATATACTAAAATATGTTTACCCAATGATTTTTAACATTGTTTTACTATACACTATCAACTTTTTTCGGGGGGCAAACCCTTTATACATAAATGTATTATACTATGCTACCAGTAATGACGCTATCTATAATATTCTTTTTTACTTATCTATTTTAATCTCTTTTAGAACAATTTTAAACTGTATCTATCCACTCTGCCACAATGCTGTCTCTCTGTTAACTATCACTAATAGAATATCAAATCAAACTAAATACTTTAACCCAATTCCTTTCAATCTATTTATTTCTAATATACATCCAAACCTTACTGTCCTGAATTTTCCTTTTCACCTCATATGTGGCTTGTCTCGCTGTCAATGGTGTATAGCCATTAATTTTTGCTTAATTAAGTCCTACAATCTTTCAAATTTATATTTTCCCCTCCTGTTTCATGCATCCAAGTTATTATTTAAAAGTACATTACACAATCTATCTAAAATGAATGCTGTAATTTTTACTTCTAAATTTGTTATTTTAGCTTTCATTTTTTTGGTTTTGCATACATATCTGGTCATAATTCTGAAAACTGACTCTGCTATAAAATACATGTTCTACTGCTGGCCATCTCCTGAATATAATTATGTCACTTTTACCTCTTGGACTACTCTGTGTAATGAACTGATGTACACGGTCTCTTTCATTCTTTCCAATCACTATTATATTATTCCTGGTTACCCATCACTTATCACTATCTCATCCGTGTCCTTTTCTATAACTCTTTATCATTTAATTATATTAAACTTTAATTTTGTTCTTTTGTCCTCTCTTTCATTTTGTACTTATCGTACTATCACTTGCTGCCATTTAACTCATTGCATTTGTACTTTCTTTGTTTCTTTCTTTGGGTTTTATCGATATGCCACAACAATGGTAACCCTGACACAAGTTACAAGGCAACGGCTCAAGGGAAGCTGTGATATCTATTCTCCTCCTGGGTTATGTCTTAATTTAATTTTAGTTAATTTTAATTGCATTCCCCCTATATCTTTTTTCTCTTTTGGACTGTAATAATCTTCTTATCCCCGCTTCCTCCTTCCCCTGGGTTTTTAATTTTTTATTGCCTTCTTTCTTTCCTGCTTTTCTTTTATCTTTACTATGCTTTAATCTGCTTTCTTGTTTACCTTAATACTGCCATGCATGCTTTCTATTCCTCTTTAGATGAATGTTATTATATTAACATACGTTACTCACTGATATACACGAAGGAATTCTATTCCTACTACGCCTTTTTAGGTGAAATCTTACAAGCCCACATTTGGGATCTTTATCAAATCCTATTAAATAGGAGCTTTTCCCTCAAAAATTTTATTAATATTTCAAAAATTTTAATAATCTCTAGTTCTATTTTTTCAAATATATGGTCAAACTTATCCTCCAATCTATTTCTCTCGTTTCTTTCAAAATTTAATACTTATCTTTTAATGTATTCAACTTTTCAAATTTCTTTAAATTATTATCTTATTATTACTTTCCTCTTAAATTGTCTGTATATCGTTATATTCAAAATACCAGTTTTACTTTCCTTTATGACAGAAAATAAAAACCAATTCCCGTCATTTATAACCAAATCCTCCACCTTCCTTTTTTACATAAATCTAAATTTATTCTCCAAAAATTTTAAACCAAATTACTCCCTTATTATAGTAGCATCTATTATGGACAAAACTATTTTAAACATCTATTCTATATACCTAAAATTCCGCCCATATTTACTACACTCTATATTAAACTTTACTTCCTTTTCATGCTTTTATATAAAGAATACCCCCTTAACTTTTGCCCCTGATTTACCGATAGTTGATATTAAATACAAAATTTCCTTATTCACCGACCCATCTAGATTATTAGAGGAAAATTTTTCTCCTACATTCCTTTTAAAATTAAAAACTCTCAACCTTTTACGATCCTCAATCTCCTTTCTAATATTTTTTCCCACTTACCATATTACAGACCATCCAATTGCGTTCTTTAAATACGAGATTCATTCTTATACCAAAACACAAAACTATACTCTCCTCAACTCTCAAAGTACATCAATAGCATCTTCTTCTATCCCCAATCTTAGCGCTATCGACCTCACCAACGAGGAAGCAGAGCTTCTATACACCCCTGAATTTGGTTGGGACTTCATCAAGGAAGACCCTAAACTATTTTTATTTGGATGCTTCATTTCGTCCAAGGTGATCGATATATACGCTGTCATCAATACTTTCGAAGGAATATGGAAGCCCAACGAAGTAGTCTCTATTTCTGTGATCCAAGACAACTTCCTTAAGATAAAGTTCAAAGAGCCCAAGAATTGTTATGAAATCCTCAACCGTGGTCCTTGGCTGTACAAGGACGAATGGCTTGCTGTCACCGAGTATGTCCCCACCAAATCTGTCGGAGAATACAACTTCAACATTATGAGAATCTGGATTCACATATTCTCTCTCCCGGATTCACTCTATGTAGATATCGATCGATCACACCTGGTAGGACATGCCCTAGGGTCGATGGTTGGAAACGTACTCCGAACCGATACTCGTGAATTTGAAGGGAACATGAAGGACTTCCTTCGGGTTGAAATTTTATTGGATATCACCAGACCTGTCACCCGATTTGTCTTCATCGGAACTGGTACCAACAAAATTATGTGCAGAATCCAATACGACCGCCTCCCTACTCTCTGTCCTGGCTGTGGTATTATCAGTCATACCATCGAAAACTGTCCTATTCGATCCTCCCTTGATCTCAACAAACTGCAGTACGGAGAATGGCTCCGCTATCTTCCTCCAAGACGTCGCCCGGTTGGTATTCGTGGGCGTATCCGCAATGTGGAACCAAATCTGAATCCAAACATTCCTCCAATGAATGGTAATTTTATTTCAACCTTTACAATAATCTCTTTATTCGATCGATTTACTCCCCCAATTATTCTGTCCAAATACTTACTATCTGTTCTCCTCGTAGTGGCCCCAGCTAATATTCCAACAGCTTCGGCCAACACTGCTGCTCCTCCCACCAATCAGAACAATATGGGTAATTTAAATTACATCCTCCTCATCTTTTATATAAATGGTGATAAGCTCCTAATCACAATCAATTTCCAATACATAGGTTCTCTAAATGAAGGCGATGCCGCCTCCTTTACGAAACAATCAACTGAGGAAGCCCAAAACGTTGATACGGCCATGGAAGAAGGTCCCAACTCTGTTAAAGATCCCCCTGCATCTGTCTTGAAGCAAAAAGCTCCACTCGAGGCCCAGCCCCTGAACACCATCTATCCCATTCCGGAAGATGGTTCTGTTAATGATTGGGACACCACGGATGATGGTGTCCCTAGCCCTACTGCTCAGCAAATCAAAAAAATTGAGTCTGAATTGCGTAAGCCCTCTAAACCCACTGATACAATTTTCAATGACTTTAATCAGTGGTTACTAAAAACTTACCCCAATGATGCAGCCCCTGCACCTGCACCTGCACCAGCCCCAACGAACCGAGGCATGAAACACCGCTCTCCAATACAAGTGTCGCTCCCGCCAAAAAAAATCCAAACCATCAGGATCCACTCCAAAAGCTGGGATGAGCAGCTCTAAAAACTCTCCGGCGGCGGCTGATCCCCAGCCCCGCCGAGCAAAATGAGGATCCTATGCTGGAACTGTCAGGGTCTTGGACAAGCCCCGACGGTTCAACATTTCTGATCCTATGTCCAACGCACCAACCCTAATGTCATTTTCTTATGCGAAACCAAAATAAATAACGCGGAATGTAACCGCATTTGTCTTTCATTAGGAATGTTAGACATTATTTCTATTTCCCCTACGGAAGGGTGTTCCGGTATTTCCCTATTTGCAGCAAACAATATTAATATAAGTTTAATTTCCTATTCGTCGCGTTATATTCGTACTCAAATAACTAAGAACAACTCCACTATGTTTTTTACTGGTTTGCATGGTTTCTCTGAAACTAGTCAAAAATATAAAACATGGGAATTTATAGATTCATTATACTCTTCTACTAAAAATAATCCATGGCTTCTCGGTGGGGATTTTAATGAAATATTAACTGACTCTGAAAAACAAGGAGGTCCCCGAAGGGCTAGATCACAAATTAAAAATTTTCGCAACTGTTTATTACGAAACAACCTTTTTGATTGCAAGCCAACTTCTGGATGGTTTACATGGACAAAAGTAGGGCCCTTAACCCCGATCATACATGAAAGATTAGATCGGTTTATAGCTAATTCAGCTTGGCAAGACCTCTACCCTTCCTACTGAATTACTACAGAGTATGTAGCCAAATCTGACCGTTGTTTCCTTCTCCTTGATTTAGACCCTTCGGTTTCTACCCCCAAAAAACAGCCTTCCAATAATTTCCGCTTCGAAAACTGCTGGGCTAATAATGTGGATAATATTAACACAATTAAAAAGGCTTGGGCCAATACTCCCGGAACTGTAATTGACAAAATCGAAACTGTTGGCACATACCTAGAAGAATGGAAAAATCAACAACGATTTAAATCAACCGGAAGGATTAAATTCCTCACCAAAAAAATTAATAAATTACTATACCGTCACTTAACTGCCACAAATGAACAAGTATACTTAAATTATAGAACTGAACTAAATAAACTCTTAACAGAACAGGAAGTTTATTGGGCTCAAAGATCTCGTACTCTCTGGCTTTCTCAAGGGGATAAAAATACCAAGTTCTTCCATGCCCGAGCTACTAATAGGAATAAGAAAATTTTGATTACAGGCCTTTACGATGCTAATTCGAATTGGCGCATGTCTGATTCAGATCTTATGAATATCGCTTCTGCATATTTTCAAAATCTCTTCACAACATCCAATCCCCAAATCTCGAATAATATACTTGATAAAATCCACCCTTCCATCAATCAATCAATGAATGAAACCCTTCTAAGGACTTTCACTAAAGAGGAAATTCTCCATGCCTTTCAAGATATTGACCCTAGGAAAGCACCTGGTATCGACGGCCTACCCAGTAGCTTTTATCGACAACACTGGGACACAGTGGGCGAAGATGTTATTAATCTTTGTATTAATCTTCTAAACGGCAAAGCTGATATGGCCTCAGCCAACAAAACTATATTAGTTCTAATCCCCAAAGTCCAGGATCCAACCTCCATGAAACAACTCATACCAATCAGTCTCTACACTGTCCTTTATAAAATAGTTGCCAAAACAATAGTCAATAGAATGAAACAGGCTATACCTCTATACATAAGCCCTAATCAAGCAGCCTTTATCCAGGGACGTAACATATCAGACAACATCCTCGTTGCACATGAAATTATTCACAATATTAACTCAGGAGCTACTAAGTCCTCTCAAGGTGCTGCTCTTAAGCTAGACATGGAGAAAGCTTTTGATAGAGTAGAATGGTCCTTTCTAGCAAATGTTATGGAACGCATGGGTTTCGCATCCGAATGGATCGACCTTATAATGCGTTGCATTACTACAGTCTCCTTTTCAGTTAAAATTAATAATTCCTTCTCCCCACCCTTTCAACCTCAACGTGGTCTTCGTCAGGGGGATCCCCTATCCCCTTTCCTTTTCCTCTTTTGTACTCAAGGCCTCTCGGCTTATTTAGCTGCTGTTCAACAAACTAAAATTCTACCAGGACTAGGTGCCTGTAAATACGGGCCTAAAGTCAACCACTTGCATTTTGCCGATGATTGCATGGTATTCATTAATACTAATCAATCTGAAGCGACTCTTCTTAAAAAAGCTCTTCAAACTTATGCTAATGCATCCGGTCAAGCGGTTAATTTTGAGAAATCAACAATTTTTTATAACCCGCGTACACCATCAGCAACAAGAAATGTGATCAACAACATTTTACAAGTACGTGAGGTTACTAACCCTGGAGTATATCTAGGCATCCCACTTCTAATCGGAAAAAACAAAACTGAATCTCTAGGATTTGTGCGCGATAAAGTACATGATCGTCTCTCTAGTTGGGACAAACATCTCCTCTCTTTTAGTGGCCGAGAGATATTCATCAAAGCAGTCTTACAATCCCTTCCACAATATGTTATGTCCTGCTACCTTCTCCCACAAAACATCATTGATGACATGACTACATCAATCCGTCAATACTGGTGGACTGGAAAATCCAACAAAAAAGGTTGGCATATGATCCCATGGAACCGTGTATGTTTACCTAAATCTGCCGGAGGCATGGGTTTTAAGGATTTGCACGACTTTAACATTGCTCTTTTGGGCAAGCAACTTTGGAAACTCATTTGCGAACCAAATTCTCTATTAGGACAAATATACCGCTCTAAATACTTTCCCTCAGGCAATATACTCGATGCACCAAAACCCAATCGGGGTTCTTTTGCTTGGCAAGGTATGTATAACACGCTTCAGCGACTATTCCCCGGCTTTCTCCACCGCCCAGGTATAAACAGTACTATTAGAATACACAAAGATATATGGGGAGGATCTTCCCCGATTGAGCTCACTGGGGATTACGAAATCCAGATGAATTCCATATTTGATGTCGTGATTTTATGATTCGTAACCAAACAGCTTGGGATACGGATAAGGTAAGGAATTACTTCAATCCTAATGATGCCGATGCTATTCTTCGTATCCCCATCATCAATGATCATCGTGATTCAATACTATGGTCTCCTAATGACTCGGGTATATACCCAGTCTGTTCTGGATATATTTTCCTGCAACGCTCCATAAACCCACCTACGTCACCTACTCGGCTCTGGAAGTTTTTATCCAAAGTCAAAGCTCTGCCCAAAGTCAAAACTTTTGGTTGGCGTATGGCATCTGATGCTCTACCAGTTGGAGTTAAAATGCAAGCCTTTTCTCCCAATTCGGGACCTTGTCCTATCTGTGGTAGCCACTCGGAATCAATCCTTCATGCGATTCGTGACTGCCCTGGGGCGTCTGAAGTCCTCCAAATTTGTGGTATCCCCATTACTCTTTATAGGAGTATAGCTTCTACCCCTCTGCAATGGTTAGAGGAAGCAGCTACTACACTTTCCTCTGATAAATTTGGCCTCTTCCTTACTGCCTTATGGAATATATGGAATAGACGTAAAGACTGGGTACATAACCAATATTTACAACCACCCTGGCTAATTGATGTTAATTCCATTAGTTTACATGATGATTTCTGTAAAGCTTTAAAGAAGACTGCCCCAGCTCCATCAACCTTTACTAAACCATCCTGGATCCCTCCCCCTCTTCATCATATCAAAATAAATGTGGACGGAGCTTTTAATCCATCGACTCGTGCAGCTGCCGTTGGCGCCGTTGCTCGTGATTCTGTAGGAACAGTTGTGGGTGGCCTTGCATTCCCACTTGGTAGCTGTCAGGACGCTATCACTAGTGAAGGAGAAAGCATCCTTGCTGGTCTCACCTTTGCCCGATCTCAAGGCTGGAACCGTCTTTTGATTGAAACTGACTGCGCTTCTCTCGCGAATAGAATCAACAATCCTGCTCAGGATCTTTCTACCATGGGACCTATTATTCTTCAGATTCAAGCATCTCTTCAGGATTTTGACTTTGTAACTATTTCTTTTGTACGCCGTGAGGCAAATATTATAGCCCATACTTTGGCTACTTCTTCGTTGAATTCTATGACTTCTATGTCATTCAATTCGGATATTCCATCTTGTATCCAACACTTTGTAACAAATCATTCTTGATTAATAATATTTGGGCACTCTTTTCCCCTTTTTAGGGTCCTCTAGCTCTGCTTGAAGGACAATAGTAGGGGTTTTTAATGAGGCCTTTTCTTCAAAAAAAAAGTCCAACGGGTCCATTTTACGGCCCATTTAGACCCGCTCGCCCGAAACCTCTTCAAAAATGACTGAAAAAACAAGTTTTAATCAAATTTTAGGAGTTCATATAATTGATTACGATCTTTTCAACACGATTATATTGCAAAAACACAATTTATATTCTTTTTACACAGTTATAAGTTCAACGGGTTAATTTTAAGTCCCATTTAGACCCGCTCGTCCGAAACCTCTACAAAAAGGACCGAAAAACAAGTTTTGATCCAATTTTAGGAGTTCATATAATTGATTACGATCTTTTCAACAAGATTATATTGCAAAAAGTCAATTTCTGTACTTTTTACTCAGTTAAAAGTCCAACGAGTCCATTTTACGGCCCATTTAGACCCGCTCGCCCGAAACCTCTTCAAAAATGACTGAAAAACAAGTTTTAATCAAATTTTAGGAGTTCATATAATTGATTACGATTGTTTCAACATGATTATATTGCAAAAACTCAATTTCTGAATTTTTTACTCAGTTAAAAGTCCAACGGGTCCATTTTACGGCCCATTTAGACCCGCTCGCCCGAAACCTCTTCAAAAATGACTGAAAAATAAGTTTTAATCAAATTTTAGGAGTTCATATAATTAATTACGATCTTTTCAACACGATTATATTGCAAAAACTCAATTTTTGTACTTTTTACTCTGTTAAAAGTCCAACGGGTCCATTTAGACCCGCTTGCCCGAAACCTCTTCAAAAATGGCTGAAAAATAGATTTTAATCAAATTTTAGGAGTTCATATAACTGATTACGAGCTTTTCAACAAGATTATATTGCAAAAACTCAAATTTGGTATTTTTTACTCAGTTAAAAGTCCAACGGGTCCATTTTACGGCCCATTTAGACCCGCTCGTTCGAAACCTCTACAAAAAGGACCGAAAAACAAGTTTTGATCCAATTTTAAGAGTTCATATAATTGATTACGAGCTTTTGAACAAGATTATATTGCAAAAAGTCAATTTCTGTATTTTTTACTCAGTTAAAAGTCCAACGGGTCCATTTTACGGCCTATTTAGACCCGCTCGCCCGAAACCTCTTCAAAAATGACCAAAAAAAAGTTTTAATCAAATTTTAGAACTTCATATCATTGATTACGATCTTTTCAACACGATGATATTGCAAAAACTCAATTTTTGTACTTTTTACACAGTTAAAAGTCCAACGGGTCCATTTTACGGCCCATTTAGACCCGCTCGTCTGAAACCTCTACAGAAAGGACCGCAAAACAAGTTTTAATCAAAACTTAAGAGTTCATATCGTTGATTACGAGCTTTTCAACACTATTGTATTGCAAAAATTCAATTTCTGTTCTTTTTACGCAGTTATAACTTCAACGGGTCCATTTTAAGGCTCATTTAGACCCGCTCGTCCGAAACCTCTACAAAAAGGTCTGAAAAACAAGTTTTGATCCAATTTTAGGAGTTCATATAATTGATTGCGAGCTTTTCAACAAGATTATATTGCAAAAAGTCAATTTTTGTATTTTTTACTTAGTTAAAAGTCCAACGGGTCCATTTTACGGCCCATTTAGACCCGCTCGCCCGAAACCTCTTCAAAAATGACTGAAAAATAAGTTTTAATCAAATTTTAGGAGTTCATATAATTAATTACGATCTTTTCAGCATGATTATATTGCAAAAACTCAATTTTTGTACTTTTTACTCTGTTAAAAGTCCAACGGGTCCATTTAGACCCGCTCGCCCGAAACCTCTTCAAAAATGGCTGAAAAATAGATTTTAATAAAATTTTAGGAGTTCATATAACTGATTACGAGCTTTTCAACAAGATTATATTGCAAAAACTCAAATTTGGAATTTTTTACTCAGTTAAAAGTCCAACGGGTCCATTTTACGGCCCATTTAGACCCGCTCGTCCGAAACCTCTACAAAAAGGACCGAAAAACAAGTTTTGATCCAATTTTAGGAGTTCATATAATTGATTACGAGCTTTTCAACAAGATTATATTGCAAAAAGTCAATTTTTGTATTTTTTACTTAGTTAAAAGTCCAACGGGTCCATTTTACGGCCTATTTAGACCCGCTCGCCCGAAACCTCTTCAAAAATGACTGAAAACAAGTTTTAAATAAATTTTAGGAGTTCATATAATTGATTACGATCGTTTCAACAGGATTATATTGCAAAAACTCAATTTCTGTATTTTTTACTCAGTTAAAAGTCCAACGGGTCCATTTTACGGCCCATTTAGACCCGCTCGTCCAAAACTCCTACAAAAAGGACCGCAAAACAAGTTTTAATCAAAACTTAAGAGTTCATATCGTTGATTACGAGCTTTTCAACAGTATTGTATTGCAAAAATTCAATTTCTGTTCTTTTTACGCAGTTATAACTTCAACGGGTCCATTTTAAGGCTCATTTAGACCCGCTCGTCTGAAACCTCTATAAAAAGGACCGAAAAACAAGTTTTGATCCAATTTTAGGAGTTCATATAATTGATTGCGAGCTTTTCAACAAGATTATATTGCAAAAAGTCAATTTTTGTATTTTTTACTTAGTTAAAAGTCCAACGGGTCCATTTTACGGCCCATTTAGACCCGCTCGCCTGAAACCTCTTCAAAAATGACTGAAAACAAGTTTTAAATAAATTTTAGGAGTTCATATAAATGATTACGATCGTTTCAACAGGATTATATTGCAAAAACTCAATTTCTGTATTTTTTACTCAGTTAAAAGTCCAACGGGTCCATTTTACGGCCCATTTAGACCCGCTCGTCCAAAACTCCTACAAAAAGGACCGCAAAACAAGTTTTAATCAAAACTTAAGAGTTCATATCGTTGATTACGAGCTTTTCAACAGTATTGTATTGCAAAAATTCAATTTCTGTTCTTTTTACGCAGTTATAACTTCAACGGGTCCATTTTAAGGCTCATTTAGACCCGCTCGTCCGAAACCTCTATAAAAAGGACCGAAAAACAAGTTTTGATCCAATTTTAGGAGTTCATATAATTGATTGCGAGCTTTTCAACAAGATTATATTGCAAAAAGTCAATTTTTGTATTTTTTACTTAGTTAAAAGTCCAACGGGTCCATTTTACGGCCCATTTAGACCCGCTCGCCCGAAACCTCTTCAAAAATGACTGAAAAATAAGTTTTAATCAAATTTTAGGAGTTCATATAATTAATTACGATCTTTTCAACACGATTATATTGCAAAAACTCAATTTTTTTACTTTTTACTCTGTTAAAAGTCCAACGGGTCCATTTAGACCCGCTCGCCCGAAACCTCTTCAAAAATGGCTGAAAAATAGATTTTAATCAAATTTTAGGAGTTCATATAACTGATTACGAGCTTTTCAACAAGATTATATTGCAAAAACTAAAATTTGGTATTTTTTACTCAGTTAAAAGTCCAACGGGTCCATTTTACGGCCCATTTAGACCCGCTCGTCCGAAACCTCTACAAAAGGACCGAAAAACAAGTTTTGATACAATTTTAGGAGTTCATATAATTGATTACGAGCTTTTCAACAAGATTATATTGCAAAAACTCAAATTCGGTATTTTTTACTCAGTTAAAAGTCCAACGGGTCCATTTTACGGCCCATTTAGACTCGCTCGCGCGAAACCTCTTCAAAAATGACTGAAAAACAAGTTTTAATAAAATTTTAGGAGTTCATATAATTGATTACGATATTTTCAACACGATTATATTGCTAAAACTCATTTTTTGTACTTTTTACTCAGTTAAAAGTCCAACGGGTCCATTTTACGGCCCATTTAGACCCGCTCTTCCAAAACCTCTACAAAATGGACCGCAAAACAAGTTTTAATCAAAACTTAAGAGTTCATATCGTTGATTACGAGCTTTTCAACACTATTGTATTGCAAAAATTCAATTTATGTTCTTTTTACGCAGTTATAAGTTCAACGGGTCAATTTTAAGGCCCATTTAGACCAGCTCGTCCGAAACCTCTACAAAAAGGTCTGAAAAACAAGTTTTGATCCAATTTTAGGAGTTCATATAATTGATTGCGAGCTTTTCAACAAGATTATATTGCAAAAAGTCAATTTTTGTATTTTTTACTTAGTTAAAAGTCCAACGGGTCCATTTTACGGCCCATTTAGACCCGCTCGCCTAAAACCTCTTCAAAAATGACTGAAAACAAGTTTTAAATAAATTTTAGGAGTTCATATAATTGATTACGATCGTTTCAACAGGATTATATTGCAAAAACTCAATTTCTGTATTTTTTACTCAGTTAAAAGTCCAACGGGTCCATTTTACGGCCCATTTAGACCCGCTCGTCCAAAACACCTACAAAAAGGACCGCAAAACAAGTTTTAATCAAAACTTAAGAGTTCATATCGTTGATTACGAGCTTTTCAACAGTATTGTATTGCAAAAATTCAATTTCTGTTCTTTTTACGCAGTTATAACTTCAACGGGTCCATTTTAAGGCTCATTTAGACCCGCTCGTCCGAAACCTCTATAAAAAGGACCGAAAAACAAGTTTTGATCCAATTTTAGGAGTTCATATAATTGATTGCGAGCTTTTCAACAAGATTATATTGCAAAAAGTCAATTTTTGTATTTTTTACTTAGTTAAAAGTCCAACGGGTCCATTTTACGGCCCATTTAGACCCGCTCGCCCGAAACCTCTTCAAAAATGACTGAAAAATAAGTTTTAATCAAATTTTAGGAGTTCATATAATTAATTACGATCTTTTCAGCATGATTATATTGCAAAAACTCAATTTTTGTACTTTTTACTCTGTTAAAAGTCCAACGGGTCCATTTAGACCCGCTCGCCCGAAACCTCTTCAAAAATGGCTGAAAAATAGATTTTAATAAAATTTTAGGAGTTCATATAACTGATTACGAGCTTTTCAACAAGATTATATTGCAAAAACTCAAATTTGGAATTTTTTACTCAGTTAAAAGTCCAACGGGTCCATTTTACGGCCCATTTAGACCCGCTCGTCCGAAACCTCTACAAAAAGGACCGAAAAACAAGTTTTGATCCAATTTTAGGAGTTCATATAATTGATTACGAGCTTTTCAACAAGATTATATTGCAAAAAGTCAATTTTTGTATTTTTTACTTAGTTAAAAGTCCAACGGGTCCATTTTACGGCCTATTTAGACCCGCTCGCCCGAAACCTCTTCAAAAATGACTGAAAACAAGTTTTAAATAAATTTTAGGAGTTCATATAATTGATTACGATCGTTTCAACAGGATTATATTGCAAAAACTCAATTTCTGTATTTTTTACTCAGTTAAAAGTCCAACGGGTCCATTTTACGGCCCATTTAGACCCGCTCGTCCAAAACTCCTACAAAAAGGACCGCAAAACAAGTTTTAATCAAAACTTAAGAGTTCATATCGTTGATTACGAGCTTTTCAACAGTATTGTATTGCAAAAATTCAATTTCTGTTCTTTTTACGCAGTTATAACTTCAACGGGTCCATTTTAAGGCTCATTTAGACCCGCTCGTCTGAAACCTCTATAAAAAGGACCGAAAAACAAGTTTTGATCCAATTTTAGGAGTTCATATAATTGATTGCGAGCTTTTCAACAAGATTATATTGCAAAAAGTCAATTTTTGTATTTTTTACTTAGTTAAAAGTCCAACGGGTCCATTTTACGGCCCATTTAGACCCGCTCGCCTGAAACCTCTTCAAAAATGACTGAAAACAAGTTTTAAATAAATTTTAGGAGTTCATATAAATGATTACGATCGTTTCAACAGGATTATATTGCAAAAACTCAATTTCTGTATTTTTTACTCAGTTAAAAGTCCAACGGGTCCATTTTACGGCCCATTTAGACCCGCTCGTCCAAAACTCCTACAAAAAGGACCGCAAAACAAGTTTTAATCAAAACTTAAGAGTTCATATCGTTGATTACGAGCTTTTCAACAGTATTGTATTGCAAAAATTCAATTTCTGTTCTTTTTACGCAGTTATAACTTCAACGGGTCCATTTTAAGGCTCATTTAGACCCGCTCGTCCGAAACCTCTATAAAAAGGACCGAAAAACAAGTTTTGATCCAATTTTAGGAGTTCATATAATTGATTGCGAGCTTTTCAACAAGATTATATTGCAAAAAGTCAATTTTTGTATTTTTTACTTAGTTAAAAGTCCAACGGGTCCATTTTACGGCCCATTTAGACCCGCTCGCCCGAAACCTCTTCAAAAATGACTGAAAAATAAGTTTTAATCAAATTTTAGGAGTTCATATAATTAATTACGATCTTTTCAACACGATTATATTGCAAAAACTCAATTTTTTTACTTTTTACTCTGTTAAAAGTCCAACGGGTCCATTTAGACCCGCTCGCCCGAAACCTCTTCAAAAATGGCTGAAAAATAGATTTTAATCAAATTTTAGGAGTTCATATAACTGATTACGAGCTTTTCAACAAGATTATATTGCAAAAACTAAAATTTGGTATTTTTTACTCAGTTAAAAGTCCAACGGGTCCATTTTACGGCCCATTTAGACCCGCTCGTCCGAAACCTCTACAAAAAGGACCGAAAAACAAGTTTTGATACAATTTTAGGAGTTCATATAATTGATTACGAGCTTTTCAACAAGATTATATTGCAAAAACTCAAATTCGGTATTTTTTACTCAGTTAAAAGTCCAACGGGTCCATTTTACGGCCCATTTAGACTCGCTCGCGCGAAACCTCTTCAAAAATGACTGAAAAACAAGTTTTAATAAAATTTTAGGAGTTCATATAATTGATTACGATATTTTCAACACGATTATATTTCTAAAACTCATTTTTTGTACTTTTTACTCAGTTAAAAGTCCAACGGGTCCATTTTACGGCCCATTTAGACCCGCTCTTCCAAAACCTCTACAAAATGGACCGCAAAACAAGTTTTAATCAAAACTTAAGAGTTCATATCGTTGATTACGAGCTTTTCAACACTATTGTATTGCAAAAATTCAATTTATGTTCTTTTTACGCAGTTATAAGTTCAACGGGTCAATTTTAAGGCCCATTTAGACCCGCTCGTCCGAAACCTCTACAAAAAGGTCTGAAAAACAAGTTTTGATCCAATTTTAGGAGTTCATATAATTGATTGCGAGCTTTTCAACAAGATTATATTGCAAAAAGTCAATTTTTGTATTTTTTACTTAGTTAAAAGTCCAACGGGTCCATTTTACGGCCCATTTAGACCCGCTCGCCTAAAACCTCTTCAAAAATGACTGAAAACAAGTTTTAAATAAATTTTAGGAGTTCATATAATTGATTACGATCGTTTCAACAGGATTATATTGCAAAAACTCAATTTCTGTATTTTTTACTCAGTTAAAAGTCCAACGGGTCCATTTTACGGCCCATTTAGACCCGCTCGTCCAAAACTCCTACAAAAAGGACCGCAAAACAAGTTTTAATCAAAACTTAAGAGTTCATATCGTTGATTACGAGCTTTTCAACAGTATTGTATTGCAAAAATTCAATTTCTGTTCTTTTTACGCAGTTATAACTTCAACGGGTCCATTTTAAGGCTCATTTAGACCCGCTCGTCCGAAACCTCTATAAAAAGGACCGAAAAACAAGTTTTGATCCAATTTTAGGAGTTCATATAATTGATTGCGAGCTTTTCAACAAGATTATATTGCAAAAAGTCAATTTTTGTATTTTTTACTTAGTTAAAAGTCCAACGGGTCCATTTTACGGCCCATTTAGACCCGCTCGCCCGAAACCTCTTCAAAAATGACTGAAAAATAAGTTTTAATCAAATTTTAGGAGTTCATATAATTAATTACGATCTTTTCAACACGATTATATTGCAAAAACTCAATTTTTGTACTTTTTACTCTGTTAAAAGTCCAACGGGTCCATTTAGACCCGCTCGCCCGAAACCTCTTCAAAAATGGCTGAAAAATAGATTTTAATCAAATTTTAGGAGTTCATATAACTGATTACGAGCTTTTCAACAAGATTATATTGCAAAAACTAAAATTTGGTATTTTTTACTCAGTTAAAAGTCCAACGGGTCCATTTTACGGCCCATTTAGACCCGCTCGTCCGAAACCTCTACAAAAAGGACCGAAAAACAAGTTTTGATACAATTTTAGGAGTTCATATAATTGATTACGAGCTTTTCAACAAGATTATATTGCAAAAACTCAAATTCGGTATTTTTTACTGAGTTAAAAGTCCAACGGGTCCATTTTACGGCCCATTTAGACTCGCTCGCTCGAAACCTCTTCAAAAATGACTGAAAAACAAGTTTTAATAAAATTTTAGGAGTTCATATAATTGATTACGATCTTTTCAACACGATTATATTGCTAAAACTCATTTTTTGTACTTTTTACTCAGTTAAAAGTCCAACGGGTCCATTTTACGGCCCATTTAGACCCGCTCTTCCAAAACCTCTACAAAATGGACCGCAAAACAAGTTTTAATCAAAACTTAAGAGTTCATATCGTTGATTACGAGCTTTTCAACACTATTGTATTGCAAAAATTCAATTCATGTTCTTTTTACGCAGTTATAAGTTCAACGGGTCAATTTTAAGGCCCATTTAGACCCGCTCGTCCGAAACCTCTACAAAAAGGTCTGAAAAACAAGTTTTGATCCAATTTTAGGAGTTCATATAATTGATTGCGAGCTTTTCAACAAGATTATATTGCAAAAAGTCAATTTTTGTATTTTTTACTTAGTTAAAAGTCCAACGGGTCCATTTTACGGCCCATTTAGACCCGCTCGCCTGAAACCTCTTCAAAAATGACTGAAAACAAGTTTTAAATAAATTTTAGGAGTTCATATAATTGATTACGATCGTTTCAACAGGATTATATTGCAAAAAACTCAATTTCTGTATTTTTTACTCAGTTAAAAGTCCAACGGGTCCATTTTACGGCCCATTTAGACCCGCTCGTCCAAAACTCCTACAAAAAGGACCGCAAAACAAGTTTTAATCAAAACTTAAGAGTTCATATCGTTGATTACGAGCTTTTCAACAGTATTGTATTGCAAAAATTCAATTTCTGTTCTTTTTACGCAGTTATAACTTCAACGGGTCCATTTTAAGGCTCATTTAGACCCGCTCGTCCGAAACCTCTATAAAAAGGACCGAAAAACAAGTTTTGATCCAATTTTAGGAGTTCATATAATTGATTGCGAGCTTTTCAACAAGATTATATTGCAAAAAGTCAATTTTTGTATTTTTTACTTAGTTAAAAGTCCAACGGGTCCATTTTACGGCCCATTTAGACCCGCTCGCCCGAAACCTCTTCAAAAATGACTGAAAAATAAGTTTTAATCAAATTTTAGGAGTTCATATAATTAATTACGATCTTTTCAACACGATTATATTGCAAAAACTCAATTTTTGTACTTTTTACTCTGTTAAAAGTCCAACGGGTCCATTTAGACCCGCTCGCCCGAAACCTCTTCAAAAATGGCTGAAAAATAGATTTTAATCAAATTTTAGGAGTTCATATAACTGATTACGAGCTTTTCAACAAGATTATATTGCAAAAACTAAAATTTGGTATTTTTTACTCAGTTAAAAGTCCAACGGGTCCATTTTACGGCCCATTTAGACCCGCTCGTCCGAAACCTCTACAAAAAGGACCGAAAAACAAGTTTTGATACAATTTTAGGAGTTCATATAATTGATTACGAGCTTTTCAACAAGATTATATTGCAAAAACTCAAATTCGGTATTTTTTACTCAGTTAAAAGTCCAACGGGTCCATTTTACGGCCCATTTAGACTCGCTCGCTCGAAACCTCTTCAAAAATGACTGAAAAACAAGTTTTAATAAAATTTTAGGAGTTCATATAATTGATTACGATCTTTTCAACACGATTATATTGCTAAAACTCATTTTTTGTACTTTTTACTCAGTTAAAAGTCCAACGGGTCCATTTTACGGCCCATTTAGACCCGCTCTTCCAAAACCTCTACAAAATGGACCGCAAAACAAGTTTTAATCAAAACTTAAGAGTTCATATCGTTGATTACGAGCTTTTCAACACTATTGTATTGCAAAAATTCAATTTATGTTCTTTTTACGCAGTTATAAGTTCAACGGGTCAATTTTAAGGCCCATTTAGACCCGCTCGTCCGAAACCTCTACAAAAAGGTCTGAAAAACAAGTTTTGATCCAATTTTAGGAGTTCATATAATTGATTGCGAGCTTTTCAACAAGATTATATTGCAAAAAGTCAATTTTTGTATTTTTTACTTAGTTAAAAGTCCAACGGGTCCATTTTACGGCCCATTTAGACCCGCTCGCCTGAAACCTCTTCAAAAATGACTGAAAACAAGTTTTAAATAAATTTTAGGAGTTCATATAATTGATTACGATCGTTTCAACAGGATTATATTGCAAAAACACAATTTCTGTATTTTTTACTCAGTTAAAAGTCCAACGGGTCCATTTTACGGCCCATTTAGACCCGCTCGTCCAAAACTCCTACAAAAAGGACCGCAAAACAAGTTTTAATCAAAACTTAAGAGTTCATATCGTTGATTACGAGCTTTTCAACAGTATTGTATTGCAAAAATTCAATTTCTGTTCTTTTTACGCAGTTATAACTTCAACGGGTCCATTTTAAGGCTCATTTAGACCCGCTCGTCCGAAACCTCTATAAAAAGGACCGAAAAACAAGTTTTGATCCAATTTTAGGAGTTCATATAATTGATTGCGAGCTTTTCAACAAGATTATATTGCAAAAAGTCAATTTTTGTATTTTTTACTTAGTTAAAAGTCCAACGGGTCCATTTTACGGCCCATTTAGACCCGCTCGCCCGAAACCTCTTCAAAAATGACTGAAAAATAAGTTTTAATCAAATTTTAGGAGTTCATATAATTAATTACGATCTTTTCAACACGATTATATTGCAAAAACTCAATTTTTGTACTTTTTACTCTGTTAAAAGTCCAACGGGTCCATTTAGACCCGCTCGCCCGAAACCTCTTCAAAAATGGCTGAAAAATAGATTTTAATCAAATTTTAGGAGTTCATATAACTGATTACGAGCTTTTCAACAAGATTATATTGCAAAAACTAAAATTTGGTATTTTTTACTCAGTTAAAAGTCCAACGGGTCCATTTTACGGCCCATTTAGACCCGCTCGTCCGAAACCTCTACAAAAAGGACCGAAAAACAAGTTTTGATACAATTTTAGGAGTTCATATAATTGATTACGAGCTTTTCAACAAGATTATATTGCAAAAACTCAAATTCGGTATTTTTTACTCAGTTAAAAGTCCAACGGGTCCATTTTACGGCCCATTTAGACTCGCTCGCTCGAAACCTCTTCAAAAATGACTGAAAAACAAGTTTTAATAAAATTTTAGGAGTTCATATAATTGATTACGATCTTTTCAACACGATTATATTGCTAAAACTCATTTTTTGTACTTTTTACTCAGTTAAAAGTCCAACGGGTCCATTTTACGGCCCATTTAGACCCGCTCTTCCAAAACCTCTACAAAATGGACCGCAAAACAAGTTTTAATCAAAACTTAAGAGTTCATATCGTTGATTACGAGCTTTTCAACACTATTGTATTGCAAAAATTCAATTTATGTTCTTTTTACGCAGTTATAAGTTCAACGGGTCAATTTTATGGCCCATTTAGACCCGCTCGTCCGAAACCTCTACAAAAAGGTCTGAAAAACAAGTTTTGATCCAATTTTAGGAGTTCATATAATTGATTGCGAGCTTTTCAACAAGATTATATTGCAAAAAGTCAATTTTTGTATTTTTTACTTAGTTAAAAGTCCAACGGGTCCATTTTACGGCCCATTTAGACCCGCTCGCCTGAAACCTCTTCAAAAATGACTGAAAACAAGTTTTAAATAAATTTTAGGAGTTCATATAATTGATTACGATCGTTTCAACAGGATTATATTGCAAAAACTCAATTTCTGTATTTTTTACTCAGTTAAAAGTCCAACGGGTCCATTTTACGGCCCATTTAGACCCGCTCGTCCAAAACTCCTACAAAAAGGACCGCAAAACAAGTTTTAATCAAAACTTAAGAGTTCATATCGTTGATTACGAGCTTTTCAACAGTATTGTATTGCAAAAATTCAATTTCTGTTCTTTTTACGCAGTTATAACTTCAACGGGTCCATTTTAAGGCTCATTTAGACCCGCTCGTCCGAAACCTCTATAAAAAGGACCGAAAAACAAGTTTTGATCCAATTTTAGGAGTTCATATAATTGATTGCGAGCTTTTCAACAAGATTATATTGCAAAAAGTCAATTTTTGTATTTTTTACTTAGTTAAAAGTCCAACGAGTCCATTTTACGGCCCATTTAGACCCGCTCGCCCGAAACCTCTTCAAAAATGACTGAAAAATAAGTTTTAATCAAATTTTAGGAGTTCATATAATTAATTACGATCTTTTCAACACGATTATATTGCAAAAACTCAATTTTTGTACTTTTTACTATGTTAAAAGTCCAACGGGTCCATTTAGACCCGCTCGCCCGAAACCTCTTTAAAAATGGCTGAAAAATAGATTTTAATCAAATTTTAGGAATTCATATCATTGATTACGATCTTTTCAACACGATGATATTGCAAAAACTCAATTTTTGTACTTTTTACTCAGTTAAAAGTCCAACGGGTCCATTTTACGGCCCATTTAGACCCGCTCGTCCGAAACCTCTACAAAAAGGACCGCAAAACAAGTTTCAATCAAAACTTAAGAGTTCATATCGTTGATTACGAGCTTTTCAACACTATTGTATTCCAAAAATTCAATTTCTATTCTTTTTACGCAGTTATAAGTTCAACGAGTCCATTTTTAGGCCTATTTAGACCCGCTCGTCCGAAACCTCTACAAAAGGACCGAAAAACAAGTTTTGATCAAATTTTAGGAGTACATATAATTGATTACGAGCTTTTCAACAAGATTATATTGCAAAAACTCAAATTCGGTATTTTTTACTCAGTTAAAAGTCCAACGGGTCCATTTTACGGCCCATTTAGACTCGCTCGCTCGAAACCTCTTCAAAAATGACTGAAAAACAAGTTTTAATAAAATTTTAGGAGTTCATATAATTGATTACGATCTTTTCAACACGATTATATTGCTAAAACTCATTTTTTGTACTTTTTACTCAGTTAAAAGTCCAACGGGTCCATTTTACGGCCCATTTAGACCCGCTCTTCCAAAACCTCTACAAAATGGACCGCAAAACAAGTTTTAATCAAAACTTAAGAGTTCATATCGTTGATTACGAGCTTTTCAACACTATTGTATTGCAAAAATTCAATTTATGTTCTTTTTACGCAGTTATAAGTTCAACGGGTCAATTTTATGGCCCATTTAGACCCGCTCGTCCGAAACCTCTACAAAAAGGTCTGAAAAACAAGTTTTGATCCAATTTTAGGAGTTCATATAATTGATTGCGAGCTTTTCAACAAGATTATATTGCAAAAAGTCAATTTTTGTATTTTTTACTTAGTTAAAAGTCCAACGGGTCCATTTTACGGCCCATTTAGACCCGCTCGCCTGAAACCTCTTCAAAAATGACTGAAAACAAGTTTTAAATAAATTTTAGGAGTTCATATAATTGATTACGATCGTTTCAACAGGATTATATTGCAAAAACTCAATTTCTGTATTTTTTACTCAGTTAAAAGTCCAACGGGTCCATTTTACGGCCCATTTAGACCCGCTCGTCCAAAACTCCTACAAAAAGGACCGCAAAACAAGTTTTAATCAAAACTTAAGAGTTCATATCGTTGATTACGAGCTTTTCAACAGTATTGTATTGCAAAAATTCAATTTCTGTTCTTTTTACGCAGTTATAACTTCAACGGGTCCATTTTAAGGCTCATTTAGACCCGCTCGTCCGAAACCTCTATAAAAAGGACCGAAAAACAAGTTTTGATCCAATTTTAGGAGTTCATATAATTGATTGCGAGCTTTTCAACAAGATTATATTGCAAAAAGTCAATTTTTGTATTTTTTACTTAGTTAAAAGTCCAACGAGTCCATTTTACGGCCCATTTAGACCCGCTCGCCCGAAACCTCTTCAAAAATGACTGAAAAATAAGTTTTAATCAAATTTTAGGAGTTCATATAATTAATTACGATCTTTTCAACACGATTATATTGCAAAAACTCAATTTTTGTACTTTTTACTATGTTAAAAGTCCAACGGGTCCATTTAGACCCGCTCGCCCGAAACCTCTTTAAAAATGGCTGAAAAATAGATTTTAATCAAATTTTAGGAATTCATATCATTGATTACGATCTTTTCAACACGATGATATTGCAAAAACTCAATTTTTGTACTTTTTACTCAGTTAAAAGTCCAACGGGTCCATTTTACGGCCCATTTAGACCCGCTCGTCCGAAACCTCTACAAAAAGGACCGCAAAACAAGTTTCAATCAAAACTTAAGAGTTCATATCGTTGATTACGAGCTTTTCAACACTATTGTATTCCAAAAATTCAATTTCTATTCTTTTTACGCAGTTATAAGTTCAACGAGTCCATTTTTAGGCCCATTTAGACCCGCTCGTCCGAAACCTCTACAAAAGGACCGAAAAACAAGTTTTGATCAAATTTTAGGAGTACATATAATTGATTACGAGCTTTTCAACAAGATTATATTGCAAAAACTCAAATTCGGTATTTTTTACTCAGTTAAAAGTCCAACGGGTCCATTTTACGGCCCATTTAGACTCGCTCGCTCGAAACCTCTTCAAAAATGACTGAAAAACAAGTTTTAATAAAATTTTAGGAGTTCATATAATTGATTACGATCTTTTCAACACGATTATATTGCTAAAACTCATTTTTTGTACTTTTTACTCAGTTAAAAGTCCAACGGGTCCATTTTACGGCCCATTTAGACCCGCTCTTCCAAAACCTCTACAAAATGGACCGCAAAACAAGTTTTAATCAAAACTTAAGAGTTCATATCGTTGATTACGAGCTTTTCAACACTATTGTATTGCAAAAATTCAATTTATGTTCTTTTTACGCAGTTATAAGTTCAACGGGTCAATTTTAAGGCCCATTTAGACCCGCTCGTCCGAAACCTCTACAAAAAGGTCTGAAAAACAAGTTTTGATCCAATTTTAGGAGTTCATATAATTGATTGCGAGCTTTTCAACAAGATTATATTGCAAAAAGTCAATTTTTGTATTTTTTACTTAGTTAAAAGTCCAACGGGTCCATTTTACGGCCCATTTAGACCCGCTCGCCTAAAACCTCTTCAAAAATGACTGAAAACAAGTTTTAAATAAATTTTAGGAGTTCATATAATTGATTACGATCGTTTCAACAGGATTATATTGCAAAAACTCAATTTCTGTATTTTTTACTCAGTTAAAAGTCCAACGGGTCCATTTTACGGCCCATTTAGACCCGCTCGTCCAAAACTCCTACAAAAAGGACCGCAAAACAAGTTTTAATCAAAACTTAAGAGTTCATATCGTTGATTACGAGCTTTTCAACAGTATTGTATTGCAAAAATTCAATTTCTGTTCTTTTTACGCAGTTATAACTTCAACGGGTCCATTTTAAGGCTCATTTAGACCCGCTCGTCCGAAACCTCTATAAAAAGGACCGAAAAACAAGTTTTGATCCAATTTTAGGAGTTCATATAATTGATTGCGAGCTTTTCAACAAGATTATATTGCAAAAAGTCAATTTTTGTATTTTTTACTTAGTTAAAAGTCCAACGAGTCCATTTTACGGCCCATTTAGACCCGCTCGCCCGAAACCTCTTCAAAAATGACTGAAAAATAAGTTTTAATCAAATTTTAGGAGTTCATATAATTAATTACGATCTTTTCAACACGATTATATTGCAAAAACTCAATTTTTGTACTTTTTACTATGTTAAAAGTCCAACGGGTCCATTTAGACCCGCTCGCCCGAAACCTCTTCAAAAATGGCTGAAAAATAGATTTTAATCAAATTTTAGGAATTCATATCATTGATTACGATCTTTTCAACACGATGATATTGCAAAAACTCAATTTTTGTACTTTTTACTCAGTTAAAAGTCCAACGGGTCCATTTTACGGCCCATTTAGACCCGCTCGTCCGAAACCTCTACAAAAAGGACCGCAAAACAAGTTTCAATCAAAACTTAAGAGTTCATATCGTTGATTACGAGCTTTTCAACACTATTGTATTCCAAAAATTCAATTTCTATTCTTTTTACGCAGTTATAAGTTCAACGAGTCCATTTTAAGGCCCATTTAGACCCGCTCGTCCGAAACCTCTACAAAAGGACCGAAAAACAAGTTTTGATCAAATTTTAGGAGTACATATAATTGATTACGAGCTTTTCAACAAGATTATATTGCAAAAACTCAAATTCGGTTTTTTTTACTCAGTTAAAAGTCCAACGTGTCCATTTAACGGCCCATTTAGACTCGCTCGCTCGAAACCTCTTCAAAATGACTGAAAAACAAGTTTTAATCAAATTTTAGGAGTTCAAATAATTGATTATGATCTTTTCAACACGATTATATTGCTAAAACTAAATTTTGGTACTTTTTACTTAGTTAAAAGTCCAACGGGTCCATTTTACGGCCCATTTATAGCCGCTCGTCCGAAACCTCTACAAAAAGGACCGAAAAACAAGTTTTGATCCAATTTTAGGAGTTCATATAATTGATTAGGAGCTTTTCAACAATATTATATTGCAAAAACTCAAATTCGGTATTTTTTACTCAGTTAAAAGTCCAACGGGTCCATTTTACGGCCCATTTAGACCCGCTCGTTCGAAACCTCTACAAAAAGGACCGAAAAACAAGTTTTGATCCAATTTTAGGTGTTCATATAACTGATTACGAGCTTTTCAACAAGATTATATTGCAAAAACTCAAATTCGGTATTTTTTACTTAGTTAAAAGTCCAACGGGACCATTTTACGGCCCATATATACCCGCTCGCCCGAAACCTCTTCAAAAATGACTGAAAAATAAGTTTTAATCAAATTTTAGGAGTTCATATAATTGATTACGATCTTTTCAACACGATTATATTGAAAAAACACAATTTATGTAATTTTTACTCAGTTAAAAGTCCAACGGGTCCATTTTACGGCCCATTTAGACCCGCTCGTCCGAAACCTCTACAAAATGGACCGCAAAACAAGTTTTAATTAAAACTTAAGAAATCATATCGTTGATTACGAGCTTTTCAACACTATTGTATTGCAAAAAATTCAATTTATGTTCTTTTTACGCAGTTATAAGTTCAACGGGTCAATTTTAAGGCACATTTAGACCCGCTCGTCCGAAACCTCTACAAAAAGGACTGAAAAACAAGTTTTGATCCAATTTTAGGAGTTCATATAATTGATTGCGAGCTTTTCAACAAGATTATATTTCAAAAAGTCAATTTTTGTATTTTTTACTTAGTTAAAAGTCCAACGGGTCCATTTTACGGCACATTTAGACCCGCTCGCCCGAAACCTCTTCAAAAATGACTGAAAACAAGTTTTAAATAAATTTTAGGAGTTCATATAATTGATTACGATCGTTTCAACAGGATTATATTGCAACAACTAAATTTTGGTACTTTTTACTCAGTTAAAAGTCCAACGGGTCCATTTTACGGCCCATTTAGAACCGCTCGTCCGAAACTCCTACAAAAAGGACCGCAAAACAAGTTTTAATCAAAACTTAAGAGTTCATATCGTTGATTACGAGCTTTTCAACACTATTGTATTGCAAAAATTCAATTTATGTTCTTTTTACGCAGTTATAAGTTCAACGAGTCCATTTTAAGGCCCATTTAGACCCGCTCGTCCGAAACCTCTACAAAAGGATCGAAAAACAAGTTTTGATCAAATTTTAGGAGTACATATAATTGATTACGAGCTTTTCAACAAGATTATATTGCAAAAACTCAAATTCGGTATTTTTTACTCAGTTAAAAGTCCAACGTGTCCATTTTACGGCCCATTTAGACCCGCTCGCTCGAAACATCTTCAAAATGACTGAAAAACAAGTTTTAATCAAATTTTAGGAGTTCAAATAATTGATTACGATCGTTTCAACAGGATTATATTGCTAAAACTAAATTTTGGTATTTTTTACTCAGTTAAAAGTCCAACGGGTCCATTTTACGGCCCATTTAGACCCGCTCGTCCGAAACCTCTACAAAAAGGACCGCAAAACAAGTTTTAATCAAAACTTAAGAGTTCATATCGTTGATTACGAGCTTTTCAACACTATTGTATTGCAAAAAATTCAATTTCTGTTCTTTTTACGCAGTTATAAGTTCAACGGGTCCATTTTAAGGCCCATTTAGATCCGCTCATCCGAAACCACTACAAAAAGGACTGAAAACAAGTTTTGATCCAATTTTAGGAGTTCATATAATTGATTACGAGCTTTTCAACAAGATTATATTGCAAAAACTCAAATTCGATATTTTTTACTTAGTTAAAAGTCCAACGGGTCCATTTTACGGCCAATTTAGACCCGCTCGCCCGAAACCTCTTCAAAAATGACTGAAAAACAGGTTTAATCAAATTTTAGGAGTTCATATAATTGATTACGATCTTTTCAACACGATTATATTGCAAAAACTAAATTTTGGTACTTTTTACTCAGTTAAAAGTCCAACGGGTCCATTTTACGGCCAATTTAGACCCGCTCGTCTGAAACCTCTACAAAAAGGACTGCAAAACAAGTTTTAATCAAAACTTAAGAGTTCATATCGTTGGTTACGAGCTTTTCAACACTATTGTATTGCAAAAATTCAATTTCTGTTCTTTTTACGCAGTTATAAGTTCAACGGGTCCATTTTAAGGCCCATTTAGACTCGCTCGTCCAAAACCTCTAGAAAAAGGACCGAAAAACAAGTTTTGATCCAATTTTAGGAGTTCATATAATTAATTACGAGCTTTTCAACAAGATTATATTGCAAAAACTCAAATTCGGAATTTTTTACTTAGTTAAAAGTCCAACGTGTCCATTTTACGGCCCATTTAGACCCGCTCGCCCGAAACCTGTTCAAAAATGACCGAAAAACAAGTTTTAATCAAAATTAAGGACTTCATATCATTGATTACGATCTTTTCAACACAAGTATATTGCAAAAACTCAATTTTTGTACTTTTTACTCAGTTAAAAGTTCAACATGTCCATTTTACTGCCCATTTAGACCCGCTCGTCCGAAACTCCTACAGAAAGGACCGCAAAACAAGTTTTAATCAAAACTTAAGAGTTGATATCGTTGATTACGAGCTTTTGACCACTATTGTATTGAAAAATTCAATTTATGTTCTTTTTACGCAGTTATAAGTTCAACGGGTCCATTTTAAGGCCCATTTAGACCCGCTCGTCCGAAACCTCTACAAAAAGGACCGAAAAACAAGTTTTGATCCAATTTTAGGAGTTCATATAATTGATTACGAGCCTTTCAACAAGATTATATTGCAAAAACTCAAATTCGGTATTTTTTACTCAGTTAAAAGTCCAACGTGTCCATTTTACGGCCCATTTAGACCCGCTCGCCCGAAACCTCTTCAAAAATGACGGAAAACAAGTTTTAATCAAATTTTAGGAATTCATATCATTGATTACGATCTTTTCAACACGATTATATTGCAAAAACTCAATTTTTGTACTTTTTACTCAGTTAAAAGTCCAACAGGTCCATTTTACGACCCATTTAGACCCGCTCATCCGAAACTCCTACAAAAAGGACAGCAAAACAAATTTTAATCAAAACTTAAGAGTTCATATCGTTGATTACGAGCTTTTGAACACTATTATATTGCAAAAATTCAATTTCTGTTCTTTTTACGCAGTTATAAGTTCAACGGGTCCATTTTAAGGCCCATTTAGACCCGCTCGTCCGAAACCTCTACAAAAAGGACCGAAAAATAAGTTTTGATCCAATTTTAGGAGTTCATATAATTGATTACGAGCTTTTCAACAAGATTATATTGCAAAAACTCAAATTCGGTATTTTTTACACAGTTAAAAGTCCAACGTGTCCATTTTACGGCCCATTTAGACCCGCTCGCCCGAAACCTCTTCAAAAATGACCGAAAAACAAGTTTTAATCAAATTTTAGGAATTCATATCATTGATTACCATCTTTTCAACACGATTATATTGCAAAAACTCAATTTTTGTACTTTTTACTCAGTTAAAAGTCCAACAGGTCCATTTTACGGCCCATTTAGACCCGCTCGTCCGAAACTCCTACAAAAAGGACCGCAAAACAAGTTTTAATCAAAACTTAAGAGTTCATATCGTTGATTACGAACTTTTCAACACTATTGTATTGAAAAAATTCAATTTCTGTTCTTTTTACGCAGTTATAAGTTTAACGGGTCCATTTTATGGCCCATTTAGACCTGCTCGTCCGAAACCTCTACAAAAAGGACCGAAAAACAAGTTTTGATCCAATTTTAGGAGTGCATATAATTGATTACGAGCTTTTCAACAAGATTATATTGCAAAAACTCAATTTTTGTACTTTTTACTCAGTTAAAAGTCCAACGGGTCCATTTTACGGCCCATTTAGACCCGCTCGTCCGAAACCTCTACAAAAAGGACCGCAAAATAAGTTTTAATCAAAACTTAAGAGTTCATATCGTTGATTACGAGCTTTTGAACACTATTGTATTGCAAAAATTCAATTTCTGTTCTTTTTACGTAGTTATAAGTTCAACGGGTCCATTTTAAGGCCCATTTAGACCCGCTCGTCCGAAACCTCTACAAAAAGGACCGAAAAACAAGTTTTGATCCAATTTTAGGAGTTCATATAATTGATTACGAGCTTTTCAACAAGATTATATTGCAAAAACTCAAATTCGGTATTTTTTACTCAGTTAAAAGTCCAACGTGTCCATTTTACGGCCCATTTAGACCCGCTCGCCCGAAACCTCTTCAAAAATGACCGAAAACAAGTTTTAATCAAAACTTAAGAGTTCATATCGTTGATTACGAGCTTTTGAACACTATTGTATTGCAAAAATTCAATTTCTGTTCTTTTTACGCAGTTATAAGTTCAACGGGTCCATTTTAAGGCCCATTTAGACCCGCTCGTCCGAAACCTCTACAAAAAGGACCGAAAAACAAGTTTTGATCCAATTTTAGGAGTTCATATAATTGATTACGAGCTTTTCAACAAGATTATATTGCAAAAACTCAAATTCGGTATTTTTTACTCAGTTAAAAGTCCAACGTGTCCATTTTACGGCCCATTTAGACCCGCTCGCCCGAAACCTCTTCAAAAATGACCGAAAACAAGTTTTAATCAAATTTTAGGAATTCATATCATTGATTACGATCTTTTCAACACGATTATATTGCAAAAACTCAATTTTTGTACTTTTTACTCAGTTCCTAGGAGACTGACAATCACAACAAAGATTTAAGACCAATTGTCGCATCAACTTTCTTACCAAAAAAATTAATAAACTTCTACAACGACCTCTCTCAGCTTCGGCGGAAAAAAGTCATATCTCTGCCAAATCCGAGCTTCACAAACTTCTTGAGGTGCAAGAAGCATATTGGGCACAGCGTTGTCGCAATCTATGGCTCTCCCAAGGAGATAAAAACACTCGGTTCTTTCATGCCCGAGCTTCTAGCAGAAAGAAGAAGAACACAATCTCTGGCCTTTTTGACTCCAATAACGTTTGGTGTACTGACGACGCCGATCTAATGGAAATAGCTTCATCATACTTCCACAATCTTTTTACTTCCTCCAACCCACACTTCTCTGAACAAATTCTCTCAAAAATCACTCCCTCAATCACGACTACTATGAATGAGTCCCTTTCTAAGGAATTCACTTCAGAAGAAATTATCACCGCTTTCCGAGACATTGACCCTAGGAAAGCCCCTGGTATCGACGGTTTACCAAGTGGTTTCTTTCGTCAACATTGGGATACGGTTGGGGCAGATATCATTACACTCTGCCTTAATCTCCTCAATGGGTCTGCTGATATGGCTTCGGTTAACCAAACTATTTTAGTTCTCATACCTAAGATTAAGGATCCCACTACCATGAGACACCTAAGGCCCATCAGTCTATGTACCATTATTTACAAAATTATTGCTAAAGTTTTAGTTAATCGTATGAAACACACCATTCCATTCTGTATCAGTTCTAATCAAGCTGCTTTCGTTCAGGGTCGCAATATCACAGATAACATTCTTATTACCCACGAAATTATTCACTCCATTAATACCGGTACTACCAAGTCTTCTCAAGGAGCTGCCCTTAAGCTCGATATGGAAAAGGCCTTTGACAGGGTTGAGTGGTCATTTCTCGAAAATGTCATGAACCGTATGGGCTTTGCTTCATCATGGGTATCTCTTATTATGAGATGTATTTCTTCAGTTTCCTTCACGGTTAAGGTCAATAACTCGTTTTCCCCTTTGTTTTGTCCTCAAAGGGGTCTCCGTCAAGGGGACCCTTTATCTCCTTTTCTTTTCTTTTTTTGTACCCAAGGGCTTTCAGCTTTCTTGTCTGATGCTAAACAACAAGGTCTACTCCCTGGCTTAGGGGCTTGTAAACATGGTCCCAAGGTTAACCGCCTCTTATTTGCTGATGATTGTATAGTCTTCCTTAACGCGAAACCCGAGGAAGCTGCACATCTTAAAGCAGCCCTCCATACTTATGCTTCTGCCTCTGGGCAAGTAGTTAACTTTGACAAGTCCACCATATTTTACAATCCCCGTACTCCTACTTCGATTCGTCAATCTATTAACTCCCACCTGCAAGTACGTGAGGTTTCCAACCCTGGTGTCTATCTAGGGGTACCTCTTCTTATTGGTAAAAATAAGACCCTTGCTTTAGGGTTTATTCGAGATAAAGTTCATGATAGATTATCGACTTGGGACAAACAGCTTCTTTCCTTCAGTGGTAGGGAAATTTTTATTAAAGCTGTTTTACAATCTCTACCCCATAATGTTATGTCCTGTTACTTATTACCCCAAAATATTATTGATGATATGACATCTGCCATTCGATGATATTGGTGGTCTGGGAAAACCAATAAGAAAGGATGGCATATGTTCCCATGGGACCAGGTGTGCTTGCCTAAATCTGTTGGAGGTTTGGGTTTCCGGGACCTCAACAACTTTAACATTGCTCTTCTCGGTAAACAATTATGGCGTCTTATTTGCGAACCGGACTCCCTATTGGGACAAATCTATAAATTCAAATACTTTCCATCTGGAAACATTCTTAATGCCTCTCGACCTTCTCGAGGATCGTTTGCCTGGCAAGGTCTTTATAATGCTATGCAACACCTTTTTGGTGGTTTCCTCTATCGGCCTGGTATTAATAGTAACATACGTATCCATCATGATAACTGGGGAGGCTCTTCGTCTGTTCATCTCTACGGGGACTATGAGCTATCTGAGGAAGTCCATGTTCGTTTTCGTGACTTTATGTTGTGAAACCAAACATCTTGGGATCCGATTAAAGTTCGTGCATACTTTACTACGGATGATGCCGATTCCATTCTTTCTGTTCCTATTATCAATGACACTCGGGACTCCATCCTTTGAAGCCCTAACGATTCTGGTATTTATTCTGTCAGATCTGGCTACCTCTTTCTGCAACGCCCCCCTGAGCCAAGACTTCGTCCCCCACGTATATGGAAATTTCTTTCCAAGCTTAAGGTTTTACCTAAGGTCAAAACTTTTGGTTGGCGTCTGGGGTCAGAGGCCCTACCTGTTGGGGTTCGTCTTCAAACTTTTGCTCCAGACTCCGGTCCCTGCCTATTTGTAATTCTGGTACAGAGTCGATCCTCCATGCTCTCCGAGATTGCTCTAGTGCTTCGGAGACCCTTAAATTGATTGGTCTACCATCTTCCTTTATTAATAGCTCTGCTTCCACTGGCCTCCAATGGCTTGAGGAAGGTGCTTCCCTTCTTTCTCCTGATCTTTTTGGGCTTTTCTTGACTACCCTTTGGAACATCTGGAACAAGCGTAACGACTGGATCCATAATAAACATCTTCAACCCCCATGGCTAATTGATGTCAACTCTATTAGTCTTCATCGTGACTACTCTAATTCTCTATCCTCATCTACATCCTCCATCCCCTTGTCATCGAGTCCTCCTTCTCGTTGGAGGCATCCCCCTCGTAGATTTATTAAAATTAATATGGATGGGGCTTTTGACCCTTCCACTCATGCTGCGGCTGTTGGAGTTGTCGCTCGTGATGACACAGGGACGGTTGTTGGTGGCCTGGCTTTTCCGCTAAGTAGTTGTTCTGATGCTATCTCATTTGAAGGGAGAGGTCTTCTTGCCGGTATTACTTTTTCCCTATCCCAGGGATGGAGCCATATGATTTTCGAGACAGACTGTGCATCTCTAGCGAACAGGATCAACTCTCTTGGACCAGATCTATCTCCTATGGGTCCGACGATTCTGCAGGCTCATATTGCTTTGAAGGATTTTTCTGTAGCACATGTTCAGTATGTTTGCCGTGAGGCTAATTTTGTAGCTCATACGTTGGCTACCCATGCCCTTAGATCAATGTCTTCTATGTCTTTTGGATCTATGTATCCTGATTGTATCAAAAACGCTGTACTTTGCGAGGTTTAACCTCGTTTTAATGAGGCCCGCTTTCTTCAAAAAAAAGTCCAACGGGTCCATTTTACGGCCCATTTAGACCAGCTCGTCCGAAACCTCTACAAAAAGGACCGCAAAACAAGTTTTAATCAAAACTTAAGAGTTCATATCGTTGATTAAGAGCTTTTCAACACTATTGTATTGCAAAAATTCAATTTATGTTCTTTTTACGCAGTTATAAGTTCAACGGGTCAATTTTAAGGCCCATTTAGACCCGCTCGTCCGAAACCTCTACAAAAAGGACCGAAAAACAAGTTTTGATCCAATTTTAGGAGTACATATAATTGATTACGAGCGTTTCAACGAGATTATATTGCAAAAAGTCAATTTCTGTATTTTTTACTCAATTAAAAGTCCAACGTGTCCATTTTACGGCCCATTTAGACCCGCTCGCCCGAAACCTCTTCAAAAATGACGGAAAACAAGTTTTAATCAAATTTTAGGAGTTCATATAATTAATTACGATCTTTTCAACACGATTATATTGCAAAAACTCATTTTTTGTACTTTTTACTCAGTTAAAAGTCCAACGGGTCCATTTTACGGCCCATTTAGACCCACTCGCCCGAAACCACTTCAAAAATGACTGAAAAACAAGTTTTGATCAAATTTTAGGAGTTCATATGATTGATTACGAGCTTTTCAACACTATTGTATTGCAAAAATTCAATTTATGTTCTTTTTACGCAGTTATAAGTTCAACGGGTCCATTTTAAGGCCCATTTAGACCCGCTCGTCCGAAACCTCTACAAAAAGGACCAAAAAACAAGTTTTGATCCAATTTTAGGAGTGCATATAATTGATTACGAGCTTTTCAACAAGATTATATTGAAACAACTTAATTTTTGTACTTTTTACTCAGTTAAAAGTCCAACGGGTCCATTTTACGGCCCATTTAGACCCGCTCGTCCGAAACATCTAAAAAAAGGACCGAAAAACAAGTTTTAATCAAAACTTAAGAGTTCATATCGTTGATTACGAGCTTTTGAACACTATTGTATTGCAAAAATTCAATTTCTGTTCTTTTTACGCAGTTATAAGTTCAACGGGTCCATTTTAAGGCCCATTTAGACCCGCTCGTCCGAAACCTCTACAAAAAGGATCGAAAAACAAGTTTTGATCCAATTTTAGGAGTTCATATAATTGATTACGAGCTTTTCAACAAGATTTTATTGCAAAAACTCAAATTCGGTATTTTTTACACAGTTAAAAGTCCAACGTGTCCATTTTACGGCCCATTTTGACCCGCTCGCCCGAAACCTCTTCAAAAATGACCGAAAAACAATTTTAATCCATTTTCAGAATTCATATCATTGATTAAGATCTTTTCAGCACGATTATATTGCAAAAACTCAATTTTTGTACTTTTTACTCAGTTAAAAGTCCAACATGTCCATTTTACGGCCCATTTAGACCCGCTCGTCCGAAACTCCTACAAAAAGGACCGCAAAACAAGTTTTAATCAAAACTTCAGAGTTCATATCATTGATTACGAGCTTTTCAACACTATTTTCTTGCAAAAATTCAATTTCTGTTCTTTTTACGCAGTTATAAGTTCAACGGGTCCATTTTAAGGCCCATTTAGACCCGCTCGTCCGAAACCTCTACAAAAAGGACCGAAAAACAAGTTTTGATCCAATTTTAGGAGTTCATATAATTGATTACGAGCTTTTCAACAAGATTATATTGCAAAAACTCAAATTCGGTGTTTTTACTCAGTTAAAAGTCCAACGGGTCTATTTTACGGCCTATTTAGACCCACTCGCCCGAAACCTCTTCAAAAATGACTGAAAAACAAGTTTTGATCATATTTTAGGAGTTCATATAATTGATTACGAGCTTTTCAACAAGATTATATTGCAAAAACACAAATTCGGTATTTTTTACTCAGTTAAAAGTCCAACGTGTCCATTTTACGGCCCATTTAGACCCGCTCGCCCGAAACCTCTTCAAAAATGATCGAAAAACAAGTTTTGATCAAATTTTAGGAGTTCATATAATTGATTACGAGCTTTTCAACAAGATTATATTGAAAAAACACAAATTTGGTATTTTTTACTCAGTTAAAAGTCCAACGTGTCCATTTTACGGCCCATTTAGACCCGCTCGCCCGAAACCTCTTCAAAAATGACCGAAAAACAAGTTTTAATCAAATTTTAGGAATTCATATCATTGATTACGATATTTTCAACACGATTATATTGCAAAAACTCAATTTTTGTACTTTTTACTCAGTTAAAAGTCCAACAGGTCCATTTTACGGCTCATTTAGACCCGCTCGTCCGAAACTCCTACAAAAAGGACCGCAAAACAAGTTTTAATCAAAACTTAAGAGTTCATATCGTTGATTACGAGCTTTTCAACACTATTGTATTGCAAAAATTCAATTTCTGTTCTTTTTACGCAGTTATAAGTTCAACGGGTCCATTTTAAGGCCCATTTAGACCCGCTCGTCCGAAACCTCTACAAAAAGGACCGAAAAACAAGTTTTGATCCAATTTTAGGAGTTCATATAATTGATTACGAGCTTTTCAACAAGATTATATTGCAAAAACTCAAATTCAGTGTTTTTACTCATTTAAAAGTCCAACGGGTCTATTTTACGGCCCATTTAGACCCACTCGCCCGAAACCTCTTCAAAAATGACTGAAAAACAAGTTTTGATCAAATTTTAGGAGTTCATATAATTGATTACGAGCTTTTCAACAGGATTATATTGCAAAAACACAAATTCGGTATTTTTTACTCAGTTAAAAGTCCAACGTGTCCATTTTACGGCCCATTTAGACCCGCTCGCCCGAAACCTCTTCAAAAATGATCGAAAAACAAGTTTTGATCAAATTTTAGGAGTTCATATAATTGATTACGAGCTTTTCAACAAGATTATATTGCAAAAACACAAATTTGGTATTTTTTACTCAGTTAAAAGTCCAACGTGTCCATTTTACGGCCCATTTAGACCCGCTCGCCCGAAACCTCTTCAAAAATGACCGAAAAACAAGTTTTAATCAAATTTTAGGAATTCATATCATTGATTACGATATTTTCAACGCGATTATATTGCAAAAACTCAATTTTTGTACTTTTTACTCAGTTAAAAGTCCAACAGGTCCATTTTACGGCTCATTTAGACCCGCTCGTCCGAAACTCCTACAAAAAGGACCGCAAAACAAGTTTTAATCAAAACTTAAGAGTTCATATCGTTGATTACGAGCTTTTCAACACTATTGTATTGCAAAAATTCAATTTCTGTTCTTTTTACGCAGTTATAAGTTCAACGGGTCCATTTTAAGGCCCATTTAGACCCGCTCGTCCGAAACCTCTACAAAAAGGACCGAAAAACAAGTTTTGATCCAATTTTAGGAGTTCATATAATTGATTACGAGCTTTTCACCAAGAATATATTGCCAAAACTCAAATTCGGTATTTTTTACTTAGTTAATAGTCCAACGGGTCCATTTTACGGCCCATTTAGACCCGCTCGCCCGAAACCTCTACAAAAATGACTGAGAGACAAGTTGTAATCAAATTTTAGGAGTTCATATAATTGATTACGATCTTTTCAACACGATTATATTGCAAAAGCTCAATTTTTATACTTTTTACCCAAGGCTGCCGGAGGCATGGGATTTAAGGATCTGCATGACTTCAATATTGCTCTCCTAGGTAAGCAACTTTGGAGACTAATTTGTGAACCGGAATCGTTATTAGGACAAATATATCGTTCCAAATACTTTCCTTCCGGCAATATCCTAGATGCCCCCAAGCCCAATCGTGGCTCCTTTGCATGGCAAGGTATGTACAACGCTCTACAACGCCTCTTTCCAGGCTTTCTTTACCGTCCAGGCATTAACAGTAACATCAGGATACATAAAGATATATGAGGAGGCTCTTCCCAGATTAATCTCACGGGAAATTACGAAATCTCAGATGAATTCCATATTCGTTGTCGTGACTTTATGATTCGTAATCAAACTGCCTGGGATGCGGATAAGGTCAGGCATTATTTTAACTACGATGATGCCACTTCTATCCTAAGTATTCCTATTATAAATGATCACCGTGACTCTATTCTCTGGTCTCCTAATGATTCAGGTATTTATTCAGTCCGATCTGGTTATATCTTCCTACAGCGGTCTTCACACCAGCATGCGTCACCAACACAGTTCTGGAAATTTCTATCCAAAATAAAGGCCTTGCCCAAAGTCAAAACCTTTGGTTGGTGCATGGCATCTGACGCCCTACCAGTTGGGGCAAAAATGCAAGTCTTTTCACCAAATTCGGGACCTTGTCCAATCTGTGGTAGGCACTCCGAATCCATTCTCCACGCTCTTCGTGATTGCTCTGGGGCTTCTGAAGCCCTTCAACTTTCTGGCATTCCCATTACTCTTTCAAGGAGTGCAGCTTCTACTCCTCTACAATGGCTAGAGGAAGCAGCACAAACTCTATCCCCTGATTTTTTTGGCCTTTTTCTTACAACCATCTGGAATATTTGGAATAGACGTAATGACTGGGTCCATAACCACCACTTACAACCACCCTGGTTAATTGCAGTTAATTCCATTAGTTTACATGACGATTTTTGCAAAGCCGTTACTGCTACTACCCCCACTACCCTTTCTACTCCACGTTGGAATCCACCCCCACTTCATCATATCAAAATCAATGTGGATGGGGCTTTTAACCAATCAACTCGGGCAGCTGTTGTTGGAGCCGTTGCTCGTGCCTCTACAGGTGCAGTGGTGGGCGGCCTTGCTTTTCCGCTAGGTAGCTTTCCGGACGCAGTTACCAGTGAAGGCGAAAGCCTTCTTGCTGGTCTCACCTTCGCACGCTCACAAGGTTGGCATCGGATCATGCTTGAAACCGATTGCGCTTCTCTCGCGAATAGGATCAACAATCCAGCACAAGACCTATCTACCACGGAACCTCTTATTCATCGGATTCAAATGGCTCTTCAAGACTTTGATTTTGCTTCTGTCTTCTTTGTACGCCGTGAGGCAAATCAATTGGCCCATACCTTGGCCACATTTTCTTTGAGTTCTATGACCTCTATGTCATTTAACATGGATGTACCTTCTTGTGTCCAACATCTTGTAACAAATCATTTATGATTAATAAAATTAGGCACTCTTTTCCCCTTTTTATGGTCCTCTAGCTTTGCTTGAAGGACAGTAGTAGGGGTTTTTAATGAGGCATTTTCTTCAAAAAAAAAAAAGTCCAACGGGTCCATTTTACGGCCCATTTAGTCACGCTCGTCCGATACCTCTACAAAAAGGACCGCAAAACAAGTTTTAATCAAAAATTAAGAGTTCATATCATTGATTACGAGCTTTTCAACACTATTGCATTGCAAAAATTCAATTTTTGTTCTTTTTACGCAGTTATAAGTTCAACGGGTCCATTTTAAGGCCCATTTAGACCCGCTCGTCCAAAACCTCTACAAAAAGGACCGCAAAACAAGTTATGATCCATTTTTAGAAGTTCATATAATTGATTACGAGCTTTTAAACAAGATTATATTGCAAAAACTCAAATTCGGTATTTTTTACTTGGTTAAAAGTCTAACGGGTCCATTTTACGGCCCATTTAGACCCGCTCGTTCAAAACCTCTACAAAAAGGACCGAAAAACAAGTTTTGATCCAATTTTAAGAGTTCATATAAATGATTACGAGCTTTTCAACAAGATTATATTGCAAAAACACAAATTCGATATTTTTTACTTAGTTAAAAGTCCAACGGGTCCATTTTACGGCCCATTTAGACCCGCTCGCCCGAAACTTCTTAAAAAATGACTGAAAAACAAGTTTTAATCAAATTTTAGGAGTTCATATAATTGATTACGATCTTTTCAACATGATTATATTGCAAAAACACAATTTATGTACTTTTTACTCAGTTAAAAGTCCAACGGGTCCATTTTACGGCCCATTTAGACCCGCTCATCCGAAACCTCTACAAAAAGGACCACAAAACAAGTTTTAATCAAAACTTAAGAGTTCATATCGTTGATTATGAGCTTTTCAACACTATTGTATTGCAAAAATTCAATTTATGTTCTTTTTACGCAGTTATAAGTTCAACGGGTCAATTTTAAGTCCCATTTAGACCCGCTCGTCCGAAACCTCTACAAAAAGGACCGAAAAACAAGTTTTGATCCAATTTTAGGAGTTCATATAATTGATTACGAGCTTTTAAACAAGATTATATTGCAAAAACTCAAATTCGGTATTTTTTACTCAGTTAAAAGTCCAACGGGTCCATGTTACGGCCCATTTAGACCCGCTCGTTCGAAACCTCTACAAAAAGGACCGAAAAACAAGTTTTGATCCAATTTTAGGAGTTCATATAATTGATTACGAGCTTTTCAACAAGATTATATTGCAAAAACTTGAATTCGGTATTTTTTACTTAGTTAAAAGTCCAACGGGTCCATTTTACAGCCCATTTAGACTGGCTCGCCCGAAACCTCTTCAGAAATGACTGAAAAACAAGTTTTAATCAAATTTTAGGAGTTCATATAATTGATTACGATCTTTTCAACACGATTATATTGCAAAAACATATTTTATGTACTTTTTACTCAGTTAAAAGTCCAACGGGTCCATTTTACGGCCCATTTAGACCAACTCGTCCGAAACCTCTACAAAAAGGACCGAAAAACAAGTTTTAATCAAAACTTGAGAGTTCATATCGTTGATTACGAGCTTTTGAACACTATTGTATTGCAAAAATTCAATTTCTGTTCTTTTTACACAGTTATAATTTCAACGGGTCTATTTTAAGGCCCATTTAGACCCGCTCATCCGAAACCTCTACAAAAAGGACCGAAAAACAAGTTTTGATCCATTTTTAGGAGTTCATATAATTGATTACGAGCTTTTCAACAAGATTATATTGCAAAAACTCAAATTCGGTATTTTTTACTTAGTTAAAAGTCCAACGGGTCCATTTTACGACCCATTTAGACCCGCTCGTTCGAAACCTCTACAAAAAGGACTGAAAAACAAGTTTTGATCCAATTTTAGGAGTTCATATAATTGATTACGAGCTTTTCAACAAGATTATATTGCAAAAACTCAAATTCGGTATTTTTTACTCAGTTTAAAGTCCAACGGGTCCATTTTACGGCCCATTTAGACCCGCTCGCCCGAAACCTCTTCAAAAATGACCGAAAAACAGGTTTTAATCAAATTTTAGGACTTCATATAATTGATTACGAGCTTTTCAACAATATTATATTGCAAAAACACAAATTCGGTATTTTTTACTCAGTTAAAAGTCCAACGGGTCCATTTTACGGCCCATTTAGACCTGCTCGTCCCAAACCTCTACAAAAAGGACCGAAAAACAAGTTTTGATCCAATTTTAGGAGTGCATATAATTGATTACGAGCTTTTCAACAAGATTATATTGCAACAACTTAATTTTTGTACTTTTTACTCAGTTAAAAGTCCAACGGGTCCATTTTACGGCCCATTTAGACCCGCTCGTCCGAAACATCTAAAAAAAGGACCGAAAAACAAGTTTTAATCAAAACTTAAGAGTTCATATCGTTGATTACGAGCTTTTGAACACTATTGTATTGCAAAAATTCAATTTCTGTTCTTTTTACGCAGTTATAAGTTCAACGGGTCCATTTTAAGGCCCATTTAGACCCGCTCGTCCGAAACCTCTACAAAAAGGATCGAAAAACAAGTTTTGATCCAATTTTAGGAGTTCATATAATTGATTACGAGCTTTTCAACAAGATTTTATTGCAAAAACTCAAATTCGGTATTTTTTACACAGTTAAAAGTCCAACGTGTCCATTTTACGGCCCATTTTGACCCGCTCGCCCGAAACCTCTTCAAAAATGACCGAAAAACAAGTTTTAATCCATCTTCGGAATTCATATCATTGATTAAGATCTTTTCAGCACGATTATATTGCAAAAACTCAATTTTTGTACTTTTTACTCAGTTAAAAGTCCAACAGATCCATTTTACGGCCCATTTAGACCCGCTCGTCCGAAACTCCTACAAAAAGGACCGCAAAACAAGTTTTAATCAAAACTTAAGAGTTCATATCCTTGATTACGAGCTTTTCAACACTATTTTCTTGCAAAAATTCAATTTCTGTTCTTTTTACGCAGTTATAAGTTCAACGGGTCCATTTTAAGGCCCATTTAGACCCGCTCGTCCGAAACCTCTACAAAAAGGACCGAAAAACAAGTTTTGATCCAATTTTAGGAGTTCATATAATTGATTACGAGCTTTTCAACAAGATTATATTGCAAAAACTCAAATTCGGTGTTTTTACTCAGTTAAAAGTCCAACGGGTCTATTTTACGGCCCATTTAGACCCACTCGCCCGAAACCTCTTCAAAAATGACTGAAAAACAAGTTTTGATCAAATTTTAGGAGTTCATATAATTGATTACGAGCTTTTCAACAAGATTATATTGCAAAAACACAAATTCGGTATTTTTTACTCAGTTAAAAGTCCAACGTGTCCATTTTACGGCCCATTTAGACCCGCTCGCCCGAAACCTCTTCAAAAATGATCGAAAAACAAGTTTTGATCAAATTTTAGGAGTTCATATAATTGATTACGAGCTTTTCAACAAGATTATATTGCAAAAACACAAATTTGGTATTTTTTACTCAGTTAAAAGTCCAACGTGTCCATTTTACGGCCCATTTAGACCCGCTCGCCCGAAACCTCTTCAAAAATGACCGAAAAACAAGTTTTAATCAAATTTTAGGAATTCATATCATTGATTACGATATTTTCAACGCGATTATATTGCAAAAACTCAATTTTTGTACTTTTTACTCAGTTAAAAGTCCAACAGGTCCATTTTACGGCTCATTTAGACCCGCTCGTCCGAAACTCCTACAAAAAGGACCGCAAAACAAGTTTTAATCAAAACTTAAGAGTTCATATCGTTGATTACGAGCTTTTCAACACTATTGTATTGCAAAAATTCAATTTATGTTCTTTTTACGCAGTTATAAGTTCAACGGGTCCATTTTAAGGCCCATTTAGACCCGCTCGTCCGAAACCTCTACAAAAAGGACCGAAAAACAAGTTTTGATCCAATTTTAGGAGTTCATATAATTGATTACGAGCTTTTCACCAAGAATATATTGCCAAAACTCAAATTCGGTATTTTTTACTTAGTTAATAGTCCAACGGGTCCATTTTACGGCCCATTTAGACCCGCTCGCCCGAAACCTCTACAAAAATGACTGAGAGACAAGTTGTAATCAAATTTTAGGAGTTCATATAATTGATTACGATCTTTTCAACACGATTATATTGCAAAAGCTCAATTTTTATACTTTTTACCCAAGGCTGCCGGAGGCATGGGATTTAAGGATCTGCATGACTTCAATATTGCTCTCCTAGGTAAGCAACTTTGGAGACTAATTTGTGAACCGGAATCGTTATTAGGACAAATATATCGTTCCAAATACTTTCCTTCCGGCAATATCCTAGATGCCCCCAAGCCCAATCGTGGCTCCTTTGCATGGCAAGGTATGTACAACGCTCTACAACGCCTCTTTCCAGGCTTTCTTTACCGTCCAGGCATTAACAGTAACATCAGGATACATAAAGATATATGAGGAGGCTCTTCCCAGATTAATCTCACGGGAAATTACGAAATCTCAGATGAATTCCATATTCGTTGTCGTGACTTTATGATTCGTAATCAAACTGCCTGGGATGCGGATAAGGTCAGGCATTATTTTAACTACGATGATGCCACTTCTATCCTAAGTATTCCTATTATAAATGATCACCGTGACTCTATTCTCTGGTCTCCTAATGATTCAGGTATTTATTCAGTCCGATCTGGTTATATCTTCCTACAGCGGTCTTCACACCAGCATGCGTCACCAACACAGTTCTGGAAATTTCTATCCAAAATAAAGGCCTTGCCCAAAGTCAAAACCTTTGGTTGGTGCATGGCATCTGACGCCCTACCAGTTGGGGCAAAAATGCAAGTCTTTTCACCAAATTCGGGACCTTGTCCAATCTGTGGTAGGCACTCCGAATCCATTCTCCACGCTCTTCGTGATTGCTCTGGGGCTTCTGAAGCCCTTCAACTTTCTGGCATTCCCATTACTCTTTCAAGGAGTGCAGCTTCTACTCCTCTACAATGGCTAGAGGAAGCAGCACAAACTCTATCCCCTGATTTTTTTGGCCTTTTTCTTACAACCATCTGGAATATTTGGAATAGACGTAATGACTGGGTCCATAACCACCACTTACAACCACCCTGGTTAATTGCAGTTAATTCCATTAGTTTACATGACGATTTTTGCAAAGCCGTTACTGCTACTACCCCCACTACCCTTTCTACTCCACGTTGGAATCCACCCCCACTTCATCATATCAAAATCAATGTGGATGGGGCTTTTAACCAATCAACTCGGGCAGCTGCTGTTGGAGCCGTTGCTCGTGCCTCTACAGGTGCAGTGGTGGGCGGCCTTGCTTTTCCGCTAGGTAGCTTTCCGGACGCAGTTACCAGTGAAGGCGAAAGCCTTCTTGCTGGTCTCACCTTCGCACGCTCATAAGGTTGGCATCGGATCATGCTTGAAACCGATTGCGCTTCTCTCGCGAATAGGATCAACAATCCAGCACAAGACCTATCTACCACGGAACCTCTTATTCATCGGATTCAAATGGCTCTTCAAGACTTTGATTTTGCTTCTGTCTTCTTTGTACGCCGTGAGGCAAATCAATTGGCCCATACCTTGGCCACATTTTCTTTGAATTCTATGACCTCTATGTCATTTAACATGGATGTACCTTCTTGTGTCCAACATCTTGTAACAAATCATTTATGATTAATAAAATTAGGCACTCTTTTCCCCTTTTTATGGTCCTCTAGCTTTGCTTGAAGGACAGTAGTAGGGGTTTTTAATGAGGCCTTTTCTTCAAAAAAAAAAAAAGTCCAACGGGTCCATTTTACGGCCCATTTAGTCACGCTCGTCCGATACCTCTACAAAAAGGACCGCAAAACAAGTTTTAATCAAAAATTAAGAGTTCATATCATTGATTACGAGCTTTTCAACACTATTGTATTGCAAAAATTCAATTTTTGTTCTTTTTACGCAGTTATAAGTTCAACGGGTCCATTTTAAGGCCCATTTAGACCCGCTCGTCCAAAACCTCTACAAAAAGGACCGCAAAACAAGTTATGATCCATTTTTAGAAGTTCATATAATTGATTACGAGCTTTTAAACAAGATTATATTGCAAAAACTCAAATTCGGTATTTTTTACTTGGTTAAAAGTCTAACGGGTCCATTTTACGGCCCATTTAGACCCGCTCGTTCAAAACCTCTACAAATAGGACCGAAAAACAAGTTTTGATCCAATTTTAAGAGTTCATATAAATGATTACGAGCTTTTCAACAAGATTATATTGCAAAAACTCAAATTCGATATTTTTTACTTAGTTAAAAGTCCAACGGGTCCATTTTACGGCCCATTTAGACCCGCTCGCCCGAAACTTCTTAAAAAATGACTGAAAAACAAGTTTTAATCAAATTTTAGGAGTTCATATAATTGATTACGATCTTTTCAACATGATTATATTGCAAAAACACAATTTATGTACTTTTTACTCAGTTAAAAGTCCAACGGGTCCATTTTACGGCCCATTTAGACCCGCTCATCCGAAACCTCTACAAAAAGGACCACAAAACAAGTTTTAATCAAAACTTAAGAGTTCATATCGTTGATTATGAGCTTTTCAACACTATTGTATTGCAAAAATTCAATTTATGTTCTTTTTACGCAGTTATAAGTTCAACAGGTCAATTTTAAGTCCCATTTAGACCCGCTCGTCCGAAACCTCTACAAAAAGGACCGAAAAACAAGTTTTGATCCAATTTTAGGAGTTCATATAATTGATTACGAGCTTTTCAACAAGATTATATTGCAAAAAGTCAATTTCTATACTTTTTACTCAGTTAAAAGTCCAACGGGTCCATTTTACGGCCCATTTAGACCCGCTCGCCCGAAACCTCTTCAAAAATGACTGAAAAACAAGTTTTAATCAAATTTTAGGAGTTCATATAATTGATTACGATCGTTTAAAATGATTATATTGCAAAAACTCAATTTTTGTACTTTTTACTCAGTTAAAAGTCCAACGGGTCCATTTTACGGCCCATTTAGACCCGCTCGCCCGAAACCTCTTCAAAAATGGCTGAAAATCAGATTTTAATCAAATTTTAGGAGTTCATATAACTGATTACGAGCTTTTCAACAAGATTATATTGCAAAAACTCAAATTCGGTATTTTTTACTCAGTTAAAAGTCCAACGGGTCCATTTTACGGCCCATTTAGACCCGCTCGTTAGAAACCTCTACAAAAAGGACCGAAAAACAAGTTTTGATCCAATTTTAGGAGTTCATATAATTGATTACGAGCTTTTCAACAAGATTATATTGCAAAAACTCAAATTCTGTATTTTTTACTCAGTTAAAAGTCCAACGGGTCCATTTTAAGGCCCATTTAGACTCGCTCGCCCGAAACCTCTACAAAAAGGACTGAAAAACAAGTTTTAATCAAATTTTAGGAGTTCATATAATTGATTACGATCTTTTCAACACTATTGTATTGCAAAAATTCAATTTCTGTTCTTTTTACGCAGTTATAAGTTCAACGGGTCCATTTTAAGGCCCATTTAGACCCGCTCGTCCAAATCCTCTACAAAAAGGACCGAAAACAAGTTTTGATCCAATTTTAGGAGTTCATATCGTTGATTACGAGCTTTTCAACAAGATTATATTGCAAAAACTCAAATTCGGTATTTTTTACTCAATTAAAAGTCCAACGGGTCCATTTTACGGCCCATTTAGACCCGCTCGTTCGAAACCTCTACAAAAAGGACCGAAAACAAGTTTTGATCCAATTTTAGAAGTTCATATAATTGATTACGAGCATTTCAGCAAGATTATATTGCAAAAACTCGAATTCGGTATTTTTTACTTAGTTAAAAGTCCAACGGGTCCATTTTACAGCCCATTTAGATCCGCTCGCCCGAAACCTCTTCAAAAATGACTGAAAAACAAGTTTTAATCAAATTTTAGGAGTTCATATAATTGATTACGATCTTTTCAACACGATTATATTGCAAAAACACAATTTATGTACTTTTTACTCAGTTAAAAGTCCAACGGGTCCATTTTACGGCCCATTTAGACCAGCTCGTCTGAAACCTCTACAAAAAGGACCGCAAAACAAGTTTTAATCAAAACTTAAGAGTTCATATCGTTGATTACGAGCTTTTCAACACTATTGTATTGCAAAAATTCAATTTATGTTCTTTTTATGCAGTTATAAGTTCAACGGGTCAATTTTAAGGCCCATTTAGACCCGCTCGTCTGAAACCTCCACAAAAGGACCGAAAAACAAGTTTTGATCCAATTTTAGGAGTACATATAATTGATTACGAGCTTTTCAACAAGATTATATTGCAAAAAGTCAATATCTGTATTTTACGGCCAATTTACGGCCAATTTAGACCCGCTCGCCCGAAACCTCTTCAAAAATGACTGAAAAATAAGTTTTAATCAAATTTTAGGAGTTCATATAATTGATTACGATCGTTTCAACACGATTATATTGCAAAAACTCAATTTCTGTATTTTTTACTCAGTTAAATGTCTAACGGGTCCATTTTACGGCCCATTTAGACCCGCTCGTTTGAAACCTCTACAAAAAGGACCGCAAAACAAGTTTTAATGAAAACTTAAGAGTTCATATCGTTGATTACGAGCTTTTCAACACTATAGTATTGCAAAAAATTCAATTTATGTTCTTTTTACGCAGTTATAAGTTCAACGGGTCCATTTTAAAGCCCATTTAGACCCGCTCGTCCGAAATCACTACAAAAAGGACCGAAAACAAGTTTTGATCCATTTTAGGAGTTCATATAATTGATTAAGAGCTTTTCAACAAGATTATATTGCAAAAACTCAAATTCGGTATTTTTTTTTCAGTTAAAATTCCAACGGGTCCATTTTACGGCCCATTTAGACCCAATCGCCCGAAACCTCTTCAAAAATGATTGAAAAACAAGTTTACTCCAATTTTAGGAGTTCAAATAATTGATTACAATCTTTTCAACACGATTATATTGCAAAAACTAAATTTTGGTACTTTTTACTCAGTTAAAAGTCTAACGGGTCCATTTTACGGCCCATTTAGACCCGCTCGTCCGAAACCTCTACAAAAAGGACTGCAAAACAAGTTTTAATTAAAACTTAAGAGTTCATATCGTTGATTACGAGCTTTTCAACACTATTGTATTGCAAAAATTCAATTTCTGTTCTTTTTACGCAGTTATAAGTTCAACGGGTCCATTTTAAGGCCATTTAGACCCGCTCGTCCAAAACCTCTACAAAAAGGACCGAAAAACAAGTTTTGATCCAATTTTAGGAGTTCATATAATTGATTACGAGCTTTTCAACAAGATTATATTGCAAAAACTCAAATTCGGTATTTTTTACTCAGTTAAAAGTCCAACGGGTCCATTTTACGACCCATTTAGACCCGCTCGTTTGAAACCTCTACAAAAAGGACCGAAAAACAAGTTTTGATCCAATTTTAGGAGTTCATATAATTGATTACGAGCTTTTCAACAAGATTATATTGCAAAAACTCGAATTCGGTATTTTTTACTTAGTTAAAAGTCCAACGGGTCCATTTTACAGCCCATTTAGACCCGCTCGCCCGAAACCTCTTCAAAAATGACTGAAAAACAAGTTTTAATCAAATTCTAGGAGTTCATATAATTGATTACGATCTTTTCAACACGATTATATTGCAAAAACACATTTTATGTACTTTTTACTCAGTTAAAAGTTCAACGGGTCCATTTTACGGCCCATTTAGACCAGCTCGTCCGAAACCTCTACAAAAAGGACCGCAAAACAAGTTTTAATCAAAACTTAAGAGTTCATATCGTTGATTACGAGCTTTTCAACATTATTGTATTTCAAAAATTCAATTTATGTTCTTTTTACGCAGTTATAAGTTCAACGGGTCAATTTTAAGGCCCATATAGACCCGCTCGTCCGAAACCTCTACAAAAAGGACCGAAAAACAAGTTTTGATCCAATTTTAGGAGTTCATATAATTGATTACGAGCTTTTAAACAAGATTATATTGCAAAAACTCAAATTCGGTATTTTTTACTCAGTTAAAAGTCCAACGGGTCCATGTTACGGCCCATTTAGACCCGCTCGTTCGAAACCTCTACAAAAAGGACCGAAAAACAAGTTTTGATCCAATTTTAGGAGTTCATGTAATTGATTACGAGCTTTTCAACAAGATTATATTGCAAAAACTTGAATTCGGTATTTTTTACTTAGTTAAAAGTCCAACGGGTCCATTTTACAGCCCATTTAGACTGGCTCGCCCGAAACCTCTTCAGAAATGACTGAAAAACAAGTTTTAATCAAATTTTAGGAGTTCATATAATTGATTACGATCTTTTCAACACGATTATATTGCAAAAACACATTTTATGTACTTTTTACTTAGTTAAAAGTCCAACGGGTCCATTTTACGGCCCATTTAGACCAACTCGTCCGAAACCTCTACAAAAAGGACCGAAAAACAAGTTTTAATCAAAACTTGAGAGTTCATATCGTTGATTACGAGCTTTTGAACACTATTGTATTGCAAAAATTCAATTTCTGTTCTTTTTACACAGTTATAAGTTCAACGGGTCTATTTTAAGGCCCATTTAGACCCGCTCATCCGAAACCTCTACAAAAAGGACCGAAAAACAAGTTTTGATCCATTTTTAGGAGTTCATATAATTGATTACGAGCTTTTCAACAAGATTATATTGCAAAAACTCAAATTCGGTATTTTTTACTTAGTTAAAAGTCCAACGGGTCCATTTTACGACCCATTTAGACCCGCTTGTTCGAAACCTCTACAAAAAGGACTGAAAAACAAGTTTTGATCCAATTTTAGGAGTTCATATAATTGATTACGAGCTTTTCAACAAGATTATATTGCAAAAACTCAAATTCGGTATTTTTTACTCAGTTTAAAGTCCAACGGGTCCATTTTACGGCCCATTTAGACCCGCTCGCCCGAAACCTCTTCAAAAATGACCGAAAAACAAGTTTTAATCAAATTTTAGGACTTCATATAATTGATTACGAGCTTTTCAACAATATTATATTGCAAAAACACAAATTCGGTATTTTTTACTCAGTTAAAAGTCCAACGGGTCCATTTTACGGCCCATTTAGACTCGCTCGTCCCAAACCTCTACAAAAAGGACCGCAAAACAAGTTTTGTCAAAACTTAAGAGTTCATATCGTTGATTACGAGCTTTTGAACACTATTGTATTGCAAAATTCAATTTCTGTTATTTTTACGCAGTTCTAAGTTCAACAGGTCCATTTTAAGGCCCATTTAGACCCGCTCGTCCGAAACCTCTACAAAAAGGACCGAAAAACAAGTTTTGATCCAATTTTAGGAGTTCATATAATTTATTACGAGCTTTTCAACAAGATTATATTGCAAAAACTCAAATTCGGTATTTTTTACTCAGTTAAAAGTCCAACGGGTCCATTTTACGGCCCATTTAGACTCGCTCGCCCGAAACCTCTTCAAAAATGACTGAAAAATAAGTTTTAATCAAATTTTAGGAGTTCATATAATTGATTACGATCTTTTCAACACGATTATATTGCAAAAACTAAATTTTGGCACTTTTTACTCAGTTAAAAGTCCAACGGGTCCATTTTACGGCCCATTTAGACCCGCTCGTCCGAAACCTCTACAAAAAGGACCGCAAAACAAGTTTCAATCAGAACTTAAGAGTTCATATCGTTGATTACGAGCTTTTCAACACTATTGTATTGCAAAAAATTCAATTTCTGTTCTTTTTACGCAGTTATAAGTTCAACGGGTCCATTTTAAGGCCCATTTAGATCCACTCGTCCAAAACCTCTACAAAAAGGACCGAAAAACAAGTTTTGATCCAATTTTAGGAGTTCATATAATTGATTACGAGCTTTTCAACAAGATTATATTGCAAAAACTCAAATTCGGTATTTTTTACTTAGTTAAAAGTCCAACTGGTCCATTTTACGGCTCATTTAGACCCGCTCGTTCGAAACCTCTACAAAAAGAACCGAAAAAAAAGTTTTGATCCAATTTTAGGAGTTCATATAATTGATTACGAGCTTTTCAACAAGATTATATTGCAAAAACTCAAATTCGGTATTTTTTACTTAGTTAAAAGTCCAACGGGTCCATTTTAATGCCCATTTAGACCCGCTCGCCCGAAACCTCTGCAAAAAGGACTGAAAACAAGTTTTAATCAAATTTTAGGAGTTCATATCATTGATTACGATCTTTTCAACACTATTGTATTGCAAAAATTCAATTTCTGTTCTTTTTACGCAGTTATAAGTTCAACGGGTCCATTTTAAGGCTCATTTAGACCCGCTCGTCCAAAACCTCTACAAAAAGGACAAAAAACAACTTTTGATCCAATTTTAGGAGTTCATATCGTTGATTACGAGCTTTTCAACAAGATTATATTGCCAAAACACAAATTCGGTATTTTTTACTCAATTAAAAGTCCAACGGGTCCATTTTACGGCCCATTTAGACCCGCTCGTTCGAAACCTCTACAAAATGGACCGAAAAACAAGTTTTGATCCAATTTTAGGAGTTCATATAATTGATTACGAGCTTTTCAGCAAGATTATATTGCAAAAACTCGAATTAGGTATTTTTTACTTAATTAAAAGTGCAATGGGTCCATTTTACAGCCCATTTAGACCCGCTCGCCCGAAACCTCTTCAAAAATGACTGAAAAACAAGTTTTAATCAAATTTTAGGAGTTCATATAATTGATTACGATCTTTTCAACACGATTATATTGCAAAAAACACAATTTATGTACTTTTTTCTCAGTTAAAAGTCCAACGGGTCCATTTTACGGCCCATTTAGACCATCTCGTCCGAAACCTCTACAAAAAGGACCGCAAAACAAGTTTTAATCAAAACTTAAGAGTTCATATCGTTGATTAAGAGCTTTTCAACACTATTGTATTGCAAAAATTCAATTTATGTTCTTTTTACGCAGTTATAAGTTCAACGGGTCAATTTTAAGTCCCATTTAGACCCGCTCGTCCGAAACCTCTACAAAAAGGACCGAAAAACAAGTTTTGATCCAATTTTAGGAGTACATATAATTGATTACGAGCTTTTCAACGAGATTATATTGCAAAAAGTCAATTTCTGTATTTTTTACTCAGTTAAAAGTCCAACGGGTCCATTATACGGCCCATTTAGACCCGCTCGCCCGAAACCTCTTCAAAAATGACTGAAAAACAAGTTTTAATCAAATTTTAGGAGTTCATATAATTGATTACGATCGTTTCAACATGATTACATTGCAAAAACTCAATTTCTGTATTTTTTACTCAGTTAAAAGTCTAACGGGTCCATTTTACGGCCCATTTAGACCCGCTCGTCTGAAACCTCTACAAAAAGGACCGCAAAACAAGTTTTAATCAACACTTAAGAGTTCATATCGTTGATTACGAGCTTTTCAACACTATTGTATTGCAAAAAATTCAATTTCTATTCTTTTTACGCATTTATAAGTTCAACGGGTCCATTTTAAGGCCCATTTAGACCCGCTCGTCCGAAACCACTACAAAAAAAGACCAAAAACAAGTTTTGATCCATTTTAGGAGTTCATATAATTGATTACGAGCTTTTCAACAAGATTATATTGCAACAAATCAAATTCGGTATTTTTTACTAAGTTAAAAGTCCAACGGGTCCATTTTACAGCCAATTAAGACCCGCTCGCCCGAAACCTCTTCAAAAATGACTGAAAAACAAGTTTAATCAAATTTTAGGAGTTCATATAATTGATGACAATCTTTTCAACATGATTATATTGCAAAAACTAAATTTTAGTACTTTTTACTCAGTTAAAAGTCTAACGGGTCCATTTTACGGCCCATTTAGACCCGCTCGTCCAACACCTCTACAAAAAGGAACGAAAAACAAGTTTTGATCCAATTTTAGGAGTTCATATAATTGATTACGAGCTTTTCAACAAGATTATATTGCAAAAACTCAAATTCGGTATTTTTTAGTCAGTTAAAAGTCCAACGGGTCCATTTTACGGCCCATTTAGACCCGCTCGTTCAAAACCTCTACAAAAAGGACCGAAAAACAAGTTTTGATCCAATTTTAGGAGTTCATATAATTGATTACGAGCTTTTCAACAAGATTATATTGCAAAAACTCGAATTCGATATTTTTTACTTAGTTAAAAGTCCAACGGGTCCATTTTACAGCCCATTTAGACCCGCTCGCTCGAACCTCTTCAAAAATGACTGAAAAACAAGTTTTAATCAAATTTTAGGAGTTCATATAATTGATTACGATCTTTTCAACACGATTATATTGCAAAAACACATTTTATGTACTTTTTACTCAGTTAAAAGTCCAACGGGTCCATTTTACGGCCCATTTAGACCAGCTCGTCCGAAACCTCTACAAAAAGGACCGCAAAACAAGTTTTAATCAAAACTTAAGAGTTCATATCGTTGATTACGAGCTTTTCAACACTATTGTATTGCAAAAATTCAATTTATGTTCTTTTTACGCAGTTATAAGTTCAACGGGTCCATTTTAAGGCCCATTTAGAACTGCTCGTCCAAAACCTCTACAAAAAGAACCGAAAAATAAGTTTTGATCCAATTTTAGGAGTTCATATAATTGATTTCGAGCTTTTCAACAAGATTATATTGCAAAAACTCAAATTCTATATTTTTTTACTTAGTTAAAAGTCCAACGGGTCCATTTTACGGCCCATTTTGACCCGCTCGTTCGAAACCTCTACAAAAAGGACCGAAAAACAAGTTTTGATCAAATTTTAGGAGTTCATATAATTGATTACGAGCTTTTCAACAAGATTATATTGCAAAAACTCAAATTCGGTATTTTTTACTCAGTTAAAAGTCCAACTGGTCCATTTTACGGCGTATTTAGAACCGCTCGCCCGAAACCTCATCAAAAATGACCGAAAAACAAGTTTAATCAAATTTTAGGACTTCATATAATTGATTACGAGCTTTTCAACAAGATTATATTGCAAAAACACAAATTCGGTATTTTTTTACTCAGTTAAAAGTCCAACGGGTCCATTTTACGACCCATTTAAACCCGCTGGTCCGAAACCTCTACAAAAAGGACCGCAAAACAAGTTTTAATCAAAACTTAAGAGTTCATATCGTTGATTACGAGCTTTTGAACACTATTGTACTGCAAAATTCAATTTCTGTTCTTTTTACGCAGTTATAAGTTCAACGGGTCCATATTAAGGCCCATTTAGACTCACTCGTCCGAAACCTCTACAAAAAGGACCGAAAAAACAAGTTTTGATCCAATTTGAGGAGTTCATATAATTGATTACGAGCTTTTCAACAAGATTATATTGCAAAAAACTCAAATTCGGTATTTTTTACTGAGTTAAAAGTCCAACGGGTCCATTTTACGGCCCATTTAGACCCGCTCGCCCGAAACCTCTTCAAAAATGGCTGAAAAACAAGTTTTAATCAAATTTTAGGAGTTCATATAACAGATTACAATCTTTTCAACACGATTGTATTGTAAAAATTCAATTTTTGTTCTTTTTACGCAGTTATAAGTTCAACGGATCCATTTTAAGGCCCATTTAGACCCGTTCGTCCGAAACCTCTTCAAAAATGACTGAAAACCAAGTTTTGATCCAATTTTAGGAGTTCATATAATTGATTACGAGCTTTTCAACAAGATTATATTGCAAAAACTCAAATTCGGTATTTTTTACTGAGTTAAAAGTCCAACGGGTCCATTTTACGGCCCATTTAGACCCGCTCGCCCGAAACCTCTTCAAAAATGACTGAAAAACAAGTTTTAATCAAATTTTAGGAGTTCATATAATTGATTGCGAGCTTTTAAACAAGATTATATTGCAAAAACACAAATTCGGTATTTTTTACTCAATTAAAAGTCCAACGGGTCCATTTTAAGGCCCATTTAGACCCGCTCGCCCAAAACCCCTACAAAAAGGACCGAAAAACAAGTTTTGATCAAATTTTAGGAATTCATATAATTGATTACGAGCTTTTCAACAAGATTATATTGCAAAAACTCAAATTCGGTATTTTTTACTCAGTTAAAAGTCCAACGGGTCCATTTTACGGCCCATTTAGACCCGCTCGCCCGAAACCTCTTCAAAAATGACTGAAAAACAAGTTTTAATCAAATTTTAGGAGTTCATATAATTAATTACGATCTTTTCAACACGATTATATTGCAAAAACTCAATTTTTGTACTTTTTACTCAGTTAAAAGTCCAACGGGTCCATTTTACGGCCCATTTAGACCCGCTCGCCCGAAACCTCTTCAAAAATGGCTGAAAAACAAGTTTTAATCAAATTTTAGGAGTTCATATAACTGAATACGATCTTTTCAACAAGATTATATTGCAAAAACACAATTTTTGTACTTTTACTCAGTTAAAAGTCCAACGGGTCCATTTTACGGCCCATTTAGACCCGCTCGTCCGAAACCTCTACAAAAAGGACAGCAAAACAAGTTTTAATCAATACTTAAGAGTTCATATCGTTGATTACGAGCTTTTCAACACTATTGTATTGCAAAAATTCAATTTATATTCTTTTTACGCAGTTATAAGTTCAACGGGTCCATTTTAAGGCCCATTTAGACCCGCTCGTCCGAAACCTCTACAAAAAGAACCGAAAAAAAGTTTTGATCCAATTTTAGGAGTTCATATAATTGATTACGAGCTTTTCAACAAGATTATATTGCAAAAACTCAAATTCGGTATTTTTTACTGAGTTAAAAGTCCAACGGGTCCATTTAGATCCGCTCGCCCGAAACCTCTTCAAAAATGACTGAAAACAAGTTTTAATCAAATATTAGGAGTTCATATAATTGATTGCGAGCTTTTAAACAAGATTATATTGCAAAAACTCAAATTCGGTATTTTTTACTCAGTTAAAAGTCCAACGGGTCCATTTTACGGCCCATTTAGACTCGCTCGCCCGAAACCTCTTCAAAAATGACTGAAAAACAAGTTTTAATCAAATTTTAGGAGTTCATATAATTAATTACGATCTTTTCAACACAATTATATTGCAAAAACTCAATTTTGTACTTTTTACTCAGTTAAAAGTCCAACGGGTCTATTTTACGGCCCATTTAGACCTGCTAGCCCGAAACCTCTTCAAAACTGGCTGAAAAACAAGTTTTAATCAAATTTTAGGAGTTCATATAACTGATTACGATCTTTTCAACACGATTGTATTGCAAAAATTCAATTTCTGTTCTTTTTACGCAGTTATAAGTTCAACGGATCCATTTTAAGGCCCATTTAGACCCGCTCGTCCGAAACCTCTTCCAAAATGATTGAAAAAAACAAGTTTTGATCAAATTTTAGGAGTTCATATATTTGATTACGAGCTTTTCAACAAGATTTTACTGCAAAAACTCAAATTCGGTATTTTTTACTCAGTTAAAATTCCAACGGGTCCATTTTACGGCCCATTTAGACCCGCTCGTTCGAAAACTCTACAAAAAGGACCGAAAAACAAGTTTTGATCCAATTTTAGGAGTTCATATAATTGATTACGAGCTTTTCAACAAGATTTTATTGCAAAAACTCAAATTCTGTATTTTTTACTTAGTTAAAAGTCCAACGGGTCCATTTTACGGCCCATTTAGACTCGCTCGTTCGAAACCTCTACAAAAAGGACTGAAAAACAAGTTTTGATCCAATTTTAGGAGTTCATATAATTGATTACGAGCTTTTCAACACTATTATATTGCAAAAACTCAATTTTTGTACTTTTTACTCAGTTAAAAGTCCAACGGGTCCATTTTACGGCCCATTTAGACCCGCTCGTCCGAAACCTCTACAAAAGGACCGCAAAACAAGTTTTAATCAGAACTTAAGAGTTTATATCGTTGATTACGAGCTTTTCAACACTATTGTATTGCAAAAAATTCAATTTCTGTTCTTTTTACGCAGTTATAAGTTCAACGGGTCCATTTTAAGGCCCATTTAGACCCGCTCGTCCGAAACCTCTACAAAAAGGACCGAAAAACAAGTTTTGATCCAATTTTAGGAGTTCATATAATTGATTACGAGCTTTTCAACAAGATTATATTGCAAAAACTCAAATTCGGTATTTTTTACTAAGTTAAAAGTCCAACTGGTCCATTTTACGGCCCATTTAGACCCGCTCGTTCGAAACCTCTACAAAAAGGACCGAAAAACAAGTTTTGATCCAATTTTAGGAGTTCATATAATTGATTACGAGCTTTTCAACAAGATTATATTGCAAAAACTCAAATTCGGTATTTTTTTACTTAGTTAAAAGTCCAACGGGTCCATTTTACGGCCCAATTAGACCCGCTCGCCCGAAACCTCTACAAAAAGGACTGAAAAACAAGTTTTAATCAAATTTTTGGAGTTCATATCATTGATTACCATCTTTTCAACACTATTGTATTGCAAAAATTCAATTTATGTTCTTTTTACGCAGTTATAAGTTCAACGGGTCCATTTTAAGGCTCATTTAGACCCGCTCGTTCGAAACCTCTACAAAAAGGACCGAAAAACAAGTTTTGATCCAATTTTAGGAGTTCATATAATTGATTACGAACTTTTCAACAAGATTATATTGCAAAAACTCAAATTCGGTATTTTTTACTGAGTTAAAAGTCAAACGGGTCCTTTTTACGGCCCATTTAGACCCGCTCGCCCGAAACCTCTTCAAAAATGACTGAAAAATAAGTTTTAATCAAATTTTAGGACTTCATATCATTGATTACGATCTTTTCAACACGATTATATTGCAAAAACTCAATTTTTGTACTTTTTACTTAGTTGTGCAAGATCACAAATCAACAATTTTCGCCACTGCCTTTCCCGCAACAATCTGTATGATTGCAAACCTACTTCCGGCTGGTTTACTTGGTCGAAAATTGGGCCTTTAACCCCAACTATCCATGAAAGATTAGATCGATTCATAGCAAACTTAGCTTGGAAAAATCTACACCCTATGCATCGTATCTCTACGGTTTATGTTGCCAAATCCGACCACTGCTTTTTACTTCTAGACACATCCCCCACAGACACATCTCAAATTCACTGTTCACCTAACACTTTTCGATTCGAAAATTGTTGGGCGAACCATGAGGATAACATCACTCTAGTTAAAAGTACTTGGGATAGAACAAATGGAACAGCTCTACAAAAAATTACAAGCTGTCGGTACTTGCTTGGAGGCCTGGCAAAATCAAAAAAGATATAATACATCAGGACGCATTAATTTTCTTACCAAAAAAATCAATAAATTTTTGTGTCGACCTTTAACATCTACAAATGAAGAACTCTATATCAAATACATAGCCGAACTCAATACACTTCTAACGGAACATGAAATTTACTGGGCGCAAAGATCTAGAAACCTCTGGCTCTCTCAAGGGGATAAAATTACAAGATTCTTTCATGCCAAAGCCAATAATAGGAGGGAAAAAATTCAATAATCGGTCTCTTTGACTCTAACTCGAATTGGTGTACTGATGAAAAGGATATAATGTCAATTGCTTCTGACTATTTCCAAAATCTTTTCATGTCTTCTAATCCACAACTTTATGAAAATATACTCAATAAAATTTCGCCATCAATAACACAAGCTATGAATGATACCCTTTTAAAGACCTTCACTAAAAACGAAATTTTTCAAGCTTTCCGCGACATTGACCCACGGAAAGCACTTGGTATTGATGGTCTACCAAGCAGCTTTTTTAGACAACACTGGGACACGATAGGTGATGATGTCACTACTCTATGCCTTAATCTGCTAAATGGCACTGCAGTTATGGCCTCCGTTAAGAAAACTATTCTTGTTCTTATTCCGAAAATCAAGGATCCGACTTCTATGAGACAACTTAGGCCCATTAGTCTCTGTACTGTTTTATACAAAATAGTAGCTAAAACCATTGTTAATAGAATGAAGCATACAATACCTTTTTGTATCAGCCCTAACCAAGCAGCATTTGTCCAGGGATGTAATATAACTGATAATATACTCGTTGCCCATGAAATTATTCACAACATTAATGCTGGTGCTACCAAATCTGCCAATGGTGCTGCTTTAAAATTAGATATGGAGAAATCTTTTGATAGAGTCGAATGGTTTTTTTGGCTAATGTAATGAATCGTATGGGTTTTGCACCTGCATGGGTCTCCCTTATTATGCGATGCATCTCCTCAGTTTCTTTTACAGTTAAGATTAATAATTCTTTCTCCCCATTCTTTCAACCGAACCGTGGTCTTCGTCAAGGCGACCCCTTATCCCCTTTCCTTTTCCTTTTTTTGCGCACAAGGTCTCTCTGCCTATTTATCCGTTGCCCAACAGACAAACGTCCTACCAGGGCTTGGGGCTTGTAGGCATGGTCCCAAAGTCAATCATCTCCTCTTTGCAGATGACTGCATGGTTTTCATAAATACTAATCCAGATGAAGCCACTCATCTCAAACGGGAACTACAAACCTACGCTACCGCTTTTGGTCAAGCAGTAAATTTCGAGAAATCGACTATTTTCTACAACCCTCGCACCCCACATTCAAAAAGGGTTACAATTAACAATCTCTTGCAAGTCCGTGAAGTCCCCAACCCTGGTGTATACCTAGGTGTTCCATTGCTCATTGGGAAAAATAAGACTGAGGCTCTAGGTTTTGTTCGTGAGAAGGTACACCATCGCCTTTCTAATTGGGATAAACAACTCCTTTCATTTAGTGGACGTGAGATTTTCATCAAAGCAGTCCTACAATCTTTACCTCAATATATCATGTCTTGTTACCTTCTGCCACAAAACATCATTGATGATATGACTTCAGCTATTCGTCAATATTGGTGGACTAGTAAATCAAACAAGAAAGGGTGGCATATGCTTCCCTGGAATCATGTTTGTCTACCTAAGTCTGCTGGGGGAATGGGTTTCAAAGACCTGAAGGATTTTAATGTTGCCCTCTTGGGTAAGCAACTATGGCGTCTCATTTGTGAACTGGATTCCTTATTGGGCCAAATATATCGCGCCAAATATTTCCCTTTAGGGAATATCCTTGATGCTTCCCGACCCAACAGAGGCTCCTTTGCTTGGCAAGGTCTCCATAGTGCCTACAATGCCTCTTCCAGGGCTTTTTATATCGTCCAGGCATAAATAGTAACATACGTGTCCATAAAGACATTTGGGGAGGCTCTTCTCCTGTTACCCTAACAGGGGACTATGAAATCTCTGAGGAAATCCATATTCGATGTCGTGACTTCATGCTCCGTAATCAGACTGCTTGGGATACCGAGAAGGTCCGTACCTATTTCAATCAAGTGGATGCCGATGCCATTCTCCGTATTCCCATTATTAATGATCACCGTGATTCTATCCTCTGGGCTCCTAATGGCTCCGGTATCTACTCAGTCCGTTCATGATACTTATTTCTACAACGCAATTCGGATCCTCAAACTCCCCCCACTCGGTTCTGGAAGTTCCTGTCTAAAACTAAGGCCCTTCCCAAATTTAAAACTTTTGGATGGCAGGCAGCATCTGCATCTCTCCCCGTTGGCTCAAAATTGCAAGTCTTCTCCCCCAACTCTGGGCCCTGTCCTATTTGCGGGACCCACTCTGAATCTATCCTCCATGCCCTTCGTGACTGTGCTGGGGCTTCTGAGGCTCTTCACCTCTCTGGAATTCCCAATACAATAACTAGGAGCACGACTACTACTCCTATCCAATAGTTAGAAGAGGCAGCCCACCTCTTACCGTCGGAAAATTTGGTCTTTTCCTCACAACCATCTGGAACATCTGGAATAGACGTAACGATTGGACTCATAACCGTCATCTACAACCGCCATGGCTTACTGCTATTAACTCCATCAATCTTCATGATTAATTTTGCAAAGCCACCCTTCAATCTATTCAATCATCGTCTATTCTATCTACTCCATGTTGGACACCTCCACCACTTGATCACATTAAAATAAATGTGGATGGGGCTTTTGACCCTATCACTCGTGCTGCGGCTGTTGGTGTTGTGGCACGTGATTTGTCAGGTGCGGTAGTTGGAGGCCTTGCTTTCCCGATAGGCAGCTGTTTGGACGCTACCACTTGTGAAGGTGAAGGCCTTCTCGCGGGGATCACTTTCGCTCTATCTCATGGATGGAATCGGGTTTTGTTCGAAACAGACCGTGCATCTATTGCGAATAGACTCAACAACCCAGGACATGACCTTTCTACTATGGGACCCCTCCTTATTAGGATTCGAGAGTCTTTACATACTTTACCTTTTGCTCTTGTATCTTATGTACGCCGTGAGGCAAACGCTGTAGCCCATACTTTGGCTGCCAATGCTCTAGGATCCATGTCTTCTGTATCTTTTAATTCTGTTGCACCACCATGTATCTATCATCTTGTAAACAGCATCTCTCCGAATTAATAAAATCTAAGGCACTCTTTTCCCCTTTTTAGGGTCCTCTAGCTCTTCCTGAAGGACAGTAGTAGGGGTTTTTAATGAGGCCTTTTTCTTCAAAAAAAGTCCAACGGGTCCATTTTACGGCCCATTTAGACCCGCTCGTCCAAAACCTCTACAAAAAGGACGGCAAAACAAGTTTTAATCAAAACTTAAGATTTCATATCGTTGATTACGAGCTTTTCATCACTATTGTATTGCAAAAATTCAATTTCTATTCTTTTTACGCAGTTATAAGTTCAACGAGTCCATTTTAAGGCCCATTTAGACCCGCTCGTCCGAAACCTCTACAAAAAAGACCGAAAAACGAGTTTTGATCCAATTTTAGGAGTTCATATAATTGATTACGAGCTTTTCAACAAGATTATATTGAAAAAACTCAAATTCGGTTTTTTTTACTCAGTTAAAAGTCCAACGGGTCCATTTTACGGCCCATTTAGACCAGCTCGCCCGAAACCTCTTCAAAAATGACTGAAAAACAAGTTTTAATCAAATTTTAAGAGTTCATATAATTGCTTACGATCTTTTCAACACGATTATATTGCAAAAATTCAATTTTTGTACTTTTTACTCAGTTAAAAGTCCAACGGGTCCATTTTACGGCCCATTTAGACCCGCTCGCCCGAAACCTCTTCAAAAATGACTGAAAAATAAGTTTTAATCAAATTTTAGGAGTTCATATAATTAATTACGATCTTTTCAACACGATTATATTGCAAAAACTCAATTTTTGTACTTTTTACTCTGTTAAAAGTCCAACGGGTCCATTTAGACCCGCTCGCCCGAAACCTCTTCAAAAATGGCTGAAAAATAGATTTTAATCAAATTTTAGGAGTTCATATAACTGATTACGAGCTTTTCAACAAGATTATATTGCAAAAACTCAAATTTGGTATTTTTTACTCAGTTAAAAGTCCAAAGGGTCCATTTTACGGCCCATTTAGACCCGCTCGTCCGAAACCTCTACAAAAAGGACCGAAAAACAAGTTTTGATCCAATTTTAGGAGTTCATATAATTGATTACGAACTTTTCAACAAGATTATATTGCAAAAACTCAAATTCGGTATTTTTTACTCAGTTAAAAGTCCAACGGGTCCATTTTACGGCCCATTTAGACTCGCTCGCTCGAAACCTCTTCAAAAATGACTGAAAAACAAGTTTTAATTAAATTTTAGGAGTTCATATAATTGATTACGATCTTTTCAACACGATTATATTGCTAAAACTCATTTTTTGTACTTTTTACTCAGTTAAAAGTCCAACGGGTCCATTTTACGGCCCATTTAGACCCGCTCTTCCAAAACCACTACAAAATGGACCGCAAAACAAGTTTTAATCAAAACTTAAGAGTTCATATCGTTGATTACGAGCTTTTCAACATTATTGTATTGCAAAAATTCAATTTATGTTCTTTTTACGCAGTTATAAGTTCAACGGGTCAATTTTAAGGCCCATTTAGACCCGCTCGTCCGAAACCTCTACAAAAAGGTCTGAAAAACAAGTTTTGATCCAATTTTAGGAGTTCATATAATTGATTGCGAGCTTTTCAACAAGATTATATTGCAAAAAGTCAATTTTTGTATTTTTTACTTAGTTAAAAGTCCAACGGGTCCATTTTACGGCCCATTTAGACCCGCTCGCCCGAAACCTCTTCAAAAATGACTGAAAACAAGTTTTAAATAAATTTTAGGTGTTCATATAATTGATTACGATCGTTTCAACAGGATTATATTGCAAAAACTCAATTTCTGTATTTTTTACTCAGTTAAAAGTCCAACGGGTCCATTTTACGGCCCATTTAGACCCGCTCGTCCGAAACTCCTACAAAAAGGACCGCAAAACAAGTTTTAATCAAAACTTAAGAGTTCATATCATTGATTACGAGCTTTTCAACACTATTGTATTGCAAAAATTCAATTTCTGTTCTTTTTACGCAGTTATAACTTCAACGGGTCCATTTTAAGGCTCATTTAGACCCGCTCGTCCGAAACCTCTACAAAAAGGACCGAAAAACAAGTTTTGATCCAATTTTAGGAGTTCATATAATTGATTACGAGCTTTTCAACAAGATTATATTGCAAAAACTCAAATTCGGTATATTTTACTGAGTTAAAAGTCCAACGGGTCCATTTTACAGCCCATTTAGACCAGCTCGTTCGAAACCTCTGCAAAAAGGACCGAAAAACAAGTTTTGATCCAATTTTAGGAGTTCATATAATTGATTAAGAGCTTTTCAACAAGATTATATTGCAAAAACTCAAATTCGGTATTTTTTACTTAGTTAAAAGTCCAACAGGTCCATTTTACGGCCCATATAGACCCGCTCGCCCGAAACCTCTTCAAAAATGACTGAAAAACAAGTTTTAATCAAATTTTAGGAGTTCATATAATTGATTACGATCTTTTCAACACGATTATATTGAAAAAACACAATTTATGTATTTTTTACTCAGTTAAAAGTCCAACGGGTCCATTTTACGGCCCATTTAGACCCGCTCGTCCGAAACCTCTACAAAATGGACCGCAAAACAAGTTTTAATTAAAACTTAAGAGTTCATATCGTTGATTACGAGCTTTTCAACACTATTGTATTGCAAAAATTCAATTTCTGTTCTTTTTACGCAGTTATAACTTCAACGGGTCCATTTTAAGGCTCATTTAGACCCGCTCGTCCGAAACCTCTATAAAAAGGACCGAAAAACAAGTTTTGATCCAATTTTAGGAGTTCATATAATTGATTACGAGCTTTTCAACAAGATTATATTGCAAAAACTCAAATTCGGTATTTTTTACTGAGTTAAAAGTCCAACGGGTCCATTTTACAGCCCATTTAGACCAGCTCGTTCGAAACCTCTGCAAAAAGGACCGAAAAACAAGTTTTGATCCAATTTTAGGAGTTCATATAATTGATTACGAGCTTTTCAACAAGATTATATTGCAAAAACTCAAATTCGGTATTTTTTACTTAGTTAAAAGTCCAACAGGTCCATTTTACGGCTCATATAGACCCGCTCGCCCGAAACCTCTTCAAAAATGACTGAAAAACAAGTTTTAATCAAATTTTAGGAGTTCATATAATTGATTACGATCTTTTCAACACGATTATATTGCAAAAACACAATTTATGTATTTTTTACTCAGCTAAAAGTCCAACAGGTCCATTTTACGGCCCATTTAGACCCGCTCGCCCGAAACCTCTTCAAAAATGACCGAAAAAAGTTTTAATCAAATTTTAGAACTTCATATCATTGATTACGATCTTTTCAACACGATGATATTGCAAAAACTCAATTTTTGTACTTTTTACTCAGTTAAAAGTCCAACGGGTCCATTTTACGGCCCATTTAGGCCCGCTCGTCCGAAACCTCTACAAAAAGGACCGCAAAACAAGTTTTAATCAAAACTTAAGAGTTCATATCGTTGATTACGAGCTTTTCAACACTATTGTATTCCAAAAATTCAATTTCTGTTCTTTTTACGCAGTTATAAGTTCAACGAGTCCATTTTAAGGCCTATTTAGACCCGCTCGTCCGAAACCTCTACAAAAGGACCGAAAAACAAGTTTTGATCCAATTTTAGGAGTTCATATAATTGATTACGTGCTTTTCAACAAGATTATATTGCAAAAACTCAAATTCGGTATTTTTTACTCAGTTAAAAGTCCAACGTGTCCATTTAACGGCCCATTTAGACTCGCTCGCTCGAAACCTCTTCAAAATGACTGAAAAACAAGTTTTAATCAAATTTTAGGAGTTCAAATAATTGATTATGATCTTTTCAACACGATTATATTGCTAAAACTAAATTTTGGTACTTTTTACTCAGTTAAAAGTCCAACGGGTCCATTTTACGGCCCATTTATAGCCGCTCGTCCGAAACCTCTACAAAAAGGACCGAAAACAAGTTTTGATCCAATTTTAGGAGTTCATATAATTGATTAGGAGCTTTTCAACAAGATTATATTGCAAAAACTCAAATTCGGTATTTTTTACTCAGTTAAAAGTCCAACGGGTCCATTTTACGGCCCATTTAGACCCGCTCGTTCGAAACCTCTACAAAAAGGACCGAAAAACAAGTTTTGATCCAATTTTAGGAGTTCATATAACTGATTACGAGCTTTTCAACAAGATTATATTGCAAAAACTCAAATTCGGTATTTTTTACTTAGTTAAAAGTCCAACGGGTCCATTTTACGGCCCATATAGACCCGCTCGCCCGAAACCTCTTCAAAAATGACTGAAAAACAAGTTTTAATCAAATTTTAGGAGTTCATATAAATGATTACGATCTTTTCAACACGATTATATTGAAAAAACACAATTTATGTATTTTTTACTCAGTTAAAAGTCCAACGGGTCCATTTTACGGCCCATTTAGACCCGCTCGTCCGAAACCTCTACAAAATGGACCGCAAAACAAGTTTTAATTAAAACTTAAGAGTTCATATCGTTGATTACGAGCTTTTCAACACTATTGTATTGCAAAAAATTCAATTTATGTTCTTTTTACGCAGTTATAAGTTCAACGGGTCAATTTTAAGGCCCATTTAGACCCGCTCGTCCGAAACCTCTACAAAAAGGACTGAAAAACAAGTTTTGATCCAATTTTAGGAGTTCATATAATTGATTGCGAGCTTTTCAACAAGATTATATTGCAAAAAGTCAATTTTTGTATTTTTTACTCAGTTAAAAGTCCAACGGGTCCATTTTACGGCACATTTAGACCCGCTCGTCCGAAACTCCTACAAAAAGGACCGCAAAACAAGTTTTAATCAAAACTTAAGAGTTCATATCGTTGATTACGAGCTTTTCAACACTATTGTATTGCAAAAATTCAATTTCTGTTCTTTTTACGCAGTTATAAGTTCAACGAGTCCATTTTAAGGCTCATTTAGACCCGCTCGTCCGAAACCTCTACAAAAAGGACCGAAAAACAAGTTTTGAACCAATTTTAGGAGTTCATATAATTGATTACGATCTTTTCAACAGGATTATATTGCAACAACTCAATTTCTGTATTTTTTACTCAGTTAAAAGTCCAACGGGTCCATTTTACGGCCCATTTAGACCCGCTCGTCCGAAACTCCTACAGAAAGGACCGCAAAACAAGTTTTAATCAAAACTTAAGAGTTCATATCGTTGATTACGAGCTTTTCAATACTATTGTATTGCAAATATTCAATTTCTGTTCTTTTTACGCAGTTATAAGTTCAACGAGTCCATTTTAAGGCTCATTTAGACCCGCTCGTCCGAAACCTCTACAAAAAGGACCGAAAAACAAGTTTTGATCCAATTTTAGGAGTTCATATAATTGATTACGAGCTTTTCAACAAGATTATATTGCAAAAACTCAAATTCGGTATTTTTTACTGAATTAAAAGTCCAACGAGTCCATTTTACGGCCCATTTAGACCAGCTCGTTCGAAACCTTTGCAAAAAGGACCGAAAAACAAGCTTTGATCCAATTTTAGGAGTTCATATAATTGATTACGAGCTTTTCAACAAGATTATATTGCAAAAACTCAAATTCGGTATTTTTTACTCAGTTAAAAGTCCAACGGGTCCATTTTACGGCCCATTTAGACTCACAGACCTGAAACCTCTTCAAAAATGACCGAAAAATAAGTTTTAATCAAATTTTAGGACTTCATATAATTGATTACGAGCTTTTCAACAAGATTATATTGCAAAAACACAAATTCGGTATTTTTTACTCAGTTAAAAGTCTAACGGGTCCATTTTACGGCCCATTTAGACCAGCTCGTCCGAAACCTCTACAAAAAGGACCGCAAAACAAGTTTTAATCAAAACTTAAGAGTTCATATCGTTGATTACGAGCTTTTCAACACTATTGTATTGCAAAAATTCAATTTCTGTTCTTTTTACGCAGTTATAAGTTCAACGAGTCCATTTTAAGGCCCATTTAGACCCGCTCGTCCGAAACCTCTACAAAAGGACCAAAAAACAAGTTTTGATCCAATTTTAGGAGTTCATATAATTGATTACGAGCTTTTCAACAAGATTATATTGCAAAAACTCAAATTCGGTATTTTTTTACCCAGTTAAAAGCCCAACGGGTCCATTTTACGGCCCATTTAGACTCGCTCGCTCGAAACCTCTTCAAAAATGACTGAAAAACAAGTTTTAATCAAATTTTAGGAGTTCATATAATTGATTACGATCTTTTCAACACGATTATATTGCAAAAACACAATTTATGTATTTTTTACTCAGTTAAAAGTCCAACGGGTCCATTTTAAGGCCCATTTAGACCCGCTCGTCCGAAACCTCTACAAAAAGGACCGCAAAACAAGTTTTAATCAAAACTTAAGAGTTCATATCGTTGATTACGAGCTTTTCAACACTATTGTATTGCAAAAATTCAATTTATGTTCTTTTTACGCAGTTATAAGTTCAACGGGTCAATTTTAAGGCCCATTTAGACCCGCTCGTCTGAAACCTCTACAAAAAGGACTGAAAAACAAGTTTTGATCCAATTTTAGGAGTTCATATAATTGATTACGAGCTTTTCAACAAGATTATATTGCAAAAACTCAAATTCTATATTTTTTTACTTAGTTAAAAGTCCAACGGGTCCATTTTACGGCCCATTTTGACCCGCTCGTTCGAAACCTCTACAAAAAGGACCGAAAAACAAGTTTTGATCAAATTTTAGGAGTTCATATAATTGATTACGAGCTTTTCAACAAGATTATATTGCAAAAACTCAAATTCGGTATTTTTTACTCAGTTAAAAGTCCAACTGGTCCATTTTACGGCGTATTTAGACCCGCTCGTCCGAAACCTCTACAAAAAGGACCGCAAAACAAGTTTTAATCAAAACTTAAGAGTTCATATCATTGATTACGAGCTTTTCAACACTATTGTATTGCAAAAAATTCAATTTATGTTCTTTTTACGCAGTTATAAGTTCAACGAGTCCATTTTAAGGCCCATTTAGACCCGCTCGTCCGAAACCCCTACAAAAAGGACTGAAAACAAGTTTTGATCCAATTTTAGGAGTTCATATAATTGATTACGAGCTTTTCAACAAGATTATATTGCAAAAACTCAAATTCGATATTTTTTACTTAGTTAAAAGTCCAACGGGTCCATTTTACGGCCCATTTAGACCCGCTCGCCCGAAACCTCTTCAAAAATGACTGAAAAACAAGTTTAATCAAATTTTAGGAGTTTATATAATTGATTACGATCTTTTCAACACGATTATATTGCAAAAACTAAATTTTGGTACTTTTTACTCAGTTAAAAGTCCAACAGGTCCATTTTACGGCCAATTTAGACCAGCTCGTCTGAAACCTCTACAAAAAGGACTGCAAAACAAGTTTTAATCAAAACTTAAGAGTTCATATCGTTGGTTACGAGCTTTTCAACACTATTGTATTGCAAAAATTCAATTTCTGTTCTTTTTACGCAGTTATAAGTTCAACGGGTCCATTTTAAGGCCCATTTAGACTCGCTCGTCCAAAACCTCTAGAAAAAGGACCGAAAAACAAGTTTTGATCCAATTTTAGGAGTTCATATAATTGATTACGAGCTTTTCAACAAGATTATATTGCAAAAACTCAATTTTTGTACGTTTCAGTTAAAAGTCCAACAGGTCCATTTTACGGCCCATTTAGACCCGCTCATCCGAAACTCCTACAAAAAGGACCGCAAAACAAATTTTAATCAAAACTTAAGAGTTCATATCGTTGATTACGAGCTTTTGAACACTATTATATTGCAAAAATTCAATTTATGTTCTTTTTACGCAGTTATAAGTTCAACAGGTCCATTTTAAGGCCCATTTAGACCCGCTCGTCCGAAACCTCTACAAAAAGGACCGAAAAATAAGTTTTGATCCAATTTTAGGAGTTCATATAATTGATTACGAGCATTTCAACAAGATTATATTGCAAAAACTCAAATTCGGTATTTTTTACTCAGTTAAAAGTCCAACGTGTCCATTTTACGGCCCATTTAGACCCGCTCGCCCGAAACCTCTTCAAAAATGACCGAAAAACAAGTTTTAATCAAATTTTAGGAATTCATATCATTGATTACGATCTTTTCAACACGATTATATTGCAAAAACTCAATTTTTGTACTTTTTACTCAGTTAAAAGTCCAACAGGTCCATTTTACGGCCCATTTAGACCCGCTCGTCCGAAACTCCTACAAAAAGGACCGCAAAACAAGTTTTAATCAAAACTTAAGAGTTTATATCGTTGATTACGAACTTTTCAACACTATTGTATTGAAAAAATTCAATTTCTGTTCTTTTTACGCAGTTATAAGTTCAACGGGTCCATTTTAAGGCCCATTTAGACCCGCTCGTCCGAAACCTCTACAAAAAGGACCGAAAAACAAGTTTTGATCCAATTTTAGGAGTGCATATAATTGATTACGAGCTTTTCAACAAGATTATATTGCAAAAACACAATTTTTGTACTTTTTACTCAGTTAAAAGTCCAACGGGTCCATTTTACGGCCCATTTAGACCCGCTCGTCCGAAACCTCTACAAAAAGGACCGCAAAATAAGTTTTAATCAAAACTTAAGAGTTCATATCGTTGATTACGAGCTTTTGAACACTATTGTATTGCAAAAATTCAATTTCTGTTCTTTTTACGCAGTTATAAGTTCAACGGGTCCATTTTAAGGCCCATTTAGACCCGCTCGTCCGAAACCTCTACAAAAAGGACCGAAAAACAAGTTTTGATCCAATTTTAGGAGTTCATATAATTGATTACGAGCTTTTCAACAAGATTATATTGCAAAAACTCAAATTCGGTATTTTTTACTCAGTTAAAAGTCCAACGTGTCCATTTTACGGCCCATTTAGACCCGCTCGCCCGAAACCTCTTCAAAAATGACCGAAAACAAGTTTTAATCAAATTTTAGGAATTCATATCATTGATTACGATCTTTTCAACACGATTATATTGCAAAAACTCAATTTTTGTACTTTTTACTCAGTTCCTAGGAGACTGGCAATCACAACAAAGATTTAAGACCAATTGTCGCATCAACTTTCTTACCAAAAAAATTAATAAACTTCTACAACGACCTCTCTCAGCTTCGGCGGAAAAAAGATATATCTCTGCCAAATTCGAGCTTCACAAACTTCTTGAGGTGCAAGAAGCATATTGGGCACAGCGTTCTCGCAATCTATGGCTCTCCCAAGGAGATAAAAACACTCGGTTCTTTCATGCCCGAGCTTCTAGCAGAAAGAAGAAGAACACAATCTCTGGCCTTTTTGACTCCAATAACGTTTGGTGTACTGACGACGCTGATCTAATGGAAATAGCTTCATCATACTTCCACAATCTTTTTACTTCCTCCAACCCACACTTCTCTGAACAAATTCTCTCAAAAATCACTCCCTCAATCACGACTGTTATGAATGAGTCCCTTTCTAAGGAATTCACTTCAGAAGAAATTATCACCGCTTTCCGAGACATCGACCCTAGGAAAGCCCCTAGTATCGACGGTTTACCAAGTGGTTTCTTTCGTCAACATTGGGATATGGTTGGGGCAGATATCATTACACTCTGCCTTAATCTCCTCAATGGGTCTGCTGATATGGCTTCGGTTAACCAAACTATTTTAGTTCTCATACCTAAGATTAAGGATCCCACTACTATGGGACACCTAAGGCCCACCAGTCTATGTACCGTTATTTACAAAATTATTGCTAAAGTTTTAGTTAATCGTATGAAACACACCATTCCATTCTGTATCAGTTCTAATCAAGCTGCTTTCGTTCAGGGTCGCAATATCACAGATAACATTCTTATTACCCACGAAATTATTCACTCCATTAATACCGGTACTACCAAGTCTTCTCAAGGAGCTGCCCTTAAGCTCGATATGGAAAAGGCCTTTGACAGGGTTGAGTGGTCATTTCTCGAAAATGTCATGAACCGTATGGGCTTTGCTTCATCATGGGTATCTCTTATTATGAGATGTATTTCTTCAGTTTCCTTCACGGTTAAGGTCAATAACTCGTTTTCCCTTTGTTTCGTCCCCAAAGGGGTCTCCGTCAAGGGGACCCTTTATCTCCTTTTCTTTTCCTTTTTTGTACCCAAGGGCTTTCAGCTTTCTTGTCTGATGCTAAACAACAAGGTCTACTCCCTGGCTTAGGGGCTTGTAAACATGGTCCCAAGGTTAACCGCCTCTTATTTGCTGATGATTGTATAGTCTTCCTTAACTCGAAACCCGAGGAAGCTGCACATCTTAAAACAGCCCTCCATACTTATGCTTCTGCCTCTGGGCAAGCAGTTAACTTTGACAAGTCCACCATATTTTACAATCCCCGTACTCCTACTTCGATTCGTCAATCTATTAACTCCCACCTGCAAGTACGTGAGGTTTCCAACCCTGGTGTCTATCTAGGGGTACCTCTTCTTATTGGTAAAAATAAGACCCTCGCTTTAGGGTTTATTCGAGATAAAGTTCATGATAGATTATCCACTTGGGACAAACAGCTTCTTTCCTTCAGTGGTAAGAAATTTTTTATTAAAGCTGTTTTACAATCTCTACCCCAATATGTTATGTCCTGTTACTTATTACCCCAAAATATTATTGATGATATGACATCTGCCATTCGATGATATTGGTGGTATGGGAAAACCAATAAGAAAGGATGGCATATGTTCCCATGGGACCAGGTGTGCTTGCCTAAATCTGTTGGAGGTTTGGGTTTCCGGGACCTCAACAACTTTAACATTGCTCTTCTCGGTAAACAATTATGGCGTCTTATTTGCGAACTGGACTCCCTATTGGGACAAATCTATAAATTCAAATACTTTCCATCTGGAAACATTCTTAATGCCTCTCGACCTTCTCTCATCTGAAGGGAGAGGTCTTCTTGCCGGTATTACTTTTTCCCTATATCAGGGATGGAGCCATCTGATTTTCGAGACAAACTGTGCATCTCTAGCGAACATGATCAACTCTCTTGGACCAGATCTATCTCCTATGGGTCCGACGATTCTGCAGGCTCATACTGCTTTGGAGGATTTTTCTGTAGCACATGTTCAGTATGTTTGCCGTGAGGCTAATTTTGTAGCTCATACGTTGGCTACCCATGCCCTTAGATCAATGTCTTCTATGTCTTTTGGATCTATGTATCCTGATTGTATCAAAAACGCTGTACTTTGCGAGGTTTAACCTCGTTTTAATGAGGCCCGCTTTCTTCAAAAAAAAGTCCAACAGGTCCATTTTACGATCCATTTAGACCCGCTCGTCCGAAACTCCTACAAAAAGGACCGCAAAACAAGTTTTAATCAAAACTTAAGAGTTCATATCGTTGATTACGAGCTTTTCAACACTATTGTATTGCAAAAATTCAATTTATGTTCTTTTTACGCAGTTATAAGTTCAACAGGTCCATTTTAAGGCTCATTTAGACCCGCTCGTCCGAAACCTCTACAAAAAGGACCGAAAAACAAGTTTTGATCCAATTTTAGGAGTTCATACAATTGATTACGAGCTTTCAACAAGATTATATTGCAAAAACTCAAATTCGGTATTTTTTACTCAGTTAAAAGTCCAATGTGTCCATTTTACGGCCCATTTAGACCCGCTCGCCCGAAACCTCTTCAAAAATGACGGAAAACAAGTTTTAATCAAATTTTAGGAGTTCATATAATTAATTACGATCTTTTCAACACGATTTTATTGCAAAAACTCATTTTTTGTACTTTTTACTCAGTTAAAAGTCCAACGGGTCCATTTTACGGCCCATTTAGACCCACTCGCCCGAAACCACTTCAAAAATGACTGAAAAACAAGTTTTGATCAAATTTTAGGAGTTCATATGATTGATTACGAGCTTTTCAACACTATTGTATTGCAAAAATTCAATTTATGTTCTTTTTACGCAGTTATAAGTTCAACGGGTCCATTTTAAGGCCCATTTAGACCCGCTCGTCCGAAACCTCTACAAAAAGGACCGAAAAACAAGTTTTGATCCAATTTTAGGAGTGCATATAATTGATTACGAGCTTTTCAACAAGATTATATTGCAAAAACTTAATTTTTGTACTTTTTACTCAGTTAAAAGTCCAACGGGTCCATTTTACGGCCCATTTAGACCCGCTCGTCCGAAACCTCTACAAAAAGGACCGAAAAACAAGTTTTAATCAAAACTTAAGAGTTCGTATCGTTGATTACGAGCTTTTGAACACTATTGAATTGCAAAAATTCAATTTCTGTTCTTTTTACGCAGATATAAGTTCAACGGGTCCATTTTAAGGCCCATTTAGACCCGCTCGTCCGAAACCTCTACAAAAAGGATCGAAAAACAAGTTTTGATCCAATTTTAGGAGTTCATATAATTGATTACGAGCTTTTCAACAAGATTTTATTGCAAAAACTCAAATTCGGTATTTTTTACACAGTTAAAAGTCCAACGTGTCCATTTTACGGCCCATTTAGACCCGCTCGCCCGAAACCTCTTCAAAAATGACCGAAAACAAGTTTTAATCAAATTTTCGGAATTCATATCATTGATTAAGATCTTTTCAGCACGATTATATTGCAAAAACTCAATTTTTGTACTTTTTACTCAGTTAAAAGTCCAACAGGTCCATTTTACGGCCCATTTAGACCCGCTCGTCCGAAACTCCTACAAAAAGGACCGCAAAACAAGTTTTAATCAAAACTTAAGAGTTCATATCATTGATTACGAGCTTTTCAACACTATTTTATTGCAAAAATTCAATTTCTGTTCTTTTTACGCAGTTATAAGTTCAACGGGTCCATTTTAAGGCCCATTTAGACCCGCTCGTCCGAAACTTCTACAAAAAGGACCGAAAAACAAGTTTTGATCAAATTTTAGGAGTTCATATAATTGATTACGAGCTTTTCAACAAGATTATATTGCTAAAGCTCAAATTCGGTGTTTTTTACTCAGTTAAAAGTCCAACGGGTCTATTTTACGTCCCATTTAGACCCACTCGCCCGAAACCTCTTCAAAAATGACTGAAAAACAAGTTTTGATCAAATTTTAGGAGTTCATATAATTGATTACGAGCTTTTCAACAAGATTATATTGCAAAAACACAAATTCGGTATTTTTTACTCAGTTAAAAGTCCAACGTGTCCATTTTACGGCCTATTTAGACCCGCTCGCCCGAAACCTCTTCAAAAATGATCGAAAAACAAGTTTTGATCAAATTTTAGGAGTTCATATAATTGATTACGAGCTTTTCAACAAGATTATATTGCAAAATCACAAATTCGGTATTTTTTACTCAGTTAAAAGTCCAACGTGTCCATTTTACGGCCCATTTAGACCCGCTCGCCCGAAACCTCTTCAAAAATGACCGAAAAACAAGTTTTAATCAAATTTTAGGAATTCATATCATTGATTACGATATTTTCAAGACGATTATATTGCAAAAACTCAATTTTTGTACTTTTTACTCAGTTAAAAGTCCAACAGGTCCATTTTACGGCTCATTTAGACCTGCTCGTCCGAAACTCCTACAAAAAGAACCGCAAAACAAGTTTTAATCAAAACTTAAGAGTTCATATCGTTGATTACGAGCTTTTCAACACTATTGTATTGCAAAAATTCAATTTCTGTTCTTTTTACGCAGTTATAAGTTCAACGGGTCCATTTTAAGGCCCATTTAGACCCGCTCGTCCGAAACCTCTACAAAAAGGACCGAAAAACAAGTTTTGATCAAATTTTAGGAGTTCATATAATTGATTACGAGCTTTTCAACAAGATTATATTGCTAAAGCTCAAATTCGGTGTTTTTTACTCAGTTAAAAGTCCAACGGGTCTATTTTACGTCCCATTTAGACCCACTCGCCCGAAACCTCTTCAAAAATGACTGAAAAACAAGTTTTGATCAAATTTTAGGAGTTCATATAATTGATTACGAGCTTTTCAACAAGATTATATTGCAAAAACACAAATTCGGTATTTTTTACTCAGTTAAAAGTCCAACGTGTCCATTTTACGGCCCATTTAGACCCGCTCGCCCGAAACCTCTTCAAAAATGATCGAAAAACAAGTTTTGATCAAATTTTAGGAGTTCATATAATTGATTACGAGCTTTTCAACAAGATTATATTGCAAAATCACAAATTCGGTATTTTTTACTCAGTTAAAAGTCCAACGTGTCCATTTTACGGCCCATTTAGACCCGCTCGCCCGAAACCTCTTCAAAAATGACCGAAAAACAAGTTTTAATCAAATTTTAGGAATTCATATCATTGATTACGATATTTTCAAGACGATTATATTGCAAAAACTCAATTTTTGTACTTTTTACTCAGTTAAAAGTCCAACAGGTCCATTTTACGGCTCATTTAGACCTGCTCGTCCGAAACTCCTACAAAAAGAACCGCAAAACAAGTTTTAATCAAAACTTAAGAGTTCATATCGTTGATTACGAGCTTTTCAACACTATTGTATTGCAAAAATTCAATTTCTGTTCTTTTTACGCAGTTATAAGTTCAACGGGTCCATTTTAAGGCCCATTTAGACCCGCTCGTCCGAAACCTCTACAAAAAGGACCGAAAAACAAGTTTTGATCCAATTTTAGGAGTTCATATAATTGATTACGAGCTTTTCACCAAGATTATATTGCAAAAACTCAAATTCGGTATTTTTTACTTAGTTAATAGTCCAACGGGTCCATTTTACGGCCCATTTAGACCCGCTCGCCCGAAACCTCTACAAAAATGACTGAGAGACAAGTTGTAATCAAATTTTAGGAGTTCATATAATTGAATACGATCTTTTCAACACGATTATATTGCAAAAGCTCAATTTTTATACTTTTTACCCAAGGCTGCCGGAGGCATGGGATTTAAGGATCTGCATGACTTCAATATTGCTCTCCTAGGTAAGCAACTTTGGAGACTAATTTGTTAACCGGAATCGTTATTAGGACAAATATATCGTTCCAAATACTTTCCTTCCGGCAATATCCTAGATGCCCCCAAGCCCAATCGTGGCTCCTTTGCATGGCAAGGTATGTACAACGCTCTACAACGCCTCTTTCCAGGCTTTCTTTACCGTCCAGGCATTAACAGTAACATCAGGATACATAAATATATATGAGGAGGCTCTTCCCAGATTAATCTCACGGGAAATTACGAAATCTCAGATGAATTCCATATTCGTTGTCGTGACTTTATGATTCGTAATCAAACTGCCTGGGATGCGGATAAGGTCAGGCATTATTTTAACTACGATGATGCCACTTCTATCCTAAGTATTCCTATTATAAATGATCACCGTGACTCTATTCTCTGGTCTCTTAATGATTCAGGTATTTATTCAGTCCGATCTGGTTATATCTTCCTACAGCGGTCTTCACACCAGCATGCGTCACCAACACAGTTCTGGAAATTTATATCCAAAATAAAGGCCTTGCCCAAAGTCAAAACCTTTGGTTGGCGCATGGCATCTGACGCCCTACCAGTTGAGGCAAAAATGCAAGTCTTTTCACCAAATTCGGGACCTTGTCCAATCTGTGGTAGGCACTCCGAATCCATTCTCCACGCTCTTCGTGATTGCTCTGGGGCTTCTGAAGCCCTTCAACTTTCTGGCATTCCCATTACTCTTTCAAGGAGTGCAGCTTCTACTCCTCTACAATAGCTAGAGGAAGCAGCACAAACTCTATCCCCTGATTTTTTTGGCCTTTTTCTTACAACCATCTGGAATATTTGGAATAGACGTAATGACTGGGTCCATAACCACCACTTACAACCACCCTGGTTAATTGCAGTTAATTCCATTAGTTTACATGACGATTTTTGCAAAGCCGTTACTGCTACTACCCCCTCTACCCTTTCTACTCCACGTTGGAATCCACCCCCACTTCATCATATCAAAATCAATGTGGATGGGGCTTTTAACCAATCAACTCGGGCAGCTGCTGTTGGAGCCGTTGCTCGTGCCTCTACAGGTGCAGTGGTGGGCGACCTTGCTTTTCCGCTAGGTAGCTTTCCGGACGCAGTTACCAGTGAAGGCGAAAGCCTTCTTGCTGGTCTCACCTTCGCACGCTCACAAGGTTGGCATCGGATCATGCTTGAAACCGATTGCGCTTCTCTCGCGAATAGGATCAACAATCCAGCACAAGACCTATCTACCACAGAACCTCTTATTCATCGGATTCAAATGGCTCTTCAAGACTTTGATTTTGCTTCTGTCTTCTTTGTACGCCGTGAGGCAAATCAATTGGCCCATACCTTGGCCACTTTTTCTTTGAGTTCTATGACCTCTATGTCATTTAACATGGATGTACCTTCTTGTATCCAACATCTTGTAACAAATCATTTATGATTAATAAAATTAGGCACTCTTTTCCCCTTTTTAGGGTCCTCTAGCTTTGCTTGAAGGACAGTAGTAGGGGTTTTTAATGAGGCATTTTCTTCAAAAAAAAAAGTCCAACGGGTCCATTTTACGGCCCATTTAGTCCCGCTCGTCCGATACCTCTACAAAAAGGACCGCAAAACAAGTTTTAATCAAAAATTAAGAGTTCATATCATTGATTACGAGCTTTTCAACACTATTGTATTGCAAAAATTCACTTTTTGATCTTTTTACGCAGTTATAAGTTCAACGGGTCCATTTTAAGGCCCATTTAGACCCGCTCGTCCAAAACCTCTACAAAAAGGACCGCAAAACAAATTATGATCCATTTTTAGAAGTTCATATAATTGATTACGAGCTTTTAAACAAGATTATATTGCAAAAACTCAAATTCGGTATTTTTTACTTAGTTAAAAGTCTAACGGGTCCATTTTACGGCCCATTTAGACCCACTCGTTCAAAACCTCTACAAAAAGGACCGAAAAACAAGTTTTGATCCAATTTTAAGAGTTCATATAAATGATTACGAGCTTTTCAACAAGATTATATTGCAAAAACTCGAATTCGATATTTTTTACTTAGTTAAAAGTCCAACGGGTCCATTTTACGGCCCATTTAGACCCGCTCGCCCGAAACCTCTTCAGAAATGACTGAAAAAGAAGTTTTAATCAAATTTTAGGAGTTCATATAATTGATTACGATCTTTTCAACACGATTATATTGCAAAAACACATTTTATGTACTTTTTACTCAGTTAAAAGTCCAACGGGTCCATTTTACGGCCCATTTAGACCAGCTCGTCCGAAACCTCTACAAAAAGGACCGCAAAACAAGTTTTAATCAAAACTTAAGAGTTCATATCGTTGATTACGAGCTTTTCAACATTATTGTATTTTAAAAATTCAATTTATGTTCTTTTTACGCAGTTATAAGTTCAACGGGTCAATTTTAAGGCCCATTTAGACCCGCTCGTCCGAAACCTCTACAAAAAGAACTGAAAAACAAGTTTTGATCCAATTTTAGGAGTTCATATAATTGATTACGAGCTTTTCAACAAGATTATATTGCAAAAACTCAAATTCGGTATTTTTTACTCAGTTAAAAGTCCAACGGGTCCATTTTACGGCCCATTTAGACCCGCTCGTTCGAAACCTCTACAAAAAGGACCGAAAAACAAGTTTTGATCCCATTTTAGGAGTTCATATAATTGATTACGAGCTTTTCAACAAGATTATATTGCAAAAACTCGAATTCGGTATTTTTTACTTAGTTAAAAGTCCAACGGGTCCATTTTACAGCCCATTTAGACTGGCTCGCCCGAAACCTCTTCAGAAATGACTGAAAAACAAGTTTTAATCAAATTTTAGGAGTTCATATAATTGATTACGATCTTTTCAACACGATTATATTGCAAAAACACATTTTATGTACTTTTTACTCAGTTAAAAGTCCAACGGGTCCATTTTACGGCCCATTTAGACCAGCTCGTCCGAAACCTCTACAAAAAGGACCGCAAAACAAGTTTTAATCAAAACTTAAGAGTTCATATCGTTGATTACGAGCTTTTCAACATTATTGTATTTAAAAAATTCAATTTATGTTCTTTTTACGCAGTTATAAGTTCAACGGGTCAATTTTAAGGCCCATTTAGACCCGCTCGTCCGAAACCTCTACAAAAAGAACTGAAAAACAAGTTTTGATCCAATTTTAGGAGTTCATATAATTGATTACGAGCTTTTCAACAAGATTATATTGCAAAAACTCAAATTCGGTATTTTTTACTCAGTTAAAAGTCCAACGGGTCCATTTTACGGCCCATTTAGACCCGCTCGTTCGAAACCTCTACAAAAAGGACCGAAAAACAAGTTTTGATCCCATTTTAGGAGTTCATATAATTGATTACGAGCTTTTCAACAAGATTATATTGCAAAAACTCGAATTCGGTATTTTTTACTTAGTTAAAAGTCCAACGGGTCCATTTTACAGCCCATTTAGACTGGCTCGCCCGAAACCTCTTCAGAAATGACTGAAAAACAAGTTTTAATCAAATTTTAGGAGTTCATATAATTGATTACGATCTTTTCAACACGATTATATTGCAAAAACACATTTTATGTACTTTTTACTCAGTTAAAAGTCCAACGGGTCCATTTTACGGCCCATTTAGACCAACTCGTCCGAAACCTCTACAAAAAGGAACGAAAAACAAGTTTTGATCCAATTTTAGGAGTTCATATAATTGATTACGAGCTTTTCAACAAGATTATATTGCAAAAACTCAAATTCGGTATTTTTTAGTCAGTTAAAAGTCCAACGGGTCCATTTTACGGCCCATTTAGACCCGCTCGTTCGAAACCTCTACAAAAAGGACCGAAAAACAAGTTTTGATCCAATTTTAGGAGTTCATATAATTGATTACGAGCTTTTCAACAAGATTTTATTGCAAAAACTCAAATTCAGTATTTTTTACTTAGTTAAAAGTCCAACGGGTCCATTTTACGGCCCATTTAGACTCGCTCGTTCGAAACCTCTACAAAAAGGACTGAAAAACAAGTTTTGATCCAATTTTAGGAGTTCATATAATTGATTACGAGCTTTTCAACACTATTATATTGCAAAAACTCAATTTTTGTACTTTTTACTCAATTAAAAGTCCAACGGGTCCATTTTACGGCCCATTTAGACCCAGTCGTCCGAAACACCTACAAAAAGGACCGCAAAACAAGTTTTAATCAAAACTTAAGAGTTCATATCGCTGATTACGAGCTTTTCAACACTATTGTATTGCAAAAATTCAATTTATGTTCTTTTTACGCAGTTATAAGTTCAACGGGTCCATTTTAAGGCCCATTTAGACTCGCTCGTCCAAAACCTCTACAAAAAGGATCGAAAAACAAGTTTTGATACAATTTTAGGAGTTTATATAATTGATTACGAGCTTTTCAGCAAGATTATATTACAAAAACTCAAATTATGTATTTTTTAGTCAGTTAAAAGTCCAACGGGTCCATTTTACGGCCCATTTAGACCTGCTCGCCCGAAACCTCTACAAAAAGGACCGAAAAACAAGTTTTGATCCAATTTTAGGAGTTTATATAATTGATTACGAGCTTTTCAACACGATTATACTGCAAAAACTCAATTTTTGTACCTTTTACTCAGTTAAAAGTCCAACGGGTCCATTTTACGCCCTTTTAGACCCGCTCGTCCGAAACCTCTCCAAAAAGGACCGCAAAACAAGTTTTAATCAAAACTTAAGAGTTCATATCGTTGATTACGAGCTTTTCAACACTATTGTATTGCAAAAATTCAAATTATGTTCTTTTTACGCAGTTATAAGTTCAACGGGTCAATTTTAAGGCTAATTTAGACCCGCTCGTCCGAAACCTCTACAAAAAGGACCGAAAAACAAGTTTTGATCCAATTTTAGGAGTTCATATAATTGATTAAGAGCTTTTCATCAAGATTATATTGCAAAAAGTCAATTTCTGTATTTTTTACTCAGTTAAAAGTCCAACGGGTCCATTTTACGGCCTATTTGGACCCGCTCGCCCGAAACCTCTTCAAAAATGACTGAAAAACAAGTTTTAATCAAATTTTATGAGTTTATATAATTGATTAGGATCTTTTCAGCACGATTATATTGCAAAAACTCAATTATTGTACTTTTTACTCAGTTAAAAGTCCAACGGGTCCATTTTACGGCCCATTTAGACCCGCTCGTTCGAAACCTCTACAAAATGGACCACAAAAAAAGTTTTAATAAAAACTTAAGAGTTCATATCGTTGAATACGAGCTTTTGAACATTATTGTATTGTAAAAATTCAATTTATGTTCTTTTTACACAGTTATAAGTTCAACAGGTCCATTTTAAGGCCCATTTAGACCCGCTCGTCCGAAACCTCTACAAAAAGGACCGAAAAACAAGTTTTGATACATTTTTAGGAGTTCATATAATTGATTATGAGCTTTTCAACAAGATTATATTGCAAAAACTCAAATTCGGTATTTTTTACTTAGTTAAAAGTCCAACGGGTCCATTTTACGGCCCATTTAGACCCGCTCGTTCGAAACCTCTACAAAAGGACCAAAAAACAAGTTTTGATCCAATTTTAGGAGTTCATATAATTGATTACGTGCTTTTCAACAAGATTATATTGCAAAAACTCAAATTCGGTATTTTTTACTCAGTTAAAAGTCCAACGGGTCCATTTTACGGCCCATTTAGACCCGCTCGCCCGAAACCTCTTCAAAAATGACCGAAAAACAAGTTTTAATCAAATTTTAGGACTTCATATAATTGATTACGAGCTTTTCAACAATATTATATGGCAAAATCACAAATTCGGTATTTTTTACTCAGTTAAAAGTCCAACGGGTCCATTTTACGGCCCATTTAGACCCGCTCGTTCGAAATCTCTACAAAAAGGACCGCAAAACAAGTTTTATCAAAACTTAAGAGTTCATATCGTTGATTACGAGCTTTTGAACACTATTGTATTGCAAAATTCAATTTCTATTATTTTTACGCAATTATAAGTTCAACAGGTCCATTTTAAGGCCCATTTAGACCCGCTCGTCCGAAACCTCTACAAAAAGGACCGAAAAACAAGTTTTGATCCAATTTTAGGAGTTCATATAATTGATTACGAGCTTTTCAACAAGATTACATTGCAAAAACTCAAATTCGGTATTTTTTACTCAGTTAAAAGTCCAACGGGTCCATTTTACGGCCCATTTAGACTCTCTCGCCCGAAACCTCTTCAAAATGACTGAAAAACAAGATTTAATCAAATTTTAGGAGTTCATATATTTGATTACGATCTTTTCAACACGATTATAATGCAAAAACTAAATTTTGGCACTTTTTACTCAGTTAAAAGTCCAACGGGTCCATTTTACGGCCCATTTAGACCCGCTCGTCCGAAACCTCTACAAAAGGACCGCAAAACAAGTTTTAATCAGAACTTAAGAGTTCATATCGTTGATTACGAGCTTTTCAACACTATTGTATTGCAAAAAATTCAATTTCTGTTCTTTTTACGCAGTTATAAGTTCAACGGGTCCATTTTAAGGCCCATTTAGACCCGCTCGTTCGAAACCTCTACAAAAAGGACCGAAAAACAAGTTTTGATCCAATTTTAGGAGTTCATATATTTGATTACGAGCTTTTCAACAAGATTATATTGCAAAAACTCAAATTCGGTATTTTTTACTAAGTTAAAAGTCCAACTGGTCCATTTTACGGCCCATTTAGACCCGCTCGTTCGAAACCTCTACAAAAAGGACCGAAAAACAAGTTTTGATCCAGTTTTAGGAGTTCATATAATTGATTACGAGCTTTTCAACAAGATTATATTGCAAAAACTCAAATTCGGTATTTTTTTACTTAGTTAAAAGTCCAACGGGTCCATTTTACGGCCCAATTAGACCCGCTCGCCCGAAACCTCTACAAAAAGGACTGAAAAACAAGTTTTAATCAAATTTTAGGAGTTCATATCATTGATTACCATCTTTTCAACACTATTGTATTGCAAAAATTCAATTTCTGTTCTTTTTACGCAGTTATAAGTTCAACGGGTCCATTTTAAGGCCCATTTAGACCCGCTCGTCCGAAACCTCTACAAAAATGACTGAAAAACAAGTTTTGATCCAATTTTAGGAGTTCATATAATTGATTACGAACTTTTCAACAAGATTATATTGCAAAAACTCAAATTCGGTATTTTTTACTGAGTTAAAAGTCCAACGGGTCCTTTTTACGGCCCATTTAGACCCGCTCGCCCGAAACCTCTTGAAAAATGACTGAAAAATAAGTTTTAATCAAATTTTAGGACTTCATATCATTGATTACGATCTTTTCAACACGATTATATTGCAAAAACTCAATTTTTGTACTTTTTACTTAGTTGTGCAAGATCACAAATCAACAATTTTCGCCACTGCCTTTCCCGCAACAATCTGTATGATTGCAATCCTACTTTCGGCTGGTTTACTTGGTCGAAAATTGGGCCTTTAACCCCAACTATCCATGAAAGATTAGATCGATTCATAGCAAACTTAGCTTGGAAAAATCTACACCCTATGCATCGTATCTCTACGGTTTATGTTGCCAAATCTGACCACTGCTTTTTACTTCTAGACACATCCCCCACAGACAGATCTCAAATTCACTATTCACCTAACACTTTTCGATTCGAAAATTGTTGGGCGAACTGTGAGGATAACATCACTCTAGTTAAAAGTACTTGGGATACAACAAATGGAACAGCTCTAGAAAAATTACAAGCTGTCGGTACTTGCTTGGAGGCCTGGCAAAATCAAAAAAGATATAATACATCAGGATGCATTAATTTTCTTACCAAAAAAATCAATAAATTTTTGTGTCGACCTTTAACATCTACAAATGAAGAACTCTATATCAAATACATAGCCGAACTCAATACACTTCTAACGGAACATGAAATTTACTGGGCGCAAAGATCTAGAAACCTCTGGCTCTCTCAAGGGGATAAAAATACAAGATTCTTTCATGCCAAAGCCAATAATAGGAGGAAAAAAAATTCAATAATTGGTCTGTTTGACTCTAACTCGAATTGGTGTACTGATGAAAAGGATATAATGTCAATTGCTTCTGACTATTTCCAAAATCTTTTCATGTCTTCTAATCCACAACTTTATGAAAATATACTCAATAAAATTTCGCCATCAACAACACAAGCTATGATTGATACCCTTTTAAAGACCTTCACTAAAAACGAAATTTTTCAAGCTTTCCGCGACATTGACCCACGGAAAGCACCTGGTATTGACGGTCTACCAAGCAGCTTTTTTAGACAACACTGGGACACGATAGGTGATGATGTCACTACTCTATGCCTTAATCTGCTAAATGGCACTGCAGATATGGCCTCCGTTAACAAAACTATTCTTGTTCTTATTCCGAAAATCAAGGATCCGACTTCTATGAGACAACTTAGGCCCATTAGTCTCTGTACTGTTTTATACAAAATAGTAGCTAAAACCATTGTTAATAGAATGAAGCATACAATACCTTTTTGTATCAGCCCTAACCAAGCAGCATTTGTCCAGGGACGTAATATAACTGATAATATACTCGTTGCCCATGAAATTATTCACAACATTAATGCTGGTGCTACCAAATCTGCCAATGGTGCTGCTTTAAAATTAGATATGGAGAAATCTTTTGATAGAGTCGAATGGTTTTTTTGGCTAATGTAATGAATCGTATGGGTTTTGCACCTACATGGGTCTCCCTTATTATGCGATGCATCTCCTCAGTTTCTTTTACAGTTAAGATTAATAATTCTTTCTCCCCATTCTTTCAACCGAACCATGGTCTTCGTCAAGGCGACCCCTTATCCCCTTTCCTTTTCCTTTTTTGCACACAAGGTCTCTCTGCCTATTTATCCGTTGCCCAACAGACAAACGTCCTACCAGGGCTTGGGGCTTGTAGGCATGGTCCCAAAGTCAATCATCTCCTCTTTGCAGATGACTGCATGGTTTTCATAAATACTAATCCAGATGAAGCCACTCATCTCAAACGGGCACTACAAACCTACGCTACCGCTTCTGCTCAAGCAGTAAATTTCGAGAAATCGACTATTTTCTACAACCCTCGCACCCCACATTCAAAAAGGGTTACAATTAACAATCTCTTGCAAGTCCGTGAAGTCCCCAACCCTGGTGTATACCTAGGTGTTCTATTGCTCATTGGGAAAAATAAGACTGAGGCTCTAGGTTTTGTTCGTGAGAAGGTACACCACCGCCTTTCTAATTGGGATAAACAACTCCTTTCATTTAGTGGACGTGAGATTTTCATCAAAGCAGTCCTACAATCTTTACCTCAATATGTCATGTCTTGTTACCTTCTGGCACAAAACATCATTGATGATATGACTTCAGCTATTCGTCAATATTGGTGGACTGGTAAATCAAACAAGAAAGGGTGGCATATGCTTCCCTGGAATCATGTTTGTCTACCTAAGTCTGCTGGGGGAATGGGTTTCAAAGACCTGAAGGATTTTAATGTTGCCCTCTTGGGTAAGCAACTATGGCGTCTCATTTGTGAACTGGATTCCTTATTGGGCCAAATATATCGCGCCAAATATTTCCCTTTAGGGAATATCCTTGATGCTTCCCGACCCAACAGAGGCTCCTTTGCTTGGCAAGGTCTCCATAGTGCCTACAACGCCTCTTCCAGGTCTTTTTATATCGTCCAGGCATAAATAGTAACATACGTGTCCATAAAGACATTTGGGGAGGCTCTTCTCCTGTTACCCTTACAGGGGACTATGAAATCTCTAAGGAAATCCATATTCGATGTTGTGACTTCATGCTCCGTAATCAGACTGCTTGGGATACCGAGAAGGTCCGTACCTATTTCAATCAAGTGGATGCCGATGCCATTCTCCGTATTCCAATTATTAATGATCACCATGATTCTATCATCTGGGCTCCTAATGGCTCCGGTATCTACGCAGTCCGTTCATGATACTTATTTCTACAACGCAATTCAGATCCTCAAACTCCCCCCACTCGGTTCTGGAAGTTCCTGTCTAAAACTAAGGCCCTTCCCAAAGTTAAAACTTTTGGATGGCGGGCAGCATCTGCATCTCTCCCCGTTGGCTCAAAATTGCAAGTCTTCTCCCCCAACTCTGGGCCCTATCCTATTTGCGGGACCCACTCTGAATCTATCCTCTATGCCCTTCGTGACTGTGCTGGGGCTTCTGAGGCTCTTCACCTCTCTGGAATTCCCAATACAATAACTAGGAACACGACTACTACTCCTATCCAATGGTTAGAAGAGGCAGCCCACCTCTTACCGTCGGAAAATTTGGTCTTTTCCTCACAACCATCTGGAACATCTGGAATAGACGTAACGATTGGACTCATAACCGTCATCTACAACCGCCATGGCTTACTGCTATTAACTTCATCAATCTTCATGATTAATTTTGCAAAGCCACCCTTCAATCTATTCAATCATCGTCTATTCTATCTACTCCATGTTGGACACCTCCACCACTTGATCACATTAAAATAAATGTGGATGGGGCTTTTGACCCTATCACTCGTGCTGCGGCTGTTGGTGTTGTGGCACGTGATTTGTCAGGTGCGGTAGTTGGAGGCCTTGCTTTCCCGATAGGCAGCTGTTTGGACGCTACCACTTGTGAAGGTGAAGGCCTTCTCGCAGGGATCACTTTCGCTCTATCTCATGGATGGAATCGGGTTTTGTTCGAAACAGACCGTGCATCTATTGCGAATAGACTCAACAACCCAGGACATGACCTTTCTACTATGGGACCCCTCCTTATTAGGATTCGAGAGTCTTTACATACTTTACCTTTTGCTCTTGTATCTTATGTACGCCGTGAGGCAAACGCTGTAGCCCATACTTTGGCTGCAAATGCTCTAGGATCCATGTCTTCTGTATCTTTTAATTCTGTTGCACCACCATGTATCTATCATCTTGTAAACATCATCTCTCCGAATTAATAAAATCTAAGGCACTCTTTTCCCCTTTTTAGGGTCCTCTAGCTCTTCCTGAAGGACAGTAGTAGGGGTTTTTAATGAGGCCTTTTTCTTCAAAAAAGTCCAACGGGTCCATTTTACGGCCCATTTAGACCCGCTCGTCCGAAACCTCTATAAAAAGGACGGAAAAACAAGTTTTAATCAAAACTTAAGATTTCATATCGTTGATTACGAGCTTTTCAACACTTTTGTATTTCAAAAATTCAATTTCTATTCATTTTACGCAGTTATAAGTTCAACGAGTCCATTTTAAGGCCCATTTAGACCCGCTCGTCCGAAAACTCTACAAAAAAGACCGAAAAACGAGTTTTGATCCAATTTTAGGAGTTCATATAATTGATTACGAGCTTTTCAACAAGATTATATTGAAAAAACTCAAATTCGGTTTTTTTTACTCAGTTAAAAGTCCAACGGGTCCATTTTACGGCCCATTTAAACCCGCTCGCCCGAAACCTCTTCAAAAATGACTGAAAAACAAGTTTTAATCAAATTTTAAGAGTTCATATAATTGCTTACGATCTTTTCAACACGATTATATTGCAAAAATTCAATTTTTGTACTTTTTACTCAGTTAAAAGTCCAACGGGTCCATTTTACGGCCCATTTAGACCTGCTCGTCCGAAACCTCTACAAAAAGGACCGCAAAACAAGTTTTAATCAAAACTTAAGAGTTCATATCGTTTATTACGAGCTTTTCAACACTATTGTATTGCAAAAATTCAATTTATGTTCTTTTTACGCAGTTATAAGTTCAACGAGTCCATTTTAAGGCCCATTTAGACCCGCTCGTCCGAAACCTCTACAAAAAGGATCGAAAAACAAGTTTTGATAAAATTTTAGGAGTTCATATAATTGATTACGAGCTTTTCAACAAGATTATATTGCAAAAACTCAAATTCGGTATTTTTTACTTAGTTAAAAGTCCAACGGGTCCATTTTACGGCGCATTTAGACCCGCTCGCCCGAAACCTCTTAAAAAATGACTGAAAAACAAGTTTTGATCAAATTTTAGGAGTTCATATAAATGATTACAAGCTTTTCAACAAGATTATATTGCAAAAACTCAAATTCGGTATTTTTTACTTAGTTAAAAGTCCAACGGGCCCATTTTACGGCCCATTTAGACCCGCTCGCCCGAAACCTCTTCAAAAATGACCGAAAAAAAGTTTTAATCAAATTCTAGGACTTCATATCATTGATTACGATTTTTTCAACACGATTATATTGCAAAAACTCAATTTTTGTACTTTTTACTCAGTTAAAAGTCCATCGGGTCCATTTTACGGCCCATTTAGACCCGCTCGTCCGAAACCTCTACAAAAAGGACCGCAAAACAAGTTTTAATCAAAACTTAAGAGTTCATATCGTTGATTACGAGCTTTTCAACATAATTGTATTGCAAAAATTCAATTTCTGTTCTTTTTACGCAGTTATAAATTCAACGGGTCCATTTTAAGGCTCATTTCGACCCGCTCGTCCGAAACCTCTACAAAAAGGACTGAAAAACAAGTTTTGATCCAATTTTAGGAGTTCATATAATAAATTACGAGGTTTTGAACAATATTATATTGCAAAAAGTCAATTTCTATATTCTTTACTCAGTTAAAAGTCCAACGGGTCCATTTTACGGCCCATTTAGACCCGCTCGCACGAAACCTCTTCAAAAATGACCGAAAAACTAGTATTAATCAAATTTTAGGAGTTTATAGCATTGATTATGATTTTTTCAACACGATTATATTGCAAAAACTCAATTTATGTACTTTTTACTCAGGTAAAAGTCCAACTGGTCCATTTTACGGCCCATTTAGACCCTCTCGTCCGAATCCTCTACAAAAAAGACCGCAAAACAAGTTTTAATCAAAACGTAAGAGTTCATATCGTTTATTATGAGCTTTTCAACACTATTGTATTGCAAAAATTCAATTTATGTTCTTTTTACGCAGTTATAAGTTCAACGGGTCCATTTTAAGGCCAATTTAGACCCGCTCGTCCGAAACCACTACAAAAGGACCGAAAGACAAGTTTTGATACAATTTTAGGAGTTCATATAATTGATTACGAGCTTTTAAACAAGATTATATTGCAAAAACTCAAATTCGGTATTTTTTTACTAAGTTAAAAGTCCAACGGGTCCATTTTACGGCCCATTTAGACCCGCTCGCTCGAAACCTCTTCAAAAGGGACCGAAAAACAGGTTTAATCAAAATTTAGGAGTTGATATCATTGATTATGATCTTTTCAACACGATTATATTGCAAAAACTCAATTTATGTACTTTTTACTCAGTTAAAAGTCCAACGGGTCCATTTTACGGCCCATTTAGACCCGCTCGTCCGAAACCTCTACAAAAAGGACCGCAAAACAAGTTTTAATCAAAACTTAAGAGTTCATATCGTTGATTACGAGCTTTTCAAAACAATTGTATTGCAAAAATTCAATTTATGTTCTTTTTACGCAGTTATAAGTTCAACGGGTCCATTTTAAGGCCCATTTAGACCCGCTCGTCAGAAACCTCTACAAAAAGGACCGAAAAACAAGTTTTGATCCAATTTTAGGAGTTCATATAATTGATTACGAGCTTTTCAACAAGATTATATTGTAAAAACTCAAATTCGGTATTTTTTACTCAGTTAAAAGTCCAACGGGTCCATTTTACGGCCCATTTAGACCCGCTCGCCCGAAACCTCTTAAAAAATGACTGAAAAACAAGTTTTAATCAAATTTTAGGACTTCATATCATTGATTACAATCTTTTCAACACGATTATATTGCAAAAACTCAATTTTTGTACTTTTTACTTAGTTAAAAGTCCAACGGGGTTTTTTTACTCAGTTAAAATTCCAACGGGTAAAATTCCAACGGGTGGGTATGGCTCTCAGTTTTCTCTCAAATTTTTTGGTTCTCTCAAGTGTGTTTGTTGGAATTCTTTTTTGCGCCGCTTCATTTTCTTTCTTTTTTGTCTTAACCCGCTTTTCCTTTCACCCTATTTCCGCCCCCTCGTTTCCCTCCACCACGCCTTTCACCCTTCCCCTTCCCTCCATACCAGCCGTCACACCTTACGAATCTAAGAACCTGGAGCTTCATGGCAGAGATCTCATGAGAGCCATCCTGACCGGTAATATTTCTTCCCTAATCTATCTTATTTTGTTACGATTTTTCTTAAATTTTTTCAATCCTTTTTAATCCATTTGTTTGTTGTATGAGGATATCACCATCTACAAGGATTTTCCAGATTATTTGCCTTTCTCCATCTCTTCTTGATTCAAAGACGCCGGCCAGATCCAGATCTAGGGTTTCCCTTGAAACCCATCATCTGCCGTCTTCTTTATCCGATCAGTTTTGGTTTTGGGCTTCTCCGTTTATCTCCGCATCCCATTTTTTTCCGTTTTCTTTCTTTTATTTTTTTCTTCATATCTGTTTTCTCCTCATTGTTCTCTCCGATTTCCAGTTCCAACAATGGTTGTCCTCGGCCATTTTGCACAGAAGCGAGGCAGAGGCTGTGCTTCCTTGCCGTTTTTCAACCACTCCAACAACTTTGTTTCCACCTTGCTCGGTTATTTAAAGGTATTTTTCTTTTTTCCCTCTTTTTACATTGTTGTGTTTCCTTTCTTTATGTGTACTCTTTGTTATCAAATTCTTTTTATTTTTTATATATGTTGTTTGATCTGTTTCTTTTTGTACTTGTTGGTTTTTCTTTTATCTCGATCTTTTCTGTATGATATGCTCAATCTTCTTTCTTTTTTCTCCATCGTCTACCCACTGTTTTCCCCTCTTTTACTTATCGAGTATGCTGGTTATCTCCTTTTCATTATTCTTTGGCTTAGTATCTGTGTTATTTTTTCATATTGGCCTCTTGTCTTTTACATCTATTTGAGAATTGTTGTTGTTTCCCATGTTTCCCTTTCTCATTGTAATTGGTATGTTCTTAATCCTGCGTTGCTAGCTTGCTTTTTAGTTATATTATTCATGTTATACTTCTTTGTCTTCTCTATTTACCTTTTTTTGTCCATCCCCTATATGGGGAATTCACGATCCCTTCTTGGGGAAATATTCTCGAACCACTACGTGGGTTTCCCTTCTGCTTACCTTACGAATTTTACCTGGTTCTATAGAGGATGTATTCTCCCTTCTTGGTTTGATGTTACAAGATCTTATTCGACTATGTTAGATATAATTGCTGTTATCTTTCTATGTGGGTTTCCCTCTCTTTGCTCCATGGCTACATGTATGCTTCTCATTACTCTTTATAATGTTTTATATATTACTTTGGCTTCCCATTATATCTGCTTATCCATACTTCATTTTCTAACTGTTTTTACCTTTCAAATTATTGTTAATAGCTCCATCGATGGTAATTTCTCTTGCATATGGTTTATATCCTCCCTCTCATCTCTCAATATTATTACCTGCCGCCACCATCTCAAATCCATGCTTTATCAACTCCCTCCTCTGTCTGATCCAAGTTTTCCTTTTTTCACTCTAACTTTTTCCTTCCTTCTTTTTGTTTACGAGAACTTCAATGCTTTGTGGAAGATCCTGCCCCGAAGACCTTGGCCATGCTTCAATGTAACATGTCTACGGTTTTTTATTTTAGAATTTATGGGATGTATTTATTTTTTTAATTCCCCCTATGTTTGCCCTTTTCTTTACTACAACCTATATTCGTCACCTTACGCCTTTCTTTTTGTTTTGCATGTTTTATACCCCACCCGTGAGGCTACCGTTCTATTAAGTTGGTCGTATAGCTGCGTCTGCTGCTTCTACCCAAGTCTAGCTGCCTTCCTTTTTTATATGTTTCTCTTTTATTGCTTATGGGCCTGTAATTATTCTTTTACCCCCCTTTCCTTTGCTCATTTGGTATGTACTAAGTTTCTTCTCCCCTCTTCTCTCTATCCCATGGTTTGTAATCCTTATTATTTGGGTGTGCCTTTACTCTGTTTGCTTCTTTCTTTACATATGCTTCATGCATTCTTTTTACTATTATTTCATGTTTAGTTCTTCTATATGATGACATGCTCTCTGGTATTATTTTCTTTTTGTATAGTATATCCTATCCCAATACCATATCCCATATTTATACTTGGCCTTATTTGTTTTCTAAGTATAGTAAGTCTTTTCCCTTCATCATGCATTTATTCTATGGATGGTTCTTTAGTTTTTTATGGTTTTAACTTTCCTCGTACACATAAGATCTTCAATTACGTTGTTCATATCATATTTAACTTTTATTTGTTCTTGTTGTGTTTTTTTGTTACCCACTACACCTATTTTGGTGCCATTAATCAAACCATCTCAAGGGGAATTACCACGATCACCTTCCAGGTGAAAACAATCTATTACACAAAACTATTATACAGTAATATCCCCAATCCTTTTATCATTCTTTCTATCCACTCATCTCCTTGCAAAATTTACAAAATTTTATCAAAATTCGTTAAAATTACAAGGCCATACTCAGACATTTCATTAATATGGCCTCAAGTTTTATCAAAATTATATGCTCTCAACCAGACTTTGCCCTCTTTAATTGCTAGACAAAAGGTCAAACGCTACCCAATCCATCAAATTCAATCTCTAATATTTAGGCTCTTGAATGCTATCAATTTTAAAGTCAACTCTCCTTACGTAACACATCCTCTTACAACAATTACTATTTTTCGTCAAATTCCACCAATGCCTACATTTACCCCCCATTCCCTAATTATTTTCATAATTTATTTCCTACTTTATTTCATTCCTCTAGTGATCCTTACTATCACCATAAATACAAATATCTTTTTAGTCAAAGCTGTGAATCTACTTGCCTTCTGGAATATATTGCCTTTTACCTTATTCGAACTACACAATTACTTGGATATCTTTCTTCCCAGATTCTATTATAATTATAGATTGTATACAACACTTACCATAATTATTTCTTACACCTTCCCCATTTCTGAATTTCTTTCCTCAAATTATCCCCTATTATTTCTCTTCACACTATTCTATCATACGTTCCCCCATGATTTAAGGGGCTTCTTTCCATACTACACTTTATATTATTTACTACTATACTTTCTTTCATTTTCAATATTTCCTATAATTCAGATCTTTAACTCCATGCGCCCACTCCCCACGATTCTCCCTTCTTTCCTTATTAGCATACGATCTTCATATCCAAATCTTGGAAACTTTCCCTCCTCTTGTTTTATTTACATTCTTCTCTCTTTCCTTATTCCATTAATCACCTCTTTTCTTTCCGTAACTCTTATTCATAAGTTACTTCTCTTTTTTATTTTTTTCTACATAGTCTATCACTATTTGTCTCTCACTATTGCTCACTCTTCTATTTTCGACCAAATGGCTTCATCATCCTCTCTTCCCCACTACACCAATCTAGATCTCACCAATGAAGAGGCAAATGCTATCTATACTCCAGATTTTGACTTCTTTGAGGAGGACCCGAAAACAATTCTAGTTGGAAAATTCATCTCCACAAAGCCGATCGATGACTGGGCTGTTCTTTCAGCCTTTGAAGGTATCTGGAAAAAGAATAACCTCAAATCAATCTCCATTATTAGAGATTCTTTCTTTAGAATTGAGTTTGCCACAATTAGTGATCGAGATGATGTTTATGAACGAGGCCCCTGTCTTTATAAAGATGAGTGGATGGCACTTGCTGAATATAACCCCGGGAAAAGTATGGATGAATATTCTTTCAATCCTATGCGAATCTGGTTTCGTATACTTGCTCTACCCAAGCCTTTAATGGAAGATCCTGATAGAACTCACTTAGTGGGCCAATCTCTTGGTGCTATGGTTGGCACCGTTCTCAGAACTGACACACGAAGAGAAAGAGGAAATATGACTGAATTTTTACGAGTTGAAATTCTCATAGACATCTCTAAGCCTGTCCGACGCTTCCTACTTATTGGGAAAGGTACACATACTACTTCTCGTCGTCTCCAATATGAGTGTCTTCCTCTACTATGCCACGGGTGTGGTCTCATTAGTCATATCTTCGAACATTGTCCCAACAAAGCCACGATTGATCCGGTTAAACTTCAATATGGTGAGTGGCTCCGTTGGCTTCCCCCGCGTCGCCGGGATCAGGGACCACGTGGCCGTATCCGTGCAGTTGAGCCTTCTTCTAATGCTAGCCGCCATCCACCGATAGGTATTTTATCTCTTTTATTCTGGCTCCAACAACTTCTCTATTTTTCTTTATGTTTATATATTGATTCTCCTCTTTATACAGACACAAAGGATAAGGGTAAATCTGTTGAGACCTCTGCTAATGATAGCCGCCACCCACTGATAGGTATTTTATCACTTTTATTCTGTTTTCAACAACCTCTTTACTTTTCTTCACATTCATATTTTGATTCTCTTTTTTTACAGACCCGAAGGATAAGGGTAAATCTGTTGCTGAACCTGTTGCATCTGTGCAAGAATCGGGTCTGTCATTTATTCACTCACATCATTTACTCTTTATCCGACGTTTCCTACACTTGAAACTCACTTCCTCTTTCTCGGAATTTCTAGGGAAACTCAATGAAGGGGATGCTGCATCATTCACAAATCTTCCTGCTGAGGATAATTACAATAATGATGAGATGATAGGAGAGGAATCTTCCGAGCCGCCTACTACCAAAATAGATACCCAGAAACCATCACGAGTTTCACTCCCTCCTCGTGTTTTAGAGCCACAACCTCTGAATACAATATACCCTATCCCTGAGGACCCTGAGAAAGGCGATTGGGAAGGCCAAGATGATGGTGTACCAAGCCCTACTGTCCAACAAGTGGAAAATCTGGATGCTCAATTAAGTAAGCCTTTCCTTCAAACCGGTATTTCACTTTTTGATGTATTTGACTCTTGGCTTCTTAAAAACTATCCCAATGATGCAGCATCAGCTCCTGCTCCTATCCCTATTCCTCCTAACCGTGGCACTAAGAGACGCTCCCCCATCCATGTGATCCTCCAGCCAAAGAAGTCCAGACCCTCTCCTTCTCCAACCCTGAAAGCTGGGATGAGCAGGGAAAAAAACTCTCTGGCGGTGGCTGACTCACAGCCTCGCCGAGGGAAATGATCATCTTATGCTGGAACTGTCAGGGTCTTGGGAAGGTCCAGGCAGTTCAACACCTCCAGCAATATGTTCGTCTTCATTCTCCTGATTTACTTTTTTTATGTGAAACAAAACTTAAAAATACGGCTTGTAGCCGTCTTAGTTCTTTGCTAGGTATGAATAAGGTTTTTCGGTTGATTACTCTGAACATTGCTCTGGTATTGCTTTATTTTCCTCAAATAATTATGATATTTCTATGCTTTCTTATTCAGATCGTTTCATTCATACTTATATTTGTTGCAATTCTTATTCGTTTTATTTCACTGGTATACATGGTTACTCCGAAACAAGTCATAAAACTAAAACTTGGGATTTAATTGATTCACTAAACAACAACGACGGTCTACCTTGGCTTCTCGGTGGTGATTTCAACGAAATCCTATCTGATAATGAGAAACAAGGCGGCTGTCGTCGTGCAAGATCTCAAATCAATAATTTTCGTCAATGCCTCTCACGCAATAACCTTTTTTACTGCAAACCTACCTCGGGTTGGTTCACATGGTCTAAACTTGGGCCTAAAACCCCTACTTTGTTTGAGAGATTAGACCGATTTGTTGGTAATGTGGCATGGAAAGCTATTAATCCAAATTATACCATCATTTCTGATTATGATGCTAAATCTGATCACTGCTTTCTACTTTTGAATACGGAACCCCCACCACAATCCAATCACCGACCAGCCCCATCTAAATTCCGCTTTGAAAATTGCTGGGCAACCAATGAAGAAGGCATCTCCATAGTCAAGCAAACTTGGAACTCTACTAAAGGCAATACCCTCGATAAAATTCAAGCTATTGGCTCCTGTTTAGGAGATTGGCAATCTCAGCAACGCTTTAAATCCACTGGACGCATCAACATTCTCTCTAAGAAAATCAACAAATTCCTACATCGTCCTCTCTCGGCTGTTGCTGAGGAAAAATACATTGCTGCTAGATCTGAGCTCCATAAATTATTAAATGAACAGGAAGTGTACTGGGCGCAATGCTCTCGTAATCTATGGTTGTCTCAAGGAGACAAAAACACCCGGTTTTTTCATGCCCGTGCTACTAGCAGGAAAAAGAAGAATACCATCACTGGTCTCCTCGATACGAATAATAATTGGTGTACTGCCGACTCAGATCTTATGACAATTGCTTCCTCATATTTCCACACTCTCTTTACTTCCTCTAATCCCTCTTTTTCATATCAAATACTATCAAAAATCCCTTCCTCCATCACACCTGCTATGAATGAGTCCCTCACTAAGGAATTCACAGCGGAGGAGATTTTCACCGCTTTTCGTGATATAGACCCAAGGAAAGCCCCTGGCATTGATGGCTTGCCTAGCGGGTTTTTCCAACAACACTGGGACACGGTTGGGACGGATGTCACCACACTTTGCCTAAATCTTCTCAATGGATCTGCAGATATGGCTTCGGTAAACCAAACCATTTTGGTACTCATACCTAAGATAAAGGACCCAACTACTATGAGGCATCTTAGGCCCATTAGTCTCTGCACAGTAATTTACAAAATTATTGCAAAGGTCTTGGTTAATAGAATGAAACATACTATTCCTTTTTGTATTAGCTCCAACCAAGCTGTCTTCGTTCAGGGACGTAATATTACAGACAACATTCTTATTGCTCATGAAATAATTCATTCTATTAACACTGGTACTTCTAAGCATTCTCAAGGTGCTGCTCTTAAGCTCGATATAGAGAAGGCCTTTGATAGAGTTGAATGGACCTTCCTCGAAAATGTTATGACCCGTATGGGCTTTGCGCCATCATGGGTCTCTCTTATAATGCGATGTATCTCCTCAGTCTCTTTCTCAGTTAAGGTCAACAATTCTTTTTCCCCCTTCTTTCCCCCTCAACGGGGTCTCCGACAAGGTGACCCCTTGTCCCCTTTCCTCTTCCTCTTTTGCACTCAAGGGCTCTCAGCTTTTCTGTCTGACGCTAAACAGCACGGTCTACTTCCTGGCCTTGGTGCCAGCAAGCAGGGCCCCAAGGTTAACCACCTCTTATTTGCAGATGATTGTATTGTTTTTATCAACTCAAAACCAGAGAAAGCCGCTCACCTTAAATTGGCTCTCCAAACTTACGCTTCTGCTTCTGGTCAGGCAGTTAACTTTGATAAGTCCACTATTTTTACAACCCTCGTACCCCCAGTTCGACTCGCCATGCTATTAATTCCTGTCTTCAAGTTCGTGAGGTCTCCAACCATGGTGTCTATCTGGGGGTACCTCTTCTTATTGGCAAAAATAAGACCTTATCCTTAGGGTTTATACGTGATAAAGTTCATGAAAGACTATCCAATTGGGACAAACAACTCCTTTCTTTCAGTGGTAGGGAAATCTTTATCAAAGTTGTTTTACAATCTCTACCTCAATATGTTATGCCGTGTTATTTATTGCCCCAAAACATTATTGATGACATGACTTCTGCCATCAGACGATATTGGTGGTCTGGCAAAAATAATAAAAAAGGTTGGCACATGCTCCCTTGGGAGCAGGTGTGCTTGCCTAAGTCAGTTGGAGGTATAGGATTTAGGGATCTCAATAACTTTAACATTGCGCTTCTTGGTAAACAATTATGGCGCCTTATCTGCGAACCAGATTCTCTTTTGGGTCAAATCTATAAAGCTAAATATTTTCCTTCAGGTAACATCCTTCATGCATCTCGGCCATCTCGTGGATCTTTTGCCTGGCAAGGTCTCTTTCATGCTATGCAACATCTCTTTGGGGGCTTTCTTTATCGTCCTGGTATTAATAGTAATATTTGAATCCATCAGGACAACTGGGGAGGCTCTTCGATCGTTCACCTATACGGGGATTATGAGATCTCGGATGAAGTCCACGTTCGTTGTCGCGACTTCATGATTCGAAACCAAGCAGCTTGGGACCCTGCTAAGGTCTGTGCGTATTTTACTACAGCCGATGCCGACTAAGTTTTGTCAATCCCTATTATCAATGACCCTCGTGATTCCATCCTTTGGAGTCCTAATGATTCTGGTATTTACTCGGTCAGATTTGGCTATCTTTTCTTGCAACGCCATCCAGAAACCATAATTTGTCCTCCCTGGATTTGGAAGTTCCTCTCTAAGCTCAAGGTCTTGCCTAAAGTCAAAACCTTTGGTTGGCGCATGGGATCTGAGGCTCTACCCGTTGGGGTTCGTCTACAGGCTTTTGCACTAGACTCAGGTTCCTTCCTCGTTTTTCACTCCGGTACGGAATCTATTCTCCATGCTCTTCGTGACTACCCTGGTGCTTCGGAGGCCCTTCGGTTGGTTGGCCTCCCTAACTCCCTGATTAACAGCACTGCATCCACCGGACTACAATGGCTAGAGGAAGGTGCTCGCCATCTATCCTCTGACCTTTTCGGGCTTTTCCTGACTACTCTGTGGAACATATGGAAGCGGCGTAATGACTGGATCCATAACAGCCATCTTCAACCACCATGGTTAATTGCCGTCAATTCTATCAGTCTTCATCGTGACTACATTGTTGCTACTTCTTCCTCTACATCCCCTTCCCCTTTGCCGGTTTCTCCTTCTCGCTGGAGACATCCCCTTCGGGGGCATATTAAAATTAATGTGGATGGGGCTTTTGACCCTTCCACACGTGCAGCGGCGGTTGGAGTTGTGGCCCGTGATGAAGCAGGTATGGTTGTCGGCGGTCTAGCTTACCCTCTGGGCAGCTGTCCAGATGCCATTACATCCGAAGGGCAAAGTCTTCGAGCGGGTATCACTTTTGCTCAATCTCAAGGATGTAGCCGTTTGATTATTGAGACAGATTGCGCTTCTCTTGCGAACAGACTCAACTTTCTAGGCCCTGATCTCTCTTCTATGGGTCCAACGATTTTACAAGCTCATGATGCTTTGGATTGTTTTTCTTTTGCTCATGTTCAGCTTGTTTGTCGTGAGGCTAATATTGTTGCTCATACTTTGGCTACACATGCTCTTAGGACCATGACTTCTATGTCTTTTGGGTCCATGTTTCCTGATTGTATTCGCAATGCTGTACTCTGTGAGGTTTCACCTCGATCTTTATAAGTAAATCTTGGGTACTCTTTTCCCTTTTTAGGTTTCTCCAGGTCTTGTGCGTGGGGATATTAGTAGGGGTTTTTAATGAGGCCCTCTTTCTTCAAAAAAAAGTCCAACGGGTCCATTTTGCGGCCCATTTAGACCCGCTAGTCCGAAACTTCTATAAAAAGGACCGCAAAACAAGTTTTAATCAAAACTTAAGAGTTCATATCGTTGATTACGAGCTTTTCAACACTATTGTATTGCAAAAATTCAATTTCTATTCTTTTTACGCAGTTATAAGTTCAACGGGTCCATTTTAAGGCCCATTTAGACCCGCTCGTCCGAAACCTCTACAAAAAGGACTGAAAAACAAGTTTTGATCCAATTTTAGGAGTTCATATAATTGATTAGGAGCTTTTGAACAAGATTATATTGCAAAAAGTCAATTTATGTATTTTTTTACTCAGTTAAAAGTCCAACGGGTCCATTTTACGGCCCATTTAGACCCGCTCGCCCGAAACTTCTTCAAAAATGACTGAAAAACAAGTTTTAATCAAATTTTAGGAGTTCATATAATTGATTACGATCTTTTCAACACGATTATATTGCAAAAACTCAATTTTTGTACTTTTTACTCAGTTAAAAGTCCAACGGGTCCATTTTAAGGCCGTCCGAAACCTCTACAAAAAGAACCGCAAAACAAGTTTTAATCAAAGCTTAAGAGTTCATATCGTTGATTACGAGCTTTTCAAAACTATTGTATTGCAAAAATTCAATTTATGTTCTTTTCACGCAGTTATAAGTTCAACGGGTCTATTTTAAGGCCCATTTAGACCAGCTCGCCCGAAACCTCTACAAAAAGGACCGAAAAACAAGTTTTGATCAAATTTTAAGAGTTCATATAATTGATTGTGAGCTTTTCAACAAGATTATATTGCAAAAACTCAAATTCGGTATTTTTTACTAAGTTAAAAGTCCAACGAGTCCATTTTACGGCCCATTTAGACCCGCTCGCCCGAAACCTCTTTAAAAAGGACCGAAAAAAAGTTTAATCAAATTTTAGGACTTCATATCATTGATTACGATCTTTCCAACACGATTATATTGCAAAAACTCAATTTATGTACTTTTTACTCAATTAAAAGTCCAACGAGTCCATTTTACGGCCCATTTAGACCCACTCGTCCGAAACCTCTACAAAAGGACCGCAAAACAAGTTTTAATCAAAACTTAAGAGTTCATATCGTTGATTACCAGCTTTTCAACACTATTGTATTGCGAAAATTTAATTTCTGTTCTTTTTACGCAGTTATAAGTTTAACGGGTCCATTTTAAGGCCCATTTAGACCCGCTCGTCCGAAACCTCTACAAAAAGGACTAAAAAACAAGTTTTGATCTAATTTTAGGAGTTCATATAATTGATTACGAGCTTTTCAACAAGATTATATTGCAAAAACTCAAATTCGGTATTTTTTACTCAGTTAAAAGTCCAACAGGTCCACTTTACGGCCCATTTAGACCCGCTCGCCCAAAACCTCTACAAAAATGACTGAAAAACAAGTTTTAATCAAATTTTAGGACTTCATATCATTGATTACGATCTTTTCAACACGATTATATTGCAAAAACTCAATTTTTGTACTTTTTACTTAGTTAAAAGTCTAACGGGTTCATTTTACGACATTTAGACCCGCTCGTCCGAAACCTCTACAAAAAGGACCGCAAAACAAGTTTTAATCAAAACTTAAGAGTTCATATCGTTGATTACGAGCTTTTCAACACTATTGTATTGCAAAAATTCAATTTCTCTTCTTTTTACACAGTTATAAGTTCAACGGGCCCATTTTAAGGCCCATTTAGACCCGCTCGTCTGAAACCTCTACAAAAAGGACCGAAAAACGAGTTTTAATCCAATTTTAGGAGTTCATAAAATTGATTACGAGCTTTTCAACAAGATTATATTGCAAAAACTCAAATTCGATATTTTTTACTCAGTTAAAAGTCCAACGGGTCCATTTAGACCCGCTCGCCCGAAACCTCTTAAAAAATGACTGAAAAACAAGTTTTAATCAAATTTTAGGAGTTCATATAATTGATTACGATCTTTTCAACATGATTATATTGCAAAAATTCAATTTTTGTACTTTTTACTCGGTTACAAGTCCAACGGGTCCATTTTACGGCCCATTTAGACCCGCTCGTCCGAAACCTCTACATAAAGGACCGCAAAACAAGTTTTAATCAAAACTTAAGAGTTCATATCGTTGATTACGAGCTTTTCAACACTATTGTATTGCAAAAATTCAATTTATGTTCTTTTTACGCAGTTATAAGTTCAACGAGTCCATTTTAAGGCCCATTTAGACCCGCTCGTTCGAAACCTCTACAAAACGGACCGAAAAACAAGTTTTGATCCAAATTTAGGAGTTCATATTATTGATTACGAGCTTTTCAACAAGGTTATATTGCAAAAACTTAATTTATGTACTTTTTACTCAGTTAAAAGTCCAACGGGTCCATTTTGCGACCCATTTAGACCCGCTCGACCGAAACCTCTACAAAAAGGACCGCAAAACAAGTTTTAATCAAACTTAAGAGTTCATATCATTGATTACGAGCTTTTCAACACTATTGTATTGCAAAAATTCCATTTCTGTTCTTTTTACGCAGATATAAGTTCAACAGGTCCATTTTAAGGCCCATTTAGACCCGCTCGTCCGAAACCTCTACAAAAAGGACCGAAAAACAAGTTTTGATCCAATTTTAGGAGTTCATATAATTGATTAGGAGCTTTTGAAAGAGATATAATGCAAAAAGTCAATTTATGTATTTTTTACTCAGTTAAAAGTCCAATGGGTCCATTTTACGGCCCATTTAGACCCGCTCGCCCGAAACCTCTTCAAAAATGACTGAAAAACAAGTTTTAATCAAATTTTAGGAGGTCATATAATTGATTACGATCTTTTAAACACGATTATATTGCAAGAACTCAAATTCGGTATTTTTTACTCAGTTAAAAGTCCAACGGATCCATTTTACGGCCCATATAGACCCGCTCGTCCGAAACCTCTACAAAAAGGACCGCAAAACATGTTTTAATCAAAGCTTAAGAGTTCATATCGTTGATTACGAGCTTTACAACACCATTGTATTGCAAAAATTCAATTTCTGTTCTTTTCACGCAGTTATAAGTTCAACGGGTCCATTTTAAGGCCCATTTAGACCCGCTCGCCTGAAACCTCTACAAAAAGGACCGAAAAACAAGTTTTGATCAAATTTTAAGAGTTCAAATAATTGATTACGAGCTTTTCAACAAGATTATATTGCAAAAACTAAAATTTGGTATTTTTTACTAAGTTAAAAGTCCAACGGGTCCATTTTACAGCCCATTTAGACCCGCTTGCCCGAAACCTCTTCAAAAAGTCCAACGGGTCCATTTTACGGCCCATTTAGACCTGCTCGCCCGAAACCTCTTCAAAAATGACTGAAAAACAAGTTTTAATCAAATTTTAGGAGTTCATATAATTGATTACGATCTTTTCAACACGATTATATTGCAAAAACTCAATTTTTGTACTTTTTACTTAGTTAAAAGTCCAACGGGTCCATTTTACGGCCCATTTAGACCCGCTCGTCCGAAACCTCTACAAAAAGGACCGCAAAACAAGTTTTAATCAAAACATAAGAGTTCATATCGTTGATTACGAGCTTTTCAACACTATTGTATTGCAAAAATTCAATTTATGTTCTTTTTACGCAGTAATAAGTTCAACGGGTCCATTTTAAGGCCCATTTAGACCCGCACGTCTGAAACCTCTACAAAAAGGACCGAAAAACAAGTTTTGATCCCATTTTACGAGTTCATATAATTGATTACGAGCTTTTCAATAAGATTATATTACAAAAACCTCTTCAAAATTGACTGAAAAACAGGTTTAATCAAATTTTAGGAGTTCATATAATTGATTACGATCTTTTCAACATGATTAAATTGCAGAAACTAAATTTTTGTACTTTTTACTTAGTTAAAAGTCCAACGGGTCCATTTTACAGCTCATTTACACCCGCTTGTTCGAAACCTCTACAAAAAGGACCGCAAAACAAGTTTTAATCAAAAATTAAGAGTTCATATCGTTGATTACGAGCTTTTCAACACTATTGTATTACAAAAATTCAATTTCTATTCTTTTTACAAAGTTATAAGTTCAACGGGTCCATTTTAAGGCTCATTTAGACCCGCTCGTTCGAAACCTCTACAAAAAGGACCGAAAAACAAGTTTTGATCCATTTTTAGGAGTTCATATAATTGATTACAAGCTTTTCAACAAGATTATATTGCAAAACCTCAAATTCGGTATTTTTTACTCAGTTAAAAGTGCAACGGGTCCATTTTACGGCCCATTTAGACCCGCTCGCCCGAAACCTCTTCAAAAATGACTGAAAAACAAGTTTTAATCAAATTTTAGGAGTTCATATAATTGATTACGATCTTTTCAACACGATTATATTGCAATAACTCAATTTTTGTACTTTTTACTTAGTTAAAGTCCAACGGGTCCAATTTACGGCCCATTTAGACCCGCTCGTCCGAAACTTCTACAAAAAGGACCGAAACACAAGTTTTAATCAAAACTTAAGAGTTCATATCGTTGATTACGAGCTTTTCAACACTATTGTATTGCAAAAATTCAATTTATGTTCTTTTTACGCAGTTATAAGTTCAACGGGTCAATTTTAAAACCCATTTAGACCCGCTCGTCCGAAACCACTACAAAAAGGACCGAAAAACAAGTTTTGATCCAATTTTAGGAGTTCGTATAATTGATTATGAGCTTTTCAACAAGATTATATTGCAACAAGTCAATTTATGTATTTTTTACTCAGGTAATAGTCCAACGGGTCCATTTTACGGCCCATTTAGACCCGCTCCCCCGAAACCTCTTCAAAAATTACTGAAAAACAAGTTTTAATCAAATTTTAGGAGTTCATATAATTGATTACGATCGTTTCAACACGATTATATTACAAAAACTCAATTTCTGTATTTTTTACTTAGTTAAAAGTCCAACGTGTCCATTTTACGGCCCATTTAGACCCGCTCGTCCGAAACCTCTACAAAAAGGACCGCAAAACAAGTTTTAATCAAAACTTAAGAGTTCATATCGTTGATTACGAGCTTTTCAACACTATTGTATTGCAAAAATTCAATTTTCGTTCTTTTTACGCAGTTATAAGTTCAACGGGTCCATTTTAAAACCCATTTAGACCCGCTCGTCCGAAACCACTACAAAAAGGACCGAAAAACAAGTTTTGATCCAATTTTAGGAGTTCGTATAATTGATTATGAGCTTTTCAACAAGATTATATTGCAACAAGTCAATTTATGTATTTTTTACTCAGGTAATAGTCCAACGGGTCCATTTTACGGCCCATTTAGACCCGCTCCCCCGAAACCTCTTCAAAAATTACTGAAAAACAAGTTTTGATAAAATTTTAGGAGTTCATATAATTGATTACGAGCCTTTCAAAAAGATTATATTGCAAAAACTCAATTTCGGTATTTTTTACTCAGTTAAAAGTCCAACGTGTCCATTTTACGGCCCATTTAGACACGCTCGCCCGAAACCTCTTTAAAAATGACTGAAAAACATGTTTTAATCAAATTTTAGGACTTCATATCATTGATTACGATCTTTTCAACATGATTATATTGCAAAAACTCAAATTTTGTACTTTTTACTTAGTTAAAAGTCCAACGGGTCCATTTTACGGCCCATTTAGACCCGCTCGTCCGAAACCTCTACAAAAAGGACCGCAAAACAAGTTTTAATCAAAACTTAAGAGTTCATATCGTTGATTACGAGCTTTTCAACACTATTGTATTGCAAAAATTCAATTTTTGTTCTTTTTACGCAGTTATAAGTTCAACGGGTCCATTTTAAGGCCCAATTAGACCTGCTCGTCCGAAACCTCTACAAAAAGGACCGAAAAACAAGTTTTGATCCAATTTTAGGACTTCATATAATTGATTTCGAGCTTTTCAACAAGATTATATTGCAAAAACTAAAATTTGGTATTTTTTACTTAGTTAAAAGTCCAACGGGTCCATTTTACGGCCCATTTAGTCCTGCTCGCCCGAAACCTCTTCAAAAATGACTGAAAAACAAGTTTTAATCAAATTTTAGGAGTTCATATAAATGATTACGATCTTTTCAACACGATTATATTGCAATAACTCAATTTTTGTACTTTTTACTCAGTTAAAATTCCAACGGGTACATTTTACGGCCCATTTAGACCCGCTCGTCCGAAACCTCTACAAAAAGGACCACAAAAACAAGTTTTAATCAAAACTTAAGAGTTCATATCGTTGATTACGAGCTTTTCAACACTATTTTATTGCAAAAATTCAATTTATGTTCTTTTTACGCAGTTATAAGTTTAACGGGTCCATTTTAAGGCCCATTTAGACCCGCTCGTCCGAAACCACTACAAAAAGGACCGAAAAACAAGTTTTGATCCAATTTTAGGAGTTCATATAATTGATTACGAGCTTTTCAACAAGATTATATTGCAAAAAGTCAATTTCTGTATTTTTTACTCAGGTAAAAGTCCAACGGGTCCATTTTACGGCCCATTTAGACCCGCTCGCCTGAAACCTCTTCAAAAATTACTAAAAAATAATTTTTAATCAAATTTTAGGAGTTCATATAATTGATTACGATCGTTTCAACACAATTATATTGCAAAAACTCAATTTCTGTATTTTTTACTTAGTTAAAAGTCCAACGGAACTCAGTTAAAATTCCAACGGGTCAATTCTCTCTTAATTTTTCCAGGGTATTTGTTGGGTGTTGGCTCATTCTTCATGCTTTTTCCTCTTTTTTCGGTTGTGTTTCCCACTCTCTCTCTTTCATTCCCCTTCCCCCACACGGCACCTCTCTATCTTCCGCCGGACTTGCCAGCAGATCATCAAGATAACAGGAAAATTTTGATTTCCTTGGAAATCGGTAAGAGAATGCCAAGGGTCATTCCACCCCGCCCCTTTCTTCAATTTGCTTTGTTTTTTATGTTACTTTACTTTTATCCTCTTTTTTGGTTTTTTAACACACTTATCTCCCTTCCTTGCGAGATCTGGCCATTTCTACTTTTCCATACCACCCCCACCAGATCTGTAACATCTGATAAAGGACTGGAGTCTTTTAATTTCTTTTCCATCATCTCCAATTTTTGGGCGATATCTACAAGATCCAACCGAAAACCGGTAGGGTTTGACGGTAAGATTCATTGGTTTTATCTTTTTTATGCTTTCCTTTTCGATATTTTTTCCTAACCTCTTATTTTCTAATTTTTGGCTTCTTTTTTTCTCTTTTTATGAATCTGTTTCCACTGCTATTTTGGAGGGTTTCTTTCCCAGTGGCGTCTCACGGCGGCTGTAAAAAACCCAACCGTTCGGTCTTGTATCTCTTTTCTCCCCCTTTATTTTTTTCGTGGTTGATTATCTTCCTTTCATTATTTTCTTATTTTTTCCCAACTTTTTATTCCCGATCTATTGCTGTTCTGATATTTCTCAATATACCTCGTCTTATTCTAGGGTTTTTCCTCCTTTTGATTTTCAGGCTTCTTCGTCTAACTGTTGGTTCTCCCTTGCAGATGCTGGGTTTCCTATTGTTTGATGAACAGTCACCTTCTACCCTAATAGGATTGTCGGCTCACCTTCTCTTATCTGTGTTTATCTTCTATTCATTATTTTCTTTTTTCCCAAATTTTTATTTCCGCTCTAGTGCTGTTCTGTTTTTTCTCAATATAACTTTTTTCATTCTAGGGTTTTTCCCCTTTTTGATTTTCAGGTTTTTCATCCTAACCAATGATTTTCCTTTGCAGATTTTAGGTTTCCCATCGTTCGATGAACGGTCACCTTCATCACTAATCGGAGTGTCGACTCACCTCCTCGAATCTGCCTTTTTTACTTGTTATATATCCTTAACCCATCTCTGTTTCCTTTTTCTCTTCCCTTTCTTTTTACTTTTATTTTGCAACTGATATTCATATATTCTAACTCTCTTTTTTCCCAGATTCATCGATACCCAGATCTGTTGACTCTGGACCATCTGATTGCTAATCGGGTACTATCGTCTCTCCCTTTCCCTTCTATTAATCTGGGATTTTTTTATCTATTCTTGCACTGCCATCATCCACCATTTTCATGGTCATGTTATGCTATCTTTGTGGTCGCTTGGTAACCATATTTCATTTTCTTTTCCCTTTATTCATCATCAAATTGAACTACTAAGAATAATTAATTTATCTGCGAAATATCACATTTCTCTATATTGGAATGCTTATAATTCTTTGTGGATTTCATATACGGTTCTGCTATTCCCCTTACCATGTTCTTTCATCCATATTAAAGAGCTTCACTCTATTCTTATTATAGTTTGGTCTGCATCTACCAAGCCTTTTAACTCTAATCTTATTATACAATTTCTTACTACTACTCGAGCCCTTTCAGGGAAACCTTTATCAAACCACTTTGTGGGAAACTTAATTTCTAATTGTATTTCTATCAATAATTTGTATCAGCCTCTGTCAATAAGATACAATCCTACCGATTCAATCCGACGTCTTAATATTAGTTTTTACAATGTTTCATACATTTCTTTGCCTTCCATTACTCTTATAGAACATCTTACTATGCATATCAGCTCCCACCAGCATATCAACCTGCATACTAATCCCTCGGTTATTGTCATGACAAACAACCTTCATCCTCTCATTTTCATTAGGGCTATTCCTCCTTACTCTGTGCATCCCCATATTCTAATCCTTACATCGCCCTTAATTCTATACAACAATATACCCACTTCTTTATTTGATGTTCTGCGTATGTCTTATACATCTCATCTGGGTATGGTTTGCAACCTTTATGTTTTGATAAGGTTCCTCCCTTTAATTTTACAATACCATTGTTTCTTATATGCTAAATCATTATTCTATCACTCTTTGTACAATTTCACCGCTATCAGGTATATCTCACTCTCCTCGTTGTTGATGGGGTATAAACTAGTTGTGGCACATCTATCATTCGGGCATATTTCCTGTATATGGTTCTCTTTACTTGTTTATCTGATTTACTTTGTTTGGTCTATGTCTCTGCTCATAGTCTTGATTATTCTCTCTGCTTGTTTCTTTCTCTCTCTTTCCTGGTCATCACAAATTAATAACTTTAATTTTTTCTTTTACAATTTTATCCCAGGTCGTTTAAGTACTCACTCTCTCTATATCATTATAAATAACATGGCCTGGTGTGATGGGACCATCTTCTGGTATTACTTTTTCTGCTTTATATTTAATGGTATATGTAATTATTTTTTATTAGGCCTCATTTACCCCCCTTTTTTGCTCTTTTGGTATGTAATTTATTTCTTATCCCCGTTTCTTTCTATCCCTGGGTTTGTAATTTTATTTATTTCATGTTTTTTCCTGGTTTTCTTTTTTGCCTGCCTTTATCTGCTTAGTCTTCTTTTCTGTTGCTTATCTTTATTGCATGCTACTTATTACTTTTCTTTTAACCATGCATTAGATAAATTTTCTCAGCTTTTCTCCTTAATAAAATTCTTTTCCAACGCCTCATTAGGCGACTTAAATCTAGCCCTTCTATGGGATTACATCACTACCATCTTTATGATGGAAAATAAATTCAATCTATTAATATCAATGTTTAGATTTTCAAAATCTATTAACTGACCTTTCATTACCTCATTCATTATTGTAATTATTCTCTATATGATTTATGTGCGATTTAATGGAATTCCTTTTTGACTAACGTCAAATACCAAATTCTTCATATCTTTTCCTTTTTTTACGGGTCCGCTCTTTATTTCCTCTTTGCTATTTAATACCTTTGTTTTTTACTATTCTTCCCTTACTACTTTACCGATTTTCACTCATATGTTAATTATGGAATTTTGCTTATCACAACCTAATTTTTTAACCCTGTTTCCTTTTTTAACCATCCTACATCTAGACTATTTCCTTGACTTTCAAAATATCTTTTATAACATTAAATTAATCCATATTTTAAGGATTCTAATTCCTTATTTATTTCCTCTTCTTTCCACTTTCCAAAGGTTAATTATTACTTTCCCGGGTATTAATCATATATCCTTTAAGGAATCCCACCTATCACTATCAAATTTTTTAATTCTATTTTCCTTTTTATTCATACTGTACCTATATTATTTCCTTGATTGTCTAACTATCCTCATTAACATTAAATTAATCCATAACTTACGGACTCTAATTTTCTATCCCTTTCCTTTTTCAACCACTTACCAAAGGTTAACCAACACAAACAATCCCCTTTTATACGATCAACATACTAACACGCTACCACAAACCTCTCTCTATCTTTCTATTCTCCTCACTCCTTACTAATCATCCATGGCATCCTCTTCTATTCCCCAACTCAGTTCCATCGACCTTACCAGTGAGGAAGTAGAGCTTCTTTATACCCCGGAATTCGGCTGGGATTTTGTTAAGGAGGATCCCAAGCTCTTCCTTTTAGGTTGCTTTATCTCATCCAAAACTATTGACATCTACGCGGTCCTCAACGCTTTTGAAGGCATCTGGAAGCCAAACAATGTGGTATCTATTTCTGTCATCCAAGACAACTTTCTTAAGATCAAATTCAAGGACGTCAAGTCTTGTTATGAAGTCCTCAACCGCGGTCCTTGGCTGTACAAGGACAAATGGCTAGCCATTACCGAATACGACCCGACTAACTCCATTGGAGAGTATTCCTTCAACGTTATGAGGATCTGGATCCGCATCTTCGCCCTTCATTCCTCACTCTTTGAGAACATTGATCGATCGCACCTTGTGGGACATGCCCTAGGGTCTATGGTTGGTAATGTCATACGAACTGATACTCGAGAAGCTGAAGGAAATATGAAAGACTTCCTGCGGGTAGAAATCTTCCTGAATATCACCAAATCGGTCACCCGTTTCGTCTTTATTGGATCCGGGGCCAACAAAACCATGTGCCTTTCTTTAATACGAACGCCTTCCCACTTTATGTTCAGGCTGTGGTTTAATTAGCCATTCGGTTGAAAACTGCACTATTCGTTCTTCGCTAGATCTAAACAAGTTGCAATACGGGGAGTGGCTCCGCTACCTCCCTCCAAGACGTCGCCCAGTTGGTACCCGTGGGCGTCTTCGCTATGTCGAACCTAATCTCAACCTAGAACAATCCTTTACCGAATGGTACCCTCTCTTACTTTATTACCAATTTTTCATCTGTTTCACAGTTTAGATTTAAACTTATCTTATCCTTTTTGTTTTTTTACTTCTGTTTCTGTACTTACTATTTTCTTTCCTCACAGCTACTCCTATTCCAACTGCTTCTGCCAATACTAATATTCCCAACAATGAACCGAATGTTATGGGTATATCTCCCTGTCCTTCTATCATCATTAACGAGGGCGATGCTGCATCCTTCTCGGAACAACCCACCGAGGAAGCCCCCAACACAGATACGGCAATGGGTGATGTCCCCCCTGCCAAAGACCCATCTGCTTCAGATTCAAAACAGAAAGCCCCTCTTGAGCCTCAACCCCTAAACACCATCTATCCTATCCCTGAAGATGCTTCAGATGATGATTGGGATGCCACGGATGATGGTGTTCCAAGTCCAACTGTCCAGCAAATTAAGAAAATTGAAGCTGAACTGCGCAAGCCCCCTGTTTCTACTGATTCCAATTTCAATGAATTTAACCAATGGCTTTTGAAAACTTATCCAAATGATGCAGCTCCTGCCCCTGCTCCAGCCCCACCGAATCGTGGCACAAAACGCCGTTCTCCCATCCAAGTGTCGCTCCTACCAAAGAAATCCAAACCCTCCGGTTCAACCCCAAAGGCTGGGATGAGCAGCTCAAAAAACTCTCCGGCGGCGGCTGATTCCCAGCCCCACCGAGAAAAATGAGGATCCTATGCTGGAACTATCAGGGTTTAGGACAAGCCTCGGGGGTTCAACATCTTCGCGACTATGTCCGACAATCCAACCCTGATGTTATCTTCGTATGCGAAACAAAAATTAATAATGTGGCTTGTAGCCAACTTTGTCTTTCTTTAGGTTTTATAAACGTTATTGCTATTTCCCCTACGGAGGGGTGTTCCAGTATTGCTCTTTTCGTTACAAACAATATTAATATTACTTTACTTTCGTACTCTCCACGTTATATACATACTCAAATCACATCAAATAATTGCAATATGTTTTTCACGGGTATACATGGCTATTCCGAAACTAGCCAAAAATACAAAACATGGGAAATTATTGATTCCTTAAATATAAATAATAACAATATTCCCTGGCTTCTAGGAGGGGATTTTAATGAAATCTTATCCGACTCTGAAAAGCAAGGTGGAAGTCGAAGGGCTAGATCACAAATAACTAACTTCCGTCATTGTCTTTCACGCGATAATCTTTTTGACTGTAAGCCAACATCGGGATGGTTTACTTGGACAAAAGTTGGGCCTCTAACTCCAACTATACATGAAAGACTAGACCGGTTCATTGCTAACTCGGCCTGGCAGGATCTTTTTCCTTCATTTCGTATCACAGCGGACTATGTGGCCAAGTCTGACCACTGCTTCCTGTCTCTTGATACATCCCCCGTTGTTGCTACTCCACTTCATCGATCACCCAACACGTTCCGATTCGAGAACTGTTGGGCAAATAATGAGGATAATATATCTACTATTAAACGCACTTGGATCAATACCTCAGGAACAACTATTGATAAAATAAATGTTGTTGGTACGAGCTTTTCAACAAGATTATATTGCAAAAACTCAAATTCGGTATTTTTTACTCAGTTAAAAGTCCAACGGGTCCATTTTACGGCCCATTTAGACCCGCTCGCCCGAAACCTTTTAAAAATGACTGAAAAACAAGTTTTAATCAAATTTTAGGAGTTCATATAATTGATTACGATCTTTTCAACACGATTATATTGCAAAAACTCAATTTTTGTACTTTTTACTCAGTTAAAAGTCCAACGAGTCCATTTTACAGCCCATTTAGACCCGCTCGTCCGAAACCTCTAAAAAAGGACCGCAAAACAAGTTTTAATCAAAACTTAAGAGTTCATATCGTTGATTACGAGCTTTTCAACACTATCGTATTGCAAAAATTCAATTTTTTTCTTTTTACGCAGTTATAAGTCCAACGGGTCCATTTTAAGGCCCATTTAGACCCGCTCGTCCGAAACCTCTACAAAAAGGAACGAAAAACAAGTTTTGATCCAATTTTAGGATTTCATATAATTGATTACGACCTTTTCAACAAGATTATATTGCAAGACCGCAAAACAAGTTTTAATCAAAAATTAAGAGTTCATATCGTTGATTACGAGCTTTTCAACACTATTGTATTACAAAAATTCAATTTCTGTTGTTTTTACGTAGTTATAAGTTCAACGGGTCCATTTTAAGTCTCATTTAGACCCGCTCGTCCGAAACCTCTACAAAAAGGACCGAAAAACAAGTTTTGATCCAATTTTAGGAGTTCATATAATTGATTACGAGCTTTTCAACAAGATTATATTGCAAAACCTCAAATTCGGTATTTTTTACTCAGTTAAAAGTGCAACGGGTCCATTTTACGGCCCATTTAGACCCGCTCGCCCGAAACCTCTTCAAAAATGACTGAAAAACAAGTTTTAATCAAATTTTAGTTCATATAATTGATTACGATCTGTTCAACACGATTATATTGCAATAACTCAATTTTTTTACTTTTTACTCAGTTAAAAGTCCAACGAGTCCATTTTACGGCCCATTTAGACCCGCTCGTCCGAAACCTCTACAAAAAGGACCGCAAAACAAGTTTTGATCCAATTTTAGGAGTTCGTATCATTGATTATGAGCTTTTCAACAAGATTATATTGCAAAAAGTCAATTTATGTATTTTTTACTCAGGTAATAGTCCAACGGGTCCATTTTACGGCCCATTTAGACCCGCTCGCCCGAAACCTTTTCAAAAATTACTGAAAAACAAGTTTTAATCAAATTTTAGGAGTTTATATAATTGATTACGATCGTTTCAACACGATTATATTACAAAAACTCAATTTCTATATTTTTTACTTAGTTAAAAGTCCAACGGGTCCATTTTACGGCCCATTTAGACCCGCTCGTCCGAAACCTCTACAAAAAGGACCGCAAAAGAAGTTTTAATCAAAACTTAAGAGTTCATATCGTTGATTACGAGCTTTTCAACACTATTGTATTGCAAAAATTCAATTTTCGTTCTTTTTACGCAGTTATAAGTTCAACGGGTCCATTTTAAGGCCCATTTGGACCTGTTCGCCCGAAATCTCTACAAAAAGTGCCGAAAAACAAGTTTTGATAAAATTTTAGGAGTTCATATAATTGATTACGAGGCTTTCAAAAAGATTATATTGCAAAAACTCAAATTCGGTATTTTTTACTTAGTTAAAATTCCAACGGGTCCATTTTGCGGCCCATTTAGACCCGCTCGCCCGAAACCTCTTTAAAAATGACCGAAAAACAAGTTTTAATCAAATTTTAGGACTTCATATCATTGATTATGATCTTTTCAACACGATTATATTGCAAAAACTCAATTTTTGTACTTTTTACAAAGTTAAAAGTTCAACAGGTCCATTTTAAGGCCCATTTAGACCCGCTCGTCCGAAACCTCTACAAAAAGGACCGAAAAAAAAAGTTTTGATCCAATTTTAGGAGCTCATATAATTGATTACAAGCTTTTCAACAAGATTATATTGCAAGAACTCAAATTCGGTATTTTTACTCAGTTAAAAGTCCAACGGGTCCATTTTACGGCCCATTTAGTCCCGCTCGCCCGAAACCTCTTCAAAAATGACTGAAAAACAAGTTTAATAAAAACCTATGAGTTCATATAATTGATTACGATCTTTTCAACACGATTATATTGCAAAAACTCAATTTTTGTACTTTTTACTCAGTTAAAAGTCCAACGGGTCCATTTTACAGCCCATTTAGACCCGCTCGTCCGAAACCTCTACAAAAAGGACCGCAAAACAAGTTTTAATCAAAAATTAAGAGTTCATATCGTTGATTACGAGCTTTTCAACACTATTGTATTGCAAAAATTCAATTTTTGTTATTTTTACGCAGTTATAAGTTCAACGGGTCCATTTTAAGGCCCATTTAGACCTGCTCGTCTGAAACCTCTACAAAAAGGACCGAAAAACAAGTTTTGATCCAATTTTAGGAGTTCATATAATTGATTTCGAGCTTTTCAACAAGATTATATTGCAAAAACTCAAATTCGGTATTTTTACTTAGTTAAAAGTCCAACGGGTCCATTTTACGGCCCATTTAGTCCCGCTCGCCAGAAACCTCTTCAAAAATGACTGAAAAACAAGTTTTAATCAAATTTTAGGAGTTCATATAAATGATTACGATCTTTTCAACACGATTATATTGCAATAACTCAATTTTTGTACTTTTTACTCAGTTAAAATTACAACGGGTACATTTTATGGCCCATTTAGACTCGCTCGTCCAAAACCTCTACAAAAAGGACCGCAAAACAAGTTTTAATCAAAACTTAAGAGCTCATATCGTTGATTACGAGCTTTTCAACACTATTGTATTGCAAAAATTCAAATTATGTTCTTTTTACGCAGTTATAAGTTTAACGGGTCCATTTTAAGGCCCATTTAGACCCGCTCGTCCGAAACCACTACAAAAAGGACCGAAAAACAAGTTTTGATACAATTTTAGGAGTTCATATAATTGATTACGAGCTTTTCAATAAGATTATATTGCAAAAAGTTAATTTCTGTATTTTTTACTCAGGTAAAAGTCCAACGGGTCCATTATACGGCCCATTTAGACCCGCTCGCCCGAAACCTCTTCAAAAATTACTGAAAAATAAGTTTTAATCAAATTTTAGGAGTTCATATAATTGATTACGATCGTTTCAACACGATTATATTGCAAAAACTCAATTTCTGTATTTTTTACTTAGTTAAAAGTCTAACGGAATTCAGTTAAAATTCCAACGGGTCAATTCTCTCTCAATTTTTCCGGGGTATTTGTTGGGTGTTGGCTCGTTCTTCATGCTTTTCCCTCTTTTTCCGGTTGTGTTTCCCACTCTCTCTCTTTCATTCCCCTTCCCCCACACGGCACCTCTCTATCTTCTGCCGGACTTGCCAGCAGATCATCAAGATAACAGGAAAATTTTGATTTCCTTGGAAATCGGTAAGAGAATGCCAAGGGTCATTCCACCCCGCCCCTTTCTTCAATTTGCTTTGTTTTTTATGTTACTTTACTTTTATCCTCTTTTTTGGTTTTTTTAACACACTAATCTCCCTTCCTTGCGAGATCTGGCCACTTCTACTTTTCCATACCACCCCCACCAGATCTGTAACATCTGATAAAGGACTGGAGTCTTTTAATTTCTTTTCCATCATCTCCAATTTATGGGCGATATCTACAAGATCCAACCGAAAACCGGTAGGGTTTGACGGTAAGATTCATTGGTTTTATCTTTTTTATGCTTTCCTTTTCGATATTTTTTCCTAACCTCTTCTTTTCTAATTTTTGGCTTCCTTTTTTCTCTTTTTATGAATCTGTTTCCACTGCTATTTCGGAGGGTTTCTTTCTCGGTGGCGTCTCACGGCGGCTGTAAAAAACCCAACCGTTCGGTCTTGTATCTCTTTTCTCCCCCTTTATTTTTTTCGTGGTTGATTATCTTCCTTTCATTATTTTCTTATTTTTTCCCAACTTTTTATTCCCGATCTATTGCTGTTCTGATATTTCTCAATATACCTCGTCTTATTCTAGGGTTTTTCCTCCTTTTGATTTTCAGGCTTCTTCGTCTAACCGTTGGTTCTCCCTTGCAGATGCTGGGTTTCCTATTGTTTGATGAACAGTCACCTTCTACCCTAATAGGATTGTCGGCTCACCTTCTCGTATCTGTGTTTATCTTCTATTCATTATTTTCTTTTTTCCCAAATTTTTATTTCCGCTCTAGTGTTGTTCTGTTTTTTCTCAATATAACTTTTTTCATTCTAGAGTTTTTCCCCTTTTTGATTTTCAGGTTTTTCATCCTAACCAATGATTTTCCTTTGCAGATTTTAGGTTTCCCATCGTTCGATGAACGGTCACCTTCATCACTAATCGGAGTGTCGACTCACCTCCTCGAATCTGCCTTTTTTACTTGTTATATATCCTTAACCCATCTCTGTTTTCTTTTTCTCTTCCCTTTCTTTTTACTTTTATTTTGCAACTGATATTCACATATTCTAACTCTCTTTTTTCCCAGATTCATCGGTACCCAGATCTGTTGACTCTGGACCATCTGATTGCTAATCGGGTACTGTCGTCTCTCCTTTTCCCTTCTATTAATCTGGGATTTTTTTATCTATTCTTGCACTGCCATCATCCACCATTTTCATGGTCATGTTATGCTATCTTTGTGGTCGCTTGGTAACCATATTTCATTTTCTTTTCCCTTTATTCATCATCAAATTGAACTACTAAGAATAATTAATTTATCTGCGAAATATCACATTTCTCTATATTGGAATGCTTATAATTCTTTGTGGATTTCATATACGGTTCTGCTATTTCCCTTACCATGTTCTTTCATCCATATTAAAGAGCTTCACTCTATTCTTATTATAGTTTGGTCTGCATCTACCAAGCCTTTTAACTCGAATCTTATTATACAATTTCTTACTACTACTCGAGCCCTTTCAGGGAAACCTTTATCAAACCACTCTGTGGGAAACTTAATTTCTAATTGTATTTCTATCAATAATTTGTATCAGCCTCTGTCAATAAGATACAATCCTACCGATTCAATCTTGCGTCTTAATATTAGTTTTTACAATATTTCATACATTTATCTGCCTTCCATTACTCTTATAGAACATCTTACTATGCATATCAGCTCCCACCAGCATATCAACCTGCATACTAATCCCTCGGTTATTGTCATGACAAACAGCCTTCATCCTCTCATTTTCATTAGGGCTATTCCTCCTTACTTTGTGCATCCCCATATTCTAATCCTTACATCGCCCTTAATTCTATACAACAATATACCCACTTCTTTATTTGATGTTCTGCGTATGTCTTATACATCTCATCTGGGTATGGTTTGCAACCTTTATGTTTTGATAAGGTTCCTCCCTTTAATTTTACAATACCATTGTTTCTTATATGTTAAATCATTATTCTATCACCCTTTGTACAATTTCACCGCTATCAGGTATATCTCACTCTCCTCGTTGTTGATGGGGTATAAACTAGTTGTGGCACATCTATCCTTCGGGCATATTTCCTGTATATGGTTCTCTTTACTTGTTTATCCGATTTACTTTGTTTGGTCTATGTCTCTGCTCATAGTCTTGATTATTCTCTCTGCTTGTTTCTTTCTCTCTCTTTCCTGGTCATCACAAATTAATAACTTTAATTTTTTCTTTTACAATTTTATCCCAGGTCGTTTAAGTACTCACTCTCTCTATATCATTATAAATAACATGGCCTGGTGTGCTGGGACCATCTTCTGGTATTACTTTTTCTTCTTTATATTTAATGGTATATGTAATTATTTTTTATTAGGCCTCATTTACCCCCCTTTTTTGCTCTTTTGGTATGTAATTTATTTCTTATCCCCGTTTCTTTCTATCCCTGGGTTTGTAATTTGATTTATTTCATGTTTTTTCCTGGTTTTCTTTTTTGCCTGCCTTTATCTGCTTAGTTTTCTTTTCTGTTGCTTATCTTTATTGCATGCTACTTATTACTTTTCTTTTAACCATGCATTAGATAAATTTTCTCAGCTTTTCTCCTTAATAAAATTCTTTTCCAACGCCTCATTAGGCGACTTAAATCTAGCCCTTCTATGGGATTACATCACTACCATGTTTATGATGGAAAATAAATTCAATCTATTAATATCAGCGTTTAGATTTTCAAAATCTATTAACTGCCCTTTCATTACCTCATTCATTATTGTAATTATTCTCTATATGATTTATGTGCGATTTAATGGAATTCCTTTTTGACTAACGTCAAATACCAAATTCTTCATATCTTTTCCTTTTTTTACGGGTCCGCTCTTTATTTCCTCTTTGCTATTTAATACCTTTGTTTTTTACTATTCTTCCCTTACTACTTTACCGATTTTCACTCATATGTTAATTATGGAATTTTGCTTATCACAACCTAATTTTTTAACCCTGTTTCCTTTTTTAACCATCCTACATCTAGACTATTTCCTTGACTTTCAAAATATCTTTTATAACATTAAATTAATCCATATTTTAAGGATTCTAATTCCTTATTTATTTCCTCTTCTTTCCACTTTCCAAAGGTTAATTATTACTTTCCCGGGTATTAATCATATATCCTTTAAGGAATCCCACCTATCACTATCAAATTTTTTTAATTCTATTTTCCTTTTTATTCATATTGTACCTATACTATTTCCTTGATTGTCTAACTATCCTCATTATCATTAAATTAATCCATAACTTACGGACTCTAATTTTCTATCCCTTTCCTTTTTCAACCACTTACCAAAGGTTAACCAACACAAACAATCCCCTTTTATACGATCAACATACTAACACGCTACCACAAACCTCTCTCTATCTTTCTATTCTCCTCACTCCTTACCAATCATCCATGGCATCCTCTTCTATTCCCCAACTCAGTTCCATCGACCTTACCAGTGAGGAAGTAGAGCTTCTTTATACCCCGGAATTCGGCTGGGATTTTGTCAAGGAGGATCCCAAGCTCTTCCTTTTAGGTTGCTTTATCTCATCCAAAACTATTGACATCTACGCGGTCATCAACGCTTTTGAAGGCATCTGGAAGCCAAACAATGTGGTATCTATTTCTGTCATCCAAGACAACTTTCTCAAGATCAAATTCAAGGACGTCAAGTCTTGTTATGAAGTCCTCAACCGCGGTCCTTGGCTGTACAAGGACGAATGGCTAGACATTACCGAATACGACCCGACTAAATCCATTGGAGAGTATTCCTTCAACGTTATGAGGATCTGGATCTGCATCTTCGCCCTTCCTTCCTCACTCTTTGAGGACATTGATCGATCGCACCTTGTGGGACATGCCCTAGGGTCTATGGTTGGTAATGTCATACGAACTGATACTCGAGAAGCTGAAGGAAATATGAAAGACTTCCTGCGGGTAGAAATCTTCCTGAATATCACCAAATCGGTCACCCGTTTCGTCTTCATTGGATCCGGGGCCAACAAAACCATGTGCCGTCTTCAATACGAACGCCTTCCCACTTTATGTTCAGGCTGTGGTTTAATTAGCCATTCGGTTGAAAACTGCACTATTCATTCTTCGCTAGATCTAAACAAGTTGCAATACGGGGAGTGGCTCCGCTACCTCCCTCCAAGACGTCGCCCAGTTGGTACCCATGGGCGTCTTCGCTATGTCGAACCTAATCTCAACCAGAACAATCCTTTACCGAATGGTACCCTCTCTTACTTTATTACCAATTTTTCATCTCTTTCACAGTTTAGATTTAAACTTATCTTATCCTTTTTGTTTTTTTTACTTCTGTTTCTGTACTTACTATTTTCTTTCCTCACAGCTACTCCTGTTCCAACTGCTTCTGCCAATACTAATATTCCCAACAATGAACCGAATGTTATGGGTATATCTCTCTATCCTTCTATCATCATTAACGAGGGCGATGCTGCATCCTTCTCGGAACAACCCACCGAGGAAGCCCCCAACACAGATACGGCAATGGGTGATGTCCCCCCTGCCAAAGACCCATCTGCTTCAGATTCAAAACAGAAAGCCCCTCTCGAGCCTCAACCCCTAAACACCATCTATCCTATCCCTGAAGATGCTTCAGATGATGATTGGGATGCCACGGATGATGGTGTTCCAAGTCCAACTGTCCAGCAAATTATGAAAATTGTAGCTGAACTGCGTAAGCCCCCTGTTTCTACTGATTCCAATTTCAATGAATTTAACCAATGGCTTTTGAAAACTTATCCAAATGATGCAACTCCTGCCCCTACTCCAGCCCCACCAAATCGTGGCACAAAACGTCGTTCTCCCATCCAAGTGTCGCTCCTACCAAAGAAATCCAAACCCTCCGGTTCCACCCCAAAGGCTGGGATGAGCAGCTCAAAAAACTCTCCGGCGGCGGCTGATTCCCAGCCCCACCGAGCAAAATGAGGATCCTATGATGGAACTGCCAGGGTTTAGGACAAGCCCCGGTGGTTCAACATCTTCGCGACTATGTCCGACAATCCAACCCTGATGTTATCTTCCTATGCGAAACAATAATTAATAATGTGGCTTGTAGCCAACTTTGTCTTTCTTTAGGTTTTATAAACGTTATTGCTATTTCCCCTACGGAGGGGTGTTCCGGTATTGCTCTTTTCGTTACAAACAATATTAATATTACTTTACTTTCGTACTCTCCGCGTTATATACATACTCAAATCACATCAAATAATTGCAATATGTTTTTCACGGGTATACATGGCTATTCCGAAACTAGCCAAAAATACAAATCATGGGAGATTATTGATTCCTTAAATATAAATAATAACAATATTCCCTGGCTTCTAGGAGGGGATTTTAATGAAATCTTATCCGACTCTGAAAAGCAAGGTGGAAGTCGAAGGGCTAGATCACAAATAACTAACTTCCGTCATTGTCTTTCACGCAATAATCTTTTTGACTGTAAGCCAACATCGGGATGGTTTACTTGGACAAAAGTTGGGCCTCTAACTCCAACTATACATGAAAGACTAGACCGGTTCATTGCTAACTCGGCCTGGCAGGATCTTTTTCCTTCATTTCGTATCACAGCGGACTATGTGGCCAAGTCTGACCACTGCTTCCTGTCTCTTGATACATCCCCCGCTATTGCTACTCCACTTCATCGATCACCCAACACGTTCCGATTCGAGAACTGTTGGGCAAATAATGAGGATAATATATCTACTATTAAACGCACTTGGACCAATACCTCAGGAACAGCTATTGATAAAATAAATGTTGTTGGTACAAGCCTGGAGGAATGGCAGAATCAACAAAGACTAAAATCCTCCGGCCGTATTAATTTCCTCACCAAGAAAATAAACAAATTCTTATGTCATCCCTTAAATGCCACAACCGAAGGCATCTATATAAAACACAGAACTGAACTTGATAAACTTCTAATGGAACAGGAAACTTATTGGGCTCAAAGATCTCGAACACTTTGGCTTTCTCAAGGTGATAAAAATACGAGGTTTTTCCATGCCCGGGCAAACAATAGAAGAAGAAAAAAACTCGATCAATGGTTTATTTGATTCCAACTCGAACTGGTGTACGGCTGAGTCAGATCTAATGTCTATTGCTTCTAGCTATTTCCAAAATCTCTTTACGTCTTCTAACCCCCAAGTCTCCGATAATATACTCGATAAAGTTACTCCTTCTATCACTCAATCTACGAATGACAACCTCTTAAGGACTTTCACAAAGGAAGAAATACTCCATGCCTTCCGGGACATTGATCCTAGAAAAGCTCCTGGTTTTGATGGACTACCAAGTAGTTTTTTCCGTCAACACTGGGACACTGTTGGAGAAGATGTTATTAATCTATGCCTTAATTTACTAAATGGCACTACTGATATGTCCTTGGTCAATAAAACTATACTGGTTCTAATTCCCAAAATCCAAGACCCAACTACCATGAAACAACTAAGACTAATCAGTCTTTGCACTATTCTTTATAAAATAGTTGCTAAAACCATTGTCAACAGAATGAAACAAACAATTCCCCTTTGTATTAGCCCTAATCAAGCAGCCTTCGTCCAGGGACGTAACATCTCTGATAACATCCTTGTTGCCCATGAAATTATTCACAATATCAATTTAGGGGCAACTAAATCCTCCCAAGGAGCTGCTCTTAAACTAGATATGGAAAAAGCTTTTGATAGAGTTGAATGGTCTTTCTTAGCAAATGTTATGGAACGCATGGGCTTCACATCTGATTGGATCTCCCTCATAATGTGATGCATCACCACAGTTTCTTTTTCAGTCAAAATTAATAACTCCTTCTCCCCCTTTTTTCAACCTCAACGTGGTTTACGCCAAGGTGACCCTCTTTCCCCTTTTCTCTTCCTATTCTGCACACAAGGGCTCTCTGCTTACCTATCTGCTGCCCAACAAACAAACATTCTTCCGGGGCTTGGTGCCTGCAAATATGGACCCAAAGTCAATCATCTACTCTTTGCTGATGACTGTATGGTCTTCATTAATAATACTACAACTGAAGCTACTAATCTCAAAAGAGCTCTGCAAACTTATGTTGTTGCTTCCGGTGAAGCGGTTAGTTTTGAGAAATCGACAATCTTTTATAATCCTCGTACCCTATCCTCCACAAGAACTGCGATCAACAGTCTCCTGCAAGTACGTGAGGTATCTAACCCCGGTGTATACCTAGGTGTTCCTCTTCTCATTGGAAAGAACAAGACTGAATCATTAGGCTTTGTGCGTGATAAAGTTCATGACAGCATTTCTAGCTGGGACAAGCATCTCCTTTCTTTTAGTGGTCGAGAGATCTTCATTAAAGCAGTCCTCCAATCCCTACCTCAATATGTTATGTCTTGTTATCTTCTTCCACAAAACATTATTGACGATATGACTTCAACTATCAGGCAATATTGGTGGACTGGCAAATCCAATAAAAAAGGATGGCATATGCTTCCATGGAATCATGTTTGTTTACCCAAGGCCGCTGGAGGTATGGGGTTTAAGGACTTACATGACTTCAATGTTGCCCTCTTGGGTAAACAATTATGGAGACTCATTTGTGAACCAGATTCTTTATTAGGCCAAATGTATCGTGCTAAATACTTTCCTTCTGGGAATATCCTCGATGCCTCCAGACCCATTCGAGGCTCCTTTGCATGGCAAGGTATGTATAATGCTCTACAACGTCTCTTTCCAGGCTTCCTATATCGTCCAGGTATTAACAGTAATATAAGAGTACACAAAGACATCTGGGGCGGTCCTTCCCCTATTACCCTTACTGGGGATTATGAAATCTCGGATGAAGTCCATATTCGTTGCCGCGATTTCATGCTTCGTAATCAAACTGCTTGGGACCCTGTTAAGGTCCATTGTTATTTTAACCCAACCGATGCTGCTGCCATTCTCAGTATACCAATCATAAATGATCACCGTGACTCTATTCTTTGGTCTCCTAATGATTCGGGTATTTACTCGGTTCGCTCTGGTTATCTTTTCTTACAACGCTCTGCGTTTCCACAAACACCACCTACACGTTTTTGGAAATTTCAGTCCAAAGTCAAGGCCTTGCCTAAGGTCAAAACTTTTGGATAACGTATGACGTCTGATGCTCTACCGGTTGGCTCCAAAATGCAAGTTTTTTCACCAAATTCGGGGCCTTGTCCTATTTGTGGAGGCCACTCGGAGACCATTCTCCATGCTCTTCGTGATTGTGCAGGGGCTTCTAAAGCCCTTCAGCTCTCTGGCATTCCCATAATTCTTTCTAGGAGTTCGGCTAATACCCCATTACAATGGTTGGAGGAAGTCGCCCATCTCCTATCCTCTGACAAGTTTGGCCTTTTCTTCACTACTATTTGGAACGTTTGGAACAGATGTAATGACTGGGTTCATAATCACCATCTGCAACCATCATGGCTTACAGCCGTTAACTCCATTAGTTTACATAATGACTTCTATAATGCCTCTTCTCCTTCCACCCCAACACCCTCTATCCTATCTCCTCCATGCTGGAACCTCCTCCACCTAACCATATAAAAATAAATGTAGATGGGGCTTTTAATCCCTCAACTCGTGCAGCGGCTGTTGGGGCGGTTGCACGTGACTCTACAGGTACAGTTGTGGGTGGCCTTGCATTTTCGCTAGGTAGCTGTCTGGATGCAGTTACTTGTGAAGGTGAAAGCCTTCTTGCAGGAATCACCTTCGCCCGTTCTCAAGGATGGACTCGGATCTTGCTTGAAACTGATTGTGCTTCTATTGCAAATAGGATTAACAATCCAGGACTAGACCTTTCTACCTTGGGGCCTCTTCTTCATCAGATTCGAGAGTCTCTCCGTGATTTTGATTCAGCATCTGTTTCTTTTGTACGCCGTGAGGCAAATCATGTGGCCCATACTTTGCCTACTTATACGCTTAGTTCTATGTCTTCCATGTCTTTTCTTTCTGATATTCCTCATTGTATCAATCATCATGTAACAAATTTCTCTTGATATAATAAAACTTAGGCACTCTTTTCCCCTTTTTAGGGTCCTCTAGCTCTGCTTGAAGGACATTAGTAGGGGTTTTTAACGAGGGCTTTTCCTTCAAAAAAAAGTAAAACGGATCCATTTTACGGCCCATTTAGACCCGCTCGTCTGAAACCTCTACAAAAAGAACCGCAAAACAAGTTTTAATCAAAACTTAAGAGTTCATATCGTTGATTACGAGCTTTTCAACACTATTGTATTGCAAAAATTCAATTTCTGTTCTTTTTACGCAGTTATAAGTTCAATGAGTCCATTTAAAGGCCCATTTGGACCCGATCGTCCGAAACCTCTACAAAAAGGATCGAAAACAAGTTGATCAAATTTTAGGAGTTCATATAATTGATTACGATCTTTTCAACAAGATTATATTGCAAAACCTCAAATTCGGTATTTTTTACTCAGTTAAAAGCCCAACGGGTCCATTTTACGGCCCATTTAGACCCGCTCGCCTGAAACCTCTTCAAAAATAACTGAAAAACAAGTTTTAATCAAATTTTAGGAGTTCATATAATTGATTACGATCTTTTCAACACGATTATATTGCACAAACTCAATTTTTGTACTTTTTACTCAGTTAAAAGTCCAACGGGTCCATTTTACGACCCATTTAGACCCGCTCGTCCAAAACCTCTACAAAAGGACCGCAAAACAAGTTTTAATCAAAACTTAAGAGTTCATATCGTTGATTACGAGCTTTTCAACACTATTGTATTTCAAAAATTCAATTTTTGTTCTTTTTACGCAGTTATAAGTTCAACGGATCCATTTTAAGGCCCATTTAGACTCGCTCGTCCGAAACCTCTACAAAAAGGACCGAAAAACAAGTTTTGATCCAATTTTAGGAGTTCATATAATTGATTACGAGCTTTTCAACAAGATTATATTGCAAAAACTCAAATTCGGTATTTTTTACTTAGTTAAAAGTCCAACGGGTCCATTTTGCGGCCCATTTAGACCCGCTCGCCCGAAACCTCTTCAAAAATGACCGAAAAATAAGTTTTGATCAAATTTTAGGAGTTCATATAATTGATTACGATCTTTTCAACAAGATTATATTGCAAAAACACAAATTCGGTATTTTTTACTTAGTTAAAAGTTCAACGGGTCCATTTTACGGCCCATTTAGACCCGCTCGCCCGAAACCTCTTCAAAAATGACCGAAAAACAAGTTTTAAACAAATTTCAGGACTTCATATCATTGATTACGATCTTTTCAACAAGATTATATTGCAAAAACTCAATTTTTGTAATTTTTACTCAATTAAAAGTCCAACGGGTCCATTTTACGGCCCATTTAGACCCGCTCGTCCGAAACCTCTACAAAAAGGACCGCAAAACAAGTTTTAATCAAAACTTAAGAGTTCATATCGTTGATTACGAGCTTTTCAACACTATTGTATTGCAAAATTTCAATTTCTGTTCTTTTTACGCAGTTATATGTTTAACGGGTCCATTTTAAGGCCCATTTAGACCCTCTCGTCCGAAACCAATACAAAAAGGACCGAAAAACAAGTTTTGATCCAATTTTAGGAGTTCATATAATTGATTACGAGCTTTTCAACAAGATTATATTGAAAAAAGTCAATTTCTGTATTTTTCACTCAGGTAAAAGTCCAACGGGTCCATTTTACGGCCCATTTAGACCCGCTCGCCCGAAACCTCTTCAAAAATTACTGAAAAACAAGTTTTAATCAAATTTTAGGAGTTCATATAATTGATTACGATCGTTTCAACACGATTATATTGCAAAAACTCAATTTCTGTATTTTTTACTTAGTTAAAAGTCCAACGGGTCCATTTTACGGCCCATTTAGACCTGCTCGTCCGAAACCTCTACAAAAAGGACCGCAAAACAAGTTTTAATCAAAACTTAAGAGTTCATATCGTTGATTACGAGCTTTTCAACACTATTGTATTGCAAAAATTCAATTTCTGTTCTTTTTACGCAGTTATAAGTTCAATGAGTCAATTTAAAGGCCCATTTGGACCCGATCGTCCGAAACCTCTACAAAAAGGATCGAAAACAAGTTGATCAAATTTTAGGAGTTCATATAATTGATTACGATCTTTTCAACAAGATTATATTGCAAAACCTCAAATTCGGTATTTTTTACTCAGTTAAAAGCCCAACGGGTCCATTTTACGGCCCATTTAGACCCGCTCGCCCGAAACCTTTTCAAAAATTACTGAAAAACAAGTTTTAATCAAATTTTAGGAGTTTATATAATTGATTACGATCGTTTCAACACGATTATATTACAAAAACTCAATTTCTGTATTTTTTACTCAGTTAAAAGTCCAACGGGTCCATTTTACGACCCATTTAGACCCGCTCGTCCAAAACCTCTACAAAAGGACCGCAAAACAAGTTTTAATCAAAACTTAAGAGTTCATATCGTTGATTACGAGCTTTTCAACACTATTGTATTTCAAAAATTCAATTTTTGTTCTTTTTACGCAGTTATAAGTTCAACGGGTCCATTTTAAGGCCCATTTAGACCCGCTCGTCCGAAACCTCTACAAAAAGGACCGAAAAACAAGTTTTGATCCAATTTTAGGAGTTCATATAATTGATTACGAGCTTTTCAACAAGATTATATTGCAAAAACTCAAATTCGGTATTTTTTACTTAGTTAAAAGTCCAACGGGTCCATTTTGCGGCCCATTTAGACCCGCTCGCCCGAAACCTCTTCAAAAATGACCGAAAAATAAGTTTTGATCAAATTTTAGGAGTTCATATAATTGATTACGATCTTTTCAACAAGATTATATTGCAAAAACACAAATTCGGTATTTTTTACTTAGTTAAAAGTTCAACGGGTCCATTTTACGGCCCATTTAGACCCGCTCGCCCGAAACCTCTTCAAAAATGACCGAAAAACAAGTTTTAAACAAATTTCAGGACTTCATATCATTGATTACGATCTTTTCAACACGATTATATTGCAAAAACTCAATTTTTGTAATTTTTACTCAATTAAAAGTCCAACGGGTCCATTTTACGGCCCATTTAGACCCGCTCGTCCGAAACCTCTACAAAAAGGACCGCAAAACAAGTTTTAATCAAAACTTAAGAGTTCATATCGTTGATTACGAGCTTTTCAACACTATTGTAATGCAAAATTTCAATTTCTGTTCTTTTTACGCAGTTATATGTTTAACGGGTCCATTTTAAGGCCCATTTAGACCCTCTCGTCCGAAACCAATACAAAAAGGACCGAAAAACAAGTTTTGATCCAATTTTAGGAGTTCATATAATTGATTACGAGCTTTTCAACAAGATTATATTGAAAAAAGTCAATTTCTGTATTTTTCACTCAGGTAAAAGTCCAACGGGTCCATTTTACGGCCCATTTAGACCCGCTCGCCTGAAACCTCTTCAAAAATTACTGAAAAACAAGTTTTAATCAAATTTTAGGAGTTCATATAATTGATTACGATCGTTTCAACACGATTATATTGCAAAAACTCAATTTCTGTATTTTTTACTTAGTTAAAAGTCCAACGGGTCCATTTTACGGCCCATTTAGACCTGCTCGTCCGAAACCTCTACAAAAAGGACCGCAAAACAAGTTTTAATCAAAACTTAAGAGTTCATATCGTTGATTACGAGCTTTTCAACACTATTGTATTGCAAAAATTCAATTTCTGTTCTTTTTACGCAGTTATAAGTTCAATGAGTCCATTTAAAGGCCCATTTGGACCCGATCGTCCGAAACCTCTACAAAAAGGATCGAAAACAAGTTGATCAAATTTTAGGAGTTCATATAATTGATTACGATCTTTTCAACAAGATTATATTGCAAAACCTCAAATTCGGTATTTTTTACTCAGTTAAAAGCCCAACGGGTCCATTTTACGGCCCATTTAGACCCGCTCGCCCGAAACCTTTTCAAAAATTACTGAAAAACAAGTTTTAATCAAATTTTAGGAGTTTATATAATTGATTACGATCGTTTCAACACGATTATATTACAAAAACTCAATTTCTGTATTTTTTACTCAGTTAAAAGTCCAACGGGTCCATTTTACGGCCCATTTAGACCCGCTCGTTCGAAACCTCTACAAAAAGGACCGCAAAAGAAGTTTTAATCAAAACTTAAGAGTTCATATCGTTGATTACGAGCTTTTCAACACTATTGTATTTCAAAAATTCAATTTTTGTTCTTTTTACGCAGTTATAAGTTCAACGGGTCCATTTTAAGGCCCATTTAGACCCGCTCGTCCGAAACCTCTACAAAAAGGACCGAAAAACAAGTTTTGATCCAATTTTAGGAGTTCATATAATTGATTACGAGCTTTTCAACAAGATTATATTGCAAAAACTCAAATTCGGTATTTTTTACTTAGTTAAAAGTCCAACGGGTCCATTTTGCGGCCCATTTAGACCCGCTCGCCCGAAACCTCTTCAAAAATGACCGAAAAATAAGTTTTGATCAAATTTTAGGAGTTCATATAATTGATTACGATCTTTTCAACAAGATTATATTGCAAAAACACAAATTCGGTATTTTTTACTTAGTTAAAAGTTCAACGGGTCCATTTTACGGCCCATTTAGACCCGCTCGCCCGAAACCTCTGCAAAAATGACCGAAAAACAAGTTTTAAAAAAATTTCAGGACTTCATATCATTGATTACGATCTTTTCAACACGATTATATTGCAAAAACTCAATTTTTGTAATTTTTACTCAATTAAAAGTCCAACGGGTCCATTTTACGGCCCATTTAGACCCGCTCGTCCGAAACCTCTACAAAAAGGACCGCAAAACAAGTTTTAATCAAAACTTAAGAGTTCATATCATTGATTACGAGCTTTTCAACACTATTGTATTGCAAAATTTCAATTTCTGTTCTTTTTACGCAGTTATATGTTTAACGGGTCCATTTTAAGGCCCATTTAGACCCTCTCGTCCGAAACCAATACAAAAAGGACCGAAAAACAAGTTTTGATCCAATTTTAGGAGTTCATATAATTGATTACGAGCTTTTCAACAAGATTATATTGAAAAAAGTCAATTTCTGTATTTTTCACTCAGGTAAAAGTCCAACGGGTCCATTTTACGGCCCATTTAGACCCGCTCGCCCGAAACCTCTTCAAAAATTACTGAAAAACAAGTTTTAATCAAATTTTAGGAGTTCATATAATTGATTACGATCGTTTCAACACGATTATATTGCAAAAACTCAATTTCTGTATTTTTTACTTAGTTAAAAGTCCAACGGGTCCATTTTACGGCCCATTTAGACCTGCTCGTCCGAAACCTCTACAAAAAGGACCGCAAAACAAGTTTTAATCAAAACTTAAGAGTTCATATCGTTGATTACGAGCTTTTCAACACTATTGTATTGCAAAAATTCAATTTCTGTTCTTTTTACGCAGTTATAAGTTCAATGAGTCCATTTAAAGGCCCATTTGGACCCGATCGTCCGAAACCTCTACAAAAAGGATCGAAAACAAGTTGATCAAATTTTAGGAGTTCATATAATTGATTACGATCTTTTCAACAAGATTATATTGCAAAACCTCAAATTCGGTATTTTTTACTCAGTTAAAAGCCCAACGGGTCCATTTTACGGCCCATTTAGACCCGCTCGCCCGAAACCTTTTCAAAAATTACTGAAAAACAAGTTTTAATCAAATTTTAGGAGTTTATATAATTGATTACGATCGTTTCAACACGATTATATTACAAAAACTCAATTTCTGTATTTTTTACTCAGTTAAAAGTCCAACGGGTCCATTTTACGACCCATTTAGACCCGCTCGTCCAAAACCTCTACAAAAGGACCGCAAAACAAGTTTTAATCAAAACTTAAGAGTTCATATCGTTGATTACGAGCTTTTCAACACTATTGTATTTCAAAAATTCAATTTTTGTTCTTTTTACGCAGTTATAAGTTCAACGGGTCCATTTTAAGGCCCATTTAGACCCGCTCGTCCGAAACCTCTACAAAAAGGACCGAAAAACAAGTTTTGATCCAATTTTAGGAGTTCATATAATTGATTACGAGCTTTTCAACAAGATTATATTGCAAAAACTCAAATTCGGTATTTTTTACTTAGTTAAAAGTCCAACGGGTCCATTTTGCGGCCCATTTAGACCCGCTCGCCCGAAACCTCTTCAAAAATGACCGAAAAATAAGTTTTGATCAAATTTTAGGAGTTCATATAATTGATTACGATCTTTTCAACAAGATTATATTGCAAAAACACAAATTCGGTATTTTTTACTTAGTTAAAAGTTCAACGGGTCCATTTTACGGCCCATTTAGACCCGCTCGCCTGAAACCTCTTCAAAAATGACCGAAAAACAAGTTTTAAACAAATTTCAGGACTTCATATCATTGATTACGATCTTTTCAACACGATTATATTGCAAAAACTCAATTTTTGTAATTTTTACTCAATTAAAAGTCCAACGGGTCCATTTTACGGCCCATTTAGACCCGCTCGTCCGAAACCTCTACAAAAAGGACCGCAAAACAAGTTTTAATCAAAACTTAAGAGTTCATATCGTTGATTACGAGCTTTTCAACACTATTGTAATGCAAAATTTCAATTTCTGTTCTTTTTACGCAGTTATATGTTTAACGGGTCCATTTTAAGGCCCATTTAGACCCTCTCGTCCGAAACCAATACAAAAAGGACCGAAAAACAAGTTTTGATCCAATTTTAGGAGTTCATATAATTGATTACGAGCTTTTCAACAAGATTATATTGAAAAAAGTCAATTTCTGTATTTTTCACTCAGGTAAAAGTCCAACGGGTCCATTTTACGGCCCATTTAGACCTGCTCGCCCGAAACCTCTTCAAAAATTACTGAAAAACAAGTTTTAATCAAATTTTAGGAGTTCATATAATTGATTACGATCGTTTCAACACGATTATATTGCAAAAACTCAATTTCTGTATTTTTTACTTAGTTAAAAGTCCAACGGGTCCATTTTACGGCCCATTTAGACCTGCTCGTCCGAAACCTCTACAAAAAGGACCGCAAAACAAGTTTTAATCAAAACTTAAGAGTTCATATCGTTGATTACGAGCTTTTCAACACTATTGTATTGCAAAAATTCAATTTCTGTTCTTTTTACGCAGTTATAAGTTCAATGAGTCCATTTAAAGGCCCATTTGGACCCGATCGTCCGAAACCTCTACAAAAAGGATCGAAAACAAGTTGATCAAATTTTAGGAGTTCATATAATTGATTACGATCTTTTCAACAAGATTATATTGCAAAACCTCAAATTCGGTATTTTTTACTCAGTTAAAAGCCCAACGGGTCCATTTTACGGCCCATTTAGACCCGCTCGCCCGAAACCTTTTCAAAAATTACTGAAAAACAAGTTTTAATCAAATTTTAGGAGTTTATATAATTGATTACGATCGTTTCAACACGATTATATTACAAAAACTCAATTTCTGTATTTTTTACTCAGTTAAAAGTCCAACGGGTCCATTTTACGACCCATTTAGACCCGCTCGTCCAAAACCTCTACAAAAGGACCGCAAAACAAGTTTTAATCAAAACTTAAGAGTTCATATCGTTGATTACGAGCTTTTCAACACTATTGTATTTCAAAAATTCAATTTTTGTTCTTTTTACGCAGTTATAAGTTCAACGGGTCCATTTTAAGGCCCATTTAGACCCGCTCGTCCGAAACCTCTACAAAAAGGACCGAAAAACAAGTTTTGATCCAATTTTAGGAGTTCATATAATTGATTACGAGCTTTTCAACAAGATTATATTGCAAAAACTCAAATTCGGTATTTTTTACTTAGTTAAAAGTCCAACGGGTCCATTTTGCGGCCCATTTAGACCCGCTCGCCCGAAACCTCTTCAAAAATGACCGAAAAATAAGTTTTGATCAAATTTTAGGAGTTCATATAATTGATTACGATCTTTTCAACAAGATTATATTGCAAAAACACAAATTCGGTATTTTTTACTTAGTTAAAAGTTCAACGGGTCCATTTTACGGCCCATTTAGACCCGCTCGCCTGAAACCTCTTCAAAAATGACCGAAAAAAAAGTTTTAAACAAATTTCAGGACTTCATATCATTGATTACGATCTTTTCAACACGATTATATTGCAAAAACTCAATTTTTGTAATTTTTACTCAATTAAAAGTCCAACGGGTCCATTTTACGGCCCATTTAGACCCGCTCGTCCGAAACCTCTACAAAAAGGACCGCAAAACAAGTTTTAATCAAAACTTAAGAGTTCATATCGTTGATTACGAGCTTTTCAACACTATTGTAATGCAAAATTTCAATTTCTGTTCTTTTTACGCAGTTATATGTTTAACGGGTCCATTTTAAGGCCCATTTAGACCCTCTCGTCCGAAACCAATACAAAAAGGACCGAAAAACAAGTTTTGATCCAATTTTAGGAGTTCATATAATTGATTACGAGCTTTTCAACAAGATTATATTGAAAAAAGTCAATTTCTGTATTTTTCACTCAGGTAAAAGTCCAACGGGTCCATTTTACGGCCCATTTAGACCTGCTCGCCCGAAACCTCTTCAAAAATTACTGAAAAACAAGTTTTAATCAAATTTTAGGAGTTCATATAATTGATTACGATCGTTTCAACACGATTATATTGCAAAAACTCAATTTCTGTATTTTTTACTTAGTTAAAAGTCCAACGGGTCCATTTTACGGCCCATTTAGACCTGCTCGTCCGAAACCTCTACAAAAAGGACCGCAAAACAAGTTTTAATCAAAACTTAAGAGTTCATATCGTTGATTACGAGCTTTTCAACACTATTGTATTGCAAAAATTCAATTTCTGTTCTTTTTACGCAGTTATAAGTTCAATGAGTCCATTTAAAGGCCCATTTGGACCCGATCGTCCGAAACCTCTACAAAAAGGATCGAAAACAAGTTGATCAAATTTTAGGAGTTCATATAATTGATTACGATCTTTTCAACAAGATTATATTGCAAAACCTCAAATTCGGTATTTTTTACTCAGTTAAAAGCCCAACGGGTCCATTTTACGGCCCATTTAGACCCGCTCGCCCGAAACCTTTTCAAAAATTACTGAAAAACAAGTTTTAATCAAATTTTAGGAGTTTATATAATTGATTACGATCGTTTCAACACGATTATATTACAAAAACTCAATTTCTGTATTTTTTACTCAGTTAAAAGTCCAACGGGTCCATTTTACGGCCCATTTAGACCCGCTCGTTCGAAACCTCTACAAAAAGGACCGCAAAAGAAGTTTTAATCAAAACTTAAGAGTTCATATCGTTGATTACGAGCTTTTCAACACTATTGTATTTCAAAAATTCAATTTTTGTTCTTTTTACGCAGTTATAAGTTCAACGGGTCCATTTTAAGGCCCATTTAGACCCGCTCGTCCGAAACCTCTACAAAAAGGACCGAAAAACAAGTTTTGATCCAATTTTAGGAGTTCATATAATTGATTACGAGCTTTTCAACAAGATTATATTGCAAAAACTAAAATTCGGTATTTTTTACTTAGTTAAAAGTCCAACGGGTCCATTTTGCGGCCCATTTAGACCCGCTCGCCCGAAACCTCTTCAAAAATGACCGAAAAATAAGTTTTGATCAAATTTTAGGAGTTCATATAATTTATTACGATCTTTTCAACAAGATTATATTGCAAAAACACAAATTCGGTATTTTTTACTTAGTTAAAAGTTCAACGGGTCCATTTTACGGCCCATTTAGACCCGCTCGCCCGAAACCTCTTCAAAAATGACCGAAAAACAAGTTTTAAACAAATTTCAGGACTTCATATCATTGATTACGATCTTTTCAACACGATTATATTGCAAAAACTCAATTTTTGTAATTTTTACTCAATTAAAAGTCCAACGGGTCCATTTTACGGCCCATTTAGACCCGCTCGTCCGAAACCTCCACAAAAAGGACCGCAAAACAAGTTTTAATCAAAACTTAAGAGTTCATATCGTTGATTACGAGCTTTTCAACACTATTGTATTGCAAAATTTCAATTTCTGTTCTTTTTACGCAGTTATATGTTTAACGGGTCCATTTTAAGGCCCATTTAGACCCTCTCGTCCGAAACCAATACAAAAAGGGCCGAAAAACAAGTTTTGATCCAATTTTAGGAGTTCATATAATTGATTACGAGCTTTTCAACAAGATTATATTGAAAAAAGTCAATTTTCTGTATTTTTCACTCAGGTAAAAGTCCAACGGGTCCATTTTACGGCCCATTTAGACCCGCTCGCCCGAAACCTCTTCAAAAATTACTGAAAAACAAGTTTTAATCAAATTTTAGGAGTTCATATAATTGATTACGATCGTTTCAACACGATTATATTGCAAAAACTCAATTTCTGTATTTTTTACTTAGTTAAAAGTCCAACGGGTCCATTTTACGGCCCATTTAGACCTGCTCGTCCGAAACCTCTACAAAAAGGACCGCAAAACAAGTTTTAATCAAAACTTAAGAGTTCATATCGTTGATTACGAGCTTTTCAACACTATTGTATTGCAAAAATTCAATTTCTGTTCTTTTTACGCAGTTATAAGTTCAATGAGTCCATTTAAAGGCCCATTTGGACCCGATCGTCCGAAACCTCTACAAAAAGGATCGAAAACAAGTTGATCAAATTTTAGGAGTTCATATAATTGATTACGATCTTTTCAACAAGATTATATTGCAAAACCTCAAATTCGGTATTTTTTACTCAGTTAAAAGCCCAACGGGTCCATTTTACGGCCCATTTAGACCCGCTCGCCTGAAACCTCTTCAAAAATAACTGAAAAACAAGTTTTAATCAAATTTTAGGAGTTCATATAATTGATTACGATCTTTTCAACACGATTATATTGCACAAACTCAATTTTTGTACTTTTTACTCAGTTAAAAGTCCAACGGGTCCATTTTACGACCCATTTAGACCCGCTCGTCCAAAACCTCTACAAAAGGACCGTAAAACAAGTTTTAATCAAAACTTAAGAGTTCATATCGTTGATTACGAGCTTTTCAACACAATTGTATTTCAAAAATTCAATTATTGTTCTTTTTACGCAGTTATAAGTTCAACGGGTCCATTTTAAGGCCCATTTAGACTCGCTCGTCCGAAACCTCTACAAAAAGGATCGAAAAACAAGTTTTGATCCAATTTTAGGAGTTCATATAATTGATTACGAGCTTTTCAACAAGATTATATTGCAAAAACTCAAATTCGGTATTTTTTACTTAGTTAAAAGTCCAACGGGTCCATTTTGCGGCCCATTTAGACCCGCTCGCCCGAAACCTCTTCAAAAATGACCGAAAAATAAGTTTTGATCAAAATTTAGGAGTTCATATAATTGATTACGATCTTTTCAACAAGATTATATTGCAAAAACACAAATTCGGTATTTTTTACTTAGTTAAAAGTTCAACGGGTCCATTTTACGGCCCATTTAGACCCGCTCGCCCGAAACCTCTTCAAAAATGACCGAAAAACAAGTTTTAAACAAATTTCAGGACTTCATATCATTGATTACGATCTTTTCAACACGATTATATTGCAAAAACTCAATTTTTGTAATTTTTACTCAATTAAAAGTCCAACGGGTCCATTTTACGGCCCATTTAGACCCGCTCGTCCGAAACCTCCACAAAAAGGACCGCAAAACAAGTTTTAATCAGAACTTAAGAGTTCATATCGTTGATTACGAGCTTTTCAACACTATTGTATTGCAAAATTTCAATTTTTGTTCTTTTTACGCAGTTATATGTTTAACGGGTCCATTTTAAGGCCCATTTAGACCCTTTCGTCCGAAACCAATACAAAAAGGACCGAAAAACAAGTTTTGATCCAATTTTAGGAGTTCATATAATTGATTACGAGCTTTTCAACAAGATTATATTGAAAAAAGTCAATTTCTGTATTTTTCACTCAGGTAAAAGTCCAACGGGTCCATTTTACGGCCCATTTAGACCCGCTCGCCCGAAACCTCTTCAAAAATTACTGAAAAACAAGTTTTAATCAAATTTTAGGAGTTCATATAATTGATTACGATCGTTTCAACACGATTATATTGCAAAAACTCAATTTCTGTATTTTTTACTTAGTTAAAAGTCCAACGGGTCCATTTTACGGCCCATTTAGACCTGCTCGTCCGAAACCTCTACAAAAAGGACCGCAAAACAAGTTTTAATCAAAACTTAAGAGTTCATATCGTTGATTACGAGCTTTTCAACACTATTGTATTGCAAAAATTCAATTTCTGTTCTTTTTACGCAGTTATAAGTTCAATGAGTCCATTTAAAGGCCCATTTGGACCCGATCGTCCGAAACCTCTACAAAAAGGATCGAAAACAAGTTGATCAAATTTTAGGAGTTCATATAATTGATTACGATCTTTTCAACAAGATTATATTGCAAAACCTCAAATTCGGTATTTTTTACTCAGTTAAAAGCCCAACGGGTCCATTTTACGGCCCATTTAGACCCGCTCGCCTGAAACCTCTTCAAAAATAACTGAAAAACAAGTTTTAATCAAATTTTAGGAGTTCATATAATTGATTACGATCTTTTCAACACGATTATATTGCACAAACTCAATTTTTGTACTTTTTACTCAGTTAAAAGTCCAACGGGTCCATTTTACGACCCATTTAGACCCGCTCGTCCAAAACCTCTACAAAAGGACCGCAAAACAAGTTTTAATCAAAACTTAAGTGTTCATATCGTTGATTACGAGCTTTTCAACACTATTGTATTTCAAAAATTCAATTATTGTTCTTTTTACGCAGTTATAAGTTCAACGGGTCCATTTTAAGGTCCATTTAGACCCGCTCGTCCGAAACCTCTACAAAAAGGACCGGAAAACAAGTTTTGATCCAATTTTAGGAGTTCATATAATTGATTACGAGCTTTTCAACAAGATTATATTGCAAAAACTCAAATTCGGTATTTTTTACTTAGTTAAAAGTCCAACGGGTCCATTTTGCGGCCCATTTAGACCCGCTCGCCCGAAACCTCTTCAAAAATGACCGAAAAATAAGTTTTGATCAAATTTTAGGAGTTCATATAATTGATTACGATCTTTTCAACAAGATTATATTGCAAAAACACAAATTCGGTATTTTTTACTTAGTTAAAAGTTCAACGGGTCCATTTTACGGCCCATTTAGACCCGCTCGCCCGAAACCTCTGCAAAAATGACCGAAAAACAAGTTTTAAACAAATTTCAGGACTTCATATCATTGATTACGATCTTTTCAACACGATTATATTGCAAAAACTCAATTTTTGTAATTTTTACTCAATTAAAAGTCCAACGGGTCCATTTTACGGCCCATTTAGACCCGCTCGTCCGAAACCTCTACAAAAAGGACCGCAAAACAAGTTTTAATCAAAACTTAAGAGTTCATATCGTTGATTACGAGCTTTTCAACACTATTGTATTGCAAAATTTCAATTTCTGTTCTTTTTACGCAGTTATATGTTTAACGGGTCCATTTTAAGGCCCATTTAGACCCTCTCGTCCGAAACCAATACAAAAAGGACCGAAAAACAAGTTTTGATCCAATTTTAGGAGTTCATATAATTGATTACGAGCTTTTCAACAAGATTATATTGAAAAAAGTCAATTTCTGTATTTTTCACTCAGGTAAAAGTCCAACGGGTCCATTTTACGGCCCATTTAGACCCGCTCGCCCGAAACCTCTTCAAAAATTACTGAAAAACAAGTTTTAATCAAATTTTAGGAGTTCATATAATTGATTACGATCGTTTCAACACGATTATATTGCAAAAACTCAATTTCTGTATTTTTTACTTAGTTAAAAGTCCAACGGGTCCATTTTACGGCCCATTTAGACCCGCTCGTCCGAAACCTCTACAAAAAGGACCGCAAAACACGTTTTAATCAAAACTTAAGAGTTCATATCGTTGATTACGAGCTTTTCAACACTATTGTATTGCAAAAATTCAATTTCTGTTCTTTTTATGCAGTTATAAGTTCAACAGATCCATTTTAAGGCCCAATTAGACTCGCTCGTCCGAAACCTTTACAAAAAGGACCGAAAAACAAGTTTTGATCCAATTTTAGGAGTTCATATCATTGATTACGAGCTTTTCAACAAGATTATATTGCAAAAACTCAAATTCGGTATTTTTTACTCAGTTAAAAGTCCAACGGGTCCATTTTACAGCCCATTTTTACCCGCTCGCCCGAAACCTCCTCAAAAATGACTGAAAAACAAGTTTTACTCAAATTTTTGGAGTTCATATAACTGATTACGATATTTTCAACACGATTATATTGCAAAAACTCAATTTTTGTACTTTTTACTTAGTTAAAAGTCCAACGGGTCCATTTTAAGGCCCATTTAGACCTGCTCGCCCGAAACCTCTTCAAAAATGACTAAAACACAAGTTTTAATCAAATTTTAGGAGTTCATATAACTGATTACGAGCTTTTCAACAAGATTGTATTGCAAAAATTCAATTTATGTTCTTTTTACGCAGTTATAAGTTCAACGGGTCCATTTTACGGCCCATTTAGACCCGCTCGCCCGAAACCTCTTCAAAAATTACTGAAAAACAAGTTTTAATCAAATTTTAGGAGTTCATATAATTGATTACGATCGTTTCAACACGATTATATTGCAAAAACTCAATTTCTGTATTTTTTACTTAGTTAAAAGTCCAACGGGTCCATTTTACGGCCCATTTAGACCCGCTCGTCCGAAACCTCTACAAAAAGGACCGCAAAACACGTTTTAATCAAAACTTAAGAGTTCATATCGTTGATTACGAGCTTTTCAACACTATTGTATTGCAAAAATTCAATTTCTGTTCTTTTTATGCAGTTATAAGTTCAACAGATCCATTTTAAGGCCCAATTAGACTCGCTCGTCCGAAACCTTTACAAAAAGGACCGAAAAACAAGTTTTGATCCAATTTTAGGAGTTCATATCATTGATTACGAGCTTTTCAACAAGATTATATTGCAAAAACTCAAATTCGGTATTTTTTACTCAGTTAAAAGTCCAACGGGTCCATTTTACAGCCCATTTTTACCCGCTCGCCCGAAACCTCCTCAAAAATGACTGAAAAACAAGTTTTACTCAAATTTTTGGAGTTCATATAACTGATTACAATCTTTTCAACACGATTATATTGCAAAAACTCAATTTTTGTACTTTTTACTTAGTTAAAAGTCCAACGGGTCCATTTTAAGGCCCATTTAGACCTGCTCGCCCGAAACCTCTTCAAAAATGACTAAAACACAAGTTTTAATCAAATTTTAGGAGTTCATATAACTGATTACGAGCTTTTCAACAAGATTGTATTGCAAAAATTCAATTTATGTTCTTTTTACGCAGTTATAAGTTCAACGGGTCCACTTTAAGGCCCATTTAGACCCGCTCGTCCGAAACCTCTTCAAAAATGACTGAAAAACAAGTTTTGATCAAATTTTAGGAGTTCATATAATTGATTACGAGCTTTTCAACAAGATTATATTGCAAAAACTCAAATTCGGTATTTTTTACTCAGTTAAAAGTCCAACGGGTCCATTTTACGGCACATTTAGACCCGCTCGCCCGAAACGTCTTCAAAAATGATCAAAAAAAAAGTTTTAATCTAATTTTAGGACTTCATATCATTGATTATGATCTTTTCAACACGATTATATTGCAAAAAGTCAATTTTTGTACTTTTTACTCAGTTAAAAGTCCAACGGGTCCATTTACGAACCATTTAGACCCGCTCGTCCGAAACCTCTAGAAAAAGGACCGCAAAACAAGTTTTAATCAAAACTTAAGAGTTCATATCGTTGATTACAAGGTTTTAAACACTATTGTATTGCAAAAATTCAATTTTTGGTGTTTTTACGCAGTTATAAGTTCACTGGGTCCATTTTAAGGCCCATTTAGACCCGCTCGTCCGAAACCTCTACAAAAAGGAACGAAAAACAAGTTTTGATCCAATTTTAGGATTTCATATAATTGATTACGTGCTTTTCAACAAGATTATATTGCAAAACCTCAAATTCGGTATTTTTTACTAAGTTAAAAGTCCAACGGGTCCATTTTACGGCACATTTAGACCTGCTCGCCCGAAACCTCTTCAAAAATGATCGGAAAAAAAGTTTTAATCTAATTTTAGGACTTCATATCATTGATTATGATCTTTTCAACACGATTATATTGCAAAAAGTCAATTTTTGTACTTTTTACTCAGTTAAAAGTCCAACGGGTCCATTTACGAACCATTTAGACCCGCTCGTCCGAAACCTCTAGAAAAAGGACCACAAAACAAGTTTTAATCAAAACTTAAGAGTTCATATCGTTGATTACGAGGTTTTAAACACTATTGTATTGCAAAAATTCAATTTTTGTTGTTTTTACGCAGTTATAAGTTCACTGGGTCTATTTTAAGGCCCATTTTGACCCGCTCGTCCGAAACCTCTTCAAAAATGACTGAAAATCAAGTTTTAATCAAATTCTTGGAGTTCATATAACTGATTACGATCTTCTCAACATGATTGTATTGCAAAAATTCAATTTCTGTTCTTTTTAGGCAGTTATAAGTTCAACGAGTCCATTTTAAGGCCCATTTAGACCCGCTCGTCCGAAACCTCTACAAAAAGGATCGAAAACAAGTTTTGATCCAATTTTAGGAGTTCATGTAATTGATTACGAGCTTTTCAACAAGATTATATTGCAAAACCTCAAATTCGGTATTTTTTACTTAGTTAAAAGTCCAACGGGTCCATTTTACGGCCCATTTAGACCCGCTCGCCTGAAACCTCTTCAAAAATGACTGAAAAACAAGTTTTAATCAAATTTTAGGAGTTCATACACATGATTACGATCTTTTCACAATGATTATATTGCAAAAAGTCAATTTTTGTACTTTTTACTCAGTTAAAAGTCCAACGGGTCCGTTTTACGGCCCATTTAGACCCGCTCGTCCGAAACCTCTACAAAAGGACCGCAAAACAAGTTTTAATCAAAACTTAAGAGTTCATATCGTTGATTACAAGCTTTTCAACACTATTGTATTGCAAAAATTCAATTTATGTTGTTTTTACGCAGTTATAAGTTCAACGGGTCCATTTTAAGGCCAATTTAGACCCGCTCGTACGAAACCTCTACAAAAAGTACCGAAAAACAAGTTTTGATCCAATTTTAGGAGTTCATATAATTGATTACGAGCTTTTCAACAAGATTATATTGCAAAAACTCAAATTCGGTATTTTTTACTTAGTTAAAAGTCCAACGGGTCCATTTTACGGCCCATTTAGACTCGCTCGCCCGAAACCTCTTCAAAAATGACTGAAAAACAAGTTTTAATCAAATTTTAGGAGTTCATATAATTGATTACGATCTTTTCAACACGATTATATTGCAAAAACTCTATTTTTGTACTTTTTACTCAGTTAAAAGTCCAACGAGTCCATTTTACAGCCCATTTAGACCCGCTCGTCCGAAACCTCTACAAAAAGGACCGCAAAACAAGTTTTAATCAAAACTTAAGAGTTTATATCGTTGACTATGAGCTTTTCAACACTATCGTATTGCAAAAATTCAATTTTTGTTCTTTTTACGCAGTTATAAGTTCAACGGGTCCATTTTAAGGCCCATTTAGACCCGCTCGTCCGAAACCTCTACAAAAAGGAACGAAAAACAAGTTTTGATCCAATTTTAGGATTTCATATAAATGATTACGAGCTTTTCAACAAGATTATATTGCAAAACCTCAAATTCGGTATTTTTTACTAAGTTAAAAGTCCAACGGGTCCATTTTACGGCCCATTTAGACCCGCTCGCCCGAAACCTCTTCAAAAAATGACTGAAAAACAAGTTTTAATCAAATTCTAGGAGTTCATATTTTTTATTACAATCTTTTCAACACGATTATATTGCAAAAACTCAATTTTTGTACTTTTTACTCAGTTAAAAGTCCAACGGGTCCATTTTACGGCCCATTTAGACCCGCTCGTCTGAAACCTCTATAAAAAGGACCGCAAAACAATTTTTAATCAAAACTTAAGAGTTCATATCGTTGATTATGAGCTTTTCAACACTATTGTATTGCAAAAATTCAATTTCTGTTGTTTTTATGCAGTTATAAGTTGAACGGGTCCATTTTAAGGCCCATTTAGACCCGCTCGTCCGAAACCTCTACAAAAAGGACCAAAAAACAATTTTTGATCCAATATTAGGAGTTCATATAATTGATTACGAGCTTTTCAACAAGATTATATTGCAAAAACTCAAAATCGGTATTTTTTACTCAGTTAAAAGTCCAACGGGTCCATTTTACGGCCCATTTAGACCCGCTCGCCCGAAACTTCTTCAAAAATGACCAAAAAATATGTTTTGATCAAATTTTAGGAGTTCATATAATTAATTACGATCTTTTCAACAAGATTATATTGCAAAAACACAAATTCGGTATTTTTTACTCAGTTAAAATTCAGACGGGTCCATTTTACGGCCCATTTAGACACGCTCACCCGAAACCACTTCAAAAATGACCGAAAAACAAGTTTCAATCAAATTTTAGGACTTCATATCATTGATTACTATCTTTTCAACACGATTATATTGCAAAAACTGAATTTTTGTACTTTTTACTCAGTTAAAAGTCCAACGGGTCCATTTTACAGCCCATTTAGACCCGCTCGTCCGAAACCTCTACAAAAAGGACCGCAAAAAAAGTTTTAATCAAAACTTAAGAGTTCATATCGTTGATTACGAGCTTGTCAACACTATTTATTGCAAAAATTCAATTTTTGTTCTTTTTACGCAGTTATAAGTTCAACGGGTCCATTTTAAGGCCCATTTAGACCCACTCGTCCGAAACCTCTAGAAAAAGAACCGAAAAACAAGTTTTGATCCAATTTTAGGAGTTCATATAATTGATTACGAGCTTTTCAACAAGATTATATTGCAAAAACTCAAATTCGGTATTTTTTACTCAGTTAAAAGTCCAACGGGTCCATTTTACGGCCCATTTAGACCCGCTGGACCAAAACCTCTTCAAAAATGACCGAAAAATAAGTTTTGATCCAATTTTAGGAGTTCATATAATTGATTACGAGCTTTTCAACAAGATTATATTGCAAAAGCTTAAATTCGGTATTTTTACTCAGTTAAAAGTCTAACGGGTCCATTTTACGGCCCATTTAGACCCGCTCGCCCGAAACCTCTTCAAAAATGACTGAAAAACAAGTTTTAATCAAATCTTAGGAGTTCATATAATTGATTACGATCTTTTCAACACGATTATATTGAAAAAACTCAATTTTTGTACTTTTTACTTAGTTAAAAGTCCAACGGATATTATTAGGAGTATAATTCTAACGGGGGGATGGCTCTCAATTCTCTCTCAATTCTTCCGGGGGTCTCTTTTGGTTTTTGGCATGTTCTTTCTTTTTTTCCATTTTTTCCGGTGGAAATTTCATTTTCTTTTCCACCAATCTCCTTCCCCCACACGGCGTTTCCCTCTCTCTGCCGCGTTTGCAAGCCAATTGAGAACAATTCAATGTATTTTCCCTTGAAACTCGGGACGAGAAGACAGAGAGTCATCCCACTCTCCCACCATTTACCAGCAACGGTTTGTATTTCTCATTTTTCATTTCATTTTTTTCTCTGTATTCTAATCACACTTCTTCTCCGATTTTGTTTTCCCAAGCAGTATATTGTTTCACGCAATATACTGTTTTCTCTGGCTAAATCGCTTATTTTGTTTTCTCTATATTTTATTTCTATCGCCTTTTCATCTGTTGTCTCTGGTTTTTTCTTTGCATCTTTTTTTGTTTCGTGTTTTATATCTCTCCGGCGTCTCTCGGATCTCTGGCATCTTTCGGAACTGGAGGACTGGGCGCACCAGATAAGTTCCTACTTTTTTAATCCCAGATCCATTTTTTCTCCCTCTTTATCTTTGTCTTTTTTTAATCTTTTTATATCTTTTCTGCAGATCCATTCATCCCTTGGCTGTGATTTCAAGATCTGGGCAATCCAAGGGTTGTCTATTAACCGGATTTTGGGCTGTTTTCAGACCTCCCCCAACCTTTTTCTCACCCAAATCATTATCCTTATTTTTTATTTTTCTTGCATGTTTTCTCTGGATCTATCTAATTTCATCTTTTTCATCATTTTATTTTTCAGATCAATTATGGAGTGGGTTAGAATCTCCCGACGTTTGTTGGCGGCGGCTGTTCCTCTCCCTCTCCAACTTTTATATAAACACAGATCGGAGTTTGTGGTGGTTTTTCTCCCCTCCGACGTTTGGTCCAACCCTTCTATAAGGTCGTTTACGGCGGCGGCTCACCACGGCCGCTATAAGGGTCCCCTCAAATCGCGAAGTTATTTAGGGATTTTTTCCCCTTTACTCCCATCCTTTTTCTATCTTTTTTTCATTGTTTTTTCCAGATCTAATCTTGTCTTTTGTCAATATATCATAGGTATCTCAGAAGCTCTACTTCTGCCATTTTCGATGTCGTATCTCCATCTGTTCTGGTGGCGGTTCTCAGCGGCGTCCCAACGACGGCTAGGGTTTTCTCCCCCCTTCAATTTTATTTTATTTAAATTTTATAATATACTGTTAATCCATTCTCTTTTTCCCTTTTCTCAGATATGCCTAATCTTCCATCTCAGAAGGAATGCTTTTACTGCTAACATCTGGCAGATCTCACCGTACGCTTCCTTTCTGTTCCTTGATTTGTTATGTTCCTATTCCTTCATTAATAATGATTTATTCCATTTTCTGTATTTTATTTCAAGATCATGCTGCTTACATATATTAGGGTTTACTTCACCTTTTCTTTTATGCTGGACCTTATATTTTGATTTGCTATTATACATTATCTGTGCACATCTTGTGTTGAATCCAAACACTTTCTTGCCCTTAACATGGATATATTCTCTGGTAATTATTTCGTTATATAATTATTCTGTTAACTCATCTCTATATCAAGCCCTTCCAGGGAATCAACCACAAGCCCAACTTCTGGGATCATCCAATTTCAACTATTTTTGCAATATATTATATTCTCTATTCATCTCTCTGCTCTTTCCTTTACATGTTTATCAATGTTTGGAACGGAAATCTTCAGGTTACAATATTGTCACACGGTCCTGTAATTATCATAATCCCCTCATCTTTAATAAACACAAAACCCATACTTTTCTGTACTATTTCCTACATTTCATACACACTTTGTTTTATTGCCTTGGGTGTATAACTATTAAATTTTGTCTAGTTAAACCCTTCTTTCTAATGTACTTGTATTCACCACTATCTATGATGCATGCTGAAACTTTACATTTTAAGAATATCTCTATAGGCTTTATCACATTGTTTCTACATACTTTTCAGTATGCAAGTATGCATACATATACTAAGCTTTTTCCTGCATTCAATCCTATATTAATTAACTTTTGGAGTATTAGGAGTAGTGCACAACTATACACGTTTCTTATCATTTTGTCCAAGCTCTACTCAACTTTGTTATCAACCCCCTCTTTCAAGTTTCAACTTCACTTGCTGATCTTAAATTCTAAACTTATCAGTATGTTCTATGCCTACCGTATTGCCATCAAAACTATCTTATTGCAACAAATCATTCTTAATCCCTTCTCTCCTTTATATACTTCGATTGTCAATGTTACTTTCATGAATATTCTGTTCCTCTTGTGCTGCCTGTACACTAATATTATTTATACCATGCAACTCTGCAGAGACCACAGCAACCCTTGGTGGCCCATTCAATGTTTATGTAATTATTTAATTAATTTTTGTTTAATTTATTTTCCCCCTTTCATTTTTTTGCTCATTTGGTCTGTAATTATTTTCTTTGCCCCGCTTCTTTCTTTCCCCTGGTTTGTAATTTTGTTATCCTGCTTTCCTCTTGCTCTCTCTTTCTCTATGGCTTTTATCTGGTTGATTTCTATTATTAGATGTATGTCTTTAGGGTTACTTTATGATCCTAGATGTATGCCTCTAGGTCTGCTCTCTGTTATTAGATGTATGATTATAGGTTACTACCATGCTTTATACGATTCTTTCTATGCATACAAGCTTCATGTATGTTACTTTATGCGTTTCAACTCATGTCCTATCGATATCATATACTGCTTTCTCCACTACACCTTTTTAGGTGATCTTTCTCTAGCCCTATCAAGGGATTTTATATCTACCCTACCTCCAAGGGACATCTCCTTCTCTTCCACCTCTACAAAATTCAAAATAGTAATCATTATATTCTCCCCATCCTTCTGCCAATTTTATTCGCAACATACAATCCTAAAATCAAAAGTTTTTATTCCCTGGATTTCACCAAAACTAATAGTCAAAACTTTATCACTTAACCAATTCTTTTCAATCCCTATAATTAATCACACTTTTCAAATATCTCCCCTCATAACGATTTTAATTATTACTATTAATTATACTTTCATTCCGGTTTTATCCTGGTATTTGAATTACTACTACTTTAAATTTGACTATTTATATAAAGTCTATTTAATACAATTTATTTCTATTCAAAAAGCCTATCCCATAATCTTTGCCTTTTCTCCTGTAACATCTATGCTATTAAATTTTTCATTCCTTTGTATAACTATATACTATTTTCCTTTATTAATCCTTCCTCAATCTAATTTCTATAATTATTACTTGTATTTTAATTCACCTCATTTTAATATCAAAGAAGCTCCAGCTGTCCTATATAAATCCCTAATTTCTAGCTTTCCAATCCTTTATTACTCTTTATATTTACTTTTCAATATTAAATTTATACTATATTATTATATAAGGCAAAATTCCTACATTCACGCCCATATTATACCATCTCTAATTAACTATAATAGTTTTCTTTCCCTTAATAAATCGACTAGATCAATTAAAGAAAGTTATTTTGATACTTTCCTTTATGTTATTAAAAGTTTCTCTTTCTTCCATTATTCAATTACTTTTAAGAAATCTTTTCAATTTACTTCCCTTATTTCATATCCCTTAACGTTCTTCCTTATATATGCCCATCACTTTTATCCCATCTCACAAAACACACCTTATCATCCTACTGCCCCAATCCTACCAACCCTCGAGATGGCTTCCTCCTCCTCAATCCCACAACTCAACTCTATCAACCTTACCAACGAAGAAGCGGAACTACTCTACACTCCTGACTTCGGTTAGGACATTATTAAGGAAGATCCCAAGCTTATTGTTATCGGACGATTCATATCGTCTAAAGTGTTAGACATATATGATGTTATCAACGCATTTGTAGGAATCTGGAAGCCTAAAGATGTAGTATCCATATCAGTCATACAAGATAACTTTCTCAAAATCAAGTTTAAGGAAATCAAGAATTGCTACGAGGTCATCAACAGCGGTCCTTGGCTTTACAAGGATGAATGGCTAGCAGTTACTGAATATGATCCAGCCAAAGCTTTAAGTGATTACAACTTCAGCACTATGCGAATTTGGATCCGAATATTCTCCCTCCCTGCATCACTTTATGAGGATGTTGATCGATCCCATCTGGTGGGACATGCTCTAGGATCAATGGTTGGCAATGCCCTCCGGACGGATACCCGAGAAGTTGAGGGGAATATGAAGGATTTCCTTCGAGTTGAAATTCTGCTTAATATCACAAGGCCTGTCACCCGCTTCGTCTTTATTGGATCGGGTGAAAACAAAATCATGTGCCGAATTCAGTATGAAAGACTCCCAACCCTCTGCCCTGGCTGTGGTATTATCAGTCACACATTAGAGAACTGTCCTATCCGCTCTTCACTCGATCAAAACAAATTGCAATACGGAGAATGGCTCCATTACCTTCCTCCTAGACGTCGCCCAGTCGGTATTCGTGGGCGTATCCGCAATGTGGAACCGAATCTGTTTCCAAATACCCCTCCAGTGAATGGTAACTTTATATTAACATTTACAATTACATCTTTTTTCACTTGTTTTCCCACTCCAATTTTTCTATCAAAATATTTACCTTCTGTTTTTATCGTAGTGGCCTCAGCGAATATCCCAGCAACTCCGGCCAATCCTACAGCTCCTCCTAACGAACAGAACAATATGGGTAAATTATTTTACTCCCTCCTCATCCTTTATACAAATAGTTATAAGTATCTAATCACAATCATTCTCCAATACATAGGCTCTCTAAATGAAGGCGATGCCGCCTCATTTACGGAACAAGCAACTGAGGAAGCCCAAAATGTCGACATGACCATGGATGATGACCCCAATTCTATCAAAGATCCCCCTGCAGCTGATTTGAAGCAAAAAGCTCCTCTTGAGGCCCAACCCCTGAACACCATCTATCCCATTCCGGAAGATGGCTCTGAAGATGATTGGGGCACTACGGATGATTATGGTGTCCCCAGCCCTTCTGCCGAGCAGATTAAAAAGTTTGACTCCGAATCGAGTAAGCCTTCTAAACCCACTGATACAATATTCAATGACTTTAATCAGTGGTTACTCAAAACTTACCCGAATGATGCAGCCCCTGCACCTGTTCCTGTACCTGCACCTGCACCTGCACCAACCCAAACAAACCGAGGCATGAAACGCCGCTCTTCAATACAAGTATCGCTCCCGCCGAAAAAATCCAAACAGTCAGGATCTACTCCAAAAGCTGGGATGAGCAGCTCTAAAAACTCTCCGGCGGCGGCTGACTCACAGCCCCGCCGAGCAAAATGAGGATCCTATGCTGGAACTATCAGGGCCTTGGACAAGCTCCGACGGTTCAACATTTCCGGTCCTATGTCCAACGCACCAACCCGATATCATTTTCCTATGCGAAACTAAAATAAATAATGCGGAATGTAACCACTTATGTCTTTCATTAGGCATGTTAGACATTATTTCTATTTCCCCTACGGAAGGGTGTTCCGGTATTTCCTTATTTGCTGCAAACAACATTAATATAAGCTTAATTTCCTATTCGTCGCGTTACATTCACACTCGAATTACAAAGAATAACTCCACAATGTTTTTCACTAGAATGCACGGTTTTCCGGAAACTAGCCAAAAATATAAAACATGGGAGCTTATAGATTCACTATACCCTTTTACTAAAAATAACCCTTGGCTTCTCGGCGGAGATTTCAATGAAATATTAACGGATTCAGAAAAACAAGGAGGTCCCCGTAGAGCTAGATCTCAAATCAAAAATTTTCGCAATTGTCTAACTCGAAACAACCTTTTTGATTGTAAGCCAACTTCGGGTTGGTTCACATGGACTAAAGTAGGACCCTTAACCCCGGTAATACATGAAAGACTAGATCGTTTTCTTGCTAATTCAGCATGGCAAGATATCCATCCTTCACATCGAATCACCACAGAATATGTTGCCAAATCTGACCATTGTTTCCTTCTTCTCGAATTAGATACCTTGGCCTCTACACCCAAAACACAACCTTCCAAAAATTTCCGATTCGAAAGCTGCTGGGCTAATAACATAGATAATATCCAAACAATTAAAAAGGCCTGGGCCGACACTCCCGAAACAGCTATAAACAAAATTGAAGCGGTAGGTACATACCTAGAAGAATGGCAAAACCAACAACGCTTTAAATCAACCGGAAGAATTAAGTTTCTTACTAAAAAAATAAATAAATTATTATACCGTCCCTTAGCAGCCACAAATGAACAAGTTTACTTAAATTTTAGAACTGAATTAAATAAACTCTTAACAGAACAAGAAATTTATTGGGCTCAAAGATCTCGCACTATTTGGCTTTCCCAAGGGGACAAAAATACCAAATTCTTCCATGTCCGAGCTTCTAATAGGAACAAGAAAAATTTGATCACAGGCCTTTATGATGCCAATTCCAATTGGTGCACTTCTGAATCGGACATTATGAATATCGCTTCTGCTTATTTCCAAAACTTGTTCACAACATCTAACCCCCATATCTCGAACATCATTCTTGAAAAAATTCACCCTTCCATCAATTCTTCAATGAACGAAAACCTACTAAAGGCGTTCACTAAAGAGGAAATTCTTCATGCTTTTAAAGATATTGACCCTAGGAAAGCTCCTGGATACGATGGCCTACCCAGTAGCTTCTTTAGACAACACTGGGATACAGTGGGAGACGATGTTATTAATCTTTGTATTAACCTTTTAAACGGCAACGCCGATATGGCCTCAGTTAATAAAACTATACTGGTACTAATTCCCAAAGTTCAGGACCCAACCTCCATGAAACAACTTAGACCAATTAGCCTCTGCACTGTCCTCTATAAAATAGTTGCCAAAACTATAGTCAACAGAATGAAACAGGCTATACCTCTATGCATTAGTCCTAACCAAGCAGCCTTTGTCCAGGGACGTAACATATCAGACAACATCCTTGTTGCTCATGAAATTATTCACAATATTAACTCAGGAGTTACTAAATCCTCCCAAGGAGCTGCTCTCAAGCTAGATATGGAGAAAGCCTTCGATAGAGTAGAATGGTCATTTCTCGCAAATGTTATGGAACACATGGGCTTTGCATCTAAATGGATCGAGCTTATAATGCATTGTATTACTACAGTCTCCTTTTCAGTTAAAATTAATAATTCTTTCTCCCCCTCCCTTTCAACCTCAACGTGGTCTTCGTCAGGGGGATCCCCTATCCCCTTTCCTCTTTCTCTTCTGTACTCAAGGCCTCTCGGCTTACTTAGCTGCTGCTCAACAAACTAAAATACTTCCAGGACTAGGTGCATGTAAATATGGGCCTAAAGTCAACCACCTGCTTTTTGCCGATGACTGTATGGTATTTATTAATACCAATTGTTCTGAAGCGTCCCTTCTGAAAAATGCTCTTCAAACCTATGCTAATGCATCCGGTCAAGCGGTCAATTTTGAAAAATCAACAATTTTCTATAACCCGCGTACACCACCTGCAACAAGAAATGCAATTAACAGCCTTTTACGAGTACGTGAGGTTACTAATCCTGGAATATATCTAGGCATCCCACTTCTAATTGGGAAAAACAAAACTGAATCACTAGGATTTGTGCGTGATAAAGTACATGACCGTCTCTCTAGTTGGGACAAACATCTACTATCCTTTAGTGGCCGTGAGATATTCATCAAAGCTGTCTTACAATCTCTCCCACAATATGTTATGTCTTGCTATCTTCTACCACAAAATATCATTGATGACATGACTACATCAATCCGTCAATATTGGTGGACTGGCAAATCCAACAAAAAAGGTTGGCATATGTTACCTTGGAATCGTATATGCTTACCTAAATCTGCTGGTGGCATGGGTTTTAAGGACTTACACGACTTCAATATTGCTCTCTTGGGCAAGCAAATTTGGAAACTCATCTGTGAACCAGATTCTTTATTAGGACAAATATACAGGTCTAAATACTTTCCTTCCGACAACATTCTGGATGCACCAAAACCCAACAGGGGCTCTTTCGCTTGGCAAGGCATATATAACGCTCTTCAGCGTCTATTCCCTGGCTTTCTTCACCGTCCTGGCATAAATAGTAACATTAGAATACACAAAGATATATGGGGAGGGTCTTCCCCGATAGTGCTTACTGGAGATTACGAAATCTCTGATGAATTTTACATTCGATGTCGTGATTTTATGATCCGTAACCAAACCGCCTGGGATACGGTTAAGGTAAACAATTATTTCAATCCAATTGACGCCGATGCCATTCTCCGTATCCCCATCATAAATGATCAACGTGACTCAATACTCTGGTCTCCCAACGACTCGGGTATTTACTCAGTCCGTTCTGGATATATTTTCTTACAACGTTCAATAACCCCACCTTCGTCACCAACTCGATTTTGGAAGTTTTTATCCAAAATCAAAGCTTTACCCAAAGTTAAAACTTTTGGTTGGCGTATGGCATCTGATGCTCTACCAGTAGGATCTAAAATGCAAGCCTTTTCCCCTAACTCGGGCCCTTGTTCTATCTGTGGTAGCCACTCGGAATCGATACTTCATGCGCTTCGTGACTGCCCTGGGGCATCTGAAGCCCTCCAAATTAGTGGTATCCCTATCACTCTCTATAAGAGTCTAGCTCCTACGGCCCTGCAATGGCTAGAGGAAGCAGCCACTACAATTTCTCCTGATAAATTTGGCCTCTTCCTTACTGTTTTATGGAACATATGGAACAGACGAAATGACTGGGTTCATAACCACCATCTACAACCACCATGGCTAATTGATGTTAATTCCATTAGCTTACATGATGAATTCTGTAAATCTTTAAGTTCGATTGACTCAGCTCCATCTACCTTTTCTAAACCCTCCCGACCACTTCCTCCACCTCCTCATATCAAAATAAATGTGGACGGAGCCTTTAATCCATCAACTCGTGCAGCAGCCGTCGGCGTTGTTGCTCGTGACTCTGCAGGAACAGTGGTGGGTGGTCTTGCTTTCCCTCTTGGTAGCTGTCAGGACGCTATCAACAGTGAAGGGGAAAGTATCCTAGCTGGTCTCACTTTTGCCCGATCTCAAGGCTGGAATCGACTCTTGATCGAAACTGACTGCGCTTCTCTCGCGAATAGGATCAACAATCCTGCTCAGGACCTCTCTACTGCGGGACCAATTATTCGTCAGATACAAGCTGCTCTTCATGATTTTGACTTTATTTCTATTTCTTTTGTACGCCGTGAGGCAAATATTATAGCCCATACTTTGGCTACTTATTCGCTGAATTCTATGACTTCTATGTCATTTAAATCGGATATCCCTCCTTGTATACAACAATTTGTAACAAATCATTATTGATTAATAATATTTGGGCACTCTTTTCCCCTTTTTAGGGTCCTCTAGCTTTGCTTGAAGGACAGTAGTAGGGTTTTCTAATGAGGCCTTTTCTTCAAAAAAAAAGTCCAATGGATCCATTTTACGACGCATTTAGACCCGCTCGTCCGAAATTTCTACAAAAAGGGCCGCAAAACAAGTTTTAATCAAAACTTAAGAGTTCATATCGTTGATTACGAGCTTTTCAACACTATTGTAATGCAAAAATTCAATTTCTGTTCTTTTTACGCAGTTATAAGTTCAACGGGTCCATTTTAAGGCCCATTTAGACCCGCTCGTCCGAAACCTCTACAAAAAGGACCGAAAAACAAGTTTTGATCCAATTTTAGGAGTTCATATAATTGATTACGAGATTTTTAACAAGATTATATTGCAAAAACTCAAATTCGGTATTTTTTACTCAGTTAAAAGTCCAACGGGTCCATTTTACGGCCCATTTAGACCCGCTCGTCTGAAACCTCTACAAAAAGGACCGAAAAACAAGTTTTGATCCAATTTTAGGAGTTCATATAAGTGATTACGAGCTTTTCAACAAGATTATATTGCAAAAACTCAAATTTGGTATTTTTTACTCAGTTAAAAGTCCAACGGGTCCATTTTACGGCCAATTTAGACCTGCTCGTTCGAAACCTCTACAAAAAGGACCGAAAAACAAGTTTTGATCCAATTTTAGGAGTTCATATAATTGATTACGAGCTTTTCAACAAGATTATATTGCAAAAACTCAAATTCGGTATTTTTTACTTAGTTAAAAGTCCAACGGGTCCATTTTACGGCCCATTTAGACCCGCTCGCCCAAAACCTCTTCAAAAATGACTGAAAAACAAGTTTAATCAAATTTTAGGAGTTCATATAATTGATTACGATCTTTTCAACACGATTATATTGCAAAAACTCAATTTATGTACTTTTTACTCAGTTAAAAGTCCAACGGGTCCATTTTACGGCCCATTTAGACCCGCTCGTCTGAAACCTCTACAAAAAGGACCGCAAAACAAGTTTTAATAAAAACTTAAGAGTTCATATCGTTGATTACGAGCTTTTATACACTATTGTATTGCAAAAATTCAATTTATGTTCTTTTTACGCAGTTATAAGTTCAACGGGTCCATTTTAAGGCCCATTTAGACCCGCTCGTCCGAAACCACTACAAAAAGGACCGAAAAACAAATTTTGATCCAATTTTAGGAGTTCATATAATTGATTACGAGCTTTTCAACAAGATTATATTGCAAAAAGTCAATTTCTGTATTTTTTACTCAGTTAAAAGTCCAACGGGTCCATTTTACGGCCCATTTAGACCCGCTTGCCCGAAACCTCTTCAAAAATGACCAAAAAAAAGTTTTAATAAAATTTTAGGACTTTATATCATTGATTACGATCTTTTCAACACGATTATATTGCAAAAATTCAATTTTTGTACTTTTTACTCGGTTAAAAGTCCAAGGGTCCATTTTACGGCCCATTTAGACCCGCTCGCCCGAAACCTCTTCAAAAATGACTAAAAAACAAGTTTTAATTAAATTTTAGGAGTTCATATAATTGATTACGATCATTTCAACACGATTATATTGCAAAAACTCAATTTCTATATTTTTTACTCAGTTAAAAGTCCAACGGGTTCATTTTACGGCCCATTTAGACCCACTCGTCCGAAACCTCTACAAAAAGGACCACAAAACAAGTTTTAATCAAAACTTAAGAGTTCATATCGTTGATTACGAGCTTTTCAACACTATTGTATTGCAAAAATTCAATTTCTGTTCTTTTTACGCAGTTATAAGTTCAACGGGTCCATTTTAAGGCATATTTAGACCCGCTCGCCCGAAACCTCTACAAAAAGGACCGAAAAACAAGTTTTGATCAAATTTTAGGAGTTCTTATAATTGATTACGAGCTTTTCAACAAGATTATATTGCAAAAACTCAAATTTAGTATTTTTTACTTAGTTAAAAGTCCAATGGTCCATTTTACGGCCCATTTAGACTCGCTCGCCCGAAACCTCTTCAAAAATGACTGAAAAACAAGTTTTAATCAAATTTTAGGAGTTCGTATAATTGATTACGATCTTTTCATCATGATTATATTGCAAAAACTCAATTTTTATACTTTTTACTTAGTTAAAAGTCCAACGGGTCCATTTTACGGCCCATTTAGACCCGCTCGCCCGAAACCTCTTCAAAAATGACTGAAAACCAAGTTTTAATCAAATTTTAGGAGTTCATATATCTGATTACAATCTTTTCAACGCGATTGTATTGCAAAAATTTAATTTCTATTCTTTTTACGCAGTTATAAGTTCAACGGGTCCATTTTAAGGCCCATTTAGACCCGCTCGTCTGAAACCTCTACAAAAAGGACCGAAAAACAAGTTTTGATCCAATTTTAGGAGTTCATATAATTGATTTCGAGCTTTTCAACAAGATTATATTGCAAAAACTTAAATTCGGTATTTTTTAATCAGTTAAAAGTCCAACGGGTCCATTTTACGGCCCATTTAGACCCGCTCGCCTGAAACCTCTTCAAAAATGACCGAAAAATAAGTTTTGATCAAATTTTAGGAGTTCATATAATTGATTACGATCTTTTCAACAAGATTATATTGCAAAAACACAAATTTGGTATTTTTTACTCAGTTAAAAGTCCAACGGGTGCCGATCTTGTCAGCATTTCATCGAGATAACCATAAAGAATTGATTTCCTTGGAAATCGGTAAGAGAATGTCAAGGGTCATCCCACCCCGTCCCAATTTTCTAATTGCTTTATTTCTTATGTTTTTTCTATGTTTTCTGTTTTTATATTTTTTTCCACTAATATGTCTCTTTTTTGCGAGATCTGTCCTTTTTATTGTCCCACAACACCCCCACCAGATTTGAATCATCTGTTGAAGGTCCGGTTCTCTTTGTTTTTCTTCCCACCATCTTCCCTTTTTGGGCGGTATCGACGAAACCCAACCGGAGATAGCTAGGTTTTGACGGTAAGGTTCGTCGGATCCCTCTTTTTTTTGCTTTTCTTTTCAATATTTTCTTTCTAATCTATCCTGATCTATTTCTTGACTTATTTTTTTCTTTGTTTATGGATCTGGTTCCCCTACTGAATCGGAGGGCTTCTCCCCCTGTTGCGACTCACGGCGGATGTAAAAAATCCAACCGTTTGATGAAGGGTTTTTTATCGTTCGATGAACGGCCACTCTCATCCCTCCCCGGAGTGATTCATCCGTTATGGCTACATGCAAACCCCTTTAAGTTCGATCCGATTTATTTTCTGCACACGAATCGTCTCACCCTTCTCTTGGCTTTTCATTTCATTCTTTATTATTCGTTTTTATCTATTTTGTGTAATAAATCTCACTTATGTTTATTCCTTTTTAGATCTTCTATTCCGAGGATATGGTCTCTAAATATTTTTTTTATTTGGGATTTCAGCGGTGGCTATATCTGTTCTCCGATCAACGGTTTTAATCATGGTTTTCCTCAGACCGACGATTCGGCTAGGGTTTCATATCCACAAAATTTTCTTAATATTTTATCATCTTTTAATCTGGATTTATCCATTTACTTTTTCCCTGTTTTTCCTTCTCCAGTTTGGGTTTGTATCTTTCGCCAATTGGACCAAATGTCTTGGACGAAATTCGACTCGAAGATACAATCCCCCGAGCCTTTTAATCTTAAATTTATTCTTTCTTGCTATTTCTTTCTGTTATTTGCGCTTTTCTTGCTCTGTGTTTTCTTCCACATTTAGTGTTATACAAGTGATTTTAATGTTTAAGTCTCAGTATTTTGCCTGCTGGTTATCATTTATTCTTTCTATCGATTATATATTAAAAAAACCTGCTTTGGTCTTAATTTTAACTAATTCTTCCTTAGTTTATTTGATGTTTTCCAACAGTATCGAGAATCAATTTTCTATTATATATTTTTCTGTGCTAAGTATTATCCTCTGCTCTGACAATAGATTTCTCTTTAAACTCTGCCTCAATCGTATTTATTCTTCCTTTCATAGGCATTCTTTCGATCTCTTACACATACCATTACTTATATGTGAGCTTTACATATTTTGTTTATTCATATTCTCTTTGACTTTCTTTTATTCTTGTTTTACCTCCTTGCTTCATATTGTTTTCTCTGAAGCTAAGGGAAACTGTACAAATTACTCAAACAGTTATCAATCCCTTATAGGGAACCTTCTACCAGCCCACATCATGGGATATTCACACATTACCTACATTATTAATTGCTTGAACAACCACTTTTTCTTTTTATACATTCGGTCTTCATTACTTTTTATTCTTCTGCATTTACTGCAACCGGGGCTTTTTCTGCAAACAAAATATAGTAATTCAAACTTTAAGAACATGAACCTTATCACCCTGATGCAAGATATTAACTTGGACCCTAAGAGAAAAGGTAACCCCTTTGACTACCCTTCCATCATACATGGTGTTTATCATCTATTACACAGTCTTAATTTGTCACATGCTTTCAGTCTTAACCTAGTGGGAATCTCTATATATATAAAAGCCTTATGCTATAATATAACTTTATCTAAGTTTAATTCTCACGCTCTGTTTTATTCTATTACATTAATAATTACTGAATTATCTATTAAAAATATCATATCTTCAATCAATAGTTTATCTACCCTAGGGAGAATTCTATACTTGTACTTTATCACTCAGATGCACAGAATTAATTTGGACCCTACTCGAAAAGGTAAAACATTTATCTACCCTTTCTTCCAAAATATTGCTTATCAGCTATCGTACTTCCCCAATCCGACACAACCCTTTAATTCTAGTTTCTGTCTACCTTACATTGGCACATCTCAATCCCTCTTTTGGAATTTAATAACAACCCTCTTTGTGGTTATTTCTCTCTACTTAATTGCATACTATTATACTCTAACTCCAGCTAAGCTAAATTTTCACTCTCTGCCTTATTTCATCTCAATACTCTTTCCTGAATGGTCCATTACAACTATCACTTTCCCAGTAGATACTCCTAACACTCATAAGCATTCATTTTTGACTATATGTCCTGTAATTAAGAATTTATGTAACTTTTCACTCATTTTTTCCTTTATGTTTGTTATGAACGTTTTGCAGACAATGGAACTTTCTGCTAACATTATCATGCAGCGTTGCAGGAAACTGTGTATTTCCTACTTACCCTCTCCTCTTCGGTTCTGTATCTATTTGCTAGTAGTTAATTTTAATTGCATATTCCCCTTTATTTATTTGCTCATTTGGTCTGTAATAATTTTCTTTACCCCGCTTCCTCCTTTCCCTAGGTTTGTAATTTCTTATGGATGTTTTCTTTTTTCTCTGCTTTTTATTTGCTTTCTTTATGCCTTTAGATGTATGCCTTCATGCCATAATATTGCATTGCATGCTACTTACAATTTCTACGATGTATGTTATTACAAATATATATGCTTCTACTCGATAAACACAAAGGAATTTTATTCCTACTACGCCTTCTTAGGTGAATCTTCACAAGCCCATTTGAGGGATCTTATCAAAACCCTGCCAAGTAGGGACCTCTTTCCGCTAAATTCTAATCATACTTACAATTTTTCAAAATTCCTTTTCTTTTCTTCAGTTATTATTCAAAACGTCTGGCCGAAATTAATCTCGAAATTAATCTTTCCGTTTCCCTACACACTTACTCCAAGCTTTTTAATGAAATTAATTATTAAAATTTTTACAATTAATTACCCATTTACTTTTTATCTTATCTGTCATATCTTTCCTCTTTTTCTCAATCTTTCAGCCTTAAATTATATATTAAATTCCAGATTAATTTTCTCCCTTATCAAAATGCCGTCAATAATTGCCAATAGTAATTCAGTCTTTCCTTATCTACCCCTTAATATCAATAAATACATCCGCAAATACTTCCTTTATTTCCTATTACACCTTCTTTTACAATTCTTTCTGCATTCAAGGAATACTTCCTTAAATTTTGTTTTAAATTTGTCATTATTTAATCTTTTTAATGAAATTTCTCCTTTTACCTATCTAACTAGATTTAATAGGGAAAGCTTTTCTCAAATTTTCCTTTATGTCATTAAAATAACTCACCCATTCAATACCTTTTTTTATTACTATTCTATCCTTATTACTTTTCCTGATTTTATTCATAAATTCTTTAAGGAATCTTACTTATTACAATCAAACTTTTTAATTCTGTTTCCCTCTTTAATCATTCTAATTCTATACTATTCTCTTGATTTTCAAACTTTCCTTTATAATATTAAATTAACCCAAATTTTAAGGACTCTAAATCTTTACCTCTTTCCTTTTCTTACCACTTACCATAGATTAACTAACACAAACAATTCCTTTTTATACGTCCAACATACAAACACGTTACCACAAACCTCCCACTATCCTTCTTCTCTCTTTATCCCCTACCATTCATCTATGGCATCCTCCTCTATCCCCCAACTCAGTTCCATCGACCTCACTAATGAGGAAGCAGAACTCCTTTATACCCCAGAATTCGGCTGGGATTTTGTCAAGGAGGATCCCAAGCTATTCCTTTTAGGATGCTTTATCTCATCCAAAACTATTGACATATATGTTGTCATTAACGCTTTTGAAGGCATCTGGAAGCCTAACAATGTGGTGTCTATTTCTGTCATCCAAGACAACTTTCTCAAGATCAAATTCAAGGATGTCAAGTCCTGTTATGAAGTCCTTAACCGCGGTCCTTGGCTGTATAAGGACGAATGGTTAGCCATTACTGAGTACGACCCTGCTAAATCTATTGGAGAATATTCCTTCAACGTTATGAGGATCTGGATCCGCATTTTCACCCTTCCTTCCTCACTCTTTGAGGACATTGATCGATCGCACCTTGTGGGACATGCTCTTGGGTCTATGGTAGGCAACGTCATACGAACTGATACTCGAGAATTTGAAGGAAATATGAAAGACTTCCTGCGGGTAGAAATATTCCTAAATATCACCAAACCGGTCACTCGTTTCGTCTTCATTGGATTCGGGGCCAACAAAACCATGTGTCGTCTTCAATACGAACACCTTCCAACTTTATGTCCTGGCTGTGGATTAATTAGACATACAATTGAAAACTGTCCTATTCGTTCTTCTCTAGATCTAAACAAGCTGCAATACGGGGAGTGGCTCCGCTACCTCCCTCCAAGACGTCGCCCAGTTGGTACCCGTGGGCGTATCCGCTATGTTGAGCCTAATCCTAACCAAAACAACCCTCTATCGACTGGTACTCTTTCTTATTCTATTTCCAATATTTCATCTTATTTACGGTTTAGATCTAAACTTACCTTATCATTTTTGCTATCTTTACTTCTGACTCTATATTTATTATTTTCCTTCTTCACAGCTCCTCCTGTTCCAGCTGCTTCTGCCAATACTAATGTTCCCACCAATGGCCCGAATGTTATGGGTATATCTCCATTTCCTTCTCTTATCATTAACCCCTTTATTAATAAGCTTTCAATATCTAAACTGGTTTTTTGCTACAAACTATCCACAGGCTCTCTAAACGAGGGCGATGCTGCGTCCTTCTCGGAACAACCCACTGAGGAAGCACCCAACAGTGATACAGAAATGGGTGATGTTCCCCCTACCAAAGATCTATATGCTTCAGAATCGAAACAGAAAGCCCCTCTCGAGCCTCAACACCTAAATACCATCTATCCTATCCCTGAAGATGTATCAGATGATGATTGGGATGCCGCGGATGATGGTATTCCCAGCCCAACTGCTCAGCAAATTAAGAATATTGAAGCTGAATTGCGTAAGGCCCCTGTTTCTACCGATTCAAATTTCAATGAATTTAACCAATGGCTATTAAAAACTTACCCAAATGATGCAGCTCCTGCCCCTGCTCCAGCCCCACCGAACCGTGGCATAAAACACCGTTCTCCCATCCAAGTGTCGCTCCCACCAAAGAAATCCAAACCCTCCGGATCCACTCCTAAGGATGGGATGAGCAGCTCAAAAAACTCTCCGGCGGCGGCTGATTCCCAGCCCCGCCGAACAAAATGAGGATCCTTTGCTGAAACTGCCAGGGCCTAGGACAAGCCCCGGTAGTTCAACATTTTCGTGACTATGTCCAACAATCCAATCCGGATGTTATCTTCTTATGCGAAACTAAAATTAATAATGCGTCTTGTAGCCGTCTTTGTCTTTCTTTAGGTATGTTAGAAGTTATTGCTATTCCCCCAACGGATGGGTGTTCCGGTATTGCGCTTTTCATCTCGAACAATATTAATATTACTTTAATTTCGTATTCGTCGCGTTATATACATACTCAAATCATATCGAATGATCGCACTTTGTTTTTTACGGGAATGCATGGCTACTCCGAAACCAGTCAAAAATACAAAACATGGGAAATTATCGATTCCTTACATATAAATAATAATAATATCCCCTGGCTTCTAGGAGGGGATTTTAATGAAATCTTATCCGACTCTGAAAAGCAAGGTGGTAGCCGAAGGGCTAGATCACAAATAAATAATTTCCGTCATTGTCTTTCACGCAACAATCTTTTTGACTGTAAGCCAACATCGGGGTGGTTTACTTGGACAAAAGTTGGGCCTTTAACTCCAACTATACATGAAAGATTAGACCGGTTCATTCCTAACTCGGCCTGGCAGGATCTTTTTCCTTCATATCGCATCACAACGGACTATGTGGCCAAGTCCGACCACTGCTTCCTGCTTCTTGTTACATCCCCCGCGGTTGTTTCTCCCCTTCAGCGACTACCCAACACCTTTCATTTCAAAAACTGTTGGGCGAATAATGAGAATAACATATCTACTATTAAACGCACTTGGGCCAATACCTCTGGAACAGCCATTGAAAAAATAAAAAAGCTATTGGTACATGCCTGGAGGAATGGCAGAATCAACAAAGACTAAAGTCTACCGGTCGTATTAATTTTCTTACCAAAAAAATAAACAAATTTTATGCCGCCCCTTAAATGCCACAACTGAAGAAATTTATATAAAACATAGAACTGAACTTAATAAACTTCTAATGGAACAAGAAATTTATTGGGCTCAAAGATCTCGAACACTTTGGCTCTCTCAAGGGGATAAAAATACGAGGTTCTTCCATGCCCGGGCAAACAATAGAAGGAAAAAAACTCGATCACAGGTCTTTTTGATTCTAATTCGAATTGGTGTACGGCGGATTCAGATCTAATGTCTATTGCTTCTAGCTATTTCCAAAACCTCTTTACGTCCTCCAACCCTCAAATTTCTGATAATATACTCGATAAAATTATGCCTTCTATCACTCAATCTATGAATGATACTCTCTTAAGGTCTTTCACAAAAGAAGAAATACTTCATGCTTTCCGGGACATTGATCCTAGGAAAGCGCCTGGTATTGATGGTCTACCAAGTAGTTTTTTTCGTCAACACTGGGATACTGTTGGCGAAGATGTTATTAATCTATGCCTTAACTTACTAAATGGCACTGCTGATATGTCCTTAGTCAATAAAACTATACTGGTATTAATCCCTAAAATCCAGGACCCAACTACCATGAAACAACTAAGGCCTATCAGTCTATGCACTGTTCTTTATAAAATAGTTGCTAAAACCATTGTCAATAGGATGAAACAAACAATTCCCCTTTGTATTAGCCCTAATCAAGCAGCCTTCGTTTAGGGACGTAACATCTCTGATAACATCCTTGTTGCCCATGAAATTATTCACAATATCAATTCAGGTGCAACTAAATCCTCCCAAGGAGCCGCTCTTAAACTAGATATGGAAAAAGCTTTTGATAGAGTTGAATGGTCTTTTTTAGCAAATGTTATGGAACGCATGGGCTTCGCATCTGATTGGATCTCCCTCATAATGTGATGCATTACCACAATTTCTTTTTCAGTCAAAATTAATAACTCCTTCTCCCCCTATTTTCAACCTCAACGTGGTTTACGTCAAGGTGATCCCTTATCACCTTTCCTTTTCCTATTTTGTACACAAGGGCTCTCTGCGTACCTATCTGCTGCTCAACAAACAAACATCCTACCGGGGCTTGGTGCCTGCAAATATGGCCCCAGAGTCAACCATCTACTCTTTGCTGATGATTGTATGGTCTTCATTAATAATACTTCAACTGAAGCTACTCATCTTAAAAGAGCCCTGCAAACATATGCTGCTGCTTCCGGTCAAGCGGTTAATTTTGAGAAATCGATAATTTTTTATAATCCACGTACCCCATCTTCAACAAGAACCGCGATCAATAGTCTATTGCAGGTACGTGAGGTTTCTAACCATGGCGTATACCTAGGTGTTCCACTTCTCATTTGGAAGAACAAAACTGAGTCATTAGGGTTTGTGCGTGATAAAGTTCATGACCGTCTTTCTAGCTGGGATAAACATCTCCTGTCTTTTAGTGGTCAGGAGATTTTCATTAAAGCAGTCCTACAATCTCTACCTCAATATGTTATGTCTTGTTATCTTCTTCCACAAAACATTATTGACGATATGACCTCAGCAATCCGGCAATATTGGTGGACTGGCAAATCCAATAAAAAAGGATGGCATATGCTTCCTTGGAATCATGTTTGTTTACCTAAGGCCGCTGAAGGTAGGTTTAAGGATTTACATGACTTCAATGTTGCTCTCTTGGGTAAGCAATTATGGAGACTCATTTGCGAGCCAGATTCTTTATTGGGCCAAATATATCGTGCTAAATACTTTCCTTCTGGGAATATTCTCGATGCCTCTAGACCCAACCGAGGCTCCTTTGCATGGCAAGGTATGTATAATGCTCTACAACGTCTCTTTCCAGGCTTCCTACATCGTCCAGGTATTAACAGTAATATCAGAGTGCACAAAGACATCTGGGGCGGTCCTTCCCCTATTACCCTTACTGGGGATTACGAAATCTCGGATGAAGTCCATATTCGATGCCGCGATTTCATGCTTCGTAATCAAACTGCTTGGGACCCTGAAAAGGTCCGAAGTTATTTTAACCCAACTGACGCCACTGCCATTCTCCGTATACCAATCATAAATGATCACCGTGATTCTATTCTTTGGTCTCCTAATGATTCGGGTATTTACTCGGTCCGCTCTGGTTATCTTTTTTTACAACGTTCTACGTACCCACATACGTCACCTACACGCTTTTGGAAATTTCTGTCCAAAGTAAAGGCCTTACCTAAGGTCAAAACTTTTGGATGGCGTATGGCGTCTGATGCTCTACCAGTTGGCTCCAAAATGCAAGATTTTTCACCAACTTCGGGGCCTTGTCCTATCTGTGGAGCCCACTCGGAGTCCATTCTCCATGCTCTTCGTGATTGTGCTGGGGCCTCTGAAGCCCTTCAGCTATCTGGTATTCCCATAACTCTTTCTAGGAGCTTGGCTATTACCCCATTACAATGGTTGGAGGAAGCTGCCCACCTCCTATCCTCTGACAAGTTTGGCCTCTTCCTCACAACTATTTGGAACGTCTGGAATAGACATAATGACTGGGTTCATAATCACCATCTACAACCACCATGGCTTATTGCCGTTAACTCCATTAGCTTACATGACGACTTCTGTAATGCCTCTTCTTCTTCCACCCCAACGCCCTCTATCCTTTCTCCTCCATGCTGGAACCCTCCTCCACCTAATCATATAAAAATAAATGTGGATGGGGCTTTTAATCCCTCAACTCGTGCAGCGGCTGTTGGCGCCGTGGCACGTGATTCTACAGGTGCAGTTGTGGGTGGCCTCGCTTTTCCGCTTGGTAGCTACTTGGATGCAGTTACTTGTGAAGGTGAAAGCCTTCCTGCAGGAATCACCTTCGCCCGATCTCAAGGATGGAATCGGATCTTGCTTGAAACTGACTGTTCTTCTCTTGCAAATAGGATCAACAATCCAGGACTGGACCTTTCTACTTTGGGACCTCTTCTTCACCAGATTCGAGAGTCTCTTCATGCTTTTGATTCATCTTCTGTTTCTTTTGTACGCCGTGAGGCAAATCATGTGGCACATATTTTGGCTACTTATTCGCTGAGTTCTATGTCTTCCATGTCTTTTAATTCTGACATTCATACATGTATCAATCATCTTGTATCAAATTTCTCTATGATATAATAAAACTTAGGCACTCTTTTCCCCTTTTTAGGGTCCTCTAGCTCTGCTTGAAGGGTATTAGTAGGGTTTTTAATGAGGCCTTTTCTTCAAAAAAAAGTCCAACGGGTCTATTTTACGGCACATTTAGACCCGCTAGCCCGAAACCTCTTCAAAAATGACCGAAAACATGTTTTAATCAAATTTTAGGACTTCATATCATTGATTACGATCTTTTCAACACGATTATATTGCAAAAACTCAATTTTTGTACTTTTTACTCAGTTAAAAGTCCAACGGGTCCATTTTACGGCCCACTTAGACCCGCTAGTCCGAAACCTCTACAAAAAGGACCGCAAAACAAGTTTTAATCAAAACTTAAGAGTTCATATCGTTGATTACGAGCTTTTCAACACTATTGTATTGCAAAAATTTAATTTTTGTTCTTTTTACGCAGTTATAAGTTCAACGAGTCCATTTTAAGGCCCATTTAGACCCGCTCGTCCGAAACCTCTACAAAATGGACCAAAAAACAAGTTTTGATCCAATTTTAGGAGTTCATATAATTGATTACGAGCTTTTCAACAAGATTATAATGCAAAAACTTAAATTCGGAATTTTTACTCAGTTAAAAGTCAAACGGGTCCATTTTACGGCCATTTTAGACCAGCTCGTTCGAAAACTCTTCAAAAATGACTGAAAAACAAGTTTTAATCAAATTTTAGGAGTTCATATAATTGATTACGAGCTTTTCAACAAGATTATATTGCAAAAAAGTCAATTTCTGTATTTTTTACTCAGTTAAAAGTCCAACGTGTCCATTTTACGGCCCATTTAGACCCGCTCGCCCGAAACCTCTTCAAAAATGACTGAAAAACAAGTTTTAATCAAATATTAGGAGTTCATATAATTTATTATGATCGTTTCAACACGATTATATTGCAAAAACTCAATTTCTGTATTTTTTACCCAGTTAAAAGTCCAACATGTCCATTTTACGGCCAATTTAGACCCGCTCGTCCGAAACCTCAACAAAAAGGACCGCAAAACAAGTTCTAATCAAAACTTAAGAGTTCATATCGTTGATTACGAGCTTTTCAACACTATTGTATTGCAAAAATTCAATTTTTGTTCTTTTTACGCAGTTATAAGTTCAACGGGTCCATTTTAAGGCCCATTTAGACCCGCTCGTCCGAAACCTCTACAAAAAGGACCGAAAAACAAGTTTTGATCCAATTTTAGGAGTTCATATAATTGATTACGAGCTTTTCAACAAGATTATATTGCAAAAAAGTCAATTTCTGTATTTTTTACTCAGTTAAAAGTCCAACGTGTCCATTTTACGGCCCATTTAGACCCGCTCCCCCGAAACCTCTTCAAAAATGACTGAAAAACAAGTTTTAATCAAATATTAGGAGTTCATATAATTGATTATGATCGTTTCAACACGATTATATTGCAAAAACTCAATTTCTGTATTTTTTACTCAGTTAAAAGTCCAACATGTCCATTTTACGGCCAATTTAGACCCGCTCGTCCGAAACCTCAACAAAAAGGACCGCAAAACAAGTTTTAATCAAAACTTAAGAGTTCATATCGTTGATTACGAGCTTTTCAACACTATTGTATTGCAAAAATTCAATTTTTGTTCTTTTTACGCAGTTATAAGTTCAACGGGTCCATTTTAAGGCCCATTTAGACCCGCTCGTCCGAAACCTCTACAAAAAGGACCGAAAAACAAGTTTTGATCCAATTTTAGGAGTTCATATAATTGATTACGAGCTTTTCAACAAGATTATATTGCAAAAACTACAATTCGGTATTTTTTACTCAGTTAGAATTCCAACGGGTCCATTTTACGGCCCATTTAGACCCACTCCCCCGAATCCTCTTCAAAAATGACTGAAAAACAAGTTTTAATCAAATTTTAGGAGTTCATATAATATATTACGATCTTTTCAACACGATTATATTGCAAAAACTCAATTTTGTACTTTTTACTCAGTTAAAAGTCTAACAGATCCATTTTACGGCCCATTTAGACCCGCTCGGCCGAAATTTCTACAAAAGGGCCGCAAAACAAGTTTTAGTCAAAACTTAAGAGTTCATATCGTTGATTACCAGATTTTCAACACTATTGTATTGCAAAAATTCAATTTCTGTTGTTTTTACGCAGTTATAAGTTCAACGGGTCCATTTTAAGGCCTATTTAGACCCGCTCGTCCGAAACCTTGACAAAAAAGACCGAAAAACAAGTTTTGATCCAATTTTAGGAGTTTATATAATTGATTACGAGATTTTCAACAAGATTATATTTCAAAAACTCAAATTCGGTATTTTTTACTCAGTTAAAAGTCCAACGGGTCCATTTTACGGCCCATTTAGACCCGCTCGCACGAAAACTCTTCAAAAATGACTGAAAAACAAGTTTTAATCAAATTTCAGGAGTTCATATAATTGATTACGATATTTTCAACACGATTATATTGCAAAAACTCAATTTTTGTACTTTTTACTCAGTTAAAAGTCAAACGGGTCCATTTTACGGCCCATTTAGACCCGCTCGTCCGAAACCTCTACAAAAGGGACCGCAAAATAAGTTTTAATCAAAACTTAAGAGTTCATATCGTTAATTACGAGCTTTTCAACACTATTGTATTGCAAAAATTCAATTTCTGTTCTTTTTACGCAGTTATAAGTTCAACGAGTCCTTTTTAAGGCCCATTTAGACCCGCTCGTCCGAAACCTCTACAAAATGGACCGAAAAACAAGTTTTGATCCAATTTTAGGAGTTCATATAATTGATTACGAGCTTTTCAACAAGATTATATTGCAAAAACTCAAATTCGGAATTTTTACTCAGTTAAAAGTCTAACGGGTCCATTTTACGGCCATTTTAGACCCGCTCGTTCGAAAACTCTACAAAAAGGACCGAGAAACAAGTTTTGATCCAATTTTAGGAGTTTATATAATTGATTACGAGCTTTTCAACAAGATTATATTGCAAACACTCAAAATCAGTATTTTTTACTTAGTTAAAAGTCCAACGGGTCCATTTTACGGCCCATTTAGACCCGCTCTCCCGAAACCTCTTCAAAAATGACTGAAAAAACAAGTTTTAATCAAATTTTAGGAGTTCATATAATTGATTACGAGCTTTTCAACAAGATTATATTGCAAAAAAGTCAATTTCTGTATTTTTTACTAAGTTAAAAGTCCAACGGGTCCATTTTACGGCCCATTTAGACCCGCTCGCACGAAACCTCTTCAAAAATGACTGAAAAACAAGATTAATCAAATTTTAGGAGTTCATATAAATGATTACGATCTTTTCAACACGATTATATTGCAAAAACTCAATTTATTTACTTTTTACTCAGTTAAAAGTCCAACGGGTCCATTTTACGGCTCATTTAGACCCGCTCGTCCGAAACCTCTACAAAAAGGAACGTAAAACAAGTTTTAATTTTATTGCAAAAATTCAATTTCTGTTCTTTTTACGCAGTTATAAGTTCAACGGGTCCATTTTAAGGCCCATTTAGACCCGCTCTTCCGAAACCAATACAAAAAGGACCGAAAAACAAGTTTTGATCCAATTTTAGGAGTTCATATTATTGATTACGAACTTTTCAACAAGATTATATTGCTAAAAGTCAATTTCTGTATTTTTAACTCAGTTAAAAGTCCAATGGGTCCATTTTACGGCCCATTTAGACCCGTTCGCCCGAAACCTCTTCAAAAATGACTGAAAAACAAGTTTTAATCAAATTTTAGGAGTTCATATAATTGATTACGATCGTTTCAACACGATTATATTGCAAAAACTCAATTTCTGTATTTTTTACTCAGTTAAAAGTCTAACGGGTCCATTTTACGGCCCATTTAGACCCGCTCGTCCGAAACCTCTACAAAAGGACCGCAAAACAAGTTTTAATCAAAACTTAAGAGTTCATTTCGTTAATTACGAGCTTTTCAACACTATTGTATTGTAAAAATTCAATTTCTATTCTTTTTACGTAGTTATAAGTTCAACGGGTCCATTTTAAGGCCCATTTAGACCCGATCGCCCGAAACCTCTACAAAAAGGACCGAAAAAAAGTTTTGATCAAATTTTAGGTGTTCATATAATTGATTACGAGCTTTTCAACAAGATTATATTGCAAAACCTCAAATTCGGTATTTTTTACTCAGTTAAAAGTCCAACGAGTCCATTTTACGGCCCATTTAGACCCGCTCGCCCGAAACCTCTTAAAAAATGACTGAAAACAAGTTTTAGTCAAATTTTAGGAGTTCATATAATATATTACGATCTTTTCAACACGATTATATTACAAAAACTCAATTTTTGTACATTTTACTCAGTTAAAAGTCTAACGGATCCATTTTACGGCCCATTTAGACCCGCTCGGCCGAAATTTCTACAAAAGGGCCGCAAAACAAGTTTTAATCAAAACTTAAGAGTTCATACCGTTGATTACGAGCTTTTCAACACTATTGTATTGCAAAAATTCAATTTCTGTTGTTTTTACGCAGTTATAAGTTCAACGGGTCCATTTTAAGGCCTATTTAGACCCGCTCTTCCGAAACCAATACAAAAAGGACCGAAAAACAAGTTTTGATCCAATTTTAGGAGTTTATATAATTGATTACGAGATTTTCAACAAGATTATATTGCAAAAACTCAAATTCGGTATTTTTAACTCAGTTAAAAGTCCAACGGGTCCATTTTACGGCCCATTTAGACCCGCTCGCACGAAAACTCTTCAAAAATGACTGAAAAACAAGTTTTAATCAAATTTCAGGAGTTCATATAATTGATTACGATATTTTCAACACGATTATATTGCAAAAACTCAATTTTTGTACTTTTTACTCAGTTAAAAGTCAAACGGGTCCATTTTACGGCCCATTTAGACCCGCTCGTCCGAAACCTCTACAAAAGGGACCGCAAAACAAGTTTTAATCAAAACTTAAGAGTTCATATCATTGATTACGAGCTTTTCAACACTATTGTATTGCAAAAATTCAATTTCTGTTCTTTTTACGCAGTTATAAGTTCAACGAGTCCTTTTTAAGGCCCATTTAGACCCGCTCGTCCGAAACCTCTACAAAATGGACCGAAAAACAAGTTTTGATCCAATTTTAGGAGTTCATATACTTGATTACGAGCTTTTCAACAAGATTATATTGAAAAAAATCAAATTCAGAATTTTTACTCAGTTAAAAGTCTAACGGGTCCATTTTACGGCCATTTTAGACCCGCTCGTTCGAAAACTCTACAAAAAGGACCGAAAAACAAGTTTTGATCCAATTTTAGGAGTTTATATAATTGATTACGAACTTTTCAACAAGATTATATTGCAAAAACTCAAAATCAGAATTTTTTACTTAGTTAAAAGTCCAACGGGTCCATTTTACGGCCCATTTAGACCCGCTCTCCCGAAACCTCTTCAAAAATGACTGAAAAAACAAGTTTTAATCAAATTTTAGGAGTTCATATAATTGATTACGAGCTTTTCAACAAGATTATATTGCAAAAAGTCAATTTCTGTATTTTTTACTAAGTTAAAAGTCCAACGGGTCCATTTTACGGCCCATTTAGACCCGCTCGCACGAAACCTCTTCAAAAATGACTGAAAAACAAGTTTTAATCAAATTTTAGGAGTTCATATAAATGATTACGATCTTTTCAACACGATTATATTGCAAAAACTCAATTTATTTACTTTTTACTCAGTTAAAAGTCCAACGGGTCCATTTTATGGCTCATTTAGACCCGCTCGTCCGAAACCTCTACAAAAAGGAACGTAAAACAAGTTTTAATTGTATTGCAAAAATTCAATTTCTGTTCTTTTTACGCAGTTATAAGTTCAACGGGTCCATTTTAAGGCCCATTTAGACCCGCTCTTCCGAAACCAATACAAAAAGGACCGAAAAACAAGTTTTGATCCAATTTTAGGAGTTCATATTATTGATTACGAGCTTTTCAACAAGATTATATTGCTAAAAGTCAATTTCTGTATTTTTAACTCAGTTAAAAGTCCAACGAGTCCATTTTACGGCCCATTTAGACCCGCTCGCCCGAAACCTCTTAAAAAATGACTGAAAACAAGTTTTAGTCAAATTTCAGGAGTTCATATAATTGATTACGATATTTTCAACACGATTATATTGCAAAAACTCAATTTTTGTACTTTTTACTTAGTTAAAAGTCAAACGGGTCCATTTTACGGCCCATTTAGACCCGCTCGTCCGAAACCTCTACAAAAGGACCGCAAAACAAGTTTTAATCAAAACTTAAGAGTTCATTTCGTTAATTACGAGCTTTTCAACACTATTGTATTGCAAAAATTCAATTTCTGTTCTTTTTACGTAGTTATAAGTTCAACGGGTCCATTTTAAGGCCCATTTAGACCCGATCGCCCGAAACCTCTACAAAAAGGACCGAAAAACAAGTTTTGATCAAATTCTAGGTGTTCATATAATTGATTACGAGCTTTTCAACAAGATTATATTGCAAAACCTCAAATTCGGTATTTTTTACTCAGTTAAAAGTCCAACGAGGCCATTTTACGGCCCATTTAGACCCGCTCGCCCGAAACCTCTTAAAAAATGACTGAAAACAAGTTTTAGTCAAATTTTAGGAGTTCATATAATTGATTACGATCTTTTCAATACGATTATATCGGAAAAACTCAATTTTTGTACATTTTACTCAGTTAAAAGTCCAACGGGTCCATTTTACGGCCCATTTAGACCCGGGCCGAAACCTCTTCAAAAATGACTGAAAAACAAGTTTTAATCAAATTTTAGGTGTTCATATAACTGATTACGATCTTTTCAACAAGATAGTATTGCAAAATTCAATTTCTATTCTTTTTAAGCAGTTATAAGTTCAACGGGTTCATTTTAAGGCCCATTTAGACCCGCTCGTCCGAAACCTCTACAAAAAGGATCGAAAAATAGTTTTGATCAAATTTTAGGATTTCATATAATTGATTACGAGCTTTTCAACAAGATTATATTGCAAAACCTCAAATTCGGTATTTTTTACTCAGTTAAAAGTCCAATGGGTCCAATTTACGGCCCATTTAGACCCACTCGCCCGAAACCTCTTCAAAAATGACTGTAAAACAAGTTTTAATCAAATTTTAGGAGTTCATATAATTGATTACGATGTTTTCAACACGATTATATTGCAAAAACTCAATTTTTGTACTTTTTACTTAGTTAAAAGTCCAACGGGTCCATTTTACGGCCCATTTAGACTCGCTCGTCCGAAACCTCTACAAAAGGACCGCAAAACAAGTTTTAATCAAAACTTAAGAGTTAATATCGTTGGTTACGGGCTATTCAACACTATTGTATTGCAAAATTTCAATTTCTGTTCTTTTTACGAAGTTATAAGTTCAACAGGTCCATTTTAAGGCTCATTTAGACCCCGCTCGTCCGAAACCTCTACAAAAAAGACCGAAAAACAAGTTTTGATCAAATTTTAGGAGTTCATACAATTGATTACGAGCTTTTAAACAAGATTATATTGGAAAACCTCAAATTCGGTATTTTTTACTCAGTTAAAAGTCCAACGGGTCCATTTTACGGCCCTTTTAGACCCGCTCGCCCGAAACCTCTTCAAAAATGACTGAAAAACAAGTTTTAATCAAATTTTAGGAGTTCATATAATTGATTACGATCTTTTCAACACGATTATATTGCAAAAACTCAATTTATGTACTTTTTACTCAGTTAAAAGTCCAACGGGTCCATTTTACGGCCCGTTTAGATCCGCTCGTCCGAAACCTCTACAAAAAGGAACGCAAAACAAGTTTTAATCAAAACTTAAGAGTTCATATCGGTGATTACGAGCTTTTCAACACTATTGTATTGCAAAAATTCAATTTCTGTTCTTTTTACGCAGTTATAAGTTCAACGGGTCCATTTTAAGGCCCATTTAGACCCGCTCGTTCGAAACCACTACAAAAAGGACCGAAAAACAAGTTTTGATCCAATTTTAGGAGTTCATATAATTGATTACAAGCTTTTCAACAAGATTATATAGCAAAAAGTCAATTTATGTATTTTTTTCTCAGGTAAAAGTCCAACGGGTCCATTTTACGGCCTATTTAGACCCGCTCGACCGAAACCTCTTCAAAAATGACTGAAAAACAAGTTTTAATCAAATTTTAGGAGTTCATATAATTGATTACGAGCTTTTCAACAAGATTATATTGCAAAAAAGTCAATTTCTGTATTTTTTACTCAGTTAAAAGTCCAACGTGTCCATTTTACGGCCCATTTAGACCCGCTCGCCCGAAACCTCTTCAAAAATGACTGAAAAACAAGTTTTAATCAAATATTAGGAGTTCATATAATTGATTATGATCGTTTCAACACGATTATATTGCAAAAACTCAATTTCTGTATTTTTTACTCAGTTAAAAGTCCAACATGTCCATTTTACGGCCAATTTAGACCCGCTCGTCCGAAACCTCTACGAAAAGGACCGCAAAACAAGTTTTAATCAAAACTTAAGAGTTCATATCGTTGATTACGAGCTTTTCAACACTATTGTATTGCAAAAATTCAATTTTTGTTCTTTTTACGCAGTTATAAGTTCAACGGGTCCATTTTAAGGCCCATTTATACCCGCTCGTCCGAAACCTCTACAAAAAGGACCGAAAAACAAGTTTTGATCCAATTTTAGGAGTTCATATAATTGATTACGAGCTTTTCAACAAGATTATATTGCAAAAACTCAAATTCGGTATTTTTTACTCAGTTAGAATTCCAACGGGTCCATTTTACGGCCCATTTAGACCCACTCCCCCGAAACCTCTTCAAAAATGACTGAAAAACAAGTTTTAATCAAATTTTAGGAGTTCATATAATATATTACGATCTTTTCAACACGATTATATTGCAAAAACTCAATTTTGTACTTTTTACTCAGTTAAAAGTCTAACGGATCCATTTTACGGCCCATTTAGACCCGCTCGGCCGAAATTTCAACAAAAGGGCCGCAAAACAAGTTTTAATCAAAACTTAAGAGTTCATATCGTTGATTACGAGCTTTTCAACACTATTGTATTGCAAAAATTCAATTTCTGTTGTTTTTACGCAGTTATAAGTTCAACGGGTCCATTTTAAGGCCTATTTAGACCCGCTCTTCTGAAACCTTTACAAAAAAGACCGAAAAACAAGTTTTGATCCAATTTTAGGAGTTTATATATTTGATTACGAGCTTTTAAACAAGATTATATTGCAAAAACTCAAATTCGGTATTTTTTACTCAGTTAAAAGTCCAACGGGTCCATTTTACGGCCCTTTTAGACCCGCTCGCCCGAAACCTCTACAAAAAGGAACGCAAAACAAGTTTTAATCAAAACTTAAGAGTTCATATCGGTGATTACGAGATTTTCAACACTATTGTATTGCAAAAATTCAATTTCTGTTCTTTTTACGCAGTTATAAGTTCAACAGGTCCATTTTAAGGCCCATTTAGACCCGCTCGTTCGAAACCACTACAAAAAGGACCGAAAAACAAGTTTTGATCCAATTTTAGGAGTTCATATAATTGATTACAAGCTTTTCAACAAGATTATATAGCAAAAAGTCAATTTATGTATTTTTTACTCAGGTAAAAGTCCAACGGGTCCATTTTACGGCCCATTTAGACCCGCGCGCCCGAAACCTCTTCAAAAATGACTGAAAAAAAAGTTTTAACCAGATTTTAGGAGTTCATATAATTGATTACGAGCTTTTCAACAAGATTATATTGCAAAAAAGTCAATTTCTGTATTTTTTACTCAGTTAAAAGTCCAACGTGTCCATTTTACGGCCCATTTAGACCCGCTCGCCCGAAACCTCTTCAAAAATGACTGAAAAACAAGTTTTAATCAAATATTAGGAGTTCATATAATTGATTATGATCGTTTCAACACGATTATATTGCAAAAACTCAATTTCTGTATTTTTTACTCAGTTAAAAGTCCAACATGTCCATTTTACGGCCAATTTAGACCCGCTCGTCCGAAACCTCTACAAAAAGGACCGCAAAACAAGTTTTAATCAAAACTTAAGAGTTCATATCGTTGATTATGAGCTTTTCAACACTATTGTATTGCAAAAATTCAATTTTTGTTCTTTTTACGCAGTTATAAGTTCAACGGGTCCATTTTAAGGCCCATTTAGACCCGCTCGTCCGAAACCTCTACAAAAAGGACCGAAAAACAAGTTTTGATCCAATTTTAGGAGTTCATATAATTGATTACGAGCTTTTCAACAAGATTATATTGCAAAAACTCAAATTCGGTATTTTTTACTCAGTTAGAATTCCAACGGGTCCATTTTACGGCCCATTTAGACCCACTCCCCCGAAACCTCTTCAAAAATGACTGAAAAACAAGTTTTAATCAAATTTTAGGAGTTCATATAATATATTACGATCTTTTCAACACGATTATATTGCAAAAACTCAATTTTGTACTTTTTACTCAGTTAAAAGTCTAACGGATCCATTTTACTGCCCATTTAGACCCGCTCGGCCGAAATTTCTACAAAAGGGCCGCAAAACAAGTTTTAATCAAAACTTAAGAGTTCATATCGTTGATTACGAGCTTTTCAACACTATTGTATTGCAAAAATTCAATTTCTGTTGTTTTTACGCAGTTATAAGTTCAACGGGTCCATTTTAAGGCCTATTTAGACCCGCTCGTCCGAAACCTCTACAAAAAGGACCGAAAAACAAGTTTTGATCCAATTTTAGGAGTTTATATATTTGATTACGAGATTTTCAACAAGATTATATTGCAAAAACTCAAATTCGGTATTTTTTACTCAGTTAAAAGTCCAACGGGTCCAATTTACGGCCCATTTAGACCCACTCGCCCGAAACCTCTTCAAAAATGACTGTAAAACAAGTTTTAATCAAATTTTAGGAGTTCATATAATTGATTACGATGTTTTCAACACGATTATATTGCAAAAACTCAATTTTTGTACTTTTTACTTAGTTAAAAGTCCAACGGGTCCATTTTACGGCCCATTTAGACTCGCTCGTCCGAAACCTCTACAAAAGGACCGCAAAACAAGTTTTAATCAAAACTTAAGAGTTAATATCGTTGGTTACGGGCTATTCAACACTATTGTATTGCAAAATTTCAATTTCTGTTCTTTTTACGAAGTTATAAGTTCAACAGGTCCATTTTAAGGCTCATTTAGACCCCGCTCGTCCGAAACCTCTACAAAAAAGACCGAAAAACAAGTTTTGATCAAATTTTAGGAGTTCATACAATTGATTACGAGCTTTTAAACAAGATTATATTGGAAAAACTCAAATTCGGTATTTTTTACTCAGTTAAAAGTCCAACGGGTCCATTTTACGGCCCTTTTAGACCCGCTCGCCCGAAACCTCTTAAAAAATGACTGAAAAACAAGTTTTAATCAAATTTTAGGAGTTCATATAATTGATTACGATCTTTTCAACACGATTATATTGCAAAAACTCAATTTATGTACTTTTTACCCAGTTAAAAGTCCAACGGGTCCATTTTACGGCCCGTTTAGATCCGCTCGTCCGAAACCTCTACAAAAAGGAACGCAAAACAAGTTTTAATCAAAACTTAAGAGTTCATATCGGTGATTACGAGCTTTTCAACACTATTGTATTGCAAAAATTCAATTTCTGTTCTTTTTACGCAGTTATAAGTTCAACGGGTCCATTTTAAGGCCCATTTAGACCCGCTCGTTCGAAACCACTACAAAAAGGACCGAAAAACAAGTTTTGATCCAATTTTAGGAGTTCATATAATTGATTACAAGCTTTTCAACAAGATTATATAGCAAAAAGTCAATTTATGTATTTTTTTTCTCAGGTAAAAGTCCAACGGGTCCATTTTACGGCCTATTTAGACCCGCTCGACCGAAACCTCTTCAAAAATGACTGAAAAACAAGTTTTAATCAAATTTTAGGAGTTCATATAATTGATTACGAGCTTTTCAACAAGATTATATTGCAAAAAAGTCAATTTCTGTATTTTTTACTCAGTTAAAAGTCCAACGTGTCCATTTTACGGCCCATTTAGACCCGCTCGCCCGAAACCTCTTCAAAAATGACTGAAAAACAAGTTTTAATCAAATATTAGGAGTTCATATAATTGATTATGATCGTTTCAACACGATTATATTGCAAAAACTCAATTTCTGTATTTTTTACTCAGTTAAAAGTCCAACATGTCCATTTTACGGCCAATTTAGACCCGCTCGTCCGAAACCTCTACGAAAAGGACCGCAAAACAAGTTTTAATCAAAACTTAAGAGTTCATATCGTTGATTACGAGCTTTTCAACACTATTGTATTGCAAAAATTCAATTTTTGTTCTTTTTACGCAGTTATAAGTTCAACGGGTCCATTTTAAGGCCCATTTAGACCCGCTCGTCCGAAACCTCTACAAAAAGGACCGAAAAACAAGTTTTGATCCAATTTTAGGAGTTCATATAATTGATTACGAGCTTTTCAACAAGATTATATTGCAAAAACTCAAATTCGGTATTTTTTACTCAGTTAGAATTCCAACGGGTCCATTTTACGGCCCATTTAGACCCACTCCCCCGAAACCTCTTCAAAAATGACTGAAAAACAAGTTTTAATCAAATTTTAGGAGTTCATATAATATATTACGATCTTTTCAACACGATTATATTGCAAAAACTCAATTTTGTACTTTTTACTCAGTTAAAAGTCTAACGGATCCATTTTACGGCCCATTTAGACCCGCTCGGCCGAAATTTCAACAAAAGGGCCGCAAAACAAGTTTTAATCAAAACTTAAGAGTTCATATCGTTGATTACGAGCTTTTCAACACTATTGTATTGCAAAAATTCAATTTCTGTTGTTTTTACGCAGTTATAAGTTCAACGGGTCCATTTTAAGGCCTATTTAGACCCGCTCTTCTGAATCCTTTACAAAAAAGACCGAAAAACAAGTTTTGATCCAATTTTAGTAGTTTATATATTTGATTACGAGATTTTCAACAAGATTATATTGCAAAAACTCAAATTCGGTATTTTTTACTCAGTTAACAGTCCAACGGGTCCATTTTACGGCCCATTTAGACCCGCTCGCACGAAAACTCTTCAAAAATGACTGAAAAACAAGTTTTAATCAAATTTCAGGAGTTCATATAATTGATTACGATCTTTTCAACACGATTATATTGCAAAAACTCAATTTTTGTACTTTTTACTCAGTTAAAAGTCAAACGGGTCCATTTTACGGCCCATTTAGACCCGCTCGTCCGAAACCTCTACAAAAGGACCGCAAAACAAGTTTTAATCAAAACTTAAGAGTTCATTTTGTTAATTACGAGATTTTCAACACTATTGTATTGCAAAAATTCAATTTCTGTTCTTTTTACGTAGTTATAAGTTCAACGGGTCCATTTTAAGGCCCATTTAGACCCGATCGCCCGAAACCTCTACAAAAAGGACCGAAAAACAAGTTTTGATCAAATTTTAGGTGTTCATATAATTGATTGCGAGCTTTTCAACAAGATTATATTGCAAAACCTCAAATTCGGTATTTTTTACTCAGTTAAAAGTCCAACGAGTCCATTTTACGGCCCATTTAGACCCGCTCGCCCGAAACCTCTTAAAAATGACTGAAAACAAGTTTTAGTCGAATTTTAGGAGTTCATATAATTGATTACGATCTTTTCAATACGATTATATCGGAAAAACTCAATTTTTGTACATTTTACTCAGTTAAAAGTCCAACGGGTCCATTTTACGGCCCATTTAGACCCGGGCCGGAACCTCTTCAAAAATGACTGAAAAACAAGTTTTAATCAAATTTTAGGAGTTCATATAACTGATTACGATCTTTTCAACAAGATAGTATTGCAAAATTCAATTTCTATTCTTTTTAAGCAGTTATAAGTTCAACGGGTTCATTTTAAGGCCCATTTAGACCCGCTCGTCCGAAACCTCTACAAAAAGGATCGAAAAATAGTTTTGATCAAATTTTAGGATTTCATATAATTGATTACGAGCTTTTCAACAAGATTATATTGCAAAACCTCAAATTCGGTATTTTTTACTCAGTTAAAAGTCCAATGGGTCCAATTTACGGCCAATTTAGACCCACTCGCCCGAAACCACTTCAAAATGGCTGTAAAACAAGTTTTAATCAAATTTTAGGAGTTCATATAATTGATTACGATGTTTTAACACGATTATATTGCAAAAACTCAAATTTTGTACTTTTTACTTAGTTAAAAGTCCAACGGGTCCATTTTACGGCCCATTTAGACTCGCTCGTCCGAAACCTCTACAAAAGGACCGCAAAACAAGTTTTAATCAAAACTTAAGAGTTAATATCGTTGGTTACGAGCTATTCAACACTATTGTATTGCAAAATTTCAATTTCTGTTCTTTTTACGAAGTTATAAGTTCAACAGGTCCATTTTAAGGCTCATTTAGACCCCGCTCGTCCGAAACCTCTACAAAAAAGACCGAAAAACAAGTTTTGATCAAATTTTAGGAGTTCATACAATTGATTACGAGCTTTTAAACAAGATTATATTGCAAAAACTCAAATTCGGTATTTTTTACTCAGTTAAAAGTCCAACGGGTCCATTTTACGGCCCTTTTAGACCCGCTCGCCCGAAACCTCTACAAAAAGGAACGCAAAACAAGTTTTAATCAAAACTTAAGAGTTCATATCGGTGATTACGAGATTTTCAACACTATTGTATTGCAAAAATTCAATTTCTGTTCTTTTTACGCAGTTATAAGTTCAACAGGTCCATTTTAAGGCCCATTTAGACCCGCTCGTTCGAAACCACTACAAAAAGGACCGAAAAACAAGTTTTGATCCAATTTTAGGAGTTCATATAATTGATTACAAGCTTTTCAACAAGATTATATAGCAAAAAGTCAATTTATGTATTTTTTACTCAGGTAAAAGTCCAACGGGTCCATTTTACGGCCCATTTAGACCCGCGCGCCCGAAACCTCTTCAAAAATGACTGAAAAAAAAGTTTTAACCAAATTTTAGGAGTTCATATAATTGATTACGAGCTTTTCAACAAGATTATATTGCAAAAAAGTCAATTTCTGTATTTTTTACTCAGTTAAAAGTCCAACGTGTCCATTTTACGGCCCATTTAGACCCGCTCGCCCGAAACCTCTTCAAAAATGACTGAAAAACAAGTTTTAATCAAATATTAGGAGTTCATATAATTGATTATGATCGTTTCAACATGATTATATTGCAAAAACTCAATTTCTGTATTTTTTACTCAGTTAAAAGTCCAACATGTCCATTTTACGGCCAATTTAGACCCGCTCGTCCGAAACCTCTACAAAAAGGACCGCAAAACAAGTTTTAATCAAAACTTAAGAGTTCATATCGTTGATTACGAGCTTTTCAACACTATTGTATTGCAAAAATTCAATTTTTGTTCTTTTTACGCAGTTATAAGTTCAACGGGTCCATTTTAAGGCCCATTTAGACCCGCTCGTCCGAAACCTCTACAAAAAGGACCGAAAAACAAGTTTTGATCCAATTTTAGGAGTTCATATAATTGATTACGAGCTTTTCAACAAGATTATATTGCAAAAACTCAAATTCGGTATTTTTTACTCAGTTAGAATTCCAACGGGTCCATTTTACGGCCCATTTAGACCCACTCCCCCGAAACCTCTTCAAAAATGACTGAAAAACAAGTTTTAATCAAATTTTAGGAGTTCATATAATATATTACGATCTTTTCAACACGATTATATTGCAAAAACTCAATTTTGTACTTTTTACTCAGTTAAAAGTCTAACGGATCCATTTTACTGCCCATTTAGACCCGCTCGGCCGAAATTTCTACAAAAGGGCCGCAAAACAAGTTTTAATCAAAACTTAAGAGTTCATATCGTTGATTACGAGCTTTTCAACACTATTGTATTGCAAAAATTCAATTTCTGTTGTTTTTACGCAGTTATAAGTTCAACGGGTCCATTTTAAGGCCTATTTAGACCCGCTCGTCCGAAACCTCTACAAAAAGGACCGAAAAACAAGTTTTGATCCAATTTTAGGAGTTCATATAATTGATTACGAGATTTTCAACAAGATTATATTGCAAAAACTCAAATTCGGTATTTTTTACTCAGTTAAAAGTCCAACGGCTCCATTTTACGGTCCATTTAGACCCGCTCGCACGAAAACTCTTCAAAAATGACTGAAAAACAAGTTTTAATCAAATTTCAGGAGTTCATATAATTGATTACGATCTTTTCAACACGATTATATTGCAAAAACTCAATTTTTGTACTTTTTACTCAATTAAAAGTCAAACGGGTCCATTTTACGGCCCATTTAGACCCGCTCGTCCGAAACCTCTACAAAAGGGACCGCAAAACAAGTTTTAATCAAAACTTAAGAGTTCATATCGTTGATTACGAGCTTTTCAACACTATTGTATTGCAAAAATTCAATTTCTGTTCTTTTTACGCAGTTATAAGTTCAACGAGTCCTTTTTAAGGCCCATTTAGACCCGCTCGTCCGAAACCTCTACAAAATGGACCGAAAAACAAGTTTTGATCCAATTTTAGGAGTTCATATAATTGATTACGAGCTTTTCAACAAGATTACATTGCAAAAACTCAAATTCGGAATTTTTACTCAGTTAAAAGTCTAACGGGTCCATTTTACGGCCATTTTAGACCCGCTCGTTCGAAAACTCTACAAAAAGGATCGAAAAACAAGTTTTGATCCAATTTTAGGAGTTCATATAATTGATTACGAGCTTTTCAACAAGATTAAATTGCAAAAACTCAAAGTCGGTATTTTTTACTCAGTTAAAAGTCCAACGGGTCCATTTTAAGGCCTATTTAGACCCGCTCGTCCGAAACCTTTACAAAAAAGACCGAAAAACAAGTTTTGATCCAATTTTAGGAGTTTATATAATTGATTACGAGTTTTTCAACAAGATTATATTGCAAAAACTCAAAATCAGTATTTTTTACTTAGTTAAAAGTCCAACGGGTCCATTTTACGGCCCATTTAGACCCGCTCTCCCGAAACCTCTTCAAAAATGACTGAAAAAACAAGTTTTAATCAAATTTTAGGAGTTCATATAATTGATTACGAGCTTTTCAACAAGATTATATTGCAAAAAAGTCAATTTCTGTATTTTTTACTAAGTTAAAAGTCCAACGGGTCCATTTTACGGCCCATTTAGACCCGCTCGCACGAAACCTCTTCAAAAATGACTGAAAAACAAGTTTTAATCAAATTTTAGGAGTTCATATAAATGATTACGATCTTTTCAACACCATTATATTGCAAAAACTCAATTGATGCACTTTTTACTCAATTAAAAGTCCAACGGGTCCATTTTACGGCTCATTTAGACCCGCTCGTCCGAAACCTCTACAAAAAGGAACGTAAAACAAGTTTTAATTGTATTGCAAAAATTCAATTTCTGTTCTTTTTACGCAGTTATAAGTTCAACGGGTCCATTTTAAGGCCCATTTAGACCCGCTCGTCCGAAACCAATACAAAAAGGACCGAAAAACAACTTTTGATCCAATTTTAGGAGTTCATATTATTCATTACGAGCTTTTCAACAAGATTATATTGCTAAAAGTCAATTTATGTATTTTTTACTCAGGTAAAAGTCTAACGGGTCCATTTTACGGCCCATTTAGACCCACTCGCCCGAAACCTCTTCAAAAATGACTGAAAAACAAGTTTTAATCAAATTTTAGGAGTTCATATAATTGATTACGATCTTTTCAACAAGATTATATTGCAAAAAAGTCAATTTCTGTATTTTTTACTCAGTTAAAAGTCCAACGTGTCCATTTTACGGCCCATTTAGACCCGCTCGCCCGAAACGTCTTCAAAAATGACTGAAAAACAAGTTTTAATCAAATATTAGGAGTTCATATAATTGATTATGATCGTTTCAACACGATTATATTGCAAAAACTCAATTTCTGTATTTTTTACTCAGTTAAAAGTCCAACATGTCCATTTTACGGCCAATTTAGACCCGCTCGTCCGAAACCTCTACGAAAAGGACCGCAAAACAAGTTTTAATCAAAACTTAAGAGTTCATATCGTTAATTACGAGCTTTTCAACACTATTGTATTGCAAAAATTCAATTTCTGTTCTTTTTACGTAGTTATAAGTTCAACGGGTCCATTTTAAGGCCCATTTAGACCCGATCGCCCGAAACCTTTACAAAAAGGACCGAAAAACAAGTTTTGATCAAATTTTAGGTGTTCATATAATTGATTACGAGCTTTTCAACAAGATTATATTGCAAAACCTCAAATTCGGTATTTTTTACTCAGTTAAAAGTCCAACGGGTCCATTTTACGGCCCATTTAGACCCGCTCGCCCGAAACCTCTTAAAAATGACTGAAAACAAGTTTTAGTCAAATTTTAGGAGTTCATATAATTGATTACGATCTTTTCAATACGATTATATTGGAAAAACTCAATTTTTGTACATTTTACTCAGTTAAAAGTCCAACGAGTCCATTTTACGGCCCATTTAGACCCGGGCCGAAACCTCTTCAAAAATGACTGAAAAACAAGTTTTAATCAAATTTTAGGAGTTCATATAACTGATTACGATCTTTTCAACATGATAGTATTGCAAAAATTCAATTTCTATTCTTTTTAAGCAGTTATAAGTTCAACGGGTCCATTTTAAGGCCCATTTAGACCCGCTCGTCCGAAACCTCTACAAAAAGGATCGAAAAATAGTTTTGATCAAATTTTAGGATTTCATATAATTGATTACGAGCTTTTCAACAAGATTATATTGCAAAACCTCAAATTCGGTATTTTTTACTCAGTTAAAAGTCCAATGGGTCCAATTTACGGCTCATTTAGACCAACTCGCCCGAAACCTCTTCAAAAATGACTGTAAAACAAGTTTTAATCAAATTTTAGGAGTTCATATAATTGATTACGATGTTTTCAACACGATTATATTGCAAAAACTCAATTTTTGTACTTTTTACTTAGTTAAAAGTCCAACGGGTCCATTTTACGGCCCATTTAGACTCGCTCGTCCGAAACCTCTACAAAAGGACCGCAAAACAAGTTTTAATCAAAACTTAAGAGTTAATATCGTTGGTTACGAGCTATTCAACACTATTGTATTGCAAAATTTCAATTTCTGTTCTTTTTACGAAGTTATAAGTTCAACAGGTCCATTTTAAGGCCCATTTAGACCCCGCTCGTCTGAAACCTCTACAAAAAAGACCGAAAACAAGTTTTGATCAAATTTTAGGAGTTCATACAATTGATTACGAGCTTTTCAACAAGATTATATTGCAAAAACTCAAATTCGGTATTTTTTACTCAGTTAAAAGTCCAACGGGTCCATTTTACGGCCCTTTTAGACCCGCTCGCCCGAAACCTCTTCAAAAATGACTGAAAATAAGTTTTAATCAAATTTTAGGAGTTCATATAATTGATTACGATCTTTTCAACACGATTATATTGCAAAAACTCAATTTATGTACTTTTTACCCAGTTAAAAGTCCAACGGGTCCATTTTACGGCCCATTTAGAACCGCTCGTCCGAAACCTCTACAAAAAGGAACGCAAAACAAGTTTTAATCAAAACTTAAGAGTTCATATCGGTGATTACGAGCTTTTCAACACTATTGTATTGCAAAAATTCAATTTCTGTTCTTTTTACGTAGTTATAAGTTCAACGGGTCCATTTTAAGGCCCATTTAGACCCGCTCGTCCGAAACCGCTACAAAAAGGACCGAAAAACAAGTTTTGATCCAATTTTAGGAGTTCATATAATTGATTACAAGCTTTTCAACAAGATTGTATAGAAAAAAGTCAATTTATGTATTTTTTACTTTGGTAAAAGTCCAACGGGTCCATTTTACTGCCCATTTAGACCCGCTCGCCCGAAACCTCTTCAAAAAATGACTGAAAAACAAGTTTTAATCAAATTTTAGGAGTTCATATAATTGATTACGATCGTTTCAACATGATTATATTGCAAAAACTCAATTTCTGTATTTTTTAATTAGTTAAAAGTCCAACGGGTCCATTTTACGGCCCATTTAGACCCGCTCGTCCGAAACCTCTACAAAAAGGACCGCAAAACAAGTTTTAATCAAAACTTAAGAGTTCATATTGTTGATTACGAGCTTTTCAACACTATTGTATTGCAAAAATTCAATTTATGTTCTTTTTACGGAGTTATAAGTTCAACGGGTCCATTTTAAGGCCCATTTAGACTCGCTCGCCCGAAACCTCTACAAAAACGACCGAAAAACAAGTTTTGATCAAATTTTAGGAGTTCATATAATTGATTTCGAGCTTTTCAACAAGATTACATTGCAAAAACTCAATTTATGTACTTTTTACCCAGTTAAAAGTCCAACGGGTCCATTTTACGGCCCATTTAGATCCGCTCGTCCGAAACCTCTACAAAAAGGAACGCAAAACAAGTTTTAATCAAAACTTAAGAGTTCATATCGGTGATTACGAGCTTTTCAACACTATTGTATTGCAAAAATTCAATTTCTGTTCTTTTTACGTAGTTATAAGTTCAACGGGTCCATTTTAAGGCCCATTTAGACCCGCTCGTCCGAAACCACTACAAAAAGGACCGAAAAACAAGTTTTGATCCAATTTTAGGAGTTCATATAATTGATTACAAGCTTTTCAACAAGATTATATAGAAAAAAGTCAATTTATGTATTTTTTACTTTGGTAAAAGTCCAACGGGTCCATTTTACTGCCCATTTAGACCCGCTCGCCCGAAACCTCTTCAAAAATGACTGAAAAACAAGTTTTAATCAAATTTTAGGAGTTCATATAATTGATTACGATCGTTTCAACATGATTATATTGCAAAAACTCAATTTCTGTATTTTTTACTTAGTTAAAAGTCCAACGGGTCCATTTTACGGCCCATTTAGACCCGCTCGTCCGAAACCTCTACAAAAAGGACCGCAAAACAAGTTTTAATCAAAACTTAAGAGTTCATATTGTTGATTACGAGCTTTTCAACACTATTGTATTGCAAAAATTCAATTTATGTTCTTTTTACGGAGTTATAAGTTCAACGGGTCCATTTTAAGGCCCATTTAGACTCTCTCGCCCGAAACCTCTACAAAAACGACCGAAAAACAAGTTTTGATCAAATTTTAGGAGTTCATATAATTGATTTCGAGCTTTTCAACAAGATTACATTGCAAAAACTCAAATTTGGTATTTTTTACTTAGTTAAAAGTCTAACGGGTCCATTTTACGGCCCATTTATACATGCTCGCCCGAAACCTCTTCAAAAATGACCGAAAAATAAGTTTTGATCAAATTTTAGGAGTTCATATAATTGATTACGATCTTCACCAGTTTCTCCCATGGTTATCGAATTTTATGTTTTTTTCTTATGGATTCAATTGTTTGATTTTCTATATTTTTTGGCCAATATCTTTCATGTTCCTTTATTTACCGAATATTTGCCTACTTGCACTGTATGTTTGTACTTTAGTATCTTTTCCCTGTAAGCTTTGGTACCCAAACCTATATTCCTCTTTTCCTGTATATCTAATTGTAATTCTATTTCATGGTTTTTCTGCTGTTTTCCATTTAATTTTAATGAATCCTAGGACCTGCCTCTGCGCATTTTTTCTTAACATGCCTATTGCTTGGTTTTTCTGCCTGAATTCCTTAGTCGTTTCTGGTTCTCTCACTTTCTCTTTTTCCATCAACATTTGTATCATGTCCTCCTATATGATGTTCCTCTTATTTTTTTGTATCTGTTCGCATGCTTATTTCCCTACCTTGTTTGCATGTTCTTTACTCATATTAACCATGTCATACTCCAAATGTTTTTTACTATTTCATTACTCTCTATTGTCTATCCCCTACAAGGGGAATCTTCGATCCCTTCTTAGGGAAAAACTTTTGAACCACCAAGTGGGTCCCCTCTTTGATTACTCCCTGCATGTTATTTGGATATTTATTGTTAGTAACACCTATTCTTGGGCTGCTGCTAGATGCACTTCTTGACCATGCTCACTACCACTAATGTTACTTTACCTTGCTTTGTCTCCTATATTTATGTCAGAACCATCTATATGTACATTATACTCTGCCGTCTCTCTTTACATTTTATGCCCTTCATATTGCTGATTATTTCTCTGATTTTAGCCACATCTTTTGTTCCATGTCTGATATCTATTTATTTCCTCTTACCTTTCTTAAGTTTTACTTCCCTTTTATTTACTTTTTGTCTTATGGTATGACACTTTCCTGGGCTCTGGGTTTCAATCTTTTTTCCTTTTACGTTATTATCTTCCTGCTTCTAACTTCTCTTATTTTTGTTTTGCATGTTATGATCTTCCCTTTGCTCGCCGGCCCTTACCGAGCTTCTCATCACAGGCCCTTGTGCGGGTCCTTCAGATACCAACGCATTCTTACCCAGTTCTCCATCCTTTTACTCTCTTTTTTATCTTTTATTAATTTTTTACCCCCCTTTTTTTGCTCCTTTGGTCTGTTCTATTTTTCTTTGCCCCCCTCTTCTATCTATCCTTGGTCTGTAATTTTTTATTTTTTATGCTCTTTATTTTTTCTTTTATTATGACCTTGCATGCATCTCTATCTCTTATCTTAATATCTGTCTCTATCTTTATTTTCTATGCTTATTTTCTGGTCGGCTAGTTATCAATAGTTGTGCTTGTACGCCTTTGGTTTATTTTTTCTCTGCTGCTTTTATGCTATGTCACCTTATTTCTTCTCTTGTTTGCTTGATTAACTCTCTTTTCCCTCTTTCTAAATATGCCTTATATTTCCATGATTATTTTTGTATTTTTACTGCTTTCCCTGCCTTTTTGACTATGTTAGCTATACTCTTCTTTATTTTTTTACACACTACAATCCATATTAATTTACAACCATTGCTTCTTCACCATACTTTTACTCCTTTCCACACCTTTTTAGGTGCTCTCTCTCTATCCCCTATTGGGGAAATTACTACGATCACCTTCACGGTGAAATTATATAATCAAATAAAATGCTATTCAAAACAGCTGCCGATAAATTCTCTTAATCCCTTACCTATCACTACACACCAATTTGTAAGACTTCAATTTCCTAAGAACGACCATTTTTACCTACATATAAATAACGAACCAATTATCACTTACATAAACTTTTCTCACCAATCTTCTATTTTGATCTCCAATTCGCGGAGCCTAGCATCAACCGATTTTGACCTCCCCCTAATTGATTCCGTAGTTCGATCTCACAACCATGAATCTCTTAATTCCTACCACAATAATTTATGCTATCTCTATCTAATACTACTGCTTCACTTTAACATCATTATTATTTTATTAAATTACATCAATTCACAATACTCTGCTCTACTCAATTTTACCCATAATACAAGGGTGTTTAACCCCTTTCCTACCCCAAATTACTCTTCTTCTATCCTTAAACTTTTTACCCAGCTTATACATATTTTACACCGCTATATTATAACAACCTAATCGTCCTAATTTGGCCAAATTGCCTTACTTCTACTACACTTCCCCCAAATTCATTACTCTTCTACATAAATCAACCCATTTTATTCCCTTATTATCATCCACATTTAACTCTCCTCTCTCTTCTGATAATAAAACCTTCCATTAACTATACTCAATACTTATTATCTTTAGTAATTACCGGACATCACTTCTGTATAATAAACATCAAATTTTCTTTCCTTTTCTTCCATTTACTCTTACTATTTCCATCTAACTACATGTTAACTCCTAGATTCCCTTTCCATACTATACCCAGACATATCTTTCCTTTTCTATTCCCTCATATCCTCCCTTCTCTTTCCATATTTTCCCACAAGATCATCCTTCATTTTTGGAATCTGACTTCTAAATCCCCCTTTTTATGCCAAACCTTTCCTTATCTTTCTCCTCTCACTTTCCCTTTCACTAAACTTCCTTACTTACTCACCCCAATCTTGTGTGATTCCATTTCTCAATTAGTAAATTTCTTTCCCATTACACCGCTTAATTACTACCACCCCTTTCCTTTTTCAATTCTATTCCATTTACTTACACATATTCTACAAATAGAACCTCAATTCTTCATTCCTACTCTCTTACTTCTCCTTCCTTTGACTTCTACCTTTGCCAACCAATTCCTCTCTCTCCCCAATTTACCTCGTATGGCTTCTTCATCTTCTCTTCCCCATTATTCCAACCTTGATCTTACCAATGAAGAAGCAACCGCCATCTACACACCTGACTTTGATTTCTTTGATGAAAATCCAAACACTATCCTAATCAGAAAATTCATTTCATCTAAACCCATTGATGATTGGGCAGTTCTTCAAGCTTTTGAAGGAATATGGAAAAAAATAACCTCAAATCAATGTCTATCATTCGTAATTCATTCTTCCGGATCGAGTTTGCTACCCCAAGCGAGCGCAATGATGTTTTTGAAAGGAGACCTTGGTTATACAAAGATGAGTGGTTAGCTCTAGCTGAATACAATCCTGGCAAAAGTATGGAAGAATACTCCTTCAACCCTATGCGAATCTGGTTTCGCATTCTTGCTCTGCCCAAACCACTAATGATAAGTACAGACGAAGATCCCGACAGAACGCATCTTGTGGGCCAATCCCTTGGTGCAATGGTTGGTACAGTTCTTAGGACTGATACACGGAAAAAAGAAGGGAACATGACAGACTTTTTGCGAGTAGAAATTCTGATGGATATCACCAAACCAATTTGCCACTTTATACTCATAGGAAAAGGTACACGCACCACCTCTTGTCGTCTCCAGTATGAACGTCTGCCTCTTTTATGCCACGGTTGTGGCCTAATTAGCCATATTTTTCAGAACTATCCTAACAAAACTGCATATGATCCGGCCAAACTACAATATGGCGAGTGGCTCCGTTGGCTTCCCCCGCGTCGCCGGGAACAGGGACCACGGGGTCGTATCCGATCTGTTGAGGCACCTATTCCTGCTAGCCACCAACCACCGTTTGGTACTTTATCTTTGGTCATTTGGTTTCAACAATTTTTTTATTTTTCACCTTGTTCATTTATGGATTCTCCCTTTTACATAGATTCCACAGACAAAGGTAAATCTAATGCAGGCCCTGCTAATGCTAACCAGCTCACACCGAAAGGTATTTTGCTATCTTTAATCTGGCAGCTTTACATTCACTATTTTCCTTTATGTCTCCTTATTGAATCTCCGTCCTCCGTAGACCCAAAGGATAAAGGCAAATCCGTTGTTGAGCCCGTGGCTTCAACGCAAGATTCGGGTCTTACTCTTATTAAACATCAACATTCTCTTTTTATCCAACGCTTCCCACTTCTGCAACTCACTTCATCTTTCTCTGAATTTTTAGGGAAACTGAATGAAGTGGATGCTGCCTCTTTTGTTGATCTCCCCACGGAGGACATTAACAACAATGATGAGATGGTAGGGGAGGAATCCTCTGAGCCGCCCTCTGCTAAGACAGATTCCCAGCTGCATTCACGAGCTCCACTCCCCACTCGGGTTATATCACCACAGCCCCTGAACACTATCTACTCGGTCCCTAAGGACTCTGAACAAGGCAACTTGGAAGTCCAAGATGATGGTGTACCAAGCCCTACAGCTCAACAAGTACGGAAATTGGATGCTCAATTAAGTAAGCCCTTCCTTCAAACCGGTATTTCCCTTATTGATGCATTTGTCTCATGGCTTCTTAAGAACTATCCCAATGATGCAGCATCGGCTCCTGCTACTATCCCTATTCCTCCTAACCGTTGGACCAAGAGACGCTCCCCCATCCATGTGGTCCTCCAGCCCAAGAAGTCTAGGCCCTCTCCTTCTCCTACCTTGAAAGCTGGGATGAGCAGCGGAAAAAACTCTCTGGCGGCAGCTGACTCACAGCCCCGCCGAGGGAAATGATCATCTTATGCTGGAACTGTCAGGGTCTTGGGAAGGTCCAGGCAATTCAACACCTCCAGCAATATGTTCATCTTCATACTCCTGATTTACTTTTTTTATGCGAAACTAAACTTAAAAATACAACTTATAGCCGTCTTAGTTCTTTGCTAGGTATGGACCTAGTTTTTTCAGTTGATTACTCTAATGAATGCTCTGGAATTGCTTTATTTTCTATAAAAAATTATAATATTTCTATGCTTGCTTACTTGGATTGTTTCATTCGTACTTATAATAGTTGCAATTCTTCTTCGTTTTATTTCACTGGTATACATGGTTTCTCTGAAACAAGTAATAAAACTAAAACTTGGGATTTAATTGATTCGCTTAACAATAATGATGGTCTGCCTTGGCTTCTCGGTGGTGATTTCAACGAAATCCTATCCGATAATGAAAAACAAGGCGGTTGTCGTCGTGTAAGATCTCAAATCAATAATTTTCGACATTGTCTCTCCCGTGATAACCTTTTCGACTGCAAACCTACTACGGGTTGGTTCACTTGGTCTAAATCTGGGCCCAAAACCCCTACTCTATTTGAGAGATTAGACCGTTTTGTAGGAAATATGACATGGAAAGCAAATAATCCCAATTATAACATTATTTCCGATTTTGATGCTAAATTTGATCACTGTTTTCTACTCTTGAATACGGAACCGCCACCTCTAACAAATCACCGTCCCCCGTTATCTAAGTTTCGATTTGAAAGTTGCTGGGCAACCAATGACGAAGGAATCTCTGTTGTCAAACAAACTTGGTCTTCTACTAAGGGCAATACCCTGGATAAAATTAAAGCTATAGGCTCCTGCCTAGGAGACTGGCAATCCCAACAAAGACTTAAGTCCACTGGTCGTATCAACATTCTCACTAAAAAAATCAACAAACTCTTACAACGACCTCTTTCGGCTACTACTGAAAGTAGATATATTGCCGCCAAAACTGAGCTCCACAAATTACTAGATGAGCAAGAAGTGTACTGGGCTCAGCGCTCTCGCAACCTATGGTTATCTCAAGGAGATAAAAATACTTGTTACTTTTATGCCCGAGCTTCTAGCAGGAAAAAAAAGAACACCATCTCTGGCCTTTTTGATTCCAACAACAATTGGTGTACTGACGACTCCGATCTTATGTCAATTGCATCCTCATACTTCCACACTCTTTTTACTTCCTCTAATCCACCCCTGTCAGAGCAAATTCTATCAAAAATCCCTCCCTCTGTTACGTCTGCTATGAATGAGTCCCTCTCTAAGGAATTCACCTCAGAAGAAATTATCACTGCTTTTCATGATATTGATCCTAGAAAATCCCCTGGTATTGATTGCTTGCCTAGTGGTTTCTTTCGACAACATTGGGATACTGTTGGGTCCGATGTCATCTCACTCTGCCTTAATCTCCTCAACGGGTCAGCTGATATGGCTTCGGTTAATCAAACAATTCTGGTCCTCATACCCAAAATTAAGGATCCAACCACCATGAGGCACCTCAGGCCCATTAGTCTTTGCACAGTTATCTATAAAATTATTGCCAAGGTTTTAGTTAATCGGATGAAACATACTATTCCCTTCTACATAAGCTCCAATCAAGCTGCTTTCGTTCAGGGACGTAATATCACTAATAACATTCTCATTGCCCAGGAAATAATTCACTCAATTAACACTGGTACTTCTAAGTCTACTCAAGGTGCTACCCTTAAGCTTGATATGGAAAAGGCTTTCGACAGGGTTGAATGGTCTTTCCTCGAAAATGTCATAAACCGCATGGGATTTGCACCATCATGGGTATCTCTTATAATGAGATGTATTTCCTCAGTTTCATTTACGGTTAAGGTCAATAACTCATTTTCCCCTTGTTTCGTCCTCAACGAGGTCTCCGCCAAGGGGATCCTTTATCTCCCTTTCCCTTCCTTTTTTGCACTCAAGGGCTTTCAGCTTTCTTGACCGATGCTAAACAACATGGTCTGCTCCCTGGTCTTGGTGCTAGTAAGAATGGACCTAAGGTTAACCACCTCTTATTTGCTGATGATTGTATAGTTTTCCTTAACTCGAAGTCCGAGGAAGCTGCGCATCTTAAATTAGCTCTCCAAACATACGCTTCTGCTTCTGGACAAGCAGTTAATTTTGACAAGTCTACTATATTTTACAATCCACGTACTCCCGCTTCTACTCGTCATGCTATTAATTCCTACCTTCAAGTTCGTGAGGTCTTCAACCCTGGTGTCTATCTGGGAGTACCTCTTCTTATTGGCAAAAATAAGACCCTATCTTTAGGGTTTATACGTGATAAAGTTCATGATAGATTATCCAACTGGGATAAACAGCTCCTTTCCTTCAGTGGTAGGGAAATTTTCATTAAAGCTGTGTTACAATCTCTACCACAATATGTTATGTCCTGTTATTTATTACCCCAAAACATTATCGATGATATGACGTCTGCCATTCGACGCTATTGGTGGTCTGGCAAAACTAATAAGAAAGGATGGCATATGCTCCCTTGGGATCAGGTGTGCTTGCCTAAATCAGTTGGCGGTATGGGATTTAGGGATCTCAATAATTTTAACATTGCACTTCTCGGTAAACAATTATGGCGCCTTATCTACGAACTTGAATCCCTCCTGGGTCAAATCTATAAATCCAAATAATTTCCGTCAGGCAACATTCTTAATGCATCTCGGCCTTCTCGAGGTTCTTTTGCCTGGCAAGGTCTTTTTCATGCTATGCAACACCTTTTTGGAGGTTTCCTCTATCGACCTAGTATTAACAGTAACATACGTATCCATCACGATAACTGGGGAGGATCTTCGCCTATTCACCTTTACGGGGACTATGAGATATCGGATGAAGTCCACATTCGCTGTCGTGACTTTATGTTTCGGAACCAAGCTTCTTGGGACCCTGATAAAGTCTGTGCGTACTTTACATCGGCTGATGTTGACTCCATTCTATCCGTTCCTATCATCAATGATATTCGGGACTCCATCCTCTGGAGGCCTAACGATTCTGGTATCTATTCTGTCAGATCTGGCTATCTCTTTTTGCAACGCCTCCCTGAGCCTAGACTTCGGCCTCCTCGGATTTGGAAATTTCTTTCCAAACTCAAGGTTTTACCTAAAGTTAGAACTTTTGGCTGGGGACTGGGCTCAGAGGCCCTACTTGTCGGGGTTCGCCTATAGGCTTTTGCACCAGACTCAGGGCCCTGCCCCGTTTGTCATTCAGGTTCGGAGACGATACTCCATGTTGTTCGAGATTGCTCTGGTGCTTCGGAGGCCCTTCGATTGATTGGTCTTCCCATTTCGTTTATTAATAGCACTGCTTCTACCGGCCTTCAATGGCTTGAGGAAGGCGCTGCTGCCCTCCTTTCTTCTGACCTTTTCGGGCTTTTCTTGACTACCCTCTGGAACATTTGGAACAGGCGTAATGACTGGATCCATAATCGACATCTTCAACCCCCGTGGCTAATTGCTGTCAATTCCATCAGTCTTCATCGTGACTACTATGTTGCTATATCTTCATCTACCTCTTACATCCCTTTGTCGGCTCCTCCTTCTCGCTGGAGGCATCCCCCTCGGGGTCATATTAAAGTTAATGTGGATGGGGCTTTTGATCCTTCCACACGTGCAGCGGTGGTTGGTGTTGTAGCCAGTGATGAAACATGGATGGTTGTTGGCGGCCTGGCTTTCCCTCTAGGCAGTTGCTCTGATGCTATTACATCTGAAGGGAGAGGACTTCTTGCTGGTATTACTTTCGCTCAATCCCAAGGATGGAGCCACTTGATATTTGAGACAGACTGTGCTTCTCTTGCGAATATGATCAACTCCTTGGGCCCAGATCTCTCTCCTATGGGCCCGAAAATTCTGCAGGCTCATGCTGCTCTAGATTGTTTTTCTTCTGCGCATGTTCAGTATGTTTGCCGTGAGGCTAATATTGTTGCTCATACGTTGGCTACCCATGCCCTTAGGTCTATGTCTTCTATGTCCTTTGGATCCATGTATCTTGATTGTATTCAAAACGCTGTTCTTTGCGAGGCTTCACCTCGTTAATTTTAATATATTCTGGGTACTCTTTTCCCCTTTTAGGTTTCTCCAAGTCTTGTGCCTGGGGATATTAGTAGGGGTTTTTAACGAGGCATGCTTTCTTCAAAAAAAAAGTCCAACGGGTCCATTTTACGGACCATTTAGACCCACTCGCCCGAAACCTCTTCAAAAATGAACGAAAAACAAGTTTTAATCAAATTTTAGGAGTTCATATAATTGATTACGATCTTTTCAACACGATTATATTGCAAAAACTCAATTTTTGTACTTTTTACTCAGTTAAAAGTCCAACGGGTCCATTTTACGGCCCATTTAGACCCGCTCGCCCGAAACCTCTTCAAAAATGACTGAAAAACAAGTTTTAATCAAATTTTAGGAGTTCATATAACTGATTACGATCTTTTCAACACGATTGTATTGCAAAAATTCAATTTCTGTTATTTTTACGCAGTTATAAGTTCAACGGGTCCATTTTAAGGCCAATTTAGACCCGCTCGTCCGAAACCTCTACAAAAAGGATCGAAAACAAGTTATGATCAAATTTTAGGAGTTCATATAATTGATTACGAGCTTTTCAACAAGATTATATTGCAAAACCTCAAATTCGGTATTTTTTACTCAGTTAAAAGTCCAACGAGTCCATTTTACGGCCCATTTAGACCCGCTCGCCCGAAACCTCTTCAAAAATGAATGAAAAACAAGTTTAATCAAATTTTAGGAGTTCATATAATTGATTACGATCTTTTCAACACGATTATATTGCAAAAACTCAATTTTTGTACTTTTTACTCAGTTAAAAGTCCAACGGCTCCATTTTAAGGCCCATTTAGACCCGCTCGTCCGAAACCTCTACAAAAGGACCGCAAAAAAAGTTGTAATCAAAACTTAAGAGTTCATATCGTTGATTACGAGCTTTTCAACACTATTGTATTACAAAAATTCAATTTCTGTTCTTTTTACGCAGTTATAAGTTCAACGGGTCCATTTTAAGGCCCATTTAGACCCGCTCGTCCGAAACCTCTACAAAAAGGACCGAAAAACAAGTTTTGATCAAATTTTAGGAGTTCATATAATTGATTACGAGCTTTTCAACAAGATTATATTGCAAAAACTCAAATTCGGTATTTTTTACTCAGTTAAAAGTCCAACGGGTCCATTTTATGGAACATTTAGACCCGCTCGCCCGAAACCTCTTCAAAAATGACCGAAAAATAAGTTTTGATCAAATTTTAGGAGCTCATATAATTGATTACGATCTTTTCAACAAGATTATATTGCAAAAACACAAATTCGGTATTTTTTACTTAGTTAAAAGTCCAACGGATCCATTTTACGGCCCATTTAGACCCGCTCGCCTGAAACCACTTCAAAAATGACCGAAAAACAAGTTTTAATCATATTTTAGGACTTCACATCATTGATTACGATCTTTTCAACACGATTATATTGCAAAAACTCAATTTTTGTACTTTTTACTCAGTTAAAAGTCCAACGGGTCCATTTTACGGCCCAGTTAGACCCGCTCGTCCGAAAGCTCTACAAAAGGACCGCAAAACAAGTTTTTATCAAAACTTAAGAGTTCATATCGTTGATTACGAGCTTTTCAACACTATTGTATTGCAAAAATTCAATTTATTTTCTTTTTACGCAGTTATAAGTTCAACGGGTCCATTTTAAGGCCTATTTAGACCCGTTCGTCCGAAACCTAGACAAAAAGGACAGAAAAACAAGTTTTGATCCAATTTTAGGAGTTCATATAATTGATTACGAGCTTTTCAACAAGATTATATTGCAAAAACTCAAATTCGGTATTTTTTACTCAGTTAAAAGTCTAACGGGTCCATTTTACGGCCCATTTAGACCCGCTCGCCCGAATCCTCTTCAAAAATGACCGAAAAATAAGTTTTGATCAAATTTTAGGACTTCATATAATTGATTACGATCTTTTCAACAAGATTATATTGCAAAAACAAAAATTCGGTATTTTTTACTTAGTTAAAAGTCCAACGGGTCCATTTTACGGCCCATTTAGACCCGCTCGCCCGAAACCTCTTCAAAAATGAGTGAAAAACAAGTTTTAATCAAATTTTAGGAGTTCATATAACTGATTACGATCTTTTCAACACGATTGTATTGCAAAAATTCAATTTATTTTCTTTTTAAGCAGTTATAAGTTCAACAGGGTCCATTTTAAGGCCCATTTAGACCCGCTCGTCCGAAACCTCTACAAAAAGGATCGAAAACAAATTTTGATCAAATTTTAGGAGTTCATATAATTGATTACGAGCTTTTCAACAAGATTATATTGCAAAACCTCAAATTCGGTATTTTTTACTCAGTTAAAAGTCCAACGGGTCCATTTTACGGCCCATTTAGACCCGCTCGCCCGAAAACTCTACAAAAGGACCGCAAAACAAGTTTTAATCAAAACTTAAGAGTTCATATCGTTGATTACGAGCTTTTCAACAAGATTATATTGCAAAAACTCAAATTTGATATTTTTAACTTAGTTAAAAGTCTAACGGGTCCATTTTACGGCCCATTTAGACCCGCTCGCCCGAAACCTCTTCAAAAATGATCGAAAAATAAGTTTTGATCAAATTTTAGGAGTTCATATAATTGATTACGATCTTTTCAACAAGATTATATTGCAAAAACACAAATTCGGTATTTTTTACTCAGTTAAAAGTCCAACGGGTCCATTTTACGGCCCATTTAGACCCGCTCGCCCAACACCTCTTCAAAAATGACCGAAAAATAATTTTTGATCAAATTTTAGGAGTTCATATAATTGATTACGATCTTTTCAACAAGATTATATTGCAAAAACACAAATTCGGTATTTTTTACTCAGTTAAAAGTCCAACGGGTCCATTTTACGGCCCATTTAGACCCGCTCGCCCGAAACCACTTCAAAAATGACCGAAAAACAAGTTTTAATCAAATTTTAGGACTTAATATCATTGATTACGATCTTTTCAACACGATTATATTGCAAAAACTCAATTTTTGTACTTTTTACTCAGTTAAAAGTCCAACGGGTCCATTTTACGGCCCATTTAGACCCGCTCGCCCGAAACCTCTTCAAAAATGACTGCAAAACAAGTTTTAATCAAATTTTAGGAGTTCATATAACTGATTACGATCTTTTCAACACGATTGTATTGCAAAAATTCAATTTCCGTTTTTTTACGCAGTTATAAGTTCAACGGGTCCATTTTAAGGCCCATTTAGACCCGCACGTCCGAAACCTCTACAAAAAGGATCGAAAACAAGTTTTGATCAAATTTTAGGAGTTCATATAATTGAGTACGAGCTTTTCAACAAGATTATATTGCAAAACCTCAAATTCGGTATTTTTTACTCAGTTAAAAGTCCAACGGGTCCATTTTACGGCCCATTTAGACCCGCTCGCCCGAAAACTCTTTAAGGACCGCAAAACAAGTTTTAATCAAAACTTAAGAGTTCATTTCGTTGATTACGAGCTTTTCAACACTATTGAATTGAAAAAAATCAATTTATGTTCTTTTTACGCAGTTATAAGTTCAACGGGTCCATTTTAAGGCCCATTTAGAACCGCTCGTCCGAAACCACTACAAAAAGGACCGAAAAAAAAGTTTTGATCAAATTTTAGGAGTTCATATAATTGATTACGAGCTTTTCTACAAGATTATATTGCAAAAAGTCCATTTATGTATTTTTTACTCAGTTAAAAGTCCAACGGGTCCATTTTACGGCCCATTTAGACCCGCTCGCCCGAAACCTCTTCAAAAATTACCGAAAAACAAGTTTTAATCAAATTTTAGGACTTCATATCATTGATTACGATCTTTTCAACACGATTATATTGCAAAAACTCAATTTTTGTACTTTTTACTAAGTTAAAAGTCCAACGGGTCCATTTTACGGCCCATTTAGACCCGCTCGTCCAAAACCTCTACAAAAAGGACCGAAAACAAGTTTTAATCAAAACTTAAAAATTCATATCGTTGATTACGAGCTTTTCAACACTATTGTATTGCAAAAATTCAATTTATGTTCCTTTTACGCAGTTATAATTTCAACGGGTCCATTTTAAGGCCCACTTAGACCCGCTCGTCCAAAACCACTACAAAAGGACCGAAAAACAAATTTTGATCCAATTTTACGAGTTCATATAATTGATTACGAGCTTTTCAACTAGATTATATTACAAAAACTCAAATTTGGTATTTTTTACTCAGTTAAAAGTCCAACGGGTCCATTTTACGGCCCATTTAGACCCGCTCGCCCGAAACCTCTTCAAAAATGACTGAAAAACAAGTTTTAATCAAATTTTAGGAGTTCATATAATTGATTACGATCTTTTCAACACGATTATATTGCAAAAACTCAATTTTTGTACTTTTTACTAAGTTAAAAGTCCAACGGGTCCATTTTACGGCCCATTTTGACCCACTCGTCTGAAACCTCTACAAAAAGGACCGAAAAACAAGTTGTGATCCAATTTTACGAGTTCACATAATTGATTACGAGCTTCTCAACAAGATTATATTGCAAAAACTCAAATTCGGTATTTTTTACTTAGTTAAAAGTCCAACGGGTCCATTTTACGGCCCCTTTAGACCCGCTCGCCCGAAACCTCTTCAAAAATGACTGAAAAACAAGATTTAATCAAATTTTAAGAGTTCATATAATTGATTACGATATTTTCAACACGATTATATTTCAAAAACTCAATTTTTTTACTTTTTACCCAGCTAAAAGTCCAACGGGTCCATTTACGGCCCATTTAGACCCGCTCGTCCGAAACCTCTACAAAAAGGACCGCAAAACAAGTTTTAATCAAAACTTAAGAGTTCATATCATTGATTACGAGCTTTTCAACACTATTTTATTGCAAAAATTCAATTTCTGTTCTTTTTACGCAGTTATAAGTTCAATGGGTCCATTTTAAGGCCCATTTAGACCCGCTCGTCCGAAACCTCTACAAAAAGGACCGAAAAACAAGTTTTGATCAAATTTTACGAGTTCATATAATTGATTACGAGCTTTTAAACAAGTTTATATTGCAAACACTCAAATTCGGTATTTTTTACTCAGTTAAAAGTCCAACGGGTCCATTTTACGGCCTATTTAGACCCGCTCGCCCGAAACCTCTTCAAAAATGACTGAAAAACAAGTTTTAATCAAATTTTAAGAGTTCATGTAATTGATTACGATCTTTTCAACACGATTATATTTCAAAAACTCAATTTTTGTACTTTTTACCCAGTTAAAAGTCCAACGGGTCCATTTACGACCCATTTAGACCCGCTCGTCCGAAACCTCTACAAAAAGGACCGCAAAACAAGTTTTAATCAAAACTTAAGAGTTCATATCATTGATTACGAGCTTTTCAACACTATTGTATTGCAAAAATTCAATTTCTGTTCTTTTTACGCAGTTATAAGTTCAACGGGTCCGTTTTAAGGCCCATTTAGACCCGCTCCTCCGAAACCTCTACAAAAAGGACCGAAAAACAAGTTTTGATCCAATTTTAGGAGTTCATATAATTGATTACGAGCTTTTAAACAAGTTTATATTGCAAACACTCAAATTCGGTATTTTTTACTCAGTTAAAAGTCCAACGGGTCCATTTTACGGCCTATTTAGACCCGCTCGCCCGAAACCTCTTCAAAAACGACTGAAAAACAAGTTTTAATCAAATTTTAGGAGTTCATATAATTGATTACGATCTTTCAACACGATTATATTGCAAAAACTCAATTTTTGAACTTTTTACTCAGTTAAAAGTCCAACATGTCCATTTTATGGCTCATTTAGACCCGCTCGTCAGAAACCTCTACAAAAAGGACAGCAAAACAAGTTTTAATCAAAACTTAAGAGTTCATATCATTGATTACGAGCTTTTCAACAATATTGTATTGCAAAAATTCAATTTATGTTCTTTCTACGCAGTTATAAGTTCAACGGGTCCATTTTAAGGCCCATTTAGACCCGCTCGTCCGAAACCTCTATAAAAAGAACCGAAAAACAAGTTTTGATCCAATTTTACGAGTTCATATATATGATTACGAGCTTTTCAAACAGATTATATTACAAAAACTCAAATTCGGTATTTTTTACTTAGTTAAAAGTCCAACGGGTCTATTTTACGGCCCATTTAGACCCGCTCGCCCGAAACCTCTTCAAAAATGACTGAAAAACAAGTTTTTATCAAATTTTAGGAGTTCATATAATTGATTACGATCTTTTAACCACGATTGTATTGCAAAAACTCAATTTTTGTACTTTTTACTAAGTTAAAAGTCCAACGGGTCCATCTTACGGCCCATTTAGACCCGCTCGTCCGAAACCTCTACAAAAAGGACCATAAAACAAGTTTTATTCAAAACTTAAGAGTTCATATCGTTGATTACGAGCTTTTCAACACTATTGTATTGCAAAAATTCAATTTATGTTCTTTTTACGCAGTTATAAGTTCAACGGGTCCATTTTAAGGCCCATTTAGACCCGCTCGTCCGAAACCACTACAAAAAGGACCAAAAAACAAGTTTTGATCCAATTTTAGGAGTTCATATAATTGATTACGAGCTTTTCAACAAGATTATATTGCAAAAAATCAAATTCGAGTTTTTTTACTCGGTTAAAATTCCAACGGGTCCATTTTATGGCCCATTTAGACCCGCTCGCCCGAATCCTCTTCAAAAATGACTGAAAAACAAGTTTTAATCAAATCTTTAGAGTTCATATAATTGATTACGATCGTTTCAACACGATTATATTGCAAAATCTCAATTTCTTTAATTTTTACTCAGTTAAAAGTTCAACGGGGCCATTTTACGACCCATTTCCACCCGCTCGTCTGACACCTCTACAAAAAGGACCGCAAAACAAGTTTTAATCAAAACTTAAGAGTTCATATCGTTGATTACGAGCTTTTCAACACTATTGTATTGCAAAAATTCAATTTCTGTTCTTTTTACGCAGTTATAAGTTCAACGGGTCCATTTTAGGCCCATTTAGACCCGCTCGTCCAAAATCTCTACAAAAAGGACCTAAAAGATAGTTTTATCAAATTTTACGAGTTCATATAATTGATTACGATATTTTCAACACGATTATATTTCAAAAACTCAATTTTTTTACTTTTTACCCAGCTAAAAGTCCAACGGGTCCATTTACGGCCCATTTAGACCCGCTCGTCCGAAACCTCTACAAAAAGGACCGCAAAACAAGTTTTAATCAAAACTTAAGAGTTCATATCATTGATTACGAGCTTTTCAACACTATTTTATTGCAAAAATTCAATTTCTGTTCTTTTTACGCAGTTATAAGTTCAATGGGTCCATTTTAAGGCCCATTTAGACCCGCTCGTCCGAAACCTCTACAAAAAGGACCGAAAAACAAGTTTTGATCAAATTTTACGAGTTCATATAATTGATTACGAGCTTTTAAACAAGTTTATATTGCAAACACTCAAATTCGGTATTTTTTACTCAGTTAAAAGTCCAACGGGTCCATTTTACGGCCTATTTAGACCCGCTCGCCCGAAACCTCTTCAAAAATGACTGAAAAACAAGTTTTAATCAAATTTTAAGAGTTCATGTAATTGATTACGATCTTTTCAACACGATTATATTTCAAAAACTCAATTTTTGTACTTTTTACCCAGTTAAAAGTCCAACAGGTCCATTTACGACCCATTTAGACCCGCTCGTCCGAAACCTCTACAAAAAGGACCGCAAAACAAGTTTTAATCAAAACTTAAGAGTTCATATCATTGATTACGAGCTTTTCAACACTATTGTATTGCAAAAATTCAATTTCTGTTCTTTTTACGCAGTTATAAGTTCAACGGGTCCGTTTTAAGGCCCATTTAGACCCGCTCCTCCGAAACCTCTACAAAAAGGACCGAAAAACAAGTTTTGATCCAATTTTAGGAGTTCATATAATTGATTACGAGCTTTTAAACAAGTTTATATTGCAAACACTCAAATTCGGTATTTTTTACTCAGTTAAAAGTCCAACGGGTCCATTTTACGGCCTATTTAGACCCGCTCGCCCGAAACCTCTTCAAAAACGACTGAAAAACAAGTTTTAATCAAATTTTAGGAGTTCATATAATTGATTACGATCTTTCAACACGATTATATTGCAAAAACTCAATTTTTGAACTTTTTACTCAGTTAAAAGTCCAACATGTCCATTTTATGGCTCATTTAGACCCGCTCGTCAGAAACCTCTACAAAAAGGACAGCAAAACAAGTTGTAATCAAAACTTAAGAGTTCATATCATTGATTACGAGCTTTTCAACAATATTGTATTGCAAAAATTCAATTTATGTTCTTTCTACGCAGTTATAAGTTCAACGGGTCCATTTTAAGGCCCATTTAGACCCGCTCGTCCGAAACCTCTATAAAAAGAACCGAAAAACAAGTTTTGATCCAATTTTACGAGTTCATATATATGATTACGAGCTTTTCAAACAGATTATATTACAAAAACTCAAATTCGGTATTTTTTACTTAGTTAAAAGTCCAACGGGTCTATTTTACGGCCCATTTAGACCCGCTCGCCCGAAACCTCTTCAAAAATGACTGAAAAACAAGTTTTTATCAAATTTTAGGAGTTCATATAATTGATTACGATCTTTTAACCACGATTGTATTGCAAAAACTCAATTTTTGTACTTTTTACTAAGTTAAAAGTCCAACGGGTCCATCTTACGGCCCATTTAGACCCGCTCGTCCGAAACCTCTACAAAAAGGACCATAAAACAAGTTTTATTCAAAACTTAAGAGTTCATATCGTTGATTACGAGCTTTTCAACACTATTGTATTGCAAAAATTCAATTTATGTTCTTTTTACGCAGTTATAAGTTCAACGGGTCCATTTTAAGGCCCATTTAGACCCGCTCGTCCGAAACCACTACAAAAAGGACCAAAAAACAAGTTTTGATCCAATTTTAGGAGTTCATATAATTGATTACGAGCTTTTCAACAAGATTATATTGCAAAAAATCAAATTCGAGTTTTTTTACTCGGTTAAAATTCCAACGGGTCCATTTTATGGCCCATTTAGACCCGCTCGCCCGAATCCTCTTCAAAAATGACTGAAAAACAAGTTTTAATCAAATCTTTAGAGTTCATATAATTGATTACGATCGTTTCAACACGATTATATTGCAAAATCTCAATTTCTTTAATTTTTACTCAGTTAAAAGTTCAACGGGGCCATTTTACGACCCATTTCCACCCGCTCGTCTGACACCTCTACAAAAAGGACCGCAAAACAAGTTTTAATCAAAACTTAAGAGTTCATATCGTTGATTACGAGCTTTTCAACACTATTGTATTGCAAAAATTCAATTTCTGTTCTTTTTACGCAGTTATAAGTTCAACGGGTCCATTTTAGGCCCATTTAGACCCGCTCGTCCAAAATCTCTACAAAAAGGACCTAAAAGATAGTTTTATCAAATTTTACGAGTTCATATATTTGATTACGAGCTTTTCAGCAAGATTATATTACAAAAACTCAAATTTGGTATTTTTTACTCAGTTAAAAGTCCAACGGGTCCATTTTACGGCCCATTTAGACCCGCTCACTCGAAACCTTTTCAAAAATGACTGAAAAACAAGTTTTAATCAAATTTTAGGAGTTCATATAATTGATTACGATCTTTTCAACACGATTGTATTGCAAAAACTCAATTTTTGTACTTTTTACTAAGTTAAAAGTCCAACGGGTCCATTTTACGGCCCATTTAGACCCGCTCGTCCGAAACCTCTCCAAAAAGGACCACAAAACAAGTTATAATCAAAACTTAAGAGTTCATATCTTTGATTACGAGCTTTTCAACACTATTGTATTGCAAAAATTCAATTTATGTTCGTTTTACGCAGTTATAAGTTCAACGGGTCCATTTTACGGCCCATTTAGACCCGCTCGTCCGAAACCTCTACAAAAAGGACAAAAAAACAAGTTTTGATCCAATTTTACGAGTTCATATAATTGATTACGAGCTTTTCAACAAGATTATATTGCAAAAAATCAAATTCGATATTTTTTACCCAGTTAAAAGTCCAATGGGTCCATTTTACGGCCCATTTAGACCCGCTCGCCCAAAACCTCTTCAAAAATGACCGAAAAACAAGTTTTAATCAAATTTTAGGACTTTATATCATTGATTACGATCTTTTCAACACGATTATATTGCAAAAACTCAATTTTTGTACTTTTTACTCAGTTAAAAGTCCAACGGCTCCATTTTACGGCCCATTTAGACCCGCTCGTCCGAAACCTCTACAAAAAGGACCGCAAAACAAGTTTTAATAAAAACTTAAGAGTTCATATCATTGATTTCGAGCTTTTCAACACTATTGTATTGCAAAAATTCAATTTATATTCTTTTTACGCAGTTATAAGTTCAACGGGTCCATTTTAAGGCCCATTTAGACCCGCTCGTCCGAAACCACTACAGATAGGACCGAAAAACAAGTTTTGATCCAATTTTAGGAGTTCATATAATTGATTACGAGCTTTTCAACAAGATTATATTGCAAAAAGTCCTTTTCTGTATTTTTTACTCAGTTAAAGGTCCAACGGGTCCATTTTACGGCCCATTTAGACCCGCTCGCCCGAATCCTCTTCAAAAATGACTGAAAAACAAGTTTTAATCAAATTTTAAGAGTTCATATAATTGATTACGATCGTTTCAACACGATTATATTGAAAAAACTCAATTTCTGTATTTTTTACTCAGTTAAAAGTCCAACGGGTCCATTTTACGGCCCATTTCCACCCGCTCGTCTGAAACCTCTACAAAAAGGACCGCAAAACAAGTTTTAATCAAAACTTAAGAGTTCATATCGTTGATTACGAGCTTTTCAACACTATTGTATTGCAAAAATTCAATTTCTGTTCTTTTTACGCAGTTATAAGTTCAACGGGTCCATTTTAGGCCCATTTGAACCCGCTCGTCCGAAACCTCTACAAAAAGGACCGAAAAAATAGTTTTATCAAATTTTACGAGTTCATATATTTGATTACAAGCTTTTCAGCAAGATTATATTACAAAAACTCAAATTTGGTATTTTTTACTCAGTTAAAAGTCCAACGGGTCCATTTTACGGCCCATTTAGACCCGCTCGCACGAAACCTTTTCAAAAATGAATGAAAAACAAGTTTTAATCAAATTTTAGGAGTTCATATAATTGATTACGATCGTTTCAACACGATTATATTGAAAAAACTCAATTTCTGTATTTTTGACTCAGTTAAAAGTCCAAGAGGTCCATTTTACGGCCCATTTACACACGCTCGTCCGAAACCTCTACAAAAAGGACTGGAAAACAAGTTTTAATCAAAACTTAAGAGTTCATATCGTTGATTACGAGCTTTTCAACACTATTGTATTGCAAAAATTCAATTTCTGTTCTTTTTACGCAGTTATAAGTTCAACGGGTCCATTTTAAGGCCCATTTAGACCCGGTCGCCCGAAACCTCTACAAAAAGGACCGAAAAACAAGTTTTGATCCAATTTTAGGAGTTCATATAATTGATTACGAGCTTTTCAACAAGATTATATTGCAAAAACTCAAATTCGGTATTTTTTACTTAGTTAAAAGTCCAACGGGTCCATTTTACGGCTCATTTAGACCCGCTCGCCCGAAACCTCTTCAAAAATGACTGAAAAACAAGTTTTAATCAAATTTTAGGAGTTCATATAACTAATTACGATCTTTTCAACACGATTGTATTGCAAAAATTCAATTTCTGTTCTTTTTACGCAGTTATAAGTTCAACGGGTCCATTTTAAGGCTCATTTAGACCCGTTCGTCCGAAACCTCTTAAAAATGACTGAAAAACAAGTTTTGATCAAATTTTAGGAGTTCATATAATTGATTACAAGCTTCTCAACAAGATTATATTGCAAAAACTCAAATTCAGTATTTGTTACTCAGTTAAAAGTCCAACGGGTCCATTTTACGGCCCATTTAGACCCGCTCGCCCGAAACCTCTTCAAAAATGACCGAAAAAAAAGTTTTAATCAAATTTTAGGAGTTCATATAATTGATTACGATCTTTTCAACATGATTATATTGCAAAAAGTCAATTTTTGTACTTTTTACTCAGTTAAAAGTTCAACGGGTCCATTTTAGGCCCATTTGAACCCGCTCGTCCGAAACCTCTACAAAAAGACCGAAAAAATAGTTTTATCAAATTTTACGAGTTCATATATTTGATTACGAGCTTTTCAGCAAGATTATATTACAAAAACTCAAATTTGGTATTTTTTACTCAGTTAAAAGTCCAACGGGTCCATTTTACGGCCCATTTAGACCCGCTCGCACGAAACCTTTTCAAAAATGAATGCAAAACAAGTTTTAATCAAATTTTAGGAGTTCATATAATTGATTACGATCGTTTCAACACGATTATATTGAAAAAACTCAATTTCTGTATTTTTGACTCAGTTAAAAGTCCAACGGGTCCATTTTACGGCCCATTTACACCCGCTCGTCCGAAACCTCTACAAAAAGGACTGGAAAACAAGTTTTAATCAAAACTTAAGAGTTCATATCGTTGATTACGAGCTTTTCAGCACTATTGTATTGCAAAAATTCAATTTCTGTTGTTTTTACGCAGTTATAAGTTCAACGGGTCCATTTTAAGGCCCATTTAGACCCGGTTGCCCGAAACCTCTACAAAAAGGACCGAAAAACAAGTTTTGATCCAATTTTAGGAGTTCATATAATTGATTACGAGCTTTTCAACAAGATTATATTGCAAAAACTCAAATTCGGTATTTTTTACTTAGTTAAAAGTCCAACAGGTCCATTTTATGGCTCATTTAGACCCGCTCGTCAGAAACCTCTACAAAAAGGACAGCAAAACAAGTTTTAATCAAAACTTAAGAGTTCATATCATTGATTACGAGCTTTTCAACAATATTGTATTGCAAAAATTCAATTTATGTTCTTTCTACGCAGTTATAAGTTCAACGGGTCCATTTTAAGGCCCATTTAGACCCGCTCGTCCGAAACCTCTATAAAAAGGACCGAAAAACAAGTTTTGATCCAATTTTACGAGTTCATATATTTGATTACGAGGTTTTCAAACAGATTATATTGCAAAAACTCAAATTCGGTATTTTTTACTTAGTTAAAAGTCCAACGGGTCTATTTTACGGCCCATTTAGACCCGCTCGCCCGAAACCTCTTCAAAAATGACTGAAAAACAAGTTTTAATCAAATTTTAGGAGTTCATATAATTGATTAGGATCTTTTAACCACGATTGTATTGCAAAAACTCAATTTTTGTACTTTTTACTAAGTTAAAAGTCCAACGGGTCCATCTTACGGCCCATTTAAACCCGCTCGTCCGAAACATCTACAAAAAGGACCACAAAACAAGTTTTATTCAAAACTTAAGAGTTCATATCGTTGATTACGAGCTTTTCAACACTATTGTATTGCAAAAATTCAATTTATGTTCTTTTTACGTAGTTATAAGTTCAACGGGTCCATTTTAAGGCCCATTTAGACCCGCTCGTCCGAAACCACTACAAAAAGGACCAAAAAACAAGTTTTGATCCAATTTTAGGAGTTCATATAATTGATTACGAGCTTTTCAACAAGATTATATTGCAAAAAATCAAATTCGAGTTTTTTTACTCAGTTAAAATTCCAACGGGTCCATTTTACGGCCCATTTAGACCCGCTCGCCGGAATCCTCTTCAAAAATGACTGAAAAACAAGTTTTAATCAAATCTTAAGAGTTCATATAATTGATTACGATCGTTTCAACACGATTATATTGCAAAAACTCAATTTCTGTAATTTTTACTCAGTTAAAAGTTCAACGGGGTCATTTTACGACCCATTTCCACCCGCTCGTCTGACACCTCTACAAAAAGGACCGCAAAACAAGTTTTAATCAAAACTTAAGAGTTCATATCGTTGATTACGAGCTTTTCAACACTATTGTATTGCAAAAATTCAATTTCTGTTCTTTTTACGCAGTTATAAGTTCAACGGGTCGATTTTAGGCCCATTTAGACCCGCTCGTCCGAAATCTCTACAAAAAGGACCGAAAAAATAGTTTTATCAAATTTTACGAGTTCATATATTTGATTACGAGCTTTTCAGCAAGATTATATTACAAAAACTCAAATTTGGTATTTTTTACTCAGTTAAAAGTCCAACGGTTCCATTTTACGGCCCATTTAGACCCGCTCGCCCGAAACCTCTTCAAAAATGACTGAAAAACAAGTTTTAATCAAATTTTAGGAGTTCATATAACTGATTACGATCTTTTCAACACGATTGTATTGCAAAAATTCAATTTTTGTTCTTTTTGCGCAGTTATAAGTTCAACGGGTCCATTTTAAGGCCTATTTAGACCCGCTCGTCCGAAACCTCTTCAAAATTGACTGGGAAACAAGTTTTGATCAAATTTTAGGAGTTCATATAATTGATTACGAGCTTTTCAACAAGATTATATTGCAAAAACTCAAATTCGGTATTTTTTACTCAGTTAAAAGTCCAACGAGTCCATTTTACGGCCCATTTACACCCGCTCGCCCTAAACCTCTTCAAAAATGACCGAAAAAAAGTTTTAATCAAATTTTAGGACTTCATATCATTGATTACGATCTTTTCAACACGATTATATTGCAAAAACTCAATTTTTGTACTTTTTTCTCAGTTAAAAGTCCAACGAGTACTTAGTTAAAATTCCAACGGGTAACGGGGGACACAGTTAAAATTCCAACGGGTGGATGGCTCTCAATTCTCTCTCAATTCTTTCCGGGGTTTCTGGTGGGTGTTTGCATTTTCATTTCGTTCTCCCTTGTTTTCCGGTGGGCTTTTTCACTCTCTTTCCTTCAATTCCCTTCCCCCACACGGCACCTTTCCACCTTCCGCCGAAAATGCCATCATTTCCATCAAACCAGATTCAATTGTTACCATTGGAAAATGGTAAGAGAAGGCCAAGAGCCATCCTACCCCGCATATTTTCTTTTCCTTTTCAAAAATGAATGAAAAACAAGTTTTAATCAAATTTTAGGAGTTCATATAATTGATTACGATCTTTTCAACACGATTGTATTGCAAAAACTCAATTTTTGTACTTTTTACTAAGTTAAAAGTCCAACGGGTCCATTTTACGGCCCATTTAGACCCGCTCGTCCGAAACCTCTCTAAAAAGGACCACAAAACAAGTTTTAATCAAAACTTAATAGTTCATATCTTTGATTACGAGCTTTTCAACACTATTGTATTGCAAAAATTCAATTTATGTTCTTTTTACGCAGTTATAAGTTCAACGGGTCCATTTTAGGGCCCATTTAGACCCGCTCATCCGAAACCTCTACAAAAAGGACCAAAAAACAAGTTTTGATCCAATTTTACGAGTTCATATAATTGATTACGAGCTTTTCAACAAGATTATATTGCAAAAAATCAAATTCGATATTTTTTACCCAGTTAAAAGTCCAATGGGTCCATTGTACGGCCCATTTAGACCCGCTCGCCCAAAACCTCTTCAAAAATGACCGAAAAACAAGTTTTAATCAAATTTTAGGACTTTATATCATTGATTACGATCTTTTCAACACGATTATATTGCAAAAACTCAATTTTTGTACTTTTTACTCAGTTAAAAGTCCAACGGCTCCATTTTACGGCCCATTTAGACCCGCTCGTCCGAAACCTCTACAAAAAGGACCGCAAAACAAGTTTTAATAAAAACTTAAGAGTTCATATCATTGATTTCGAGCTTTTCAACACTATTTTATTGCAAAAATTCAATTTATGTTCTTTTTACACAGTTATAAGTTCAACGGGTCCATTTTAAGGCCCATTTAGACCCGCTCGTCCGAAACCACTACAGATAGGACCAAAAAACAAGTTTTGATCCAATTTTAGGAGTTCATATAATTGATTACGAGCTTTTCAACAAGATTATATTGCAAAAAGTCCTTTTCTGTATTTTTTACTCAGTTAAAGGTCCAACGGGTCCATTTTGCGGCCCATTTAGACCCGCTCGCCCGAATCCTCTTCAAAAATGACTGAAAAACAAGTTTTAATCAAATTTTAAGAGTTCATATAATTGATTGCGATCGTTTCAACACGATTATATTGAAAAAACTCAATTTCTGTAATTTTTACTCAGTTAAAAGTCCAACGGGTCCATTTTACGGCCCATTTCCACCCGCTCGTCTGAAACCTCTACAAAAGGACCGCAAAACAAGTTTTAATCAAAACTTAAGAGTTCATATCGTTGATTACGAGCTTTTCAACACTATTGTATTGCAAAAATTCAATTTTTGTTCTTGTTACGCAGTTATAAGTTCAACGGGTCCATTTTAGGCCCATTTGAACCCGCTCGTCCGAAATCTCTACAAAAAGGACCGAAAAAATAGTTTTATCAAATTTTACGAGTTCATATATTTGATTACGAGCTTTTCAGCAAGATTATATTACAAAAACTCAAATTTGGTATTTTTTACTCAGTTAAAAGTCCAACGGGTCCATTTTACGGCCCATTTAGACCCGCTCGCACGAAACCTTTTCAAAAATGAATGAAAAACAAGTTTTAATCAAATTTTAGGAGTTCATATAATTGGTTACGATCGTTTCAACACGATTATATTGAAAAAACTCAATTTCTGTATTTTTGACTCAGTTAAAAGTCCAACGGGTCCATTTTACCCATTTACACCCGCTCGTCCGAAACTTCTACAAAAAGGACTGGAAAACAAGTTTTAATCAAAACTTAAGAGTTCATATCATTGATTACGAGCTTTTCAACACTATTGTATTACAAAAATTCAATTTCTGTTCTTTTTACGCAGTTATAAGTTCAACGGGTCCATTTTAAGGCCCATTTAGACCCGGTCGCCCGAAACCTCTACAAAAAGGACCGAAAAACAAGTTTTGATCCAATTTTAGGAGTTCATATAATTGATTACGAGCTTTTCAACAAGATTATATTGCAAAAACTCAAATTCGGTATTTTTTACTTAGTTAAAAGTCCAACGGGTCCATTTTACGGCTCATTTAGACCCGCTCGCCCGAAACCTCTTCAAAAATGACTGAAAAACAAGTTTTAATCAAAATTTAGGAGTTCATATAACTAATTACGATCTTTTCAACACGATTGTATTGCAAAAATTCAATTTATGTTCTTTTTACGCAGTTATAAGTTCAACGGGTCCATTTTAAGGCCCATTTAGACCCGTTCGTCCGAAACCTCTTAAAAATGACTGAAAAACAAGTTTTGATCAAATTTTAGGAGTTCATATAATTGATTACAAGCCTTTCAACAAGATTATATTGCAAAAACTTAAATTCGGTATTTGTTACTCAGTTAAAAGTCCAACGGGTCCATTTTACGGCCCATTTAGACCCGCTCGCCCGAAACCTCTTCAAAAATGTCCGAAAAAAAAGTTTTAATCAAATTTTAGGAGTTCATATAATTGATTACGATCTTTTCAACATGATTATATTGCAAAAAGTCAATTTTTGTACTTTTTACTCAGTTAAAAGTCCAACAGGTCCATTTTACGGCCCATTTAGACCCGCTCGCCCGAAACCTCTTCAAAAATGACTGAAAAACAAGTTTTAATCAAATTTTAGGTGTTCATATAACTGATTACGATCTTTTCAACACGATTGTATTGCAAAAATTCAATTTATGTACTTTTTACTCAGTTAAAAGTCCAACGGGTCCATTTTACGGCCCATTTAGAACCGCTCGTCCGAAACCTCTACAAAAAGGACTGCAAAACAAGTTTTAATCAAATCTTAAGAGTTCATATCGTTGATTACGAGATTTTCAACACTATTGTATTGCAAAAATTCAATTTATGTTCTTTTTACGCAGTTATAAGTTCAACGGGTCCATTTTAAGGCCCATTTAGACTCGCTCATCCGAAACCACTACAAAAAGGACCGAAAAACAAGTTTTGATCCAATTTTAGGAGTACATATAATTGATTACGAGCTTTTCAACAAGATTATATTGCAAAAACTCAAATTCAGTATTTTTTACTCAGTTAAAAGTCCAACTGGTCCATTTTAAGGCCCATTTAGACCCGCTCGCCCGAAACCTCTTCTAAAATGACTGAAAAACAAGTTTTAATCAAATTTTAGGACTTCATATCATTGATTACGATCTTTTCAACACGATTATATTTCAAAAACTCAATTTTTGTACTTTTTACTCAGTTAAAAGTCTAACGGGTCCATTTTACGGCCCATTTAGACCCGCTCGTCCGAAACCTCTACAAAAAGGACCGTAAAACAAGTTTTAATCAAAACTTAAGAGTTCATATCGTTGATTACGAGCTTTTCAACACGATTGTATTGCAAAAATTCAATTTCTGTTGGTTTTACGCAGTTATAAGTTCAACGCGTCCATTTTAAGGCCCATTTAGACCCGCTCGTCCGAAACATTTTCAAAAATGACTGAACAACAAGTTTTGATCAAATTTTAGGAGTTCATATAATTTATTACAAGCTTTCCAACAAGATTATATTGCAAAAACTCAAATTCGGTACTTTTTACTCAGTTAAAAGTCCAACGGGTCCATTTTACGACCCATTTAGACCCGCTCGCTCGAAACCTCTTCGAAAATGACTGAAAAACAAGTTTTAATCAAATTTTAGGAGTTCATATAATTGATTACGATTGTTTCAACATGATTATATTGCAAAAACTTAATTTTGTACTTTTTACTCAGTTAAAAGACCAACGGGTCCATTTTACGGCCCATTTACACCCGCTCATCCGAAACCTCTACAAAAGGACCGCAAAACAAGTTTAAATCAAAACTTAAGAGTTCATATCGTTGATTACGAGCTTTTCAACGCTATTGTATTGCAAAAATTCAATTTATGTTCTTTTTACGCAGTTATAAGTTCAATGGTTCCATTTTAAGGCCCATTTAGACCCGCTCGTCCGAAACCTCTACAAAAAGGACCGAAAAACAAGTTTTGATCCAATTTTACGAGTTCATATAATTGATTACGAGCTTTTCAACAAGATTATATTGCAAAAAATCTAATTCGATATTTTTTACCCAGTTAAAAGTCCAATGGGTCCATTTTACGGCCCATTTAGACCCGCTCGCCCAAAACCTCTTCAAAAATGATCGAAAAACAAGTTTTAATCAAATTTTAGGACTTTATATCATTGATTACGATCTTTTCAACACGATTATATTGCAAAAACTCAATTTTTGTACTTTTTACTAAGTTAAAAGTCCAACGGCTCCATTTTACGGCCCATTTAGACCCGCTCGTCCGAAACCTCTACAAAAGGACCGCAAAACAAATTTTAATAAAAACTTAAGAGTTCATATCGTTGATTACGAGCTTTTCAACACTATTGTATTGCAAAAATTCAATTTATGTTCTTTTTACGCAGTTATAAGTTCAACGGGTCTATTTTAAGGCCCATTTAGGCCCGCTCGTCCGAAACCACTACAGAAAGGACCGAAAAACAAGTTTTGATCCAATTTTAGGAGTTCATATAATTGATTACGAGCTTTTCAACAAGATTATATTGCAAAAAGTACTTTTCTATATTTTTTACTCAGATAAAAGTCCAACGGGTCCATTTTACGGCCCATTTAGACCCGCTCGCCCGAATCCTCTTCAAAAATGACTGAAAAACAAGTTTTAATCAAATTTTAAGAGTTCATATAATTGATTACGATCGTTTCAACATGATTATATTGCAAAAACTCAATTTCTGTAATTTTTACTCAGTTAAAAGTCCAACGGGTCCATTTTACGGCCCATTTCCACCCGCTCGTCTGAAACCTCTACAAAAAGGACCGCAAAATAAGTTTTAATCAAAACTTAAGAGTTCATATCGTTGATTACGAGCTTTTCAACACTATTGTATTGCAAAAATTCAATTTCTGTTCTTTTTACGCAGTTATAAGTTCAACGGGTCCATTTTAGGCCCATTTAGACCCGCTCGTCCGAAACCTCCACAAAAAGGACCGAAAAAATAGTTTTATCAAATTTTACGAGTTCATATATTTGATTACGAGCTTTTCAGCAAGATTATATTACAAAAACTCAAATTCGGTATTTTTTACTCAGTTAAAAGTCCAACGGGTCCATTTTACGGTCCATTTAGACCCGCTCGCTCGAAACCTTTTAAAAAATGACTGAAAAACAAGTTTTAATCAAATTTTAAGAGTTCATATAATTGATTACGATCGTTTCAACATGATTATATTGCAAAAACTCAATTTCTGTAATTTTTACTCAGTTAAAAGTCCAACGGGTCCATTTTACGGCCCATTTCCACCCGCTCGTCTGAAACCTCTATAAAAAGGACCGCAAAATAAGTTTTAATCAAAACTTAAGAGTTCATATCGTTGATTACGAGCTTTTCAACACTATTGTATTGCAAAAATTCAATTTATGTTCTTTTTACGCAGTTATAAGTTCAACGGGTCTATTTTAAGGCCCATTTAGGCCCGCTCGTCCGAAACCACTACAGAAAGGACCGAAAAACAAGTTTTGATCCAATTTTAGGAGTTCATATAATTGATTACGAGCTTTTCAACAAGATTATATTGCAAAAAGTACTTTTCTATATTTTTTACTCAGATAAAAGTCCAACGGGTCCATTTTACGGCCCATTTAGACCCGCTCGCCCGAATCCTCTTCAAAAATGACTGAAAAACAAGTTTTAATCAAATTTTAAGAGTTCATATAATTGATTACGATCGTTTCAACATGATTATATTGCAAAAACTCAATTTCTGTAATTTTTACTCAGTTAAAAGTCCAACGGGTCCATTTTACGGCCCATTTCCACCCGCTCGTCTGAAACCTCTACAAAAAGGACCGCAAAATAAGTTTTAATCAAAACTTAAGAGTTCATATCGTTGATTACGAGCTTTTCAACACTATTGTATTGCAAAAATTCAATTTCTGTTCTTTTTACGCAGTTATAAGTTCAACGGGTCCATTTTAGGCCCATTTAGACCCGCTCGTCCGAAACCTCCACAAAAAGGACCGAAAAAATAGTTTTATCAAATTTTACGAGTTCATATATTTGATTACGAGCTTTTCAGCAAGATTATATTACAAAAACTCAAATTCGGTATTTTTTACTCAGTTAAAAGTCCAACGGGTCCATTTTACGGTCCATTTAGACCCGCTCGCTCGAAACCTTTTAAAAAATGACTGAAAAACAAGTTTTAATCAAATTTTAGGAGTTCATATAATTGATTACGATCGTTTCAACACGATTATATTAAAAAAACTCAATTTCTGTATTTTTTACTTAGTTAAAAGTCCAACGGGTCCATTTTACGGCCTATTTACACCCGCTCGTCCGAAACCTCTACAAAAGGACCGGAAAACAAGTTTCAATCAAAACGTAAGAGTTCATATCGTTGATTACGAGCTTTTCAACACTATTGTATTGCAAAAATTCAATTTATGTTCTTTTTACGCAGTTATAAGTTCAACGGGTCCATTTTAAGGCCCATTTAGACCCGTTCGCCCGAAACCTCTACAAAAAGGACCGAAAAACAAGTTTTGATCCAATTTTAGGAGTTCATATAATTGATTACGAGCTTTTCAACAAGATTATATTGCAAAAACTCAAATTCGGTATTTTTTACTTAGTTAAAAGTCCAACGGGTCCATTTTACGGCTTATTTAGACCCGCTCGCCCGAAACCTCTTCAAAAAGGACTGAAAAACAAGTTTTAATCAAATTTTAGGAGTTCATATAACTAATTACGATCTTTTCAACACGATTGTATTGCAAAAATTCAATTTCTGTTCTTTTTACGCAGTTATAAGTTCAACGGGTCCATTTTAAGGCCCATTTAGACCCGCTCGTCCGAAACCTCTTAAAAAAATGACTGAAAAACAAGTTTTGATAAAATTTTAGGAGTTCATATAATTGATTACAAGCTTTTCAACAAGATTATATTGCAAAAACTCAAATTTGGTATTTGTTACTCAGTTAAAAGTCCAACGGGTCCATTTTACGGCCCATTTAGACCCGCTCGCCCGAAACCTCTTCAAAAATGACCGAAAAAAAAGTTTTAATCAAATTTTAGGACTTCATATCATTGACTACGATCTTTTCAACACGATTATATTGTAAAAAGTCAATTTTTGTACTTTTTACTCAGTTAAAAGTCCAACGGGTCCATTTTACGTCCCATTTAGACCCGCTCGTCCGAAACCTCAACAAAAAGAACCGCAAAACAAGTTTTAATCAAAACTTAACAGTTCATATCGTTGATTACGAGCTTTTCAACACTATTGTATTGCAAAAATTCAATTTCTGTTATTTTTACGCAGTTATAAGTTCAACGGGTCCATTTTAAGGCCCATTTAGACCCGCTTGTCCGAAACCTCTACAAAAAGGACCGAAAAACAAGTTTTGATCCAATTTTAGGAGTTCATATAATTGATTACGAGCTTTTCAACAAGATTATATTGCAAAAACTCAAGTTTGGTATTTTTTACTCAGTTAAAAGTCCAACGGGTCCATTTTACGGCCCATTTAGACCCGCTCGCCCGAAACCTCTTCAAAAATTACTGTAAAACAAGTTTTTATCAAATTTTAGGAGTTCATATAATTGATTATGATCTTTTCAACACGATTATATTGCAAAAACTCAATTTTTTGTACTTTTTACTCAGTTAAAAGTCCAACGGGTGGGATGGCTCTCAATTCTCTCTCAATTTTTTACGGGGTCTCTGTTGGGTTTAGTCTTGTTCTTCTTTTTTTCCCACATTTTCCGGTGGATTTTTCTTTTTTCTTTCCACCAATCCCTTCCCCACACGGCGCTTAACATCTTTCTGCCGTTTTTGCAAGCCTATCAACATTTGAACCGATTCTCTATGATTTCCTTGGAAATCGGGATGAGAATATCGAGAGTCATCCCACCCTTCCACTATCTTTCATTTACGGTTTTTGATGCTTTTTTCATATATTATTTTTTCATTTGTTTACTAATCTCTTTGTTTTTTTTCTCCTGCTCCATCTGGCCGAATATTGCTTCATGCAATATCCAGATCTCTCCGGCGTTTTTCACCATTTTGTGTATATTATTTTTACATATTGTTGGCTCTGTGATTTTTGCTAAAGAGCCATCCTTTCCCTCCGTCCTCACCATCTCTCATTTGATCTGGCTTTTCCCAATGAGATCTCCCCGGCGATCTCCAGATCTGGACGGTGAGTTTCACCGTCTGCCTTTTTTATATTTCTTTCCTTTTATGTATTTTATTTTAATCTGGCTTGTTCTTTTCCTTTTGGCTCCTCCCTTTTGGGCGACATGGTTTACTTTCATCCGACGTTTATCATCCCTTTACGATGACGGCGAGGGTTATAACGCAACCAGAGTTTTGTTATTTTCTCTGGAAAACGGTAAAGGAATGCAAAAGGTCATTCCACCTCTTCCCTTTCTCTCTTTTTTAATCTGTTGTTTTCTCTTGCTTTTTTCCTTTTCCCTTTGTTTTCTAATTTTTTATTTGTTTTTGCCCTACGAGAATCGGCCGGCTGTTGATATCCTCAAATCCATCACCAGATCTGATTTATCAGATCTTGGGTCTATTTGGGTGTTCTTGACGAGATCTAGTGGGCAATCTTCAGATCTGAACGGTTTGCTCCTTTATTCTTCTTTTCAATTTTTCTTATTTCTGCTCTGCTTTTTTTTTTATTTTTCTAATAATCTCTTTGTTTTCTCCTTTCTGGGCTCTGCCTTTTTTCTTCTGCTTCCGCGGAGGGCATCAAGTATCTCCCGTAATCCGATGGCTCTTCTACCGGCGGCGTCAAATGATGGTTATAAAATACTCAACCGTCCGGTTTTATTCTTCATATCCTCCTTATCGTTGCTCTATTGCTTTTTATTTGTTCTTTTCGTTGCTACTTTGATTTCCCCTATCTTTCATCCTTTTCTAGGGTTTCTCATCCCTCTGTTTTTTAGTCTTATTTGTCTGACTTGTGTTCTCTTTTTTCAGATCCTGGGTTTCTCTGTCTTCGATGAACAAACATATTCGTCGTTCATTAGTCTGTTAATTCCTTATTTTCGTTTCGGATATATGCTCCGTTTGTTTTTTTTTTTATTTCTATTTCATTTCTCTAATTTCAATTTGTGTTTTTTGCTTCTCCAGAATCGGACTACTTCTATCTGTCTCGGGTGTAGAAGGTCTGTCTCTCGGAGGTATAAACCCTTTCGGATTTCAAAGGCTTCTCTTTACTATATTCTTTCCATGTTATATCTTTTCATTTTTGTTTACTGGATTGAATTGCTTTTCTGTTATCTCCATAGTCTTATTCAAGCTTTCTTTGATTGTATATGTTTCTGTTTTAATCTGGGACTTGTCTATGGTTTCCGACCTGCTATTCCTAATTCACCCATTTAACTGCATTGACTGTTATCAATTTTCCTTTATTTGTTATGTACCCACCTTCTTTAACATCTCTGATTATCATCCCTTCATCCCTCATACTCTTCCACATTACCATAAAAACATATCTGCTATGCTATTGACATATGTTACGACATTGAAACATCTCTTTACTCCATCTTTACCTCTCAATCTCTATGATAATACATCTATTATACCATTGACATCTATTATTATGTCATATATATATCGAGCCCTTCAAGGGAATTTGACACCAGCCCACTTCTTGGGATTTCTAGCTATTACATATTACTATTTCTTCCAATATTTCATCTATGATTATATTTCATCACTAACCCCTTACGATTCTATTTTGTTTTCTGGGCTTCCCATGAATCACTATTTACGAGCAAGTCATAATCGACTCCCTTCTGTTCAACCCCATGAACCCATCTTCTTCCTCACCTGGCTGTCACAGAGGTTCATCTCTATCATTTTATATACTTACAATAATCTTATAGTGTTGGGGTTTAATCCTTTTACATTTTTTATTATTGGAATTTATATATACTTTTTGCATTCATTCTCCATGCCATCCTCTATAATGTTAACCTCCCTTAAACATAATAGTGATATGCTTTATCTTCAACCGATTGTTCCTTTAACAAACTGCACAACCTACTCATGTAATTTTTCAACTGACTGTGAAGAAATAACTCTATCCAATATCCTAGGAATTTATAAATGGACTACTAGCTCTAAATCCTCGTTTCCAGAACACAAAATATTTTATGACTTTTTGAATTTGTTTTTTCCCATTAGCTTTATTATATGCTATTATACTAAATGGAACTCTACTATTGCATATATGCTCTGTTTGTGGAAGATTATTAATCATCCTTCTAAATCTATTAAGTGTAACATTTTCCTAAATATGCTCTATATCCTTATCTATTCTGTTAATTGGTACCCTTTTCTATCTGTTAATTTTCCTCAGTAATATCACCTTTTCTATGGCAGTTTATTTTATCATTTAATCTATAATTCTTATCATCTTATTATACGTCTTTTCGACTTTTGCACGAAGCTAACTAATCTGTCCATGTTTTTCATTTCTACGCAGATTATGCATATTTCTGCTATTATAATCGGGCACCAATACGGGATTCCCTTCTCTCTTTTCCTCTGGTTTTGTAATTTTTTCTTAGTATTTAAATTTATTCATTTATCCCCCCATTTGCTCTTTTGGTCTGTATTAAATATCTTTACCCCGCTTCCTCCTTTCCCTGGGTTTGTATTTCCTTATGGCTGCTTTTCTCCTGCTTTTCCTTTTGCTTCGCTTTTCATTTATTTTCTTTATATCCTTAGATGCATGCCTTTATGCTTTAATTCTGCTATGGATGCTTACTGCTATTTACCTCATGAATGTTACCATACACATCTTTATTCGATTAACACTAAGGAACTCTGTTCCTACTACGCCTCTTTAGGTGACCCCCAACTAGCCCAATTAAGGGATTTTCTCAAAACCCTATCTTATAGGGTCCTTTTTTCTTTACACGTTAATCAATTAAGGAATTTTTCTCCATTACATTCAATTATTATTTTAAACGACCTACCTTTCTTTACTCCGAACTTTCCTTCTCATATATTTAATACATCTTTTCAAGTCCTTTTATAACATTAATATCTCAGATTTTTTTAATTAGTTATTCTTTCCCTTTTCTTCTTAACTGTAATCCTCTTACTTTCGATTCCAACCTTCCCTTTTTAATTAGTTATTATTTTTCAGGTCTAGCATTAAATAATAAATCTATAACTAGACTAATCCGTTATCCTGTAATTTTGTCTTCAAAAATTAATAATAGCTACCCAGTCTTTCCCTACTTATCTCTTAATACGAGTAATTACATCCTCAATTATACCCTTTATTTCCTTTTAAACTCTCTGGAACAATTCCATCCGTTTCAAAAAATTAATTTCTCAAACTCTGCCTTATTTTTACCAGTATTCATAACTAGTAATAAATTTCCTTTTTATTTTTATCTATTTCATGGTAATAGAATATTCTTTAATCAAAATTCTCGTTATATTACCAATATTAGTCAAACTTTTAATATTTCCTTTTCGTACTACTTTAAATTTATTACTTTCCCTGATTTTACTAATGTTCCTTATACATTAATATCAAAATTTTCAAAACCGATTTCCTCATTAAATATTAAATTTCTATATTATTATGCTGCTTATCAATCTTTCCATCCTAAATCTTTCCATATTAAACTTTTGTTCCCTAAATTCTCCTTAAACCATGATTCATGGGTCTTAAATCCTTCCATATCAAACTTTTATTCCCTTCCTTTTCTCAACACTTACCATCGTACTATCACCGTAAATCACTTCTTTATATACATCCAACAATTAAGCACATTCCCACAAGCATTCTCTTATTCCAAGCCTCTATTCTCTCCACACCCCCTGCTATGGCATCATCTTCTATCCCACAACTAAGCTCCCTCAACCTCACCAGTGAGGAAACAGAACTCTTGTATACCCCAGACTTTGGCTGGGACTTTGTCGAGGAGGACCCCAAGGCATGTCTTTTAGGATGTTTCATATCCTCCAAAACTGTTGACATTTACGCTGTCATCAACGCATTCGAAGGCATCTGGAAGCCAAACAACGTAGTGTCCATCTCTGTTATTCAAGACAACTATATGAAGATCAAGTTCAAGGACGTCAAGTCATGTTATGAGGTTCTTAATCGCGGCCCTTGGCTGTATAAGGATGAATGGCTTGCCATTACTGAGTATGACCCTGCTAAGCCGCTTGGGGATTATTCCTTCAACTCTATGAGGATCTGGATACGCTTCTTCTCTCTCCCATCCTCACTCTATGAGGACTTTGACCGCTCGCACCTTGTGGGACATGCCCTCGGGACGATGGCTGGGAATGTTATCCGAACTGATACCCGAGAAGCTGATGGAAACATGAAAGAATTTCTACGAGTGGAGATCTTCCTGAATATCACCAAACCAGTCACCCGTTTTGTTTTCATAGGATCGGGTACAAACAAAACTATGTGTCGTATCCAATATGAACGCCTTCCCACCCTTTGTCCTGGCTGCGGAATTATTAGTCATACGATTGAAAACTACCCCAATCGAGCATCTCTTGATCTGAACAAACTGCAATACGGGGAATGGCTCCGCTATCTCCCCCCAAGACGCCGCCCAGCTGGTACAAGGGGGCGTCTTCGCTATGTCGAACCCGAACTCAATCAGAACAATCCCTTACCGAATGGTACTTTCCCTTACTTTTCTTCAAATTTTTCATCCTTTCTACATCTTCGATATAAATTTATTTTAACTTTACTGTTTTTTCTATTTACGTTCTTATTTTTATCATTCACAGCTAATCCTGCTCCAGTTGCTGCTGCAAATACTAATCCTGTTCCAAACAATGAAACTAATGTTATGGGTATATCTCTTAATCTTCCCATCAACATTAAATTCTTTTTCAAAAAAAATTCCTTTACTAAATTACTTTGTCTAAACTCTTCTGCAGGCTCTCTTAACGAGGGCGATGTTGCATCCTTTTCGGAACAACCCACCGAGGATGTCCCCAATACGGATACTGCCATGGGGGATGCCCCCTGCCAATGATCCCCCAGCTACAGATTCAAAGCAGAAAGCACCCCTCGAGCCTCAACCTTTAAACACCATCTACCCGATTCCTGAAGATGACTCTGATGGGGAATGAGATACCACTAATGATGGTGTTCCAAGTCCAACTGCCCAGCAGATTAAGAAAATAGAAGCTGAATTGCGTAAGCCTCATATTTCTACCGATACCATATTCAATGATTTTAACCAATGGCTACTTAAAACTTACCCAAATGATGCAGCTCCGGCCCCTGTTCCAGCCCCACCGAATCGCGGCATGAAACTTCGCTCCCCTATTCAAGTATCGCTCCCGCCAAAAAAATCCAAACCGTCCGGTTCCACCCTAAAAGCTGGGATGAGCAGCTCAAAAAACTCTCCGGCGGCGGCTGACTCCCAGCCCCGCCGAGCAAAATGAAGCTTTTGTGTTGGAACTGCCAGGGTCTAGGACAAGCCCCGGCGGTTCAACATCTTCGAGACTATGTCCGGCAATCTGTCCCTGATGTTATTTTCCTATGTGAAACAAAACTTAATAATGTGGCTTGTAGCCAACTTTGTCTTTCTTTAGGTTTTAAAAACATTATTTCTATTCCCCCTTCGGAGGGGTGTTCCGGAATCGCACTTTTTGCTACCAACTATATCAATATTAATTTACTTTCGTATTCTCAGCGTTATATACATAGTCAAATAACATCAAACAATAATAATATTTTTTTCACGGGTATACACGGCCATTCTGAAACCAGCCAAAAATATAAAACTTGGGAAATTATTGACTCCTTAAATACAAATAATAATAATGTTCCTTGGCTTTTAGGAGGGGATTTTAATGAAATCCTATCAGACTCCGAAAAGCAAGGAGGAAGTCGAAGGCCTAGATCCCAAATAAACAACTTTCGTCAATGTCTTTCTCGCAACAACCTTTTTGACTGTAAGCCAACATCGGGTTGGTTCACTTGGACGAAAGCTGGGCCTTTAACCCCAACTATTCATGAAAGATTAGACCGGTTCGTTGCTAACTCGGCTTGGCAGAATATGTTTCCTTCCTTTTGCATCACAACGGACTATGTGGCCAAGTCTGACCACTGCTTCCTGTCTCTCGACACATCCCTTACGATCACCCCTCTTCATCGCTCACCCAGTACTTTCCGGTTTGAGAACTGCTGGGCTAATAATGAAGACAATATTTCAACTATTAAACGTACCTGGGTAAATACCTATGGAACGGCTATTGATAAAATACATGCTGTCGGTAATAGTCTAGAGGAATGGCAGAACCAACAGAGACTTAAATCCTCCGGGCGTATTAATTTCCTGACCAAGAAAATTAACAAATTCCTATGTCGCCCCTTAACTGCTGCAACTGAAGGAATTTATTTAAAATTCAGATCTGAACTCAATAAACTGCTAACGGAACAAGAAACTTATTGGGCACAAAGATCTCGCACGTTATGGCTTTCTCAAGGTGATAAAAATACGAGATTTTTTCATGCTCGGGCAAATAATAGAAGGAAAAAAACTCGATTAATGGTTTATTTGACTCCAATTCGAACTGGTGTACGGCTGAATCAGATCTTATGTCTATTGCTTCTAGTTACTTCCAAAATCTCTTTACGTCTTCCAAACCCCATATTTCCGATAGCATTCTTGATAAAATTACCCCATCCATTACTCAATCTATGAATGATAACTTACAACGATCTTTCACTAAGGAAGAAATACTCCACGCTTTCCGGGACATTGATCCTAGGAAAGCTCCGGGTATTGATGGACTACCTAGTAGTTTTTTCCGTCAGCACTGGGACACTGTTGAAGAAGACGTTATTGATCTTTGCCTAAACTTATGAAATGGCACTATTGATATGTCTTTGGTCAATAAAACTATTTTGGTTCTAATTCCCAAAATAAATGACCCGACTACCATGAGACACCTTAGACCGATTAGTCTTTGTACTGTTCTTTACAAAATAGTTGCTAAAACCATTGTCAACAGAATGAAGCAGACAATTCCCTTTTGTATTAGCACTAATCAAGCAGCCTTCGTCCAGGGGCGCAACATCTCTGATAATATTCTTGTAGCTCATGAAATTATTCACAATATCAACTCAGGGTCAACCAAATCTTCTCAAGGAGCCGCTCTTAAACTAGATATGGAAAAGGCTTTTGATCGAGTCGAATGGTCCTTCTTAGCAAATGTTATGGAACGTATGGGTTTTGCATCTGACTGGATCTCCCTCATAATGCGATGTATTACCACAGTTTCCTTTTCAGTTAAAATTAATAATTCTTACTCCCCTTTTTTCAACCTCAACGTGGTTTACGACAAGGTGATCCTCTTTCACCTTTCCTCTTTCTATTCTGCACACAAGGGCTCTCTGCCTACCTATCTGCTGCTCAACAAACAAACATTCTTCCAGGGCTCGGTGCATGCAAATATGGACCTAAAGTCAATCATCTTCTTTTCGCTGATGATTGTATGGTTTTCATTAATAACTCTGTAACTGAAGCTTCTCATCTTAAAAAAGCTCTGCACACTTATGTTGTTGCCTCTGGTCAAGCGGTAAACTTTGAGAAATCAACAATTTTTTATAACCCCCGTACACCATCCTCTACCAGATCTACGATAAATAGCCTCCTGCAAGTACGTGAGGTGTCCAACCCTGGGGTTTATCTAGGTGTTCCCCTTCTCATAGGTAAAAACAAAACTGAATCTCTAGGATTTGTACGTGATAAAGTCCACGATCGCCTTTCTAGCTGGAATAAACATCTTTTATCTTTTAGTGGCCGCAAGATTTTCATTAAAGCAGTCCTTCAATCCCTACCTCGGTATGTTATGTCCTGTTATCTTCTTCCACAAAACATTATTGATGATATGACTTCAGCTATCAGGCAATATTGGTGGACCGGCAAATCAAATAAAAAAGGATGGCATATGCTACCATGGAACCATGTCTGTTTACCTAAGGCTGCTGGAGGAATGGGGTTTAAAGACTTACATGACTTCAATGTTGCTCTCTTGGGTAAACAAATATGGCGACTCATTTGTGAGCCGGATTCTCTACTAGGCCAAATATACCGTGCTAAATATTTCCCTTCTGGGAATATCCTCGATTCATCCAGGCCTATTCGTGGCTCCTTCGCCTGGCAAGGTATGTATAATGCTATACAACGCCTTCTCCCAGGGTTCCTATACCGTCCATGAATTAATAGCAATATTAGAGTACATAAAGACATCTGGGGCGGTCATTCCCCTATTACACTTACTGGGGATTATGAACTCTCGGATGAGGTTCATATTCGGTGTCGTGATTTTATGGTCCGTAACCAAACCGCTTGGGATCCGGTCAAAGTACATCGTTACTTTAATCCAACGGACGCGACCAACATTCTAAGTATACCAATTATAAATGACCATCGTGACTCTATTCTTTGGTCCCCTAACGATTCGGGCATTTTCTCAGTTCGTTCTGGTTATCTTTTCTTACAGCGTTTTATGCCTCCCCAAACACCACTCACTCGCTTTTGGAAATATCTGTCCAAAGTCAGGGCTTTGCCTAAAGTCAAAACTTTTGGATGGCGCATGGCGTCTGGTGCTTTACCAGTTGGTTCTAAAATGCAAGTCTTTTCACCAAACTCGGGGCCTTGCCCCATTTGTGGTAATCATTCAGAGACTATTCTCCATGCTCTTCATGACTGCCCAGGGGCCACTGAAGCCTTACAGCTATTTGGTATTCCCCTTGACCTTTACAGGAGTTCGGCTACTACACCTTTACAATGGCTGGAGGAAGCCGCCCATAGACTTCCTGCTAATAAATTTGGTCTTTTCCTTACTACTGTCTGGAATGTTTGGAATAGGCGTAATGACTGGGTTCATAACCACCATTTACAACCATCCTGGCTTATTGCCGTCAATTCAATTAGTTTACATAACGACTTTTACATTGCATCTGAGCCTTCTACTCCAGCGCCTTCTATTTTTTCCTCTCCAAGTTGGATTCCTCCGCCATCTAACCATATTAAAATTAATGTAGATGGGGCCTTTAATCCTTCTACACGTTCGGCGGCCGTAGGCGCTGTCGCACGTGACTCTACAGGAGCAGTTGTAGGGGGCCTCACTTTTCCGCTAGGCAGCCGTCCGGATGCAGTTACTTGTGAAGGAGAAAGCCTTCTTTCCGGAGTCACTTTCGCTCGCTCTCAAGGTTGGACCAGGATTCTACTGGAAACCGATTGTGCTTCCATTGCAAATAGAATCAACAATCCAGGATTGGATGTTTCTACATTGGGACCTCTTATTCATCAGATTCGGGAGTCTCTTAATGATTTTGTATCAGCTTCTGTTTCATTTGTACGCCGTGAGGAAAATCATGTAGCACATTCTTTGGCTACCTTTTCGCTTGGCAATATGTATGCCTTATCTTTTGATTTTGTTATTCCTCTTTGTATCAACCACCTTCTACCAAATCCTTCTTGAATTAATAAAACATAGGCACTCTTTTCCCCTTTTTAGGGTCCTCTAGCTCAGCTTGAAGGACAGTAGTAGGGGTTTTTAACGAGGCCTTTCTTTCAAAAAAAAGTCCAACGGGTCCATTTTACGGCCTATTTAGACCCGCTCGTCCGAAACCTCTACAAAAAGGACCGCAAAACAAGTTTTAATCAAAACCTAAGAGTTCATTTCGTTGATTACAAGCTTTTTAACACTATTGTATTGCAAAAATCCAGTTTCTGTTCTTTTTACGCAGTTATAAGTTCAACGGGTCCATTTTAAGGCCCATTTAGACCCGCTCGTCCGAAACCTCTACAAAAAGGACCGAAAAACAAGTTTTGATCCAATTTTAGGAGTTCATATAATTGATTACGAGCTTTTCAACAAGATTATATTGCAAAAACTCAAATTCGGTATTTTTTACTCAGTTAAAACTCCAACGGGTCCATTTTACGGCCCATTTAGACCCGCTCGCCCGAAACCTCTTCAAAAATGACTGAAAAACAGGTTTTAATCAAATTTTAGGAGTTCATTTAATTGATTACGATCTTTACAACACGATTATATTGCAAAAACTCAAATTTTGTACTTTTTACTCAGTTAAAAGTCCAACGGGTCCATTTTACGGCCCATTTAGGCCCGCTCGTCCAAAACCTCTACAAAAAGGACCGCAAAACAAGTTTTAATCAAAACCTAAGAGTTCATATCGTTGATTACGAGCTTTTCAACACTATTGTATTGCAAAAATTCAATTTCTGTTCTTTTTACGCAATTATAAGTTCAACGGGTCCATTTTAAGGCCCATTTAGACCCGCTCGTCCGAAACCTCTACAAAAAGGACCAAAAAAGAAGTTTTGATCCAATTTTACGAGTTCATAAAATTGATTACGAGCTTTTCACCAAGATTATATTGCAAAAAATCAAATTCGGTATTTTTTACCCAGTTAAAAGTCCAACGGGTCCATTTTACGGCCCATTTAGACCCGCTCGCCCGAAACCTTTTCAAAAATGACCGAAAAACAAGTTTTAATCAAATTTTAGGACTTCATATCATTGATTACGATCTTTTCAACACGATTATATTGCAAAAACTCAATTTATGTATTTTTTACTCAGTTAAAAGTCCAACGGGTCCATTTTACGGCCCATTTAGATCCGCTCGTCCTGAAACCTCTACAAAAAGGACTGCAAAACAAGTTTTAATCAAAACTTAAGAGTTCATATCATTGATTACGAGCTTTTCCACACTATTGTATTGAAAAAATTCAATTTATGTTCTTTTTACGCAGTTATAAGTTTAACGGGTCCATTTTAAGGCCCATTTAGACCCGCTCGTCCGAAACCACTACAAAAAGGACCGAAAAACAAGTTTTGATCCAATTTTAGGAGTTCATATAATTGATTACGAGCTTTTCAACAAGATTATATTGCAAAAAGTCCATTTCTGTATTTTTTACTTAGTTAAAAGTCCAACGAGTCCATTTTACGACCCATTTAGACCCGCTCGCCCGAAACCTCTTCAAAAATGACTGAAAAACAAGTTTTAATCAAATTTTAAGAGTTTATATAATTGATTACGATCGTTTCAACATGATTATATTACAAAAACTCAATTTCTGGAATTTTTACTCAGTTAAAAGTCTAACGGGTCCATTTTACAGCCCATTTACACCAGCTCGTCCGAAACCTCTACAAAAAGGACTAGAAAACAAGTTTTAATCAAAACTTAAGAGTTCATATCGTTGATTACGAGCTTTTCAACACTATTGTATTGCAAAAATTCAATTTATGTTCTTTTTACGTAGTTATAAGTTCAACGGGTCCATTTAAGGCCCATTTAGACCCAGTCGCCCGAAACCTCTACAAAAAGGACCGAAAAACAAGTTTTGATCAAATTTTAGGAGTTCATATAATTGATTACGAGCTTTTCAACAAGATTATATTGCAAAAACTCAAATTCGGTATTTTTTACTCAGTTAAAAGTCCAATGGGTCCATTTTACGGCCCAATGACTGAAAAACAAGTTTTAATCAAATTTTAGGAGTTCATATAATTGATTACGATCTTTTCAACACGATTATATTGCAAAAACTCAATTTTTGTACTTTTTACTCAGTTAAAAGTCCAACAGGTCCATTTTACGGCCCATTTAGACCCGCTCGCCCGAAACCTCTTCAAAAATGACTGAAAAACAAGTTTAATCAAATTTTAGGTGTTCATATAACTGATTACGATCTTTTCAACACGATTGTATTGCAAAAATTCAATTTTTGTTCTTTTTACGCAATTATAAGTTCAACGGGTCCATTTTAAGGCCCATTTAGACCCGCTAGTCCGAAACCTCTTCAAAAATGACTGAAAAACAAGTTTTGATCAAATTTTAGGAGTTCATATAATTGATTACGAGCTTTTCAAAAGGATTATATTGCAAAAACTCAAATTCAGTATATGTTACTCAGTTAAAAGTCCAACGGAACCATTTTACGGCCCATTTACACCCGCTCCACCGAATCCTCTTCAAAAATGACCAAAAAAATGTTTTAATCAAATTTTAGGACTTCATATCATTGATTACGATCTTTTCAACACGATTATATTTCAAAAACTCAATTTTTGTACTTTTTACTCAGTTAAAAGTCCAACGGGTCCATTTTACGACCCATTTAGACCCGCTCGTCCGAAACCTCTGAAAAAGGACCGCAAAACGAATTTTAATCAAAACTTAAGAGTTCATATCTTTGATTACGAGCTTTTCAACACTATTGTATTGCAAAAATTCAATTTCTGTTGTTTTTACGCAATTATAAGTTCATCGGGTCCATTTTAAGGACCATTTAGACCCGCTCGTCCGAAACCTCTACAAAAAGGACAGAAAAACAAGTTTTGATCCAATTTTAGGAGTTCATATAATTGATTACGAGCTTTTCAACAAGATTATATTGCAAAAACTCAAATTCGGTATTTTTTACTCAGTTAAAAGTCCAACAGGTCCATTTTACGACCCATTTAGACCCGCTCGCACGAAACCTCTTCAAAAATGACTGAAAAACAAGTTTTAATCAAATTTTAGGAGTTCATATAATTGATTACGATCTTTTCAACACGATTATATTGCAAAAACTCAATTGTTGTACTTTTTACTCAGTTAAAAGTCCAACGGGTCCATTTTACGGCCCATTTAGACCCGCTCGTCCGAAACCTCTACAAAAAGGACCGCAAAACAAGTTTTAATCAAAACTTAAGAGTTCATATCGTTAATTACGAGCTTTTCAACACTATTGTATTGCAAAAATTCAATTTATGTTCTTTTTACGCAGTTATAAGTTCAACAGGTCCATTTTAAGGCCCATTTAGACCCGCTCGTCCGAAACCTCTACAAAAAGGACCGAAAAACAAGTTTTTATCCAATTTTACGAGTTCATATAATTGATTACGAGCTTTTCAACAAGATTATATTGCAAAAACTCAAATTCGGTATTTTTTACTTAGTTAAAAGTCCAACGGGTTCATTTTACAGCCCATTTAGACCCGCTCGACCGAAACCTCTACAAAAAGGACCGCAAAACAAGTTTTAATCAAAACCTAAGAGTTCATATCGTTGATTACGAGCTATTCAACACGATTATATTGCAAAAATTCAATTGTTGTACTTTTTACTCAGTTAAAAGTCCAACGGGTCCATTTTACGGCCCATTTAGACCCGCTCGTCCGAAACCTCTACAAAAAGGACCGCAAAACAAGTTTTAATCAAAACTTAAGAGTTCATATCGTTGATTACGAGCTTTTCAACACTATTGTATTGCAAAAATTCAATTTATGTTCTTTTTACGCAGTTATAAGTTCAACAGGTCCATTTTAAGGCCCATTTAGACCCGCTTGTCCGAAACCTCTACAAAAAGGACCGAAAAACAAGTTTTTATCCAATTTTACGAGTTCATATAATTGATTACGAGCTTTTCAACAAGATTATATTGTAAAAACTCAAATTCGGTATTTTTTACTTAGTTAAAAGTCCAACGGGTTCATTTTACAGCCCATTTAGACCCGCTCGACCGAAACCTCTACAAAAAGGACCGCAAAACAAGTTTTAATCAAAACCTAAGAGTTCATATCGTTGATTACGAGCTTTACAACACTATTGTATTGCAAAAATTCAATTTCAGTTCTTTTTACGCAGTTATAAGTTCAACGGGTCCATTTAGACCCGCTCGTCCGAAACCTCTACAAAAAGGACCAAAAAACAAGTTTTGATCCAATTTTACGAGTTCATATAATTGATTACGAGCTTTTCACCAAGATTTTATTTCAAAAAATCAAATTCGGTATTTTTTACCCAGTTAAAAGTCCAACGAGTCCATTTTACGGCCCATTTAGACCCGCTCGCCCGAAACCTCTTCAAAAATGACCGAAAAAAAAGTTTTAATCAAATTTTAGGACTTCATATCATTGATTACGATCTTTTCAACACGATTATATTTCAAAAACTCAATTTTTGTACTTTTTACTCAGTTAAAAGTCCAACGGGTCTATTTTACGGCCCATTTAGACCCGCTCGTCCGAAACCTCTACAAAAAGGACCGCAAAACGAATTTTAATCAAAACTTAAGAGTTCATATCGTTGATTACGAGCTTTTCAACACTATTGTATTGCAAAAATTCAATTTATGTTGTTTTTACGCAATTATAAGTTCAACGGGTCCATTTTAAGGCCCATTTAGACCCGCTCGTCCGAAACTTCTACAAAAAGGATCGAAAAACAAGTTTTGATCCAATTTTAGGAGCTCATATAATTGATTACGAGCTTTTCAACAAGATTATATTGTAAAAACTCAAATTCGGTATTTTTTACTCAGTTAAAAGTCCAACATGTCCATTTTACGGCCCATTTAGACCCGCTCGCACGAAACCTCTTCAAAAATGACTGAAAATAAAGTTTTAATCAAATTTTAGGAGTTCATATAATTGATTACGATCTTTTCAACACGATTATATTGCAAAAACTCAATTTTTGTACTTTTTACTCAGTTAAAAGTCTAACGGGTCCATTTTACGGCCCATTTAGACCCGCTCGTCCGAAATCTCTACAAAAAGGACCGCAAAACAAGTTTTAATCAAAACTTAAGAGTTCATATCGTTGATTACGAGCTTTTCAACACTATTGTATTGCAAAAATTCAATTTTTGTTCTTTTTACGGAGTTATAAGTTCAACGGGTCCATTTTGAGGCCCATTTAGACCAGGTCGTCCGAAACCTCTACAAAAAGGACCGAAAAACAAGTTTTGATCCAATTTTACGAGTTCATATAATTGATTACGAGCTTTTCAACAAGATTATATTGAAAAAACTCAAATTCGGTATTTTTTACTCAGTTAAAAGTCCAACGGGTCCATTTTACAGTCCATTTAGACCCGCTCGCCCGAAACCTCTTCAAAAATGACCGAAAAAAAGTTTTAATCAAATTTTAGGACTTCATATCATTGATTACGATCTTTTCAACACGATTATATTGCTAAAACTCAATTTTTGTACTTTTTACTCAGTTAAAAGTCCTACGGGTCCATTTTACGGCCCATTTAGACCTGCTCGTCCGAAACCTCTACAAAAAGGACCGCAAAACAAGTTTTAATCAAAATTTAAGAGTTCATATCGTTGATTACGAGCTTTTCAACACTATTGTATTGCAAAAATTCAATTTCTGTTGTTTTTACGCAGTTATAAGTTCAACGGGTCCATTTTAATGCCCATTTAGACCCGCTCGTCCGAAACCTCTACAAAAAGGACCGAAAAACAAGTTTTGATCCAATTTTAGGAGTTCATATAATTGTTTATGAGCTTTTCAACAAGATTATATTGCAAAAACTCAAATTTGGTATTTTTTACTCAGTTAAAAGTCGAACGGGTCCATTTTACGGCCCATTTAGACCCGCTCGCACGAAACCTCTTCAAAAATGACTGAAAAACAAGTTTTAATCAAATTTTAGGAGTTCATATAACTAATTACGATCTTTTCAACACGATTATATTGCAAAAACTCAATTTTTGTACTTTTTACTCAGTTAAAAGTCTAACGAGTCCATTTTACTGTCCATTTAGACCCGCTCGTCCGAAACCTCTACAAAAAGGACCGCAAAACAAGTTTTAATCAAAACTTAAGAGTTCATTTCGTTGATTACGAGCTTTTCAACACTATTGTAATGCAAAAATTCAATTTCTGTTCTTTTTACGCAGTTATAAGTTCAACTGGTCCATTTTAAGGCCCATTTAGACCCGCTCGTTCGAGACCTCTACAAAAATGACCGAAAAACAAGTTTTGATCTAATTTTACGAGTTCATATAATATTACAAGCTTTTCAACAGGATTATATTGCAAAAACTCAAATTCGGTATTTTTTACTCAGTTAAAAGTCCAACGGGTCCATTTTACGGCCCATTTAGACCCGCTCGCCCGAAACCTCTTCAAAAATGACTGAAAAACAAGTTTTAATCAAATTTTAGGAGTTCATATAACTGATTACGATCTTTTCAACACGATTGTATTGCAAAAATTCAATTTCTGTTCTTTTTGCGCAGTTATAAGTTCAACGGGTCCATTTTAAGGCCTATTTAGACCCGCTCGTCCGAAACCTCTTCAAAATTGACTGGGAAACAAGTTTTGATCAAATTTTAGGAGTTCATATAATTGATTACGAGCTTTTCAACAAGATTATATTGCAAAAACTCAAATTCGGTATTTTTTACTCAGTTAAAAGTCCAACGAGTCCATTTTACGGCCCATTTACACCCGCTCGCCCTAAACCTCTTCAAAAATGACCGAAAAAAAGTTTTAATCAAATTTTAGGACTTCATATCATTGATTACAATCTTTTCAACACGATTATATTGCAAAAACTCAATTTTTGTACTTTTTACTCAGTTAAAAGTCCAACGAGTACTTAGTTAAAATTCCAACGGGTAACGGGGGACACAGTTAAAATTCCAACGGGTGGATGGCTCTCAATTCTCTCTCAATTCTTTCCGGGGTTTCTGGTGGGTGTTTGCATTTTCATTTCGTTCTCCCTTGTTTTCCGGTGGGCTTTTTCACTCTCTTTCCTTCAATTCCCTTCCCCCACACGGCACCTTTCCACCTTCCGCCGAAAATGCCATCATTTCCATCAAACCAGATTCAATTGTTACCATTGGAAAATGGTAAGAGAAGGCCAAGAGCCATCCTACCCCGCATATTTTCTTTTCCTTTGTTTTTTTTCAGTTTATTATTATAACATATTTATCTGGTTTCTAACGCATATTTTGATCTTTTGTTGCGAGATTCACTTGGCTATTATGTTGATCAAAACCGATCTGGGGTTCCCCCTCGCAACCAGATCGGAATCATATGGAAAGGGAGTTTTTTTCCTCTTTATTTCTGGCTATCTTAATAACCCTTTTATCTGGTTTCTAACGCGCCTTTTAATCTTTTTTTTGCAAGATTCAATTGGTTGTTGTTTTGCTTAATACCGATCTGGGGCTCTCCCTCGCTACCAGATCTGAATCTTATGAAAAAGGGGTCTTTTTCCGGTGGAAGCTGTTGCATGAATCCGATCTGGCTTTACCAAAACCGACCGGTGCGTTCTGCCGTTCAACCCTCCCCTTCATCTCTCTTTTACTTTGTTTTCTATTATGTCTCTCTAATCTCCTTTTGATTTTTTTCTTATATGCTTTCTTGCTGTTTCGGAGCACTCCTCCTCTTTCTCCGATCGAATCCCATGAAGGAGGCCATGCTTCCGGCCGCCTGGTTTTTTTGCCCTTTACCCTATTTTTAATTTTCTTTTTTATATCGATGAAATCTGGGTTTGATTTTTCGATGCATGTCTTTTCTATCTCAAACTTTTTTCTATTCTCAGATTTAGCTTACCCTATTTCTCTTGACAGGCTCGCCAAACCGCCGCCACCATTGTTCTGGAATTTTCCTAGTTCCGATCGTTTCAAGGGATTCTCTGGAGTCTGGATCCCCTTAACCATTTACCTTTTATCTTTGTTGTTTATTTATCTCTTTATCTCAATATGTTCATCTCTGTCTTTGGGCTTTCACATTTTCACATTTTCCTTCCGTTTTCGTCTTCTCAGTTTACAAATGAAAAAGGTCGGAACCCATTTCAATGGGGACCGAGGGAGGTTTCAGGTGTTTGTTCCGCCCTCTCACCTTCTGATTCGGGGTTTACCCAAACAGGGGGTTCATATATGTTCTTCTCCTCCATTGTTTATTCTTTTATTTCCTTTTTATTTTTATCTGAGATTATTACATTGCTGCCTTTTCTTTTTTCTCCAGATTTGGTCTATTTTCTTCTGTTCTGGATCTAGATGAGCTATCTATTGGAAGCATTTTACAAAGGTTTCTCTTTGTTTTCTTCTTATCATTATACTCTTCATTATACTTTTGTACTCTGGATTGAAGTATACCCCTGGCCTTATCATATTTATCTTCATACATTCATTAAGTCTTTATCCCTCTTCTGTTATTGACAATTTGATTTGGTTAGTCATTATTTTATTTATGTTCTCTGGTTTGATATGGTTTTCTGCCATTATCTTGTACACCTTTCATTATCTCTTACGCATTTATCACTTTATCTTCTCTGCCATATTCATGAACACCCTTACTGCCGTTTGGGATTCACCCAATATTACACTTTACATCTTTTGGTTTTCCCCCACTTTAAACAGTCATACTTTTAACATCTATATCAAATTAGTTTATCTTATTATTACAGATACTTTTCCTCTGTCTCATCACTTTCTTTCATTTCCTATGCTCTCTCTTATTTTCTGGTATCTTTTATCACCATTGATTCCTATATACAACAAGCCCTTCAAGGGAAAATCATACCAGCCCACTTTTTGGGATTATTAAATTTTACTTATAATTCTCAACTTTTGTATTTCCTCTATACCTATACTTCATCACTAACCCACTATATCTCTTTGTTGTTTTTTGCCTTCTCCAAGTTATACTGCTCGAAAGTAATACATAGAAACACCACGAGTTATAGATGCTCTTCACGGTCTTGTGTAAATAGAACCCTCTTCCCAAATTGGTTAAACTGTGTTACATTAAATTCTAAGGTTACTATTATAATTCTGGTCCACACTTCTTATGTTGTTCTTTATAATATTCCTTTTTACATATCTACTCTTGACTCATTTAGAACACACCTAATCTGTATTTACCCACATTGTCCTATACCATTTGCATATTCCGGCTGGACTACCAAATCTATTTTCTTTTACGAATATACCTTCAAGACTCTTATCTTTTTTTGCAACTATACTTTCAAAGCTTCTTTCATGTATACTTTGATCTTTTTGCAGACCTTGAATCCAAGTGATAACAATACCATGCAGTTTTGCAGGTCTTTCGATACTCCTTGTTGCACTATTCATTGGTTATGTAATTATGTAGCTGTAATTTATTTAATTTGTTCACCCCCATCTTTTTTTTTTGCTCATTTGGTCTGTATTAACTTTCTCTACCCCGCTTCCTCCTCTCCTTGGGTCTGTAATTATTTTGTGCTGCTTTCTTTTTGTTTTCCCTTTCTCTATGCTTTTTATTTGGTTGCTTTTTACTCATAGATGTATGTCTCTAGGTTTTTTCTCTGCTTTATATGCTTCTGTCTATCTGCTTCATGTATGTTGCTTTGAATGTTTCATTTTATGCTCAATCGATATTAAGTATCGTGACCCCTACTACACCTTATTAGGTGACCGTTCTCTAGCCCTTTCAAGGGATTTTACAACTACCCTATCTTTTAGGGACAACTTCTCTCCTCACAATTTTCAAAATTGCAAACCATTAATTTTTTCCTTCCCCTCTTTTTTTAGTCAATACTTCTGGTGGAACTCAAAACTCAAATCAAGAGCATTTATTCTCTGGCTTTTAATAAAATTAACATGCCATATATTACTATTTAAATACCTTTTTTCAATCTTCCTTACCGGTTATAATTTTCAAAAATTGCCCATAATAAAGTTTTTAAATATAGCTAATAGTAATTATTTCCTTCCGTTTTTATCCTGGTACATGAGTAATTCCTTTATTAAAATTATAATCAATTTCTCTACAATCTATTTAATACAATTAACTATATTTCCAAAATTACACTCATTAAACTTTGACGTTTCTTTTGCAACATTAATACCATTAATGGAATTATTTTTCGGTATTTCCATCTTTTATTTTCTATTAACTGCACCTCCTAAATTTATTCTCCGACTTAAATACTCGAATGTTAAAATATTCCCTTTTATTACCAAGGCTGCTCCAGTCTTTCTTTATTTATCCCTTATTATCAGCCAATACTTCCATAAAATCTTTTTACTCTTACCTTTAAACTTTAATTTAAAATTAAATAGATATTTAAGGTACAATCCCCTAAAATCTGCATGCAAAATACTATCTCTAAATAACCCTAATAGAACACCTTCCCTTAATAATTCTTCTAGATCGTTTAAGGAAAGTTCTTTATATAGTTTCCTTTATGATACTAATAGATCCTATCTTTTCCAATCTCTAATTGTTTTTCCAAAATCTCTTCAATCTACTTTCCATATTTCAACTCCCTCAATTGTTTTCTTTATATATGTACATCACAATTACACCAATCCACAAAACCATCTCTATCCTTTTACTATCCCAAATCTACCAACCCTCTCGATGGCTTCATCCTCTTCCATTCCCCAACTCAGCTCTATCAATCTCACCAACGAAGAAGCAGAATTGCTCTACACACCCGACTTTGGTTGGGATATTATCAAGGAAGACCCCAAGCTTATTCTAATCGGATGCTTCATATCGTCTAAAGTGATAGACATATATGCGGTTATCAATGCATTCGAAGGAATCTGGAAGCCTAATGAGGTAGTATCCATATCGGTTATACAAGACAACTTCCTCAAAATAAAGTTCAAGGAAATCAAGAATTGCTATGAGGTCATCAACCGCGGTCCTTGGCTGTACAAGGATGAATGGTTAGCAGTTACTGAATATGATCCAGCCAAATCCTTAAGAGATTACAACTTCAATATCATGAGAATTTGGATCCGATTTTTCTCCCTCCCTGATTCACTTTATGCTGATGTTGATCGATCCCATCTGGTGGGACATGCCCTAGGGTCAATGGTTGGCAATGTCCTCCGAACGGATACCCGAGAGGTTGAGGGGAATATGAAGGACTTCCTTCGAGTCGAAATTTTGCTTGACATCACAAGACCTGTCACCCGCTTTGTTTTTATTGGATCAGTTGATAACAAAATAATGTGTCGTATTCCGTATGAAAGACTCCCTACTCTCTGTCCTGGTTGTGGTATTATCAGCCACACATTAGAAAACTGTCACATCCGTTCTTCACTCGATCTCACCAAATTACAGTACGGGGAATGGCTCCGCTATCTTCCCCCAAGACGTCGCCCAGTTGGAATTCGTGGGCGTATCCGCAATGTGGAACCAAATCTTAATCCAAATATCCCTCCAATGAATGGTAATTTTATTTCAACCTTTACAATAATCTCATTTTTTATTCGATTTACTCCCCCAATTATTCTGTCCAAGTACTTACTTTCTGATCTCTTTGTAGTGGCCCCAACAAATATTCCAGCAGCTTCGGCCAACACTACTACTCCTCCCACCGATCAGAACAATATAGGTAATTTAAATTACATCTTCCTCATCTTCTATATAAATGTTTATAAGCACCTAATCACAATCAATCTCCAATATATAGGTTCTCTAAATGAAGGCGATGCCGCCTCCTTTACGGAACAAGCAACTGAGGAAGCCCCAAACGTTGACACGGCCATGGAAGAAGGTCCCAACTCTGCTAAAGATCCCCCCGCATCTGACTTAAAACAAAAAGCTCCACTCGAGCCCCAGCCTCTGAATACCATCTATCCCATCCCGGAAGATGGTTCCGAGGATGATTGGGACACCACGGATGATGGTGTTCCTAGCCCTACTGCCCAGCAGATTAAAAAGATTGAGTCTGAATTGCGTAAGCCCTCTAATCCCACTGATACAATTTTCAATGATTTTAATCAGTGGTTACTAAAAACTTACCCCAATGATGCAGCCCCTGCACCTACACCTGCACCTGCACCAGCCCCAACGAACCGAGGCATGAAACGCAGCTCTCCAATACAAGTGTCCCTCCCGCCAAAAAAATCCAAACCATCAGGATCCACTCCTAAAGCTGGGATGAGCAGCTCTAAAAACTCTCCGGCGGCGGCTGATTCCCAGCCCCGCCGAGCAAAATGAGGATCCTATGCTGGAACTGTCAGGGTCTTGGACAAGCCCCGACGGTTCAACATTTCCGGTCCTATGTCCAACGCACCAACCCGGATGTCATTTTCTTATGCGAAACCAAAATAAATAACACGGAATGTAACCGCATTTGTCTTTCATTAGGAATGTTAGACATTATTTCTATTTCCCCTACGGAAGGGTGTTCCGGCATTTCCCTATTTGCAGCAAACAATATTAATATAAGTTTAATTTCTTACTCGTCGCGTTATATTCATACTCAAATAACTAAGAATAATTATACAATGTTCTTTACTGGAATGTATGGTTTCTCTGAAACTAGTTAAAAATATAAAACATGGGAACTTATAGATTCATTATACTCTTCTACTAAAAATAACCCGTGGCTTCTCGGTGGGGATTTTAATGAAATTTTAACTGACTTTGAAAAACAAGGGGGTTGCCGAAGGGCTAGATCTCAAATACAAAATTTTCGCAACTGTTTATCACGAAACAATCTTTTTTATTGCAAACCAACTTCCGGATGGTTTACATGGACAAAAGTAGGGCCTTTAACCCCAATCATACATGAAAGATTAGATCGATTTATAGCTAATTCGGCTTGGCAAGATCTCTACCATTCCTACCGAATTACCACGGATTATGTAGCCAAATCTGACCATTGTTTCCTACTCCTTGATTTAGACCCTTTGGCTTCCACCCCCCATCAACGGCCATCCAACAATTTCCGCTTCGAAAACTGCTGGGCTAATAATGTGGATAATATTCACACAATTAAAAGGGCTTGGACCAATACTCCTGGATCTGTCATTGACAAAATCGAAGCTATTGGCACATACCTAGAAGCATGGCAAAATCAACAACGTTTTAAATCAATCGGAAGGATTAAGTTCCTCACTAAAAAAATTGATAAATATCTATATCGTCCCTTAACTGCCGCAAATGAACAAGTATATCTAAATTACAGAACAAAACTAAATAAACTCTTAACAGAACAAGAAATTTATTGGGCTCAAAGATCTCGCACTCTCTGGCTTTCCCAAGGGGACAAAAATACCAAGTTCTTCAATGCTCGAGCAACTAATAGGAAAAAGAAAAATTCGATTACAGGCCTTTTTGACGCTAAATCGAATTGGTGTACGTCTGATTCAGATCTTATGAATATCGCTTCTACATATTTTCAAAATCTTTTCACTTCTTCTAATCCCCAAATCTCGAATAATATTCTTGATAAAATTCACCCTTCCATCAATCAATCAATGAACGAAACCCTTCTAAGGTCTTTCACTAAAGAGGAAATTCTCCATGCCTTTCAAGATATTGACCCTAGGAAAGCACCTGGTATTGATGGCCTACCTAGTAGATTTTTCCGACAACATTGGGACACAGTGGACGAAGATGTTATTAATCTTTGCATTAATCTTCTAAACGGTAAAGCTGATATGGCCTCAGTCAACAAAACTATATTAGTTCTAATCCCCAAAGTTCAGGATCCAACTTCCATGAAACAACTAAGACCAATCAGTCTTTGCACTGTCCTTTATAAAATAGTCGCCAAAACAATAGTCAATAGAATGAAACAGACTATACCCCTATGCATAAGCCCTAATCAAGCAGCCTTTGTTCAGGGACGTAACATCTCGGACAACATCCTCGTTGCACATGAAATTATTCACAATATTAACTCAGGAGCTACTAAGTCTTCTCAAGGTGCTGCTCTTAAGCTAGACATGGAAAAAGCTTTTGATAGAGTAGAATGGTCCTTTCTTGCAAATGTTATGGAACGCATGGGCTTCGCCTCTGAATGGATCACCCTCATAATGCGTTGCATTACTACAGTCTCATTTTCAGTTAAAATTAATAATTTCTTCTCCCCATCCTTTCAACCTCAACGGGGTCTTCGTCAGGGGGATCCCCTATCCCCTTTCCTTTTCCTCTTTTGTACTCAAGGCCTCTCTGCTTATCTAGCTGCTGCTCAACAAACTAAAATTCTACCAGGACTAGGTGCCTGTAAATACGGGCCTAAAGTCAATCACTTGCTTTTTGCCGATGATTGCATGGTTTTCATTAATGCTAATCAAGCTGAAGCGTCTCTTCTTAAAAAAGCTCTTCAAACTTATGCTAATGCATCCGGTCAAGCGGTTAATTTTGAGAAATCAACAATTTATTATAACCCGCGTACACCATCAGCAACAAGAAACATGATTAACAACCTTTTACAAGTACGTGAGGTTTCTAACCCCGGAGTATATCTAGGTATCCCACTTCTAATTGGGAAAAACAAAACGGTATCTCTAGGTTTTTTGCGAGATAAAGTACATGAACGTCTCTCTAGTTGGGACAAACATCTCCTCTCTTTTAGTGGCCGAGAAATTTTCATCAAAGCAGTCCTACAATCCCTCCCACAATACGTTATGTCTTGTTATCTTCTTCCACAAAACATCATTGATGATATGACTTCATCAATCCACCAATACTGGTGGACTGGCAAATCCAACAAAAAAGGTTGGCACATGCTCCCATGGAATCGTGTATGTTTACCTAAATCTGCTGGAGGCATGGGTTTTAAGGATTTGCACGATTTTAACATTGCTCTTCTGGGCAAGCAACTTTGGAAACTCATTTGCGAACCAGATTCTCTACTAGGACAAATATACCGTTCTAAATACTTTCCCTCCGGTAATATCCTAGATGCACCAAAACCCAATCGTGGTTCCTTCGCTTGGTAAGGTATGTATAACGCGCTTTAGCGTCTATTCCCCGGTTTTCTCTACCGCCCAGGTATATACAGTAATATTAGAATACACAAAGATTTATGGGGAGGGTCTTCCCCGATTGAGCTCACTGGGGATTACGAAATCTCAGATGAATTTCATATTCGATGTCGTGATTTTATGATTCGTAACCAAACAGCTTGGGATATGGATAAGATAAGGAATTACTTTAATCCAACTGATGCCAATGCTATTCTTCGTATCCCCATCATAAATGATCATCGTGATTCAATATTATGGTCCCCTAATGACTCGGGTATCTACTCAGTCCGTTCTGGATATATTTTCCTGCAACGCTCCATGAACCCACATATGTCACCTACTCGGCTCTGGAAATTTCTATCCAAAGTCAAAGCTTTACCCAAAGTCAAGACTTTTGGTTGGCGTATGGCATCTGATGCTCTACCAGTTGGAGTTAAAATGCAAACCTTTTCTCCTAATTCAGGACCTTGTCCTATCTGTGGTCGCCACTCGGAATCGATCCTTCATGCGCTTCGTGACTGTCCTGGGGCGTCTGAAGTCCTCCAACTTTGTGGTATACCCATTACTCTTTATAGGAGTATAGCTTCTACCCCTCTGCAATGGTTAGAGGAAGCAGCTAACACTCTTTCCTCTGATAAATTTGGTCTCTTCCTTACTGCTTTATGGAATGTATGGAATAGACGTAACGACTGGGTACATAATCAACATTTACAACCACCTTGGCTAATTGCCGTTAATTCCATTAGTTTACATGATGACTTTTGTAAAGCTTTAAAGACGACTGCCCCAGTACCATCGACCTTTTCTACTCCATCCTGGACACCTCCCTCACCTCATCATATCAAAATAAATGTGGATGGAGCTTTTAATCCATCAACTCGTGCAGCTGCCGTTTGCGCCGTTGCTCGTGATTCTGCAGGAGCAGTTGTGGGTGGCCTTGCATTCCCGCTTGGTAGCTGCCAGGACGCTATCACCAGTGAAGGGGAAAGCATCCTTGTTGGTCTCACCTTTGCCCGATCTCAAGGCTGGAGCCGGCTTTTGATTGAAACTGATTGCGCTTCTCTCGCGAATAGGATCAACAATCTTGCTCAGGACCTTTCTACCATGGGACCTACTATTCTTCATATTCAAGCTTCTCTTCACGATTTTTACTTTGTATCTATTTCATTTGTACGCCGTGAGGCAAATCTTATAGCCCATACTTTGGCTACTTTCTCGCTGAATTACATGACTTCTATGTCATTTAATTCGGATATCCCATCTTGTATCCAACACTTTGTAAAAAATCATTTATGATTAATAATATTTGGGCACTCTTTTCCCCTTTTTAGGGTCCTCTAGCTCTGCTTGAAGGACAGTAGTAGGGGTTTTTAATGAGGCCTTTTCTTCACACAAAAAAAGTCCAACGGGTCCATTTTACGGCCCATTTAGACCTGCTCGTCCGAAACCTCTACAAAAAGGACCACAAAACAAGTTTTAATCAAAACTTAAGAGTTCATATCGTTGATTACGAGCTTTTCAACACTATTGTATTGCAAAAATTCATTTATGTTCTTATTACGCAGTTATAAGTTCAACGAGTCCATTTTAAGGCCCATTTAGACCCGCTCGTCCGAAGCCACTACAAAAAGGACCGAAAAACAAGTTTTGATCCAATTTTAAGAGATCATATAATTGATTACGAGCTTCTCCACAAGATTATATTGCAAAAAGTCCATTTCTGTATTTTTTACTCAGTTAAAAGTCCAACGGGTCCATTTTACGGCTCATTTAGACCCGCTCGCCCGAAACCTCTTCAAAAATGACTGAAAAACAAGTTTTAATCAAATTTTAGGAGTTCATATAATTTATTACGATTGTTTCAAAACGATTATATTGCAAAAACAAAATTTCTGTATTTTTTACTCATTTAAAGTCCAACGGTTCCATTTTTCGGCCCATTTAGACCCGCTCGTCCGAAACCTCTACAAAAAGGACCGCAAAACAAGTTTTAATCAAAACTTAAGAGTTCATATCGTTGATTACGAGCTTTTCAACACTATTGTATTGCAAAAATTCAATTTATGTTCTTTTTACGCAGTTATAAGTTCAACGGGTCCATTTTAAGGACCATTTAGACCCGCTCGTCCGAAACCTCTACAAAAAGGACCGAAAAACAAGTTTTGATCCAATTTTACGAGTTCATATAATTGATTACGAGCTTTTCAACAAGATTATATTGCAAAAACTAAAATTTGGTATTTTTTACTTAGTTAAAAGTCTAACGGGTCCATTTTACGGCCCATTTAGACCCGCTCGCCCGAAATCTCTTCAAAAATGACTGAAAAAGATGTTTTAATCAAATTTTAGGAGTTCATATAATTGATTACGATCTTTCAACACGATTATATTGCAAAAACTCAATTTAAGTACTTTTTACTCAGTTAAAAGTCCAACGGGTCCATTCTACGGCCCATTTAGACCCGCTCATCCGAAACCTCTACAAAAAGGACCGTAAAACATGTTTTAATCAAAACATAAGAGTTCATATCGTTGATTACGAGCTTTTCAACACTATTGTATTGCAAAAATTCAATTTATATTCTTTTTACGCAGTTATTAGTTCAACGGGTCCATTTTAAGGGGCATATTGACCCGCTCGTCCGAAACCACTACAAAAAGGACCGTAAAACAAGTTTTGATCCAATTTTAGGAGTTCATATAATTGATTACGAGCTTTTCAACAAGATTATATTGCAAAAAGTCAATTTCTATATTTTTTACTCAGTTAAAAGTCCAACGGGTCCATTATACGCCCCATTTAGACTCGCTCACCCGAAACCTCTTCTAAAATGACTGAAAAACAAGTTTTAATCAAATTTTAGGAGTTCATATAATTGATTACGATCGTTTCAACAAGATTATATTGCAAAAACTCAATTTCTGTATTTTTTACTCAATTAAAAGTCCAACGGGTCTATTTTACGGCCCATTTACACCCGCTCGTCTGAAACCTCTACAAAAATGACCGTAAAACAAGTTTTAATCAAAACTTAAGAGTTCATATCGTTGATTACGAGCTTTTCAACACGATTGTATTGCAAAAATTCTATTTTTGTTCTTTTTACTCAGTTATAAGTTCAACGGGTCCATTTTAAGGCCCATTTAGACTCGCTCGTCCAAAACATTTTCAAAAATGACTGAAAAACAAGTTTTGATCAAATTTTAGGAGTTCATATAATTTTTACGAGGTTTTCAACAAGATTATATTGCAAAAACTCAAATTCGGTACTTTTTACTCAGTTAAAAGTCTAACGGGTCCATTTTACGGCCCATTTAGACTCACTCGCACGAAACCTCTTCGAAAATGACTGAAAAACAAGTTTTAACCAAATTTTAGGAGTTAATATCATTGATTACGATCGTTTCAACACGATTATATTGCAAAAACTCAATTTCTGTATTTTTTTACTCAGTTAAAAGTCCAAGGGGTCCATTTTACGGCCAATTTACACCCGCTCGTCCGAAACCTCTACAAAAAGGACCGCAAAACAAGTTTTAATCAAAACTTAAGAGTTCATATCGTTGATTACGAGCTTTTTAACACTATTGTATTGCAAAAATTCAATTTCTATTCTTTTTACGCAGTTATAAGTTCAACGGGTCCATTTTAAGGCCCATTTAGACCCGGTCGCCCGAAACCTCTACAAAAAGGACCGAAAAAAAGTTTTGATCCAATTTTAGGAGTTCATATAATTGATTACGAGCTTTTCAACAAGATTATATTGCAAAAACTCAAATTCGGTATTTTTTACTTAGTTAAAAGTCCAACGGGTCCATTTTACGGCTCATTTAGACCCGCTCGCCCGAAACCTCTTCAAAAATCACTGAAAAACAAGTTTTAATCAAATTTTAAGAGTTCATATAACTAATTACGATCTTTTCAACACGATTGTATTGCAAAAATTCAATTTCTATTCTTATTATGCAGTTATAAGTTCAACGAGTCCATTTTAAGGCCCATTTAGACCCGCTCGTCCGAAACCTCTTAAAAAATGACAGAAAAACAAGTTTTGATCAAATTTTAGGAGTTCATATAATTGATTACGAGCTCTTCAACAAGATTATATTGCAAAAAACCAAATTCGATATTTTTTACCCAGTTAAAAGTCCAATGGGTCAATTTTACGGCCCATTTAGACCCGCTCGCCCGAAACCTCTTCTAAAATGACCGAAAAAAGTTTTAATTAAATTTTAGGACTTCATATCATTGATTACAATCGTCTCAACACGATTATATTGCAAAAACTCAATTTTTGTATTTTTTACTCAATTAAAAGTCCAACGGGTCCATTTTACGGCCCATTTACACCCGCTCGTCCGAAACCTCTACAAAAATGACCGTAAAACAAGTTTTAATCAAAAATTAAGAGTTCATATCGTTGATTACGAGCTTTTCAAAACGATTGTATTTCGAAAATTCTATTTATGTTCTTTTTACTCAGTTATAAGTTCAACGAGTCCATTTTAAGGCCCATTTAGACCCGCTCGTCCGAAACATTTTCAAAAATGACTGAAAAACAAGTTTTGATCAAATTTTACGAGTTCATATAATTGATTACGAGGTTTTCAACAAGATTATATTGCAAAAACTCAAATTCGGTACTTTTTACTCAGTTAAAAGTCTAACGGGTCCATTTTACGGCCCATTTAGACCCGCTCGCACGAAACCTCTTCGAAAATGGCTGAAAAACAAGTTTTAATCAAATTTTAGGAGTTCATATAATTGATTACGATCTTTTCAACACGATTATATTGCAAAAACTCAATTTAAGTACATTTTACTCAGTTAAAAGTCCAACGGGTCCATTCTACGGCCCATTTAGACCCGCTTGTCGGAAACATCTACAAAAAGGACCGCAAAACATGTTTTAATCAAAACTTAGCAGTTCATATCGTTGACTACGAGCTTTTCAACACTATTGTATTGCAAAAATTCAATTTATGTTCTTTTTACGCAGTTATAAGTTCAACGGGTCCATTTTAAGGGCCATTTAGACCCGCTCGTCCGAAACCACTACAAAAAGGACCGAAAAACAAGTTTTGATCCAATTTTAGGAGTTCATATAATTGATTACGAGCTTTTCAACAAGATTATATTGCAAAAAGTCAATTTCTGTATTTTTTACTCAGTTAAAAGTCCAACGGGTCCATTATACGACCCATTTAGACCCGCTCGCCCGAAACCTCTTCTAAAATGACTAAAAACAAGTTTTAATCAAATTTTAGGAGTTCATATAATTGATTACGATCGTCTCAACACGATTATATTGCAAAAACTCAATTTCTGTATCTTTTACTCAATTAAATTCCAACGGGTCCATTTTACGGCCCATTTACACCCGCTCGTCCGAAACCTCTACAAAAATGACCGTAAAACAAGTTTTAATCAAAAATTAAGGGTTCATATCGTTGATTACGAGCTTTTCAACATGATTGTATTGCAAAAATTCTATTTATGTTCTTTTTACTCAGTTATAAGTTCAACGGGTCCATTTTAAGGCCCATTTAGACCCGCTCGTCCGAAACATTTTCAAAAATGACTGAAAAACAAGTTTTTATCAAATTTTAGGAGTTCATATAATTGATTACGATCGTTTCAACACAATTATATTGCAAAAACTCAAATTCAGTATTTTTTACTCAATTAAAAGTCCAACGGGTCTATTTTACGGCCCATTTACACCCGCTCGTCCGAAACCTCTACAAAAATGACCGTAAAACAAGTTTTAATCAAAACTTAAGAGTTCATATCGTTGATTACGAGCTTTTCAACACGATTGTATTGCAAAAATTCTATTTCTGTTCTTTTTACTCAGTTGTAAGTTCAACAGGTCCATTTTAAGGCCCATTTAGACCCGCTCGTCCGAAACATTTTAAAAAATGACTGAAAAACAAGTTTTTATCAAATTTTAGGAGTTCATATAATTTTTACGAGGTTTTCAACAAGATTATATTGCAAAAACTCAAATTCGGTACTTTTTACTCAGTTAAAAGTCTAACGAGTCCATTTTACGGCCCATTTAGACCCGCTCGTACGAAACCTCTTCGAAAATGACTGAAAAACAAGTTTTAATCAAATTTTAGGAGTTCATATCATTGATTACGATCGTTTCAACACGATTAAATTGCAAAAACTCAATTTCTGTATTTTTTACTCAGTTAAAAGTCCAACGGGTCCATTTTACGGCCCATTTACACCCGCTCGTCCGAAACCTCTACAAAAAGGACCGCAAAACAAGTTTTAATCAAAACTTAAGAGTTCTTATCGTTGATTACGAGCTTTTCAACACTATTGTATTGCAAAAATTTAATTTATGTTCTTTTTACGCAGTTATAAGTTCAACGGGTCCATTTTAAGGCCCATTTAGACCCGGTCGCCCGAAAACTCTACAAAAAGGACCAAAAAACAGGTTTTGATCCAATTTTAGGAGTTCATATAATTGATTACGAGCTTTTCAACAAGATTATATTGCAAAAACTCAAATTCGGTATTTTTTACTTAGTTAAAAGTCCAACGAGTCCATTTTACGGCCCATTTAGACCCACTCGCCTGAAACCTCTTCAAAAATCACTGAAAAACAGGTTTTAATCAAATTTTAGGAGTTCATATAACTAATTACGATCTTTTCAACATGATTGTATTGCAAAAATTCAATTTCTATTCTTATTATGCAGTTATAAGTTCAACTGGTCCATTTTAAGGCCCATTTAGACCCGCTCGTCCGAAACCTCTTAAAAATGACTGAAAAACAAGTTTTGATCAAATTTTAGGAGTTCATATAATTGATTACGAGCTTTTCAACAAGATTATATTGCAAAAAATCAAATTCAGTATTTTTTACCCAGTTAAAAGTCCAATGGGTCCATTTTACGGCCCATTTAGACCCGCTCGCCCGAAACCTCTTCAAAAATGACCGAAAAAAAAAGTTTTAATCAAATTTTAGGACTTCATATCATTGATTACGATCTTTTCAACACGATTATATTGCAAAAACTCAATTTTTGTACTTTTTACTCAGTTAAAAGTCCAACGGGTCCATTTTACGGCCCATTTAGATCCGCTCGTCTGAAACCTCTATAAAAAGGACCGCAAAACAAGTTTTAATCAAAACTTAAGAGTTCATATCGTTGATTACGAGCTTTTCAACACTATTGTATTGCAAAAATTCAATTTATGTTCTTTTTACGCAGTTATAAGTTCAACGAGTCCATTTTAAGGCCCATTTAGACACGCTCGTCCGAAACCTCTACAAAAAGGACCGAAAAACAAGTTTTGATCCAATTTTACAAGTTTATATAATTGATTACGAGCTTTTCAACAAGATTATTTTGCAAAAACTCAAATTCTGTATTTTTTACTCAGTTAAAAGTCCAATGGGTCCATTTTACGGCTCATTTAGAACCGCTCACCCGAAACCTCTTCAAAAATGACTAAAAAACAGGTTTTAATCAAATTTTAGGAGTTCATATAATTGATTACGATCTTTTCAACACGATTATATTGCAAAAACTCAATTTTTGTACTTTTTACTCAGTTAAAAGTCCGACGGGTCCATTTTACGTCCCATTTAAACCCGCTCGTCGAAAACCTCTACAAAAAGGACCGCAAAACATGTTTTAATCAAAACTTAAGAGTTCATATCGTTGATTACGAGCATTTCAACACTATTGTATTGCAACAATTCAATTTCTGTTGTTTTTATGCAGTTATAAGTTAAACAGGTCCATTTTAAGGCCCATTTAGACCCGCTCGTCCGAAACCTCTACAAAAAGGACCGAAAACAAGTTTTGAACCAATTTTAGGAGTTCATATAATTGATTACGAGCTTTTCAACAAGATTATATTGCAAAAACTCATATTTGGTATTTTTTACTCAGTTAAAAGTCCAACGGGTCCATTTTACGACCCATTTAGACCTGCTCGGCCGAAACCTCTTCAAAAATTAATGAAAAACAAGTTTTAATCAAATTTTAGGAGTTCATATAATTGATTACGATCTTTTCAACACGATTATATTGCAAAAACTCAATTTTTGTACTTTTTACTCAGTTAAAAGTCCAACGGGTCCATTTTACGGCCCATTTATACCCGCTCGTCCGAAACCTCTACAAAAAGGACCGCAAAACAAGTTTTAATCAAATTTTAGGAGTTCATATAATTGATTACGATCGTTTCAACACGATTGTATTGCAAAAATTCTATTTCTGTTCTTTTTACGCAGTTATAAGTTCAACGGGTCCATTTTAAGGCCCATTTAGACCGGCTCGTCCGAAACCTCTACAAAAATGACCGAAAAACAAGTTTTGATCCAATTTTACGAGTTCATATAATTGATTACGAGCTTTTCAACAAGATTATATTGCAAAAAATCAAATTCGGTATTTTTTACCCAATTAAAAGTCCAATGGGTCCATTTTACGGCCCATTTAGACCCGCTCGCCCGAAACCTCTTCAAAAATGACCGAAAAACAAGTTTTAATAAAATTTTAGGACTTCATATCATTGATTACGATCTTTTCAACACGATTATATTGCAAGAAGTTAAATTTTGTACTTTTTACTCAGTTAAAAGTCCAACGGGTCCATTTTACGGCCCATTTAGACCCGCTCGTCCGAAACCCCTACAAAAAGAACCGCAAAACAAGTTTTAATCAAAACTTAAGAGTTCATATCGTTGATTACGAGCTTTTCAACACTATTGTATTGCAAAAATTCAATTTCTATTCTTTTTACGCAGTTATAAGCTCAACGGGTCCATTTTGAGGCCATTTAGACCCGCTCGTCCGAAACCTCTACAAAAAAGGACCGAAAAACAAGTTTTGATACAATTTTACGAGTTTATATAATTAATTACGAGCTTTTCAACAAGATTATATTGCAAAAACTCAAATTCGGTATTTTTTACTCAGTTAAAAGTCCAACGGGTCCATTTTACGGCCCATTTAGACCCGCTCGCCCGAAACCTCTTCAAAAATGACTGAAAAACAAGTTTTAATCAAATTTTAGGAGTTCATATAACTGATTACGATCTTTTCAACACGATTGTATTGCAAAAATTCAATTTTTGTTCTTTTTACGTAGTTATAAGTTCAACGGGTCCATTTTAAGGCCCATTTAGACCCGCTCGTCCGAAACCTCTTAAAAAATGACTGAAAAACAAGTTTTGATCAAATTTTTGGAGTTCATATAATTGATTACGAGCTTTTCAACAAGATTATATTGCAAAACTCAAATTCAGTATGTTTTACTCAGTTAAAAGTCCAACGGGTCCATTTTACGGCCCATTTAGACCCGCTCGCCCGAAACCTCTTCAAAAATGACCGAAAAAAAGTTTTAATCAAATTTTAGGACTTCATATCATTGATTACGATCTTTTCAACACGATTATATTTCAAAAACTCAATTTTTGTACTTTTTACTCAGCGGCGGTTGGAGTTGTCGCTCGTGATTACACATGGACGGTTGTTGGTGGCCTGGCTTTTCCGCTAGGCAGTTGTACTGATGCTATCTCATCTGAAGGGAGAGGTCTTCTTGCCGGTATTACTTTTGCCCTATCTCAGGGATGGAGCCATTTGATTTTCGAGACAGACTGTGCATCTCTAGCGAACAGGATCAACTCTCTTGGGTCAGATCTTTCTCCTTTGGGTCCGATGATTCTGCAGGCTCATACTGCTTTGGAGGATTTTTCTGTAGCACATGTACAGTATGTTCGCCGTGAGGCTAATTTTGTATCTCATACGTTGGCTACCCATGCCCTTAGATCCATGTCTTCTTTGTCTTTTGGATCTATGTATCCCGATTGTATCAAAAACGTTGTACTTTGCGAGGTTTAACCTCGTTATAATAATATATTTTGGGTACTCTTTTCCCCTTTTAGGTTTCTCCAAGCCTTGTGCCTGGGGATTTTAGTAGGGGTTTTTAATGAGGCCCGTTTTCTTCAAAAAAAAAAGTCCAACGGGTCCATTTTACGGCCCATTTAGACCCGCTCGTCCGAAACCTCTACAAAAAGGACCGCAAAACAAGTTTTAATCAAAACTTAAGAGTTCATATCGTTGATTACGAGTTTTTCAACACTATTGTATTGCAAAAATTCAATTTCTATTGTTTTTACGCAGTTATAAGTTCAACGGGTCCATTTTAAGGCCCATTTAGACCCGCTCGTCCGAAACCTCTACAAAAAGGACCGAAAAACAAGTTTTGATCCAATTTTAGGAGTTCATATAATTTATTACGAGCTTTTCAACAAGATTATATTGCAAAAACTCAAATTTGGTATTTTTTACTCAGTTAAAAGTCTAACGGGGCCATTTTACGGCCCATTTAGACCCGCTCGCACGAAACCTCTTAAAAATGACTGAAAAACAAGTTTTAATCAAAATTTAGGAGTTCATATAACTAATTACGATCTTTTCAACACGATTATATTGCAAAAACTCAATTTTTGTACTTTTTACTCAGTTAAAAGTCCAACGAGTCCATTTTACGGTCCATTTAGACCCGCTCGTCCGAAACCTCTACAAAAAGGACCGCAAAACAAGTTTTAATCAAAACTTAAGAGTTCATTTCGTTGATTACGAGCTTTTCAACACTATTGTATTGCAAAAATTCAATTTCTATTCTTTTTACGCAGTTATAAGTTCAACGGGTCCATTTTAAGGGCCATTTAGACCCGCTCGTCCGAAACCACTACAAAAAGGACCGAAAAACAAGTTTTGATCCAATTTTAGGAGTTCATATAATTGATTACGAGCTTTTCAACAAGATTATATTGCAAAAACTCAAATTCGGTACTTTTTACTCAGTTAAAAGTCTAACGAGTCCATTTTACGGCCCATTTAGACCCGCTCACACGAAACCTCTTCGAAAATGACTGAAAAACAAGTTTTAATCAAATTTTAGGAGTTCATATCATTGATTACGATCGTTTCAACACGATTAAATTGCAAAAACTCAATTTCTGTATTTTTTACTCAGTTAAAAGTCCAACGGGTCCATTTTACGGCCCATTTACACCCGCTCGTCCGAAACCTCTACAAAAAGGACCGCAAAACAAGTTTTAATCAAAACTTAAGAGTTCATATCGTTGATTATGAGCTTTTCAACACTATTGTATTGCAAAAATTTAATTTATGTTCTTTTTACGCAGTTATAAGTTCAACGGGTCCATTTTAAGGCCCATTTAGACCCGGTCGCCCGAAAACTCTACAAAAAGGACCAAAAAACAGGTTTTGATCCAATTTTAGGAGTTCATATAATTGATTACGAGCTTTTCAACAAGATTATATTGCAAAAACTCAAATTCGGTATTTTTTACTTAGTTAAAAGTCCAACGAGTCCATTTTACAGCCCATTTAGACCCACTCGCCTGAAACCTCTTCAAAAATCACTGAAAAACAGGTTTTAATCAAATTTTAGGAGTTCATATAACTAATTACGATCTTTTCAACACGATTGTATTGCAAAAATTCAATTTCTATTCTTATTATGCAGTTATAAGTTCAACTGGTCCATTTTAAGGCCCATTTAGACCCGCTCGTCCGAAACCTCTTAAAAATGACTGAAAAACAAGTTTTGATCAAATTTTAGGAGTTCATATAATTGATTACGAGCTTTTCAACAAGATTATATTGCAAAAAATCAAATTCAGTATTTTTTACCCAGTTAAAAGTCCAATGGGTCCATTTTACGGCCCATTTAGACCCGCTCGCCCGAAACCTCTTCAAAAATGACCGAAAAAAAAGTTTTAATCAAATTTTAGGACTTCATATCATTGATTACGATCTTTTCAACACGATTATATTGCAAAAACTCAATTTTTGTACTTTTTACTCAGTTAAAAGTCCAACGGGTCCATTTTACGGCCCATTTAGATCCGCTCGTCTGAAACCTCTATAAAAAGGACCGCAAAACAAGTTTTAATCAAAACTTAAGAGTTCATATCGTTGATTACGAGCTTTTCAACACTATTGTATTGCAAAAATTCAATTTTTGTTCTTTTTACGCAGTTATAAGTTCAACGAGTCCATTTTAAGGCCCATTTAGACACGCTCGTCCGAAACCTCTACAAAAAGGACCGAAAAACAAGTTTTGATCCAATTTTACAAGTTCATATAATTGATTACGAGCTTTTCAACAAGATTATTTTGCAAAAACTCAAATTCTGTATTTTTTACTCAGTTAAAAGTCCAATGGGTCCATTTTACGGCTCATTTAGAACCGCTCACCCAAAACCTCTTCAAAAATGACTAAAAAACAGGTTTTAATCAAATTTTAGGAGTTCATATAATTGATTACGATCTTTTCAACACGATTATATTGCAAAAACTCAATTTTTGTACTTTTTACTCAGTTAAAAGTCCAACGGGTCCATTTTACGTCCCATTTAAACCCGCTCGTCGAAAACCTCTACAAAAAGGACCGCAAAACATGTTTTAATCAAAACTTAAGAGTTGATTACGAGAATTTCAACACTATTGTATTGCAACAATTCAATTTCTGTTGTTTTTACGCAGTTATAAGTTAAACAGGTCCATTTTAAGGCCCATTTAGACCCGCTCGTCTGAAACCTCTACAAAAAGGACCGAAAACAAGTTTTGAACCAATTTTAGGAGTTCTTATAATTGATTACGAGCTTTTCAACAAGATTATATTGCAAAAACTCATATTTCGTATTTTTTACTCAGTTAAAAGTCCAACGGGTCCATTTAACGACCCATTTAGACCTGCTCGGCCGAAACCTCTTCAAAAATTAATGAAAAACAAGTTTTAATCAAATTTTAGGAGTTCATATAATTGATTACGATCTTTTCAACACGATTATATTGCAAAAACTCAATTTTGTACTTTTTACTCAGTTAAAAGTCCAACGGGTCCATTTTACGGCCCATTTATACCCGCTCGTCCGAAACCTCTACAAAAAGGACCGCAAAACAAGTTTTAATCAAATTTTAGGAGTTCATATAATTGATTACGATCGTTTCAACACGATTGTATTGCAAAAATTCTATTTCTGTTCTTTTTACGCAGTTATAAGTTCAACGGGTCCATTTTAAGGCCCATTTAGACCCGCTCGTCCGAAACCTCTACAAAAATGACCGAAAAACAAGTTTTGATCCAATTTTACGAGTTCATATAATTGATTACGAGCTTTTCAACAAGATTATATTGCAAAAAATCAAATTCGGTATTTTTTACCCAATTAAAAGTCCAATGGGTCCATTTTACGGCCCATTTAGACCCGCTCGCCCGAAACCTCTTCAAAAATGACCGAAAAACAAGTTTTAATAAAATTTTAGGACTTCATATCATTGATTACGATCTTTTCAACACGATTATATTGCAAGAAGTTAATTTTTGTACTTTTTACTCAGTTAAAAGTCCAACGGGTCCATTTTACGGCCCATTTAGACCCGCTCGTCTGAAACCCCTACAAAAAGAACCGCAAAACAAGTTTTAATCAAAACTTAAGAGTTCATATCGTTGATTACGAGCTTTTCAACACTATTGTATTGCAAAAATTCAATTTCTATTCTTTTTACGCAGTTATAAGCTCAACGGGTCCATTTTGAGGCCATTTAGACCCGCTCATCCGAAACCTCTACAAAAAAGGACCGAAAAAAAAGTTTTGATACAATTTTACGAGTTCATATAATTGATTACGAGCTTTTCAACAAGATTATATTGCAAAAACTCAAATTCGGTATTTTTTACTCAGTTAAAAGTCCAACGGGTCCATTTTACGGCCCATTTAGACCCGCTCGCCCGAAACCTCTTCAAAAATGACTGAAAAACAAGTTTTAATCAAATTTTAGGAGTTCATATAACTGATTACGATCTTTTCAACACGATTGTATTGCAAAAATTCAATTTTTGTTCTTTTTACGTAGTTATAAGTTCAACGGGTCCATTTTAAGGCCCATTTAGACCCGCTCGTCTGAAACCTCTTAAAAAATGACTGAAAAACAAGTTTTGATCAAATTTTTGGAGTTCATATAATTGATTACGAGCTTTTCAACAAGATTATATTGCAAAACTCAAATTCAGTATTTTTTACTCAGTTAAAAGTCCAACGGGTCCATTTTACGGCCCATTTAGACCCGCTCGCCCGAAACCTCTTCAAAAATGACCGAAAAAAAGTTTTAATCAAATTTTAGGACTTCATATCATTGATTACGATCTTTTCAACACGATTATATTTCAAAAACTCAATTTTTGTACTTTTTACTCAGCGGCGGTTGGAGTTGTCGCTCGTGATTACACATGGACGGTTGTTGGTGGCCTGGCTTTTCCGCTAGGCAGTTGTACTGATGCTATCTCATCTGAAGGGAGAGGTCTTCTTGCCGGTATTACTTTTGCCCTATCTCAGGGATGGAGCCATTTGATTTTCGAGACAGACTGTGCATCTCTAGCGAACAGGATCAACTCTCTTGGGTCAGATCTTTCTCCTTTGGGTCCGACGATTCTGCAGGCTCATACTGCTTTGGAGGATTTTTCTGTAGCACATGTACAGTATGTTCGCCGTGAGGCTAATTTTGTATCTCATACGTTGGCTACCCATGCCCTTAGATCCATGTCTTCTTTGTCTTTTGGATCTATGTATCCCGATTGTATCAAAAACGTTGTACTTTACGAGGTTTAACCTCGTTTTAATAATATATTCTGGGTACTCTTTTCCCCTTTTAGGTTTCTCCAAGCCTTGTGCCTGGGGATTTTAGTAGGGGTTTTTAATGAGGCCCGTTTTCTTCAAAAAAAAAAGTCCAACGGGTCCATTTTACGGCCCATTTAGACCCGCTCGTCCGAAACCTCTACAAAAAGGACCGCAAAACAAGTTTTAATCAAAACTTAAGAGTTCATATCGTTGATTACGAGTTTTTGAACACTATTGTATTGCAAAAATTCAATTTCTATTGTTTTTACGCAATTATAAGTTCAACGGGTCCATTTTAAGGCCCATTTAGACCCGCTCGTCCGAAACCTCTACAAAAAGGACCGAAAAACAAGTTTTGATCCAATTTTAGGAGTTCTTATAATTTATTACGAGCTTTTCAACAAGATTATATTGCAAAAACTCAAATTTGGTATTTTTTACTCAGTTAAAAGTCTAACGGGTCCATTTTACGGCCCATTTAGACCCGCTCGCACGAAACCTCTTCGAAAATGACTGAAAAACAAGTTTTAATCAAAATTTAGGAGTTCATTAAAACTAATTACGATCTTTTCAACACGATTATATTGCAAAAACTCAATTTTTGTACTTTTTACTCAGTTAAAAGTCCAACGAGTCCATTTTACGGTCCATTTAGACCCGTTCGTCCGAAACCTCTACAAAAAGGACCGCAAAACAAGTTTTAATCAAAACTTAAGAGTTCATTTCGTTGATTACGAGCTTTTCAACACTATTGTATTGCAAAAATTCAATTTCTATTCTTTTTACGCAGTTATAAGTTCAACGGGTCCATTTTAAGGCCCATTTAGACCCGCTCGTCCGAAACCTCTACAAAAATGACCGAAAAAAAGTTTTGATCTAATTTTACGAGTTCATATAATTGATTATGAGCTTTTCAACAAGATTATATTGCAAAAAATCAAATTCGGTATTTTTTACCCAGTTAAAAGTCCAATGGGTCCATTTTACGGCCCATTTAGACCCGCTCGCCCGAATACTCTTAAAAAATGACCGAAATACAAGTTTTAATCAAATTTTAGGACTTCATATCATTGATTACGATCTTTTCAACACGATTATATTGCAAAAGCACAATTTTTGAACTTTTTACTCAGTTAAAAGTCCAACGGGTCCATTTTACGGCCCATTTAAACCCGCTCGTCCGAAACCTCAACAAAAAGGACCGCAAAACAAGTTTTAATCAAAACATAAGAGTTCATTTCGTTGATTACGAGCTTTTCAACACTATTGTATTGCAAAAATTCAATTTCTGTTCTTTTTACGCATTTCAACGGGTCTATTTTAAGGCCTATTTAGACCCGCTCGTCCGAAACCTCTACAAAAATGACCGAAAACAAGTTTTGATCCAATTTTACGAGTTCATATAATTAATTACGAGCTTTACAACAAGATTATATTACAAAAAATCAAATTCGGTATTTTTTACCCAGTTAAAAGTCCAATGGGTCCATTTTACGGCCCATTTAGACCCGCTCGTCCGAAACCTCTTCAAAAATGACCGAAAAATAGTTTTTAATCAAATTTTAGGACTTCATATCATTGATTGCGATCTTTTCAACACGATTATATTGCAAAAACTCAATTTTTGTACTTTTTACTCAGTTAAAAGTCCATAGGGTCCATTTTACGGCCCATTTAGACCCGCTCGTCCGAAACCTCTACAAAAAGGACCACAAAAACAAGTTTTAATCAAAACTTAAGAGTTCATATCGTTGATTACGAGCTTTTCAACACTATTGTATTGCAAAAATTCAATTTATGTTCTTATTACGCAGTTATAAGTTCAACGGGTCCATTTTAAGGCCCATTTAGACCCTCTCGTCCGAAACCACTACAAAAAGGACCGAAAAACAAGTTTTGATCCAATTTTAGGAGTTCATATAATTGATTACGAGCTTTTCAACAAGATTATATTGCAAAAAGTCCATTTATGTATTTTTTTACTCAGTTAAAAGTCCAACGGGTCCATTTTAAGGCTCATTTAGACCCGCTCGCCCGAAACCTCTTCAAAAATGATTGAAAAACAAGTTTTAATCAAATATTAAGAGTTCATATAATTTATTACGATCGTTTCAACACGATTATATTGCAAAAACTCAATTTCTGTAATTTTTACTCAGTTAAAAGTCCAACGGGTCCATTTTACGGCCCATTTACACCCGCTCGTCCGAAACCTCTACAAAAAGGACCACAAAACAAGTTTTAATCAAAACTTAAGAGTTCATATCGTTGATTACGAGCTTTTCAACACTATTGTATTGCAAAAATTCAATTTCTGTTCTTTTTACGCAGTTATAAGTTCAACGGGTCCATTTTAAGGCCCATTTAGACCCGCTCGTCCGAAACCTCTACAAAAAGGACCGAAAAACAAGTTTTATCAAATTTTACGAGTTCATATATTTGATTACGAGCTTTTCAAAAAGATTATATTGCAAAAAATCAAATTCGGTATTTTTTACCCAGTTAAAAGTCCAATGGGTCCATTTTACGGCCCATTTAGACCCGCTCGCCCGAATACTCTTCAAAAATGACCGAAATACAAGTTTTAATCAAATTTTAGGACTTCATATCATTGATTACGATCTTTTTAACACGATTATATTGCAAAAACACAATTTTTGTACTTTTTACTCAGTTAAAAGTCCAACGGGTCCATTTTACGGCTCATTTAAACCCGCTCGTCCGAAACCTCAATAAAAAGGACCGCAAAACAAGTTTTAATCAAAACATAAGAGTTCATTTCGTTGATTACGAGCTTTTCAACACTATTGTATTGCCAAAATTCAATTTCTGTTCTTTTTACGCATTTCAACGGGTCCATTTTAAGGCCTATTTAGACCCGCTCGTCCGAAACCTCTACAAAAATGACCGAAAACAAGTTTTGATCCAATTTTACGAGTTCATATAATTTATTACGAGCTTTTCAACAAGATTATATTACAAAAAATCAAATTCGGTATTTTTTACCCAGTTAAAAGTCCAATGGGTCCATTTTACGGCCCATTTAGACCCGCTCGCCCAAAACCTCTTCAAAAATGACCGAAAAACAGTTTTTAATCAAATTTTAGGACTTCGTATCATTGATTGCGATCTTTTCAACACGATTATATTGCAAAAACTCAATTTTTGTACTTTTTACTCAGTTAAAAGTCCATAGGGTCCATTTTACGGCCCATTTAGACCCGCTCGTCCGAAACCTCTACAAAAAGGACCACAAAAACAAGTTTTAATCAAAACTTAAGAGTTCATATCGTTGATTACGAGCTTTTCAACACTATTGTATTGCAAAAATTCAATTTATGTTCTTATTACGCAGTTATAAGTTCAACGAGTCCATTTTAAGGCCCATTTAGACCCTCTCGTCCGAAACCACTACAAAAAGGACCGAAAAACAAGTTTTGATCCAATTTTAGGAGTTCATATAATTGATTACGAGCTTTTCAACAAGATTATATTGCAAAAAGTCCATTTCTGTATTTTTTACTCAGTTAAAAGTCCAACGGGTCCATTATACGACCCATTTAGACCCGCTCGCCCGAAACCTCTTCTAAAATGACTAAAAACAAGTTTTAATCAAATTTTAGGAGTTCATATAATTGATTACGATCGTCTCAACACGATTATATTGCAAAAACTCAATTTCTGTATCTTTTACTCAATTAAATTCCAACGGGTCCATTTTACGGCCCATTTACACCCGCTCGTCCGAAACCTCTACAAAAATGACCGTAAAACAAGTTTTAATCAAAAATTAAGAGTTTATATAATTGATTACGATCGTTTCAACACGATTATATTGCAAAAACTCAATTTCTATATTTTTTACTCAGTTAAAAGTCCAACGGGTCCATTTTATGGCCCATTTACACTCGCTCGTCCGAAACCTCTAACAAAAGGACCACAAAACAAGTTTTAATCAAAACTTAAGAGTTCATATCGTTGATTACGAGCTTTTCAACACTATTGTATTGCAAAAATTCAATTTCTGTTCTTTTTACGTAGTTATAAGTTCAACGGGTCCATTTTAAGGCCCATTTAGACCCGCTCGTCCGAAACCTCTACAAAAAGGACCGAAAAACAAGTTTTATCAAATTTTACGAGTTCATATATTTGATTACGAGCTTTTCAAAAAGTTTATATTACAAAAACTCAAATTCGGTATTTTTTACTCAGTTAAAAGTCCAACGGGTCCATTTTACGGCCCATTTAGACCCGCTCGCCCGAAACCTCTTAAAAAATGACTGAAAAACAAGTTTTAATCAAATTTTAGGAGTTCATATAATTGATTACGATCATTTCAACACGATTATATTGCAAAAACTCAATTTCTATATTTTTTACTCAGTTAAAAGTCCAACGGGTCCATTTTATGGCCCATTTACACTCGCTCGTCCGAAACCTCTAACAAAAGGACCACAAAACAAGTTTTAATCAAAACTTAAGAGTTCATATCGTTGATTACGAGCTTTTCAACACTATTGTATTGCAAAAATTCAATTTCTGTTCTTTTTACGTAGTTATAAGTTCAACGGGTCCATTTTAAGGCCCATTTAGACCCGCTCGTCCGAAACCTCTACAAAAAGGACCGAAAAACAAGTTTTATCAAATTTTACGAGTTCATATATTTGATTACGAGCTTTTCAAAAAGATTATATTACAAAAACTCAAATTCGGTATTTTTTACTCAGTTAAAAGTCCAACGGGTCCATTTTACGGCCCATTTAGACCCGCTCGCCCGAAACCTCTTAAAAAATGACTGAAAAACAAGTTTTAATCAAATTTTAGGAGTTCATATAATTGATTACGATCATTTCAACACGATTATATTGCAAAAACTCAATTTCTATATTTTTTACTCAGTTAAAAGTCCAACGGGTCCATTTAACAGCCCATTTAGACCCGCTCGTCTGAAACCTCTACAAAAAGGACTGTAAAACAAGTTTTAATCAAAACCTAGGAGTTCATATCGTTGATTACGAGCTTTTTCAAAACTATTGTATTGCAAAAATTCAATTTTTGTTCTTTTTACGCAATTATAAGTTCAACGGGTCCATTTTAAGGCCCATTTAGACTTGGTCTCCCGAAACCTCTACAAAAAGGACCGAAAAACAAGTTTTGATCAAATTTTAGGAGTTCATATAATTGATTACGAGCTTTTCAACAAGATTATATTGTAAAAACTAAAATTCGGTATTTTTACTCAGTTAAAAGTCCAACGGGTCCATTTTACGGCCCATTTAGACCCGCTCGCCCGAAACCTCTTCAAAAATGACTGAAAAACAAGTTTTAATCAAATTTTAGGAGTTCATATAATTGATTACGATCTTTTCAACACGATTATATTGCAAAAACTAAATTTTTGTACTTTTTACTCAGTTAAAAGTCCAATAGGTCCATTTTACGGCCCATTTAGACCCACTCACCCGAAACCTCTTCAAAAATGACTGAAAAACAAGTTTTAATCAAATTTTAGGAGTTCATATAACTGATTACAATCTTTTCAACACGATTGTAATGAAAAAATTCAATTTATGTTCTTTTTACGCAGTTATAAGTTCGACGGGTCCATTTTAAGGCCCATTTAGACCCGCTCGTCCGAAACCTCTTCAAAAGTGACTAAAAAACAAGTTTTGATCAAATTTTAAGAGTTCATATAATTGATTACGAGCTTTTCAACAAGATTATATTGCAAAAACTCAAATTTGGTATTTTTTACTCAGTTAAAAGTCCAACGAGTCCATTTTACGGCCCATTTAGACCCGCTCGCCCGAAACCTATTCATAAATGACCGAAAAAAGAGTTTTAATCAAATTTTAGGACTTCATATCATTGATTACGATCTTTTCAACACTATTGTATTGCAAAAATTATATTTTCTGTTCTTTTTACGGCCCATTTAGACCCGCTCGTCCAAAACCTCTACAAAAAGGACCGCAAAACAAGTTTTAATCAAAACTTAAGAGTTCATATCGTTGATTACGAGATTTTCAACACTATTGTATTGCAAAAAATCAATTTATGTTCTTTTTACGTAGTTATAAGTTCAACGAGTCCATTTTAAGGCCCATTTAGACCCGCTCGTCTGAAACCTCTACAAAAAGGACCGAAAAACAAGTTTTGATCCAATTTTAGGAGTTCATATAATTTATTACGAGCTTTCAACAAGATTATATTGCAAAAACTCAAATTCGATATTTTTTACTCAGTTAAAAGTTCAACGGGTCCATCTTACGGCTCATTTAGACCCGCTCACCCGAAACCTCTTCAAAAATGACTGAAAAACAGGTTTTAATCAAATTTTAGGAGTTCATATAACTGATTACGATCTTTTCAACACGATTATATTGCAAAAACTTAATTTTTGTACTTTTTACTCAGTTAAAAGTCCAACGGGTCCATTTTACGACCCATTTAGACCCGCTCGTCTGAAACCTCTACAAAAAGGACCGAAAACAAGTTTTAATCAAAACTTAAGAGTTCATATCGTTGATTACGAGCTTTTCAACACTATTGTATTGCAAAAATTCAATTTCTGTTGTTTTTACGCAGTTATAAGTTCAACAGATCCATTTTAAGGCCCATTTAGACCCGCTCGTCCGAAACCTCTACAAAAAGGACCGAAAAACGAGTTTTGATCCAATTTTAGGAGTTCATATAATTGATTACTAGCTTTTCAACAAGATTATATTGCAAAAATTTAAATTTGGTATTTTTTTCTCAGATAAAAGTCCAACGGGTCCATTTTACGGCCCATTTAGACCCGCTCGCCCGAAACCTCTTCAAAAATTACTGAAAAACAAGTTTTAATCAAATTTTAGGAGTTCATATAATTGATTACGATCTTTTCAACACGATTATATTGCAAAAACTCAATTTATATACTTTTTACTCAGTTAAAAGTACAACGGGTCCATTTTACGACCCATTTAGACCCGCTCGTCCGAAACCTCTACAAAAAGGACCGCAAAACAAGTTTTAATCAAAACTTAAGAGTTCATAACGTTGATTACGAGCTTTTCAAAACTATTGTATTGCAAAAATTCAATTTATGTTCTTTTTACGTATGTATAAGTTCAACGGGTCCATTTTTAGGCCCATTTAGACCCGCTCGTCCGAAACCACTACAAAAAGGACCGAAAAACAAGTTTTGATCCAATTTTAGGAGTTCATATAATTGATTACGAGCTTTTCAACAAGATTATATTGCAAAAAGTCCATTTCTGTATTTTTTACTCCGTTAAAAGTCCAACGGGTCCATTTTAAGGCTCATTTAGACCCGCTCGCCCGAAACCTCTTCAAAAATGATTGAAAAACAAGTTTTAATCAAATATTAAGAGTTCATATAATTGATTACGATCGTTTCAACACGATTATATTGCAAAAACTCAATTTCTGTAATTTTTACTCAGTTAAAAGTCCAACGGGTCCATTTTACGGCCCATTTACACCCGCTCGTCCGAAACCTCTACAAAAAGGACCACAAAACAAGTTTTAATCAAAACTTAAGAGTTCATATCGTTGATTAAGAGCTTTTCAACACTATTGTATTGCAAAAATTCAATTTCTGTTCTTTTTACGCAGTTATAAGTTCAACGGGTCCATTTTAAGGCCCATTTAGACCCGCTCGTCCGAAACCTCTACAAAAAGGACCGAAAAACAAGTTTTATCAAATTTTACGAGTTCATATATTTGATTACGAGCTTTTCAAAAAGATTATATTGCAAAAAATCAAATTCGGTATTTTTTACCCAGTTAAAAGTCCAATGGGTCCATTTTACGGCCCATTTAGACCCGCTCGCCCGAATACTCTTCAAAAATGACCGAAATACAAGTTTTAATTAAATTTTAGGACTTCATATCATTGATTACGATCTTTTTAACACGATTATATTGCAAAAACACAATTTTTGTACTTTTTACTCAGTTAAAAGTCCAACGGGTCCATTTTACGGCTCATTTAAACCCGCTCGTCCGAAACCTCAATAAAAAGGACCGCAAAACAAGTTTTAATCAAAACATAAGAGTTCATTTCGTTGATTACGAGCTTTTCAACACTATTGTATTGCCAAAATTCAATTTCTGTTCTTTTTACGCATTTCAACGGGTCCATTTTAAGGCCTATTTAGACCCGCTCGTCCGAAACCTCTACAAAAATGACCGAAAACAAGTTTTGATCCAATTTTACGAGTTCATATAATTTATTACGAGCTTTTCAACAAGATTATATTACAAAAAATCAAATTCGGTATTTTTTACCCAGTTAAAAGTCCAATGGGTCCATTTTACGGCCCACTTAGACCCGCTCGCCCAAAACCTTTTCAAAAATGACCGAAAAACAGTTTTTAATCAAATTTTAGGACTTCATATCATTGATTGCGATCTTTTCAACACGATTATATTGCAAAAACTCAATTTTTGTACTTTTTACTCAGTTAAAAGTCCATAGGGTCCATTTTACGGCCCATTTAGACCCGCTCGTCCGAAACCTCTACAAAAAGGACCACAAAAACAAGTTTTAATCAAAACTTAAGAGTTCATATCGTTGATTACGAGCTTTTCAACACTATTGTATTGCAAAAATTCAATTTATGTTCTTATTACGCAGTTATAAGTTCAACGGGTCCATTTTAAGGCCCATTTAGACCCTCTCGTCCGAAACCACTACAAAAAGGACCGAAAAACAAGTTTTGATCCAATTTTAGGAGTTCATATAATTGATTACGAGCTTTTCAACAAGATTATATTGCAAAAAGTCCATTTCTGTATTTTTTACTCAGTTAAAAGTCCAACGGGTCCATTATACGACCCATTTAGACCCGCTCGCCCGAAACCTCTTCTAAAATGACTAAAAACAAGTTTTAATCAAATTTTAGGAGTTCATATAGTTGATTACGATCGTCTCAACACGATTATATTGCAAAAACTCAATTTCTGTATCTTTTACTCAATTAAATTCCAACGGGTCCATTTTACGGCCCATTTACACCCGCTCGTCCGAAACCTCTACAAAAATGACCGTAAAACAAGTTTTAATCAAAAATTAAGAGTTTATATAATTGATTACGATCGTTTCAACACGATTATATTGCAAAAACTCAATTTCTATATTTTTTACTCAGTTAAAAGTCCAACGGGTCCATTTTATGGCCCATTTACACTCGCTCGTCCGAAACCTCTAACAAAAGGACCACAAAACAAGTTTTAATCAAAACTTAAGAGTTCATATCGTTGATTACGAGCTTTTCAACACTATTGTATTGCAAAAATTCAATTTCTGTTCTTTTTACGTAGTTATAAGTTCAACGGGTCCATTTTAAGGCCCATTTAGACCCGCTCGTCCGAAACCTCTACAAAAAGGACCGAAAAACAAGTTTTATCAAATTTTACGAGTTCATATATTTGATTACGAGCTTTTCAAAAAGATTATATTACAAAAACTCAAATTCGGTATTTTTTACTCAGTTAAAAGTCCAACGGGTCCATTTTACGGCCCATTTAGACCCGCTCGCCCGAAACCTCTTAAAAAATGACTGAAAAACAAGTTTTAATCAAATTTTAGGAGTTCATATAATTGATTACGATCATTTCAACACGATTATATTGCAAAAAACTCAATTTCTATATTTTTTACTCAGTTAAAAGTCCAACGGGTCCATTTAACGGCCCATTTAGACCCGCTCGTCTGAAACCTCTACAAAAAGGACTGTAAAACAAGTTTTAATCAAAACCTAGGAGTTCATATCGTTGATTACGAGCTTTTTCAAAACTATTGTATTGCAAAAATTCAATTTTTGTTCTTTTTACGCAATTATAAGTTCAACGGGTCCATTTTAAGGCCCATTTAGACTTGGTCTCCCGAAACCTCTACAAAAAGGACCGAAAAACAAGTTTTGATCAAATTTTAGGAGTTCATATAATTGATTACGAGCTTTTCAACAAGATTATATTGTAAAAACTAAAATTCGGTATTTTTACTCAGTTAAAAATCCAACGGGTCCATTTTACGGCCCATTTAGACCCGCTCGCCCGAAACCTCTTCAAAAATGACTGAAAAACAAGTTTTAATCAAATTTTAGGAGTTCATATAATTGATTACGATCTTTTCAACACGATTATATTACAAAAACTAAATTTTTGTACTTTTTACTCAGTTAAAAGTCCAACAGGTCCATTTTACAGCCTATTTAGACCCGCTCACCCGAAACCTCTTCAAAAATGACTGAAAAACAAGTTTTAATCAAATTTTAGGAGTTCATATAACTGATTACAATCTTTTCAACACGATTGTAATGAAAAAATTCAATTTCTGTTCTTTTTTCGCAGTTATAAGTTCGACGGGTCCATTTTAAGGCCCATTTAGACCCGCTCGTCCGAAACCTCTTCAAAAGTGACTAAAAAACAAGTTTTGATCAAATTTTAAGAGTTCATATAATTGATTACGAGCTTTTCAACAAGATTATATTGCAAAAACTCAAATTTGGTATTTTTTACTCAATTAAAAGTCCAACGAGTCCATTTTACGGCCCATTTAGACCCGCTCGCCCGAAACCTATTCATAAATGACCGAAAAAAGAGTTTTAATCAAATTTTAGGACTTCATATCATTGATTACGATCTTTTCAACACTATTGTATTGCAAAAATTATATTTTCTGTTCTTTTTACGGCCCATTTAGACCCGCTCGTCCGAAACCTCTACAAAAAGGACCGCAAAACAAGTTTTAATCAAAACTTAAGAGTTCATATCGTTGATTACGAGCTTTTCAACACTATTGTATTGCAAAAAATCAATTTATGTTCTTTTTACGTAGTTATAAGTTCAACGAGTCCATTTTAAGGCCCATTTAGACCCGCTCGTCTGAAACCTCTACAAAAAGGACCGAAAAACAAGTTTTGATCCAATTTTAGGAGTTCATATAATTTATTACGAGCTTTCAACAAGATTATATTGCAAAAACTCAAATTCGATATTTTTTACTCAGTTAAAAGTCCAACGGGTCCATCTTACGGCTCATTTAGACCCGCTCACCCGAAACCTCTTCAAAAATGACTGAAAACAGGTTTTAATCAAATTTTAGGAGTTCATATAACTGATTACGATCTTTTCAACACGATTATATTGCAAAAACTTAATTTTTGTACTTTTTACTCAGTTAAAAGTCCAACGGGTCCATTTTACGACCCATTTAGACCCGCTCGTCTGAAACCTCTACAAAAAGGACCGAAAACAAGTTTTAATCAAAACTTAAGAGTTCATATCGTTGATTACGAGCTTTTTCAACACTATTGTATTGCAAAAATTCAATTTCTGTTGTTTTTACGCAGTTATAAGTTCAACAGATCCATTTTAAGGCCCATTTAGACCCGCTCGTCCGAAACCTCTACAAAAAGGACCGAAAAACGAGTTTTGATCCAATTTTAGGAGTTCATATAATTGATTACTAGCTTTTCAACAAGATTATATTGCAAAAATTTAAATTTGGTATTTTTTTCTCAGATAAAAGTCCAACGGGTCCATTTTACGGCCCATTTAGACCCGCTCGCCCGAAACCTCTTCAAAAATTACTGAAAAACAAGTTTTAATCAAATTTTAGGAGTTCATATAATTGATTACGATCTTTTCAACACGATTATATTGCAAAAACTCAATTTATATACTTTTTACTCAGTTAAAAGTACAACGGGTCCATTTTACGACCCATTTAGACCCGCTCGTCCGAAACCTCTACAAAAAGGACCGCAAAACAAGTTTTAATCAAAACTTAAGAGTTCATAACGTTGATTACGAGCTTTTCAAAACTATTGTATTGCAAAAATTCAATTTATGTTCTTTTTACGTATGTATAAGTTCAACGGGTCCATTTTTAGGCCCATTTAGACCCGCTCGTCCGAAACCACTACAAAAAGGACCGAAAAACAAGTTTTGATCCAATTTTAGGAGTTCATATAATTGATTACGAGCTTTTCAACAAGATTATATTGCAAAAAGTCCATTTCTGTATTTTTTACTCCGTTAAAAGTCCAACGGGTCCATTTTACGGCCCATTTAGACCCGCTCGCCCGAAACCTCTTCAAAAATGACTGAAAACAAGTTTTAATCAAATTTTAGGAGTTCATACAATTGATTACGATCGTTTCAACACGATTATATTGCAAAAACTCAATTTATGTAATTTCTACTCAGTTAAAAGTCCAACGGGTCCATTTTACGGCCCATTTAGACCCGATAGCCCGAAACCTCTTCAAAAATGACTGAAAACAAGTTTTAATTAAATTTTAGGAGTTCATATAATTTATTACGATCGTTTCAACACGATTATATTGCAAAAACTCAATTTCTGTATTTTTTACTCGGTTAAAAGTCCAACGGGTCCATTTTACGGACCATTTAGACCCGCTCGTCCGAAACCTCTACAAAAAGGACCGCAAAACAAGTTTTAATCAAAATTTAAGAGTTCATATCGTTGATTACGAGCTTTTCAACATTATTGTATTGCAAAAATTCAATTTATGTTCTTTTTACGCAGTTATAAGTTCAACGGGTCCATTTTAAGGGCCATTTAGACCCGCTCGTCCGAAACCACTACAAAAAGGACCGAAAAACAAGTTTTGAACCAATTTTAGGAGTTCATATAATTGATTACGAGCTTTTCAACAAGATTATATTGCAAAAAGTCATTTTCTGTACTTTTTACTCAGTTAAAAGTCCAACGGGTCCATTATACGGCCCATTTAGACCCGCTCTCCCGAAACCTCTTCTAAAATGACTGAAAAACAAGTTTTAATCAAATTTTAGGAGTTCATATAATTGATTACGATCGTCTCAACACGATTATATTGCAAAAACTCAATTTCTGTATTTTTTACTCAATTAAATTCCAACGGGTCCATTTTACGGCCCATTTACACCCGCTCGTCCGAAACCTCTACAAAAATGACCGTAAAACAAGTTTTAATCAAAAATTAAGAGTTCATATCGTTGATTACGAGCTTTTCAACACGATTGTATTGCAAAAATTCTATTTATGTTCTTTTTACTCAGTTATAAGTTCAACGGGTCCATTTTAAGGCCCATTTAGACCCGCTCGTCCGAAACATTTTCAAAAATGACTGAAAAACAAGTTTTTATCAAATTTTAGGAGTTCATATAATTGATTACGATCGTTTCAACACAATTATATTGCAAAAACTCAAATTCGGTATTTTTTACTCAATTAAAAGTCCAACGGGTCTATTTTACGGCCCATTTACACCCGCTCGTCCGAAACCTCTACAAAAATGACCGTAAAACAAGTTTTAATCAAAACTTATGAGTTCATATCGTTGATTACGAGCTTTTCAACACGATTGTATTGCAAAAATTATATTTATGTTCTTTTTACTCAGTTATAAGTTCAACAGGTCCATTTTAAGGCCCATTTAGACCCGCTCGTCCGAAACATTTTAAAAAATGACTGAAAAACAGATTTTTATCAAATTTTAGGAGTTCATATAATTTTTACGAGGTTTTCAACAAGATTATATTGCAAAAACTTAAATTCGGTACTTTTTACTCAGTTAAAAGTTTAACGGGTCCATTTTACGGCCCATTTAGACCCGCTCGCACGAAACCTCTTCGAAAATGACTGAAAAACAAGTTTTAATCAAATTTTAGGAGTTCATATCATTGATTACAATCGTTTCAACACGATTATATTGCAAAAACTAAATTTCTGTATTTTTTACTCAGTTAAAAGTCCTACGGGTCCATTTTACGGCCCATTTACACCCGCTCGTCCGAAACCTCTACAAAAAGGACCGCAAAACAAGTTTTAATCAAAACTTAAGAGTTCATATCGTTGATTACGAGCTTTTCAACACTATTGTATTGCAAAAATTTAATTTCTGTTCTTTTTACGCAATTTTAAGTTCAACGGGTCCATTTTAAGGCCCATTTAGACCCGGTCGCCCGAAACCTCTACAAAAAGGACCGAAAAACAAGTTTTGATCCAATTTAGGAGTTCATATAATTGATTACGAGCTTTTCAACAAGATTATATTGCAAAAACTCAAATTCGGTATTTTTTACTTAGTTAAAAGTCCAACGAGTCCATTTTACGGCCCATTTAGACCCGCTCGCCCGAAACCTCTTCAAAAATCACTGAAAAACAAGTTTTAATCAAATTTTAGGAGTTCATATAACTGATTACGATCTTTTCAACAAGATTGTATTGCAAAAATTCAATTTTTGTTCTTTTTACGCAGTTATAAGTTCAACGGGTCCATTTTAAGGCCCATTTAGACCCGCTCGTCCGAAACCTCTTAAAAAATGACTGAAAAACAAGTTTTTATCAAATTTTAGGAGTTCATATAATTGATTACGAGCTTTTCAACAAGATTATATTGCAAAAAATCAAATTCAGTATTTTTTACCCAGTAAAAAGTCCAATGGGTCCATTTTACGGCCCATTTAGACCCGCTCGCCCGAAACCTCTTCAAAAATGACCGAAAAAGAGTTTTAATCAAATTTTAGGACTTCATATCATTGATTACGATCTTTTCAACACGATTATATTGCAAAAACTCATTTTTTGTACTTTTTACTCAGTTAAAAGTCCAACGGGTCCATTTTACGGCCCATTTAGATCCGCTCGTCTGAAACCTCTATAAAAAGGACCGCAAAACAAGTTTTAATCAAAACTTAAGAGTTCATATCGTTGATTACGAGCTTTTCAACACTATTGTATTGCAAAAATTCAATTTATGTTCTTTTTACGCAGTTATAAGTTCAACGAGTCCATTTTAAGGCCCATTTAGACACGCTCGTCCGAAACCTCTACAAAAAGGACCGAAAAACAAGTTTTGATCCAATTTTACAAGTTCATATAATTGATTACGAGCTTTTCAACAAGATTATTTTGCAAAAACTCAAATTCTGTATTTTTTACTCAGTTAAAAGTCCAACGGGTCCATTTTACGGCTCATTTAGACTCGCTCAACCGAAACCTCTTCAAAAATGACTGAAAAACAGGTTTTAATCAAATTTTAGGAGTTCATATAATTGATTACGATCTTTTCAACACGATTATATTGCAAAAACTCAAATTTTGTACTTTTTACTCAGTTAAAAGTCCAATGGGTCCATTTTACGACCCATTTAAACCCCCTCGTCCGAAACCTCTACAAAAAGGACCGCAAAACATGTTTTAATCAAAACTTAAGAGTTCATATCGTTGATTACGAGCATTTCAACATTTTTGTATTGCAAAATTTCAATTTATGTTGTTTTTACGCAGTTATAAGTTAAACGGGTCCATTTTAAGGCCCATTTAGACCCGCTCGTCCGAAACCTCTACAAAAAGGACCGAAAAACAAGTTTTGAACCAATTTTAGGAGTTCATATAATTGATTACGAGCTTTTCAACAAGATTATATTGCAAAAACTTATATTTGGTATTTTTTACTCAGTTAAAAGTCCAACGGGTCCATTTTACGACCCATTTAGACCCGCTCGCTCGAAACCTCTTCAAAAATTAATGAAAAACAAGTTTTAATCAAATTTTAGGAGTTCATATAATTGATTACGATCCTTTCAACACGATTATATTGCAAAAACTCAATTTTTGTACTTTTTACTCTGTTAAAAGTCCAACGGGTCCATTTTACGGCTCATTTAGACCCGCTCGTCCGAAACCTCTACAAAAAGGACCGCAAAACAAGTTTTAATCAAATTTTAGGAGTTCATATAATTGATTACGATCGTTTCAACACGATTGTATTGCAAAAATTCAATTTCTGTTCTTTTTACGCAGTTATAAGTTCAACGGGTCCATTTTAAGGCCCATTTAGACCCGCTCGTCCGAAACCTCTACAAAAATGACCGAAAAACAAGATTTGATCCAATTTTACGAGTTCATATAATTGATTATGAGCTTTTCAACAAGATTATATTGCAAAAAATCAAATTCGGTATTTTTTACCTAATTAAAAGTCCAATGGGTCCATTTTACGGCCCATTTAGACCCGCTCGCCCGAAACCTCTTAAAAATGACCGAAAAACAAGTTTTAATAAAATTTTAGGACTTCATATCATTGATTACGATCTTTTCAACACGATTATATTGCAAGAAGTTAATTTTTGTACTTTTTACTCAGTTAAAAGTCCAACGGGTCCATTTTACAGCCCATTTAGACCCGCTCGTCCGAAACCCCTACAAAAAGGACCGCAAAACAAGTTTTAATCAAAACTTAAGAGTTCATGTCGTTGTTTACGAGCTTTTCAACACTATTGTATTGCAAAAATTAAATTTCTATTCTTTTTACGCAGTTATAAGCTCAACGGGTCCATTTTGAGGCCCATTTAGACCCGCTCGTCCGAAACCTCTACAAAAAAGGACCGAAAAACAAGTTTTGATACAATTTTACGAGTTCATATAATTGATTACGAGCTTTTCAACAAGATTATATTGCAAAAACTCAAATTCGGTATTTTTTACTCAGTTAAAAGTCCAACGGGTCCATTTTACGGCCCATTTAGACCCGCTCGCCCGAAACCTCTTCAAAATTGACTGAAAAACAAGTTTTAATCAAATTTTAGGAGTTCATATAACTAATTACGATCTTTTCAACACGATTGTATTGCAAAAATTCAATTTTTGTTCTTTTTACGCAGTTATAAGTTCAACGGGTTTTGATTGAAACCTCTTAAAAAATGACTGAAAAACAAGTTTTGATCAAATTTTTGGAGTTCATATAATTGATTACGAGCTTTTCAACAAGATTATATTGAAAAACTCAAATTCGGTATTTTTTACTCAGTTAAAAGTCCAACGGGTCCATTTTACGGCACATTTAGACCCGCTCGCCCGAAACCTCTTCAAAAATGACCGAAAAAAAGTTTTAATCAAATTTTAGGACTTCATATCATTGATTACGATCTTTTCAACACGATTATATTTCAAAAAATCAAATTTTGTACTTTTTACTAAGCGGCGGTTGGAGTTGTCGCTCGTGATTTCACATGGACGGTTGTTGGTGGCCTGGCTTTTCCGCTAGGCAGTTGTACTGATGCTATCTCATCTGAAGGGAGAGGTCTTCTTGCCGGTATTACTTTTGCCCTATCTCAGGGATGAAGCCATTTGATTTTCGAGACAGACTGTGCATCTCTAGCGAACATGATCAACTCTCTTGGGTCAGATCTTTCTCCTTTGGGTCCGACGATTCTGCAGGCTCATACTGCTTTGAAGGATTTTTCTGTAGCACATGTACAGTATGTTCGCCGTGAGGCTAATTTTGTAGCTCATACGTTGGCTACCCATGCCCTTAGATCCATGTCTTCTTTGTCTTTTAGATCTATGTATCCCGATTGTATCAAAAACGCTATATTTTGCGAGGTTTAACCTCGTTTTAATAATATATTCTGGGTACTCTTTTCCCCTTTTAAATTTCTCCAAGCCTTGTGCCTGGGGATTTTAGTAGGGGTTTTTAATGAGGCCCGTTTTCTTAAAAAAAAAGTCCAACGGGTCCATTTTACGGCCCATTTAGACCCGCTCGTCCGAAACCTCTACAAAAAGGACCGCAAAACAAGTTTTAATCAAAACTTAAGAGTTCATATCGTTGATTACGAGCTTTTCAACACTATTGAATTGCAAAATTCAATTTCTATTGTTTTTACGCAGTTATAAGTTCAACGGGTCCATTTTAAGGCCCATTTAGACCCGCTCGTCCGAAACCTCTACAAAAAGGACCGTAAAACAAGTTTTGATCCAATTTTAGGAGTTCATATAATTTATTACGAGCTTTTCAACAAGATTATATTGCAAAAACTCAAATTTGGTATTTTTTACTCAGTTAAAAGTCTAACGGGTCCATTTTACGGCCCATTTAGACCCGCTCGCACGAAACCTCTTAAAAAATGATTGAAAAACAAGTTTTAATCAAAATTTAGGAGTTCATATAACTAATTACGATCTTTTCAACACGATTATATTGCAAAAACTCAATTTTTGTACTTTTTACTCAGTTAAAAGTCCAACGAGTCTATTTTACGGTCCATTTAGACCCGCTCGTCCGAAACCTCTACAAAAAGGACCGCAAAACAAGTTTTAATCAAAACTTAAGAGTTCATTTCGTTGATTACGAACTTTTCAACACTATTGTATTGCAAAAATTCAATTTCTGTTGTTTTTACGCAGTTATAAGTTCAACGGGTCCATTTTAAGGCCCATTTAGACCCGCTCGTCCGAAACCTCTACAAAAAGGACCGAAAAACGAGTTTTGATCTAATTTTACGAGTTCATATAATTGATTTCGAGCTTTTCAACAAGATTATATTGCAAAAATTTAAATTTGGTATTTTTTTCTCAGATAAAAGTCCAACGGGTCCATTTTACGGCCCATTTAGGCCCGCTCGCCCGAAACCTCTTCAAAAATTACTGAAAAACAAGTTTTAATCAAATTTTAGGAGTTCATATAATTGATTACGATCTTTTCAACACGATTATATTGCAAAAACTCAATTTATATACTTTTTACTCAGTTAAAAGTACAACGGGTCCATTTTACGACCCATTTAGACCCGCTCGTCCGAAACCTCTACAAAAAGGACCGCAAAACAAGTTTTAATCAAAACTTAAGAGTTCATAACGTTGATTACGAGCTTTTCAAAACTATTGTATTGCAAAAATTCAATTTATGTTCTTTTTACGTATGTATAAGTTCAACGGGTCCATTTTTAGGCCCATTTAGACCCGCTCGTCCGAAACCACTACAAAAAGGACCGAAAAACAAGTTTTGATCCAATTTTAGGAGTTCATATAATTGATTACGAGCTTTTCAACAAGATTATATTGCAAAAAATCAAATTCGGTATTTTTTACCCAGTTAAAAGTCCAATTAGTCCATTTTACGGCCCATTTAGACCCGCTCGCCCGAATACTCTTCAAAAATGACTGAAAAACAAGTTTTAATCAAATTTTAGGAGTTCATATAATTGATTACGATCTTTACAACACGATCATATTGCAAAAACTCAATTTTTGTACTTTTTACTCAGTTAAAAGTCCAACGGGTCCATTTTACAGCCCATTTAGACCCCCTCGTCCGAAACCTCTACAAAAAGGACTGCAAAACAAGTTTTAATCAAAACTTAAGAGTACATATCGTTGATTGCGAGCTATTTAACACTATTGTATTGCAAAATTTCAAATTCTGTTATTTTTACGCAGTTATAAGTTCAACGGGTCCATTTTATGGCCCATTTAGACCCGCTCGTCCGAAACCTCTACAAAAAGGACCGAAATACAAGTTTTGATCCAATTTTAGGAGTTCATATAATTGATTACGAGCTTTTCAACAAGATTATATTGCAAAAAATCAAATTCGGTATTTTTTACCCAGTTAAAAGTCCAATGGGTCCATTTTACTGCCTATTTAGACCCGCTCGCCCGAATACTCTTCAAAAATGACCGAAATACAAGTTTTAATCAAATTTTAGGACTTCATATCATTGATTACGATCTTTTCAACACGATTATATTGCAAAAACTCAATTTTTGTACTTTTTACTCAGTTAAAAGTCCAACGGGTCCATTTTACGGCCCATTTAAACCCGCTCGTCCGAAACCTCAACAAAAAGGACCGCAAAACAAGTTTTAATCAAAACTTAAGAGTTCATTTTGTTGATTACGAGCTTTTCAACACTATTGTATTGCAAAAATTCAATTTCTGTTCTTTTTACGCAGTTCAACGGGTACATTTTAAGGCCCATTTAGACCCGCTCGTCCGAAACCTCTACAAAAATGTCCGAAAACAAGTTTTGATCCAATTTTACGAGTTCATATAATTGATTACGAGCTTTTCAACAAGATTATATTACAAAAAATCATATTCGGTTTTTTTTACCCAGTTAAAAGTCCAATGGGTCCATTTTACGGCCCATTTAGACCCGCTCGCCCGAAACCTCTTCAAAAATGACCGAAAAACAGTTTTTGATCAAATTTTAGGATTTCATATCATTGATTACGATCTTTTCAACACGATTATATTGCAAAAACTCAATTTTTGTACTTTTTACTCAGTTAAAAGTCCATAGGGTCCATTTTACAGCCCATTTAGACCCTCTCGTCCGAAACCACTACAAAAAGGGCCGAAAAACAAGTTTTGATCCAATTTTAGGAGTTCATATAATTGATTACGAGCTTTTCAACAAGATTATATTGCAAAAAGTCCATTTCTGTATTTTTTACTCAGTTAAAAGTCCAACAGGTCCATTTTAAGGCTCATTTAGACCCGCTCGCCCGAAACCTCTTCAAAAATGATTGAAAAACAAGTTTTAATCAAATTTTAAGAGTTCATATAATTGATTACGATCGTTTCAACACGATTATATTGCAAAAACTCAATTTCTGTAATTTTTACTCAGTTAAAAGTCTAACGGGTCCATTTTACGGCCCATTTACACCCGCTCGTCCGAAACCTCTACAAAAAGGACCGCAAAACAAGTTTTAATCAAAACTTAAGAGTTCATATCGTTGATTACGAGCTTTTCAACACTATTGTATTGCAAAAATTCAATCTATGTTCTTTTTACGCAGTTATAAGTTCAACGAGTCCATTTTAAGGCCCATTTAGACTCGCTCGTCCGAAACCTCTACAAAAAGGATCGAAAAACAAGTTTTATCAAATTTTACGAGTTCATATATTTGATTACGAGCTTTTCAACAAGATTATATTACAAAAACTCAAATTCGGTATTTTTTACTCAGTTAAAAGTCCAACGGGTCCATTTTACGGCCCATTTAGACCCGCTCGCCCGAAACCTCTTAAAAAATGACTGAAAAACAAGTTTTAATCAAATTTTAGGAGTTCATATAATTGATTACGATCATTTCAACACGATTATATTGCAAAAACTCAATTTCTATATTTTTTACTCAGTTAAAAGTCCAACGGGTCCATTTTACGGCCCATTTACACCCGCTCGTTCGAAACCTCTACAAAAAGGACTGGAAAACAAGTTTTAATCAAAACTTAAGAGTTCATATCGTTGATTACGAGCTTTTTCAAAACTATTGTATTGCAAAAATTCAATTTCTGTTCTTTTTACGCAGTTATAAGTTCAACGGGTCCATTTTAAGGCCCATTTAGACCTGGTCGCCCGAAACCTCTACAAAAAAGACTGAAAAACAAGTTTTGATCAAATTTTAGGAGTTCATATAATTGATTACGAGCTATTCAACAAGATTATATTGTAAAAACTAAAATTCGGTATTTTTACTCAGTTAAAAGTCCAACGGGTCCATTTTACGGCCCATTTAGACCCGCTCGCCCGAAACCTCTTCAAAAATGACTGAAAAACAAGTTTTAATCAAATTTTAGGAGTTCATATAATTGATTACGATCTTTTCAACACGATTATATTGTAAAAACTAAATTTTTGTACTTTTTACTCAGTTAAAAGTCCAACATGTCCATTTTACGGCCCATTTAGACCCGCTCACCCGAAACCTCTTCAAAAATGACTGAAAAACAAGTTTTTATCAAATTTTAGGAGTTCATATAACTGATTACGATCTTTTCAACACGATTGTATTGAAAAAATTCAATTTCTGTTCTTTTTACGCAGTTATAAGTTCTACGGGTCCATTTTAAGGCCCATTTAGACCCGCTCGTCCGAAACCTCTTCAAAAATGACTGAAAAACAAGTTTTGATCAAATTTTAGGAGTTCATATAATTGATTACGAGCTTTTCAACAAGATTATATTGCAAAAACTGAAATTTGGTATTTTTTACTTAGTTAAAAGTCCAACGAGTCCATTTTACGACCCATTTAGACCCGCTCGCCCGAAACCTATTCATAAATGACCGAAAAAAGAGTTTTAATCAAATTTTAGGACTTCATATCATTGATTACGATCTTTTCAACACTATTGTATTGCAAAAATTATATTTTCTGTTCTTTTTACGGCCCATTTAGACCCGCTCGTCCGAAACCTCGACAAAAAGGACCGCAAAACATGTTTTAATCAAAACATAAGAGTTCATATCGTTGATTACGAGCTTTTCAACACTATTGTATTGCAAAAAATCAATTTATGTTCTTTTTACGTAGTTATAAGTTCAACGAGTCCATTTTAAGGCCCATTTAGACCCGCTCGTCTGAAACCTCTACAAAAAGGACTGAAAAACAAGTTTTGATCCAATTTTAGGAGTTCATATAATTGATTACGAGCTTTCAACAAGATTATATTGCAAAAACTCAAATTCGATATTTTTTACTCAGTTAAAAGTCCAACGGGTCCATCTTACGGCTCATTTAGACCCCGCTCACCCGAAACCTCTTCAAAAATGACTGAAAAACAGTTTTTAATCAAATTTTAGGAGTTCATATAATTGATTACGATCTTTTCAACACGATTATATTGCAAAAACTCAATTTTTGTACTTTTTACTCAGATAAAAGTCAAACGGGTCTATTTTACGACCCATTTAGACCCGCTCGTCCGAAACCTCTACAAAACGGACCGAAAGCAAGTTTTAATCAAAACTTAAGAGTTCATATCGTTGATTACGAGCTTTTCAACACTATTGTATTGCAAAAATTCAATTTCTGTTGTTTTTACGCTGTTATAAGTTCATCAGATCCATTTTAAGGCCCATTTAGACCCGCTCGTCCGAAACCTCTACAAAAAGGACCGAAAAACAAGTTTTATCAAATTTTACGAGTTCATATAATTGATTACGAGCTTTTCAACTAGATTATATTGCAAAAACTCAAATTCGGTATTTTTTACTCAATTAAAAGTCCAACGGGTCTATTTTAGGAGTTTTTATCAAATTTTAGGAGTTCATATAATTGATTACGATCGTTTCAACACAATTATATTACAAAAACTCAAATTCGGTATTTTTTTACTCAATTAAAAGTCCAACGGGTCTATTTTACGGCCCATTTACACCCGCACGTCCGAAACCTCTACAAAAATGACTGTAAAACAAGTTTTAATCAAAACTTAAGAGTTCATATCGTTGATTACGGGCTTTTCAACACGAGTGTATTGCAAAAATTATATTTCTGTTCTTTTTACTCAGTTATAAGTTCAACAGGTCCATTTTAAGGCCCATTTAGACCCGCTCGTCCGAAACATTTTAAAAAATGACTGAAAAACAGGTTTTTATCAAATTTTAGGAGTTCATATAATTTTTACGAGGTTTTCAACAAGATTATATTGCAAAAACTCAAATTCGGTACTTTTTACTCAGTTAAAAGTTTAACGGGTCCATTTTACGGCCCATTTAGACCCGCTCGCACGAAATCTCTTCGAAAATGACTGAAAAACAATTTTTAATCAAATTTTAGGAGTTCATATCATTGATTACGATCGTTTCAACACGATTATATTGCAAAAACTAAATTTCTGTATTTTTACTCTGTTAAAAGTCCAACGGGTCCATTTTACGGCCCATTTACACCCGCTCGTCCGAAACCTCTACAAAAAGGACCGCAAAACAAGTTTTAATCAAAACTTAAGAGTTCATATCGTTGATTACGAGCTTTTCAACACTATTGTATTGCAAAATTTTAATTTCTGTTCTTTTTACGCAGTTATAAGTTCAACGGGTCCATTTTAAGGCCCATTTAGACCCGGTCGCCCGAAACCTCTACAAAAAGGACCGAAAAACAAGTTTTGATCCAATTTTAGGAGTTCATATAATTGATTACGAGCTTTTCAACAAGATTATATTGCAAAAACTCAAATTCGGTATTTTTTACTTAGTTAAAAGTCCAACGAGTCCATTTTACGGCCCATTTAGACCCGCTCGCCCGAAACCTCTTCAAAAATCACTGAAAAACAAGTTTTAATCAAATTTTAGGAGTTCATATAACTAATTACGATCTTTTCAACACTATTGTATTGCAAAAATTCAATTTTTGTTCTTTTTACGCAGTTATAAGTTCAACGGGTCCATTTTAAGGCCCATTTAGACCCGCTCGTCCGAAACCTCTTAAAAATGACTGAAAAACAAGTTTTGATCAAATTTTTGGAGTTCATATAATTGATTACGAGCTTTTCAACAAGATTATATTGCAAAACTCAAATTCGGTATTTTTTACTCAGTTAAAAGTCCAACGGGTCCATTTTACGGCCCATTTAGACCCGCTCCCCCGAAACCTCTTCAAAAATGACCGAAAAAAAGTTTTAATCAAATTTTAGGACTTCATATCATTGATTACGATCTTTTCAACACGATTATATTTCAAAAAATCAAATTTTGTACTTTTTACTAAGCGGCGGTTGGAGTTGTCGCTCGTGATTTCACATGGACGGTTGTTGGTGGCCTGGCTTTTCCGCTAGGCAGTTGTACTGATGCTATCTCATCTGAAGGGAGAGGTCTTCTTGCTGGTATTACTTTTGCCCTATCTCAGGGATGAAGCCATTTGATTTTCGAGACAGACTGTGCATCTCTAGCGAACAGGATCAACTCTCTTGGGTCAGATCTTTCTCCTTTGGGTCCGACGATTCTGCAGGCTCATACTGCTTTGAAGGATTTTTCTGTAGCACATGTACAGTATGTTCGCCGTGAGGCTAATTTTGTAGCTCATACGTTGGCTACCCATGCCCTTAGATCCATGTCTTCTTTGTCTTTTAGATCTATGTATCCCGATTGTATCAAAAACGCTGTATTTTGCGAGGTTTAACCTCGTTTTAATAATATATTCTGGGTACTCTTTTCCCCTTTTAAATTTCTCCAAGCCTTGTGCCTGGGGATTTTAGTAGGGGTTTTTAATGAGGCCCGTTTTCTTAAAAAAAAAGTCCAACGGGTCCATTTTACGGCCCATTTAGACCCGCTCGTCCGAAACCTCTACAAAAAGGACCGCAAAACAAGTTTTAATCAAAACTTAAGAGTTCATATCGTTGATTACGAGCTTTTCAACACTATTGTATTGCAAAATTCAATTTCTATTGTTTTTACGCAGTTATAAGTTCAACGGGTCCATTTTAAGGCCCATTTAGACCCGCTCGTCCGAAACCTCTTCAAAAAGGACCGTAAAACAAGTTTTGATCCAATTTTAGGAGTTCATATAATTTATTACGAGCTTTTCAACAAGATTATATTGCAAAAACTCAAATTTGGTATTTTTTACTCAGTTAAAAGTCTAACGGGTCCATTTTACGGCCCATTTAGACCCGCTCGCACGAAACCTCTTAAAAAATGATTGAAAAACAAGTTTTAATCAAAATTTAGGAGTTCATATAACTAATTACGATCTTTTCAACACGATTATATTGCAAAAACTCAATTTTTGTACTTTTTACTCAGTTAAAAGTCCAACGAGTCCATTTTACGGTCCATTTAGACCCGCTCGTCCGAAACCTCTACAAAAAGGACCGCAAAACAAGTTTTAATCAAAACTTAAGAGTTCATTTCGTTGATTACGAACTTTTCAACACTATTGTATTGCAAAAATTCAATTTCTGTTCTTTTTACGCATTTATAAGTTCAACGGGTCCATTTTAAGGCCCATTTAGACCCACTCGTCCGAAACCTCTTCAAAAATGACTGAAAAACAAGTTTTGATCAAATTTTAGGAGTTCATATAATTGATTACGAGCTTTTCAACAAGATTATATTGCAAAAAATCAAATTTGTTATTTTTTACCCAGTTAAAAGTCCAATTAGTCCATTTTACGGCCCATTTAGACCCGCTCGCCCGAATACTCTTCAAAAATGACTGAAAAACAAGTTTTAATCAAATTTTAGGAGTTCATATAATTGATTACGATCTTTACAACACGATCATATTGCAAAAACTCAATTTTTGTACTTTTTACTCAGTTAAAAGTCCAACGGGTCCATTTTACAGCCCATTTAGACCCCCTCGTCCGAAACCTCTACAAAAAGGACTGCAAAACAAGTTTTAATCAAAACTTAAGAGTACATATCGTTGATTGCGAGCTATTTAACACTATTGTATTGCAAAATTTCAAATTATGTTCTTTTTACACAGTTATAAGTTCAACGGGTCCATTTTATGGCCCATTTAGACCCGCTCGTCCGAAACCTCTACAAAAAGGACCGAAATACAAGTTTTGATCCAATTTTAGGAGTTCATATAATTGATTACGAGCTTTTCAACAAGATTATATTGCAAAAAATCAAATTCGGTATTTTTTACCCAGTTAAAAGTCCAATGGGTCCATTTTACTGCCTATTTAGACCCGCTCGCCCGAATACTCTTCAAAAATGACCGAAATACAAGTTTTAATAAATTTTAGGACTTCATATCATTGATTACGATCTTTTCAACACGATTATATTGCAAAAACTCAATTTTTGTACTTTTTACTCAGTTAAAAGTCCAACGGGTCCATTTTACGGCCCATTTAAACCCGCTCGTCCGAAACCTCAACAAAAAGGACCGCAAAACAAGTTTTAATCAAAACTTAAGAGTTCATTTTGTTGATTACGAGCTTTTCAACACTATTGTATTGCAAAAATTCAATTTCTGTTCTTTTTACGCAGTTCAACGGGTCCATTTTAAGGCCCATTTAGACCCGCTCGTCCGAAACCTCTACAAAAATGACCGAAAACAAGTTTTGATCCAATTTTACGAGTTCATATAATTGATTACGAGCTTTTCAACAAGATTATATTACAAAAAATCATATTCGGTTTTTTTTACCCAGTTAAAAGTCCAATGGGTCCATTTTACGGCCCATTTAGACCCGCTCGCCCGAAACCTCTTCAAAAATGACCGAAAAACAGTTTTTGATCAAATTTTAGGACTTCATATCATTGATTACGATCTTTTCAACACGATTATATTGCAAAAACTCAATTTTTGTACTTTTTACTCAGTTAAAAGTCCATAGGGTCCATTTTACAGCCCATTTAGACCCTCTCGTCCGAAACCACTACAAAAAGGGCCGAAAAACAAGTTTTGATCCAATTTTAGGAGTTCATATAATTGATTACGAGCTTTTCAACAAGATTATATTGCAAAAAGTCCATTTCTGTATTTTTTACTCAGTTAAAAGTCCAACAGGTCCATTTTAAGGCTCATTTAGACCCGCTCGCCCGAAACCTCTTCAAAAATGATTGAAAAACAAGTTTTAATCAAATTTTAAGAGTTCATATAATTGATTACGATCGTTTCAACACGATTATATTGCAAAAACTCAATTTCTGTAATTTTTACTCAGTTAAAAGTCCAACGGGTCCATTTTACGGCCCATTTACACCCGCTCGTCCGAAACCTCTACAAAAAGGACCGCAAAACAAGTTTTAATCAAAACTTAAGAGTTCATATCGTTGATTACGAGCTTTTCATCACTATTGTATTGCAAAAATTCAATTTATGTTCTTTTTACGCAGTTATAAGTTCAACGAGTCCATTTTAAGGCCCATTTAGACTCGCTCGTCCGAAACCTCTACAAAAAGGATCGAAAAACAAGTTTTATCAAATTTTACGAGTTCATATATTTGATTACGAGTTTTTCTACAAGATTATATTACAAAAACTCAAATTCGGTATTTTTTACTCAGTTAAAAGTCCAACGGGTCCATTTTACGGCCCATTTAGACCTGCTCGCCCGAAACCTCTTAAAAAATGACTGAAAAACAAGTTTTAATCAAATTTCAGGAGTTCATATAATTGATTACGATCATTTCAACACGATTATATTGCAAAAACTCAATTTCTATATTTTTTACTCAGTTAAAAGTCCAACGGGTCCATTTTACGGCCCATTTACACCCGCTCGTTCGAAACCTCTACAAAAAGGACTGGAAAACAAGTTTTAATCAAAACTTAAGAGTTCATATCGTTGATTACGAGCTTTTTCAAAACTATTGTATTGCAAAAATTCAATTTCTGTTCTTTTTACGCAGTTATAAGTTCAACGGGTCCATTTTAAGGCCCATTTAGACCTGGTCGCCCAAAACCTCTACAAAAAGGACCGAAAAACAAGTTTTGATCAAATTTTAGGAGTTCATATAATTGATTACAAGCTATTCAACAAGATTATATTGTAAAAACTAAAATTCGGTATTTTTACTCAGTTAAAAGTCCAACGGGTCCATTTTACGGCCCATTTAGACCCGCTCGCCCGAAACCTCTTCAAAAATGACTGAAAAACAAGTTTTAATCAAATTTTAGGAGTTCATATAATTGATTACGATCTTTTCAACACGATTATATTGCAAAAACTAAATTTTTGTACTTTTTACTCAGTTAAAAGTCCAACAGGTCCATTTTACGGCCCATTTAGACCCGCTCACCCAAAACCTCTTCAAAAATGACTGAAAAACAAGTTTTTATCAAATTTTAGGAGTTCATATAACTGATTACGATCTTTTCAACACGATTGTATTGAAAAAATTCAATTTCTGTTCTTTTTACGCAGTTATAAGTTCTACGGGTCCATTTTTGTACTTTTTACTCAGTTAAAAGTCCAACGGGTCCATTTTACAGCCCATTTAGACCCCCTCGTCCGAAACCTCTACAAAAAGGACTGCAAAACAAGTTTTAATCAAAACTTAAGAGTACATATCGTTGATTGCGAGCTATTTAAGACTATTGTATTGCAAAATTTCAAATTATGTTCTTTTTACGCAGTTATAAGTTCAACGGGTCCATTTTATGGCCCATTTAGACCCGCTCGTCCGAAACCTCTTCAAAAATGACTGAAAAACAAGTTTTGATCAAATTTTAGGAGTTCATATAATTGATTACGAGCTTTTCAACAAGATTATATTGCAAAAACTGAAATTTGGTATTTTTTACTTAGTTAAAAGTCCAACGAGTCCATTTTACGACCCATTTAGACCCGCTCGCCCGAAACCTATTCATAAATGACCGAAAAAAGAGTTTTAATCAAATTTTAGGACTTCATATCATTGATTACGATCTTTTCAACACTATTGTATTGCAAAAATTATATTTTCTGTTCTTTTTACGGCCCATTTAGACCCGCTCGTCCGAAACCTCTACAAAAAGGACCGCAAAACAAGTTTTAATCAAAACATAAGAGTTCATATCGTTGATTACGAGCTTTTCAACACTATTGTATTGCAAAAAATCAATTTATGTTCTTTTTACGTAGTTATAAGTTCAACGAGTCCATTTTAAGGCCCATTTAGACCCGCTCGTCTGAAACCTCTACAAAAAGGACTGAAAAACAAGTTTTGATCCAATTTTAGGAGTTCATATAATTGATTACGAGCTTTCAACAAGATTATATTGCAAAAACTCAAATTCGATATTTTTTACTCAGTAAAAAGTCCAACGGGTCCATCTTACGGCTCATTTAGACCCCGCTCACCCGAAACCTCTTCAAAAATGACTGAAAAACAGTTTTTAATCAAATTTTAGGAGTTCATATAATTGATTACGATCTTTTCAACACGATTATATTGCAAAAACTCAATTTTTGTACTTTTTACTCAGATAAAAGTCAAACGGGTCTATTTTACGACCCATTTAGACCCGCTCGTCCGAAACCTCTACAAAACGGACCGAAAACAAGTTTTAATCAAAACTTAAGAGTTCATATCGTTGATTACGAGCTTTTCAACACTATTGTATTGCAAAAATTCAATTTCTGTTGTTTTTACGCTGTTATAAGTTCAACAGATCCATTTTAAGGCCCATTTAGACCCGCTCGTCCGAAACCTCTACAAAAAGGACCGAAAAACAAGTTTTATCAAATTTTACGAGTTCATATAATTGATTACGAGCTTTTCAACTAGATTATATTGCAAAAAACTCAAATTCGGTATTTTTTACTCAATTAAAAGTCCAACGGGTCTATTTTAGGAGTTTTTATCAAATTTTTATCAAATTTTAGGAGTTCATATAATTGATTACGATCGTTTCAACACAATTATATTGCAAAAACTCAAATTCGGTATTTTTTTACTCAATTAAAAGTCCAACGGGTCTATTTTACGGCCCATTTACACCCGCTCGTCCGAAACCTCTACAAAAATGACTGTAAAACAAGTTTTAATCAAAACTTAAGAGTTCATATCGTTGATTACGGGCTTTTCAACACGAGTGTATTGCAAAAATTATATTTCTGTTCTTTTTACTCAGTTATAAGTTCAACAGGTCCATTTTAAGGCCCATTTAGACCCGCTCGTCCGAAACATTTTAAAAAAATGACTGAAAAACAGGTTTTTATCAAATTTTAGGAGTTCATATAATTTTTACGAGGTTTTCAACAAGATTATATTGCAAAAACTCAAATTCGGTACTTTTTACTCAGTTAAAAGTTTAACGGGTCCATTTTACGGCCCATTTAGACCCGCTCGCACGAAACCTCTTCGAAAATGACTGAAAAACAAGTTTTAATCAAATTTTAGGAGTTCATATCATTGATTACGATCGTTTCAACACGATTATATTGCAAAAACTAAATTTCTGTATTTTTACTCTGTTAAAAGTCCAACGGGTCCATTTTACGGCCCATTTACACCCGCTCGTCCGAAACCTCTACAAAAAGGACCGCAAAACAAGTTTTAATCAAAACTTAAGAGTTCATATCGTTGATTACGAGCTTTTCAACACTATTGTATTGCAAAAATTTAATTTATGCTCTTTTTACGCAGTTATAAGTTCAACGGGTCCATTTTAAGGCCCATTTAGACCCGGTCGCCCGAAACCTCTACAAAAAGGACCGAAAAACAAGTTTTGATCCAATTTTAGGAGTTCATATAATTGATTACGAGCTTTTCAACAAGATTATATTGCAAAAACTCAAATTCGGTATTTTTTACTTAGTTAAAAGTCCAACGAGTCCATTTTACGGCCCATTTAGACCCGCTCGCCCGAAACCTCTTCAAAAATCACTGAAAAACAAGTTTTAATCAAATTTTAGGAGTTCATATAACTGATTACGATCTTTTCAACACGATTGTATTGCAAAAATTCAATTTTTGTTCTTTTTACGCAGTTATAAGTTCAACGGGTCCATTTTAAGGCCCATTTAGACCCGCTCGTTCGAAACCTCTTAAAAAATGACTGAAAAACAAGTTTTGATCAAATTTTAGGAGTTCATATAATTGATTACGAGCTTTTCAACAAGATTATATTGCAAAAAATCAAATTCAGTATTTTTTACCCAGTAAAAAGTCCAATGGGTCCATTTTACGGCCCATTTAGACCCGCTCGCCCGAAACCTCTTCAAAAATGACCGAAAAAGAGTTTTAATCAAATTTTAGGACTTCATATCATTGATTACGATCTTTTCAACACGATTATATTGCAAAAACTCATTTTTTGTACTTTTTACTCAGTTAAAAGTCCAACGGGTCCATTTTACGACCCATTTATACCCGCTCGTCCGAAACCTCTACAAAAAGGACCGTAAAACATGTTTTAATCAAAACTTAAGAGTTAATATCATTGATTACGAGCATTTCAACACTATTGTTTTGCAAAAATTCAATTTCTGTTGTTTTTACGCAGTTATAAGTTAAACGGGTCCATTTTAAGGCCCATTTAGACCCGCTCGTCCGAAACCTCTACAAAAAGGACCGAAAAACAAGTTTTGAACCAATTTTAGTAGTTCATATAATTGAGTACGAGCTTTTCAACAAGTTTATATTGCAAAAACTCATATTTTGTATTTTTTACTCAGTTAAAAGTCCAACGGGTCCATTTTACGACCCATTTAGACCCGCTCGCTCGAAACCTCTTCAAAAATTAATGAAAAACAAGTTTTAATCAAATTTGAGGAGTTCATATAATTGATTACGATCCTTTCAACACGATTATATTGCAAAAACTCAATTTTTGTACTTTTTACTCTGTTAAAAGTCCAACGGGTCCATTTTACGGCTCATTTAGACCCGCTCGTCCGAAACCTCTACAAAAAGGACCGCAAAACAAGTTTTAATCAAATTTTAGGAGTTCATATAATTGATTACGATCGTTTCAACACGATTGTATTGCAAAAATTCAATTTATGTTCTTTTTACGCAGTTATAAGTTCAACGGGTCCATTTTAAGGCCCATTTAGACCCGCTCGTCCGAAACCTCTACAAAAATGACCGAAAAACAAGTTTTGATCCAATTTTACGAGTTCATATAATTGATTACGAGCTTTTCAACAAGATTATATTGCAAAAAATCTAATTCGGTATTTTTTACCCAATTAAAAGTCCAATGGGTCCATTTTACGGCCCATTTAGACCAGCTCGCCCGAAACCTCTTCAAAAATGACCGAAAAACAAGTTTTAATAAAATTTTAGGACTTCATATCATTGATTACGATCTTTTCAACACGATTATATTGCAAGAAGTTAATTTTTGTACTTTTACTAAGTTAAAATTCCAACGGGTCCATTTTACGGCCCATTTAGACCCGCTCGTCCGAAACCTCTATAAAAAGGACGGCAAAACAAGTTTTAATCAAAACTTAAGATTTCATATCGTTGATTACGAGCTTTTCAACACTATTGTATTGCAAAAATTCAATTTCTATTCTTTTTACGCAGTTATAAGTTCAACGAGTCCATTTTAAGGCCCATTTAGACCCGCTCGTCCGAAACCTCTACAAAAAAGGACCGAAAAACAAGTTTTGATACAATTTTACGAGTTCATATAATTGATTACGAGCTTTTCAACAAGATTATATTGCAAAAACTCAAATTCGGTATTTTTTACTCAGTTAAAAGTCCAACGGGTCCATTTTACGGCCCATTTAGACCCGCTCGCCCGAAACCTCTTCAAAAATGACTGAAAAACAAGTTTTAATCAAATTTTCGGAGTTCATATAACTAATTACGATCTTTTCAACACTATTGTATTGCAAAAATTCAATTTTTGTTCTTTTTACGCAGTTATAAGCTCAACGGGTCCATTTTGAGGCCCATTTAGACCCGCTCGTCCGAAACCTCTACAAAAAAGGACCGAAAAACAAGTTTTGATACAATTTTACGAGTTCATATAATTGATTACGAGCTTTTCAACAAGATTATATTGCAAAAACTCAAATTCGGTATTTTTTACTCAGTTAAAAGTCCAACGGGTTCATTTTACGGCCCATTTAGACCCGCTCGCCCAAAACATCTTCAAAAATGATTGAAAAATAAGTTTTAATCAAATTTTCGGAGTTCATATAACTAATTACGATCTTTTCAACACTATTGTATTGCAAAAATTCAATTTTTGTTCTTTTTACGCAGTTATAAGTTCAACGGGTCGATTTTAAGGCCCATTTAGACCCGCTCGTCCGAAACCTCTTAAAAAATGACTGAAAAACAAGTTTTGATCAAATTTTTGGAGTTCATATAATTGATTACGAGCTTTTCAACAAGATTATATTGCAAATCTCAAATTCGGTATTTTTTACTCAGTTAAAAGTCCAACGGGTCCATTTTACGGCCCATTTAGACCGCTCTCCCGAAACCTCTTCAAAAATGACCGAAAAAAAAAGTTTTAATCAAATTTTAGGACTTCATATCATTGATTACGATCTTTTCAACACAATTATATTTCAAAAAACTCAATTTTTGTACTTTTTACTCTGCGGCGGTTGGAGTTTTCGCTCGTGATTACACATGGACGGTTGTTGGTGGCCTGGCTTTTCCGCTAGGCAGTTGTACTGATGCTATCTCATCTGAAGGGAGAGGTCTTCTTGCCGGTATTACTTTTGCCCTATCTCAGGGATGGAGCCATTTGATTTTCGAGACAGACTGTGCATCTCTAGCGAACAGGATCAACTCTCTTGGGTCAGATCTTTCTCCTTTGGGTCTGACGATTTTGCAGGCTCATACTGCTTTGGAGGATTTTTCTGTAGCACATGTACAGTATGTTCGCCGTGAGGCTAATTTTGTAGCTCATACGTTGGCTACCCATGCCCTTAGATCCATGTCTTCTTTGTCTTTTGGATCTATGTATCCCGATTGTATCAAAAACGATGTACTTTGCGAGGTTTAACCTCGTTTTAATAATATATTCTGGGTACTCTTTTCCCCTTTTAAATTTCTCCAAGCCTTGTGACTGGGGATTTTAGTAGGGGTTTTTAATGAGGCCCGTTTTCTTAAAAAAAAGTCCAACGAGTCCATTTTACGGCCCATTTAGACCCGCTCGTCCGAAACCTCTACAAAAATGACCGCAAAACAAGTTTTAATCAAAACTTAAGAGTTCATATCGTTGATTACGAGCTTTTCAACACTATTGTATTGCAAAATTCAATTTCTATTGTTTTTACGCAGTTATAAGTTCAACGGGTCCATTTTAAGGCCCATTTAGACCCGCTCGTCCGAAACCTCTACAAAAAGGACCGAAAAACAAGTTTTGATCCAATTTTAGGAGTTCATATAATTTATTACGAGCTTTTCAACAAGATTATATTGCAAAAACTCAAATTTGGTATTTTTTACTCAGTTAAAAGTCTAACGGGTCCATTTTACGGCCCATTTAGACCCGCTCGCACGAAACCTCTTAAAAATGACTGAAAAACAAGTTTTAATCAAAATTTAGGAGTTCATATAACTAATTACGATCTTTTCAACACGATTATATTGCAAAAACTCAATTTTTGTACTTTTTACTCAGTTAAAAGTCCAACGAGTCCATTTTACGGTCCATTTAGACCCGCTCGTCCGAAACCTCTACAAAAAGGACCGCAAAACAAGTTTTAATCAAAACTTAAGAGTTCATTTCGTTGATTACGAGCTTTTCAACACTATTGTATTGCAAAAATTCAATTTCTGTTCTTTTTACGCATTTATAAGTTCAACGAGTCCATTTTAAGGCCAATTTAGACCCCTCGTCCGAAACCTCTACAAAAATGACCGAAAAACAAGTTTTGATCTAATTTTACGAGTTCATATAATTGATTACGAGCTTTTCAACAAGATTATATTGCAAAAAATCAAATTCGGTATTTTTTACCCAGTTAAAAGTCCAATGAGTCCATTTTACGGCCCATTTAGACCCGCTCGCCCGAATACTCTTCAAAAATGACCGAAAAACAAGTTTTAATCAAATTTTAGGACTTCATATCATTGATTACGATCTTTTCAACACGATTATATTGCAAAAACTCATTTTTGTATTTTTTACTCAGTTAAAAGTCCAACGGGTCCATTTTACGGCCCATTTAAACCCGCTCGTCCGAAACCTCAACAAAAAGGACCGCAAAACAAGTTTTAATCAAAACTTAAGAGTTCATTTTGTTGATTACGAGCTTTTCAACACTATTGTATTGCAAAATTTCAATTTATGTTCTTTTTACGCAGTTCAACGGGTCCATTTTAAGGCCCATTTAGACCCGCTCATCCGAAACCTCTACAAAAATGACCGAAAACAAGTTTTGATCCAATTTTACGAGTTCATATAATTGATTACGAGCTTTTCAACAAGATTATATTACAAAAAATCAAATTCGGTATTTTTTACCCAGTTAAAAGTCCAATGGGTCCATTTTACGGCCCATTTAGACTCGCTCGCCCGAAACCTCTTCAAAAATGACCGAAAAACAATTTTTAATCAAATTTTAGGACTTCATATCATTGATTACGATCTTTTCAACACGATTATATTGCAAAAACTCAATTTTTGTACTTTTTACTCAGTTAAAAGTCCATAGGGTCCATTTTACGGCCCATTTAGACCCTCTCGTCCGAAACCACTACAAAAAGGACCGAAAAACAAGTTTTGATCCAATTTTAGGAGTTCATATAATTGATTACGAGCTTTTCAACAAGATTATATTGCAAAAAGTCCATTTCTGTATTTTTTACTCAGTTAAAAGTCCAACAGGTCCATTTTAAGGCTCATTTAGACCCGCTCGCCCGAAACCTCTTCAAAAATGATTGAAAAACAAGTTTTAATCAAATTTTATAAGTTCATATAATTGATTACGATCGTTTCAACACGATTATATTGCAAAAACTCAATTTCTGTAATTTTTACTCAGTTAAAAGTCCAACGGGTCCAATTACGGCCCATTTACACCCGCTCGTCTGAAACCTCTACAAAATGGACCGCAAAACAAGTTTTAATCAAAACTTAAGAGTTCATATCGTTGATTACGAACTTTTCAACACTATTGTATTGCAAAAATTCAATTTATGTTCTTTTTACGCAGTTATAAGTTCAACGGGTCCATTTTAAGGCCCATTTAGACCCGCTCGTCCGAAACCACTACAAAAAGGACCGAAAAACAAGTTTTATCAAATTTTACGAGTTTATATATTTGATTACGAGCTTTTCAACAAGATTATATTACAAAAACTCAAATTCGGTATTTTTTACTCAGTTAAAAGTCCAACAGGTCCATTTTACGGCCCATTTAGACCCGCTCGCCCGAAACTTCTTAAAAAATTATTGAAAAACAAGTTTTAATCAAATTTTAGGAGTTCATATAATTGATTACGATCATTTCAACACGATTATATTGCAAAAACTCAATTTCTATATTTTTTACTTAGTTAAAAGTCCAACGGGTCCATTTTCGGCCCATTTACACCCGCTCGTCCGTAACCTCTACAAAAAGGACTGGAAAACAAGTTTTAATCAAAACTTAAGAGTTCATATCGTTGATTACGAGCTTTTTCAAAACTATTGTATTGCAAAAATTCAATTTCTGTTCTTTTTACGCAGTTATAAGTTCAACGGGTCCATTTTAAGGCCCATTTAGACCTGGTCGCCCTAAACCTCTACAAAAAGGACCGAAAAACAAGTTTTGATCAAATTTTAGGAGTTCGTATAATTGATTACGAGCTATTCAACAAGATTATATTGTAAAAACTAAAATTCGGTATTTTTACTCAATTAAAAGTCCAACGGGTTCATTTTACGGCCCATTTAGACTCGCTCGCCCAAAACCTCTTCAAAAATGACTGAAAAACAAGTTTTAATCAAATTTTAGGAGTTCATATAATTGATTACGATCTTTTCAACACGATTATATTGCAAAAACTAAATTTTTGTACTTTTTACTCAGTTAAAAGTCCAACAGGTCCATTTTACGGCCCATTTAGACCCGCTCACCCGAAACCTCTTCAAAAATGACTAAAAAAACAAGTTTTTATCAAATTTTAGGAGTTCATATAACTGATTACGATCTTTTCAACACGATTGTATTGAAAAAATTCAATTTCTGTTCTTTTTACGCAGTTATAAGTTCGACGGGTCCATTTTAAGGCCCATTTAGACCCGCTCGTCCGAAACCTCTTCAAAAATGACTGAAAACCAAGTTTTGATCAAATTTTAGGAGTTCATATAATTGATTACGAGCTTTTCAACAAGATTATATTACAAAAACTGAAATTTGGTATTTTTTACTCAGTTAAAAGTCCAACGAGTCCATTTTACGGCCCATTTAGACCCGCTCGCCCGAAACCTATTCATAAATGACCGAAAAAAGAGTTTTAATCAAATTTTAGGACTTCATATCATTGATTACGATCTTTTCAACACTATTGTAATGCAAAAATTATATTTTCTGTTCTTTTTACGGCCCATTTAGACCCGCTCGTCCGAAACCTCTACAAAAAGGACCGCAAAACAAGTTTTAATCAAAACATAAGAGTTCATATCGTTGATTACGAGCTTTTCAACACTATTGTATTGCAAAAAAACAATTTATGTTCTTTTTACGTAGTTATAAGTTCAACGAGTCCATTTTAAGGCCCATTTAGACCCGCTCGTCTGAAACCTCTACAAAAAGGACCGAAAAACAAGTTTTGATCCAATTTTAGGAGTTCATATAATTGATTACGAGCTTTCAACAAGATTATATTGCAAAAACTCAAATTCGATATTTTTTACTCATTTAAAAGTCCAACGGGTCCATCTTACGGCTCATTTAGACCCGCTCACCCGAAACCTCTTCAAAAATGACTGAAAAACAGGTTTTAATCAAATTTTAGGAGTTCATATAATTGATTACGATCTTTTCAACACGATTATATTGCAAAAACTCAATTTTTGTACTTTTTGTCAGATAAAAGTCCAACGGGTCTATTTTACGACCCATTTAGACCCGCTCGTCCGAAACCTCTACAAAAAGGACCGAAAACAAGTTTTAATCAAAACTTAAGAGTTCATATCGTTGATTACGAGCTTTTCAACACTATTGTATTGCAAAAATTCAATTTTTGTTGTTTTTACGCAGTTATAAGTTCAACAGATCCATTTTAAGGCCCATTTAGACCCGCTCGTCCGAAACCTCTACAAAAAGGACCGAAAAACAAGTTTTATCAAATTTTACGAGTTCATATATTTGATTACGAGCTTTTCAACAAGATTATATTACAAAAACTCAAATTCGGTATTTTTTACTCAGTTAAAAGTCCAACGGGTCCATTTTACGGCCCATTTAGACCCGCTTGCCCGAAACCTCTTCAAAAATGACTGTAAAACAAGTTTTAATCAAAATTTAGGAGTTCATATAATTGATTACGATCGTTTCAATACGATTATCTTGCAAAAACTCAATTTTTGTATTTTTTACTTAGTTAAAAGTCCAACGGGTCCATTTTACGGCCCATTTAGACCCGCTCGTCCGAAACCTCTACAAAAAGGACCGCAAAATATGTTTTTTTACCAAAACTTAAGAGTTCATATCGTTGATTACGAGCTTTTCAACACTGTTGTATTGCAAAAATTCAATTTATGTTCTTTTTACGCAGTTATAAGTTCAGCGGGTCCATTTTAAGGCCCATTTAGACCCGCTCGTCCGAAACCACTACAAAAAGGACCGAAAAACAAGTTTTGATCCAATTTTAGGAGTTCATATAATTGATTACGAGCTTTTCAACAAGATTATATTGCAAAATGTCAATTTCTGTATTTTTTACTCAGTTAATAGTCCAACGGGTCCATTTTACGGCCCATTTAGACCCGCTCGTCCGAAACCTCTACAAAAAGGACCGCAAAACAAGTTTTAATCAAGACTTAAGAGTTCATATCGTTGATTACGAGCTTTTCAACACTATTGTATTGCAAAAATTCAATTTATGTTCTTTTTATGCAGTTATAAGTTCAGCGAGTCCATTTTATGTCCCATTTAGACCCGCTCGTCCGAAACCACTACAAAAAGGACCGAAAACAAGTTTTGATCCAATTTTAGTAGTTCATATAATTGATTACGAGCTTTTCAACAATATTATATTACAAAACGTCAATTTTTGTATTTTTTACTCAATTAAAAGTCCAACGGGTCCATTTTACGGCCCATTTAGACCCGCTCGCCCGAAACCTCTTCAAAAATGACCGAAAAAAAAGTTTTAATCAAATTTTAGAACTTCATATCATTGATTACAATCTTTTCAACACGATTATATTGCAAAAACTAAATTTTTGTACTTTTTACTCAGTTAAAAGTCCAACGGGTACATTTTACGGCCCATTTAGACCAGCTCGTCCGAAACCTCTACAAAAAGGACCGCAAAACAAGTTTTAATCAAAACTTAAGAGTTCATATCGTTGTATACGAGCTTTTCAACACTATTGTATTGCAAAAATTCAATTTCTATTGTTTTTACGCAGTTATAAGTTCAACGGGTCTATTTTAAGGCCCATTTAGACCCGCTCGTGCGAAACCTCTACAAAAAGGACCGAAAAACAAGTTTTGATCCAATTTTAGGAGTTCATATAATTGATTACGAGCTTTTCAACAAGATTATATTGCAAAAAATCATATTCGGTATTTTTTACTCAGTTAAAAGTCCAACGGGTCCATTTTGCGGGCCATTTAGACCCGCTCGCCCAAAACCTCTTCAAAAATGACTGAAAAACAAGTTTAATCAAATTTTAGGAGTTCATATAATTGATTACGATCTTTACAACACGATTATATTGCAAAAACTCAATTTTTGTACTTTATACTCAGTTAAAAGTCCAATGGGTCCATTTTACGTCCCATTTAGACCCGCTCGTTCGAAACCTCTACAAAAAGGACCGAAAAAAAAGTCTTGCTCCAATTTTAGGAGTTCATATAATTGATTACGAGCTTTTCAACCAGATTATATTGCAAAAACTCAAATTCGTTATTTTTTTACTTAGTTAAAAGTCCAACGGGTCCATTTTACGGCCCATTTAGACCTGCTCGCCCGAAACCTCTTCAAAAATGACTGAAAAACAAGTTTTAACCAAATTTTAGGAGTTCATATAATTAATTACGATCTTTTCAACACGATTATATTTCAAAAACACAATTTATGTATTTTTTACTCAGTTAAAAGTCCAACGGGTCCATTTTACGGCCCATTTAGACCCGCTCGTCCGAAACCTCTACAAAAAGGACCGCAAAACAAGTTTTATTCAAAACTTAAGAGTTCATATCGTTGATTACGAGCTTTTCAACAAGATTATATTGCAAAAAGTACATTTCTGTATTTTTTACTCAGTTAAAAGTCCAACGGGTCCATTTTAAGGCCCATTTAGTCCCGCTCGCCCGAAACCTCTTCAAAAATGATTGAAAACAAGTTTTAATAAAATTTTAGGAGTTCATACAATTGATTACGATCGTTTCAACACGATTATATTGCAAAAACTCAATTTCTGTAATTTTTACTCAGTTAAAAGTCCAACAGGTCCATTTTACGGCCAATTTAGACCCGCTAGCCCGAAACCTCTTCAAAAATGACTGAAAACAAGTTTTAATGAAATTTTAGGAGTTCATATAATTGATTACGATCGTTTCAACACGATTATATTGCAAAAACTCAATTTCTGTATTTTTTAATCGGTTAAAAGTCCAACGGGTCCATTTTACGGCCCATTTAGACCCGCTCGTCCAAAACCTCTACAAAAAGGACCGCAAAACAAGTTTTAATAAAAACTTAAGAGTTCATATCGTTGATTACGAGCTTTTCAACACTATTGTATTGCAAAAATTAAATTTCTGTTCTTTTTACGCAGTTATAAGTTCAACGGATCCATTTTAAGGCCCATTTAGACCCGCTCGTCCGAAACCACTACAAAAAGGACCGAAAAACAAGTTTTGATCCAATTTTAGGAGTTTATATAGTTGATTACGAGCTTTTCAACAAGATTATATTGCAAAAAGTCAATTTCTGTATTTTTTACTCAGGTAAAAGTCCAACGGGTCCATTTTACAGCCCATTTAGACCCGTTGGCCCAAAACCTCTTCAATAATGACTGAAAAACAAGTTTTAATCAAATCTTAGGAGTTCATATAATTGACTACGATCGTTTCAACACGATTATATTGCAAAAACTCAATTTCTGTATTTTTTACTTAGTTAAAAGTCCAACAGGTCCATTTTACGGCCCATTTAAACCAGCTCGTCCAAAACCTCTACAAAAAGGACCGCAAAACAAGTTTTAATCAAAACTTAAGAGTTCATATCGTTGATTACGAGCTTTTCAACACTATTGTATTGCAAAATTCAATTTATGTTCTTTTTACGCAGTTATAAGTTCAACGGGTCCATTAAAGGCCCATTTAGACCCGCTCGCCCGAAACCTCTACAAAAAGGACCGAAAAACAAGTTTTGATCCGATTTTAGGAGTTCATATAATTGATTACAAGCTTTTCAACAAGATTATACTGCAAAAACTCAAATTCGGTATTTTTTACTCAGCTAAAAGTCCAACGGGTTTATTTTACGGCCCATTTTGACCCCCTCGCCCGAAACCTCTTCAAAAATGACTGAAAAACAAGTTCTAATCAAATTTTAGGAGTTCATATAACTAATTACGATCTTTTCAACACGATTATATTGCAAAAACTCAAATTCGGAACTTTTTACTCATTCAAAAGTCCAACGGGTCCATTTTAAGGCCCATTTAGACCCGCTCGCCCGAAACCTCTTCAAAAATGACTAAAAAACAAGTTTTAATCATACCTTAGGAGTTCATATAACTGATTACGAGCTATTCAACAAGATTATATTGCAAAAACTCAATTTCTGTTCTTTTTACGCAGTTATAAGTTCAACGGGTCCATTTTAAGGCCCATTTAGACCCGCTGGTCCGAAACCACTACAAAAAGGACCGAAAAACAAGTTTTGATCCAATTTTAGGAGTTCATATAATTGATTACGAGCTTTTCAACAAGATTATATTGCAAAAACTCAAATTCGGTATTTTTCACTTAGTTAAAAGTCCAACGGGTCCATTTTACGGCCCATTTAAACCTGCTCGCCCGAAATCTCTTCAAAAATGACCGAAAATCAAGTTTTAATCAAATTTTCGGACTTCATATCATAGATTACGATCTTTTCAACACGATTATATTGCAAAAACTCAATTTTTGTACTTTTTACTCAATTAAAAGTCCAACGGGTCCATTTTACGGCCCATTTAGACCCGCTCGTCCGAAACCTCTACAAAAAGGACCGCAACACAAGTTTTAATCAAAACTTAAGAGTTCATATCGTTGATTACGAGATTTTCAACACTATTGTATTGCAAAAATTCAATTTATGTTCTTTTTACGTAGTTATAAGTTCAACGGGTTCATTTTTAGGCCCATTTAGACCCGCTCGTCCGAAACCACTACAAAAAGGACCGAAAAACAAGTTTTTATCCAATTTTAGGAGTTCATATAATTTATTACGAGCTTTTCAACAAGATTATATTGCAAAAAGTCCATTTCTTTATTTTTGACTCAGTTAAAAGTCCAACGGGTCCATTTTAAGGCCCATTTAGACCCGCTCGCTCGAAACCTCTTCAAAAATGACTTAAAACAAGTTTTAACAAAATTTTAGGAGTTCATACAACTGATTACGATCGTTTCAACACGATTATATTGCAAAAACTCAATTTCTGTAATTTTTACTCAGTTAAAAGTCCAACGGGTCCATTTTACGGCCCATTTAGACCCGCTAGCCCGAAACCTCTTCAAAAATGACTGAAAACAAGTTTTAATTAAATTTTAGGAGTTCATATAATTGATTACGATCGTTTCAACACGATTATATTGCAAAAACTCAATTTCTGTATTTTTTACTCGGTTAAAAGTCCAACGGGTCCATTTTACGACCCATTTAGACCCGCTCGCCCGAAACCTCTTCAAAAATGACTGAAAAACAAGTTTTAATCAAATTTTAGGAGTTCATATAACTGATTACGATCTTTTCAACACGATTGTATTGCAAAAATTCAATTTATGTTCTTTTTACGCAGTTATAAGTTCAACGGGTCCATTTTAAGGCCCATTTAGACCCGCTCGTCCGAAACCTCTTCAAAAATGACTGAAAAACAAGTTTTCATCAAAATTTAGGAGTTCATATAATTGATTACGAGCTTTTCAACAAGCTTATATTGCAAAAACTCAAATTCGGTATTTTTTTACTAAGTTAAAAGTCCAACGGGTCCATTTTACGGCCCATTTAGACCCGCTCGCCCAAAACCTCTTCAAAAATGACCGAAAAAAAACTTTTAATCAAATTTTAGGACTTCATATCATTGATTACGATCTTTTCAACATGATTATTTTGCAAAAACTAAATTTTTGTACTTTTTACTTAGTTAAAAGTCCAACGGGTCCATTTTACGACCCATTTAGACCCGCTCGTCCGAAACCTCTACAAAAGGACCGCAAAACAAGTTTTAATCAAAACTTAAGAGTTCATATCGTTGATTACGATCTTTTCAACACTATTGTATTGCAAAAATTCAATTTCTGTTCAATTTACGCAGTTATAAGTTCAACGAGTCCATTTTAAGGCTCATTTAGACCCGCTCGTCCGAAACCTCTACAAAAAGGACCGAAAAACGAGTTTTGATCCAGTTTTACGAGTTCATATAATTGATTACGAGCTTTTCAACAAAATTATAATGCAAAAACTCAAATTCGGTATTTTTTACTCAGTTAAAAGTCCAACGGGTCCATTTTACGGCCCATTTAGACCCGCTCGCCCGAAACCTCTTCAAAAATGACTGAAAAAAAAGTTTTAATCAAAATTTAGGAGTTCATATAATTGATTACGATCGTTTCAACACGTTTATCTTGTAAAAACTCAATTTTTGTATTTTTTACTCAGTTAAAAGTCCAACGGGTCCGTTTTACGGCCCATTTAGACCCGCTCGTCCGAAACCTCTACAAAAAGGACCGCAAAATATGTTTTTATCAAAACTTAAGAGTTCATATCGTTGATTATGAGCTTTTCAACACTGTTGTATTGCAAAAATTCAATTTATGTTCTTTTTACGCAGTTATAAGTTCAGCGGGTCCATTTTAAGGCCCATTTAGACCCGCTCGTCCGAAACCACTACAAAAAGGACCGAAAAACAAGTTTTGATCCAATTTTAGGAGTTCATATAATTGATTACGAGCTTTTCAACAAGATTATATTGCAAAACGTCAATTTCTGTATTTTTTACTCATTTAATAGTCCAACGGGTCCATTTTACGGCCCATTTAGACCCGCTCGTACGAAACCTCTACAAAAAGGACCGCAAAACAAGTTTTAATCAAAACTTAAGAGTTCATATCGTTGATTACGAGCTTTTCAACACTATTGTATTGCAAAAATTCAATTTATGTTCTTTTTACGCAGTTATAAGTTCAGCGGGTCCATTTTATGTCCCATTTAGACCCGCTCGTCCGAAACCACTACAAAAAGGACCGAAAAACAAGTTTTGATCCAATTTTAGGAGTTCATATAATTGATTACGAGCTTTTCAACAAGATTATATTGCAAAACGTCAATTTCTGTATTTTTTACTCAGTTAAAAGTCCAACGGGTCCATTTTACGGCCCATTTAGACCCGCTCGCCCGAAACCTCTTCAAAAATGACCGAAAAAAAAAGTTTTAATCAAATTTTAGAACTTCATATCATTGATTACGATCTTTTCAACACGATTATATTGCAAAAACTAAATTTTTGTACTTTTTACTCAGTTAAAAGTCTAACGGGTACATTTTACGGCCCATTTAGACCAGCTCGTCCGAAACCTCTAGAAAAAGGACCGCAAAACAAGTTTTAATCAAAACTTAAGAGTTCATATCGTTGTATACGAGCTTTTCAACACTATTGTATTGCAAAAATTCAATTTCTGTTGTTTTTACGCAGTTATAAGTTCAACGGGTCTATTTTAAGGCCCATTTAGACCCGCTCGTGTGAAACCTCTACAAAAAGGACCGAAAAACAAGTTTTGATCCAATTTTAGGAGTTCATATAATTGAATACGAGCTTTTCAACAAGATTATATTGCAAAAACTCAAATTCGGTATTTTTTACTCAGTTAAAAGTCCAACGGGTCCATTTTGCGGGCCATTTAGACCCGCTCGCCCAAAACCTCTTCAAAAATGACTGAAAAACAAGTTTAATCAAATTTTAGGAGTTCATATAATTGATTACGATCTTTACAACACGATTATATTCCAAAAACTCAATTTTTGTACTTTATACTCAGTTAAAAGTCCAACGGGTCCATTTTACGTCCCATTTAGACCCGCTCGTTCGAAACCTCTACAAAAAGGACCGAAAAAAAAGTCTTGCTCCAATTTTAGGAGTTCATATAATTGATTACGAGCTTTTCAACCAGATTATATTGCAAAAACTCAAATTCGTTATTTTTTACTTAGTTAAAAGTCCAACGGGTCCATTTTACGGCCCATTTAGACCTGCTCGCCCGAAACCTCTTCAAAAATGACTGAAAAACAAGTTTTAACCAAATTTTAGGAGTTCATATAATTAATTACGATCTTTTCAACACGATTATATTTCAAAAACACAATTTATGTATTTTTTACTTAGTTAAAAGTCCAACGGGTCCATTTTACGGCCCATTTAGACCCGCTCGTCCGAAACCTCTACAAAAAGGACCGCAAAACAAGTTTTATTCAAAACTTAAGAGTTCATATCGTTGATTACGAGCTTTTCAACAAGATTATATTGAAAAAAGTCCATTTCTATATTTTTTACTCAGTTAAAAGTCCAACGGGTCCATTTTACGGCCCATTTAGACCCGCTCGCCCGAAACCTCTTCAAAAATGATTGAAAACAAGTTTTAATAAAATTTTAGGAGTTCATACAATGGTTACGATCGTTTCAACACGATTATATTGCAAAAACTCAATTTCTGTAATTTTTACTCAGTTAAAAGTCCAACGGGTCCATTTTACGGCCAATTTAGACCCGCTAGCCCGAAACCTCTTCAAAAATGAATGAAAACAAGTTTTAATGAAATTTTAGGAGTTCATATAATTGATTACGATCGTTTCAACACGATTATATTGCAAAAACTCAATTTATGTATTTTTTAATTGGTTAAAAGTCCAACAGGTCCATTTTACGGCCCATTTAGACCCGCTCGTCCAAAACCTCTACAAAAAGGACCGCAAAACAAGTTTTAATCAAAACTTAAGAGTTCATATCGTTGATTACGAGCTTTTCAACACTATTGTATTGCAAAAATTCAATTTCTGTTCTTTTTACGCAGTTATAAGTTCAACGGATCCATTTTAAGGCCCATTTAGACCCGCTCGTCCGAAACCACTACAAAAAGGACCGAAAAACAAGTTTTGATCCAATTTTAGGAGTTTATATAGTTGATTACGAGCTTTTCAACAAGATTATACTGCAAAAAGTCAATTTCTGTATTTTTTACTCAGGTAAAAGTCCAACGGGTCCATTTTACAGCCCATTTAGACCCGCTGGCCCAAAACCTCTTCAATAATGACTGAAAAACAAGTTTTAATCAAATCTTAGGAGTTCATATAATTGACTACGATCGTTTCAACACGATTATATTGCAAAAACTCAATTTCTGTATTTTTTACTTAGTTAAAAGTCCAACAGGTCCATTTTACGGCCCATTTAAACCAGCTCGTCCAAAACCTCTACAAAAAGGACCGCAAAACAAGTTTTAATCAAAACTTAAGAGTTCATATCGTTGATTACGAGCTTTTCAACACTATTGTATTGCAAAATTCAATTTATGTTCTTTTTACGCAGTTATAAGTTCAACGGGTCCATTAAAGGCCCATTTAGACCCGCTCGCCCGAAACCTCTACAAAAAGGACCGAAAAACAAGTTTTGATCCGATTTTAGGAGTTCATATAATTGATTACAAGCTTTTCCACAAGATTATACTGCAAAAACTCAAATTCGGTATTTTTTACTTAGCTAAAAGTCCAACGGGTTTATTTTACGGCCCATTTTGACCCCCTCGCCCGAAACCTCTTCAAAAATGACTGAAAAACAAGTTCTAATCAAATTTTAGGAGTTCATATAACTAATTACGATCTTTTCAACACGATTATATTGCAAAAACTCAAATTCGGAACTTTTTACTCATTCAAAAGTCCAACGGGTCCATTTTAAGGCCCATTTAGACCCGCTCGCTCGAAACCTCTTTAAAAATGACTAAAAAACAAGTTTTTATCAAACCTTAGGAGTTCATATAACTGATTACGAGCTATTCAACAAGATTATATTGCAAAAACTCAATTTCTGTTCTTTTTACGCAGTTATAAGTTCAACGGGTCCATTTTAAGGCCCATTTAGACCCGCTGGTCCGAAACCACTACAAAAAGGACCGAAAAATAAGTTTTGATCCAATTTTAGGAGTTCATATAATTGATTACGAGCTTTTCAACAAGATTATATTGCAAAAACTCAAATTCGGTATTTTTCACTCAGTTAAAATTCCAACGGGTCCATTTTACGGCCCATTTAAACCTGCTCGCCCGAAACCTCTTCAAAAATGACCGAAAAACAAGTTTTAATCAAATTTTCGGACTTCATATCATTGATTACGATCTTTTCAACACGATTATATTGCAAAAACTCAATTTTTGTACTTTTTACTCAATTAAAAGTCCAACGGGTCCATTTTACGGCCCATTTAGACCCGCTCGTCCGAAACCTCTACAAAAGGGACCGCAAAACAAGTTTTAATCAAAACTTAAGAGTTCATATCGTTGATTACGAGATTTTCAACACTATTGTATTGCAAAAAATCAATTTATGTTCTTTTTACGTAGTTATAAGTTCAACGAGTCCATTTTAAGGCCCATTTAGACCCGCTCGTCTGAAAACTCTACAAAAAGGACTGAAAAACAAGTTTTGATCCAATTTTAGGAGTTCATATAATTGATTACGAGCTTTCAACAAGATTATATTGCAAAAACTCAAATTCGATATTTTTTACTCAGTAAAAAGTCCAACGGGTCCATCTTACGGCTCATTTAGACCCCGCTCACTCGAAACCTCTTCAAAAATGACTGAAAAACAGTTTTTAATCAAATTTTAGGAGTTCATATAATTGATTACGATCTTTTCAACACGATTATATTGCAAAAACTCAATTTTTGTACTTTTTACTCAGATAAAAGTCAAACGGGTCTATTTTACGACCCATTTAGACCCGCTCGTCCGAAACCTCTACAAAACGGACCGAAAACAAGTTTTAATCAAAACTTAAGAGTTCATATCGTTGATTACGAGCTTTTCAACACTATTGTATTGCAAAAATTCAATTTCTGTTGTTTTTACGCTGTTATAAGTTCAACAGATCCATTTTAAGGCCCATTTAGACCCGCTCGTCCGAAACCTCTACAAAAAGGACCGAAAAACAAGTTTTATCAAATTTTACGAGTTCATATAATTGATTACGAGCTTTTCAACTAGATTATATTGCAAAAAACTCAAATTCGGTATTTTTTACTCAATTAAAAGTCCAACGGGTCTATTTTAGGAGTTTTTATCAAATTTTTATCAAATTTTAGGAGTTCATATAATTGATTACGATCGTTTCAACACAATTATATTGCAAAAACTCAAATTCGGTATTTTTTTACTCAATTAAAAGTCCAACGGGTCTATTTTACGGCCCATTTACACCCGCTCGTCCGAAACCTCTACAAAAATGACTGTAAAACAAGTTTTAATCAAAACTTAAGAGTTCATATCGTTGATTACGGGCTTTTCAACACGAGTGTATTGCAAAAATTATATTTCTGTTCTTTTTACTCAGTTATAAGTTCAACAAGTCCATTTTAAGGCCCATTTAGACCCGCTCGTCCGAAACATTTTAAAAAATGACTGAAAAACAGGTTTTTATCAAATTTTAGGAGTTCATATAATTTTTACGAGGTTTTCAACAAGATTATATTGCAAAAACTCAAATTCGGTACTTTTTACTCAGTTAAAAGTTTAACGGGTCCATTTTACGGCCCATTTAGACCCGCTCGCACGAAACCTCTTCGAAAATGACTGAAAAACAAGTTTTAATCAAATTTTAGGAGTTCATATCATTGATTACGATCGTTTCAACACGATTATATTGCAAAAACTAAATTTCTGTATTTTTACTCTGTTAAAAGTCCAACGGGTCCATTTTACGGCCCATTTACACCCGCTCGTCCGAAACCTCTACAAAAAGGACCGCAAAACAAGTTTTAATCAAAACTTAAGAGTTCATATCGTTGATTACGAGCTTTTCAACACTATTGTATTGCAAAAATTTAATTTATGTTCTTTTTACGCAGTTATAAGTTCAACGGGTCCATTTTAAGGCCCATTTAGACCCGGTCGCCCGAAACCTCTACAAAAAGGACCGAAAAACAAGTTTTGATCCAATTTTAGGAGTTCATATAATTGATTACGAGCTTTTCAACAAGATTATATTGCAAAAACTCAAATTCGGTATTTTTTACTTAGTTAAAAGTCCAACGAGTCCATTTTACGGCCCATTTAGACCCGCTCGCCCGAAACCTCTTCAAAAATCACTGAAAAACAAGTTTTAATCAAATTTTAGGAGTTCATATAACTGATTACGATCTTTTCAACACGATTGTATTGCAAAAATTCAATTTTTGTTCTTTTTACGCAGTTATAAGTTCAACGGGTCCATTTTAAGGCCCATTTAGACCCGCTCGTTCGAAACCTCTTAAAAAATGACTGAAAAACAAGTTTTGATCAAATTTTAGGAGTTCATATAATTGATTACGAGCTTTTCAACAAGATTATATTGCAAAAAATCAAATTCAGTATTTTTTACCCAGTAAAAAGTCCAATGGGTCCATTTTACGGCCCATTTAGACCCGCTCGCCCGAAACCTCTTCAAAAATGACCGAAAAAGAGTTTTAATCAAATTTTAGGACTTCATATCATTGATTACGATCTTTTCAACACGATTATATTGCAAAAACTCATTTTTTGTACTTTTTACTCAGTTAAAAGTCCAACGGGTCCATTTTACGACCCATTTATACCCGCTCGTCCGAAACCTCTACAAAAAGGACCGCAAAACATGTTTTAATCAAAACTTAAGAGTTAATATCGTTGATTACGAGCATTTCAACACTATTGTTTTGCAAAAATTCAATTTCTGTTGTTTTTACGCAGTTATAAGTTAAACGAGTCCATTTTAAGGCCCATTTAGACCCGCTCGTCCGAAACCTCTACAAAAAGGACCGAAAAACAAGTTTTGAACCAATTTTAGTAGTTCATATAATTGAGTACGAGCTTTTCAACAAGTTTATATTGCAAAAACTCATATTTTGTATTTTTTACTCAGTTAAAAGTCCAACGGGTCCATTTTACGACCCATTTAGACCCGCTCGCTCGAAACCTCTTCAAAAATTAATGAAAAACAAGTTTTAATCAAATTTGAGGAGTTCATATAATTGATTACGATCCTTTCAACACGATTATATTGCAAAAACTCAATTTTTGTACTTTTTACTCTGTTAAAAGTCCAACGGGTCCATTTTACGGCTCATTTAGACTCGCTCGTCCGAAACCTCTACAAAAAGGACCGCAAAACAAGTTTTAATCAAATTTTAGGAGTTCATATAATTGATTACGATCGTTTCAACACGATTGTATTGCAAAAATTCAATTTATGTTCTTTTTACGCAGTTATAAGTTCAACGGGTCCATTTTAAGGCCCATTTAGACCCGCTCGTCCGAAACCTCTACAAAAATGACCGAAAAACAAGTTTTGATCCAATTTTACGAGTTCATATAATTGATTACGAGCTTTTCAACAAGATTATATTGCAAAATATCAAATTCGGTATTTTTTACCCAATTAAAAGTCCAATGGGTCCATTTTACGGCCCATTTAGACCCGCTCGCCCGAAACCTCTTCAAAAATGACCGAAAAACAAGTTTTAATAAAATTTTAGGACTTCATATCATTGATTACGATCTTTTCAACACGATTATATTGCAAGAAGTTAATTTTTGTACTTTTACTAAGTTAAAATTCCAACGGGTCCATTTTACGGCCCATTTAGACCCGCTCGTCCGAAACCTCTATAAAAAGGACGGCAAAACAAGTTTTAATCAAAACTTAAGATTTCATATCGTTGATTACGAGCTTTTCAACACTATTGTATTGCAAAAATTCAATTTCTATTCTTTTTACGCAGTTATAAGTTCAACGAGTCCATTTTAAGGCCCATTTAGACCCGCTCGTCCGAAACCTCTACAAAAAAGGACCGAAAAACAAGTTTTGATACAATTTTACGAGTTCATATAATTGATTACGAGCTTTTCAACAAGATTATATTGCAAAAACTCAAATTCGGTATTTTTTACTCAGTTAAAAGTCCAACGGGTCCATTTTACGGCCCATTTAGACCCGCTCGCCCGAAACCTCTTCAAAAATGACTGAAAAACAAGTTTTAATCAAATTTTCGGAGTTCATATAACTAATTACGATCTTTTCAACACTATTGTATTGCAAAAATTCAATTTTTGTTCTTTTTACGCAGTTATAAGCTCAACGGGTCCATTTTGAGGCCCATTTAGACCCGCTCGTCCGAAACCTCTACAAAAAAGGACCGAAAAACAAGTTTTGATACCATTTTACGAGTTCATATAATTGATTACGAGCTTTTCAACAAGATTATATTGCAAAAACTCAAATTCGGTATTTTTTACTCAGTTAAAAGTCCAACGGGTTCATTTTACGGCCCATTTAGACCCGCTCGCCCGAAACATCTTCAAAAATGATTGAAAAATAAGTTTTAATCAAATTTTCGGAGTTCATATAACTAATTACGATCTTTTCAACACTATTGTATTGCAAAAATTCAATTTTTGTTCTTTTTACGCAGTTATAAGTTCAACGGGTCCATTTTAAGGCCCATTTAGACCCGCTCGTCCGAAACCTCTTAAAAAATGACTGAAAAACAAGTTTTGATCAAATTTTTGGAGTTCATATAATTGATTACGAGCTTTTCAACAAGATTATATTGCAAATCTCAAATTCGGTATTTTTTACTCAGTTAAAAGTCCAACGGGTCCATTTTACGGCCCATTTAGACCCGCTCTCCCGAAACCTCTTCAAAAATGACCGAAAAAAAAAGTTTTAATCAAATTTTAGGACTTCATATCATTGATTACGATCTTTTCAACACAATTATATTTCAAAAAACTCAATTTTTGTACTTTTTACTCAGCGGCGGTTGGAGTTGTCGCTCGTGATTACACATGGACGGTTGTTGGTGGCCTGGCTTTTCCGCTAGGCAGTTGTACTGATGCTATCTCATCTGAAGGGAGAGGTCTTCTTGCCGGTATTACTTTTGCCCTATCTCAGGGATGGAGCCATTTGATTTTCGAGACAGACTGTGCATCTCTAGCGAACAGGATCAACTCTCTTGGGTCAGATCTTTCTCCTTTGGGTCCGACGATTTTGCAGGCTCATACTGCTTTGGAGGATTTTTCTGTAGCACATGTACAGTATGTTCGCCGTGAGGCTAATTTTGTAGCTCATACGTTGGCTACCCATGCCCTTAGATCCATGTCTTCTTTGTCTTTTGGATCTATGTATCCCGATTGTATCAAAAACGATGTACTTTGCGAGGTTTAACCTCGTTTTAATAATATATTCTGGGTACTCTTTTCCCCTTTTAAATTTCTCCAAGCCTTGTGACTGGGGATTTTAGTAGGGGTTTTTAATGAGGCCCGTTTTCTTAAAAAAAAGTCCAACGAGTCCATTTTACGGCCCATTTAGACCCGCTCGTCCGAAACCTCTACAAAAATGACCGCAAAACAAGTTTTAATCAAAACTTAAGAGTTCATATCGTTGATTACGAGCTTTTCAACACTATTGTATTGCAAAATTCAATTTCTATTGTTTTTACGCAGTTATAAGTTCAACGGGTCCATTTTAAGGCCCATTTAGACCCGCTCGTCCGAAACCTCTACAAAAAGGACCGAAAAACAAGTTTTGATCCAATTTTAGGAGTTCATATAATTTATTACGAGCTTTTCAACAAGATTATATTGCAAAAACTCAAATTTGGTATTTTTTACTCAGTTAAAAGTCTAACGGGTCCATTTTACGGCCCATTTAGACCCGCTCGCACGAAACCTCTTAAAAATGACTGAAAAACAAGTTTTAATCAAAATTTAGGAGTTCATATAACTAATTACGATCTTTTCAACACGATTATATTGCAAAAACTCAATTTTTGTACTTTTTACTCAGTTAAAAGTCCAACGAGTCCATTTTACGGTCCATTTAGACCCGCTCGTCCGAAACCTCTACAAAAAGGACCGCAAAACAAGTTTTAATCAAAACTTAAGAGTTCATAACGTTGATTACGAGCTTTTCAAAACTATTGTATTGCAAAAATTCAATTTATGTTCTTTTTACGTATGTATAAGTTCAACGGGTCCATTTTTAGGCCCATTTAGACCCGCTCGTCCGAAACCACTACAAAAAGGACCGAAAAACAAGTTTTGATCCAATTTTAGGAGTTCATATAATTGATTACGAGCTTTTCAACAAGATTATATTGCAAAAAGTCCATTTCTGTATTTTTTACTCCGTTAAAAGTCCAACGGGTC